>CM060909.1:471527712-473927712 GCA_030737875.1 Allium sativum
TCAACGGATGAGTTCTGTCAACACATGAACCTTTATTTTATAATATTCTTTATTTTATCGATTGGAATGAGGCCCAATCAATTACCATATAAAGTTAATTATATGGATTCCATACAACACATGTATATAATAGCAACGATAAATAATCAACCATCATCCAAAGTGCACTACACTGTATAAGCATCAAATATAGATATCTAACGCTTATAACAGCCTGTCGATCCATCGATCGGCATACAACCAATTATTGGGATTAGTGTATACCGTATTTTATCCCAATACCCGTGTGGGGTTTCAAATCAACAAACACAGATTTTATTTGTGCAGTTGGGCGATGTGTAAAATTTATCGACCCAATCAATATCAGTCAATTCAGTGTATATAAACAAATCGGCCGATTTGTTTATAAATATTTATTTATTCACTTTCAAGTTAAAAATTATATTTTTAACGACCAATTATTTTATTCAACCTATGAATATTCTATTCGGTTCATTTATTAAATAAAATGATATCTTTATTTTTCTAACTTATTTTAGAAAATTTTGGCGGCATAACGACACGATACTAGAAACGGGACAAGGCCTAGCCTTATCCCCGGTCCAGTGAAGGCCCACGCCATTCACACATCAATCAAATCAATTTCATTTCACCAAACAATTCAATTCAAACCAAATAATCTAACCAACTACACAACCAAACAATTAGACAAACAAGTCATCCATGGTCTGTGGATGGCGGGTGTCGGGTGCTACTAAACACCGTCTGCATCCTAGTATATATATATATAACTAGAAAAAGAAATTGAAGAGTGAGAAGTTCTCACAATAGCTATCCCAACTTCATGCCACTTCAAATGTAGAAGTCTTCGTCATTCTCGCCTTTTTGTCACCTTCGTTTCCCGTATTCTCTACATATGTAAAAATCGAATTTTTACTTCGCTATTCAATATATAAAAATCTAATTTTTACTTCGCTATTCAATATATAAAAATCTAATTTTTACTTCGCTATTCAATATATAAAAATCGAATTTTTACTTCGCTATCCAATATAGAAAAATCTAATTTTTACTTCGCTATTCAATATATAAAAATCGAAATTTTACTTCGCTATTCAATATAGAAAAATCTAATTTCTAACTCACCACTTGAATAAAAATTATATTTTTATCCTTTGTATAATATAAAAATTATATTTTTATTATTACCACTATATCAAAATCCGATCTTTCTACCTTCACATAAAAATATGATCTTTTCACCTTTAAAAAAAATTATCGTCTTTCATTCATTAAAAATCCACCTTTTCCTTAATATAAAGATTTCGACTTTTTAAGGTTAAAAATATCGCCTTTTCAATATGAAAAATTCAACCTTTCTATTATTAAAAATTCTAACTTTCTATTTTAAAAATTCGAACTTTCTATTTTAAAAATTCGAACTTTCTATTTTAAAAATCCTACCTTTCTAATTTAAAAATCCTATCTTTCTAATTAAAACATATACAAAAACTGATTTTTTACTGTTTGCTAATCATATATGAAAGAAATAAATAAATTAAATTAAAACAAATAAAAACTTACTGTTTTTCAGCAAAGAAAAGGGGGGGGGGAGGATCTGCCGCGACTGGAGGGGAGGAGGAGAAGAAGGATCGAAAGGGGGGGGGGGTCGGGGATGAGGGCGGTGGATGGAGGGGGCGGCGGCGACGAGTTCGAAATTGGGGGGGGGGGGGTGGAGTTTCTGGCATCGGAGAAGGAAGGAGGTAGGAAGGAGGGGGTCTGGGGGTGGTCGGCTCCGCCTGGGGAGGTGGCGCCAGAGGCGCGACGCCTCTGGTGGGCGGTGGCGGCGAGTCGCGCCCCCCCCCCCCCCCCCACTCTCTTTTTTTTTTCTCTGAATCGATTTTGAAAATCAAAGGGGGGGGGGCAGAGGAATTAAAGGGGGAGAGAGAGAGAAAGGAAGTTTATTATATTTTTTATTAATTTTAAATTCAAAAAGTTGAATTTTACATACGACCTCTAAACGAGGCCCACCGCCTGTCGTCCATAGCTAATTACCCCCATTTCGAACACAATGGGATATGTACCATAAGCCAATTCTCTCGTTTCGATCAGTTTTCGCTTAAATAAAAATATAAATCTTTATGTTGAATTTTAAACGCACATTTCAATTTACCGGGGCCACATACATTCTCTAAAAATCCCCGAAAAATATTTTCTAGCTTCGTATTGACGATACGGTCCTAACAAAACTAGTTTCGTCGAATTCTGAGACCGTTGGAAAAATGGCCATTTTAAAGTCGATTAAAATCAACTAAAACTGGTCAAACGCGTTTTCCTTTGCCATGCTCACATATTGATTCAAAAAATTATGAAATTTGAAACCTAGCAATAATTTGACATCACGGACCCAACAAAAGTGGTTTCGTCGAAATCCGAGGTCGTTTGCAAAATTCTGATTTTTAAGGGCCTGAATTCCATAGCGACTATTCAGAATTTTCAACTGGACATATCTTTTGATTCCCGCTATGAAATTTCAATTTTTCGGATTCTTTGGAAAGATATTATCAAATAGATCCTATTATTTTTGGTTTCACTAAAATCCGGTTTGTTTTGCACCCGGTACATTCATTTGAAGTTTGAAATCGAATTATCGAACTACCGCGCCATTTTCAATTCCTTTTATAATTTAAAATAAATATTTATATTCTAACGACGATCTATATAATATATACGTTCGAATTATATTCAAAATAAATTTCTCGTCGATATTATTTAAAATAATTCATTTTAATTATTCAAAATTCGCTAAAATTGCCAAAATAAAAATTTTAAACTGGCCCAGATTTTTCGGGTTATTACAAACTCGATGGCAAGCTAGGGCTTCAACCCTATGTTCTTCGTGGTTCGTGCGGCAAGAATTGGGGGGTTCGATATGACCTAGGATTGGGTCTGATCGACGGTGCGTGATGGAATAAAAGTAGAACAGAAGGGGGAATCGCGATTCAGTAATCAACGACAAGTTCAACATTTGGTTGGAGGCGAGTGATGCAAAGAAGAAGGTCATTTGGGGATTTCAGAATCGTGATGTTTGGCGATTCAAGTTCGGGGACGATGCGAAATTAGCTCGAGTTTCTCATCGAACAGAAATATGTGGAAATATGCATTCAGGGGAGGTGCGTGATGTTATGAAGGTGCGATGGGGTTGGAGGCGATGCTGGTAGTCGAAATGGGAAACAAAGGTACGATTTTTTCCAGATGGATTGAATACTGTGTTTGACCATGAAACTGGAGGGGTGTTTGAGTTCTACATTTTTGGGAATGGTGGGATGACAAGCAGCTGTGAAGTGTTGATGTTAGTTGGGGTACTTGGGTTTGGTAAAGCTGAACAAGGTATGGATTAGAACAGGGAGAAGACGTGGGATAGTTTGGTGATGGTGGCAACATTTAGGAGAAGAAAAAGGGACTGAAATGCAGTAAAAAGGAGGACCAGGTTTATCTCGCGGGTAGGAGGCACCGTGTATTCAGGAAAGGAGGAGTTATGCATTTTGTAAGGTAAATTTCAGTTAATTAAAATAATTAACAGTGTTTATTTTATATATACAAACTTGTAAATTAATAATAATAATAATAATAATAGCACCTTTATGCGATAACAGTTTGACGGAAAACGAAATTTGATTGGATTCTTAGGAATAAGCTTACGATGGAATCGAGTTTTGGATTTGTTGGAGTTAACAAGAAATTTCAAATTTTAATCGAACATTGTTCGATTTAAATTTGAAAAGAAACTGGAATGGATTGCGAATAAAATCACGATGAGTAAATCTCACTCATATTTTTATTTAGAATTATTTTATTCGTTAGAATAATTGTTCGTTGGTTGTTTGCATGCACCGAATATTATTGTGGTTATTAAATATATATTAGTTATTTAGGATTGGTGTTTGTGGCTATTATATATATATATATATATTGGTGATTGGATAGTTCCCGCAGTGCCATTAGCGGATGCCCGCAGTATCATTAGCAGATGACCCTATACGCCCCACGATATGATAGTGGATGACCTTCTATACCGCGATATTCTGCCTCGAAGCAGGATGGGTATTACTTATGTTGGCTAACGTCTGTGGATGCGGGAAAACAGGTTGGAGGGATCCAATTGGATTTCTCAAAATTTATTACTATTTCATTCATATATATATTATCATATATGATGTGTTATAAAACCCGTGATTTGATAATTAAGTGTTTTTGGATGTTTAAATATCACTGGGCCTAAATACTGATTTAAAAAAATATTGTGAAAAGGGATTTTGAGATTCAAAAAAGAAAATTCTATTTTTCTAAAATAGAATTTGAATTTTGAATGGGCTAAGAAATATTTACTTGTTTTGAAAAATAAAAACAAGTATTGAATTTATAAACGGTGTTTATAAATTAAATAATATAGGAAATGGAAGTAAATTTATAAACGGTGTTTATAAATGAACGGGAATGATTTTCATTGGAAAATAAGGGAATTGAAGTGAATTTATAAATAATGTTTATAAATTAAATAATGTGGGGAATTGAAATGAATTTATAAACAGTGTTTATAAATGAAATGGATAATTATCATTGAATAATTGGGAAATTTAAATTCAAATCTAAATTTAAAAATAAAAATTGGAAATCGTTTTAAATAGAAAACGTTGAAATCTATTCCAATGTTCAGAATGGAAATTTAATTTGATAATTAAGTTAGATTATACTGAATTTATAAAATAAATTATATCAAGAAGGAATATTAGAATTGAATTAATTAGAAACTGATGTTCAAATGAAATATTAAAATAGATTATATGTTATATATATAGATTAGTTATAATAAATAGAATATTCCAAAATAAGTTTTTGGTTTTTAAACAGATTTCGAAATGGAACTTGTTTGAATATATAAAACAAGTAAATTTATAAACGATGTTTATAAATATGGAGAATTAATAATCAAGAAATGATTTGTAACTTAAAAATCAAGTATGAATTTAAAAATAGAATTTGAAATCATTTCGAAAAGGAAGCAATTGTTTTTATTCCGGAATTTAGAATATAAAAGGAATTGAGTTTCAAAACATATTTTGAAATGAAACTTGTTTTAATATATAAAACAGGGAAGTTGGATTTATAAACGATAGTTATAAATCTAGTAAAATAAATTATCATCAGATAATTTAGACGTTTAAATTTAAGTATAAATTTAAAAAGTGAATTGGAAACGGTTTGAAATAGAACGATATATTTTATTCCGGAATTCGGAATATAAATTGAAGTGAGAAAAATCCAATGGATTTATAATTAGAATTTGATTATATCGAGTTGTATAAATAATTTATTTATAAAGGAACTGGAATTTAGTATAGAAGATTTAGTTATAAATAAATTTATAACTGAGTTATGAAATAATCAATGGATAGGGATAATTAAGAATATTAACTTGGATTTGGTAAATAGGCTAAATTAATATTAAAATATATTAGAATGGAGTTGAAATTTATTATAAACGAAGTTTAAACATTTATATATAAATATATAATTAAAACGAACTCGCCACAACACGGCAGTACATAAATTGGTGTTTCGAACTTCAATTGAGTATATATAACTCAATTTTAGTCAGAATTCTTTGAAATAAGAACTGTTAGGACCGATTTGATAATAGTTTTCTAATGGAAGAGAAAATTCTGGATTTAGTGTTATAAATTTTGAGTTATGTCAAAATCAAATTTTCAGAAAAACAGCGCCATAACCATTATAAAACCATAACGGTTTATTAATTAAAATCGAAGTATTTTAAGTTAATAAAATATGGATATTTATTTTAAAAATCCAGATTTGGGTTGTAAAATAAATACGAACTCAAGTTGTGCAAATGAAATGATTTTTGAATTAAAAATCAGATTTTTAATTGTTAAATAGAATTAACTAATTTGAAGAGTAATTAGTTAATGAGATTTTGAGTCAAAATTGGACTTGGGATAAGTAAAAGAGATTTGTAAATTTATATTCCAAATTGAATATGAAACTTGAATTGAAAATGGAATTCGACTTGTTTATAAGCGATTTAAAATATATTTGAATATGATATGTTCGAACTAAAGGAATTTGGCAAAAGAGCCAATTAAAGAATAAATTAGCGTATTGAGTTAGAAATGACTAGATTTAGTTGGGATAAATTGGAAATAGATGAACATGTGTTAAATTGGTATGGAATGAAGTGTATGAAGATTATAATACGAGTGCCCGACATAAAGGAACACGTTTAAACTTCATATGAGTTTTTATGCACCGAATCGGCAAGCCACTTGGCTTTTTGATTTTCTTTTTGAATGGAAAGGGCCTAGAGAGGCGAGTTGGAGTTGAGCTTTTAACAGGTACAAAGGAGGTGCTGGCAAAATTTTCCGAAAATTTAAGGAGTTAGATTATTTTTAAGAAAATTTGATAATTAGGAATAAATATATCAATAGAGATAGAATTCATAACGAAACGAACTTAAAAATAGAATATTATAAACAAAAAAGAAATCTATAAATTAGATCTGGTAAAAATAGAAAAAGAAACATATATACGTTTAAAAATGGATAATTGGTTTTATATGAGGTTCAACATAAGTAGTCTTGTCCATTTTGAAGTTAAGAACGTTATTCAGTCAAGGTATGAGAGGTAGTTATAACCCAACTTAATTGATTTCATTATTAACCGATCAATGGAAAGATTCAGTCTTGAAGATAAATGTTTGAATAAGTTTTGGTTGAATGCAATATTTTGGGTTATTGTAACGATGTTTTATAAAACATTCGTTTTAACCCAAGTAAGTGGAATTTTGGAAATATAATATTTCCTAGGTGTAGAAATGAACGGTCGTGGAAGAGAAAAATAATTGGAATGTTTCTAGTTATAAATAAAAGATATTTTCTAAGTATATAAAATAAAAGAAAGCGATATATGGAAAGGTTTTTCGAATAGTGTAAAATGCCAAGATGATTGTAGAAAATATAGTGTTAACAAATATTGATAACGAAATAGGGAAGTGATTAATTAATAAAATATTAATTAAGGGACCCAGTGATTGTTTGATGCTTTGAATGGATGTTTGTTTTTCTTCGATAGTTAAATAATTGACTATCAAAGTATTTGCCAATATCATTGTCAATATGGAGAGACCGGCTGGATTATTATCCGAGAACCACTCCGTATTGGCAGTAGCGTTGCGAATCAGATTATACGAAGATAATCGAAGACGGAGGGAAGTGCAAGGGTTTTTTCTATTAATCCTAGGTAGAAATTGCCTAAGACGGATTAATGGAAATTGTGTCTCCGGCTTCGTTCAATCCCAGAACGAACGTATATGGACGAATGTCTGACAGAGTATTTCCAATTATCGCATACGTTGGTCTGTATAAATATATATGGTGGCGGAGAATTTATTCTCTAAGCATAATATACAGATTATATTTATGCAAATCAATTAGTGATTTACAGATCTGACCATGTGGCATTCAAAGTGATTGTGTTATCAATGAATGGTAAGTAATCGTAGCCTCAGGCCTCAACAACTGTGACAACCTGGATTTTTACAACATGCTAGGACAAGAATCAAGGCAGAATTTAATTATAAAATGTGAATCAGGGGAAACGGGCTATGCCATTGCGTTCGTCTCGGAAAAATACGCGAAATAGAGTCCGAGTTTTCGAAAATCGGGGTCCGTATGACCCAGTTATGGCCCGTCAAAGTTTTCAGAAAAATTCAAGTTCAAAAACAACTCGAAAATTCAAATCTGGAGCCAAACAGATTGGGCGGGAAAATTCCCTCCCAAGCCCCAGGTCGACTGGGGTGTCGACTGGGGAGTCGACACGCCCAAGGGGCAGGTCGACTGCCCAGTCGACACGGGTGTCGACCTGGGTGGTCCGACCACTTGGGCCTGGGTGCACCTGCTGCTGTCTTGGCTCGGTTTTATGGGCCTGTGACGGATTTTGAGGGCTCAGATCTATCCTAGGGTTTATCCTATGGCCTAAACTACTCCTAATATCTATAAAAAGACCCCTAGACCTAGCTTAAACCCTCACAAATCACTCTTGCAACAAAGTGCTGCCCAAATCTCCATTGATCATGGCCTCCATCTCCAACTCCAAGGGCTTATGCATTCAAATCGGGTTCAAACCAAAAGGTGCAAGCTTTCTACATCAAATCGAGGATAGATCAACGTTGCTACGCAAATTTCATGACGATTCTTCAACAAAGGAGCCACCTTTCTTCGTCGAGACGATGCATGATCCTCCCCTAAGCCTCGCTATGTAAGTTCTAGCTACTTGTAGATTCTAACGGTGGTTCTAATGTGACATGGAATAAATTGCGATGAAACATAAGTATGCTAGCCTATGTGAACCTAATTTGGCCCCTTTTCTATGATCTATGACCTTGGGCTAAGTTTTAGCGACTTAATCATGCCCCTCATGTTATGTTTAACCTAGTTTATCTTGCAAGTTTGAATCTTTATCTATGGAATGTTAGCATGAACCTTTGGGAACCATTTGACTTGTGAAACATTGGCAAAGACTTGACTTTGGGGGCTTATGCATGTTAATGAACCCAAACCCCTTATGTTATCATGCATGTTTGTGGCCAAATTCCCTATGATACTATGCATGTTTGTGGCCAAATTCCCTTATGATACTATGCATGTTTATGGCCAAATTCCTTATGATATCATGCATGTTTGTGGCTAATCTCGTTGTGACATTATGCATGTTTGAGGCCAAAAACCCCTTATGATGCTATGCATATTTTGAGGCCAAACCCCTTATGATACCATGCATGTTTGTGGCCAATCCCTTTTTGGCATCGTGCATGTTTTGAGGCCAATATGTAGCATAGTATCCTTACTATGTTAACTCGCTTTTACTTGGGTTGGAAACACGATTTGGGGTAGGTTAGACGAGCGTGATTATGACATAATAATTTGACATGGGATTTCATGAAAATATGACACTCATGATACACCTAAATGTGGACATGACATGTGGGGTAAACATGGGACTTGAAACTAGACACGTATGGATTGTAAGTGTAATATGACACTAGACCAAACATGAAAGTGGCCAACTCGAGGTTGGGTTGAGTTTGTAGCATAAATCTACCCGGACCCGCCCGGCTTAACTAGTGGCTACAAACAATAGGACCCAATGTGAGTAGTTGGTCATATAGCACTTAAAACCCGAGGTTAGACTAGGTTGTGGTGTAAAGCTACCCGGACCCGCCCGGCTTAACTAGTAACCACAACAAAGTCTAATGTGAGAGGTTGGGGTGCATTAATCTAATTAATGCCACATGAAAAGGTTAAGTAATTTTGACTAATGACACTTAACCGATATGACACGAATGGGTAGGTTAAGTTAAACCGGACTTGATTTCTTAATGACACTTAACCATATAAGACAATTAGGGGATGGGGTTAAGTAATTTACACTTAACTAATCCGACTTGGTAATTAGATGGGGTTAAGTAACTTAGACTTAACTAATCTAAACACGGTAATTAGATGGGGTTAAGTAACCTACACTTAACTAATCTAAACACGGTAATTCGATGGGGTTAAGTTAAACACTTAACCAATCTAAACTTGGTAATTCAATGAGGTTAAGTAACCAATACTTAACCAACTTAACGTGATAATTTAATGGGGTTAAGTAACTTATACTTAGCCAATCATACATGATGATTTGATGAGGTTAAGTAACCTATACTTAACCAATCTAATATGCGGACCTGATAGGGTTAAGTCACAAGACCTTTTAAATATACTTAACCATTGTAATACAATTAGTGGATGGGGTTAAGCTAACCCATACTTAACCAATCCGACTAGATAATCTGATGGGATTAAGATAATCTATGCTTAATCAATCTAACACGATAATCTGATAGGGTTAAGACAAACAAATACTTAACCAATTTGACTTGATAGGGTTAAGTCATGAGCTTCTTGGTATACTTAACCAACTTGTAGGGCTAAGCCTTGAACTTAAATACTTAGCCAATCTTGACATGATTCGTAGGCGGGTTAAGTCATGAACTTGAATGACAACACTTAACCCATTAGACAAAACCCTAGCTCAGGGGACTAGGTTGAAAATCGTAGTTAACAAGGATAGCGGGAAGAGAAGCTAAGTGGTAAACCTTAGTTAAGGATAACTAAGTGATAATTCTTAGTCAAGTAAATTGGACCAGTTCACAGATAGATGAGTAACCCGATACGGTAGGTCATCACTTGAACACACGTGGAGGAGCGAATTATCTGACTTAGATAAAGGCTCCAACGAACTGGGTGACGAAGCGGTAGCTTCGGGGGACGTGAGGATACTCTTGGTATCCCTCTGTGAGGTTGCAGATGATCCGCCTGGGCTCACAAGAGGTTAAGGTCTACGGTAGAAGAACCAAGAGTATGCCTTGGTTGCTATGCGGGCGACCTAAAGACTGGGATGGATTAGCGTGGAGTTCGACGATACTTGTTTTTTCCCTGGATAGCACGTCGCCGACTACCAACCATATTTAGTCAATCGTGCATGTACCGAAAGGCAGAGAACTCCCAACAGACCATATACTTGCTATCGAGTTATGGGTGAGGTTGGCCAATAGGTAAGTGGGGCATAGTGGGGCCGGGATGTAGTTCTCATACATGATTTTTTTTGGATTGCCTTTCAGTAGTTGAGGGAGGGGTCACGTGGGACCATAGCCACGGATACAAAAACAGACCTTGATATCTGCATCAGCAGACGACTTAAAGCTCACAACCGAGTTCCGTATTCCTCGATTTGCCCTGGCACGGAACTCGGATGGCACATTGAGATACATGTGCGTCTAGACATGGAAAACGATTCACGATATATACGTGGGACAAAGGGCGTGGTTGACGGGTGGAATAATCCCTAGTGGTCCTAGGTGGCTAAAACCAAACCAAGTTACGGAAACGTTCATTAGGTAGCATAATCCCTAACGGTCCTAGGTGGCATAAATCCTAAGTGAACACGCGATAGTTCATGGTAAGAAAACATAACCAGACCAAGGGTAGCAGTCCAAAAGAACTTCAAGGATAGAATGGTACTACGTTGAGGTGGTATAGATTTACATGGGAAAGCCCGTACGGCCTACGGAAAAAGGACTAAACTTATACATGGAAAGAAACATACGAGTTGGGAAAACCTACATATGCTATATATTAGGTTGACATGGACCATTACATGACATTGGGCAAGGGACATCCATAGTTAACACATGACGCGGGTTGGGATACTAGTACGAGAGGTGCAGAGCAAATATACATGATAAATACCGTGGGATGTTATACATGATAGATACCTTGGGATTGTATACTTGATAGAAACCTGACGATGTGATACCTTGATTTATCTTGACACCGTAGTTTATCATGATACCTTAGTTTATCTTGCTACAGTAGTTCATCCAGTTATCTTGGTTTAGCTTATCTATCTTGTCGTCATCCATAAGTTTACTTTCAGTTTATGCATGTCATGTTACCTTTACCTATTTTTATACTGGAAGTAGATAGGACTTACCAGTCTTTATGACTGACCCCGTTTTGTTTCGCCTCTTTGTCTTCCGTTTCCCTCCCCCAGGTTTTCAGGGAGGAAATGATGTTGTTTAGTTCGGACCTCTTATGCTTGAAGGTCATCATGTATAGCTTGGTCTTCTCTTGGCTATGGCTGCTTCACCGCTTTATTTTGGGGAATAATTTATGAAAAGGTTTTATGCTTCTTTACTATTGGAAGACAGGTTTTGATGTATTCTGATGTAAAAAGCTTTAGACCTTATTTTATAAGGCAATGAAATTTGTTTTACTTCCGCTGTTTTATATATGTTCTGTCTTGTAATATTTCTGTGCATGTTTACCTCGATAATGCTTCACCAAACCTAGTGCATTCCCTTTGTGAGTGACCCTAGAGGAGGTGGGGTGTTACAACAACCGAGAAATGACAAAAATCAGGCAGGCAGCATGGCTAAGTGGGTAGCTCCCAATTTGGGTGTATTATCACCTATCTAGAGAAATTCATTTCATTCTTTATTCTATTTGATGTTGTCCCATTTGGGTAAACAGTTGCTGATCCCAACCATTGGTGATATACATTCGATACACTTAAGTGAATGAGTGGTCGGTCATGTGTGGCTGGGTTACAAGATGTTCTTGTTGAACCCAGTGTATTCTTCTCTAGAGATACACTATCGGAAGGTGGTTCCATACCTTGTCATAGTTGGAAATTCGCTACCCAATAAGTGCTCGTGGTTTTGATTGTATATTATATATATATATATATATATATATGCGGAACAAGAGATGCAAACGTTCCACTAGATTGTTATTTATTTGATTTAGACACTATTATAATATCAACAGTTTTGATATAATGATTATCGTTTCTTTCAAAAGGATTTTGAAAGTTGAATCCAGTGTTTTGGATTCTTATAAGGGAAAAACTCGTTTCATGTTATATGGCGTGGTCTTATGAGATATCAGTTATTTTCTCAAACTGTTTTAATTTTTTTACTCATACCAGTCCCATGACTGGCTCAGAGTTTATTCTGTTTCGTTTTACCTAAACTCTTGTGTAACACCCCATGTCCATTAATGTCACTCACAAAAGGGCATGCATAAACTTCCATGAAGCATTATAAGTAAACAGAACAGAATATAACAAGACAGATACGTAAAGTAGTGCTTGAAAAATTTATAACTTTATTACAACAGAAACAGAAATGAGTTTGGTTACATCCTTCAAAATCATAATACCAACACCCAAGTACACAAATATCAGTTTTATACAAAATCCTTTAGAATGCATAATCTTAAAGCCATAATCCCCAACATAAACTGCCACGAAAAGATAGAATCAAAGCCAAGCAATACTTCAAGCACTTCAAGAAGAGAAATTGTGAATCGAGCTCCTATGTTTCCACCCTGAGCACCTGGTGGGGGGGGGGAACGGAAAGAAAAGGGGCGAAAACAAATGAGGTCAGACATAAAGTTTGGCGAGTCCAATGACTTTCAGCATATAAACAGATAACAGTGTCATGACATGTAAATAAAGCTGGATGAGAGATTACAGCAACAGGAGTAGCAGGCATGCTTAAGTTAAACACAAGAAACAGAATGATATAGAACAAGATATACTTCTTACCTATATCTTACATCTCTGCACTAATACTTAGTATAACAGGATTAGGTGTTACCCTAATGTCTAAATTGAAACAGAAACGGAAACAGAATAATCTCTACAGAAACAGAATGCTAGTAATGGGCCTTTACCACCCCAACAGAGACAGAAGGTACAGAAATAGAATGATAATAATGGGCCTTTACCACCCAACTAATGGGCCTTTACCACCCCAACAGAAACATACAGTACAGAAATAGAATACTAATAATGGGCCTTTACCACCCCAAAAGAAACAGACGGTACACCAATAGAAACAGACAGAACTAGGTGTACCCCAAATTCTACCCCAAGCGATCGGCTCCGTAATACATAAATACCCTGTGCCGGCCCCATAGAAGGGTGTATCATTCCCTAAAGTGGTAAACTATAGACACAGACCTATTTACAGATGTCACGGTGTCTTACATCCTCAGAGCAGACCGGATCCATGCACGCACATGACCCGGTTGGAATGCGCCGTCGACACCCCTCTCCATTATCAGAGTGAACCTCTTACAATTAGTTCAGTAAGCGTGCCCCGGACCCCTCCTAGTGTTGGGTCATAGTTTTGATACCAGAAAAGG
Source organism: Allium sativum (assembly GCA_030737875.1). Lineage (NCBI taxonomy): Eukaryota > Viridiplantae > Streptophyta > Magnoliopsida > Asparagales > Amaryllidaceae > Allium > Allium sativum. Next base: position 471,541,545 of record CM060909.1, read on the forward strand.
GTTACTGACTAATATGGGTCCCATACAACAGATGACACAAGTAATTACCCCTCCTAACCTTGTGTCCCCCGACTAACAGATTTAAGATTAACTTTCTTACAGATTTCAGATGTACAAAGTTCAAATTATCTAGTTCTCAGATCAGACATACAAGTTAACAAGTTTTCAGACTAACGGATCAGATATACAGATTAACAGACTTACAGGTTGTTTCACCTAACCTTGTATTGGGCCTACAGATTTACGAAACAGGTTTATTAGATTCATCCGCCCAGTTGATTTAACCTTATCCACCCAACACGTTTTAGGCATCATATTTGTCCTAGATTTGCATTAATTAATCACTAATGCACAGACCTCTCACATTAGGTCGGTAGCTTGTGGCCGCTAGATGTACCAGGCAGTTCTGGGAAGACTTCGCCACAAGCCATACCTAACTTCGTGTCTAATCATCTTTTAGTTATGCCTATGACCTATCACAATAGACTGACAGTTTGAGGTTGCTGGTTAAGCCGGTTGGGTCCGAGCATGCTTCTACCACAAACAGAGTCTAACCTCGTGTCTCAGCATTCTTTTTTTTAGCTAAAGTATTCATTCACAGATTATGCCAATATCAGACTAATTATGTCAATTCAACAATTAAACTTCTTTACAAGTTACAGCAGATTATTCAAAGTTTTATTAACTTGTTTTGCTCAATTTTTAGATCGAGTCTACAGATTTTCATATGCCAAAATACCGTATTCAGTTTCCAATAGATTTAGCAGATTAGGCAATTTACCATATTTAATCATCCCTTAAAATTCCATTGACATACCTCGCCTAATCATAAAATTAAGCCTAATTTTACATGCCCAAATTATGGTCATAATTCACAATATAACATATGCCCCAAATTTTAGTTAAATTTACACAGTACAAAATATTCTCCAAAAACCTCAAATCATGATATAAAATACTAATTATGCCAAATTATAGCCTTTGATTTCAGCGTATGCCTAATATCCAAAATCCCTATTTAGGCGTATTCACATTTAATAGTTATCCTATTATAAAATAGATCTTTACGCCTATGTCATATACACAATAATTCTCCTTCTTCCAAATCACAGACTATCATATATAGTATGCCCAGATCTAGATCTTAAATTACAACATATGTTCTTTTCTCAAATCAGTCATGTCCAATTATGCATCATTCACTATTTTCCCTAAATTTAGCGTTTGTGCGTCAATCTCTTATGAGATTTTGGCTCAGGCTCGTGGTAGCCTGGCTATAGAACAGAAGGAAGGAAGAGATACAGAATAGTTACTATAATATTAATAAGATAGATCTACATATAAAATAGATCTGATAAACAAGAATATGCATAATCTCAGATTAAGAATTATAACCATGTCAAGATCATATTTAAATTTCATATCTAAAAATAACTGTACTCACCTTTGTTGGATTCTAAAAGAAAAAGGGTTGTAGCTGTTCTCTTTTAATCCTATACAGATTTGAAGAAGAAGGAGCACTAGTTCTAGTTTAGGTTTCAGCAGAGTAGCGACGCCATTGATTTATTTTAATATGAATTAGGGCAGAGTATAGGCATAATGAAGTTGTGTAGAGAAAACTGCAGCCTTAGGAGTGTTTATATAGCATAGGGATCAACGAATCTGGTCAGAACGGGCGTCCAAATGCAGAAAAACGAAATGTCCACGGATCTGGAAATAGAGGGGAGGTCGACCCCCAGGTCGACCTATGTGACCCAGGTCGATCCCCAGGTCGACCCCCTGGTCGACTTGGGTCTTGGGCGGTAAATTTCCCGCCCAGACCGGGTGTGTGTTTTGAATTTCGAACTTTTAAAATTTGAATTCGGGCTGGTTTTTATTTTAAATTCCTGAAACTTCTAAGTGCCATAACTCCTTCATACGAAGTCCGATTTACGCAAACTCAGACTCTGTCTCAAGAAGAATTCCGAGACGAACGCAATGGCATAACCCGTTTCCCTTAATTCTTCTTTTAAAGTTAAGTATACTTTGTTTTGTTACTTTTATGTTCACAGAAAATACGGGGTGTTACATTCTCCCCTCCTTAAAGGATTTCGTCCCCGAAATCTTCATGTTAAGAAGAATGTTTCCTATCATCCAATCATCCATCTACTCAACCATCATCCACAAGCATCCATTGTCCTTAGAAAACTTCTAATGTTGTATGAACATATGAAAAAGTGTGTGTATATGTCTCTTATCTAATGCAAAGATCAGAAGGTCTACTGATTCAACTGACGTCCTCAATGCAAATTTATGTTAGTGCCATAAGTCCAATTATGTATGCAAGAAATCCTGTTTGATACACATCATTTCTATATGAGTGCATAACCATTCATCCAATACCAAATGTAATAGCCCGCCATTTTGACCACCCCAAATCGGTGATTAGACCAACTCGAAGCGTTCAAAATGATGGATTGTTATTGGCTTACAGGGTTCAAATTGAATTAACCCAGAATCATAGAGTACAATAATTTGCAATGGAATAAACTTTCATATAAATATCATAATTGTATACAATTATTTTGTGTAGCGGACGATAAAATAAAATGTATACGTAAATAGCTGCACCTAAAACAGCGGTCAAATTATTTACTCCTGCAACAAAATGAATATTGCAATATTGATTATATTAGACGTATGATCAAAACAATAAAACAAATATCATTAAGGTCAACAAGCTTTTCATCTTCACATTTTCTAATTTAACATATTGTCATTACATTTTTTTTCCAGCATCCATGTGATGAGTCAATCATTTTGCATCCACAAAAATTGAAAAATGCACACACATCCATATGCAGTATGAGAGTGCTTTTGAGCCGATCTAGTGCCTAGTGTGTGTATATGCATCCACGAGCAACCACTAGCAACCACTTGCAACCATCAAACATAACATGTCTCAAACACATGTTTACACCCATTAGTTATACCTAAAGGTCGAAGACTCGATCGATAGGATACATCCAAGTGATAGAAGCAGGTATAATTAAAACAAAAGTTCTGTTCCCATTAGACATCGATTAAGAGAATAAATCTCTAAGTATCAACCCCGAAGACCGAAATCAACATCAGATTGACACTCAGAGAATTACTCTCATTAAACAATGTTAAAACTGGAAATCTACTTCACGCTTCGAGTAAAAACCCCTATCCTTTTTAGAAATATTCAGATACTTACAGACTACTGGTACAGATCGGTTTATCAAAACCCAGAATGTATGCGTCATGTCAACTTAACGCCCAACAAAGATACCCGCAACTTATCACAAACAGATGAGTCGTAAACCTTATGGGGTTTGAGACTATAGCGGGATCAGAAACAAGACTAGTGTTAAAGTGCAGAGTCTAAATTACAGAATCAAAATGCCAGAATCAAAAGGAGTTTTAACTCAATAATCAGATAAGGAAATTAAACCTCCTACAAAAAAATTCCTATCCCTATCCTATCCACCAGCCACGTGAGCATTCACCTGCCCTTCAGAAGTAGGTCCTGTCCTCTGCCCTTGCCCTCGTTTCTTTGGGCAGTCCCTAGTGAAGTGTCCCATCTCACAACAGTTGAAGCAAGTGCCCTTCCTCTTTCAGCAATCCTTGTTCAGATGAGTCAAGCTTCCATAAGTAAATCACTTTTTCTCCTTCTTATCTTCAAACTTTTCATCCTTCTTTTGTGTTTCCTTTTTGGGCCACGCTTTCTTGTTCTATGGTCCTTCAAGCTTTTCCTCTTTTTTCTCACTTTTGGCTTCCTCTTCATGCATCAATGCCATGTCAACCAGTTTCTCAAAGGTAGCCCCCATAGGAATGTGGGTCATAGCCAACCCGTGTAGTGGCTCATTCAAACCTTTAACCAATCTCAGGGACTTCTTTTCAGGTGTGTTCACCAAGTCTAAGCCAAATCTCGCCAACTGATTGAACTTGTTAATGTACTCCTTTACTGATAAATTCCTCTGCTTCAACGCCAAGAACCTCTCCATGTATAAATTCTCTTCTGCTCGTGAGAGAAATTTCATCTCGAACCTATGCTTGAAATCCATCCATGTCTCCACTGGACGCTCTCCATTCGTGACCTCCCACTAAAACGAGGCTTCGTCCTTCATTAACCAAGCAGCTAATTGGACCTTCCTTCCATCTTCTATCTCGAAGATACCAAACAAATCTTCCACCTCCTTAAGCAAATTTCGAGCTTCAACAAACGTCTCTGACCCGTGAAAAGGTTTCCCGCCCATTGCCCGAAAGTCTTTGCATATCTTCGAAGAAGTATCAACGCGGGGAGGGGGAGGAGGAGGTGCGACTTTAGCTGGGGGAGGAGGAATGTCTGCTGGGCCTGCGGCGGTGGCCCTAGCCTCCAGATACCTTCTGAACCAGGTTGGTATCGGTATGCCCTCGGGTATCTCGGGTACCCCAGACATGCTGAAAAGAAAAAGGAAGAGATTCAAAACGGAGAATCGAAAGACAGATATATGGCTTTTGGGGATTATGTTTTTCAATTGAAAATACTTCCTTTTTAAAACCTTTTTGAAAATAGTTTTCAAAAACTTTTTATCAAATCTGGTAACCTTCAGCTCTGATACCAAGTGTAACACCCCATGTCCGTTAATGTCACCCACAAAAGGAATGCATTAACTTCCATGAAGCATTATAAGTAAACAGAACAGAATATTACAAGATAGATACGTAAAGTAGTACTTGAAAAATTTATAACTTTATTACAACAGAAATAGAAATGAGTTTGGTTACATCCTTCAAAATCATAATACCAAAACCCAAGTACACAAATATCAGTCTTATACAAAATCATTTAGAATGCATAATCTTAAAGCCATAATCCACAACATAAACTGCCATGAAAAGATAGAGTCAAAGCCAAGAAATACTTCAAGCACTTCAAGCACTTCAAGACGTAGCAGGCATGCTTAAGTTAAACAGAAGAAACAGAATGATATAGACCAAGATATACTTCTTACCCATATCTTACTTCTCTGCACTAATACTTAGTATAACAGGATTAAGTGTTACCCTAATGTCTAAACTAAAACAGAAACAGAATAATCTCTACAGAAACAGAATGCTAGTAATGGGCTTTTACCACCCCAACAGAGACAGAAGGTACAGAAACAGAATGCTAATAATGGGCCTTTACCACCCAACTAATGGGCCTTTACCACCCCAACAAAAACAGATAGTACAGAAATAGAATACTAATAATGGGCCTTTACCACCCCAATAGAAACAGACGGTACACCAACAGAAACAGACATAACTAGGTGTACCCCAAATTCTACCCCAAGCGATCGGTTCCGTAATACATAAATACCCTGTTTCGACCCCATAGAAGGGTGTATCATTCCCTAAAGTGGTAACCTATAGACACAGACCTATTTATAGATGTCACAGTGTCTTCCATCCTCAGAGCAGACCGGATCCATGCATGCACATGACGGTTGGAATGCGCCATCGACACAGCTCGCCATTATCAGAGTGAACCTCTTACAATTAGTTCAGTAAGCGTGCCCCGGACCCCTCCTAGTGTTGGGTCATAGTTTTGATACCAAAAAAAGGTTACTGACTAATATGGGTCCCATACAACAGATGACACAAGTAATTACCCCTCCTAACCTTGTGTCCCCAGACTAACAGATTTCAGATTAACTTGCTTACAGATTTCAGATGTACAAAGTTCAGATTAACTAGTTCTCAGATCAGACATACAAGTTAACAAGTTTTCAGACTAATGGGTCAGATATGCAGATTAACAGACTTACAGATTGTTTCACCTAACCTTGTATTGGGCCTACAGATTTACGAAACGGGTTTATTAGATTCATCCGCCCAGTTGATTTGACCTTATCCACCCAACACATTTTAGGCATCATATTTATCCTAGATTTGCATTAATTAATCACTAATGCACAGACCTCTCACATTAGGTCGGTAGCTTGTGGCCGCTGGATGAGCCGGGCGGTTCCGGGAAGACTTCTGCCACAAGCCAGACCTAACCGCGTGTCTAAGCATCTTTTAGTTATGCCTATGACCTCTCACATTAGACTGACAGTTTGCGATAGCTGGTTAAGTCGGTTGGGTACGGGCAGGCTTCTACCGCAAACAGAGTCTAACCTCGTGTCTCAGCATTCTTTATTTTTAGCTAAAGTATTCATTCACAGATTATGCAAATATCATAATAATTATGCCAATTCAACAAATTAAACTTCTTTACAAGTTACAGCAGATTATTCAAAGTTTTATTAACTTGTTTTGCTCAATTTTTAGATCGAGCTTATAGATTTTCATACCCCAAATTACCGTATTCAGTTTCCAACAGATTTAGCAGATTAGGAAATTTAACTGATTTAATTATCCCTTAAAATTCCATTGACATACCTCGCCTAATCATAAAATTAAGCCTAATTTTACATGCCCAAATTATGGTCATGATTCACAATATAACATATGCCCCAAATTTTAGTTAAATTTACACAGTACAGAATATTCTCCGAAAACCTTAAATCTTGATATAGAATACGAATTATGCCAAATTATAGCCTTTGATTTATGCCTAATATCCAAAATCCCCAGTTAGGCGTATTCACATTTAATAGTTATCCTACTATAAAATAGATATTTACGCCTAAGTCATATACAAAATAATTCTCCTTCTTCCAAATCACATACTATCATATATAATATGCTCAGATCTAGATCTTAAATTACAACATATGTTCTTTTCTCAAATCAGTCACAATTCAGTCATGTCCAATTATGCATCATTCACTATTTTCTCCAAATCTAGCGTTCGTGCGTCAATCTCTTATGAGATTTTGGCTTAGGCTCGTGGTAGCCTGGCTATAGAATAGAAGGAAGGAAGAGATACAGAATAGTTACTATAATATTAATAAGATAGATCTACACAGAAAAACAGATCTGATAAATAAGAATATGCATAATCTCAAATTCATATTTATAACCATGTCAAGATCATATTTAAATTTCATATCTGAAAATAACTGTACTCACCTTGGTTGGATTCTAAAAGAAAAAGGGTTGTAGCTGTTCTCTTTTAATCCTATACAGATTGGAAGAAGAAGGAGCACTAGTTCTAGTTTAGGTTTCAACAGAGTAGCGACGTCATTTATTTATTTTAATATGAATTAGGGCAGAGTATAGGCGTAATGAAGTTATGTAGAGAAAACTGTAGCCTTAAGAGTGTTTATATAGCATAGGGATCAACGAATCTGGTCAAAACGGGCGTCCAAATGTAGAAAAACGAACCTGTCCACGGATCTAGAAATAGGGGGGAGGTCAACCCCCAGGATGACCCCTTGGTCGACCTATGTGACCCAGTCAATCCCCAGGTCGACCCCCTGGTTAACCTGGGTCTTGGGAGGGAAATTTCCCGCCCAGACCGGGTGTGTGTTTTGAATTTCGAACTTTTAAATTTTTAATTCGGGCTGGTTTTTATTTTAAATTCCTGAAACTTCTAAGTGCCATAACTCCTTCATACGAAGCCCGATTTACGCAAACTCGGACTCTATCTCAAGCAGAATTCCGAGACGAACGCAATGACATAACCCGTTTCCCTTAATTCTTCTTTTAAAAATTATGTATACTTTGTTTTGTTACTTTTATGTTCACAGAAAATACGGGGTGTTACATCTTGGGTGCCCAAATTTGTACGGACAGTCAAGTAGTTCCGGATTTTACAAATTTATCTAAAGGAGCTTGGAGTAGGAGGCTTCATTGTCTGATATATAGTATTATTATTTCCGCTGTATTGTAAGTGTTGTACTCTAATAATTGTATGCAATGTAGTTTAAATTTTGTATTTCAAAAGTTATTATATATTATGTTTTGTTCCGCTGCGATGTAAGATTTTGTGTTGTTATTTCTGTTCTTTTCCAACCTTTTTCTTCTAAAAAAAATGATTCGTATTTCTGTGATATTTGGATTGAACGTGTGATGTATGTAGTCAACTCAAATAGTACGAAAATTTGGGCCATTACAAAATTCAAAGTTTCAAGTTTGATTTTTAAATTTCAAGTTTGAATTTTAAGGTTTTAATTTTAAATTCCAAACAAACAAAGCAACCATTCAACCAAAGAAAATTTAAAAATTAATTAAGGCGTACCCGGTTTTTAGATCCTTTTCTTTGAAATTTTCTGAATTCTGAATTGCCGTGAAGCACATATTTGAATTTTCTGTTTCTGGCTCTTCATCACTTGATGATGAATCCGAATCATCTGACGTTGCTACGTATGCCTTCTTTCTTTTCTTTGAAGAATTAATGTTGTCTGTTTGTTGAGTCGATTTATCTGGATATAGACACATTCTCCTTATATGGCCTGGTTTGTTGTAGTTGTAACATCAATCATCATTTCTTCTTGAACTTCCTTGGTTATTATTTTGAAAATATTTTTTCCTTCTATATTTTAGAAATTTTCTAAAATGTCTTGTCATGAGGGTTGTTTCTTCATCATCTTCACTACGTGAGACAGAATCATTTGTTGTTGCTTTAAATGCAATGGATTTCTTCTCAGTTGGCCCGTTTTCCTTTCTTTTCTGTAACTGGACTTCAAAAGACATCAGATTTCCGATTAACTCTACAATCTTCATTTCACTGACATTATTGGCTTCTTCAATTGCCAAAATTTTCTGATCCCATTCTAGAGTCAGTGAACTCAATATTTTTCTGACTTAGTCTTCTCCATAATAAGTTTTTCCAAGTGTTGTTAATGAATGCACTATGTCTTGAAATCTGCAATACATATCGGAGATAGACTCATTCTAGTTCATTTTGAATAACTCAAACTAATTAACTAACATTGATATCTTGGATTGTTTAACTTTACTAGTTCCTTCATGAGTAATTTGTAAAGTTCTCCAAATTTCATAAGAAGTTTTACATACTGACACTTTATTAAACTCATTACTATCTAATGAACCAAATAACATATCCATGGCTTTAGAATTTCTTTATGCAGCAGCCTTTTGTTCATTTGTCCATTGTGCAAAAGCAGTTGTGTTCAACAAACTCATTCTCTGTACTATTCCATGTGTCTAATCCTACTGATTGCAAATATATTTTAATTCTACATGCCCAATATGAATAGTTACTACCATTAAACAATGGTGGTCTAACATTAGACTGAACCTTTACAAAAGAACTATTATTGCTACCAGTGTTGGTTGCCATTATAACTATTTTCAAAAATCAGATTATGAATTTTTCGAAAGACCTTGCTCCGATACCAATTGTTAGGCATTGCGGAATGGATCGTTAAGGAAAAACTAACACCAGATGGGGGTGAATAGTGTTTTTGAGAAATTAAACATAATCTAAGACTTATATGATCTACTATATGAATCATACACCACAGAAACAATCACAGACACAGAATAAAAACAAACACTAAAATAAACAGAGATAAAATGTAGAAAAGGAAAGAATACACCGGATTTTATACTGGTTCAAATTACTCCTACGTCCAGTCTCACACAACGCTGGATTGCGTAGAGTTTTATTACTATATCAATATCCAAGTTCAACCTCCTTAATTTCACGGATACAAGGTTAACACCGATTCCAAACACCCTTAAATATATTCCCCTAGATTTCACGACTACAAGGTTAACATCGTTCCGGTTCCTTGATTTCAAGGCTACAAGGAAACACCTTTTTCCTAAACACTTCCCAAACAATTACAACATCCCTATAACTCTTCAATAGCACTTCGATTCAGAGAGTAATGAGTGAGAAGAGAAGAAGTTTTATATAAATAGAATTGAATTCGGCAGAGTATTAGTGTAGAAATCATAAAAATAAGAAATAATAATGATGTAGAGAAAGGGGATGAAGATGGAGAAGAAAAATAATGAAAAAAATTGAAATCATCCCTAATTTATAAGATTTGAAAGGTTGGAACGCTTCTGGTACGTTACAAATAATGAAAAGACACTTCCTTTCAAATAAAAAATATGACAGTTATATGTCGACATAACCTAGTATAAAATTGAATTTTGAGCATTTTTGAAGTGTTTTGATATATATATATATAATTCCAGAAACTCTTGAATTAAAACATAGTGTTATAAATAAGTATTATTGTAACACCCCGTAATTCTACAACACTAAGATTCACAAATCAAGGCAGAATTAAATTTTAAAATCAAAATCAAGGGAAACGGGCTATGTCATTGCATTCGTCTCGGAATTCTGCATGAAAACGAGTCCGAGTTTGCTTAAATCGGAGTCCGTATGAGGAAAATATGGCCTCCGGAAGATTCAGCGAAGTTCAAATTTCAAAACAGGTCAGAAAACGAATTCAAATTTCAAAATCGGACCCAGATTGGGCTGGGCGGGAATTTTCCCGCCCAAGGCACCCAGGTCGACTGGGTAGTCGACCTGGGGGTCGACCTCCCTGCTTTTTCCAGATTTCTGAACCTGGTTCGTTCTGATGTATTTGGTCACGTTTTCTGCCTAGGTTCGTCTGCCTAATCCTATATAAATAGTCTTAGTCTCCTTCTCTATTCACAATTCTTTTCTATCCTTATGCTGCCTCTGAGAAAATATATAAATAAATAAAAATAAGAAGATAATACGAAAATCCAAGTCAAGGTTATGCTGCTCAAGTTGTCAAAGAGAGATTCGAATCAAGATTGAAGCTTCAAGATAAGAATCAAAGGCTAACTCAAACGGCTTCGAGCAACGTCGCACGAATCATAGCAACGCCATCTTTCTATTCTAATATATTCTCTGTAAGTCGGTTACTTTTTAGATTTGAACGTTTCTCTCTGTTCGTGACATGAATTAAAGGAATAAAAGAATATGCCAAATATTTCTATTCGAATCTGTGCCTACATCTTTGGACCTAATTAAGAACTGTTATGATTTGATGACTAATGTAATAACCCGAAAATATGAGCCAGTTTAAAATTTTTATTTTTGCAATTTTAGCGAATTTTGAACATTTAAAATAGATTGTTTTAAATAATATCGACGAGAAATTTATTTTGAATAGAAATCGTGCGTATGTATTATATACGTCGTCGTTAGAATATATATAATTATATATAATTATAAATAGAATTGAAAATGGCGCGGTAGTTCGATAATTCGATTTCAAACTTCAATTGAATGTACCGGGTGCAAAACAATCCGGATTTTAGTGAAACCAAAAACATTAGGATCTAATTGATGATATCTTTCCAACGAATCCGAAAATCAAAATTTCATAGCGGGAATAAAAAGATATGTCCAGTTGAAAATTCTGAATAGTCGCTATGGAATTCAGGCCCTTAAAAATAGGAATTTTGCAAATGACTTCGGATTTCGACGAAACCACTTTTGTTGGATCCGCAGTGTCAAATTATTGCTAGATTCCAAATTTCATAATTTTCTGAATCAATATGTGAGCGTGGCAAAGGAAAACGCGTTTGACCAGTTTTAGTTGATTTTAATCGACTGGAAAATGGCCATTTTTCCAACGGTCTCAGAATTCGATGAAACTAGTTTTGTTAGGACCGTATCGTCAATACGAAGCTAGAAAATATTTTTCTGGAATTTTTAGAGTTAGTATGTGACCCCGGTAAATTGAAATACGCGTTCAAATTCAATATATAGAGTTACATGTAGATTTTAATGGAAACTGATCGAAACGATCGAATCAGCTTGTGATACATATCCCATTGTGTTCGGAATGGGGGTAATTAGCTAGGGGCGACAGTCGGTGGGCTTGATTTCGAGTTCAAACGAAAAGTCAACTTTAAAATGAATTAAATAAAATAAAAAAATATATATCCCTTCTCCTTTTATCAGCCGACCCCCCCGTTCATTTCAAAACGAAAAGAAAAAAAAAGAAAAAAAAAGATGTTGCCCTAATTAATCGCGCCGCCCCTCCGATCGGTGCCGCACCGCACCCCCCCCCCCCCCGATGATCGCTGCCGCCGCCCAGATCCAAACCCCCACCCCCTGCCCTCGCGAACGCGACAGCCGCCCCCCTCCTGTGCTGCGCCGCCGCTGCTTCGTCTTCTCCACCTAACCTCCTCTGACCGCTCCACCATCCTCCTCCGCCTCCAACAGCCCAGCACCACTCTTCCCATTAAAAGCAGAAAAATGTGAGTTTTTTATTATTATTTTGTTATTTAATTAGTGGCATCTAACTTAGGAATACAATTAGGATTTTTATTCATATGGCTTTGCATTAAATATCTGATTTTTATTTGACATTGTTTAGAAAAGATTAGATTTTTAAAATAGAAAAGATTAGATTTTTAAAATAGAAAAGATTAGATTTTTAAAATTGAAAAGGCGAAATCTTTAAAATTGAAAAGGCGAAATCTTTATATGAAGAATAGCGTTGTAAAAATAGAATTTTTATCTACATATTAGCGGTATGGAAATGTGATTTTTATCCATATGGATTTGAAGTAAAAATTTGATTTTTATATATTGAACATCAAAGTAAAAATTGGGTTTTTTTCATATTGAATAGCGAAGTAAAAATGTGATTTTTATATATGTAGTGGCTACGGGCAACGAAGATGACAAAGATGCGATAACAATGAAGGATTCTATAAAAGAAGTGTCGTGAAGTTGGATAGCTATCTGTGAGAACTTCTCACTCTAAATTCTCCTTTTCTAGCTATATATATACTAGGATGCAGACGGTGTTTAGCAGCACCCGACACCCGTCATCCACAGACCATGGATGGCTTGTTTGTTAAATTGTTTGGTTGTGTAGTTGGTTAGTCTAATTGGTTTGAATTGAATTGTTTGGTGAAATGGAATGGATTTGATTGATGTGTGAATGGCGTGGGCCTTCACTAGACCGGGGATAAGGCTAGGCCTCGTCCCGTTTCTAGTATCGTGCCGTTATGCCGCCGAAATTTTCTAAAATATGTTAGTAAAATAAAAATATCATTTTTATTGTATAAATGAACGGAATAGAATATTCATATTTTGAATAAAATATATTATCGTTAAAAATATAATTTTTAACGTGAAAGTGAATAAATAAATATTTATAAACAAATCGGTCGATTTGTTTATATACACTGATTTGACTGATATTGATTGGGTCGATAAATTTTACACGTCGCCCAACTGCACAACTAAAATCTGTGTTTGATTGTTTGAAACCCCACACGGGTGTTGGGATGAAATTTGAAGTTCACTCATCCTGATTGATTAAATATGTCGATCGATTGATTGACAGGCTGTTATAAGCGTAAGATATCTATATTTGATGCTTATACAGTGTAGTGCACTTTGGTTGATGGTTGATTATTTTCCAATGCTATTATATACATGTGTTGTACGGAATCAGTATAATTAACATTATATGGTGATTGATTGGGCCTCATTCCAATCGGGAAAATAATAAATATTTTAAAAGAAAATTCATGTGTTGAAAAAAAAAAGTCATGTGTTGACGATGTTCATGTGTTGAAAATATTCATGTGTTGAGTAAAATATTTTAATAATAAAATTCACATCTTTATCATATTTAAAATTAGAACTACTTCACGGTGGAGTCTAATTGAAATCAAACGATAGATACCATAGTTTTATAAAATATTTTGCATAACAAAAATAGTTGTGATTTTGTGAAGAAATATAGATTCATGTGTTGAATAGAATAAATATTCATTTGTTGAATAGAATAAAGAAGTTTTTGAAAATATAAAGCCGTGTTGATTAGAAATGCGTTATTTTGACGTGAACGATATTTATATCGATTTTATTCGTTTTACAATGAATATTGAAAAGTGATTTCAAATTTTAATATTTTGAAATGAAATTCAATTTAAATTAGATTAAAATTCACATTGGAATTTTATTGAATCAATTTGAAATGAATTCGAATCGAATAGAAAATGAATTCGATTCGAATTGAATAGAAAATGAATTCGATTCGAATTGAATAGAAAATGAATTCGACTCCAATTGAATAGAAAATGAATTCGACTCCAATTGAACAGAAAACGAATTAGAATTTGGATTGAATAAAATGTGAATTTGAATTCGAATAAAATAGAAATGAATTCAAATTGAATTAAATTGAAATTGAATTAAAAACGAATCGAAATCATTTTGAATGAAATTTAAAACGAACTGAAATTGAATTGAAATCAATTTGAAACGAATTCGAATTGAATCAAATAGAAGGTAAATTCAAATTGAATTGAATTGAAACGAATTAGAATTTGAATTGAATTGAAACGAATTTGAATTCGAATTAAATAAAATTGAAATGAATTCGAGTTGAATTGAAATCAAATCGATTTGAAATTGAATAGAGTGTTGAAATGGTTTTGAAAACGAATTTAAAACGATTTGTAAAATACGTTTTAAATAGGAATCGACGAAATATATATTATATATTATATATATATATATAATATAATGGCCTGATTAGAACGCGCCGCGGCAGTTCGTGAATTTCGACCATTGACTTCGAATTGACATTACGGGAGATCCGACCGTCGGATTCTCCTAAAACTGGAACCGTTGGGTTCGTATCGAAAATAGCTTTCCAATGAATATTTGAAATTTGAAATGTAACGGTTGGATTTGGAATTATGTCCAAATCAAATTTAAAAAGGGTCGCTGTAAGTGCAGTTTGATGGCCGTTGTTGGAAATCGACTGTACGGGCCTTGATAAAATTATTAAAAATATCAATAATTTGTGTGAAATCATAATATATGAATTGGAAAGAACTGAGATGAAAAACTCCATATTTGAAAAGTTAAAAATAGATTTTTATCGAAATGAACTAGTTTTGAACTAGAATTAAAATCAATTTATTTTTGAAATTAATAAATTGAATTTGAAAGTGATTTTAAAAATAATCAATATTCCCAATCGTGGATTGGACTGGAGATGAATCGAAATTATCTTCGGAATATTTCAATGTTGGATTTCGTGACTATACAGATATTGTTATGGGAATTTGAAAGATATATTTTATATCGTTATTTCCAATACGATATTTGTTGGTTTCAGAATTTGATATTGAATATAAGCCGGTATATTTTCTATTCAGAGCCTTGTATTTAATATCGAATGTGATTTGGGTTTGTCGTGAATCGTGTTTTAGAAGACATTGGTTCTTTAACCCAGTTAAAGACAGAATATTGATTTTTGAGAAGATTAAAACTAAGTGGAGTTTTAATGATTCTTTAATTAGATTAAAATGTGAATTGATAATTTAAATTATCAAATCTGAAAAGTGATCGAGAGTGGAGTATCACCAGTTTTGCTCCAAAGCGATAGTTAAATCTTTAATTAGATTTGAACGTGAAATGGTAATTAATTTTACCGATAACACCGTGGTGTTAGGAATGGAGTATCACCAGTTTTGCTCCATGGGATATATAGGTTGGGATTGGGAAATAAAATAAATAATTACTTCGGTGTGGTTCGCTAATCCCGACTAGTTTGGAAAACCATAAAATGGTTTGAAATGATATCCAAAGGAAGATTATAGGATAAATTTAGAAGAATTTATCTTGGATAAAATTAATGGGAACATTTTCCTAAGAATGTGATTTTGTGAATAAAAGAATATTCTGAATTGGAATGAGGCGTTTGTTGTGTTTGTGTAACATTCGTTTATTATATACGTGGGTTATTCAGAAAGGCCGGGTTTATACCCATTCTGAATAACCGATTCGACGAGATGTCGAAGATGAAGACGGTGGTTGAAGACCGGAAGTCTTCACATCGTTTGGGTGATTACTGATGATCTTGATTGGGCTGTACACCCAGGATGAGGGAATCAGTTGGTGATCGTCCAGACGTACTTGGAGATGGATGGATATGCGAGGAAACTGCCTCCGGTTTCGTTCAGACCCAGAACGAACTTGTAAATGGATTGTGTGTCTGACATTGGATTTTATTCTGTGTTGATTGATCTCTATTAAATATACATCTATTTGGCGGCGGAGAATTTATTCTCTTGCTTAACGCCCTTCTCTGAGACGTACGAGCTCAGAGGTTGTATATCGATGGACATCAGTCGCATGGAGTGAATTGCCAGTGTGGCACGCGTAAGTGGCAATTGATCAAGGCTTCTGTTGAAAAGCAAAGTCTTGTGGTTGATGATCAAAGCACGACCTGTGTGGCGAAGCTTTGTGTATAACGTGAATTCGCGAGCCTCACACCTCGGTATGAGTCAAAAACGGGAGACGGACCGCTGGGAGAGCACGACGTTTCTTTCTAGCTAGGGTGGTGTCAGTGACCTACCAGCCCTGACATTTATATACTTTTCACCTGTGTGGTTGTTGGATACGAGGCGCCTCGGATATAGGTGTGTAAGGACCGAGAAACGTGTGTTCAGGAATTGCCAATCCTCAAAAGTAAGAGAGGACCGGCCCAGCCGATTCCAAGGATCATAGTGGGGTCCTGAGGCATTTGCTAGAGTGCCTCAAACGCGGAGAGGAGCTTGCCCCTTGCCTCGACTCATGATGGAATCCAATTTCCAATACGTGTATTTCGGTTTTATTTGTAGAGCCTAGTATGGCGACATAGTAGATGGTAGCTATGCCGCCTATGATTGATACTTATGATTGAAATTGTTTTGACACTATACACTTATAGTATCAGATAATGTGTTTTAAACGTATCAAGCATGCTTTGGCTGTTATAAGGGAAAAACCCTATCCTCCGGCTTGCGTTGCATTGTGTGATGGGATCTGGGTCTTATAACAGCTTCATTTTTCTTTATTTAGCATTGCGCTGTTTGTTTTATGCACTGGTATTCTTGGGAGGAAACCCGTTCCGTGTTATACGGCGTGGTCCCTTGATTTACCTAACTTTAAAACCAATATTAATAACTGTTTTAGTTCTCACACCAGTCACATGACTGACCTGGAGTTTATTGTTTTAACCTAAACTCTGGGTTCCCCTATTTTCCACACGGGCAGCTAGTAGTTTTGGTTTTGCAGATTTATATTCACAGGGTCCTGATTTACAGCTGGAACGATGCTCGGAAAGCTCTGTATCCGTGCATTACTTCTAGTTGTGTTTTTGTATTATTTTCCGCTGCGATGTATTTAAATGTAATTTAAATCTCTGATATTTGTTGAATGTAATTTATTCATTTATACTCTGTATATTCTTGTATCTGATGGAATTGTTGTAATAACAATGAAATGTTCTTCCGTTTGCGTTCTATTTTGTCCTGTTCTCAATTCTATCCGAGCTTTCCTTCACGGGGAAGTTCGGGTCGTCTCAGTTTGGTATCAGAGCTTTGGTTTACAGAGCTCGAGAACAAGACACATTAGAACCATACGAAAGAATTCATCAGATATTGGATTAGTAATATCCAATTAGAATGACTCGTTAGAGATAAGATCAGTAGTATCCTAGAACGAGTGTGAAGAGTATATTTTTCAAATGAAAACAATTTTGTTTTAAAATTTAAATCGCTTTATACGTATTTGATTATTTATTTATTTTGAATATGGACAATCCAATATATAAAGATTTCGCGTATACGCGTCATGAACGTATAGTCGAAGTTTTAATATACTGGATAGATATAGTGTCACATTCTAGACACCCGGGGATAATTCTGGTGATGTGACCACATCATCAGTATTTATGTTCGTGTTTCGAAGGTGTGGTTTCTATATATTTCCATTAGACTGGTGTGAGAACCAGAACCAAAATATAGCTAGAATACATTGTTGTGAATTGGCATAAAAACAAGATTTTCTGTATATATATCAAATTTATGAATTTGAAAACTCTAATCCACTAATTGATTGATGTTTGTGTTGTTTGTTTATTTGTTTGATAATTTTGAACCATTTAGTCTAATTGAACCGAATATTGAATTGTATTGAAAATTGGTCACATTTGCTTGCATATACATATACTTACATTGAACAGGTCATAGCAAGGAGGCTAGAGCAGAGAATAAAATTTGTTTGCCCGACAAATAGGTACATGTTTACTATAATTTACTGTTTTGTTTGGGTGATGATGATTTTATGAGCCTATTGGCTTTTTCTTTTTCTTTTTGAGATCAAAAGGCCTATATGGCAATTTCGGGATTTTCCCATGGCTCCCGGTGTAGGGGAGGTTATGGCGAAATTTTTCGAAAATTTAGGGTGTTAGCCAAATTTTTGAGAATTTGAAAATTCTCAGAAACTGAAAAGTTGGAGAATGAAAGCTTGATCGAATGTGGAGTTGATTAATCAAACCACTTTCGACTTTGTTCCTTTTCGGGGACGAAAAGTTTTAAGTGGGGGAGATTGTAACAACCCGAAAATCTGAGCCAGTTTAAAAATTTTATTTTTGCAATTTTAGCGAATTTTGAACATTTAAAATAGATTATTTTAAATAATATCGACGAGAAATTTATTTTGAATAGAAATCGAGCGTATGTATTATATACGTCGTCGTTAGAATACATATAATTATATATAATTATAAATAGAATTGAAAATGGCGCGGTAGTTCGATAATTCGATTTCAAACTTCAATTGAATGTATCGGGTGCAAAACAATCCGGATTTTAGTGAAACCAAAAACATTAGGATCTAATTGATGATATCTTTCCAACGAATCCGAAAAATCAAAATTTCATAGCGGGAATAAAAAGATATGTCCTGTTGAAAATTCTGAATAGTCGTCGCTATGGAATTCAGGCCCTTAAAATAGGAATTTTGCAAATGACTTCGGATTTGGACGAAACCACTTTTGTTGGATCCGCAGTGTCAAATTATTGCTAGATTCCAAATTTCATAATTTTCTGAATCAATATGTGAGCGTGGCAAAGGAAAACGCGTTTGACCAGTTTCAGTTGATTTTAATCGACTGGAAAATGGCCATTTTTCCAACGGTCTCAGAATTCGATGAAACTAGTTTTGTTAGGACCGTATCGTCAATACGAAGCTAGAAAATATTTTTCTGGAATTTTTAGAGTTAGTATGTGACCCCGGTAAATTGAAATACGCGTTCAAATTCAATATATAGAGTTACATGTAGATTTTAACAGAAACTGATCGAAACGATCGAATCAGCTTGCGATACATATCCCATTGTGTTCGGAATGGGGATAATTAGCTAGGGGCGACAGTCGGTGGGCTTGATTTCGAGTTCAAACGAAAAGTCAACTTTAAAATGAATTAAATAAATAAAAAAATATCCCTTCTCCTTTTATCAGCCGACCCCCCCCCGTTCATTTCAAAACGAAAAGAAAAAAAAAGAAAAAAAAAACTTGTTACCCTAATTAATCGCGCCGCCCCTCCGATCGGTGCCGCACCGCACCGCGCCCCCACCCCCCGATGATCGTTGCCGCCGCCCAGATCCAAACACCCACCCCCTGCCCTCGCGAACACGACAGCCGCCCCCCCTCCTGTGCTGCGCCGCCGCTGCTTCGTCTTCTCCACCTGACCTCCTCCGACCGCTCCACCATCCTCCTCCGCCTCCAACAGCCCAGCACCCCTCTTCCTAGTTAAAAGCAGAAAAATGTGAGGTTTTTTTTATTATTTTGTTATTTAATTAGTGGCATCTAACTTAGGAATAAAATTAGGATTTTTATTCATATGGCTTTGCATTAAATATCTGATTTTTATTTGACTTTGTTTAGAAAAGATTAGATTTTTAAAATAGAAAAGATTAGATTTTTAAAATAGAAAAGATTAGATTTTTAAAATTGAAAAGGCGAAATCTTTAAAATTGAAAAGGTGAAATCTTTATATGAAGAATAGCGTTGTAAAAATAGAATTTTTATCTATATATTAGCGGTATGGAAATGCGATTTTTATCCATATGGATTTGAAGTAAAAATTTGATTTTTATATATTGAACATCAAAGTAAAAATTGGGTTTTTTTCATATTGAATAGCGAAGTAAAAATGTGATTTTTATATATGTAGTGGCTACGGGCAACGAAGATGACAAAGATGCGATAACGATGAAGGATTCTATAAAAGAAGTGTCGTGAAGTTGGATAGCTATCTGTGAGAACTTCTCACTCTAAATTCTCTTTTTCTAGCTATATATATATACTAGGATGCAGACGGTGTTTAGCAGCACCCGACACCCGTCATCCACAGACCATGGATGGCTTGTTTGTTAAATTGTTTGGTTGTGTAGTTGGTTAGTCTAATTGGTTTGAATTGAATTGTTTGGTGAAATGGAATGGATTTGATTGATGTGTGAATGGCGTGGGCCTTCACTAGACCGGGGATAAGGCTAGGCCTCGTCCCGTTTCTAGTATCGTGCCGTTATGCCGCCGAAATTTTCTAAAATATGTTAGTAAAATAAAAATATCATTTTTATTGTATAAATGAACCGAATAGAATATTCATATTTTGAATAAAATATATTATCGTTAAAAATATAGTTTTTAACGTGAAAGTGAATAAATAAATATTTATAAACAAATCGGCCGATTTGCTTATATACACTGATTTGACTGATATTGATTGGGTCGATAAATTTTACACGTCGCCCAACTGCACAACTAAAATCTGTGTTTGATTGTTTGAAACCCCACACGGGTGTTGGGATGAAATTTGAAGTTCACTCATCCTGATTGATTAAATATGTCGATCGATTGATTGACAGGCTGTTATAAGCGTAAGATATCTATATTTGATGCTTATACAGTGTAGTGCACTTTGGTTGATGGTTGATTATTTTTCAATGCTATTATATACATGTGTTGTATGGAATCCATATAATTAACATTATATGGTGATTGATTGGGCCTCATTCCAATCGGGAAAATAATAAATATTTTAAAAGAAAATTCATGTGTTGAAAAAAAAAAGTCATGTGTTGACGATGTTCATGTGTTGAAAATATTCATGTGTTGAGTAAAATATTTTAATAATAAAATTCACATCTTTATCATATTTAAAATTAGAACTACTTCACGGTGGAGTCTAATTGAAATCAAACGATAGATACCATAGTTTTATAAAATATTTTGCATAACAAAAATAGTTGTGATTTTGTGAAGAAATATAGATTCATGTGTTGAATAGAATAAATATTCATTTGTTGAATAGAATAAAGAAGTTTTTGAAAAATATAAAGCCGTGTTGATTAGAGTTGCGTTATTTTGACGCGAACGATATTTATATCGATTTTATTCGTTTTACAATGAATATTGAAAAGTGATTTCAAAATTTAATATTTTGAAATGAAATTCAATTTAAATTAGATTAAAATTCACATTGGAATTTTATTGAATCAATTTGAAATGAATTCGAATCGAATAGAAAATGAATTCGATTCGAATTGAATAGAAAATGAATTCGATTCGAATTGAATAGAAAATGAATTCGACTCCAATTGAATAGAAAATGAATTCGACTCCAATTGAATAGAAAAAGAATTAGAATTTGGATTGAATAGAAAGTGAATTTGAATTCAAATAAAAAAGAAATGAATTCAAATTGAATTAAATTGAAATTGAATTAAAAACGAATCGAAATCATTTTGAATGAAATTTAAAACGAACTGAAATTGAATTGAAATCAATTTGAAACGAATTCGAATTGAATCAAATATTCAAATTGAATTGAATTGAAACGAATTAGAATTTGAATTGAATTGAAACGAATTTGAATTTGAATTAAATAAAATTGAAATGAATTCGAGTTGAATTGAAATCAAATCGATTTGAAATTGAATATAGTGTTGAAATGGTTTTGAAAACGAATTTAAAACGATTTATAAAATACGTTTTAAATAGGAATCGACGAAATATATATTATATATATTATATATATATATATATATATAATATAATGGCCTGATTAGAACGCGCCGCGCCGCGGCAGTTCGTGAATTTCGACCATTGACTTCGAATTGACATTACGGGAGATCCGACCGTCGGATTCTCCTAAAACTGGAACCGTTGGGTTCGTATCGAAAATAGCTTTCCAATGAATATTTGAAATCTAACGGTTGGATTTGGAATTATGTCCAAATCAAATTTAAAAAGGGTCGCTGTAAGTGCAGTTCGATGGCCGTTGTTGGAAATCGACTGTACGGGCCTTGATAAAATTATTAAAAATATCAATAATTTGTGTAAAATCATAATATATGAATTGGAAAGAACTGGGATGAAAAACTCCATATTTGAAAAGATAAAAATAGATTTTTATCGAAATGAACTAGTTTTGAACTGGAATTAAAATCAATTTATTTTTGAAATAAATAAATTGAATTTGAAAGTGATTTTAAAAATAATCAATATTCCCAATACGTGGATTGGACTGGAGTTGAATCGAAATTATCTTCGGAATATTTCGATGTTGGATTTCGTGATTATACAGATATTGTTATGGGAATTTGAAAGATATATTTTATATCGTTATTTCCAATACGATATTTGTTGGTTTCAGAATTTGATATTGAATATAAGCCGGTATATTTTCTATTCAGAGCCTTGTATTTAATATCGAATGTGATTTGGGTTTGTCGTGAATCGTGTTTTAGAAGACATTGGTTCTTTAACCCAGTTAAAGACAGAATATTGATTTTTGAGAAGATTAAAACTAAGTGGAGTTTTAATGAATCTTTAATTAGATTAAAATGTGAATTGATAATTTAAATTATCAAATCTGAAAAGTGATCAAGAGTGGAGTATCACCAGTTTTGCTCCAAAGCGATAGTTAAATCTTTAATTAGATTTGAACGTGAAATGGTAATTAATTTTACCGATAACACCGTGGTGTTAGGAATGGAGTATCACCAGTTTTGCTCCATGGGATATATAGGTTGGGATTGGGAAATAAAATAAATAATTACTTCGGTGTGGTTCGCTAATCCCGACTAGTTTGGAAAACCATAAAATGGTTTGAAATGATATCCAAAGGAAGATTATAGGATAAATTTAGAAGAATTTATCTTGGATAAAATTAATGGGAACATTTTCCTAAGAATGTGATTTTGTGAATAAAAGAATATTCTGAATTGGAATGAGGCGTTTGTTGTGTTTGTGTAACATTCGTTTATTATATACGTGGGTTATTCAGAAAGGCCGGGTTTATACCCATTCTGAATAACCGATTCGATGAGATGTCGAAGATGAAGACGGTGGTTGAAGACCGGAAGTCTTCACATCGTTTGGGTGATTACTGATGATCTTGATTGGGCTGTACACCCAGGATGAGGGAATCAGTTGGTGATCGTCCAGACGTACTTGGAGATGGATGGATATGCGAGGAAAGTGCCTCCGGTTTCGTTCAGACCCAGAACGAACTTGTAAATGGATTGTGTGTCTGACGTTGGATTTTATTCTGTGTTGATTGATCTCTATTAAATATACATCTGTTTGGCGGCGGAGAATTTATTCTCTTACTTAACGCCCTTCTCTGAGACGTACGAGCTCAGAGGTTGTATATCGATGGACATCAGTCGCATGGAGTGAATTGCTAGTGTGGCACGCGTAAGTGGCAATTGATCAAGGCTTCTGTTGAAAAGCAAAGTCTTGTGGTTGATGATCAAAGCACGGCCTGTGTGGCGAAGCTTTGTGTATAACGTGAATTCGCGAGCCTCACACCTCGGTATGAGTCAAAAACGGGAGACGGACCGCTGGGAGAGCACGACGTTTCTTTCTAGCTAGGGTGGTGTCAGTGACCTACCAGCCCTGGCATTTATATACTTTT
This sequence comes from Allium sativum, assembly GCA_030737875.1. Classification (NCBI taxonomy): domain Eukaryota; kingdom Viridiplantae; phylum Streptophyta; class Magnoliopsida; order Asparagales; family Amaryllidaceae; genus Allium; species Allium sativum. The sequence goes on from CM060909.1 coordinate 471,565,216, forward strand.
CACCTGTGTGGTTGTTGGATACGAGGCGCCTCGTATATAGGTCTGTAAGGACCGAGAAACATGTGTTCAGGAATTGCCAATCCTCAAAAGTAAGAGAGGACCGGCCCAGCCAATTCCAAGGATCATAGTGGGTCCTGAGGCATTTGCTAGAGTGTCTCGAACGCGGAGAGGAGCTTGCCCCTTGCCTCGACTCATGATGGAATCCAATTTCCAATACGTGTATTTCGGTTTTATTTGTAGAGCCTAGTATGGCGACATAGTAGATGGTAGCTATGCCGCCTATGATTGATACTTATGATTGAAATTGTTTTGACACTATACACTTATAGTATCAGATAATGTGTTTTAAACGTATCAAGCATGCTTTGGCTGTTATAAGGGAAAAACCCTATCCTCCGGCTTGCGTTGCATTGTGTGATGGGACCTGGGTCTTATAACAACTTCATTTTTCTTTATTTAGCATTGCGCTGTTTGTTTTATGCACTGGTATTCTTGGGAGGAAACCCGTTCTGTGTTATATGGCGTGGTCCCTTGATTTACCTAACTTTAAAACCAATATTAATAACTGTTTTAGTTCTCACACCAGTCACATGACTGACCTGGAGTTTATTGTTTTAACCTAAACTCTGGGTGCCCCTATTTTCCACACGGGCAGCTAGTAGTTTTGGTTTTGCAGATTTATATTCACAGGGTCCTGATTTACAGCTGGAACGATGCTCGGAAAGCTCTGTATCCGTGCATTACTTCTAGTTGTGTTTTTGTATTATTTTCCGCTTTGATGTATTTAAATGTAATTTAAATCTCTGATATTTGTTGAATGTAATTTATTCATTTATACTCTGTATATTCTTGTATCTGATGGAATTGTTGTAATAACAATGAAATGTTCTTCCGTTTGCGTTCTATTTTGTCCTGTTCTCAATTCTATCCGAGCTTTCCTTCATGGGGAAGTTCGGGTCGTCTCAACTAATTAGGCCTTGCCTATGACTGTGAACAGTGCCTATGAATATTGCCTATGACTATAAACATTGCCTATGACTATGAACATGGCCTATGACTGTGACTATGAGAATTATTTCCTAGACTATGAACACAAGCCTATGCCTTTGACTAGGAAACATAAACTATTGCCTATGACATAACAAGGACAACTGTGACCAAACACCTATGATTCATGACTAGGAAAGTGTTGCTTAAGTTTTGTGACTATGAAATTGGTTCTAAACCTTATTTTCTATTCTGTCTATTCTTGGTTTTCTTTGGTTTTAGACCTTGGGAATTTACCTATTAAGTTAGGTCTACTCATGTTCTTGAACCTACGTCGTTATTCAACCCTTTTTATGTCATAAGATTTTCAGACCTATAGGCCTTCGATGTTTTAGATCAATTTCAGTGAAATTCGTTAGGTCTGTAATTAGTAAGTTATCATTGTATGCCAGTTATTATGTCTATCTTTTTCATAGCATCTTTGGTTCATTCTCTATTTTCTACGAATATGGATTTATCTATAATCTAGATTGAATCACGATTATACGAAAGGTGGGAATACGATTTGGGAAAAATATGAAATTTACTAAAAATGTAGTTTTAAACTTGGAAATTGGCATAAATTGGGAACATGTATTATGGCATGTTCATAGAAATGCAAATTGGATAAATTTGGCATAAATTATAGGACGTGTAATTTGAATCTAGTATTGACTTGTAAATCTAGCGTTTACATGAACCGTGAACTAGAATAATAAGTCTAGTTTGACATGAACTGTAATTAGAATGTTAAATCAGAATTGGATTAACTAATTTGGCATGATAAGTATATTGGCATAAATTTGAAATTAGCCATAATTGGGAATAATTGTCAGGTTTAGCAAAATCATGGTTAGTGACACTTAATTTGGTATAGTTTACATACCAAAAAGGCATAAATATGATTTAGAGGGGGAAATGGGCCATAAGAATGAATGTTGACAATTTACATTAAAAGAGTGGTTAGGAAATAAGTAAATTAGGAATCATTTACTTATAGAATTTGTCCTAAATGGGAAAATGTAAACTAAAGGCTTATTAACGACATCTCTTTTAATAATACACCAGAAAGTTCTAGGGTGACAGAGAGGATAGTGTCTAGACTTGGGTTTGGAAAATAAAAGTTTCCTGCTCTCCCTGGCTATCCCTAACTGATCCGACGGACGAGATGGTTGCTTTCAAAACCTGATTTGAAAATTAATCAAAGACCTTTGAACTTAGAAAACACGAATATGCCTAATCTGAGGTTAGATTGAGTTGCGATGTAAATCTGCCCGGAACCAACCGGCACATCCAGTAATCGCAACAATATCTGTCTAATGTGAGTGGTAGCGGCTTTAATTTATTTAGTTAAAGCTAGAACAAGAATGGTAGGGTTAAGTTAACTAAGACACTTAACCAACTCAACATGATAACCAGACCGGTAGGTGGGGTTAGGTTCATACAGACACTTAACACAGTTAAGCTAGAATGGGAGGGTTAAGTCCATAGGAACACTTAACCAACTTAACACAGTTAAGCTAGAATGGGAGGGCTAAGTCCATAGGGACACTTAACCAACTTAACATGGTGACAAGACAAGACTTGTATGGGTTAAGTAACTAAGGAAAACACTTAGCCGAATTAACATGTTAACTAGACTAGAAGGTGGGGTTAAGTAAAGTTAATACACTTAGCCAAATTAACGTGTTAACTAGACCAGAGGTTGGGGTTAAGAAAAATCTAATACACTTAGCCAATTTGATATGTTAGCCGGGCGAGACCATAGGGTTAAGTAAACTTGAACACTTAACCATCAGGTTGTGATAAAGGGATGGGGTTAAGTCTAAAACATGAAGGGATAATACTTAACCGTTAATAACATGTTAAAAAAGACGGGCAAGGTTAAGTTAAAAAGGAACACTTAACCAATACAGGGTGAATGGGTAGGGTTAAGTAATAAGAAATACTTAACCAATATAACATGGTTTGTGGTAGGGTTAAGTCAACGTGAAGTACTAATAACACTTAACCAGTTTATTAGGATAAATGAAGAGGGTTAAGTTGGCTTGAATTGACTAATGACACTTAACCAATCCAAATTGACGGGAAAGAGAACTAAGTAGAAAACCTTAGTTAAGAAAACAACGATTCTGGAAACTAAGTGGTAAATCTTAGTTAGTAAAACTAAGTAGTAATTCTTAGTATGACATGGGAAGGAGCGAATGTCTGTCTGAGTAAAAAGAAGGCTCCAACTAATTGGGTTACGAAGCCCGAGGCTTCGAGGGGACGTGAGGGTACTCTTGTGTAACAACCCGAAAATCTGGGCCAGTTTAAAATTTTTATTTTGGCAATTTTAGCGAATTTTGATTATTTAAAATGAATTATTTTAAATAATATCGACGAGAAATTTGTTTTGAATATAATTCGAACGTATATATTATATACGTCGTCGTTAGAATATAAATATTTATATATAATTATAAATAGAATTGAAAATGGCGCGGTAGTTCGATAATTCGATTTCAAACTTCAATGGAATGTACCGGGTGCAAAACAATCCGGATTTTAGTGAAACCAAAAACATTAGGATCTAATTGACAATATCTTTCCAACGAATCCGACTAATCGAAATTTCATAGCGGGAATCAAAAGATATGTCCAGTTGAAAATTCTGAATAGTCGCTATGGAATTCAGGCCCTTAAAAATGGGAATTTTGCAAACGACCTCGGATTTCGACGAAACCACTTTTGTTGGGTCCGTGATGTAAAGTTATTGCTAGATTCCAAATTTCATAATTTTTCGAATCAATATGTGAGTGTGGCAAAGGAAAACGCGTTTGACCAGTTTCAGTTGATTTTAATCGACTGGAAAATGGCCATTTTTCCAACGGTCTCAGAATTCGGCGAAACTAGTTTTATTAGGACCGTATCGTCAATACGAAGCTAGAAAATATTTTTCGGGAATTTTTCTAGTTAGTATGTGGCCCCGGTAAATTGAAATGTGCGTTCAAATTCAATATATAGAGTTATATGTTGATTTTGACGAAAACTGATCGAAACGAGCGAATCAGCTTACGATACATATCCCATTGTGTTCGGAATGGGGGTATTTAGCTAGGGGCGATAGTCGTTAGGTTTCGTTTGGAGGTCGAATAGAAAGTCAACTTTAATTGGATAATTAAATTAAATAATTAAATAAATTATAAAAAATCATTTACTCTCCCTCATCCGGTCAAAACCCGTGACCCCTCCCCCCTTTTGTTTCAGATCGATTTAGATTAAAAAAAAAACGAGCGCCTCCATCGCCAGGCGATCGCAGCCGCTCCATCCACCTCCCCCCTATCGTCGCTCGACCGCCGACGAATCTTCTGCCCCCCTCCTCTTCACATGGCTGACCCTCTCCTCCTCGTGACAGCGAACCCTCATCGACCCGAACCCTCCTCCCTCCGCCCTCCTGAAACCCGACGAACTCAGCCCCTCCAACGAAGCGCGCCACCCCCTTGGCCTCCGCAGCACCGCCCGTTCAGTCCCCCCTACCTCGTCGAACCCTCTCCTCTGTTCTCCCTCTGCCGTTCTCTCTTTCCCTCCGATTTAAACCCCTCACGCCCGAATCTGAGCGCCACCACAACCCATCCAGCCGCATCAATCTCCGATCGACACCCTAAAAATATTGTGAGTATTTTGTTTTTATTTTATTTATTTTCCTCGATATAAAAGTTAGATTTTTGATTAGTTAAAATTTAGATTTTTAATTAGTCAAAGTTGAGATTTTCATTTATAAAAAGCTTGGATTTTTATTTGAATTAAAGCCATGATTTCGATTTGAATAAAAATATAATCTTTATATAAGAAAGATCATATTTTTATATATGAAACATTAAATTAAAAATGTAATTTTTACTTATATGATAAAAATATAAAGACGTGATTTTTATTGTATAAAAGAGGTGATTTTATATATATACTAGTGAGGTAAAAATATGATTTTTATATTTTTAAAGAATTAAAAATATGATTTTTATATTTTTAAAGTATTAAAAATATAATCTTTACTATATAGAAGATGTAAAAATATGATTTTTGTTTATGTAGAGAATTAAAAATATAATTTTTACATGATAGGAATATTAAAAATAGCATCTTTATATGTGTAGCAAAATAAAGATGTGATTTTTATAATGATATATTTGAAAAGGCGAAATCTTTATAATAGTAAAAATTCGATTTTTATATATTGAATAGCGAAAAATTCGATTTTTATATATGTAGTGGCTACGGGCAACGAAGTTGACAAAGATGAGATAACGATGAAGATTTTTATCAAAGAAGAGTCTAGATGATTGGATAGCTTTCGGTGAGAATTTCTCACCTTTCAATTTCATTTTCTAGTTATATATAAATATATACTAGGATGCAGACGATGCTTAGCAGCACCCGACACCCGTCATCCACAGACCATGGATGGCTTGTTTGTTAAATTGTTTGGTTGTGTAGTTGGTTAGATTATTTGGTTTGAAATTGAATTGTTTGGTGAGATGAATGGATTTGATTGATGTGTGAATGGCGTGGGCCTTCACTAGACCGGGGATAAGGCTAGGCCTCGTCCCGTTTCTAGTATCGTGTCGTTATGCCGCCGAAATTTTCTAAAATAAGTTAGAAAAATAAAGAAATCATTTTATTTAATAAATGAACTGAATAGAATATTTTCATAGGTTGAATAAAATGTTTTATCGTTAAAAATATAATTTTTAACGTGAATATGAATAAATAAATATTCATTTACAAACCCGACGGTTTGTTTATGTACACCTATTTGAAGGACATTGATTGGGTCGATAAATTTTACACATCGCCCAACTGCACAAATAAAATATTTGTTTGATTGTTTGAAACCCCACACGGGTGTTAGGATGAAATATGAAGTTCACTCGTCCTGATTGATTAAATATGTCGATCGATTGATTGACAGGCTGTTATAAGCATTAGATATCTATATTTGATGCTTATACAGTGTAGTGCACTTTGGTTGATGGTTGATTATCTATCGTTGCTATTATATACATTTGTTGTATGGAATCCATATAATTAACTTTATATGGAAATTGATTGGGCCTCATTCCAATTTAGAAAATAAAGAATATTATAAAATAAAGGTTCATGTGTTGACAGTACTCATCCATTGAGATTGGTCATGTGTTGAACGAAATATTTTAGTAATAAAATTTACGTCTTTATCAATATAAAATAAAGGTTCATGTGTTGACAGTACTCATCCATTGAGATTGGTCATGTGTTGAACGAAATATTTTGATAATAACAACTATTTTGAAAAAGAAATATTTGAAATAGAATATTTGAAAATAGAAATTTATGAAGCCGTGTTGATTAGATTGACGCCATTTTGACGTAAACGATATTTATATCGATTTTATTCATTTTGAAATGAATTGAATTGAAAACGATTTCGAAATGAATTGAATTGAAAACGATTTCGAAATGAATTGAATTGAAAACGATTTCGAAATGAATTGAATTGAAAACGATTTCGAAATGAATTGAATTGAAAACGATTTCGAAATGAATTGAATTGAAAACGATTTCGAAATGAATTGAATTGAAAACGATTTCGAAATGAATTGAATTGAAAACGATTTCGAAATGAATTGAAAACGAATTCAAATTGAATTGAAATTTGAATTGAATAGAATTGAATTTTAAAACGAATTTATAAAGAAGAATTCAATTTTGCTTTGGATTGAAATGGAAGTTGAAATTGTTTTTGAAACGAATTTAAAAACTATTTATATAATTCGATTTGAATAGTAATCGACGAAATATATATTTTATATATATTATATATATATATATAATATAATATAATGGCCTGAATAGAACGCGCCGCGCCGCGGCAGTTCGTGAATTTCGACCATTTATTTCAAACGAACATTACGGGAGATCCGACCGTCGGATTCTCCTAAAACCGGAACCGTTGGGTTCGTATCGAAAAGAGCTTTCTAACGAATGCTAGAAATTTGAAATCTAACGGTTGGATTTGGAGATACATCCAAATCAAATTCGAAAAAGGTCGCTGTAAGTGCAGTTCGATGGCCGTTGATGGAAATCGACTGTACGGGCCTTGATAAAATTATTAAAAATAGTAATAATTTGTGTAAAATCGTAAGAAATGATTTGAGAAGAATTGGGATGAAAAACTCCATATTTGAAAAGATAAAAATAGATTTTTATCGAAATGAACTAGTTTTGAACTAGAAATATAATTCTAATTATTTTTAAATAAATAAATTGAATTTGAAAAAGGGGTTTTAAAAATAACTAGAATTTCCAATGATTGCATTGGAGTGGATTTGAATCGAAATTGTCTTCGGAATATTTCGATGTTGGAATTCGTGATTATACAAATGTTGTTATGGAAATTTGAAAGATATATATTTATATCGTTATTTCCAATACGACATTTGTTAATCGTAGAATTTGATATTGAATATAAGCCGATATATTTTCTATCCAGAGCCTTATATTGAATATCAAATGTGATTTGGGTTTGTCGTGAATGGTGTCTTCACTAACACTGTTCTTGAACCCAGTTGAGAAAAGATTAAATCTTTTTATTTAGATTTAATGAAGTGTACCAATTAAATAATATTTAATTGGAATTGAATTGATATTGATTTTTGGGTTTATCGTGGACAGTGTTTTAAATAACACTTGTTCTTTAACCCGATAATTAATGGAATGATTTTTGGGTTTATCGTGAACAGTGTTTTAAATAACACTTGTTCTTTAACCCGATAATTAATGGAATGATTTTTGGGTTTATCGTGAACAGTGTTTTAGATAACACTTGTTCTTTAACCCGATAATTAATGGAATGTGATTTTGGGTTTATCGTGAACCGTGTTTTAAATGACACTGATTCTTTAACCCAGTTAACGATTAAAACTAAGTGGAGTTTTAATGAATCTTTAATTAGATTGAAATAATCGAGAATGGAGTATCACCCGTTTTGCTCCAGGCGATAGTTAAATCTTTAATTAGATTTGAACGTGAAATGGTAATTGAATTTACCGATAACACCGTGGTGTTAGATATGAAGTATTACCAGTTTTACCTCATGGGATGAATAGATTGGGATTGGGGGAATTAAAACAAATGATTACTTCGATAAGTTTCGTTAATCCCGACTAGTTGAATCGAAATTCAAAAGATGATAAAAGAATAAATTCAGGAAATTTATCTTGGATAAAATTAATGGGAACCTTTCCCTATGAAAGTGAAAATTAGAAACTAACTGTCGGTTAGCTAAGCAGAATGGTTTTCTGAATATTGATCTGATGTTGGTTTCGGCTTTCGGGGTTAATATTTGGGGAATTATTCTCTTGATTAATTTACGGTTAGTGACTGATGAATTGGAATGAGGCGTAGGTTGTGTTTGTGTAACACTTAGTTAAAATATACGCGAGTTATTCGGGAAGACCGGGTTTATCCCATTCTGAATAACTGATACGACGATAAGTCGAAGATGAAGACGGTGGTCGAAGACCGGAGTTTATTGTTTTAACCTAAACTCTGGGTGCCCTTATTTTGACACGGGCAGCTAGTAGTTTTGGTTTTGCAGATTTATATTCATAGGATCCTGGTTTACAGCTGGAACGATATCCGGAAAGCTTTGTATCCGTATATCTACTTCTAGTTGTGTATTGTATTATTTTCCGCTGCTATGTATTTAAATGTAATTTAAATCTCTGATATTTCTGTGTAATATTCATTTATACTTTGTATATTCTTGTAATCTGATGTATTGTTGTAATATACAATGAAATGTTCTTCCGTCTGCGTCCTTTTGTGTGTTGTTCTCCAAGTATTCGTGCTTTCCTTCACGGGGAAGTTACGGGTTCTTTCATCTTGGTATCCCTCTGTGAGGCTGCAGATGATCCTCCTGGGCTCACAGAGGTTAAGGTCTGCATAGAATAACCAGGGGTATGCCTTGGTTGCAATACATGGCAACCTAAAGACTAGGATGGACCGGCGTGATTCGGCGAGAAAACGGTAGCCCTGTGATAGCAACTCGTCGTCTACCATCCATCTTGAGTCAATCGAGATACGTGAAGCGGAAAGGCGGAGAACTCCAAAAGACCATATACTTGCTATCTAGTTATGGGTGAGGATGGCCATAGGATAGTGGGGCATCGGGGGCCTGCGTATAGTTCTCATTTTTCAAGGTGTGCCTTTAATTAGTTGAGGGAGGGGTCAAGTGGGACCATAGCCACTGGAATAAAAGAAGACTTTAGTATCTGCATCAGCAGATATCTGAAAGCTCCCGACCGAGTTCTGTGTTTCTTGATTTGCCCTGCCATAGGACTCGGGTCGCACATTACATGACATGTGCATCTAGACAAGCGATAACGATTCGCGATACATGCGTGGGGAAGTATAGGAACATATACCACTCTAGGTAGTGTGTCCTAGACTTGGGGGCATCGTTCGTCAGGTAGCGTAATCCCTAGTTGGACTAGGTGGCATAAACCCTGAATCTGAAAAGCGTTCAGCAGATAGCGTAAACTCTAGTTGAATCTAGAAAGCACTTGATAGAAAACCCTAGATTAGATCTAGGTAATAAATAATAAATGTATGCCTGAAGGCAATGGAAACTACAGGGATTGAGATCACGTTATCGTTACTAGTTGGGACACTAGTGAGGTGGTGCAGAGATATAGAAACCAGTATAACAAGGAAATAGCGAAGCGGCGAAAGTATTAGAGCATATCCAGTTTTTATTAGCTTAGCATATCTTGTGATTATCTTGTCTAATCTTGCTGACCCTATCATCATGGTGTTATCTTATATTCAGTTAATTCATGTCGTTTTGTTTTTCCATGTTCACATGCTAGAAGTTACTGAACTTACTCAGGCTTTATGTCTGACTCTGTTTTTCTTTCGTCTACTTTTCTTCCGTCCCCCCCAGGTAGTAAAGGAGGGAATAGTATAGCTCAGGGTAAGTTGGACTGTCACTCTTTCCCAGCTTGAAGATTTGTCGAAGTTTTGCTTGGATTCTCTTTTCAGATGCTATGGCTGGCTCTTGCTACAATTGGGGAATATAAATGTTGTTTTATGCTTCTTTATTTTGTAAGACAGATGATACTCTGATATTGTAAAGAAATCATTGTACAAACTATTTTATCAATAAAGCAAAGTTTTATTTTCCGCTGTTTAATTTCTGTCTGTCTTGTAATTTATCTGCATCTTTTACCCTAAATGCTCCACAGATCTTAGTGCATTCCCTTTGTAAGTGACACTAACGGACGTGGGGTGTTACAATTATAAAGCATAAAATAATGTGAAAACATAAATATACGATATATGAACATATTTATAAAATTATAATGTTTAAAACTATATAAATATAAAGTATATAAAAGTATAAATATATAGAACTTATAAAACTTGAGTTTAAAAACAAAAGTAAAGTAGAAAAAAAATAAAGATTGAAGATAGAATTTGAAAATAGAATTTGAAATCAAAAATCAAAAATCAAAATTTGAATTTGAATTTGAACCTGGAGTGCTATTTAGAGTCTTACACAAACTAGACTCTACTACTATATTTATCTTTAATCTTGAAATCTTGATTACTCATGAGTCTTGAATCATCTCTTAAATCTGAACCTCTAGAAGCTTTTAAACTGTACAGTCTTCAGTATTAATTCCTATGTATAAATCCTGCATATATATATATATATTCTAGATAAAAGTGTTAGTATATATTTTATAATCAGTTAATATTGAAATAAGGTTGCTGTCATCAAAACTCCATTCTCCAACAATTATACGTATTAAAGACAAATGTGTTGGTATTAGTTCATAATCACCTTATTTCGGTGGAACCATAACATTTTGTATAGGTGTAAGGTGCGACATAAAGTTTCCTTTTATTTGATGCCGCCTCTTTCCAAAATATCAAAGTAACATTGGAGTAGAAAACACTGTTTTATTATTTCTCACAAACTGCACATCTCTGAAACATGCAGGATCAAAACCTAAACATGTGGGTTGTTGCATCTTTGAAAATGCTAGCTTTAAGTAGCTCTGAACATTCGGGATCTCTGATCACGCTGGATCTCTGAACATGCGAGTTTCAAGTAGCTCTGAACATGCGGGATCTCTTAACACACGGGATCCCTGAGCATGGTAGTTTCGAGCACTAACGATAATTCATTTATTATTTTGAGCTAATGCCAGTTTCAGCAACAACGTGCGGGATCTCTGAACTTCCTGTTGGAGAATGGAGTTTTGATGACAACAACCTTATTTCAATATTATTTGATTATAAAATATGTACTAACACTTTTGTCCAGAATATATATATACATATATATACACACATATACAAAATTTATATACATGAATTATTACTGAAGACTGTACAGTTTAAAGATTTAAGAGATTCAAATTTTAGAGATGATTCAAGGCTTATGAGTAATCAAGATATCAGGAGTTCAAGATAAATATAGTAATAGAGTCCAGTTATGTAAGACTCTGAATAGCACTCCATGTTTTAATTCAAATTCAAATTCTGATTTCAAATCCTATTCTATCCTCAATCTTTTTTTCTCTACTTTATTTTCTATATTTTACTCTTTCTATTTCACTTTGATTTTAAATTTCATAAGTTTATATATTATATACTTTATATATTTTATATAGTTTTAAACTCTATAATTTTATAAATATGTTTACATAGTTTATATTTATGTTTTCATATGATTTTCTACTTTATAATATTTATTTACAACACTATGTTTTAATTCAAGAATTTCCGGAATTACATATATATATATATGGATATATATATATATATATATATATATATATATATATATATATATCAAAACACTTAAAAAATGATCCAAATCCAATTTTACAAAGGTATATGTCGACATACATTTATGCCTATATCGACATATAACTGTCACATTTTTTAGGTTCAAAGGAAGTGTCTTTTCATTAATTGTAATGTTCCAGAAATGTTGCAACCTTTCAAATCTTATAAAGATGGGCTGATTTCGAAATTTTTCATAATTCTTCTTCTCCATCTTCATCTCCTTTCTTTACACCATTATATTTTCTAATTTTTATTATTCCTACACTTATACTCTACCGAATTCAATTCTATTTACATAAAACTTCTTCTCTTCTCACTCTCTACTCATTACTCTCTAAATCGAAGTGTTATTGAAGAGTTATAAGGCTATTGTAATCATTTAGGAAGTGTTTGGGTAATCAGTGTTTTCCTTGTAGTCGTGAAATCAAGGAATGGGAGTGGTGTTAACCTTGTAACCGTGAAATCAAGAGAGTATACTTGATCAAGTGTATGGAATCGGTGTTGACCTTGTAGCCGTTAAATCAAGGGGGTTGTGCTTGGATATTGATATAGTAATAAAACTCTTCGCAATCCAGCGTTGCGTAGGACTGGACGTAGGAGCAATTCCGAACCAGTATAAAATCCGGTGTGTTCTTACTTTTTCTGCATTTTATTTTTGTTTATCTTTGTGTTTGATTTTGTGTCTGTGATTGTTTCTGTGGTGTGTGATTCATATAGTAGATCACATAAGTTTTATATTTTGTTTAATTTCTCAAAAACACTATTCACCCCCTATCTAGTGTTAGTTTTTCCTTAATGATCTATTCCGCAATCCCTAACAATTGGTATCGGAGCAAGGTCTTTCAAAAAACTCATAATCTGATTTTTGAAAATAGTTATAATGGCAACCAACACTAGTAGTAATAATAGTTCTTTTGTAAAGGGTCAGTCCACTGTTAGACCACCACTGTTTAATGGTAGTAACTATTCATATTGGGCATATAGAATTAAAATATATTTACAATCAGTAGGATTAGACACATGGAATAGTACCCAGAGTGAGTTTGTTGAACCCACAACTGCTTTTGCACAATGGAAAAATGAACAAAAGGCTACAGCACAAAGAAATTCTAAAGCCATGGATATGTTATTTCACTACAACAAAATGTTCTATTTATGACGTTTAAAAACCGTCATAAAAACTTTCTATGATGATTCTATAAATGTCATATATCAACATGTTATTAAAAGTCTGGTAGATATTATGACGTGTAATTCTTGCATTAGAAAACGTACCTTTGTTGCCATCTTAAACAGGCCATATTGGTGCAACTGCTTTTCTATAGCTTGTGAAGCATGCTATGAAAAGTTTTTTATGACGCATCCAAACGTTATGGAAACGTCATTTAAATGATGTAATATGTTGACATTCCTTGTTGTTATAACATATGAACAAGCCATTGACAGTTTTTATGACGCATCGACACGCTATGGTAAATTCATTACTATTTAATACTACATTGTTTTGCTGTTATAAAAAACATTCAAAACATTTTATTGCAACATTTTGTTGCCACAACATTCAGAGTTTACAATTTCTAATTCTAATAATATATTATAATAGTTCAAAAAAAATAAAAACCATATTTCTCACATTAATCTAAGTACACAAATGAAGTCATAATCCAAATCGCAAAATATATATACCTATAATATTTCATACATGATAAATTCAAACATAAATATTGACAATACGTACGACTGTAGCAAACCAAAACGATACATACTAAAAACATTCACAAACGTCGACAACTAATATCACGAGCACAATCTAACACCAATCCCTTTGCTCCATGTGACTGGCCACCCCCATGCAATCCCCTACTACTTCACCACCAACACCTTCTACGGACGATCAGAAACACAACCTCCTGCATTCAACCACATGAATCAGGAATTTAGCTTCAAGTCCATATCTGCATTTTTCTTGTTTAAAATTAGTAATAAAGAAGAATTCAGAGTTCCTGCTACAACAATACCATTAAGTGGACGAGAAACACATGCCGCTACACCTCTGATACCTCGCAATATCTATTCTGGGCAGTTTCATTCTCAATGTGATCAACATGACACGCAGAGATTCCGAATAGGAAAAAATCCAGAAAGTAAATTCATCTACATGACAGTGCACTAGCCACGTATCTCGAACTTGATGGAAGCTAAGTAGGTCTCCTCGAGCCTGAACAAATATTACTTGGATGATTTAATGTGCCAACATGCCAAAAAGGAGAAGGGCAGTGCACTTGCATCAAAGTTAGTTTGCTAAGGTTCAAAATACCAGACCACCCAATTTTTTTTTTAAATGTCCTATAACTAAAAATATATTATTCAACAGTAATGGAGTATTCAAACATAAGACTTCAAGAAGCCAAATAAACTAAAGCCAAAAGATAGCCTGTCTAATCTCAACATATTTATTCTGTAGCATTTCAGCTGCCTTTTCAGACAACCTTGGATGGCAGTGACTTCTGCAATATTCAATATGCCTAGACAAGAAATATATAAGTAATAATAAAAGTTAGCACACTCGTGTCTCCAAACAATGGAACATATTATTATAAATTATACCTCTTGAGCCAATTTTCTCCTTCATAAGCATCGATGTGTTTTGATGCTGCAGCTCCACTAGCATGCACTTTGATGATATGGCCAGCAATAAGCTACACGTAAACTTAAAAGTTTTAGTTACATAATTATTATTTTCAACATGGTAGTCATACTTAACGGGTCTGATGAGTATACCTTATCCTAGGCATACATTTTTACATCTTTCACTATGAATATCAAATCAAATCGAGAAAGTATTGTAGTCTGCAAATCAATATTATCATGTGCTGTCTAAAGAGGAAGAATTTGTTTAGCTGCCATAATATTATATAACAACATTGATAATATATGCATAAATGTCAAACCTTAAGATCATCATTGCGACCAGATGGAGGATTAGCAACGGCAAGAACAGATGTACTAGAATTGAGTACTGTAGTGATTTCAGCTTTAGCAGTTGAAATAGTTTGTTGTTCCATGGCTTCATGAATAACAGCTCTGTACAAAAGTTGATGAGTAGTAGTAAATACACACAAACTTGCATGGAAGTATTGAGGATCTTTTACATTTAAATCAAACAATATGTCATGCAACCAGTAGTTTCAAACAAAGAATATAAATGCCCACATGATCTAATTAGATGAGTATTATTTTGTACTAAGCTTTAATAAATTTCTTTTATTTAGGATGCACAAATCAAAGATGGAATAATTCAGTACAATGAGAATACTTTGTTTCTAGGATTGTCTAGCACCGGCTGAAAAGCCATTATTGAAATTTATGCTTATGTAAATGTAAACAAAATATTAAAATTATAGGTTTTCATTTACTTACTAAAATCATTAAAGATGATAAACTAAGTGAAGACTTACTAAGAAATCATCAAATCACTTATGTTTGAAATTGCACGATAATTTTCACAGTTTGTATAGTTACAAATATGAGAAGGGATTTAACGAAAAAGTTAGAAAGAAATAATAGATAGATGGAAAGATAGCAGTCTGAGCTAGGAGAAGGGAAAAAAGCATTTGAACATTGGCTGTTTCCACTTTAATTTAAACATTAGTCCTCAATATAAATCTCTTCAAACATCAAGTTTGAACAAAATTGGTTGCAAGGACAGTATTGTTTGCTAGCATAAAAGAGGTGACAAAATTGATTATTTTGCATTGTGTAGTATGTTTGAATCAGTAAAAGATGGACATAATATAAAAAATAAAATAGGATTATTATTTCAGATGCCTAGAGCAGAAGTTATTAATTAACAGACCACAAAACCTTCTGCTTCAAATAGGGTACCAAAATGAGAGTGTAACCAATGTATAATTTGCTAATATACAAAAAGGAGAGTATAACCAACATATAATTTGGTGATTATTATTGGACCGGAAGTTATGAAGAGAACACAATTATCAATTTAAAATCACAAACCACGGGATGTATCCATAATAACATAAAACAAATAATTATGTGTTACCATAATATGTATGTTTTCCAATTTATAGCAGAACAATATATTTGAGCACTGGATTATTATATCTCGCATTCAGTTAGTGGAAGTGGGAAGATTTAGCAGACAATATAAAGAATTCTATCAATATATGCAGAGGACCAGTTTAATACCAATATAACTTCAATCACTGACTTGCACATACATTTCTTGAAACATTCTATAAAGATACAACAAAAGGTAACAGGAGTTACAAGGAAAAATTAGAACCAGATAGAAATTCAAGTGAACTAATTTAGATTTGTTAAACTTGTAGGATCTAAATTAACCCTAGAGGGGGGGGGGAGTGAATAGGGTTTATCGTAGATTTTCACAGAATACTTAAATAATCACAGCACAGATTAAAAACACAATAAATGCATAAAATAAATAACACACAGATATACCCAGCTTCGGCAAAACCCTGCCTACTGCTGCATTCCCCAAGGTTTCTACTAGGAGTTAAAACAATCTCTACGCTTACAATCCCCTGTAAACTCGCGACACTCGCTCCCAACTGTTCTCAACCCTACACTCAAAACCCTGCACTGGTTTTTATCCCCAAAACCAGATTTCCCCGAATTACAAACCCTGTAATTCGTCTCCCTAGTTTTAGAGACAAACTAGAAAACTCTAGACTTGATAACAAATTGAAATTAAAGACGAACAAAATAAAAACAATAGAAAACCCCTTAGAAAAACTTTGAAAACCCTAGGATTTTAGAATAGGGGTTATCCCCTTTAGTTGAAACTTAACCGGCCTCCATTTTTAATTACTTCACCACTTCTCTTTAGCCCGATCCCTTTTTATCTGAATAAAAAAAATGGCGGCGTTGATTATTTCTAGGGTTTCGATTCTCTTCTGGTTCGTGAAGTGATGAACTACCGCTCCTGTTCAGACTTGCTTCGATCTTCAGTTGATATCACCACTGCTTTGATTGAGCTGTATCTCTTCGATATGATCCAAGTGATTTGTTGTTGCTTCGGTATGATTTTTAAATTCGATCTTTTGCTTTTTAATTTCTTCGAGCTTGGATAATGATAGCCGATGATGATGTGGGTGTACTTATAGGGTTTAGAAATCCTAATTTTGTGCTCTGATTTCGTATTAGACCTGGTTATGATATATTCGAGAATATTGGAGCTTTTTAGTATCCTTGGCTTTGAAATCTTCAATCTTGTATGAGTATTCTGGATTTTGACTGTGTCTTTCTTAAAAACATCTCGATTAAAATAAATCTGTAAGTCCAATTTTTCTGGAAATAAATCTGGAGTCCTTGCATGTGAATTTTTGGGCTTTTTCTCGATTGAATTTGAATCTGAATATTTCCTATATATCTCACTACTAAATTTAAATCCTGATTTCTGGAAATTTAAAAGATTCTTTGAATCATTCTTTTCAAAACAAAACCATTTTTCCTGTCTTTAAGTCTGATATGAACAGTTGCTTTACACTTTGCCGAATCTGATTTGAACTGATAAGAACAGATGAACAATTGAATTTGACAGTGCCTTGTATTCTCGACTTTGAACTCTGATGCCAAATTTGAACTTGTGAATGTATATTTTACTTAAGTACTTTCCTTTTGTATTGAGTTGATACTACACTGGGATATGCCTTTTAACAAAAACTTGATCATTGAATTTGATTTAATACTTGACTGTTTTTGAACTAATAAGAACAGCTGCTATCTTATTGAACAGATTTGCACTTGAACTTGCTTTGCCGAAAACTAAGAACTGATGCTATACTTGATCATACAAATGCTTCTCTAACTTGGTTGAATGTCATTTTCATTTTGCTGTTCTTGTAATTGAAACGTGCATGCTTGAATTTGCTCCCTTTACACTTGCTTTTGGACTGATAAGCACAAATGCTAGAATTTTCTGATACAAAATAAATTGATACAAACTGATACTGTATTTGATTATGCCTTGTCTTTGAAGTACTTATTTGATAAGAACAGATACTATATTTTGATTGAGATGAATGTTGAGCTGATGCTACTTGAATTGTTTGCACCCCGAGCAGACTTGTGCTCGAGCTATTTGTTTTGTTGCTGTGACCTTCTACTTGTGCACTCTATCCTTGTTCCTTGAGACATGCTTTCACTTGTTCACTGTTATGTGGTCTCCATCTGACTTTGAGTAATGCTTTTCACTTGTGCACACTGACTTGATTTGAACTAGAACCGTCTTTGATATTTTGCTTTGTGTCGAGTCTAAAATGAATTGCCTCACTGTATTTGTTCAACCCATTTTTGTGATACAGCTCTTGCTCATTTTCAATATACTTGCCATGTGCTTTGTGTACTTGCTCAAGACTTGATAGCATTTAAATAATGCTTTGTATTCAGTTCTAGTATGACTCGTACACTTGTGTTCACCTGTATTAACATGTCTTCCATGTTGAGCTTTACTGTGTTGAGTTTGTGTGTCATCCATATAGTCTTGTGTCACTTGATGTTTTTGCTGCATCACACATATATATGAACTCGACCACTTAACTTTCTTGGTGTACATTGAGTTTGTTGTGTTCTTACTGTTGTATCACCAATGCATGTATATACATTCACGTAAATAATCTGTATTCTAGTAATCCCTTGGGCTTGTACTACCTCATGTATATCTGCACCATTTCAGTACTTGAATTTGGGTATTTGACTTTGCATTGAGCTGCCCATATATATTCCCCACTTGACATTTGTAAAAGCTGTTTGTACCTAGTTTTGAACTTGCTGATATAAAAACTTGATACTTATCACATGTTGAAGGCTGCATTGACTTTTTGCTTCTTTGCTTATTCACCATGTATCACAATGATGCACCTTCTTATATCTCGACTTGTTACTCGAGTTTGATCACTTTGATTTGTCTTTGAATTTTAAATAGTTGCGCCTTTGTGTATTTGCCAGTTTCAATTTTGTTTTTCTTTGCTGACCATGTATGTATTGACCATTCACACTTGGATTGATTGTACACTGGGTCGAGACGGTCCATGTGGCTACTCCTCAGTCGTACATTGATCGGCGAGGCAGTGCACACGTGCATGTATATGCATGTGTGTACATGCAACCATCAGACGAGATTTTCCTGTTCCTGCATATCAGACAAAGTCTAGAAAAATGATGAGAAACACACCGTAATTCTGAGGCAAATAAAATCTTGAAAATAAATTTTTATTTTCTTTTATTTAATTTTTTTTGTCGCAGTCTACTATGTGTGTTCATCTGTATATGACAGGTAAGAAGATGGTGTCTGGACTGACTGAAAGCTGTGAAGACCGGACTGTCAGAAGATAGAGAATGCAGAGTGTATATGAGTCGGTTAATATGAGTCAATATGAAACTGTATGTATATATGAATTATATAGAGATGTAAATGAGTGTTGAGAGAACAGTAGTGAGGAGGTGATGTACAGAAAATAGAAAGTTGTACTGATATTTGTAATAAACAAATTTGGTTGAAATAAAATATTGTTTTATTGTGTTCAAACAAATTTGTCTATTGATTTCAGTTTATTTACAAGTACATATTCCTGTGATGTGTTTGAATAGTGGAATTATAAATAGTTGTACTGTTTGAATGTTTGAAATATAATATTTAATTTAAATAAAATACTGTATGAGTATATGAATGAATGTACAATCGTATTCTATTTAAATATAAATATTATATTCCTGTCTGTGATGTATATATATAACAGTACGATAACAAACACATTTAAAATTATATTTATTTGGTTGTTATCATTAAAAAATAATCATATAATTGTGTATACAACACTGTTATATACAACAATCTCCCCCTTTTGATGATGACAAACAAATAAAAGATTTTGAATGTGTTTGAATGTGAAATATATTACTCCCCCTATTTGTATGCTCCCCCTATAACTGAACTCCCCCTAAATATGTGGAAAAAATATGACGATGAAATCCAATTGTCCATTCTCCCTCTAGATATTTAATTTCCAATATTAAAATATTTTTGAATTAAATACTCGTCAATCAAAATCTTGACCATTCTCCCCTTTTTGTTATCATCAAAAGGACAATAGAAATTGAAACAGTGATGAATATTGACTAAATATATAAATTCAAATTAAGAGAGGGAATATATATCGTAAAACCCATTTAATCAAACAAAAATCATAATAATCTTTAAATCAAAAGCAAATTTCACTTTCAGAATGAATGGATTTATGATGGTTTTTATAGAATGAGGAGAGCTCAATAAAAAATTGAATATTTGCAGATGGATTTTTAAGATTTTAAATATTCTCAAAAATGTGTTAAGCACTTTCTAACCACGCATAGCCCAAAGGTCTTTTAAATGGGGTTAGTAGTAACTTAACTTCATCCTCTCTAATGAGTTCCATCCATGCACAACCCAAAGGTCTTTTAAGTGAGAACGGAAGCACATAAAGATTAAGGTAATTCACCCACGCATAACCGCGAGGATTTTTAAATGGGAGTGAATACCAAGGATAAATTATTTATTTATTTATTTATTTTAAATTTCAAGAATAATTAGAACTCCCCAAATTAAATAAAACCATGATGAATGACAGAAATATGGTAGTTATAGAAGATGGTCGTGAAATAAGCTCTAATTTAAAGATATTATAAAATCTGTCCAATCATCATGAGATTTAAAATATCATCTCCTCTAGTTATGAATTATACCATAGTCATAACCCATCACAAATTCATAAATCTATTAATAGTTTTGATGAGTCACAAAACGGTTCAAATTAATCAATAATTTCAATTTTTGAATAAATAATCAAAAATAATTTTAAAATTGAAAATATCTATTTTAAGAGGAGTTTTTGAAAATATCAATGCAAGTTTGAAAATCAGTTTCAAAAATCAATCAGTAGAATATGAAATTATCTAATTTTTCTAATGCTGATTGTTCCTAGACAATTTTGAAACAACTTATATATTTAATTCAAATTGTCTATGGAATTTTAAAGATATTTAATTACTGATTTTTCAACTCATCTTCCAATCACCAAATCAAATCAATTTCCTTATCAGAGCAGCACAAGATCATTTTCAAAGCAAGAATCATGAGTGAAATTTTCAGAGAATTTTTAGACAAACACAAGAAACATTCATCAATCAAATCTAAGATAATTAGTTGGGATCACAAAAAAATCAAAATTTTCATAATCTAGGAAATTCAACAATCTATAATGAATGATTTCAAAATCATCCAAAAAAAATAAACTAAAAGGAATAAAAAACTAAAAAGGAAAATAAACTAAAAGGAATAAAAGTACGAGTTTAGAGATCATACCTGACTTACCATAATCAATGTGATCCAATGAATCTCCAACTCTGAATCTATGGCTAAGGAACCCCAAATAATTCGATATATGAATCAATTTGAATTTTATCTCACTTAAGCACAGTTGTTCCTTAGCCTCCCACGGTACCTAAATGTTTATATGATCGAGTGGTCTAACAAAAGTTGTTTTACCACTCTTATCTTCGTTTACACGTTTTGGTACCCAAACCCGTTTATATAACAATCCATTACTATTCACTAGCGTACCCTTTGGAACCCAAAATTGTTTAGATTTGTTTAAATTTATTTTGTTATTTTTTGGAATCCAAACGATTTGAATGAATTGTTTTTAAGCGAGTTATCAATTTGTTTATGATTTAAAAACCCTTTGAAGTTATTAAATTTCAAAAATTCAATTTGATCATTTCCAAAGCCAATTGAAGGATTTTTAAAATCATTAAAATTTTGTTTTTCAACTTGATCAGATTCAAAACCAAGTCCCTTTTTATTCTGAACAAAAAATTGAATTTTTAACAACATATTCAACGATTTCTCTCCTTTAGAAAATTTAGTCAAAGCTGACTCAAGTCGCTGAATTTTAAATTTAAGATCGCTATTTTCTTTTATTAAATTTGAACAACGATTAATAGCGATTTTCCTCTTTTCAGCATCAATTTGTTTTAAAATCAAATTTTCGTTTTCAAGTGCTTTGATTTTAGCATTGGACTTAGAAATTTCAATTTCAATTTCAAATTGTTTTCACTTTTCAAATCAAGCTTTTCAGATTCTCTAAGCTTTTCGATTTCCTTCTCAAAATCACGATTCTCATTTTTCAAAATCACGTTTTCACTTTTAAGTAATTCAAAATCAGTTTTGAATTTGCTCAAAAAAAAATCAGTTTTGAATTTCAAAGAATCGTTACTCAAAAATTGACATTTTCCCCATTCTGAAACAGGTGAATTCTTAACTTTTTCAAGTTTTCTTTCTAAACTGTTATTTTCATGAACTAGTTTTGACCTATCAAATTTTAATTTCTCAACTTCTAGTTCAAGAGAATCAACGGTTTTAGTGAGGTCATGACACATTAAAATTAATTCTTTATAGGTAAAATTCGATACCTCACTAGGATCCTCTTCACTACCTTCCGAATCAGATTGAGCCATAAGACACAGGTTAGCTTCCTCTTCATTACTTTCAGAAACTTCTTCTCCTTCCTCGTCGTCCCATGTAGCAGCAAAAGCCTTCTTCTTTCTTCTGAACTTCCTTTTCTTTTCATTTTTAAGCTGTGGGCAATTTGGTTTGACATGTCCGGGTTTCTTGCAGTTGTAGCAAAACACTTCATCGTCTGAACTATCTGAGCTTTCGGACTTGTCGGTTTTTGAACTCTTCTTTCGTGGTTTGTATTTTCCTTTGGCCCACTTTTTCAAAATCATGGCTAGCTCTTCAGCGGGATCATCATCATTACTTTCAACAGAATTATTTAGAGCGGTCATCTTTTTCTTTGATTCAGAATCCTTTCGTTCTTCTCTTTCTTTTAACTCCATCTCGTAAGTAATCAGATTTCCGATCAACTCTTCCATGCTTACTTTATTCAGATCTTTTGATTCCTGTATCGCCGTCACCTTAGCTTCAAAATTCATCGGTAGCACTCTCAATATTTTTCTGATCAATTCCACTTCAGTATAGGTTTTGCTAAGAGTTTTTGCATTGTAGACTAGTGATGAGAAGCGTCCATACATCTCTTTTATATCTTCGTCTTTTTGCATAGAGAAATTTTCATATTCGTTGCTGAGAAGAGCGAGAAGAGATTCCTTCACTTGAGACGTACCTTCGTTTGTAACCTCTAACGTATGCCATATTTCCTACGCAGTCTCACAATGAGAAATTCGATTAAATTCAGTTTTATCAAGAGCACAGATTAAAGCATTCATCGCTTTGGCATTAGTTGAAAATAATTTTTTATCATTAGCATCCCACCTGTCTTTTGGTTTAGGGATTTCAACACCACTAACAATAACAGTGGGAGATCTATAACCCGTTTCAATAATATCCCACACATCATAATCGACTGAACTCAAGTAAATTTTCATCCTAGCTTTCGAATATGCATAATCGGTTCCATTAAACATTGGTGGCCTAGCTATGGACTGACCCTCAGAAAACGCGTTATTGGACAGATTCATGACTCTAGAGTTAAAATAAAATAAAAAATACCTGCTCTGATACCACTAGTAGGATCTAAATTAACCCTAGAGGGGGGAGGAATAGGGTTTATCGCAGATTTTCATAGAATAATTAAATAATCACAGCACAGATTAAAAACAGAATAAATGCAGAAAATAAATAACACACAGATATACCCAGCTTCGGCAAAACCCTGCCTACTACTGCATTCCCCAAGGTTTCTACTAGGAGTTAAAACAATCTCTACGCTTACAATCCCCTGTAAACTCGCGACACTAGCTTCCAACTGTTCTTAACCCTACGCTCAAAACCCTGCACTGGTTTTTATCCCCAAAACCAGATTTCCCCGAATTACAAACCCTGTAATTCGTCTCCCTAGTTTTAGAGACAAACTAGAAAACTCTAGACATGATAACAAATTGAAATTAAAGACGAACAAAATCAAAACAATAAAAAAACCCTTAAAAAAACTTTGAAAACCCTAGGATTTTAGAATAGGGGTTATCCCCTTTAGTTTAAACTTGGTCAGCCTCCTTTTTTAATTACTTCACCACTTCTCTTTAGCCCGATCCATTTTTCTCTAAATAAAAAAAATGGCGGCGATGATTATTTCTAGGGTTTCGATTCTCTTCTGGTTCGTGAAGTGATGAACTGCCACACCTCTTCAGATTTGCTTCGATCTTCAGTTGATATCACCACTGCTTTGATTGAGCTGTATCTCTTCGATATGATCCAAGTGATTTGTTGTTGCTTCGGTATGATTTTTAAATTCGATCTTTTGCTTTTTAATTTCTTCGATCTTGGATAACGATAGCCGATGATGATGTGGGTGTACTTATAGGGTTTAGAAACCCTAATTTTGTGCTCTGATTTCGTATTAGACCTGGTTATGATATATTCGAGAATATTGGAGCTTTTTAGTATCCTTGGCTTTGAAATCTTCAATCTTGTATGAGTATTATGGATTTTGACTGTGTCTTTCTTAAAAACATCTCGATTAAAATAAATCTGTAAGTCCAATTTTTCTAGAAATAAATCTGGAGTCCTTGCAGGTGAATTTTTGGGCTTTTTCTCGATTGAATTTGAATCTGAATATTTCCTATATATCTCACTACTAAATTTAAATCCTGATTTCTGGAAATTTAAAAGATTCTTTGAATCATTCTTTTCAAAACAAAACCATTTTTCCTGTCTTTAAGTCTGATATGAACAGTTGCTTTACACTTGCCGAATCTGATTTGAACTGATAAGAACAGATGAACAATTGAATTTGATAGTGCCTTGTATTCTCGACTTTGAACTCTGATGCCAAATTTGAACTTGTGAATGTATATTTTACTTAAGTACTTTCCTTTTGTATTGAGTTGATACTACACTGGGATTTTCCTTTTAACAAAAACTTGATCATTGAATTTGGTTTAATAATTGACTTTTTTGAACTAATAAGAACAGCTGCTATCTTATTGAACAGATTTGCACTTGAACTTGCTTTGCCGAAAACTAAGAACTGATGCTATACTTGATCATACAAATGCTTCTCTAACTTGGTTGAATGTCATTTTCATTTTGCTGTTCTTGTAATTGAAACGTGCATGCTTGAATTTGCTCCCTTTACACTTGCTTTTGGACTGATAAGCACAAATGCTAGAATTTTCTAATACAAAAATAAATTGATACAAACTGATACTGTATTTAATTATGCCTTGTCTTTGAAGTACTTATTTGATAAGAACAGATACTATATTTTGATTGAGATGAATGTTGAGCTGATGCTACTTGAATTGTTTGCACCCCGAGCAGACTTGTGCTCGAGCTATTTGTTTTGTTGCTGTGACCTTCTACTTGTGCACTCTATCCTTGTTCCTTGAGACATGCTTTCACTTTTTCACTGTTATGTGGTCTCCACCTGACTTTGAGTAATGCTTTTCACTTGTGCACACTGACTTGATTTGAACCAGAACCGTATTTGATATTTTGCTTTGTGTCGAGTCTAAAATGAATTGCCTCACTGTATTTGTTCAACCCATTTTTGTGATACTACTCTTGCTCATTTTCAATATACTTGCCATGTGCTTTGTGTACTTGCTCAAGACCTGATAGCATTTAAATCACTTGCTTTGTATTCAGTCCTAGTCTGACTTGTACACTTGAGTTCACCTGTATTAACATGTCTTCCATGTTGAGCTTTACTGTGTTGAGTTTGTGTGTCATCCATATAGTCTTGTGTCACTTGATGTTTTTGCTGCATCACATATATATATGAACTCGACCACTTAACTTTCTTGGTGTACATTGAGTTTGCTGTGTTCTTACTGTTGTATCACCTATGCATGTATATACATTCACGTAAATAATCTGTATTCTAGTAATCCCTTGGGCTTGTACTACCTCATGTATATCTGCACCATTTCAGTACTTGAATTTGGGTATTTGACTTTGCATTGAGCTGCCCATATATATTCCCCACTTGACATTTGTAAAAGCTGTTTGTACCTAGTTTTGAACTTGCTGATATAAAAACTTGATACTTATCACATGTTGAAGGCTGCATTGACTTTTTGCTTCTTTGCTTATTCACCATGTATCACAATGATGCACCTTCTTATATCTCGACTTGTTACTCGAGTTTGATCACTTTGATTTGTCTTTGAATTTTAAATAGTTGCGCCTTTGTGTATTTGCCAGTTTCAATTTTGTTTTTCTTTGCTGACCATGTATGTATTGACCATTCACACTTGGATTGATTGTACACTGGGTCGAGACGGTCCATGTGGCTACTCCTCAGTCGTACATTGATCGGCGAGGCAGTGCACACGTGCATGTATATGCATGTGTGTACATGCAACCATCAGACGAGATTTTCCTGTTCCTGCATATCAGACAAAGTCTAGAAAAATGATGAGAAACACACCGTAATTCTGAGGCAAATAAAATCTTGAAAATAAATTTTTATTTTCTTTTATTTAATTTTTTTTGTCGCAGTCTACTATGTGTGTTCATCTGTATATGACAGGTAAGAAGATGGTGTCTGGACTGACTGAAAGCTGTGAAGACCGGACTGTCAGAAGATAGAGAATGCAGAGTGTATATGAGTCGGTTAATATGAGTCAATATGAAACTGTATGTATATATGAATTATATAGAGATGTAAATGAGTGTTGAGAGAACAGTAGTGAGGAGGTGATGTACAGAAAATAGAAAGTTGTACTGATATTTGTAATAAACAAATTTGGTTGAAATAAAATATTGTTTTATTGTGTTCAAACAAATTTGTCTATTGATTTCAGTTTATTTACAAGTACATATTCCTGTGATGTGTTTGAATAGTGGAATTATAAATAGTTGTACTGTTTGAATGTTTGAAATATAATATTTAATTTAAATAAAATACTGTATGAGTATATGAATGAATGTACAATCGTATTCTATTTAAATATAAATATTATATTCCTGTCTGTGATGTATATATATAACAGTACGATAACAAACACATTTAAAATTATATTTATTTGGTTGTTATCATTAAAAAATAATCATATAATTGTGTATACAACACTGTTATATACAACAATCTCCCCCTTTTGATGATGACAAACAAATAAAAGATTTTGAATGTGTTTGAATGTGAAATATATTACTCCCCCTATTTGTATGCTCCCCCTATAACTGAACTCCCCCTAAATATGTGGAAAAAATATGACGATGAAATCCAATTGTCCATTCTCCCTCT
Source organism: Allium sativum (assembly GCA_030737875.1). Lineage (NCBI taxonomy): Eukaryota > Viridiplantae > Streptophyta > Magnoliopsida > Asparagales > Amaryllidaceae > Allium > Allium sativum. The sequence continues at coordinate 471,592,410 of CM060909.1, forward strand.
AGATATTTAATTTCCAATATTAAAATATTTTTGAATTAAATACTCGTCAATCAAAATCTTGACCATTCTCCCCTTTTTGTTATCATCAAAAGGACAATAGAAATTGAAACAGTGATGAATATTGACTAAATATATAAATTCAAATTAAGAGAGGGAATATATATCGTAAAACCCATTTAATCAAACAAAAATCATAATAATCTTTAAATCAAAAGCAAATTTCACTTTCAGAATGAATGGATTTATGATGGTTTTTATAGAATGAGGAGAGCTCAATAAAAAATTGAATATTTGCAGATGGATTTTTAAGATTTTAAATATTCTCAAAAATGTGTTAAGCACTTTCTAACCACGCATAGCCCAAAGGTCTTTTAAATGGGGTTAGTAGTAACTTAACTTCATCCTCTCTAATGAGTTCCATCCATGCACAACCCAAAGGTCTTTTAAGTGAGAACGGAAGCACATAAAGATTAAGGTAATTCACCCACGCATAACCGCGAGGATTTTTAAATGGGAGTGAATACCAAGGATAAATTATTTATTTATTTATTTTAAATTTCAAGAATAATTAGAACTCCCCAAATTAAATAAAACCATGATGAATGACAGAAATATGGTAGTTATAGAAGATGGTCGTGAAATAAGCTCTAATTTAAAGATATTATAAAATCTGTCCAATCATCATGAGATTTAAAATATCATCTCCTCTAGTTATGAATTATACCATAGTCATAACCCATCACAAATTCATAAATCTATTAATAGTTTTGATGAGTCACAAAACGGTTCAAATTAATCAATAATTTCAATTTTTGAATAAATAATCAAAAATAATTTTAAAATTGAAAATATCTATTTTAAGAGGAGTTTTTGAAAATATCAATGCAAGTTTGAAAATCAGTTTCAAAAATCAATCAGTAGAATATGAAATTATCTAATTTTTCTAATGCTGATTGTTCCTAGACAATTTTGAAACAACTTATATATTTAATTCAAATTGTCTATGGAATTTTAAAGATATTTAATTACTGATTTTTCAACTCATCTTCCAATCACCAAATCAAATCAATTTCCTTATCAGAGCAGCACAAGATCATTTTCAAAGCAAGAATCATGAGTGAAATTTTCAGAGAATTTTTAGACAAACACAAGAAACATTCATCAATCAAATCTAAGATAATTAGTTGGGATCACAAAAAAATCAAAATTTTCATAATCTAGGAAATTCAACAATCTATAATGAATGATTTCAAAATCATCCAAAAAAAATAAACTAAAAGGAATAAAAAACTAAAAAGGAAAATAAACTAAAAGGAATAAAAGTACGAGTTTAGAGATCATACCTGACTTACCATAATCAATGTGATCCAATGAATCTCCAACTCTGAATCTATGGCTAAGGAACCCCAAATAATTCGATATATGAATCAATTTGAATTTTATCTCACTTAAGCACAGTTGTTCCTTAGCCTCCCACGGTACCTAAATGTTTATATGATCGAGTGGTCTAACAAAAGTTGTTTTACCACTCTTATCTTCGTTTACACGTTTTGGTACCCAAACCCGTTTATATAACAATCCATTACTATTCACTAGCGTACCCTTTGGAACCCAAAATTGTTTAGATTTGTTTAAATTTATTTTGTTATTTTTTGGAATCCAAACGATTTGAATGAATTGTTTTTAAACGAGTTATCAATTTGTTTATGATTTAAAAACCCTTTGAAGTTATTAAATTTCAAAAATTCAATTTGATCATTTCCAAAGCCAATTGAAGGATTTTTAAAATCATTAAAATTTTGTTTTTCAACTTGATCAGATTCAAAACCAAGTCCCTTTTTATTCTGAACAAAAAATTGAATTTTTAACAACATATTCAACGATTTCTCTCCTTTAGAAAATTTAGTCAAAGCTGACTCAAGTCGTTGAATTTTAAATTTAAGATCGCTATTTTCTTTTATTAAATTTGAACAACGATTAATAGCGATTTTCCTCTTTTCAGCATCAATTTGTTTTAAAATCAAATTTTCGTTTTCAAGTGCTTTGATTTTAGCATTGGACTTAGAAATTTCAATTTCAATTTCAAATTGTTTTCACTTTTCAAATCAAGCTTTTCAGATTCTCTAAGCTTTTCGATTTCCTTCTCAAAATCACGATTCTCATTTTTCAAAATCACGTTTTCACTTTTAAGTAATTCAAAATCAGTTTTGAATTTGCTCAAAAAAAAAATCAGTTTTGAATTTCAAAGAATCGTTACTCAAAAATTGACATTTTCCCCATTCTGAAACAGGTGAATTCTTAACTTTTTCAAGTTTTCTTTCTAAACTGTTATTTTCATGAACTAGTTTTGACCTATCAAATTTTAATTTCTCAACTTCTAGTTCAAGAGAATCAACGGTTTTAGTGAGGTCATGACACATTAAAATTAATTCTTTATAGGTAAAATTCGATACCTCACTAGGATCCTCTTCACTACCTTCCGAATCAGATTGAGCCATAAGACACAGGTTAGCTTCCTCTTCATCACTTTCAGAAACTTCTTCTCCTTCCTTGTCGTCCCATGTAGCAGCAAAAGCCTTCTTCTTTCTTCTGAACTTCCTTTTCTTTTCATTTTTAAGCTGTGGGCAATTTGGTTTGACATGTCCGGGTTTCTTGCAGTTGTAGCAAAACACTTCATCGTCTGAACTATCTGAGCTTTCGGACTTGTCGGTTTTTGAACTCTTCTTTCGTGGTTTGTATTTTCCTTTGGCCCACTTTTTCAAAATCATGGCTAGCTCTTCAGCGGGATCATCATCATTACTTTCAACAGAATTATTTAGAGCGATCATCTTTTTCTTTGATTCAGAATCCTTTCGTTCTTCTCTTTCTTTTAACTCCATCTCGTAAGTAATCAGATTTCCGATCAACTCTTCCATGCTTACTTTATTCAGATCTTTTGATTCCTGTATCGCCGTCACCTTAGCTTCAAAATTCATCGGTAGCACTCTCAATATTTTTCTGATCAATTCCACTTCAGTATAGGTTTTGCTAAGAGTTTTTGCATTGTAGACTAGTGATGAGAAGCGTCCATACATCTCTTTTATATCTTCGTCTTTTTGCATAGAGAAATTTTCATATTCGTTGCTGAGAAGAGCGAGAAGAGATTCCTTCACTTGAGACGTACCTTCGTTTGTAACCTCTAACGTATGCCATATTTCCTACGCAGTCTCACAATGAGAAATTCGATTAAATTCAGTTTTATCAAGAGCACAGATTAAAGCATTCATCGCTTTGGCATTAGTTGAAAATAATTTTTTATCATTAGCATCCCACCTGTCTTTTGGTTTAGGGATTTCAACACCACTAACAATAACAGTGGGAGATCTATAACCCGTTTCAATAATATCCCACACATCATAATCGACTGAACTCAAGTAAATTTTCATCCTAGCTTTCGAATATGCATAATCGGTTCCATTAAACATTGGTGGCCTAGCTATGGACTGACCCTCAGAAAACGCGTTATTGGACAGATTCATGACTCTAGAGTTAAAATAAAATAAAAAATACCTGCTCTGATACCACTAGTAGGATCTAAATTAACCCTAGAGGGGGGAGGAATAGGGTTTATCGCAGATTTTCATAGAATAATTAAATAATCACAGCACAGATTAAAAACAGAATAAATGCAGAAAATAAATAACACACAGATATACCCAGCTTCGGCAAAACCCTGCCTACTACTGCATTCCCCAAGGTTTCTACTAGGAGTTAAAACAATCTCTACGCTTACAATCCCCTGTAAACTCGCGACACTAGCTTCCAACTGTTCTTAACCCTACGCTCAAAACCCTGCACTGGTTTTTATCCCCAAAACCAGATTTCCCCGAATTACAAACCCTGTAATTCGTCTCCCTAGTTTTAGAGACAAACTAGAAAACTCTAGACATGATAACAAATTGAAATTAAAGACGAACAAAATCAAAACAATAAAAAAACCCTTAAAAAAACTTTGAAAACCCTAGGATTTTAGAATAGGGGTTATCCCCTTTAGTTTAAACTTGGTCAGCCTCCTTTTTTAATTACTTCACCACTTCTCTTTAGCCCGATCCATTTTTCTCTAAATAAAAAAAATGGCGGCGATGATTATTTCTAGGGTTTCGATTCTCTTCTGGTTCGTGAAGTGATGAACTGCCACACCTCTTCAGATTTGCTTCGATCTTCAGTTGATATCACCACTGCTTTGATTGAGCTGTATCTCTTCGATATGATCCAAGTGATTTGTTGTTGCTTCGGTATGATTTTTAAATTCGATCTTTTGCTTTTTAATTTCTTCGATCTTGGATAACGATAGCCGATGATGATGTGGGTGTACTTATAGGGTTTAGAAACCCTAATTTTGTGCTCTGATTTCGTATTAGACCTGGTTATGATATATTCGAGAATATTGGAGCTTTTTAGTATCCTTGGCTTTGAAATCTTCAATCTTGTATGAGTATTATGGATTTTGACTGTGTCTTTCTTAAAAACATCTCGATTAAAATAAATCTGTAAGTCCAATTTTTCTAGAAATAAATCTGGAGTCCTTGCAGGTGAATTTTTGGGCTTTTTCTCGATTGAATTTGAATCTGAATATTTCCTATATATCTCACTACTAAATTTAAATCCTGATTTCTGGAAATTTAAAAGATTCTTTGAATCATTCTTTTCAAAACAAAACCATTTTTCCTGTCTTTAAGTCTGATATGAACAGTTGCTTTACACTTGCCGAATCTGATTTGAACTGATAAGAACAGATGAACAATTGAATTTGATAGTGCCTTGTATTCTCGACTTTGAACTCTGATGCCAAATTTGAACTTGTGAATGTATATTTTACTTAAGTACTTTCCTTTTGTATTGAGTTGATACTACACTGGGATTTTCCTTTTAACAAAAACTTGATCATTGAATTTGGTTTAATAATTGACTTTTTTGAACTAATAAGAACAGCTGCTATCTTATTGAACAGATTTGCACTTGAACTTGCTTTGCCGAAAACTAAGAACTGATGCTATACTTGATCATACAAATGCTTCTCTAACTTGGTTGAATGTCATTTTCATTTTGCTGTTCTTGTAATTGAAACGTGCATGCTTGAATTTGCTCCCTTTACACTTGCTTTTGGACTGATAAGCACAAATGCTAGAATTTTCTAATACAAAAATAAATTGATACAAACTGATACTGTATTTAATTATGCCTTGTCTTTGAAGTACTTATTTGATAAGAACAGATACTATATTTTGATTGAGATGAATGTTGAGCTGATGCTACTTGAATTGTTTGCACCCCGAGCAGACTTGTGCTCGAGCTATTTGTTTTGTTGCTGTGACCTTCTACTTGTGCACTCTATCCTTGTTCCTTGAGACATGCTTTCACTTTTTCACTGTTATGTGGTCTCCACCTGACTTTGAGTAATGCTTTTCACTTGTGCACACTGACTTGATTTGAACCAGAACCGTATTTGATATTTTGCTTTGTGTCGAGTCTAAAATGAATTGACTCACTGTATTTGCTCAACCCATTTTTGTGATACTACTCTTGCTCATTTTCAATATACTTGCCATGTGCTTTGTGTACTTGCTCAAGACCTGATAGCATTTAAATCACTTGCTTTGTATTCAGTCCTAGTCTGACTTGTACACTTGAGTTCACCTGTATTAACATGTCTTCCATGTTGAGCTTTACTGTGTTGAGTTTGTGTGTCATCCATATAGTCTTGTGTCACTTGATGTTTTTGCTGCATCACATATATATATATGAACTCGACCACTTAACTTTCTTGGTGTACATTGAGTTTGCTGTGTTCTTACTGTTGTATCACCTATGCATGTATATACATTCACTTAAATGTTCTGTATTCTAGTAATCCCTTGGGATTGTACTGCTTCATGTATATCTGCACCATTTCAGTACTTGAATTTGGGTATTTCACTTTGCTTTGAGCTGCTCCATATATATTCCCCACTTGACATTTGTAAAAGCTGTTTGCACCTAGTTTTGAACTTGCTGATATAAAAACTTGATACATATCACATGTTGAAGACTGCATTGACTTTATGCTTCTTTTTTTATTCACCATGTATCACAAAGATGCACCTTCTTATATCTCGACTTGTTACTCGAGTTTGATCACTTTGATTTGTCTTTGAATTTTAAACAGTTGTGCCTTTGTGTATTTGCCAGTTTCAGTTTTGTTTTTCTTTGCTGACCATGTATGTATTGACCATTCACACTTGGATTGATTGTACACTGGGTCGAGACGGTCCATGTGGCTACTCCTCAGTCGTACATTGATCGGCGAGGCAGTGCACACATGTATGTATATGCACGTGTGTACATGTAGCCATCAGACGAGATTTTCCTGTTCCTGCATATCAGACAAAGTCTAGAAAAATGATGAGAAACACACCATAATTCTAAGGCAAATAAAATCTTGAAAATAAATTTTTATTTGCTTTTATTTAATTTTATTTTTGTCGCAGTCTACTATGTGTGTTCTTCTGTATATGACAGGTAAGAAGATGGTGTCTGGACTGACTGAAAGCTGTGAAGACCGGACTGTCAGAAGATAGAGAATGCAGAGTGTACATGAGTCGGTGAATATGAGTCAATATGAAACTATATGTATATATGAATTATATAGAGGTGTAAATGAGTGTTGAGAGAACAGTAGTGAGGAGGTGATGTACAGAAAATAGAAAGTTGTACCGATATTTGTAATAAACAAATTTGGTTGAAATAAAATATTATTTTATTGTGTTCAAACAATTTTGTCTATTGATTTCAGTTTATTTACAAGTACATATTCCTGTGATGTGTTTGAATAGTGGAATTATAAATAGTTGTACTGTTTGAATGTCTGAAATATAATTTTTAATTTAAATAAAATACTGTATGAGTATATGAATGACTGTACAGTCGTATTCTATTTAAATATAAATATTATATTCCTGTCTGTGATGTATATATATAACAGTACGATAACAAACACATTTAAAATTATATTTATTTGGTTGTTATCATCAAACAAAAATCATATAATTGTGTATACAACACTGTTATTTACAACAAAACTGGACGTGTGCTATTAAAAAGAAAAGGATCAAATATTATCCTAAATCATTAGTTATAAAATTGATTGCAGATAACCATAGTATCGGTTAGGAATAAGGAATGAGGTATTTACTTGGGAATCTATAAAAATACATGAAAATATGACATGGCTGTTAAAAAATAACCTTTCAATTATTTTAAGTAATGATAAGTTAACCAAAAAAATCATCAATATATTGAATATCCACGTAAAAAATGGCGACCACCAGAATATTATCTTAGCAAGCAGAACCCCGTCCTCCTCCTCTATTTCAGCCCCCTTTCAGTTGCCGTCTAACCCAACGCCGCCTGCTGCTATTCCCACTGACCCTCCGGATCTCATCTTGGTAAAGTGATCTTAATTATGTGTAGACATGTATGGTAGTATAGTATACTTGAACAGGTGCATCTGGTAGAGCATAATAGGTGAAAATGGTGTATTTAACAAGAATAATAAGTTTGAAAATCATGTATTCGAAATAAAAGTTTTTGACAAAAGCCTGCAATTTAAAAATGTTTAAATGAAGAAGAATTAACGTGTTGCATCACTTTATGACTAAAAACATTTACCCTTTGTCCATAAAGTTTAATCCAAAATAACTAGATGTGTAGATTATAAAAGTTAAATGTATGACCAAATAACATATTAAAAAATACAAGTTTCATGTAATGATAGAATAATGTTAAAATCACCTAGCAATATCCATGGAAATATATTTAATTGGCTAGTTCAATTATGTATTTATGTAGATAGTAATATGTCTAAGCACAAACTAAAAAGGCTAGATACTAGAATCCTACTTCAAAACAGGTCAAACGGAATTTGTTTGAAACTTAAATTCAATCTAAGCATGAATTTTCCTACTTCGACTAAATCAACAGGGAACATGTAATAAGGTGTACATCGAACAATACAAGTACCTGACTTGTCTTTGGCTTGCATTATGCAGAGTCGCACACACATGATGTATCATATGCAACCATCCCTACCATCTCCTCATATTTGTATTTATCTTCTGTCCTATTATCAATGAGCTAATCATAATAATCATATAAAAATTTGAGATAAATGGGTTCTTAATATTTAAAAATTTAAGTACCTAGGTAAATGATATGTTGGCTTATCAACCAGACTGCAAAAAACAAACATGTTGCTCGAATATGTAACTGCTGTGTAATCAAAATATTGTTGACAGTTGAATTATCACACTATTTGTATGTTGTGTATGAATTCAGTGGAAATGCTTTCATGTTGGTGTTATAACTAAAGTAATTCATTTTACTAAATTCAGCCAACAATTTTAAAATTCCACTGTTTAGGTAAACAAAATCAATATATTTCATACAAATCTACTCAAATATGGACATTCTATGATAAAATAGGGAGCATCTTATTAGTCGGGAAAAATACCCATAATTTCAATAAGGGTAGCAGATAATCAATTTAGATAGTATTCATGTACTATTTATGTCATAATCCTAAAATGAAAACTTGAAATGGATTGGCAGTAGTACCTTTTAATGTTTTGGGGATGTTCTCCATGATTTGTGTTGGAAAATGGATATTGCATCATCGTTTGGAAAAGAGAGATTATTTATCAAAATCTGGTAAGCACACATAAACACGTCAATTGTATGACGAACTGATCAATAAGGTATGTATAATATTATTTTGAATGAAATCCCCATAGACAATTCCACAAAATTCATTCTAGGAAAAAGAATGCATGACACTAAATGTAATGTGAGTTTTTATTGTAACTGAGCATGAACTTTGAAAATATAACCTTTTGAATCTTTTGTTCTTAGTAGAACAATGTTAATTATGTATGGTTGAAAATAAGTAGAAAAACAGTAGCATATCACTCTTATGAAATGCGTAAAAACAAAGGTTGGTTAACTAATCGGTTCAAAATAGATATAACATTCAAAATTAGATCTTCGAAATCAAATCGTTATCGAAATGATTTCAAATAAATTATTTGGGATTATGAGGCTGACTACCGCTATCTACAACTGCATTTAAGAGTATTAAACTTTATATTTCACGTGTATCTAAAATGAAATCGAACAACAATTAAAGGAATTACGTGATGTAAATTGATGACAGTCTGAAATCAAACAAAATTGCCAGGGGGATCGAGAGAAATCTGCTACGGAGTCTGACGACAAACAACGTGACATTGAGTGGCAATGGGAACAAGCAATTAGAGGTAAACAATGATTAGAAGGAGAAAATGAAGAATGATTAGGGAAGGAGAAGTTTGCGAAGGAGCCTAGATAAAGAGGATTCGTGTTAATTGGGAATGAAGGAAGAAAAGGGGTAAAGTGATTTTAGAGCGGCAACGGAAAAAAGGATGGAGGGAAATGTCAAAAAAATTTGTGTTAGTGGTAAAGGCGTGAATGGTAATAATAAAGACGTCTACACATGTCATCCTTCATCCTTCTTTGCCACTAACCATTTAACAATGGCAAGACAAACTCTATTGTCATCCTTACTTGCTATTAATACAGCTTTTTCTTGTAGTGTTTGGTTCATTAGATAGCAGTGAGTTTAATAGAGTGTCAGTATGTAAAACTTCTTATGAAATTGTGAGAACTTTACAAGTAACTCATGAAGGAATTACTAAAGTTAAACAAATTAAGATATCAATGTTAGTTTAATTAGTCTGAGTTATTCAAAATGAACGAGAATGAGTCTATCTCCGATATGTACTGCAGATTTCAAGAGATAGTGCATTTGTTAACAGCACTTGGAAAAACTTATTCTGAAGAAGATCAAGTCAGAAAAATATTGAGTTCATTGACTCTAGAATGGGATCAGAAAACTTTGGCAATTGAAGAAGCCAATAATGTCAGTGAAATGAAGATTAAGGAGTTAATCGGAAATCTGATGTCTTTTGAGTCCAGCTGCAGAAAAGAAAGGAAAACAGACCAACTGAGAAGAAATCCATCGCATTTAAAGCAACAACAAATGATTCTGACTTAAGTAGCGAAGATGTAATAACCCGAAAATCAGAGCCAGTTTAAAAATTTTATTTTTGCAATTTTAGCGAATTTTGAACATTTAAAATAGATTATTTTAAATAATATCGACGAGAAATTTATTTTGAATAGAAATCGAGCGTATGTATTATATACGTCGTCGTTAGAATATATATAATTATATATAATTATAAATAGAATTGAAAATGGCGCGGTAGTTTGATAATTCGATTTCAAACTTCAATTGAATGTACCGGGTGCAAAACAATCCGGATTTTAGTGAAACCAAAAACATTAGGATCTAATTGATGATATCTTTCCAACGAATCCGAAAAATCAAAATTTCATAGCGGGAATAAAAAGATATGTCCAGTTGAAAATTCTGAATAGTCGTTATGGAATTCAGGCCCTTAAAAATAGGAATTTTGCAAATGACTTCGGATTTCGACGAAACCACTTTTGTTGGATCCGCAGTATCAAATTATTGCTAGATTCCAAATTTCATAATTTTCTGAATCAATATGTGAGCGTGGCAAAGGAAAACGCGTTTGACCAGTTTTAGTTGATTTTAATCGACTGGAAAATGGCCATTTTTCCAACGGTCTCAGAATTCGATGAAACTAGTTTTGTTAGGACCGTATCGTCAATACGAAGCTAAAAAATATTTTTCTGGAATGTTTAGAGTTAGTATGTGACCCCGGTAAATTGAAATACGCGTTCAAATTCAATATATAGAGTTACATGTAGATTTTAACGGAAACTGATCGAAACGATCGAATCAGCTTGCGATACATATCCCATTGTGTTCGGAATGGGGGTAATTAGCTAGGGGCGACAGTCGGTGGGCTTGATTTCGAGTTCAAACGAAAAGTCAACTTTAAAATGAATTAAATAATTAAATTAAATAAAAATATATATATCCCTTCTCCTTTTATCAGCCGACCCCCCCCTTTCATTTCAAAACGAAAAGAAAAAAAAAGAAAAAAAACCTGTTGCCCTAATTAATCGCGCCGCCCCTCCGATCGGTGCCGCACCGCACCGCCCCCCCCCCCCCCCCCCGATGATCGCTGCCGCCGCCCAGATCCAAACCCTCACCCCCTGCCCTCGCGAACGCGACAGCCCCCCCCTCCTGTGCTGCGCCGCCGCTGCTTCGTCTTCTCCACCTGACCTCCTCCGACCGCTCCACCATCCTCCTCCGCCTCCAACAGCCCAGCACCCCTCTTCCCAGTTAAAAGCAGAAAAATGTGAGTTTCTTTTATTATTTTGTTATTTAATTAGTGGCATCTAACTTAGGAATAAAATTAGGATTTTTATTCATATGGCTTTGCATTAAATATCTGATTTTTATTTGACTTTGTTTAGAAAAGATTAGATTTTTAAAATAGAAAAGATTAGATTTTTAAAATAGAAAAGATTAGATTTTTAAAATAGAAAAGATTAGATTTTTAAAATTGAAAAGGCGAAATCTTTAAAATTGAAAAGGCGAAATCTTTATATGAAGAATAGCGTTGTAAAAATAGAATTTTTATCTATATATTAGCGGTATGGAAATGCGATTTTTATCCATATGGATTTGAAGTAAAAATTTGATTTTTATGTATTGAACATCAAAGTAAAAATTGGGTTTTTTTCATATTGAATAGCGAAGTAAAAATGTGATTTTTATATATGTAGTGGCTACGGGCAACGAAGATGACAAAGATGCGATAACGATGAAGGATTCTATAAAAGAAGTGTCGTGAAGTTGAATAGCTATCTATGAGAACTTCTCACTCTAAATTCTCTTTTTCTAGCTATATATATATACTAGGATGCAGACGGTGTTTAGCAGCACCCGACACCCGTCATCCACAGACCATGGATGACTTGTTTGTTAAATTGTTTGGTTGTGTAGTTGGTTAGTCTAATTGGTTTGAATTGAATTGTTTGGTGAAATGGATTTGATTGATGTGTGAATGGCGTGGGCCTTCACTAGACCGGGGATAAGGCTAGGCCTCGTCCCGTTTCTAGTATCGTGCCGTTATGCCGCCGAAATTTTCTAAAATATGTTAGTAAAATAAAAATAACATTTTTATTGTATAAATGAACCGAATAGAATATTCATATTTTGAATAAAATATATTATCGTTAAAAATATAATTTTTAACGTGAAAGTGAATAAATAAATATTTATAAACAAATCGGCCGATTTGTTTATATACACTGATTTGACTGATATTGATTGGGTCGATAAATTTTACACGTCGCCCAACTGCACAACTAAAATCTGTGTTTGATTGTTTGAAACCCCACACGGGTGTTGGGATGAAATTTGAAGTTCACTCATCCTGATTGATTAAATATGTCGATCGATTGATTGACAGGCTGTTATAAGCGTAAGATATCTATATTTGATGCTTATACAGTGTAGTGCACTTTGGTTGATGGTTGATTATTTTTCAATGCTATTATATACATGTGTTGTATGGAATCCATATAATTAACATTATATGGTGATTGATTGGGCCTCATTCCAATCGGGAAAATAATAAATATTTTAAAAGAAAATTCATGTGTTGAAAAAAAAAGTCATGTGTTGACGATGTTCATGTGTTGAAAATATTCATGTGTCGAGTAAAATATTTTAATAATAAAATTCACATCTTTATCATATTTAAAATTAGAACTACTTCACGGTGGAGTCTAATTGAAATCAAACGATAGATACCATAGTTTTATAAAATATTTTGCATAACAAAAATAGTTGTGATTTTGTGAAGAAATATAGATTCATGTGTTGAATAGAATAAATATTCATTTGTTGAATAGAATAAAGAAGTTTTTGAAAAATATAAAGCCGTGTTGATTAGAGTTGCGTTATTTTGACGCGAACGATATTTATATCGATTTTATTCGTTTTACAATGAATATTGAAAAGTGATTTCAAATTTTAATATTTTGAAATGAAATTAAATTTAAATTAGATTAAAATTCACATTGGAATTTTATTGAATCAATTTGAAATGAATTCGAATCGAATAGAAAATGAATTTGATTCGAATTGAATAGAAAATGAATTCGTTTCGAATTGAATAGAAAAAGAATTCGACTCCAATTGAATAGAAAATGAATTCGACTCCAATTGAATAGAAAACGAATTAGAATTTGGATTGAACAGAAAGTGAATTTGAATTCGAATAAAATAGAAATGAATTCAAATTGAATTAAATTGAAATTGAATTAAAAACGAATCGAAATCATTTTGAATGAAATTTAAAACGAACTGAAATTGAATTGAAATCAATTTGAAACGAATTCGAATTGAATCAAATAGAAGGTAAATTCAAATTGAATTGAATTGAAATGAATTAGAATTTGATTTGAATTGAAACGAATTTGAATTCGAATTAAATAAAATTGAAATGAATTCGAGTTGAATTGAAATCAAATCGATTTGAAATTGAATATAGTGTTGAAATGGTTTTGAAAACGAATTTAAAATGATTTATAAAATACGTTTTAAATAGGAATCGACGAAATATATATTATATATATTATATATATATATATATAATATAATGGCCTGATTAGAACGCGCCGCGCCGTGGCAATTCGTGAATTTCGACCATTGACTTCGAATTGACATTACGGGAGATCCGACCGTCGGATTCTCCTAAAACTGGAACCGTTGGGTTCGTATCGAAAATAGCTTTCCAATGAATACTTGAAATTTGAAATCTAACGGTTGGATTTGGAATTATGTCCAAATCAAATTTAAAAAGGGTCGCTGTAAGTGCAGTTCGTTGGCCGTTGTTGGAAATCGACTGTACGGGCCTTGATAAAATTATTAAAAATATCAATAATTTGTGTAAAATCATAATATATGAATTGGAAAGAACTGGGATGAAAAACTTCATATTTGAAAAGATAAAAATAGATTTTTATTGAAATGAACTAGTTTTGAACTAGAATTAAAATCAATTTATTTTTGAAATAAATAAATTGAATTTGAAAGTGATTTTAAAAATAATCAATATTCCCAATACGTGGATTGGACTGGAGTTGAATCGAAATTATCTTCGGAATATTTCGATGTTGGATTTCGTGACTATACAGATATTGTTATGGGAATTTGAAAGATATATTTTATATCGTTATTTCCAATACGATATTTGTTGGTTTCAGAATTTGATATTGAATATAAGTCGGTATATTTTCTATTCAGAGCCTTGTATTTAATATCGAATGTGATTTGGGTTTGTCGTGAATCGTGTTTTAGAAGACATTGGTTCTTTAACCCAGTTAATGACAGAATATTGATTTTTGAGAAGATTAAAACTAAGTGGAGTTTTAATGAATCTTTAATTAGATTAAAATGTGAATTGATAATTTAAATTATCAAATCTGAAAAGTGATCGAGAGTGGAGTATCACCAGTTTTGCTCCAAAGCGATAGTTAAATCTTTAATTAGATTTGAATGTGAAATGGTAATTAATTTTACCGATAACACCGTGGTGTTAGGAATGGAGTATCACCAGTTTTGCTCCATGGGATATATAGGTTGGGATTGGGAAATAAAATAAATAATTACTTCGGTGTGGTTCGCTAATCCCGACTAGTTTGGAAAACCATAAAATGGTTTGAAATGATATCCAAAGGAAGATTATAGGATAAATTTAGAAGAATTTATCTTGGATAAAATTAATGGGAACATTTTCCTAAGAATGTGATTTTGTGAATAAAAGAATATTCTGAATTGGAATGAGGCGTTTGTTGTGTTTGTGTAACATTCGTTTATTATATACGTGGGTTATTCAGAAAGGCCGGGTTTATACCCATTCTGAATAACCGATTCGACGAGATGTCGAAGATGAAGACGGTGGTTGAAGACCGGAAGTCTTCACATCGTTTGGGTGATTACTGATGATCTTGATTGGGTTGTACACCCAGGATGAGAGAATCAGTTGGTGATCGTCCAGACGTACTTGGAGATGGATGGATATGCGAGGAAAGTGCCTCCGGTTTCGTTCAGACCCAGAACGAACTTGTAAATGGATTGTTTGTCTGACATTGGATTTTATTCTGTGTTGATTGATCTCTATTAAATATACATCTGTTTGGCGGCGGAGAATTTATTCTCTTGCTTAACGCCCTTCTCTGAGACGTACGAGCTCAGAGGTTGTATATCGATGGACATCAGTCGCATGGAGTGAATTGCCAGTGTGGCACGCGTAAGTGGCAATTGATCAAAGCTTCTGTTGAAAAGCAAAGTCTTGTGGTTGATTATCAAAGCAAGGCCTGTGTGGCGAAGCTTTGTGTATAACGTGAATTCGCGAGCCTCACACCTCGGTATGAGTCAAAAACGGGAGACAGACCGCTGGGAGAGCACGACGTTTCTTTCTAGCTAGGGTGGTGTCAGTGACCTACCAGCCCTGACATTTATATACTTTTCACCTGTGTGGTTGTTGGATACGAGGCGCCTCGGATATAGGTCTGTAAGGACCGAGAAACGTGTGTTCAGGAATTGCCAATCCTCAAAAGTAAGAGAGGACCGACCCAGCCGATTCCAAGGATCATAGTGGGGTCCTGAGGCATTTGCTAGAGTGTCTCGAACGCGGAGAGGAGCTTGCCCCTTGCCTCGACTCATGATGGAATCCAATTTCCAATACGTGTATTTCGGTTTTATTTGTAGAGCCTAGTATGGCGACATAGTAAATGGTAGCTATGCCGCCTATGATTGATACTTATGATTGAAATTGTTTTGACACTATACACTTATAGTATCAGATAATGTGTTTTAAACGTATCAAGCATGCTTTGGCTGTTATAAGGGAAAAACCCTATCCTCCGGCTTGCGTTGCATTGTGTGATGGGACCTGGGTCTTATAACAGCTTCATTTTTCTTTATTTAGCATTGCGTTGTTTGTTTTATGCACTGGTATTCTTGAGAGGAAACCCGTTCCGTGTTATACGGCGTGGTCCCTTGATTTACCTAACTTTAAAACCAATATTAATAACTGTTTTAGTTCTCACACCAGTCACATGACTTGTAACGACCCGTATTCTACGCATCATGGGATCGTAGAATATTTATTTATTTCACATACGAAGTCGTATGGTCATGTAACTTTGGGAGACGACTATTGGGGTCATTTCCCATGTTCATGATTTTTGTCGATTTTTAAATGACCGTTTTGCCCTAGTCGGTACTGTTTTGGCCATAACTTTTGACTGGAAAGGAATTTTGACCTGAAACCACTTCCATTGGATTCGAATGATGGTTTCTCTTTCCGTAGAGTGGTCACAATAGCCAAACGGACTTACCGTTTGGGAGATATGGCTGAATTAAGGTTCAGAAGTGGAAAAACAGCTTAATTGGGCCAAACCGGGTGATTAGCAACTAGGCCCAATGGGGGATTTCGGGTTTAGGGGTATATGAGGGCTGATAGGGTTAGAATTTCGGTTTCTTCCTCATTTTTCCAGCCGCCACTTGCTTGCCTTCAACCTAGTCATGGCCTCCATCCTCTAGAATCATCCTAAATCACTTCTAAAACACTTTCTAGTTGAAGATTAAGCTAATTAGCATCAAACCAAGGCTAATCAACATCAAATTTGGAATAGAGATGCTGTGTTGCATAGAGATTCAACCCAAACAGAGAATCATTTTAGATCTATAATTTGCTTTGTGGTAAAGGTGAGTGATTTGCATAGTTCCTCACTAATTATGGCTAATTATGGTAATTAGCGAAGATTAGCGAAATTATGGCTCAGAAAAATCTAGAAAAATTCCCAAAATTCTAAAACATCATTTTATGCCTCTGATATGAATTTGGGTTAATTTCGACTAATTTTGCGAATCCCGGAATTTGGGGGATTAAGGGGTAATTAGTGATAATTAGCGAATTTATGCATGTTAAAAATCTGGAAAAATATTCAGAAATTCTGAAATATTGTTTTAGGCCTCTGTTAGAAGTTTGGTTCGATTTGATTAAGTTTTGCTAAGTATATCACTTGATTTGCTTAAACATGCTTAAAGGGAAATTTGGGGTTTTGACCATGTTTGATCCACTTTACATGCTATGATTTGTGCTATGGTGTTTGTGGTCGATACTATATGTTGCTATGACTGTATGAGATGTTTTGTGATTGTTTAGAAGTGTTAGTTTGGTCAAAAACGCCGTCGAATGGCGAAAGACTGTCGCAGAAACGAAGTGCAGGAATCCACCCGGATCGAATCGCCCCCCTATGAGCACGATCCGATGGAAGCTCGCGCCACGATCCGCTCCACTTCGAAGGCCACGAACCGATGCAGCGCCGTGTCCAAACTGAAGTACCTCGATCCGAACCGCTCCAGCTTGGTGGACCACGAACCGATCAGAAGGTGCGATCCGAGATGAGGCGCGACGATCCAGACGAGGCAGCACGACCCGAACCCAATGGGTTGCCAGCGCCACGAGCTGATGAGGCGCGATCCGTATGCAGATGACCACGATCCGAGCTGAAGGAGCTTGTCACGAATCGATCTGGAGGGGAGCGCACGATCCGAAACAGAGGGTGACCACGAGCTAGTGACTGCGAACCGAACCAGAGTGGTGCGACCCGAACCGTTGGAGGGCGGAGCACGATCCGAACCTGAAGGAAGACCACGACCTGAAGCAAAGTGAAGTGAAGAAAGGAAGACCGATCCGGATGGAGATGACGACCAAAACCCGAGATGCAAAGGTAGTCCAAATGGAAGTTAGAGCTCAGGATCCCGGAACCAGTTGGGAATCAATGAGTTCACTTCATGGTTGGGCTTTGCTGCGGGACGTGTGCAAAGGGGTTGTCGGTATTCATAACTTTTGTTCACCACTGAGAGATGGATGGTGGGCTTGTAGTGATAGTTACACGGGATTGGATTCCGTCATGGCCCAAAGTATTAGGTGACCAAAGTAGTGGATATCGTATGCTTTACGCACTGAGTGAGGGATGTGAGGATGATTGCTATGCTTGATTGTTTGACATCACTATGACATGCACACCCCCACCCCCGTTATCTTTACACCATTTGAAAGGGCACCTTAGAGTGTTGTACAGTATGTAGTGCTAACTCTTTGGTTGCAGGTCCAGGTTCAGGTATGATTGGATTATACCTGTTATTATTCTGTTTAGATGCTTATCGCTCATACCAGGCTTTATGTCTGACCCAGATTTTTATGTCTCTTCTTATTACTCTGGGTGCTCACACGAGCAGACTAGAGACAGGTTACGGTTAGCTGGTGATGCGCGAGTAGCTGATTCGGAGGCGAGCAGGAGGCTTCCACGTATGATATATAGATATTCTCCCTGTGTCGTTGGTGGTCGCTACTTGGGCATTAGTAGTGTACCTCCTTTATCTTGCTTTTGCTTTGAGACAGTTTGAAAAGTTGTAATAAGCTATATTTTGGATTTCCGCTGCTATGATGCTCAGTTTTGGTTTTTAGCTTATGCACTGTCTCTCCTGTTTATGTCAAGTATGTTATTATTATATTTTGTTCTATGCGCTGTGAGACATTCTACAGGTTCCGTGTTAGTTCTTCACCTTCTTTCTTTCCTTCCGACGACCGTTCCGTGCTAGTTAGACATGTGTACAGCGCACTTTCGGAGGAAATGTCGGCTAGTATAGGGCGGGCCGTCACATGACTGACCTGGAGTTTATTGTTTTAACCTAAACTCTGGGTGCCCCTATTTTCCACACGGGCAGCTAGTAGTTTTGGTTTTGCAGATTTATATTCATAGGGTCCTGATTTACAGCTGGAACGATGCTCGGAAAGCTCTGTATCCGTGCATTACTTCTAGTTGTGTTTTTGTATTATTTTCCGCTGCGATGTATTTAAATGTAATTTAAATCTCTGATATTTGTTGAATGTAATTTATTCATTTATACTCTGTATATTCTTGTATCTGATGGAATTGTTGTAATAACAATGAAATGTTCTTCCGTTTGCGTTCTATTTTGTCCTGTTCTCAATTCTATCCGAGCTTTCTTTCACGGGGAAGTTCGGGTCGTCTCAGTTTGGTATCAGAGCTTTGGTTTACAGAGCTCGAGAACAAGACACATTAGAACCATACGAAAGAATTCATCAAATATTGGATTAGTAATATCCAATTAGAATGACTCGTTAGAGATAGGATCAGTAGTATCCTAGAACGAGTGTGAAGAGTATATATTTCAAATGAAAACAATTTTGTTTTAAAATTTAAATCGCTTTATACGTATTTGATTATTTATTTATTTTGAATATGGACAATCCAATATATAAAGATTTCGCGTATACGCGTCATGAACGTATAGTCGAAGTTTTAATATTATGGATAGATATAGAGTCACATTCTAGACACCCGGGGATAATTCTGGTGATGTGGCCACATCATCAGTATTTATGTTCGTGTTTCGAAGGTGTGATTTCTATATATTTCCATTAGACTGGTGAGAGAACCAGAACCAAAATATAGCTAGAATACATTGTTGTGAATTGGCATAAAAACAAGATTTTCTGTATATATATCAAATTTATGAATTTGAAAACTCTAATCCACTAATTGATTGATGTTTGTGTTGTTTGTTTATTTGTTTGATAATTTTGAACCATTTAGTCTAATTGAACCGAATATTGAATTGTATTGAAAATTGGTCACATTTGCTTGCATATACATATACTTACATTGAACAGGTCATAGCAAGGAGGCTAGAGCAGAGAATAAAATTTGTTTGCCTGACAAATAGGTACATGTTTACTATAATTTACTGTTTTGTTTGGGTGATGATGATTTTATAAGCGTATTGGCTAGCCGCTTGGCTTTTTCTTTTTCTTTTTGAGATCAGAAGGCCTATATGGCAATTTCGGGATTTTCCCGTGGCTCCCGGTGCAGGGGAGGTTATGGCGAAATTTTTCGAAAATTTAGGGTGTTAGCCAAATTTTTTAGAATTTGAAAATTCTCAGAAACTGAAAAGTTGGAGAATGAAAGCCAGATCGAATGTGGAGTTGATTAATCAAACCACTTTCGACTTTGTTCCTTTTCGGGGATGAAAAGTTTTAAGTGGGGGAGATTGTAATAACCCGAAAATCTGAGCCAATTTAAAATTTTTATTTTTGCAATTTTAGCGAATTTTGAACATTTAAAATAGATTATTTTAAATAATATCGACGAGAAATTTATTTTGAATAGAAATCGAGCGTATGTATTATATACGTCGTCGTTAGAATATATATAATTATATATAATTATAAATAGAATTGAAAATGGCGCGGTAGTTCGATAATTCGATTTCAAACTTCAATTGAATGTACCGGGTGCAAAACAATCCGGATTTTAGTGAAACCAAAAACATTAGGATCTAATTGATGATATCTTTCCAACGAATCCGAAAAATCAAAATTTCATAGCGGGAATAAAAAGATATGTCCAGTTGAAAATTCTGAATAGTCGTTATGGAATTCAGGCCCTTAAAAATAGGAATTTTGCAAATGACTTCGGATTTCGACGAAACCACTTTTGTTGGATCCGCAGTGTCAAATTATTGCTAGATTCCAAATTTCATAATTTTCTGAATCAATATGTGAGCGTGGCAAAGGAAAACGAGTTTGATCAGTTTCAGTTGATTTTAATCGACTGGAAAATGGCCATTTTTCCAACGGTCTCAGAATTCGATGAAACTAGTTTTGTTAGGACCGTATCGTCAATACGAAGCTAGAAAATATTTTTCTGGAATTTTTAGAGTTAGTATGTGACCCCGGTAAATTGAAATACGCGTTCAGATTCAATATATAGAGTTACATGTAGATTTTAACGGAAATTGATCGAAACGATCGAATCAGCTTGCGATACATATCCCATTGTGTTCGAAATGGGGGTAATTAGCTAGGGGCGACAGTCGGTGGGCTTGATTTCGAGTTCAAACGAAAAGTCAACTTTAAAATGAATTAAATAATTAAATTAAATAAAAATATATATATATATATATCCCTTCTCCTTTTATCAGCCGACCCCCCCGTTCATTTCAAAACGAAAAGAAAAAAAACCTATTGCCCTAATTAATCGCGCCGCACCGCACCGCGCCCCCTCCCCCGATGATCGCTGCCGCCGCCCAGATCCAAACCCCCACCCCCTGCCCTCGCGAACGCGACAACCGCCTCCCCCTCCTGTGCTGCGCCGCCGCCGCTTCGTCTTCTCCACCTGACCTCCTCCGACCGCTCGAAATGGAATGGATTTGATTGATGTGTGAATGGCGTGGGCCTTCACTAGACCGGGGATAAGGCTAGGCCTCGTCCCGTTTCTAGTATCGTGCCGTTATGCCGCCGAAATTTTCTAAAATATGTTAGTAAAATAAAAATATCATTTTTATTGTATAAATGAACCGAATAGAATATTCATATTTTGAATAAAATATATTATCGTTAAAAATATAATTTTTAACGTGAAAGTGAATAAATAAATATTTATAAACAAATCGGCCGATTTGTTTATATACACTGATTTGACTGATATTGATTGGGTCGATAAATTTTACACGTCGCCCAACTGCACAACTAAAATCTGTGTTTGATTGTTTGAAACCCCACACGGGTGTTGGGATGAAATTTGAAGTTCACTCATCCTGATTGATTAAATATATCGATCGATTGATTGACAGGCTGTTATAAGCGTAAAATATCTATATTTGATGCTTATACAGTGTAGTGCACTTTGGTTGATGGTTAATTATTTTTCAATGCTATTATATACATGTGTTGTATGGAATCCATATAATTAACATTATATGGTGATTGATTGGGCCTCATTCCAATCGGGAAAATAATAAATATTTTAAAAGAAAATTCATGTGTTGAAAAAAAAAGTCATGTGTTGACGATGTTCATGTGTTGAAAATATTCATGTGTTGAGTAAAATATTTTAATAATAAAATTCACATCTTTATCATATTTAAAATTAGAACTACTTCACGGTGGAGTCTAATTGAAATCAAACGATAGATACCATAGTTTTATAAAATATTTTGCATAACAAAAATAGTTGTGATTTTGTGAAGAAATATAGATTCATGTGTTGAATAGAATAAATATTCATTTGTTGAATAGAATAAAGAAGTTTTTGAAAAATATAAAGCCGTGTTGATTAGAGTTGCGTTATTTTGACGCGAACGATATTTATATCGATTTCATTCATTTTACAACGAATATTGAAAAGTGATTTCAAATTTTAATATTTTGAAATGAAATTCAATTTAAATTAGATTAAAATTCACATTGGAATTTTATTGAATCAATTTGAAATGAATTCGAATCGAATAGAAAATGAATTCGATTCGAATTGAATAGAAAATGAATTCGATTCGAATTGAATAGAAAATGAATTCGACTCCAATTGAATAGAAAATGAATTCGACTCCAATTGAATAGAAAACGAATTAGAATTTGGATTGAATAGAAAGTGAATTTGAATTCGAATAAAATAGAAATGAATTCAAATTGAATTAAATTGAAATTGAATTAAAAACGAATTGAAATCATTTTGAATGAAATTTAAAATGAACTGAAATTGAATTGAAATCAATTTGAAACGAATTCGAATTGAATCAAATAGAAGGTAAATTCAAATTGAATTGAATTGAAACGAATTAGAATTTGAATTGAATTGAAACGAATTTGAATTCGAATTAAATAAAATTGAAATGAATTCGAGTTGAATTGAAATCAAATCGATTTGAAATTGAATATAGTGTTGAAATGGTTTTGAAAACGAATTTAAAACGATTTATAAAATACGTTTTAAATAGGAATCGACGAAATATATATTATATATATATATATATATATATATAATATAATGGCCTGATTAGAACGCACCGCGCCGCGGCAGTTCGTGAATTTCGACCATTGACTTCAAATTGACATTACGGGAGATCCGACCATCGGATTCTCCTAAAACTGGAACCGTTGGGTTCGTATCGAAAATAGCTTTCCAATGAATATTTGAAATTTGAAATCTAACGGTTGGATTTGGAATTATGTCCAAATCAAATTTAAAAAGGGTCGTTGTAAGTGCAGTTCGATGGCCGTTGTTGGAAATCGACTGTACGGGCCTTGATAAAATTATTAAAAATATCAATAATTTGTGTAAAATCAAAATATATGAATTGGAAAGAACTGGGATGAAAAACTCCATATTTGAAAAGATAAAAATAGATTTTTATCGAAATGAACTAGTTTTGAACTAGAATTAAAATCAATTTATTTTTGAAATAAATAAATTGAATTTGAAAGTGATTTTAAAAATAATCAATATTCCCAATACGTGGATTGGACTGGAGTTGAATCGAAATTATCTTCGGAATATTTCGATGTTGGATTTCGTGACTGTACATATATTGTTATGGGAATTTGAAAGATATATTTTATATCGTTATTTCCTGTACGATATTTGTTGGTTTCAGAATTTGATATTGAATATAAGCCGGTATATTTTCTATTCAGAGCCTTGTATTTAATATCGAATGTGATTTGGGTTTGTCGTGAATCGTGTTTTAGAAGACATTGGTTCTTTAACCCAGTTAAAGACAGAATATTGATTTTTGAGAAGATTAAAACTAAGTGGAGTTTTAATGAATCTTTAATTAGATTAAAATGTGAATTGATAATTTAAATTATCAAATCTGAAAAGTGATCGAGAGTGGAGTATCACCAGTTTTGCTCCAAAGCGATAGTTAAATCTTTAATTAGATTTGAACGTGAAATGGTAATTAATTTTACCGATAACACCGTGGTGTTAGGAATGGAGTATCACCAGTTTTGCTCCATGGGATATATAGGTTGGGATTGGGAAATAAAATAAATAATTACTTCGGTGTGGTTTGCTAATCCCGACTAGTTTGGAAAACCATAAAATGGTTTGAAATGATATCCAAAGGAAGATTATAGGATAAATTTAGAAGAATTTATCTTAGATAAAATTAATGGGAACATTTTCCTAAGAATGTGATTTTGTGAATAAAAGAATATTCTGAATTGGAATGAGGCGTTTGTTGTGTTTGTGTAACATTCGTTTATTATATACGTGGGTTATTCAGAAAGGCCAGGTTTATACCCATTCTGAATAACCGATTCGACGAGATGTCGAAGATGAAGACGGTGGTTGAAGACCGGAAGTCTTCACATCGTTTGGGTGAATACTGATGATCTTGATTGGGCTGTACACCCAGGATGAGGGAATCAGTTGGTGATCGTCCAGACGTACTTGGAGATGGATGGATATGCGAGGAAAGTGCCTCCGGTTTCGTTCAGACCCAGAACGAACTTGTAAATGGATTGTGTGTCTGACATTGGATTTTATTCTGTGTTGATTGATCTCTATTAAATATACATCTGTTTGGCGGCGGAGAATTTATTCTCTTGCTTAACGCCCTTCTCTGAGACGTACGAGCTCAGAGGTTGTATATCGATGGACATCAGTCGCATGGAGTGAATTGCCAGTGTGGCACGCGTAAGTGGCAATTGATCAAGGCTTCTGTTGAAAAGCAAATTCTTGTGGTTGATGATCAAAGCACGGCCTGTGTGGCGAAGCTTTGTGTATAACGTGAATTCGCGAGCCTCACACCTCGGTATGAGTCAAAAACGGGAGACGGACCGCTGGGAGAGCACGACGTTTCTTTCTAGCTAGGGTGGTGTCAGTGACCTACCAGCCCTGGCATTTATATACTTTTCACCTGTGTGGTTGTTGGATACGAGGCGCCTCGGATATAGGTCTGTAAGGACCGAGAAACGTGTGTTCAGGAATTGCCAATCCTCAAAAGTAAGAGAGGACCGGCCCAGCCGATTCCAAGGATCATAGTGGGGTCCTGAGGCATTTGCTAGAGTGTCTCGAATGCGGAGAGGAGCTTGCCCCTTGCCTCGACTCATGATGGAATCCAATTTCCAATACGTGTATTTCGGCTTTATTTGTAGAGCCTAGTATGGCGACATAGTAGATGGTAGCTTTGCCGCCTATGATTGAAATTGTTTTGACACTATACACTTATAGTATCAGATAATGTGTTTTAAACGTATCAAGCATGCTTTGGCTGTTATAAGGGAAAAACCCTATCCTCCGGCTTGCGTTGCAGTGTGTGATGGGACCTGGGTCTTATAACAGCTTCATTTTTCTTTATTTAGCATTGCGCTGTTTGTTTTATGCACTGGTATTCTTGGGAGGAAACCCGTTCCGTGTTATACGGCGTGGTCCCTTGATTTACCTAACTTTAATACCAATATTAATAACTGTTTTAGTTCTCACACCAGTCACATGACTGTCCTGGAGTTTATTGTTTTAACCTAAACTCTGGGTGCTTCTATTTTCCACACGGGCAGCTAGTAG
The DNA here is from genome assembly GCA_030737875.1 of Allium sativum. Classification (NCBI taxonomy): domain Eukaryota; kingdom Viridiplantae; phylum Streptophyta; class Magnoliopsida; order Asparagales; family Amaryllidaceae; genus Allium; species Allium sativum. The sequence goes on from CM060909.1 coordinate 471,617,859, forward strand.
TTTTGGTTTTGCAGATTTATATTCACAGGGTCCTGATTTACAGCTGGAACGATGCTCGGAAAGCTCTGTATCCGTGCATTACTTCTAGTTGTGTTTTTGTATTATTTTCCGCTGCGATGTATTTAAATGTAATTTAAATCTCTGATATTTGTTGAATGTAATTTATTCATTTATACTCTGTATATTCTTGTATCTGATGGAATTGTTGTAATAATAATGAAATGTTCTTCCGTTTGCGTTCTATTTTGTCGTGTTCTCATTTCTATCCGAGCTTTCCTTCACGGGGAAGTTCGGGTCGTCTCAGAAGATGATGTAGAAATAACCCTTATGACAAGACATTTTAGAAAATTTCTGAAATACAAAAGAAAAATGTTCTCAAAATAATAATCAAGGAAGTTTAAGAAGAAATGTTGACCATTGCTATAACTGCAACAAACCAGGCCACACAAGGAGAATGTGTCCATATCCAAATAAATGGACACAAATGGACAATAGTAATTCATCAAGGAAAAGAAAGAAAGCATACGCAGCAATGTTAGATGATTTGGATTCTTCGTCAAGTGATGAAGGGCAAGAAACCGAAAATTGAAACATGTTGTAACAACCCGAAATTTCTGAACCAATTTAAATTTTTTACTTTAGTAATTTTAATGGATTTTGATTATTTAAAATGATTTATTTTAAATAATAATGACTAAAAATTTATTTAAATCGAAGTTGGAATGTGTAATTTTATTTTAATTATAAATAGAGCCTGGAATGACGTAGTAATTTGAAAATTCGATTTTAAATTTCAATTGAATGTATATGATTCAAAATAAAATGGATTTTAGTAAAACCAGATACATCTGAATCTGTTTAACAAAGTCTTTCGAATGAATGTGAAAAATTTAGATTTCATAATATAAATTGAAAGTTATGTCCAGTTTAAAATTTAAAATAGTCGCTACGGAATTTATATATATTTTAATATAATATATAGCCCATAAAAATAGCCATTTTACAAACGACCTCCGTTTTTTATGAAACAACTTTTTTTGGATTCAGAATGTCAAATTATTGTTAGGTTTCAAATTTCATAATTTTTGGAACTAGTATGTGAGCGTAGTTAATTTAAATGTGTTCGGTAATTTAAATTTGAATTTAATCGACTGGAAAAATGCCATTTTTCAAACGGTCTCTGTAACAACCCGGAATATCAGAACCAATTTAAATTTTTTATTTTGCCTACTTCAATGAATTTTGAATAATTAAAATAATTTATTTTAAATAATATCAATTAAAAATTTATTTAAATCGAAGTTAAAACGAATATATTTATTTTAATTTCAAAAAGAATTAGAAATAGCACGGTAGTTTGAAATTTTGGATTTGAACTTTGACTGAATGTACAGGATTCAAAATGAAATGGATTTTAGTGAAACCAAAAATATCTAAATCTATTTAAAAATATCATTCCAACGAATTTGAAAAATCAAAATTTCATAGCGGGAATAAAAAGTTATGGCCAGTCGAATATTCAGAATAGTCGCTATGGAATATAGTATAATTTATAGCCCGTATAAAAGGCCATTATACAAACAACCTCCGTTTTCGACGAAACCACTTTTGTCGGATCTGGAATGTCAAATTATTGCTAAATTTAATTTTCTAGAATTTTTGGAATTAATTTGTGAGCATAGTAAATTAAACTGTAATTCGATAATTTCTGTTGAATTTAATCGACCATTAAAAGGGCCATTTTTCAAACGATCTCAAAATTCAACAAAATTAATTTTGTTAGGACCGTATTGTCAAAACATAGCTAGATTTATTTTTCGAGAATTTTCGGAGTCCATATGTGGCCCCGGTGAATTTAAATATACGATTGAATTAATTAAATAAATGATTTAAATTTTAAATTAAACAAAACAGGGTGAAAACAATCGTTTGGCTGACGAGACCTAGCCCATTGGTTCCGAAACAGGGGCAATTAGGTGTAGACGACTTTTGTTGGGCTGAAATTGGAACCGTTAAGGATTAATGGGCTAAAATTCATTAATTAAGAAAATTAATTTTAAAATATTATAAATAGTGTTCTTCAAATCCTAATCTACTACAGTAGCCGCCGCATCTATGTATTCCATGGCCAAAATTGCTCTTCACTTCCCCCACTAATTCCCTCCAATCCTCACATTAAAACTTCCTACTCCTCTGGGATTTATTGTAGAGAATCTTACAAGCTTCGTTTCCATACAGAGTTGATTGGAAACAGTGGAGTATTCGCGTCGTTCCAGCACCCCGAAGGGCCGACGCATCAACTGCCGCTGCCTCCCCTACGATGGATCCCACCCCATGCTGTGGGTCCCCCATGAAGCGCGCCACCTCCCTCCTCGACGCAGTACACTCTGATTGTCCTGAAGCCTTGCGATTTGAACGTGAATAGGAACCCTAAGATCGAAGCTTTTTGGGTTAAGGCACAACCGTGTTTTGATAAAGGAAGAAGAAGGGTAATTCCTTCACGATTTAATTAATTTATTTTATTTAAATTATTATCGATCTAAAATAAATCGTATCTCACTCATACGAATTCGAAACTGAACGATTTCAGGTCCGTTACGATCGTGAGTCCGAGATCTACGCTTCTGGATTGACTAGGACCAATTCTGAGTAGATCAAATTTTGGCTAAAATTTCATATCTGAATCATTCAGATTTAAACGATGTGAGAAATCTATTTATTTCCTCTTTTTAAATAACTAGAAATAATTCTGATTTGATTGTCACCAATCTATAGTTAATTCCTATTTGTTATGATTCATGTGTTAATTGGTGTTGGATGTAGTATGTAGATCTAGTTGTTTGGTGGTATTTTGTGGTGATAAAATTGTTAAAGCATATATTGTGTTGTGTTGAAATTGTTAAAACATATAAATCAATTTGTTGTAATAAATGGAATGAAACAAAAATATATAAGTTTTGTTTAGATAAAATGATCAAATTAGAATCATTGGACCAAATTTATCATTTTGTTAGTTAAAATAGTGGAACCAAGAATTATCTTTTTTGGGTTTATTATAATAGTTGATTAAAACAATTATCACTTTGTTATTTGGAATAATTGGACAAAACTTGTCATTCTTGTCAAATTGGAACTATTGGACAAAAATCATCATTTTTTGTCAAAATTAGAATAGTTGCATTGGAATTGTCATTTTTGTTTAAATTAAATTGGCCGAAACAAAAAAGAACATTTTTGTTTAAATCAAATTGTTATGAAAAAAAAAGAATATGAAATATCAATTTTTGTCTATTTGTTGAATTAGAATTTTCAACAAATATAAAACACCGATTTTTGTCTATTTGTTGAATTAGAATTTTCAACAAATATGAAACAACGATTTTTGTCTATTTGTTGAATTATAATTTTCAACAAATATGAAACACCGATTTTGGTCTATTTGCTGAATCAGAATTTTCAACAAATATAAAACACCAATTTTTGTCAATTTGTTGAATTATAAATTTCAACAAGTAGGAAGCATCAATTTTTGTCATTTTGTTGAACTAGAGTTTTCAACAAAAATGAGATATCAAATTTATCATTTTGTTGAACAAGAAGTCTCACCAAAAATGAAATATAAACTTTTGTACATTTTGTTGAATTAAAATAGGAATTAAGAAAATATTCATGTTTTAAAATGAAAGCATGTTTTACATTAAAAATTCACTTTTTAATGTAATAATAGAAGTTAGACAAATATTCATGTTTTAAAATGAAAACATGTTTTACATTGAAAGTTCAATTTTTAATGTAATGTTAGAAATTAGACAAATATGCATGTTACATGATAACATTAAAAACTTTGTTTTTAATGAAATGAATGAATCACTAGAAAATGTTCATTTTTAAAACAAAGGCATGTTAACATTAAAAATACCATTTTTTGTGTAAAAGAATGATTCATATGAAAATTATTTATAGTTGAATAAAAGTGTTGAAGCATTAAAATCATATTTTAATGTAAAGATTGATTCATTGGAAATATTGACTATTTGAATAAAAATGTTGCAACTTTAAAAATTACATTTTTTATGTAAAAGTTATCAGTGGAAAACATATGTTTAGAGGATATTTGTATGTTAAAACATTATTTTTAACATGCTAGGAAGAAGGGGAATGAAAACATCGTTTTCTTACATTTTGTTTAAAAATAGAATTGTTAACAAATTGAAATTTTCAAAATACGTATAGTAAAATTACATTTATATTTACATTGCATATATTAGAATTTATATGCATTGTTAAAATTACATTTATATTTACATTGCATATATTAGAATTTATATGCACAGTAAAATTACATTTATATTTACATTGCATATATTAGAATTTATATGCATTGTTAAAATTACATTTATATTTACAGTGCGCCGCTAAAAGCACCTCGGTTTGTTCTTTCTAACACCATGATTTGGTAGCCAAAAGCACAAAACATGGTGCTTTTGGCATCACATCACCATGTGGAACTAAAAGCACCAGGATTTTTGCTTTTGGTTACCACGCTATGGTGTTAGGAAGCACATATTATGGTGCTTTTAGCAGTACACTATTTACATTGCATATATTAGAATTTATATGCATAGTAAAATTACATTTGTATTTACAATGAATATATTAGAATTTATATGCATAGTAAAATTACATTTATATATACATTGCATATATTAGAATTTATATGCATAGTAAAATTATATTTATATTTACATTGCATATATTAGAATTTATATGCATTATTTAAATCACATTTATATTTACATTGCATATATTAGAATTCATATGCATTGTTAAAATTACATTTATATTTACATTGCATATATTAGAATTTATATGCATAGTAAAATTACATTTATATTTACATTGCATATATTAGAATTTATATGCATTTTTAAAATTACATTTATATTTACATTGAATATATTAGAATTTATATACATAGTAAAATTACTTTCTTTGTATGCATAGTAAAATTACATTCTTTATATGCATTATTAAATTTACATTTGTATTTACATTACATATATTAGAATTTATATGCATTGTTAAATTTACATTTATATTTACATTACATATATTAGAATTTGTATGCATACTAAAATTACATTCTTTATTATGCATAGTAAAATTACATTTATATTTACATTGCATATATTAGAATTTATATGCATTGTTAAAACTACATTTATATTTACATTGCATATATTAGAATTTATATGCATAGTAAAACTACAATTTTATTTGCAATGCATATATTAGAATTTATATGCATAGTTAAAATATCATTTTATTTACAATGCGTACATTAGAATCTGTATGAATTATTTTTATTGTACAAGCATTCACTGAAAACTTTATACAATTAAATATTCTCTTTTCATTTGTTAAAGTTAAAAATAGAAATACAAATAAATAAATAAAATTAGCTTTTATTTGTCATTGGTTCAATTTTCATGTAAATGAAATATATTTTGTTTGACATGATGAATATGTATATATGATATGCCAATAAAAACATTCTTTTATTTGGCATGTTAAACACGTTAGTGGGATCGTCGAACGGTTTATATTTATATAATTATACATATAAATAGAAATTAAAATTAAACGAATCGCGTGCGGTAGTTCGCGTTTCGGAATCGTAACTTTAAACGATTATACCAAATGATCCAACCGTCGGATTTTCCCAAAACTGGAACCGTTAAATTTTATAAAATCCAACGGTTAGATTTCGAGATAAGTGTAAATCAAATCTTACTAAAAACATCGCCAAGGCTGCCTATTGACCCGAAGCGTCTTTAAATTAATTTAGCTATTTTTATATATAAATAAAAATAGTGATAAATCGATGTTAAATACTATTAACGATATGAAATAATTTTAAACTATATATATGCGAGAATCATTTGAAAAGGGCGAGTTCAATCTCATTTTAAATGATTATTCGTCGATGCAAATCAAAGATATTGAAGACGATGATTGAAGACCGACGATCTTCACATCGAATGGATAACTACTGATGCCCAACATTGGTTAGCTCCCAGTAAAGGGTTAAAGTGGTAGTTGTCCGGACGTACTTGTCGATTATCCGGATAAGCAAGCACCTCTCTTCCATATTAGACATATGGGATGAGGAATAAGATGACTCCGGTTTCGTTCACACCCAGAACGGACTTGTAAATGGATGTGTATCCGACATTGGATTTCCTTCCATGTAAATTGATTTCTATTTAATATATATCTGTTGGTGGTAGAGAATTTATTCTCTTGCTTAACACCCTTCTCTGAGGTGCATGAGATCAAAGGTTATATATTGGTAGTTATCGACCATATGGCATGAATTGTCAATGTGACATGCCAAGATGCAAATGATCGAGGCTTTTTTTGAAAAGCAGAGCCTTGTGGTTGATGATCAAAGCATAGCCTATTTCATCATAGCTTTTTGTATAACGGTACCTCGCGAGCTTCACACCCCGGTAAGAGTCAGAAACGGGATAAGGGAACGCAGGGAGTGCACACGTTTCTTTCTAGCTAGAAGTGGTATCAGGGTTTTGCAAGCCCTGACATTTTGCTTATGTGTTTGATGGAATGAGGCACCTCATATTTATTGGTCGACAGTGACCATTTTATAGGTCCAATAGGACTGGGAAGCGTGTGTTCAAGCATAACTAATCCACTAAGGTATATTTGTGGACCGGCCCTGCAGGATCCAAGGGTTCACTGCGGGGGACCCTGAGACATTGCTAGAGTGTCTCAAATTGGTAAGAGATCGTCCCTAGCCTTGACTCATGATGGAAACTCAATTTCCAATATGACATTACGGTTTTGATTGTAAACCTATATATGGCGACATAGTAGGATGGGGTACTATGCCGTCTAGTATTGATACATTTACTTTGAAGTATTTTAAAACTTATTAGACACTAATAATAATATTAAATATTATTTTCTACATATTAAGCATGTTTGATCATTATAAGGTAAAACTCTATCCTTCGGTTTGCGTTGCATTGTGTGATGGGACTTGAATGTTATAATGATTTCTTTTTCTAAAAAGCATTGCATTGTTTTTGAATTAAAATTTATTAAACATATGCATTGGCAATCCAATGGAGTAAACCTGTTTTGCGTTAGCATCGTGGTCCTATGATTAACCATATTGTTAGTTAAGAAAGATTTCTCATACCAGTCCCATAACTGACTCGTAGTTTGTTTCACTTTGTAGACTTGAGTGCCCTCTTTTCACACGGGCAGCCAAGTGACAGGTTTAGGTATGGATGCATTCTGGAATGGAGCTTGCTTAAGGAAAGAAGTTGAAGAACATTTTTCTTTTATCTTTTATTTGCCTTTGAGACATTTAGACATTATTGATCGATGATGTATTTGATGAAGATTTAGACTTATTTCTTTCTTTGTTGAGACTTCTATTTGCTAAGTGTATCCTGTAATTACGTACTCTGATGTCCTTGATGTTATGATGTTGATGACATTCTCATTTCCGCTGCAATGATTTATGTGTTATGCTACTATCTGAGATATGCTATTGTTGTAATTATGTCATACTCCTATGATTATCCTTGCTTTCGAACTACGGAAGTTTGAGGTCATCGCAGTCTCCAAATTCGAGAAATTAGTTTTCGTAGGATCGTATCGTCAAAACATAGCTAGATTAATTTTTCTGTAATTTTTGGAGTCAGTATATGGCCCCGGTAAATTAAAATGTACGTTTAAATTCAATATATATTGATCTATATTTTAATTTTGATGAAAACTAATCGAAATAGTCGAATTGACTTACGGGACATATCCCATTGTGTTTAGAATGGGGGTAATTGGCTAGGAACGATAGTCGTTGGGTTTGATTTGCAGTTCAAATGAAAAACTAACTTTTTGGAATCAAAATTAAATTGGAAATAAATATGTATGTGCTTAGTCAAAGAGGTCAAATCCCTTACTTTCTACATTCGCGGTCAAACGTGAAAAAGAAAAAAAAAAGCCCGTCGCCCTCCCCAGCCCGCCGCCGCCTGCCCCCCTGTCGGTCCCCACTACCCCGCCGCCCGCCACCATCCACCACCCGCCATCTGTCTTTTCGCGATTTCCGGTGAATTGGCGATTTTTGGAAGGAAGCCTACTAGGCAAAAGTTGTCCGGAATGACGCGCTTGTGCTAAAAAAGAGAGTTCGGTGAGGATTGGAGCTCATTTGCAAATTATGGAATCAGAACGGCAAATTTGAGCGACATAAAAGAATGGCGGAGTGGATCCCAATGTAAGAACTCCTTCTCGCTCAAACTATTTTACAGTTAAATATATCCTAGGTTGCAGACAGGGCTTAGTAGCTCCTGACACTACTTTTTGTACAAACCACGGATGATTTGATTGTATTATGGGAAAATTGATTGTGGTTGTGAAATTGATTTGGATAGTGATTGATTGTTATGTATGGCGCGAGCCAGTATCAGGAGAGGGACAATGCTAGACATTATTCCGGTTCTAATATCGCACCGTTATAATGCCGAAATTTTCTGAAATAAATACTTATTCATTAAAAATATCATTTTTAACGTATATATGAACCATATAAAATAGTCATGTGTTGAAATAAATATTTAATCGTTAAAAATATAATATTTAACGTGTAGATGATCGGTATAAAATTCTCCTGAAATAAATATTCATTTACAAATCGGACGATTTGTTTTTGTACACCTATTTATCTGATATTGATTAGGACGATAAATTGTACACATCGCCCAACTGCACAAATAACAATCAGTATTTGTTGGTTGAAACTCCACACAGGTATTGGGATGATATTTGACATATACTAATCCCGATATTTAGTTATATGTCAATCGATGGGTTGACAAACTATGATGAGCGTTATTTATTTATTTTAATGCTTATACAATTGTAGAATGTACTCTAGATGATGTTTGAATGTGCAATGATTATTTATCATGAAGGTAAAAAATTGCATTGCAATAGCAAACAGATATGGAGACTATGGATCACCCTGCCTCAAACCCCTTGTAGATGAAATGAAGCCTTTAGGAACACCCTGAATGATTACAAAGTAAGTAGCAGTATCCATGCACTCAAAAATCAAGTTTATAAAATGAGTTGGAAAGTTCATTTTTGACATTAAGTAACATATTAGTTTCCTGTTAACTTTGTCATAGGCTTTTTGTAAATCAACTTTCACACACATTTTGGCCATTCCTACTTTTCTGAAATCTCTTAATAACTCATGTGCCAAAAGAATATTATCCCCAATATACCTCTCCTGTATAAAAGCACTTTGATTTGATGATATCAATGATGGAAGGAAAGGCTTTAATCTATTACATAAAATTTTAGAAAAAAATTTGTAATAGACATTACAGCATGAAATGGGTCTGTAATGAGAAATTTCTGAAGGTCTATCATTCTTTGGGATTAAAGTAATAAAAGTATGATTCAAAGCTTTTGGAAAATAACGAATATTTTAAAATAAAGAATATTTTAAAATAATATTCAATGAAGAGTCAAAATATGATTTTGATGTACGATTTGGGATGCACACGAAAATATTGAAATATATGAAACCGAGTTAAGTATATATGCCATTTTTAACTTGAACAGACTTGTTTATTGATTCTATTCATTTTATAATGAATACGAAAGGAAATGGATTTCAAAATATGATATTTTGGAAATATTATCATTTTAATATTATATTGATATAGAATATTCAATTTTGATTTAAAATTGAAAACGAAGTTGAAAACGTTTTAAAACGAATTTATAAATGATTTATAAAATACGTTTTAAATAGAAGTCGACGATATATATCTTATATATATATATATATATATATATATATATATATATATATATATATATATATTTAATGGCCTGAATAGAACGCGCCGCGTAGCGACTGTTTGCGAATTTCGACCATTAATTTCAAATAGATGTAATGGGAGATCCGACTATCGGATTCTCCTAAAACTGGAACCGTTACGTCGTATCAAAAAGAGCTTTCCAACGAATATAAGATATTTAAAGTTGAACGGTTGGATTTCAAATTATGTCCAAATCAATTTTAGAAAAGGTCGCTTTGAATGCAGTTTGGTGGTCGATATTGAAAACCGACTGTAAGGGCCTTATTAAAATTATTAAAAATATGGAAAAATTGTGTAAAATCCTAATAAATGATTTGGAAAGATTTTGGATGAATAATTCCAAATTTTGAAAAGATAAATGATATTTTTATCGAAATGAACTAGTTGTTAACTAGAATAATAAATCCAATGTTTTTTAAATAAATAAGTTGGATTTGTAAATGGGTTTTAAAATAACCAGAAATTTTCCAACGTATGAGTTGGAATGGATTTAAATGGAAATAATCTTCGGAATATTTCGATATTAGATTATGTGATTATACGGATATTGTTATGGGAGTTTGGAAGACACAGATATCATTATTCCCAGTATGATATCCGTTAGTTTCAGAATTTGATATTGAATATATGCCGATATAATTTCTATGTAGAGCCTTGTATTTAATATCAAATTGGATTTTGGGTTTGTCGTGAATGGTGACTTTAATAACACTGTTCTTAAACCCAGTTGAGAAAAGAATAAATCTTTTAATTAAGATTTAGAGAAGTTTACCAATTAATTAATATTCAATTAGAACTGAATTGAAATTGGATTTTAGGGTTTATTGTGAACTGTGTTTTAAATGACATTTGTTCTTAAAACTAAATTAACAGTGAAGATATGATTTGGAATTTATAAATCTTTATCCTATGATTTAATGGAAATTTTCCAAAGTAAAGTTTTCCAATTTAATATATTAAATTGGAATTGAAGGGAATTCGATTTGGTAATAATCGAGATGAGCTTCTGTAAAGGAAGAGCGTTACTATATATGGAATTTAAAAGGCTTTGTCGTTATTTCATTTATAGTATTGATTGGATACATAAATTTATGTCGATTATATATATTGATCTGTTTTTCCGTGAAGATTATATAGTTAATGGAAGATGATTTGGGTTTATCGTGAACTGTGTTTTAAATGACATTAGTTCTTTAACCCAGTAAAGGTAGAATTTATTTCCTAAATTTTGAATAATCATTAAGTAACGATTTTTGAGATTAAAACCGAGGTGGAGTTTTAAATGAATCTTTAATTAGATTGGAATGATATAATTAAATCTATCGAATTCATGAAATGATTGAGAATGGAGTATCACCAGTTTTACTCCAAGCGATAATTAAATCTTTAATTAGATTTGAACATGAAATGGTAATTAAATTTACCGATAACACCGTGGGAGTTAGATATGGGGTACTACCAGTTTTGCTCCATGGGATGAATAGGTTGGGATTGGGATTAATAAATAAATGATTACTTTGATAAGGCTCGATAATCCCGACTAGTTACTAAACCTTAATTTGGTTTAGAATTGTTGAAGGATAAATCTTTTGGAAATTGATATCCAAAGGAAGATTAAAGAATAAATTTAAAAGAATTTATTTTTGATAAAATTAATGGGAACCTTTCCCATAAGATGTGAATATTTGAATAAAAGAATATTCTGAATTGGAATGAGGCGTATGATGTGTTTTTATAGCACTTGATTATTGATTATAAGATACGCGAGTTACTCGGAAAGACTAGGTTTAACCCATTCTGAATAATTGATACGACGACTAAAAGTCGACGATGAAGACGGTGGTTGAAGACCGGAGATCTTCACATCGTTTGGATGATTACTGATATCTTGATTGGGCTGTGCACCCAAGACAAGGTAATAAGTGGTGATCATCCAGACGTACTTGGAGATCAACCGGATATGCGAGGACCTCTCTCTTGTATTGGACATATGGGACGAGGAATAAGGTGCCTCCGGTTTCGTTCAGACCCAAAACAAACTTGTAAATGGATGTGTGTTTGACATTGGCTTTTCATTCTTTGTTGATTGATTTCTATTAAATATATATCTATTTGGTAGCGGAGAATTTATTCTCTTGCTTAACACCCTTCTCTGAGACGTACGAGCTTAGAGGTTATATATTGATAGACATCAGTTGCATGGCGTGAATTGTCAGCGTGACATATTGAGATGCAAATGATCAAGGCTTTTGTTGAAAAGAAGAGTCTTGTGGTTGATGATCAAAGCACGACTTTAAATATCATAGCTTTGTGAGACGACCCGAACTTCCCCGTGAAGGAAGGCTCGGATACTTTGAGTACAAGCCACATTAGAACGCAAACAGAAGAACATTTCATTGCATATTACAACAATTCCATCAGAATACAAGAATATACAGAGTATGAATAAATATTACACAGAAAATATCAGAGATTTAAATTACATTTAAATACATCGCAGCGAAAAATAATACAAAACAAAATTAGAAGTAATACACATATACAGAGCTTTCCGAGTATCGTTCTAGCTGTAAATCAGGATCCTGTGAATATAAATCTGCAAAACCAAAACTACTAGCTTCCCATGTAAAAATAAGGGCACCCAGAGTTTAGGCTAAAACAATAAACTCCAGGTCAGTCATGTGACTGGTATGAAAACTAAAACAGTTATTTAAAACTTTACTTTAAATCAAATATATCAAGGGACCACGCCGTATAACACGGAACGGGTTTCCTCCCAAGAATAGCAATGCATATAACAAAACAGCGCAATGCTTTTGGAAAAATGAAGCTATTATAAGACCCAGGTACCATCACATAATGCAACACAAGTCGGAGGATAGGGTTTTCCCTTATAATAGCCAAACATGCTTGGTACGTTAAAAACAAATCATTTGATACTATTATAAGTGTATAGTGTCAAAACAATTTCAATCATAAATATCAATCATAGCCGGCATGGGTACCATATATCATGTCGCCATACTAGGCTCTACAATCAAAAACTGCAAAGTCACTTATTTGGAAGTTGGATTTCCATCTATGAACCGAGGCAAGGGATCGTCCTCTACCGAATTCGAGACGCTCTAGCCCGCCCCTCAGGAACAACCGCAACTGCCCCCTGGATCGTCAGGGCCGGTCCACCGATGTGGATTATAATGCCTGAACACTGCGTTTCCTTTGGGGTGTCAATGAGTTCAATGACTCCATCGGCTTCACATAGTCACCGGTATATCCGAGGCTCCTTGCAACAGCAACAACCACACAGGTGAAAATAATATAAATGTCAGGGCTGGTAGGTCACTGACACCACCCTAGCTAGAAGGAAACGCATGCCCTCCCTGAAGTCCTCTCCCGTTTCTGGTTTACAACCGGGGTGTGAGGCTCGCGATTCAACGCTACACAAAGCTATGCCACACAGGCCGTGCTTTGATCATCAACCACAAGACTTTGCTTTTCAACAGAAGCCATGATCAATTGCCACTTAGGCATGCCACACAGGAAATTCACTCCATGTGATTGATATCCATCTATATATAACCCCTGAGCTCGTACGTCTTAGAGAAGGGCGTTAAGCAAGAGAATAAATTCTCCGCCGCCAAACAGATATATATTTAATAGAAATCAATCACACAGAATAAAATCCAATGTCAGACACACAGTCCATTTACAAGTTCGTTCTGGGTCTGAATGAAACCGGAGGCACCTTATACCTCGCATATCCATCGATATCCAAGTACGTCTGGACGATCACCAACTGATTCCCTCCTCTTGGGTGTACAGCCCAATCAAGATCATCAATAATCACCCAAACGATGTGGAGACCTCTGGTCTTCGACCACCATCTTCATCTTCGACACCACGTCGAATCAGTTATTCAGAATGGAATAAACCCGATCTTTCTGAATAACTCACGTATATAATAAACAAGTGTTACACAAACACAACATACGCCTCATTCCAATTCAGAATATTCTTTTTTTCAAATATTCTTATACTTTGGGAAAGGTTCCCATTAATTTTATCAAAGATAAATTCTTTAAATTTATTCTTTAATCTTCCTTTGAATAACAATTCAAATTAGTCGGGATTAGCGAACCACACCGAAGTAATCATTTATTTTATTTCTCAATCCCAACCTATTCATCCCATGAAGTAAAACTGGTAATACTTCATATCTAACACCACGGTGTTATCGGTAAATTCAATTACCATTTCATGTTCAAATCTAACTAAAGATTTTACTATCGCCTGGAGCAAAACTGGTGATACTCCATTCTCGATTATTCCAATCTAATTAAAGATTCATTAAAACTCCACTTAGTTTTAATCTTCCCAAAAATCAATATCCTGTCGTTAACTGGGTTAAAGAACCAATATCATTTAAAACACGGTTCACTATAAACCCCAAAATCACGTTCCATTCCAATTCAATTATTGAAACTTCTCGTTACTTTTAAAACCCTTTCAAATCCAATTTATTTATTTAAAAATAAATAAATTATTATTCTAGTTCAAAACTAGTTTATTTCGATAAAAATCTATTTTTATCTTTTCAAATTTGGAAATTTTTTCATCTCAATTCTTCACAAATCATTTCTTATGATTTTACACAAATTATTACTATTTTTAATAATTTTATCAAGGCCCGTACAGTCGAATTCCATCAACGGCCATCGAACTGCATTTATAGCGACCTTTTCCAAATTTGATTTGGACATAATTCCGAATCCAACCGTTAGATTTCTAATTTCTAATATTCGTTAGAAATCTCTTTTCGATACGAACCCAATGGTTCCGCTTTTAGGAGAATCCGACAGTCGGATCTCCCGTAATGTCCATTCGAAGTCAATGGTCGAAATTCGCGAACTGCCGCAGCGCGGCGCGTTCTATTCAGGCCATTATATATAAATAATATATAATATATATATTTCGTCGACTTCCTTTCAAAACGTATTTTTGAAATCGTTTTAAATTCGTTTTCGAAACGATTTCAACTTCACATTCAATTTCGAATCAAAATTGAATATTCCACATCATCGATATACAAATGATAATATTTTCAAAATGTTATATTTTGAAATCACTTTCTTTTCTATATTCATTATAAAAATGAATAAAATCGATATAAATAGCGTTCACGTCAAAATGGCGTCAATTTAATCAACACGGCTTTTATTCAAAACATGAATTTATTCTATTCACCACATGAATATTTATTCTATTCAACACATAAATTTATATTATTCAACACATGAATTTTTATTCTATTCAACACATGAATTTTTATTCTATTCAACACATGAATTTTTATTCTATTCAACACATGAATTTATATTATTCGACACATGAATTTTTATTCTATTCAACACATGAATTTTTATTCTATTCAACACATGAATTTATTTTTCTATTCAACACATGAATTTATTTCTATTTAACACATGAATTTATTTTTATAATATTACTTATTTTCCAAATTGGAATGAGGCCCAATCAATTACCATATAATGTTAATTATATGGATTCCCTACAACACATGTATATAATAGAAATGATAAATCATCAACCATCATCCAGAGCGCACCACTCAACTGCATAAGCATTAAATATACATAATTAATGCTTACACAGTCTGTCAACCTATCGATTGACATACAACTAAACAATCGGGATTAGTGTACGTCAAATATCATCCCAATACCTATGTGGGGTTTCAAATCAACAAACGCTGATTTTTATTTGTGCAGTTGGGCGATGTATAAAATTTATCGTCCCAATCAATATCAGTCAAATGGGTGTACATAAACTGTAACAACCCGAATTTTAACAACATGTGAAAACAAGAAATCAAGGTATAATTAAAAATGAAATAAAATATATAAAAATATGTTTAGATAGGTAAATAATGGTGATGCATAAGAAGAATTAATTAATATTTGGAAGAGAAGAAAAATTAGTTCGGTAACGGTGTGTGTAACGGAAAAGATAGTAAAATAAGGATAATTAATTTAAGAATCAGGAATTAGGTAAAATGGACTTCACCATTGCGTTCCTCTTGAAAAAATACGCGAAATAGAGTCCGTGTTTTCGAAAATCGGAGTCCGTATGACCAAGATATGGCCAAAACAAGTTTCAGCAGACTTTCTGGCAGACAGAACCGAGTCGACCCTAGAGTCGACCTCCCCAGGCCAGGTCGACCCTAGAGTCGACCCCCCTGTACAGGTCGACCTGGTCGGCCTGGTTTGGCCCAGAACCCATTTTTGAAGCCCGGTATGTGTTTTGATGGTACGGATTGACTCTGGGGTTGATCTAATGGCCTAAATGAGTTTCCTACAACTATAAAAAGACCCTAAGACCTAGCCTAAATCATACTATTTCATTTTAGCACTCATGCAGCCGCCATTAAACCTAGAACTCTAAATTAAAAATACAAAGAACAAAATTAAAGAAGATGAAGGATGATTCTTGAAGGCTACAACAACTACGATGCTTTAGACAACGGATTTGGGGCTATTTGATTTAAAGTTTTGATTTGGATTGCTTGCTTCATATTGTAAGTTCTATGTCACTTTTTAGGCAAAAACGCTGAAATAACGTGGATATGCTATGAATTGAAACCGGATTTAGGAACTATTATTAATCCATGTTTATATTGTTTAACTTTGAATCAAAATTTGAGAATATTGCTATGTTGATGTTGCAAGTTAAACTTATCATGATGTTGATGTTGTTATGAATCACTTGGGCTTAATTTTATTGCAAGTTGAACAAATACATGTCCATGAAATCATTATGTTCATTGAAATCCTCATGTTGATTAAAATCATGCCTATGATGCTAATTAAACCATGTCTATGATATTAATGAAACTATGCCTGTGATGTTAATATACCTATCATGCTAATGACAAATTGGGAATTGCTAGGTCATGATGAAAAGTTGGAATCATTATGTTTATAATGCTAGATGAGAATCATTATGTTAAAAATACTAAATTGGAATCCACTATCCCTATCAGAATTACCATGCCTTTAATGTTTCATGTTTGTAATAAAATTATTATTATTATGCCCGCAATGATTATTATGTCTATGATGTATAGTTGAATTCATCATGTTGAACTAAGTTGGAACCATTACTATGCCAAGTTATCATCATGCTAGTATTGAAACCATGTGATATGTTATAGCCTGTTTATTATGCAAGTGATGGTGGAATTGTCACATATGCCTATCACATGTTTGGTGTTATTCCCCTTTATCTCTTGAATTGTTTATGCTTGTGAACGAAGTACGTTTATATGCGTTGGGGATACGATTGGGTAGAATAGGCAGAACTTGAATTGATTATAATCATAAACCGTGAAATTTGGCATAAGTAGAACATGAAATATGGCACGAAAACTCGACTTGAACATGCCATAACTTGACTTGAAACATGCCTTAGTTGGGCACGAAATTGACATATGAACATGCTATGAAAATAGCACGAATCTGATAAGAACATGGGCATGACTTTAGAAAACAAGAAAGTGGCCAACTCGAGGTTTTGTTGAGTTTGTAGTGTAAACCTGCCCGGAACCGCCCGGCAAATCCAGTTGCTACAAACAATAGGATCCAATGTGGGTAGTTGGTCACATCGAGCTTGAAACCCGAGGTTGGGTTGAGTTTGTAGCGTAAACCTGCCCGGAACCCCCCGGCAAATCCAGTGGCTACGAACAATAGGATCCAATGTGAGTGGTTCGGTGCATTAACGAATCAATTAATGCCAATTAGGGTTAAGTCATGAACATGAAAAGACAACTTAACCAACTTGAACACGATTTGTAGGGCTAAGTCATGAACTTGAAACGACAACACTTAGCCAACTTGACATGACACGTAGGCGGGTTAAGTCACGAATTTAAATGACATACTTAACCATCTTGACACGACTAGACTGGAAAAGGATTAAGTCACGAATTACATGACTTAATCGGTTAGGCGGGTTAGGTCACGAATTACATGACCTAATCTGTTAGGCAAAACCCTAGACACGACCCTTTTCAGTAGTATCCCTCTAGATGTATCAAGTTACCCTGGGGCTAGGCCGGGTGGGGCACGATTACTGGGCTGATTGTAAGAGGTGAACGACGGCAGTGGGGTATGCCAGTGTAGGTTCGGTGGACTACGGTCGTGCACGTATTCCGGACAGGCACTGGGTATCCGTAGATTTATCTGTGCATCTTGAATCATGTCAGGGGTTGACACCCTAGGGCTGATACACCCGAAGGTGGACCCAGCACAGGTGACTACATTCGTGATTAGCCGTATGACACGGACACTTGACGAGCTAGAACTTGTAGGGAGCCGATCGACTAGATAATCGCTCCGTAGGACCCCGTACTTGGGTCAGACCCCGTTTCAGGGTCATTTCATGATATTGGGCCGTGGGATTTATTTCGTGATTAACTTGTGATATGAGCCTAGTACACTAGTACAGTCGATGCAACGAATCTCGAACATGTGATGCTTTACTTGACTTGTCTTGACTTATCCTGATCACCTTAGTCTATCTTGTTCACCTTGACACCATTCTTAAGTTTAGTTCCAGTTCATACATGACAGGTTGTTTTAACCGTTTTTACACTGAAAGTCACTAGGACTTACTCAGTCTTTATGACTGACCCTTTTCCTTTCGCCTCTTTTTCTTTCGTCCCCCCCCCCCAGGTTCTCAGGGAGGAAACACTAGCTCTTAACTTGGATATCACTTGCTTTGGCTCAGCATGTACGGTTTGCTATGGCTGCTTCTTTTTACTGCACTTGGGGAATAAGCTGTTTTTCTGTTTTTAAGTTATTGCTTCTTTGGCTATTATTACAAGACAGTTGTAATGAAGTTATTTGAAATGTTTGTTAGAGACATGGTTTATTTTGGAATAAAATGAAATTCTGTTTTGCTCATAAATTCTTCTGCTGTTTACTTAATTTTTTTTATTAATGTTCTGTCTTGTGATAATTCTGTGATGTTATCTCGATAATACCCCTCCAAAACTAGTGCATTCCCTTTGTGAGTGACCCTAGCGGAGGTGGGGTGTTACATAAACAAATCCTTCGATTTGTAAATGAATATTTATTTTATTTCAACACATGAATATATATTTTATTTCAACTTATTTCAACACTTGAATATATATTTATTTCAACACATGAATATATATTTTTTATTTCAACACATGAATATATATTTTATTTCAATTCCAATCACACAATCAATTTTCACAACACATCAATCAAACAAACAAGCCGTCCATGGTCTGTGGACGACGAGTGTCAGGTGCTGCTAAGCACCGTCTGCATCCTAGTATATATTTCAACTAGAAAATGAATTGAAAGTGAGGAGTTCTCACCTTTGGGTTCCACTCCGCCATTCTTTAATTCTGAACGGTTCAGATTTGATTTGCCCGAAATTCCTATGCCTTCCTTTTCACGCTGTTCATATTAAAAACCACATATTTAATATGATGTTCTATATATTAAAAATCATATTTTTATTTCTACTTAATATATTTCTTTGTACGATTATTTTATAAATAACATACATAGGCTAAAAGTTATATCTTTATCTTTCTAAGAATAATTTCATGCCATACACTAATTAAAAATCATATTTTTAATCTTGCTAAAAATATTTCCTACCAACGATAAAAATCCTATTTTTAACTAACCAAAAATGATATTTTACATAACTAAAAATCATAACTTTATTGCTACTTCATTCTAAAGATCAAATTTTTATCTCACTACAGTATATATAAAAAATTGAATTTTTACTGCTATTCTATTTATAAAAATCGAATTTTTATCGCTATAAAAATCCTATCTTTTTAACTATAAAAATCATATCTTTTTAACTATAAAAATCCTATCTTTTTATTAATAAAAATCTTTTTTTTCTATAAATTGAAAATCATATTTTCATTTCGTTAAAAAATCTCAACTTTATGGCATTAAAAATCTAAATTTTATATGAATTGAAACCGGAGAAAAGAGGAAGACTTACAATGTTTAAGGGTTTGATTTGGCGGAGAAAAAAGGGGGGAATCGTCTGCTGGTAGCTCGCGGTGGTCGGAGGGGAGAGAAACAGGCGGAGGAGGGGCTGCTCTGGCCGGCAGGGCCTAGGGTGGCGGGCGGCGCTATTTCCATGAGGGTTGGGGGTGGGGTCTTCAAATCGGAGGGAGGAGGAGCTAAAGGAGAGGAGGAGGTCGGAGATGAGGAGGGGGTGGCGTGGGCACGATGGTGCCGCTGGCGGTGCGACGGAGGTGGCAGCATAGGGCTAGGGGCAGCGACGGGATTTTCTTTTGATTTGGGGGAAGAAGAGTTTTGAACAAAAACTGAACGGGGGGGGGGGGGGGGCTTATGTAAAAGATTTTATATTATATATATATATATATTATTCTCATATAGGTTGACTTTCTATTCGAACTACAAACGAGGCCTAATGACTATCGCCCCTGGCTAATTACCCATATTCTGAACACAATGGGATATGTATCGCAAGCCAGTTCGGCTGTTTCGATCAGTTTTCGTCAAAATCAAAATATAAATCTATATATTGAATTTGAACGCACATTTCAATTTACCGGGGCCACATACGCACTCTAAAAATTCCAGAAAAATATTTTCTAGCTTCGTATTGACGATACGGTCCTAACAAAACTAATTTCATCGAATTCTGAGACCGTTTGAAAAATGACCATTTTCCAGTCGATTAAAATCAACTAAAACTGGTCAAACGCGTTTTCCTTTGCCATGCTCACATATTGATTCAGAAAATTATGAATTTTGAAAACTAGCAATAACTTGACATCACGGATCCAACAAAAGTGGTTTCGTCGAAAACCGAGGTCATTTGCAAAATTTCCATTTCTAAGGGCCAGAATTCCATAGCGACTATTCTGAATTTTCAACTGGACATAACTTTTGATTCCCGCTATGAAATTTCAATTTTTCAGATTCGTTGGAAAGATATTCCCAAATAGATTCTAATATTTTCGGTTTCCCCAAAATCCGGTTTATTTTGAATCCTGCACTCATTTGAACTTTGAAATCGAATTTTCGAACTACCGCGCCATTTTCAATTCCTTTTTATAATTATAAATAAATATTTATATTCTAACGACGATCTATATAAATATATACGTTCTATTTCTATTCAAAATAAATTTCTCATCGTTATTATTTAAAATAATTCATTTTAAATATTCAAAATTCACCAAAATTGCCAATATAAAAATTTTAAATTGGCTCAGATTTCCGGGTTATTACAATCTCCCCCACTTAAAACTTTTCGTCCCCAAAAAGGATCGAAGCCGAAAGTTGTTTAACTAATCACCTCAACTTTCACTATTTTCATTATGGCTTAAGTTCTTCAACTTTTCAGTTTCTAAGAACTTTTCAAATTTTTCAAAAATTTGGCTAACACCCTAAATTTTCGAAAAATTTCGCCATGACCTCCCCTACACTGGGAGCTTCGGGATATTTCAAATAGCCTCCCATGGCCCTCATCAATCCAAAAAGAAAAAGAAACAGCCAAGCGGCTAGCCAATCGGCTCATAAAATCATCCAAACCCAATAAATTTGTAAACATGTACCTATTTGACGGGCAAACAATTTTATTCTTCTGCTCTAGCCTCCTTGCTATGACCTGTTCACTGTAAGTACATGTATATGTATGCAAATGCGACAAATTTTCAATACAATTCACTTTTTGATTCAGTTGGCTAAAGGTTCAACATTTAATTAATCAAACAATAATCAAACAACACAATCAGCAATCAATTTGTTGATTAGCTTTTCAAATTCATAATTTTGATACATATACAGAAAATCCTGTTTTTGGTGCCAAATCACAACAATAGCCCTATCTAGTTTTGGTTCTCACACCAGTCAATTGGAATCATATAGTTATCCCACTTTCGTCACTCGAACATGAATACTGATGACGACTAGTCAATCATCAGAATCATCTCCGGGCGACTAGAGCGTGATTCTATATCTATCCAGTATATTAAAACTCCAAATACACGTGGATCAGATGTATACGCAAAATCTATACATACTGGATTGTCCAAATTCAATTTAAATAAATATTCAAATATAAATAATTGAATTAAATTTTCAAAACAAAATTTGTTTTCACTTTTTATTTCAAAAACACTACTCTTCACACTCGTTCTAGGATACTACTGCTCCTATCTCTAACGAGTCATTCCCATTGGATATTACTGATCCAATCTCTGATGGATTCTTTCGTTTGGTTCTAACATGTCTTATTCTCCGAGCTCTGTAAACCAAAGCTCCGATACCAGCTGAGACGACCCGAACTTCCCTGTGAAGGAAGGCCCGGATACTTTGAGTACAAGCCACATTAGAACACAAACAGAAGAACATTTCATTGCATATTACAACAATTCCATCAGAATACAAGAATATACAGAGTATGAATAAATATTACACAGAAAATATCAGAGATTTAAATTACATTTAAATACATCGCAGCGGAAAATAATACAAAACAAAACTAGAAGTAATACACGAATACAGAGCTTTCCGAGTATCGTTCCAGCTGTAAATCAGGATCCTGTGAATATAAATCTGCAAAACCAAAACTACTAGCTGCCCGTGTCAAAATAAGGGCACCCAGAGTTTAGGTTAAAACATTAAACTCCAGGTCAGTCATGTGACTGGTATGAGAACTAAAACAGTTATTTAAAACTTTACTTTAAATCGGATATATCAAGGGACCACGCCGTATAACACGGAACGGGTTTCCTCCCAAGAATACCAGTGCATATAACAAAACAACGCAATGCTTTTGGAAAAATGAAGCTATTATAAGAACCAGGTCCCATCACATAATGCAACACAAGTCGGAGGATAGGGTTTTCCCTTATAATAGCCAAACATGCTTGGTACGTTAAAAACAAATCATTTGATACTATTATAAGTGTATAGTGTCAAAACAATTTCAATCATAAATATCAATCATAGACGGCATGGGTACCATATATCATGTCGCCAGACTAGGCTCTACAATCAAAAACCGCAAAGTCACGTAATTGGAAGTTGGATTTCCATCTGTGAACCGAGGCAAGGGATCGTCCTCTACCGAATTCGAGACGCTCTAGCCCGCCCCTCAGAAACAGCCGCAACTGCCCCTTGGATCGTCAGGGCTGGTCCACCAATGTGGATTATAATTCATGAACACTGCGTTTCCCCGCCCTTTGGGGCGTCAATGAGTCCAATGACTCCATCGGCTTCACATAGTCACTGATATATCCGAGGCGCCTCACAACAGCAACAACCACACTGGTGAAAATAATATAAATGTCAGGGCTGGTAAGTCACTGACACCACCCTAGCTAGAAGGAAACGCATGCCCTCCCTGAAGTCCTCTCCCGTTTCTGGTTCACAACCGGGGTGTGAGGCTCGTGAATCAACTCTACACAAAGCTATGCCACATAGGCCGTGCTTTGATCATCAACAACAAGACTTTGCTTTTCAACATCCTTGATCAATTGCCACTTAGGCATGCCACATAGGCAGTTCACTCCATGTGATCGATATCCATTTATATATAACCCCTGAGCTCGTACGTCTCAGAGAAGGGCGTTAAGCAAGAGAATAAATTCTCCGTCGCCAAACAGATATATATTTAATAGAAATCAATCACACAGAATAAAATTCAATGTTAGACACACAGTCCATTTACAAGTTCGTTCTGGGTCTGAACGAAAACGGAGGCACCTTGTACCTCGCATGTTACGTCCCGCCTTTTTGACTGCTTCAAATTGGTGATTAAACCAACTTAAAATGATCAAATCAACGGTTCGTTATTTAGCTTACAGAGTTTAAATCCGAATCAACATAGAAAAATACAGAATAAATAAAAGACACAGTATTGAACAACAAAAATAGAACTTTTATATAGAACCAGAATTTGAATACAAGATTTTTCTATACACTGCGTAATTTAAAAATAGTTTGAATACAATGAAAATATTACTGGTTTAAATCTTCATAGTGCGCCGTCTTTGGAATCCCCATCTTTGACAGTCTTCGAATCCTAAGCTGTAATCTTTAAATGTGGGCTGCTCGGGTCTGACCCGAGCGTTCCATGCAAAAACATAAAACACTCGAGTCAGGATTGAATCACAGTCCAAGTAAATTAACTTCAGTAGAAATGAAATATAATAGAAATTCCTAACTTCCGAAATATACAAAAAATTTGAATGTTGTGTAGTATGTTTATATCCGTTCTATATCAGTGACTAAGTCAGGCGTAATATCTTTTCTATCAATCCTACTATTTGATACAAGCAGACATGGGAGCTTACATATACACACATGTACACATACATGTGTTACTGCCTCCGCATCCCAAAGATAATCAAGCCATAAGCTCAACGTTCACAATATATGTTGCATGTACACGCACCTATATAAAGGAGTAGCAAGTCTTAAACCATCAAAAGGGGCATCTAACATACATGAATCAGTCTATTGTTCCCATCCATTTCAGCAAATTAACAACCCATATAAGGGTGCAACAATATTCAAACCATCAAAAGAGGCATCTAACATATATATATATATATATAAATATATATACACATGAAACAAAAATAAGCCTTCCACATATTCAACTGATCAAATGTTATATGCCAAAGAATAGAGAATTTTATCCGCAACTTGCAGGTGTTATCATGGGTGACGGCAAGGGATACAGTCACATATACGGGTTCCACAATAGTGGGATTAAGTTGATCAAATAGGGTAGAAACATAGACAATGGTAGCTAAAATACTAAACATTTAACATAGCTGCTCCACTAATCATGACAACTAAAATAAATAGGACTGTCCCATTTAACCCATTCAAGTAGATATACTTGATTCCAGCGTCTGACCATTTAAATTTCTAGAGTACCCAATTATTAAAATAAGGAAGTATGTCACGGCAACAAGTTGCAGGAATGTATATGAGCATGGTTATAAGGTGTACTTCTAGTTTAAAATACAATCAGTATGCGGTTACTGGGTATGGCGAACATCATATGCCAATCCCATTTAAGTAAACAAAATGGTTTCTGCAACAAGTATGACACCAACACAGCAGTTCATAGCATGACAATACACCAAGCATCAATAAAAAGTGATCAAGATAAATACGTATATGCAAAGTAATCAACACATATATTCACTCTGTTTCATAATGGGTTACTGATTGGTATCATAACTAAAACCGATGTGAATGTAATTTCTCATATTAATGTGGTTGATGGTAATACAAATGGATTCATGCACACTGAAACTGGGAACTTTATAATGTAGTAATAGTTTTTAGCAAAACAAAATGAAATCTCAACTTTAAATATGTAGCAACAGTCTTTAGGAAAACATATGAAATCCCATCTTTAAATATAGTAACGGCACTTAACAAAACAAATGAAATCTCAACTTCAAAATGCGGTAACAGTCTTTAGCAAAACATTTAAATCAGTCGCAGGGTGTATGACAAGAACTGTGCACAAGTGGATTTGTCAATAACATTAACAGGTACCATTTCAACTTGCATGGAATCATCCATTTATTTCCAGAGATTCAAGACTTTCAAATGAGTGGTTTGGCAAAAAAACAAATCATTTTGTGCCAGGAGTCAACAGGAAATTCAAAGTAAGAGAGCAATTCTCAATATTTCCGGACACGCATATAAATATATGACAAGTGAATAATCTGCTTACATCTACATTATACTTTGCTATAAAAGCAAATAGGATAGAAAATGTTACCTTGACTATCTAGCAATAGCAGGTGCCACTACCAGATGTGCATGTTAACAAGTTAAAGATGGTTACATAGTGCCCAACCACTCCATCAATATAATCCACGTAATGTTTACATAACAACCAAACATTTTCTACTTGTTTCATATTGACAGTCTGACCATGCTCACACTATGTATATTATAAAGACACTTCCTCATAGGTTCCAATTCCCCTTAAGATAACTTAATTTCAGAAATTATCAACATTTTCAGGTCTTTGTATTTTCTTTGGGTTGCTATTCCAACCAAAAAGTTGGAGTTTTTATTTTAATGCTATTTCAAACTATGTATTTTCCTTAGGCAATTATAGTGGTATATATACCTTACTTTTAAAATATCAATTTCTTTAGCAATTAGTATTTTCCATTCTCAGTGGAGATACCTAATCAATCAATTAAAATATATTAGTTTATTCTCCGACTAAACCGAATTCACTTACTCAACTATTTGAAATCCAAAGTTTTATGTAAGGAAAAAGAAACAGCACTCATGAAAACAGTTTGGTCGGTTTGGATTTAAATCTCGTGAAAAAAAAAATTCTGGAATGAAGAGCAAATTCATGCTTTGGTTACAATTATTACAGAACTTCAAGTCTCTTCCAATTCAGCTATAATATTTTCTGCAAAAGTAAATTTATCACACCAGTAATCTACAGTACGGATAACAATTTAAATTTTCTGAAGGATCAACTCTAGGCCTTCCTATACTTTTTATGTGTAATTGGTAAAGTATACCCCATGCTACCAAATTTTGTACCGTACTTCACTTGTTGTTATGCTTTTCAAAGAATTTGACTTTACGTTTGTCCTAAAAAGAATTTTATACAATGAAATGAACCGGCTAACGTGTATTTTTTTTTAACTAAAACGAACTCATAAACCATAAACCTATAAGACTCCAATAATTCTAGTGTGGATACTGCTATGAAAATCATCATATGTAGACAGCTGCATTCACCAATTTTAAATCAATATTTTCAGAACAAAGTAAAATAAGTACTTCCATGGCATTTGATTGATTGATTTTTTATTTTTATTTTTATTTTTTTATTTTTATTATTTTTATTTTTGAAGCTCCAATCTGACAATACTCAATGGGAAATCTTTGAACATATTTCTGCCATGGATTTCTAACCTTAGAATTTCATTGAAATTTAACTGTGGATTATAATCAATACTGACTAGACTGAGAAACAAACAAGCTAAAATGGACAATCGTAAAGTGAACTGTAGTAGTGTATTATTTATTTATCCACATAAGTTGAAACTCCCATCCGTTCAGGTTTTAAATCTATTCTCTGAAGTTCAGTACTAATTATAAATGCAGGGATATGCGAGCGTGAAGCAACTTCGAACCAGCAGGTTAAACAATCAGGCTTAAACAATTTTACTCTGTCTTAACTGAAATTAAATTACTTGGAAACACAATCAATCATGAACTAATACCCACATTTGAAGTATACTACGAAAAATACATGTATACACATATAATTCAAGTGTGCAAATGTTCAAATCAAATCAGGACGACCAATGACAATTCAGGGATAGCAAACATTAGCAACGACATGCAACAATAATCATCCATCGCAAAACATCCCATATTAACTATTTTATTTCGGTAATATTGAAGTTTAAAAACTTGAAACAGGTTTAATCAATCGTGAGAGGGTACTCTCCATACTGTCGTGTTTTCCTAAATCAAAGCGAAGAGTGGAGGAGATGACGTCTTCGACGATTTCCGATGACTTCTGCCTTTGATTCGATGGCTTGGTGGTTGAAGCGAGCTGCAGTGGGTTTCGAGACTGCCTGATGATGATTTGATTCGACAACAAGGTTTTCATTGGGAAAAAGATCGGTCTTTGAGTTAAATTGCTTAAAGGAGGAGCAATTAGATCTCCGGTGGCCATGATTTTGGGGCAGAAGGCGGAGCAAGGCTGGTCGTATGCAGGAGGTGGAAGGTGGCGATTTATTTCAATTTTGGGGGAAAGGGTTTAATTGCGGTGGACATTAAAAAGGAAGAACGAGTTGCTGAAGATTTTAAGGAAAAGATGAGATTTTTATAGAAGTAAAGCAATTGGGGATAAGAACGATGTTTAATCAATAGACTTTAGGGTTGTCTGCTTTACAGATGTAGGTCTGCCAAATTTCCAACTAAGGTAGGTTATAACCAAGTATAATTTAATATTTAAGGGTACCGTAAACCATTGTTGAATGCCCAATATTCATGCCGTAAACAGTCCCCAAATACGACAAAAATTGTACGTATCCCTTCATTTCCACGTTCTGAACTCAATAAAATTAGTCTGGTCGGATTTTGATTCTATTTGCATATGATATTATTTTATTATTAGTTCATTTATCGGTTCACCGATTTTTCCCTGTTTGTTCATTAACAACTCTGTTCACTTCCATATTTGAAACATTAATTTTTTATTCTCACAATTACGCACATATCAAATCAACTTTCATATATCTCAACAACAAAAAATCTCTGATTTGCATTAACTAACGTTTACTTTTAAAATTCAACAACTTATATTTTCAATCGAATTTCAAATTCAATTCGAATGTCCAACCAAATTCAATTCAAATATTCAACAATAAATATCTGTTTTCAATCCAACTGTTCTGAATTAAATATGGAATTCCAATTCAACTCAAACAATACATTTGCTTTTAAATTCTGATTCCAGTATCAATATAAAACAGTCAAATTTTTAATTAATTCCATTTCAAATTGTCCAAATTTCTAGGACGTTGCATTCTTCCCCCCTTTAAAACTTTTCGTCCTCGGAAAGGAAAGACCGTTAGAGTTATACCATCGTATATTTCAAATGTTCAAATTTATGTGAAAAAATTTCACAACTAAATTATATATTGATTTTTAAATCATCGACCATCTCTGTTTATTCAACATATTCAATTAACTCGGAAAAACAAATTTCCTAACAAGACCAAGTTCTTTTTAAATTCCAATTTCTGCATAAGTCGGACTTATGCATCTCAACGTATTCTGAATTCCTTTTAAGTCGTCATTTGTTGATGTTTACTTATTCATCGTGCACTTATTCCTTACAATCCAAATCCAACTCAATCTCCTTTTATTACATTCATTTAATCTTCCCCAACACTCATTGAAGAGTGTAAATAACATCTCTTTTCAAGTCACAATTTGTCGACTTAAAAATTATAATTATTTTTTTCTCAAAATTTGAAATCTTTAGTAATTTTCATGCATAACACGAAATTCGTACAAAAATATTTGTACCACTACTCCAAAGTTATGAATTTGAAAATACTCCAAAACTTGTTTTTTGACTCATTTAATTAGATGTAATTTAATTTCAAATTATTTATTAAAAATACTTGATAACTCGGGATTTGACAAGTCTATTGTCATTCTCACAGATGTTAGGCATACGTTGGCCAGACGCACGACTAAAATCTCCAAGTACTAAATATCCTTGCTTCAATTCCCAGCGAAAATATTGAAAAATCTTTTTAAAAATAGATACGGAAAGTACCAATGTGATATTGATATGTTGATCGTTCATTAATCGCAGATACACAATGGTTTCGTCTGGATCCCCCAGAAAACATCTGTATCCGTAGGAAATTATTCTCCTGCGAATTTCATCATGGACAGATCAACAAAAGATATTTAGAAAAAAGACAATCTGAGGTCACTGAGCGTTAGTTGCTATCTCAGGATCATGAAATCGTCAAATGAAATTAACTCAAGTCATGAGGACCAATCAAGTCATGAAGACAAACTGCTGCATTAAACATGTGGCTCACTATCATTAAGATATCTCAAATATTCACACGGCTCATCATACTACCTTTAGTAACTATAACGACCCATATTTTTGACCGTTTAAAATCGACAATAAACCACACATGTCGACTCAAACAAATCGCAAATACAGGTAGTTATTGGGAAAAGAAGAAAAGAAAAAAAAAGAAAACAATCACATAACCTCACAGCGGAAGGACCACATATAATAATTAAATAACAGTTTAAACAGTTGAAATACATATACAATAGGCTATAACATCAATAGTTATCAGAGTTACACAAATACAGATGTACATAATAAGCAGCGGAAATAAATGAAGTGATTAAACTATACTCATAATAGGTATATACGCCAAACTTCGTCTTCGTCCTCCAAGGCAAGGAAATCTTTGCTAACTGCAATATCTGCTAACCCGAGCGTATTACATAAAAAGAAAACACAACAAACACTCGGATCAGCACTAAATCATCTCATATTAGTCAAATCAAAATACGAAATAACATCAGTGTCATGGGTGCAGTAACTCAAGAGATGTTACGTGATTTTTCCATCTATTGAGGATCCGTTAAACTAGTATCTATATAATAATACGCTATTATTATAATGTCTATTCAGTAAAGTATAAATACTGAAAATAGCGTAAGCGGGATTACCATATTACCCTTACGCCGTTTATAGGCATCAACAGTCTATACACTACCGTAAATTCACCGTACTGGTGTTATCAGAGGGCACTCCATAGAAGGCAATGCTAAATCAAAATCGTATGGGGCTCGATATGGATGTATATGACAAGGCACTCGAGGCAATGCCCAGGGTAGGATTCTACCAATTGCACTCCCGGACCGGTGGTAACGCATAGCAGCCACTACCGCCCACCTCGGAACACACTCCCAAAGTCATAAATGGGCCCAAATCATCATCATCAATCATAGTCATAGAAATATTTTCGAAGGAGTGCGTCCGATCAAAGGTGCTACCTCAATTAGTCACGGTATAGCTCCTGTTTTAGTCATTTCAATTCTGACCCAAAGGTCAGGGCTATTTTGTCATCGTTCATCTCCTTCGATTCAATAATCGCCTCCAAGTGATCATATCTCGTTCTGGATACGTCAAAACGTTCACAGTTGTCAAAGTGGTATCGACACTGACAGAGAGTATGCCTTATGTCGACTCCGGTCTCTTTAACAACCAACGCTTACATTTTCCACATCGGTTGGTTCTTTTACATTTCAAAGGTTCACTTTCATATCAAAATATCATATTTTGTTTCGAACCCATTTTATATTCAAAATAGAATATACTTTCATATCAAAATATCCCAAATCATTCCCAAATCAATTTTTATTCCAAACTGGAATATATTTCCATGTCACTATATTATAATCGTATAATATTTCGAATCGGTCTATATTCACATAGAATGTACTTCATCTTAAAAGATTTCAGTTATTTCAAATCGATTTACATTCGAAGTCCCTTCATATTCAATAGAATATATATATTTTCCCATATCTATTCATTTCAATCTTTGGAAATCCCATTTATTTTCAAGTAGAATAAAATCTACCTTTCCATATCAAAACCGATTCAAAACAATTCCTATTCAAATAGAATATAACTTATCACAACTCCATTTGAACCAATGGTTTAAATCCAACATTTCCATTCGGAAGAAATTTACAATTCATAAAAATACTTTTGAAAATAAATGCTTATAAGAAAAGAACTTTAGATAAAATAAATATATATAGAATATAATAATTAAAATTAAATAAGTTAATTAAAATATTATGTACATACATAAATTAAAGTTTACTAGATAGTTTGAATACTAAATATGAAGGAAACTTTATTTAAAATAAAATAATTTATAGGTTAGAAGTTTGAATAACTAAATTTTTAAAGAAAGAAATAGTTAAATTTGAAATCAAGCCAGGTATAAATATATATAGATAATTTTAAACCAAAATTTTTCTTCCTTCCGAATTTCCAATACATGAATCTATATCCCAGTTTCCAATGGAGTTCATTCAGTTTCCATTTCTCATTTTCAAACATTGTTCAACAACCGTTCAATATAAAGGATTCAGCCCATATTTAAAACTGAGTTAAAACAACTCATAATACCCTCGATTTCCATTTCCCAGAATCTAAATTCCATAAGAATTTATTACCTTTAAATCCATACCCTTAAATTTGAAAATTTGAAAATCATGTTCAAATCTAAATTTAAGAGTTTCCACTTGTTTTGGGATAAATTCCTTAACCCATTTTAAATAACATCCCAATTTAAATTTTTAAGGAATGAATTAATCGAGTATCGGCACCTCCCTTAAAAATGAAATTCCCGACCAATAATATTTTAATATTTAAAATCATTTAACCAACCGATGTCTGTATATAATTATCTATCCAATGGCCAAGTGAGTTTAAATTTAATTTCTCGATATTTCAGGGATGGATCTATCATTTCAATCCAAATCAGGGTCACAGAGATTTATCATTTCACCCCGTGTTCTTAATTTATTTTGTCGATAAATCCCGGGTTCATTAGATGCCCGTAACATCAAGGGTAAATGGGATTTATCGTCACAATCAACATGCATCACCATATACTGAAATAAAGAGCATTTTAAAAATATCACTATAAATTCAGTAATAAATTTCAATCAACATCCATCACAACAATTTCACTCAACTGATTCAGCATTAAACTGTTTCAGGATTTAACAAGGGTTCGAATTCAACTAGAGATTTAAATTAAATTAAATAACAAATCATTTACTTAGATTGCATGTTAACACACTTGCATGTCAAATTTAAACAACACATCAACAATCCAACACAACCATGCAACCAAATTTATTTCATAATTTAATTAAATAAATATGGGAAATAATTCAGTATTTCGTGAGTGAGAAATCACTCACCTTTGGGTCCTTAGTGGATCGAACGTCCAACCATAGCCCAAAATTTCACAGTCTCGAAATGCAGCGAAACCAGTGCCAAAACGTCCGCAATTCCTCTACGATCCCAACGCAACAAACCGCGTCCAAATCCGAGTTAAAACGAGCGAGTTATCAGTGTTTAACCATTTGAATTTAAATTTATAAAAATTAATAAATAATATTCCCTCACCAATTAAAGTACGCCACCTCAGCAACCCCTTTTCCCGCTTCCTCTCTCTTAGCGTGAACAGTAACTGCGTTAGAAGAACCCATCGCAGCAAACTTTGACCGCCGATTACTCCATCCACCGTCCATGGTAGGATCTCCGATCAACTTCCCCGATACCCCCACCTCGAGGCGCGTCTACCAGCGCCGGACTCGTCCTCTCCGGTCAAGCGAGGCTCCACCAAACTCCAGCCCTAAAACCGACTATCGAGACTTCCATCACCAAATCCTCACGCCACACTTGACGATAGAACCTCCAACAACCACCAGCGAACTCGTATTAGTCCTCTCTATACCACCCATATCCTGATTTCTTCGATTGATGCTTAGATCGCAAAAACCCAAATCACCTCCTAGGGTTCTCGATTTCAAAGACTTTGACCGCAGTTTCCGGCCACCACAGGTCGTGCATGTCTGAACAGACGGTACCCGTGGCTTCGTATCGTCAAGGGCTTCGGTTTGATATGTAATAAGCTAGGGTTTTGAAGAGATTTGGTTTTGAAGTTGTATTTTATTTTTTCTAGGTTTGAGATTTTATTTCTGCCATTAGAGAAAGAATCAGATAAAGGAAATGTACGTAGGTGGAATAATGGGCTAGTGGATGGACAAGAATTTTTTTATTATATTTTTATAACGCCTTATGATAGATATAACCAAATTTTCCAATTACTCTGATTGCTTTCGAACTTTCTCCCGTACGCTCACACAATACATCCGATTTTCACAAATTTTGGAATCCTAGAATAATTCGCCGTTCCGGATCCAATGGCGCCAGTTTCGTCAAATTCCGAGACAGTCGCCAAAACGGTTAAATTTCTACAGTTAAATAAATTAATAAAATATTCAATTATTTGATTAATTGTTTAAATTTCAAATTAAATATAAAAAAATCCCTTTTTAATCAAATTTCAACTTAAATAAATTTTACAAATTTATTTCACCTATTCAAGTTCCCAAATTTGGTTATTTGAAATTTAAAATTTGAATTCAGTTATTATTGATCACTTAGAATTTCACCATTTATAAATGAAATTTTCATTTTGCCTTAAACACTTGAAATACATTAATTATAAAATATTAAATTTCAAGTTACAACATTTTTGAAATAACCAAATTCTTAAACTTATTTATTCTCAATTAAATAAACTCATTATCCTTATAATCGACAAAATTTGATTCTTCCCTAAATATATTCCAATTTATTTATTTTAAATTGAAATTTAAATATACTGAAAATTTTGGGACGTTACATTCTCCCCCACTTAAAAATCTTTTCGTCCTCGAAAAGAGAACGAAACGATGTTAAGCACATATCTATTTTAAATTCATACATAAAAATAGCCTTTATTAAGTAAGTTATATTTGTATATCTCATAAATTTTCTAACTCCCGAAATCATGGAAAATTTCGGCAGCATCTCCTTTGTACGGAGAGGTCTGGAAAATCACGACATATTTAATTTCAAAAATACATCTCATCATTCGATGAGGCATCCCAAAAATGGGGAAGAACTCATATATAAAACCACAAAACTATGTAATACAAATACGTACCTTCTTTAGCGTTTATTTGCAAATTTTATTTACCTTAGCAAATTTAGTCTTTAGCGCAAGCGAGCTCCAAAGCGTAGCGCACACTCCTTACACCCGTTACAACTTGCATACACATAAGATTCAAGCATATATACAATATATAACAAACATATGCAACTTACCCAACATACATTAATCATTTTAACCCCAAAACCAATATATCTATGGCAGGCCAGCAAACAAAATGAAGTTTATCACCCATTAAATGTTGGAATTTGACTAGAACCCACTAGGTAAAAGTTGTAGCATTTCCTTTAAGCTTTCCGAATTGTCCGGATTCATCGAATTCCGACAATTCGTTCAAAAGTTATGACTGTTTTAATAAAACCGAACGCTTCAGCCCGTACCCTGAAAATGCAGGTCTGAAATGTTCTATCCACTTTTTAGCCCCCTCAACATCAGAATTTGACTAGGCATATTAAGAGAAAGTTTTAGTTTACATTCTGGCCTTTCCGGATTGTACTCGCACATCGAAATCCAGCGCTCCGTTAGGGAGTTATGGTCAGAACAACATAGGTATTCAGTTCAGATTTTTATTTTCTGCACATACAACCACAACTAAACCTTTGATTTCAGCATAGTAAACATGAGAATTTCGACGGGCGCTATTAATGAAAGTTTTAGCTCAGTTTCTAAGGCTTCCAAAAAGTCCGGAATCGTCAGATTCCGATCATCATTTCAAAAGTCACGGTCATTTTACTTTAGCTTATCTTATGTTTCAGATTTGACTTCAACGTCGATCTACTACATTTCAAGTTTTAACCTTCCGACTCCACAAGTTTAAGCCAAGTTTAACCATCTAAAATAGTTATCGATCCATCATGTTCAAAGTATGATTTTCCCTTCATTTCTTACATACATTCCTATTTGTTTCATTCTTGTTAAGTAAATTCATTCCATGTATTTATGTTCTATTATCATCCAATCTTATTTAAGTTCGTTTTCAACTCATCCATTTCGTTTCAAGCCTTAAATTCCAATTAACTTGGATTCACTTAATATTTTCAACTAATCTTAATTACTTAAATCATTAACTCATTAACTTTGGTCGATTTACTAACTTCATTGCCTATTCTTATTTGTTTTATCATATTCGATCAACCATTCGTTGAAATAAATTCCGATTTTTCTTCCTCTTCCATTCTAATTATTCAAGTTTATGCTTACTTTATTTTCACTCCTTTGTACTTGGTCTAAATCGACCAATTTACCTTTCTCGAATTTGCTTCACTTATTCAAGTTCCTTCACTTACATAAGTTCATTTTAAAATTTCTAACGAACTTGATTACCATAAATAAATTTGCCAATATCCCGTAATTCACTTCTTTCTACGTACAACATTTCAAGCAACCATTATGTAGTCGTTTAAGTTAACTCCTTTCGAGTTGACTCATTTAACTCGATTAAATTAGTTCTTGTTTCATATTTCAATTTCTTATTCATTTTTTTTTTCCATAAGGTTAAATCATTATTAAAACGATCCTTTTGTATTCATTATTTAGTTCTAAATCGATCGCTTAAATTTCTCGAGTTTATTTCTATTCATTCTACTTCATTCGACTCGATCAAATCCATTTAATTCCAAATCTTTCTATATTCTAATTTAATAAATTTGATTTGGTTTAAAATTGATACACCTTATTTCATATTTAAACCTCGAGTTTAATTCACTTAACTAAATCTATTATTTGACTCACAAATCCTGAGTTGAATTTAGAACCATTTACGACTCAAATCCTATGATTAATTCTCAACCATTATTATTATTCAATTTCTAAGTTACTTGTTTAACTCGAATCAAGTTACGTTCAATTTTCCTTTCACGGCTTACTTAGATCTTATATCGTTGCATTGCCTAAATGAGGTCCGACCCATTTAGACTTACATATATTCATTCTACGTGTATTCTAATTCACCATTTACTTCTTTGTTTTAGTTTATTAACCATTCATATATTTTGACAACTTCACTTCTTATCAATACCTTCCTCGACTAGCCTACCATATTCATAAATCATGCCGAGTCACCAGCTATGCCAATATTATTTGTACAACGACTTCCCCATTTATTTACTTGGTTGGGTTTCATTTCTTAGTCAATTTCCAACTTTATCGGTCACTTACATTGACTGAATTTGGTTCTAAATTCTATTATTACCTACACTTAAGTATTCCAATGACCATTTCGCCTTCCTTAATACTTAATCTCCTTTCCTGTTTTTAAACCAAAATTTCTAATAACACGAGTTACCTTAATACTTAAATTCGTCTTACTTATTAAAACGAACTTAAATACCTTATTTCCGGGTTTTAACCAAGTCTAAAATAACATAAGTTTTAAAATTTTATAGAAAACAATTCCATAAAATATTAAGTCCGAATTCTTAATTACCGAAGAACATAAGAACCTCGGTTTTTCTTAAATTTAAACTCAACTTCAAATACAATACTAATATCATTATTCAAACCTTTACATTATATGGAATCTCAATTTAAAACTTTTCCCAAACTAGTTATAAAAATACGGAGTGGTCTCCCCCACTTAGACACTTCATAATGAATGTCGATAATGCGTGCACTCATTATCGAAGTCATTTCTGATGTCCGAGGAGGGATTATACACTTATTTCTTTTGAAACCATTTCCAAACTATTTCTTATAATACGATATTATTTCAAACTTTGGCAAACTATTTCAAAAGTACCCCAGGATCAAGTTTCATGTTCATTTCTATTTAAATCTCACCCAATTATACTTAAGATATCATTTCATTTCTAAATATTTTCTAAATTCATTACCTTTTTTTCCTTATTAGATTTATTGTCTAATTAACCTTAACAGGTGATAAATTAATATCACCACCTACTAAAACAGATGTATATATATATTTGAACCAATAATATATTTGATATATATATATTTAAAGATATAATCAAAACCATGTTGTGTCGTTCCATTCTATTCGATTATTTAGAAATTCCTATCGATACCATGGCGTCCCATATATCGACCAGAACCCATAAATATTCAATAGAACAAGCCAACACAATACAAACCATTTTTATATCAAAATACAAGTACGCTCTGTCATATCATCAAACTCATTCTAGGGCACTACTAACCCTATCCCAAATGAGTTAATCCCCAACAGAGCCAAGGTTATCGCTAACCATCGCTCTGATACCAACTGTAACGACCCATATTTTTGACCATTTAAAATCGACAATAAACCACACATGTCGACTCAAACAAATCGCAAATACAGGTAGTTATTGGGAAAAGAAGAAAAGAAAGAAAGAAAAGAAAACAATCACAGAACCTCACAGCGGAAGGACCACATATAATAATTAAATAATAGTTTAAACAGTTGAAATACATATACAATAGGCTATAACATCAATAGTTATCAGAGTTACACAAATACAGATGTACATAATAAGCAGCGGAAATAAATGAAGTGATTAAACTATACTCATAATAGGTATATACGCCAAACTTCGTCTTCGTCCTCCAAGGCAAGGAAATCTTTGCTAACTGCAATATCTGCTGACCCGAGCGTATTGCATAAAAAGAAAACACAACAAACACTCGGATCAGCACTAAATCATCTCATATTAGTCAAATCAAAATACGAAATAACATCAGTGTCATGGGTGCAGTAACTCAAGAGATGTTACGGGATTTTTCCATCTCTTGAGGATCCGTTAAACTAGTATCTATATAATAATACGCTATTATTATAATGTCTATTCAGTAAAGTATAAATACTGAAAATAGCGTAAGCGGGATTACCATATTACCCTTACGCCGTTTATAGGCATCAACAGTCTATACAGTACCGTAAATTCACCGTACTGGTGTTATCAGAGGGCACTCCATAGAAGGCAATGCTAAATCAAAATCGTATGGGGCTCGATATGGATATATATGACAAGGCACTCAAGGCAATGCCCAGGGTAGGATTCTACCAATTGCACTCCCGGACCGGTGGTAACGCATAGCAGCCACTACCGCCCACCTCGGAACACACTCCCAAAGTCATAAATGGGCCCAAATCATCATCATCAATCATAGTCATAGAAATATTTTCGAAGGAGTGCGTCCGATCAAAGGTGCTACCTCAATTAGTCACGGTATAGCTCCTGTTTTAGTCATTTCAATTATGACCCGAAGGTCAGGGCTATTTTGTCATCGTTCATCTCCTTCGATTCAATAATCGCCTCCAAGTGATCATATCTCGTTCTGGATACGTCAAAACGTTCACAGTTGTCAAAGTGGTATCGACACTGACAGAGAGTATGCCTTATGTCGACTCCGGTCTCTTTAACAACCAACGCTTACATTTTCCACATCGGTTGGTTCTTTTACATTTCAAAGGTTCGCTTTCATATCAAAATATCATATTTTGTTTCGAACCCATTTTATATTCAAAATAGAATATACTTTCATATCAAAATATCCCAAATCATTCCCAAATCAATTTTTATTCCAAACTGGAATATATTTCCATGTCATTATATTATACTCGTATAATATTTCGAATCGGTCTATATTCACATAGAATGTACTTCATCTTAAAAGATTTCAGTTATTTCAAATCGATTTACATTCGAAGTCCCTTCATATTCAATAGAATATATATATTTTCCCATATCTATTCATTTCAATCTTTGGAAATCCCATTTATTTTCAAGTAGAATAAAATCTACCTTTCCATATCAAAACCGATTCAAAACAATTCCTATTCAAATAGAATATAACTTATCACAACTCCATTTGAACCAATGGTTTAAATCCAACATTTCCATTCGGAAGAAATTTAAAATTCATAAAAATACTTTTGAAAATAAATGCTTATAAGAAAAGAACTTTAGATAAAATAAATATATATAGAATATAATAATTAAAATTAAATAAGTTAATTAAAATATTATGTACATACATAAATTAAAGTTTACTAGATAGTTTGAATACTAAATATGAAGGAAACTTTATTTAAAATAAAATAATTTATAGGTTAGAAGTTTGAATAACTAAATTTTTAAAGAAAGAAATAGTTAAATTTGAAATCAAGCCAGGTATAAATATATATAGATAATTTTAAACCAAAATTTTTCTTCCTTCCGAATTTCCAATACATGAATCTATATCCCAGTTTCCAATGGAGTTCATTCAGTTTCCATTTCTCATTTTCAAACATTGTTCAACAACCGTTCAATATAAAGGATTCAGCCCATATTTAAAACTGAGTTAAAACAACTCATAATACCCTCGATTTCCATTTCCCAGAATCTAAATTCCATAAGAATTTATTACCTTTAAATCCATACCCTTAAATTTGAAAATTTGAAAATCATGTTCAAATCTAAATTTAAGAGTTTCCACTTGTTTTGGGATAAATTCCTTAACCCATTTTAAATAACATCCCAATTTAAATTTTTAAGGAATGAATTAATCGAGTATCGGCACCTCCCTTAAAAATGAAATTCCCGACCAATAATATTTTAATATTTAAAATCATTTAACCAACCGATGTCTGTATATAATTATCTATCCAATGGCCAAGTGAGTTTAAATTTAATTTCTCGATATTTCAGGGATGGATCTATCATTTCAATCCAAATCAGGGTCACAGAGATTTATCATTTCACCCCGTGTTCTTAATTTATTTTGTCGATAAATCCCGGGTTCATTAGATGCCCGTAACATCAAGGGTAAATGGGATTTATCATCACAATCAACATGCATCGCCATATACTGAAATAAAGAGCATTTTAAAAATATCACTATAAATTCAGTAATAAATTTCAATCAACATCCATCACAACAATTTCACTCAACTGATTCAGCATTAAACTGTTTCAGGATTTAACAAGGGTTCGAATTCAACTAGAGATTTAAATTAAATTAAATAACAAATCATTTACTTAGATTGCATGTTAACACACTTGCATGTCAAATTTAAACAACACATCAACAATCCAACACAACCATGCAACCAAATTTATTTCATAATTTAATTAAATAAATATGGGAAATAATTCAGTATTTCGTGAGTGAGAAATCACTCACCTTTGGGTCCTTAGTGGATCGAACGTCCAACCATAGCCCAAAATTTCACAGTCTCGGAATGCAGCGAAACCAGTGCCAAAACGTCCGCAATTCCTCCACGATCCCAACGCAACAAACCGCGTCCAAATCCGAGTTAAAACGAGCGAGTTATCAGTGTTTAACCATTTGAATTTAAATTTATAAAAATTAATAAATAATATTCCCTCACCAATTAAAGTACGCCACCTCAGCAACCCCTTTTCCCGCTCCCTCTCTCTTAGCGTGAACAGTAACTGCATTAGAAGAACCCATCGCAGCAAACTTTGACCGCCGATTACTCCATCCACCGTCCATGGTAGGATCTCCGATCAACTTCCCCAATACCCCCACCTCGAGGCGCGTCTACCAGCGCCGGACTCGTCCTCTCCGGTCAAGCGAGGCTCCACCAAACTCCAGCCCTAAAACCGACTATCGAGACTTCCATCACCAAATCCTCATGCCACACTTGACGATAGAACCTCCAACAACCACCAGCGAAATCGTATTAGTCCTCTCTAT
Organism: Allium sativum; assembly: GCA_030737875.1. Classification (NCBI taxonomy): domain Eukaryota; kingdom Viridiplantae; phylum Streptophyta; class Magnoliopsida; order Asparagales; family Amaryllidaceae; genus Allium; species Allium sativum. Next base: position 471,658,860 of record CM060909.1, read on the forward strand.
ACCACCCATATCCTGATTTCTTCGATTGATGCTTAGATCGCAAAAACACAAATCACCTCCTAGGGTTCTCGATTTCAAAGACTTTGACCGCAGTTTCCGGCCACCACAGGTCGTGCATGTCTGAACAGACTGTACCCGCGGCTTCGTATCGTCAAGGGCTTCAGTTTGATATGTAATAAGCTAGGGTTTTGAAGAGATTTGGTTTTGAAGTTGTATTTTATTTTTTCTAGGTTTGAGATTTTATTTCTGCCATTAGAGAAAGAATCAGATAAAGGAAATGTACGTAGGTGGAATAATGGGCTAGTGGATGGACAAGAAATTTTTTATTATATTTTTATAAGGCCTTATGATAGATATAACCAAATTTTCCAATTACTCTGATTGCTTTCAGACTTTCTCCCGTATGCTCACACAATACATCCGATTTTCACAAATTTTGGAATCCTAGAATAATTCGCCGTTCCGGATCCAATGGCGCCAGTTTTGTCGAATTCCGAGACAGTCGCCAAAACGGTTAAATTTCTACAGTTAAATAAATTAATAAAATATTCAATTATTTGATTAATTGTTTAAATTTCAAATTAAATATAAAAAAAAATCCCTTTTTAATCAAATTTCAACTTAAATAAATTTTACAAATTTATTTCACCTATTCAAGTTCCCAAATTTGGTTATTTGAAATTTAAAATTTGAATTCAGTTATTATTGATCACTTAGAATTTCACCATTTATAAATGAAATTTTCATTTTGCCTTAAACACTTGAAAAACATTAATTATAAAATATTAAATTTCAAGTTACAACATTTTTGAAATAACCAAATTCTGAAAATTATTTATTCTCAATTAAATAAACTCATTATCCTTATAATCGACAAAATTTGATTCTTCCCTAAATATATTCCAATTTATTTATTTTAAATTGAAATTTAAATATACTGAAAATTTTGGGACGTTACAGTAACTCTAGTGGTTACATCTCTTTCAAAGGTAGACAATTTACCGTGTGGACCGCAGGTACACAATGGTTACGCCTGGGTCCCCCAGGAAACATCCATACCCGTAAGCCTTCACAGCTCTGTGGATTACGCCCTTATAATTCGACTGTAGATCGCAGCAGTCACAATGGTTACGCTTGGTTCCCCCAAGAAACATCCGAACGCCGTAGGCTATCTGCAGCCCTGTGAATTTCGTTACACGGTCGAATTCCAACGACTCTAGATTGCAGCAATCGCAATGGTTACGCCTGATCTCCTCAGGTAACATCCGTCCGACATAGGCTATCTGCAGCCCTGCGAATTATGCTAGCAGTCGTTATCAATGGCAACTCATGAGTTTAACGTCCGGACAACCTACTGCCACCGGCAACATATTTTACTAAGCTTGAAAATCAAGGGAGAAGGATGGTACTTTCCTTATCTTGACTTGAAAATATACAGTACTTTATTTCATAAATCATACTTATGTTACTTACATAAAATTTTCTTCCTAAGTCATATCTCCAAATATTTCAATATAAATTCCATTGTATTAAAATTTCATTTAAGTCGATTACCTTCCAATCAATAGTTTCCACATTCTCTATATTCTAGTGTATTCTCCATACTTCTATCCAAGATCTAAAATCGCATATCCTCCCATTTCTATTCTAATTTTCAAAATTTTAGTTTTGATCCTCACCCAATTCAGATATTTAATATCTTTCCAAACTCGGATTTATGAATCCATTGCCACAACCAAATTTTTCTTTCAATTTTCCAATAATTAAGTTCATCACTTAACTCAAATCCTTATGCTCTCAAAATCTCGAAAATTTTCAAATTCTCTCCTTCACGCACAATTACTCTTCCCTATTCACTTCCTTTGACCGTCATTTAGCAAGCGAACAACTTCCTAAGTATCAATCCCAAAGGCCGAAACCAACATCAGATCAACACTCAGGAAGTCATTCAACTCAACTAATCTCCAGTCAGTTTCTAATTTCTTTAATTCTATTTCTAATTTCTTATCAAATCATTGCTTACGAAATTCTTGAATTCAAATTACAATTCCATTTCCCTTACGTTCTTCCGCCCTTCATTTTTGACTTGCGGCTCTTTGTTCTTTAGTTCTCACCATTTTGATTAAAAGCGGGAAGTAAATGGCCCTTTCCTGAAATTCGATATAATTGTCTCCCATAAATAACTCATTTCCGAATAATCTCTTACCTGATATTATATTCTGAACTTCGGAAATATCTCATTTGATTTATATTCTGGACTTCATAATAACCACACCATATTGGTCGACTCCATTTCCTTTATCCTCAATTTCATTTGCTCATTTTTGCTTTCAAATGTTATTCACTTCTAAAAAGTAAATATTATTTCCTTTTTGAAATCTAAACACGTCACATTAAATAAATTTTGATTTTATTCCAACATTGATTCAATTTTCTTCACAATCTTTCTCCATTTATCACTTCATTTATGGTTCCTATTTACAATTCACTTCTTGTGAACTAAGTAACGATTTTATACTTCACTGTCGAATTCTTGTATTCAATTATACATTATTAGTTTATACCCGGCTATAAATCATCTTGCCAAATTCTTAATAATTCAAATAAATTAATCAAATTTAGCATAGTCGTATTCCAATCATATCCTTTCCAATTTTATTTTCATTAATATATATCCCGAACGTCGAATAAACTTCATCGTTTCAAATGGTCTCAAATTTCCCTTTTTTTTCCAAATTCTCATCGGAATTCTTATTTCAAATCGATTTCAATTGTCTTTGATTTCTAAAAACACGATCAGAGAAATTTATTTGTCGATTCTCTCATACTTATCTTCCTTAAATACAATTCGATGCTGGATTTGGGATTCACATCTAAGGAGACTTGTCGAAGACTGGCTCTTGCAAACCTGGATTCGAAGACTTCCGATTCCGAACAAAATTTTCAAATCCTAAAAAAGTTCTAATTTCCGCTGTATTAGTTTCAAAACACTAGTATTAAAATACTTGATATTTCTAAAATAATTTATCTTCCAATTTTTTTTCAAAACCTTTTTATTTTCAAGATCCCTTTTTAAACCCCATAAGCTAAGCTTTGAATAAACAAAAAGCTCTGATACCACTTGTAACGTCCCGCCTTTTTGACCGCTTCAATTTGGTGATTAAACCAACTTAAAATGATCAAATCAGCAGATCATTATTTAGCTTACAGAGTTTAAATCCGAGTCAACACAGAAAAATACAGAATAAATAAAAGACACAGTATTGAACAACAAAATTAAAACTTTTATATAGAAACAGAATTTGAATATAAGATTTTTATATACACTGCGGAATTTAAAAATAGTTTGAATACAATGAAAATATTACTGGTTTAAATCTTCAGAGTGCGCCGTCTTTGGAATCCCCATCTTCGATAGTCTTCGAATCCTAAGCTGTAATCTTTAAATGTGGGCTGCTCGGGTCTGACCCAAGCATTCCATGCAAAAACATAAAACACTCGAGTCAGGATTAAATCACAGTCCAAGTAAATTAACTTCAATAGAACTGAAATATAATAGAAATTCCTAACTTCCGAAACATACAAAAAAATTGAATGTTGTGTAGTATGTTTATATCCATTCTATATCAGTGACTAAGTCAGGCGTAATATCTTTTCTATCAATTCTACTATTTGATACAAGCGGACATGGGAGCTTGCATATACACACATGTACATGTACATGTACATGTACATGTGTGTACTACCTCCGCATCCCAAAGATAATCAAGCCATAAGCTCAACGTTCACAATATATGTTGCCTGTACACGCACCTATATAAAGGTGTAGCAAGTCTTAAACCATCAAAAGGGGCATCTAACATACATGAAACAGTCTATTGTTCCCATCCATTTCAGCAAATTAACAACCCATATAAGGGTGCAGCAATATTCAAACCATCAAAAGAGGCATCTAACATATATATATATATATATACACATGAAACAAAAATAAGCCTTCCACATATTCAACTGATCAAATGTTATATGCCAAAGAATAGAGAATTTTATCCGCAACTTGCAGGTGTTATCATGGGTGACGGCAAGGGATACAGTCACATATACAGGTTCCACAATAGTGGGATTAAGTTGATCAAATAGGGTAGAAACATAGACAATGGTAGCTAAAATACTAAACATTTAACATAGCTGCTCCACTAATCATGACAATTAAAATAAATAGGACTGTCCCATTTAATTCATTCAAGTAGATATACTTGATTCTAGCGTCTGACCATTTAAATTTCTAGAGTACCCAATTATTAAAATAAGGAAGTATGTCACGGCAACAAGTTGCAGGAATGTATATGAGCATGGTTATAAGGTGTACTTCTAGTTTAAAATACAATTAGTATGCGGTTACTGGGTATGGCGAACATCATATGCCAATCCCATTTAAGTAAACAAAATGGTTTCTGCAACAAGTATGACACCAACACAGCAGTTCATAGCATGACAATACACCAATCCAAACCAAACAACTGTCGTCCCTAGCTAAATACCCTCATTCCGAACACAATGGGACATGTTTCATAGGCCCATTCGACAGTTTGAGTCGGTTTCTCTTCAAATTAAAATATAAAACATTCAATATTTGTTTTGAACGTACCTTTCAATTTGCCGGGGCACATACTGATTCTAAAAATTCCCGAAAAATAAATCTAGCTATGTTTTGACGATACGGTCCCAACAAAACTAGTTTCGTCGAATTCTGAGACCGTTTGAAAAATGGCCCTTTTCTGGTCGATCCAATTTAACAGAAATTGACCAAACACATTTTCCTTTGCCACACTCACATACTAGCTTCAAAAATTATGAAATTTGAAACCTAGCAATAATTTGACATCTCGGATCCAACAAAAGTGGTTTCGTCGAATTCTGAGGTCGTTTGCAAAATGGCCATTTTCACGGGCTATATAAACTATAGCTACCTTTCGGAAAATTCATTTGGCCATAACTTTTGCTTCCCGTTACGAAACTTTGATTTTTCAGATTTATTAGAAAGATATTCACTAACAGATTTAAATATTTTTGGTTTCACTAAAATCCGTTTTGTTTTTCTCCCGGTATAGTCAGTCAAAATTTGAAATCAAATTTTGAAACTACCGCGCCATTTCAGACCTTGTTTATAATTAGAAATAATTATATTCATTTTCAAACATCGATTCAAACTTATTATTTGTCGTTATTATTTAAAATATTTATTTTAAATATTTTAAATTCACTAAAATAGCCAAATTAAAATTTTTAAATTGGCTCAGATTTTCCGGGTTGGTACAAGTAATCTGCAGTATGGATAACAATTTTAATCTTCTAAAGGATCAACTCTAGGCCTTCCTATCCTTTTTATGTGTAATTGGTAAAGTATACCCCATGTTACCAAATTTTGTATCGTACTTCACTTGTTATTATGCTTTTCAAAGAATTTGACTTTACGTTTATCCTAAAAAGAATTTCATAAAATGGAATGAACCGGCTAACGTGTATTTTTATTTTTTTAACTAAAACGAACTCATAAACCTACAAGACTTTAATAATTCTAGTGTGGATACTTCTATGAAAATCATCATATGTAGACAGCTGCATTCACCAATTTTAATTCAATATTTTCAGAACAAAGTAAAATAAGTACTTCCATGGCATTTGATAGACTGAATTTTTATTTTTATTTTTTTATTTTATTTTTATTATTTTTATTTTTGAAGCACCAATTTGACAATACTCAATGGGAAATCTTGGAACATATTTCTGCCATGGATTTCTAACCTTACAATTTCATTGAAATTTAACTGTGGATTATAATCAATACTGATTGGACTGAGAAACAAACAAGCTAAAATGGACAATCGTAAAGTGAACTGTAGTAGTGTATTATTTATTTATCCATACAAGTTAGAACTCCCTTCAGTTCAGGTTTTAAATCTATTCTCTAAAGTTCAGTACTAATTATAAATGCAGGGATATGTGAGCGTGAAGCAACTTCGAACCAGCTGGTTAAACAATCAGGCTTAAACTATTTTACTCTGTCTTAACTGAAATTAAATTACTTGGAAACACAATCAATCGTGAACTAATACCCACATTTGAAGTGTACTACGAAAAATACATGTATACACATATAATTCAAGTGTGCAAATGTTCAAATCAAATCAGGACGGCCAATGACAATTCAGGGATAGCAAACATTAGCAACGGCATGCAACAATAATCATCCATCGTAAAACATCCCATATTAACTATTTTATTTCGGTAATATTGAAGTTTAAGAACTTGAAACGGATTTAATCAATCATGAGTGGGTACTCACCATACTGCCGTGTTTTACTAAATCAAAGCGAAGAGTGGAGGAGACGACGTCTTCGACGATTTCCGATGGCTTCTGCCTTTGATTCGATGGCTTGGTGGTTGAAGCGATCTGCAGTGGGTTTCGAGACTGCCTGATGATGATTTGATTCGATAGCAAGGTTTTCATTGGGAAAAAGATCGGTCTTTGAGTTAAATTGCTTAAAGGAGGAGCAATTAGATCTCCGGTGGCCATGATTTTGGGGCAGAAGGTGGAGCAAGGCTGGTCGTATGCAGGAGGAGGAAGGTGGTGATTTATTTCAATTTTGGGGGAAAGGGTTTAATTGCGGTGGACATTAAAAAGGAAGAACGAGTTGCTAAAGATTTTAAGGAAAAGACGAGATTTTTATAGAAGTAAAGCTATTGGGGATAAGAACGATGTTTAATCAATAGACTTTAGGGTTGTCGGCTTTACAGATGTAGGTCTGCCAAATTTCCAACTAAAGTAGGTTATAACCAAGTATAATTTAATATTTAAGGGTACCGTAAACCATTGTTGAATTCCCAATATTCATGCCGTAAACAGTCCCCAAATACGATAAAAATTGTACGTATCCCTTCGTTTCCATGTTCTGAACTCAATAAAATTAGTCTGGTCGGATTTTGATTCTATTTGCATATGATATTATTTTATTATTAGTTCATTTATCGGTTCACCGATTTTTCCCTGTTTGTCCATTAACAACTCTGTTCACTTCCACATTTGAAACATTAATTTTTTATTCTCACAATTACGCACATATCAAATCAACTTTCATATATCTCAACAACAAAAAATCTCTGATTTGCGTTAACTAACGTTTACTTTTAAAATTCAACAACTTATATTTTTAATCGAATTTCAAATTCAATTCGAATATCCAACCAAATTCAATTCAAATATTCAATAATAAATATCTGTTTTCAAACCAACTGTCCTGAATTAAATATGGAATTCCAATTCAACTCAAACAATACATTTGCTTTTAAATTTCTGATTCCAGCTTTAATATAAAACAGTCAAATTTTTAATTAATTCCATTTCAAATTGTCCAAATTTCTAGGACGTTACATCGCATATCCGTCGATCTCCAAGTACGTCTGGACGATCACCAACTGATTCCCTCCTCTTGGGTGTAAGCCCAATCGAGATCATCAGTAATCACCCAAACGATGTGAAGACCTCCGGTCTTCGACCACCGTCTTCATCCTCGACACCACGTCGAATCAATTATTCAGAATGGGATAAACCCGATCTTTCTGAATAACTCGCGTATATAATAAACAAGTGTTACACAAACACAACATACGCCTCATTCCAATTCAGAATATTCTTTTATTCAAATATTCTTATACTTTGGGAAAGGTTCCCATTAATTTTATCAAAGATTAATTCTTTAAATTTATTCTTTAATCTTCCTTTGAATAACAATTCAAATTAGTCGGGATTAGCGAACCACACCGAAGTAATCATTTATTTTATTTCCCAATCCCAACCTATTCATCCCATGAAGTAAAACTGGTAATACTTCATATCTAACACCACGGTGTTATCGGTAAATTCAATTACCATTTCACATTCAAATCTAATTAAAGATTTAACTATCGCCTGGAGCAAAACTGGTGATACTCCATTCTCAATTATTTTAATCTAATTAAAGATTCATTAAAACTCCACTTAGTTTTAATCTTCCCAAAAATCAATATCCTGTCTTTAACTGGGTTAAAGAACCAATGTCATTTAAAACACGGTTCACTATAAACCCCAAAATCACATTCCATTCCAATTCAATTATTGAAACTTCTGGTTACTTTTAAAACCCTTTCAAATCCAATTTATTTATTTAAAAATAAATAAATTATTATTCTAGTTCAAAACTAGTTCATTTCGATAAAAATCTATTTTTATCTTTTCAAATTTGGAAATTTTTTCATCTTAATTCTTCACAAATCATTTCTTATGATTTTACACAAATTATTACTATTTTTAATAATTTTATCAAGGCTCGTACAGTCGAATTCCATCAACGGCCATTGAACTGCACTTACAGCGACCTTTTCCAAATTTGATTTGGACATAATTCCAAATCCAACCGTTAGGTTTATAATTTCTAATATTCGTTAGAAAGCTCTTTTCGGTACGAACCCAACCGTTCCGCTTTTACGAGAATCCGACGGTCGGATCTCCCGTAATGTCCATTCGAAGTCAATGGTCGAAATTCGAATCAAAATTGAATATTCCACATCATCGATATACAAATGATAATATTTTCAAAACGTGATATTTTGAAATCACTTTCTTTTCTATATTCATTATAAAAATGAATAAAATCGATATAAATAGCGTTCACATCAAAATGGCGTCAATCTAATCAAAACGGCTTTTATTCAACACATGAATATATTCTATTCAACACATGAATATTTATTCTATTCAACACATGAATTTATATTATTCAACACATGAATTTTTATTCTATTCAACACATGAATTTTTATTCTATTCAACACACGAATTTTTATTCTATTCAACACACGAATTTTTATTCTATTCAATACATGAATTTATATTATTCAACACATGAATTTTTATTCTAGTCTACACATGAATTTTTATTCTATTCAACACATGAATGTATTTTTCTATTCAACACATGAATTTATTTCTATTTAACACATGAATTTATTTTTATAATATTCCTTATTTTCCAAATTGGAATGGGGCCCAATCAATTACCATATAATGTTAACTATATGGATTCCCTACAACACATGTATATAATAGAAACGATAAATCATCAACCATCATCCAGAGCGCACCACTCAACTGCATAAGCATTAAATATACATAATTAACGCTTACACGGTCTGTCAACCTATCGATTGACATATAACTAAACAATCAGGATTAGTGTACGTCAAATATCATCCCAATACCCGTGTGGGGTTTCAAATCAACAAACACAGATTTTTATTTGTGCAGTTGGGCGATGTGTAAAATTTATCGTCCCAATCAATATCAGTCAAATGGGCGTACATAAACAAATCCTTCAATTTGTAAATGAATATTTATTTTATTTCAACACATGAATATATATTTTATTTCAACACATGAATATATATTTTATTTCAACACATGAATATATATTTCATTTCAACACATGAATATATATTTTATTTCAACGCATGAATATATATATTTTATTTCAATACATGAATATATATTTTATTTCAATTCCAATCACACAATCAATTTTCACAACACATCAATCAAAGAAACAAGCCGTCCATGGTCTGTGGACGATGGGTGTCAGGTGTTGCTAAGCACCGTCTGCATCCTAGTATATATTTCAACTAGAAAATAAATTGAAAGTGAGGAGTTCTCACCTTTGGGTTCCACCCCGCCATTCTTTAATTCTGAGTGGTTCAGATTTGATTTGCCCGAAATTCCTACGCCTTCCTTTTCATGATGTTCATATTAAAAACCATATTTTTAATATGATGTTCTATATATTAAAAATCATATTTTTATTTCTACTTCATATATTTCTTTGTATGATTATTTTATAAATAACATACATAGGCTAAAAATTATATCTTTATCTTTCTAAAAATAATTTCATGCCATACACTAATTAAAATCATATTTTTAATCTTGCTAAAAATATTTCCTACCTACGATAAAAATTCTATTTTTAACTAACCAAAAATGATATTTTTACATAACTAAAAATCATAACTTTATCGCTACTTCATCCTAAAGATCAAATTTTTATCTCGCTACGGTATATATAAAAAATTGAATTTTTACTGCTATTCTATATATAAAAATCGAATTTTTATCGCTATAAAAATCCTATCTTTTTACTACAAAAATCCTATCTTTTTACTAAAATCTTATTTTTTCTATAAATTGAAAATCATATTTTCATTTCGTTAAAAAATCTCAACTTTATGGCATTAAAAATCTAAATTTTATATGAATTGAAACCGAAGAAAAGAGGAAGACTTACAGTGTTTAAGGAGTTTGATTTGGCGGAGAAAAAAGGGGGTAATCGGTCGCTGGTTGCTCGTGGTGGTCGGAGGGGAGAGAAACTGAAAGAACCCGTAACTTCCCCGTGAAGGAAAGCACGAATACTTTGAGAACAACACACAAAAGGACGCATACGGAAGAACATTTCATTGTTATTACAACAATTCCATCAGATACAAGAATATACAGAGTATAAATGAATAAATTACATTCGATAAATATCAGAGATTACAATACATTACATAGCAGCGGAAAAATAATACAAAAGCACAACTAGAAGTGATACACGGATACAGAGCTTTCCGAGCATCGTTCCAGCTGTAAATCAGGACCCTGTGAATATAAATCTGCAAAACCAAAACTACTAGCTGCCCGTGTGGAAAATAGGGGCACCCAGAGTTTAGGTTAAAACAATAAACTCCAGGTCAGTCATGTGACTGGTGTGAGAACTAAAACAGTTATTAATATTGGTTTTAAAGTTTGGTAAATCTAGGGACCACGCCGTATAACACGGAACGGGTTTCCTCCCAAGAATACCAGTGCATAGAACAAACAGCGCAATGCTAAATAAAGAAAAATGAAGCTGTTATAAGACCCAGGTCCCATCACACAATGCAACGCAAGCCGGAGGATAGGGTTTTCCCTTATAACAGCCAAAGCATGCTTGATACGTTTAAAACACATTATTTGATACTATAATAGGTGTATAGTGTCAAAACAATTTCAATCATAAGTATCAATCATAGGCGGCATAGCTACCATCTACTATGTCGCCATACTAGTTCTACAATTAAAACCGCAATACACGTATTGGAAATTGGATTTCCATCATGAGTCGAGGCAAGGGGCAAGCTCCTCTCCGCGTTCGAGACACTCTAGCAAATGCCTCAGGACCCCACTATGATCCTTGGAATCGGCTGGGCCGGTCCTCTCTTACTTTTGAGGATTGGCAATTCCTGAACACACGTTTCCCGGTCCTTACAGACCTATATCCGAGGCGCCTCGTATCCAACAACCACACAGGTGAAAAGTATATAAATGTCAGGGCTGGTAGGTCACTGACACCACCCTAGCTAGAAAGAAACGTCGTGCTCTCCCAGCGGTCCGTCTCCCGTTTTTGACTCATACCAAGGTGTGAGGCTCGCGAATTCACGTTATACACAAAGCTACGCCACACAGGCCGTGCTTTGATCATCAACCACAAGACTTTGCTTTTCAACAGAAGCCTTGATCAATTGCCACTTACGCATGCCACATTGGCAATTCACTCCATGCGACTGATGTCCATCGATATACAACCTCTGAGCTCGTATGTCTCAGAGAAGGGCGTTAAGCAAGAGAATAAATTCTCCGCCGCCAAACAGATGTATATTTAATAGAGATCAATCAACACAGAATAAAATCCAATGTCAGACACACAATCCATTTACAAGTTCGTTCTGGGTCTGAACGAAACCGGAGGCACTTTCCTCGCATATCCATCCATCTCCAAGTACGTCTGGACGATCACCAACTGATTCCCTCATCCTGGGTGTACAGCCCAATCAAGATCATCAGTAATCACCCAAACGATGTGAAGACTTCCGGTCTTCAACCCCCGTCTTCATCTTCGACATCTCGTCGAATCGATTATTCAGAATGGGTATAAACCCGGCCTTTCTGAATAACCCACGTATATAATAAACGAATGTTACACAAACACAACAAACGCCTCATTCCAATTCAGAATATTCTTTTATTCACAAAAACACATTCTTAGGGAAATGTTCCCATTAATTTTATCCAAGATAAATTCTTCTAAATTTATTCTATAATCTTCCTTTGGATATCATTTCAAACTAGTCGGGATTAACGAACCACACCGAAGTAATTATTTATTTTATTTCCCAATCCCAACCTATATATCCCAACCTATATATCCCATGGAGAAAACTGGTAATACTCCACATCTAACACCACGGTGTTATCGGTAAAATTAATTACCATTTCACGTTCAAATCTAATTAAAGATTTAACTATCGCTTTGGAGCAAAACTGGTGGTACTCCACTCTCGATCACTTTTCAAATTTGATAATTAAAATTATCAATTCACATTTTTAATCTAATTAAAGATTCATTAAAACTCCACTTAGTTTTAATCTTTTCAAAAATCAATATCCTACCTTTAACTGGGTTAAAGAACCAATGTCATCAAAACACGATTCACGACAAACCAAATCACATTTGATATTAAATACAAGGCTCTGAATAGAAAATATATCGGCTTATATTCAATATCAAATTCTAAAACCAACAAATATCGTATTGGAAATAACGATATATAATATATCTTTCAAATTCCCAAAACAATATCTGTATAGTCCCGAAATCCAACATCGAAATATTCCGAAAATAATTTTGATTCAACTCCACTTCCACTTCAGAATATTGGGAATATTGATTATTTTTAAAATCACTTTCAAATTCAATTTATTTATTTCAAAAAAATAAATTGATTTTAATTCTAGTTCAAAACTAGTTCATTTCGATAAAAATCTATTTTTATCTTTTCAAATGTGGAGTTTTTCACCCTAGTTCTTTCCAATTCACATATTATAATTTTACACAAATTATAGATATTTTTAATAATTTTATCAAGGCCCGTACAGTCGATTTCCATCAACGGCTATCGAACTGCACTTACAGCGACCTTTTTCGAATTTGATTTGGACATTATTCCAAATCCAACCGTTAGATTTCAAATTTCTAACATTTATTGGAAAGCTCTTTTCGATACGAACCCAACGGTTCCGGTTTTAGGAGAATCCGACGGTCGGATCTCCCGCAATGTCCGTTTGAAATAAATGGTCGAAATTCACGAACTGCCGCAGCGCGGCGCGTTCTATTCAGGCCATTATATTATATATATAATATATATAATATATATTTCATCGATTTCTATTTAAAACGAATTTTATAAATCGTTTTAAATTCGTTTCTGAAACAATTCAACTTCTATATTCAATTCAAATCAAAATTGAATTCTTCTTTATAAATCCGTTTAAAATTCATTTCTATTCAATTCAAATTTTAATTCAATTTTAATTCATTTCAATTCACTTTCAATTCAATTTGAATTCGTTTTCAATTCATTTCATTTCGAAATCGTTTTCAATTCAATTCATTTCGAAATCGTTTTCAATTCAATTCATTTCGAAATCGTTTTCAATTCATTTCATTTCGAAATCGTTTTCAATTCAATTCATTTCGAAATCGTTTTCAATTCAATTTATTTCGAAATCGTTTTCAATTCAATTTATTTCGAAATCATTTTCAATTCAATTTATTTCGAAATCGTTTTCAATTCAATTCATTTCGAAATCGGTTTCAATTCAATTCATTTCGAAATCGTTTTCAATTCAATTCATTTCGAAATCGTTTTCAATTCAATTCATTTCGAAATCGTTTTAAAATCGATATAAATATCGTTCACGTCGAAATAACGCATCTCTAATCAACACGACTTTATATTTTCCAAAACTCCTTTATTCTATCCAACAAATGAATATATATCCCATTCAACACATGAATCTATATTTCTTTCAACACACGACTAATCTCAACACATGAGTACTGTCAACACATCACTATTTTTGTTATGTAAAATATTTTATAAAACTAAGGTATCTATCGTTTGATTTTCAATTAGACTTCTACTGGGAAGTAGTTCTAATTTTAAATGTGATAAAGATGTAATTTATTTTATTTAAAATATTTCACTCAACACATGAATAGTTTCAACCCATAATCATCGTCAACACATGACTATTTTTATATTCAACACATGAATTTTCTTTTATAATATTCATTATTTTCCCGATTGGAATGAGGCCCAATCAATCACCATATAACGTTAATTATATGGATTCCATACAACACATGTATATAATAGCATTAATAAACAATCAACCATCAACCAAAGTGCACTACACTGTATAAGCATCAAATATAGATATCTGACGCTTATAACAGTCTGTCAATCGACCGATCGACATATTTAATCAATCCGGATGAGTGAACATCAAATTTCATCCCAACATCCGTGTGGGGTTTCAAACAATCAAATACAGATTTTATTTGTGCAGTTGGGCGATGTGTAAAATTTATCGACCCAATCAATGTCAGTCAAATCAGTGTACATAAACAAACCGTCCGGTTTGTAAATGAATATTTTATTTATTCACTTTCACGTTAAAAACTATATTTTTAACGATAAAATATTTTATTTCAACACATGAATTTCTATTCAGTTCATTTATTCAATAAAATGATATTTTTATTTTTCTAACATATTTTAGAAAATTTCGGCGGCATAACGGCACGATACTAGAAACGGGACGAGGCCTAGCCTTATCCCCGGTCTAGTGAAGGCCCACGCCATTCACACATCAATCAAATTCACCAAACAACCAAATTCAAATCAAATCATATAACTAAGCTATGCAACCAAACAAACAAGTCCATGGTCTGTGGACGATTGTGTCGGGTGCTACTAAGCACCGTCTGCATCCTAGTATATATATATATATATAAATAGAAATGAAATTGAAAGGTGAGAAATTCTCACATTTAGATATCCAACTTCACGGCACTTCCTTTATAGAAATCTTCTTCGTTATCCCATCTTCGTCATCTTCGTTGCCCGTAGTCACTATATATATAAAAATCACACATTTTTATATTTCGATGTCTTTAAAATAAAAATCACGTTTTTATTTATTCACTTTCAATTTAGAAATCATATTTTTATAATCACTTCATATAT
Organism: Allium sativum; assembly: GCA_030737875.1. Classification (NCBI taxonomy): domain Eukaryota; kingdom Viridiplantae; phylum Streptophyta; class Magnoliopsida; order Asparagales; family Amaryllidaceae; genus Allium; species Allium sativum. The sequence continues at coordinate 471,674,058 of CM060909.1, forward strand.
TTAAAAATCGAATTTTTACTATGCTATTCAATATATAAAAATCATATTTCCTTACCGCTAATATATAGATAAAAATTCTATTTTTATAACGCTATTCTCTATATAAAGATTTCGCCTTTTCAAAAATATAGATTTCATCTTTATAAAAATCATCACTTTATTTCAACGTATATAAAATAAAAATCAGATTTTTATTTCGCTACATATACAAAGATGATATCTTTATATTCTCTATCCTATAAAGATTATATTTTTAATACTTTAAAAATATAAAAATCATATTTTTAATATTTCTATATAGTAAAGATTATATTTTTAATACTTTAAAAATATAAAAATCATATTTTTATCACTATGCTTTTTAAACAAAAATCTAATTTTATCTAAGTAAGAATCACATTTTTCTTCTAACTAAAAATTACACCTTTATATACTCGAAGATCCTATTTTTTACCAAGACAAATAAAAAAAATCAAAACTTTATTTTAAACAAAAATCAAAACTTTATTTTAAACAAAAATCAAAACTTTATATTAGAAATCTCAGTTTTAACTAATTAAAAATCCCAACTTTAACTAATAATAATAAAAACAGAAAATAAAATGAAATTAAAGGTTTTCACCTTTGCTTTTCTTTGCAAAACGAGAGAGGGAGTTTATGGAGTTGGCGTTGGGTGATTGGAGGCTAGGGGAGGCGCGCAGGTGGTCGGAGGAGGGGAGTTCGTGGCGGAGGGGAGGTCGGCGGTTGAGGGCGACGGTGGGTGGGGCTGGGGGCTTGGACGCGGCGGTCCTGGTGGAGGAGGGGTGCGTCGAAGAACGGGGCGGCGTTCGTCGTCGAGGCAGGCTAGGGTTGCGAGCAGAAGCTCGCGCGAGGTGTTTGGAGGAGGGGAGAGAAGGAAGGGGGCAGGACTGGAGGCAGGCGCAGCGGTCGGAGCACCCCCCCGGTGGTGGTGGCGATGGCAATTCCCGCCATCGATTTGAAGAATCGATTTTTTTTTTATTCTTTCTGTTGAAATAATTTAGAACGGGGGGGGGGGGGGGGGGGCAGAGGGTAATAAAGGGGAAAGAGATAATTTTTTTTATTATTAATTTATTTATTTTATCCTAAAGAGTTGACTTTTCGTTTCAACTCAGATTTGAACCCGCCGACTGTTGTCCCTAGCGTAATACCCCCATTCCGAACACAATAGGATATGCCACGTAGGCCAATTCGACTGTTTGAATCAGTTTTCTTTGAATTTACATTTAAATCACTTTATTGAATTTTAAACGTACATTTCAAATTACCGGGGTCACATACTAACTCTAAAAATTCCAGAAAAATATTTTCTAGCTTCGTATTGACGATACGGTCCTAACAAAACTAGTTTCGTCGAATTCTGAGACCGTTGGAAAAATGGCCAATTTCCAGTCGATTAAAATCAACTGAAATGGTCAAAACACGTTTTCCTTTGCCACGCTCACATATTGATTCGAAAAATTATGAAATTTGAAACCTAGCAATAGTTTGACATCACGGACCCAACAAAAGTGGTTTCGTCAAAATCCGAGGTCATTTGCAAAATGTCCATTTTTAAGGGCCTGAATTCTATAGCGACTATTCAGAATTTTCAACTGGACATACCTTTTGATTCCCGCCATGAAATCTCAATTTGTCGGATTCGTTGGAAAGATATCATCAATTAGATCCTATCATTTTTGGTTTCACTAAAATCCGGATTGTTTTGCACCCGGTACATTCAATTGAAGTTTGAAATCGAATTATCGAACTACCGCGCCGTTTTCAATTCTATTTATAATTATATAAATATTTATATTCTAACGACGACGTATATAATATATACGTTGAATTCTATTCAAAATAAATTTTCTCGTCGATATTATTTAAAATAATCTATTTTAAATATTCAAAATTCGCTAAAACTGCCAAAATAAAAATTTTAAACTGGCCCGGATTTTACGGGTTATTACAATCTCCCCCACTTAAAACTTTTCGTCCCCGAAAAGGAACAAAGTCGAAAGTGGTTTGATTAATTAACTCTACGTTCGATCTGGCTTCCATTCTCCAACTTTTCAGTTTCTGAGAATTTTCAAAATTTCAAAAATTTGGCTAACACCCTAAATTTTCGAAAAATTTCGCCATAACCTCCCCTGCACCGGGAGCATCGGGGAATTTCAAATAGCTTCCCCGGTCCTTCAGATCTCAAAAAGAAAAAGAAAAAGCCAAGCGGCTAGCCAATAGGCTCACAAAATCATCATCACCCAAACAAAACAGGAAATTATATAGTAAACATGTACCTATTTGTCGGGCAAACAAATTTTATTCTTCGGCTCTAGCCTCCTTGCTATGACCTGTTCAAAAGATATACATGTATGCAAGCAAATGCGGCCAATTTTCAATATAGGTCAATATGTGATTATATTAGGCATAAATGGTTAAAAATTAGCAAACAATTAAACAAACAACACAAACATCAATCAATTAGTGAATTAGAGTTTCAAATTCATAATTGTTGATATATATACAGAAAATCTTGTTTTGATGCCAAATCACAACAATGTGTTCTAACTATATAAGTTTTGGTTCTCACACCAGTCTAATGGAAATATATAGATATCACACCTTCGTTACTCGAACATGAATACTAATGACAACTAGTCAATCATCAGAATCATCTTCGGGCCACTAGAGTATGATTCTATATCTATCCAGTATATTAAGACTTCGAATATACGTTCATGACGCGTATACGCGAAATCTATATATACTCGATTGTCCATATTCAAAATAAATAAATATTCAAATACATATAAAACGATTTAAATTTTCCAAACAAAATTTTTTCATTTGAAAAATATACTCTTCACACTCGTTCTAGGATACTACTGATCCTATCTCTAACGAGTAATTCTAATTGGATATTGCTAATCCAATATCTGATGAATTCTTTCGTATGGTTCTAATGTGTCTTGTTCTCGAGCTCTGTAAACCAAAGCTCTGATACCAACTGAAAGAACCCGTAACTTCCCCGTGAAGGAAAGCACGAATACTTTGAGAACAACACACAAAAGGACGCATACGGAAGAACATTTCATTGTTATTACAACAATTCCATCAGATACAAGAATATACAGAGTATAAATGAATAAATTACATTCGATAAATATCAGAGATTACAATAAATTACATAGCAGCGGAAAAATAATACAAAAGCACAACTAGAAGTGATACACGGATACAGAGCTTTCCGAGCATCGTTCCAGCTGTAAATCAGGACCCTGTGAATATAAATCTGCAAAACCAAAACTACTAGCTGCCCGTGTGGAAAATAGGGGCACCCAGAGTTTAGGTTAAAACAATAAACTCCAGGTCAGTCATGTGACTGGTGTGAGAACTAAAACAGTTATTAATATTGGTTTTAAAGTTTGGTAAATCTAGGGACCACGCCGTATAACACGGAACGGGTTTCCTCCCAAGAATACCAGTGCATAGAACAAACAACGCAATGCTAAATAAAGAAAAATGAAGCTGTTATAAGACCCAGGTCCCATCACACAATGCAACGCAAGCCGGAGGATAGGGTTTTCCCTTATAACAGCCAAAGCATGCTTGATACGTTTAAAACACATTATTTGATACTATAATAGGTGTATAGTGTCAAAACAATTTCAATCATAAGTATCAATCATAGGCGGCATAGCTACCATCTACTATGTCGCCATACTAGTTCTACAATTAAAACCGCAATACACGTATTGGAAATTGGATTTCCATCATGAGTCGAGGCAAGGGGCAAGCTCCTCTCCGCGTTCGAGACACTCTAGCAAATGCCTCAGGACCCCACTATGATCCTTGGAATCGGCTGGGCCGGTCCTCTCTTACTTTTGAGGATTGGCAATTCCTGAACACACGTTTCCCGGTCCTTACAGACCTATATCTGAGGCGCCTCGTATCCAACAACCACACAGGTGAAAAGTATATAAATGTCAGGGCTGGTAGGTCACTGACACCACCCTAGCTAGAAAGAAACGTCGTGCTCTCCCAGCGGTCCGTCTCCCGTTTTTGACTCATACCGAGGTGTGAGGCTCGCGAATTCACGTTATACACAAAGCTACGCCACACAGGCCGTGCTTTGATCATCAACCACAAGACTTTGCTTTTCAACAGAAGCCTTGATCAATTGCCACTTACGCATGCCACATTGGCAATTCACTCCATGCGACTGATGTCCATCGATATACAACCTCTGAGCTCGTATGTCTCAGAGAAGGGCGTTAAGCAAGAGAATAAATTCTCCGCCACCAAACAGATGTATATTTAATAGAGATCAATCAACACAGAATAAAATCCAATGTCAGACACACAATCCATTTACAAGTTCGTTCTGGGTCTGAACGAAACCGGAGGCACTTTCCTCGCATATCCATCCATCTCCAAGTACGTCTGGACGATCACCAACTGATTCCCTCATCCTGGGTGTACAGCCCAATCAAGATCATCAGTAATCACCCAAACGATGTGAAGACTTCCGGTCTTCAACCACCGTCTTCATCTTCGACATCTCGTCGAATCGATTATTCAGAATGGGTATAAACCCGGCCTTTCTGAATAACCCACGTATATAATAAACGAATGTTACACAAACACAACAAACGCCTCATTCCAATTCAGAATATTCTTTTATTCACAAAAACACATTCTTAGGGAAATGTTCCCATTAATTTTATCCAAGATAAATTCTTCTAAATTTATTCTATAATCTTCCTTTGGATATCATTTCAAACTAGTCGGGATTAACGAACCACACCGAAGTAATTATTTATTTTATTTCCCAATCCCAACCTATATATCCCAACCTATATATCCCATGGAGAAAACTGGTAATACTCCACATCTAACACCACGGTGTTATCGGTAAAATTAATTAACATTTCACGTTCAAATCTAATTAAAGATTTAACTATCGCTTTGGAGCAAAACTGGTGGTACTCCACTCTCGATCACTTTTCAAATTTGATAATTAAAATTATCAATTCACATTTTTAATCTAATTAAAGATTCATTAAAACTCCACTTAGTTTTAATCTTTTCAAAAATCAATATCCTACCTTTAACTGGGTTAAAGAACCAATGTCATCAAAACATGATTCACGACAAACCAAATCACATTTGATATTAAATACAAGGCTCTAAATAGAAAATATATCGGCTTATATTCAATATCAAATTCTGAAACCAACAAATATCGTATTGGAAATAACGATATATAATATATCTTTCAAATTCCCAAAACAATATCTGTATAGTCCCGAAATCCAACATCGAAATATTCCGAAAATAATTTCGATTCAACTCCACTTCCACTTCAGAATATTGGGAATATTGATTATTTTTAAAATCACTTTCAAATTCAATTTATTTATTTCAAAAAAATAAATTGATTTTAATTCTAGTTCAAAACTAGTTCATTTCGATAAAAATCTATTTTTATCTTTTCAAATGTGGAGTTTTTCACCCCAGTTCTTTCCAATTCACATATTATAATTTTACACAAATTATAGATATTTTTAATAATTTTATCAAGGCCCGTACAGTCGATTTCCATCAACGGCTATCGAACTGCACTTACAACGACCTTTTTCGAATTTGATTTGGACATAATTCCTAATCCAACCGTTAGATTTCAAATTTCTAACATTTATTGGAAAGCTCTTTTCGATACGAACCCAACGGTTCCGGTTTTAGGAGAATCCGACGGTCGGATCTCCCGCAATGTCCGTTTGAAATAAATGGTCGAAATTCACGAACTGCCGCAGCGCGGCGCGTTCTATTCAGGCCATTATATTATATATATAATATATATAATATATATTTCGTCGATTTCTATTTAAAACGAATTTTATAAATCGTTTTAAATTCGTTTCTGAAACAATTCAACTTCTATATTCAATTCAAATCAAAATTGGATTCTTCTTTATAAATCTGTTTAAAATTCATTTCTATTCAATTCAAATTTTAATTCAATTTGAATTCATTTCAATTCACTTTCAATTCAATTTGAATTCGTTTTCAATTCATTTCATTTCGAAATCGTTTTCAATTCAATTCATTTCGAAATCGTTTTCAATTCAATTCATTTCGAAATCGTTTTCAATTCATTTCATTTCGAAATCGTTTTCAATTCAATTCATTTCGAAATCGTTTTCAATTCAATTTATTTCGAAATCGTTTTCAATTCAATTTATTTCGAAATCGTTTTCAATTCAATTTATTTCGAAATCGTTTTCAATTCAATTCATTTCGAAATCGGTTTCAATTCAATTCATTTCGAAATCGTTTTCAATTCAATTCATTTCGAAATCGTTTTCAATTCAATTCATTTCGAAATCGTTTTAAAATCGATATAAATATCGTTCACGTCGAAATAACGCATCTCTAATCAACACGGCTTTATATTTTCCAAAACTCCTTTATTCTATCCAACAAATGAATATTTATCCCATTCAACACATGAATCTATATTTCTTTCAACACACGACTAATCTCAACACATGAGTACTGTCAACACATCACTATTTTTGTTATGTAAAATATTTTATAAAACTAAGGTATCTATCGTTTGATTTTCAATTAGACTTCTACTGGGAAGTAGTTCTAATTTTAAATGTGATAAAGATGTAATTTATTTTATTTAAAATATTTCACTCAACACATGAATAGTTTCAACCCATAATCATCGTCAACACATGACTATTTTTATATTCAACACATGAATTTTCTTTTATAATATTCATTATTTTCCCGATTGGAATGAGGCCCAATCAATCACCATATAACGTTAATTATATGGATTCCATACAACACATGTATATAATAGCATTAATAAACAATCAACCATCAACCAAAGTGCACTACACTGTATAAGCATCAAATATAGATATCTGACGCTTATAACAGTCTGTCAATCGACCGGTCGACATATTTAATCAATCCGGATGAGTGAACATCAAATTTCATCCCAACACCCGTGTGGGGTTTCAAACAATCAAATACAGATTTTATTTGTGCAGTTGGGCGATGTGTAAAATTTATCGACCCAATCAATGTCAGTCAAATCAGTGTACATAAACAAACCGTCCGGTTTGTAAATGAATATTTTATTTATTCACTTTCACGTTAAAAACTATATTTTTAACGATAAAATATTTTATTTCAACACATGAATTTCTATTCAGTTCATTTATTCAATAAAATGATATTTTTATTTTTCTAACATATTTTAGAAAATTTCGGCGGCATAACGGCACGATACTAGAAACGGGACGAGGCCTAGCCTTATCCCCGGTCTAGTGAAGGCCCACGCCATTCACACATCAATCAAATTCACCAAACAACCAAATTCAAATCAAATCATATAACTAAGCTATGCAACCAAACAAACAAGTCCATGGTCTGTGGACGATTGTGTCGGGTGCTACTAAGCACCGTCTGCATCCTAGTATATATATATATAAATAGAAATGAAATTGAAAGGTGAGAAATTCTCACATTTAGCTATCCAACTTCACGGCACTTCCTTTATAGAAATCTTCTTCGTTATACCATCTTCGTCATCTTCGTTGCCCGTAGTCACTATATATATAAAAATCACACATTTTTATATTTCGATGTCTTTAAAATAAAAATCACGTTTTTATTTATTCACTTTCAATTTAGAAATCATATTTTTATAATCACTTCATATATTTAAAAATCGAATTTTTACTATGCTATTCAATATATAAAAATCATATTTCCTTACCGCTAATATATAGATAAAAATTATATTTTTATAACGCTATTCTCTATATAAAGATTTTGCCTTTTCAAAAATATAGATTTCATCTTTATAAAAATCATCACTTTATTTCAACGTATATAAAATAAAAATCAGATTTTTATTTCGCTACATATACAAAGATGATATCTTTATATTCTCTATCCTATAAAGATTATATTTTTAATACTTTAAAAATATAAAAATCATATTTTTAATATTTCTATATAGTAAAGATTATATTTTTAATACTTTAAAAATATAAAAATCATATTTTTATCACTATGCTTTTTAAACAAAAATCTAATTTTATCTAAGTAAGAATCACAATTTTCTTCTAACTAAAAATTACACCTTTATATACTCGAAGATCCTATTTTTTACCAAGACAAATAAAAAAAAATCAAAACTTTATTTTAAACAAAAATCAAAACTTTATTTTAAACAAAAATCAAAACTTTATATTAGAAATCTCAGTTTTAACTAATTAAAAATCCCAACTTTAACTAATAATAATAAAAACAGAAAATAAAATGAAATTAAAGGTTTTCACCTTTGCTTTTCTTTGCAAAACGAGAGAGGGAGTTTATGGAGTTGGCGTTGGGTGATTGGAGGCTAGGGGAGGCGCGCAGGTGGTCGGAGGAGGGGAGTTCGTGGCGGAGGGGAGGTCGGCGGTTGAGGGCGACGGTGGGTGGGGCTGGGGGCTTGGACGCGGCGGTCCTGGTGGAGGAGGGGTGCGTCGAAGAACGGGGCGGCGTTCGTCGTCGAGGCAGGCTAGGGTTGCGAGCAGAAGCTCGCGCGAGGTGTTTGGAGGAGGGGAGTGAAGGAAGGGGGCAGGACTGGAGGCAGGCGCGGCGGTCGGAGCACCCCCCCGGTGGTGGTGGCGATGGCAATTCCCCCCATCGATTTGAAGAATCGATTTTTTTTTTATTCTTTCTGTTGAAATAATTTAGAACGGGGGGGGGGCCAGAGGGTAATAAAGGGGAAAGAGATATATTTTTTGTTATTAATTTATTTATTTTATCCTAAAGAGTTGACTTTTCGTTTCAACTCAGATTTGAACCCGCCGACTGTCGTCCCTAGCGTAATACCCCCATTCCGAACACAATGGGATATGCCACGTAGGCCAATTCGACTGTTTGAATCAGTTTTCTTTGAATTTACATTTAAATCACTTTATTGAATTTTAAACGTACATTTCAAATTACCGGGGTCACATACTAACTCTAAAAATTCCAGAAAAATATTTTCTAGCTTCGTATTGACGATACGGTCCTAACAAAACTAGTTTCGTCGAATTCTGAGACCGTTGGAAAAATGGCCAATTTCCAGTCGATTAAAATCAACTGAAATGGTCAAAACACGTTTTCCTTTGCCACGCTCACATATTGATTCGAAAAATTATGAAATTTGAAACCAAGCAATAGTTTGACATCACGGACCCAACAAAAGTGGTTTCGTCGAAATCCGAGGTCATTTGCAAAATGTCCATTTTTAAGGGCCTGAATTCCATAGCGACTATTCAGAATTTTCAACTGGGCATACCTTTTGATTCCCGCCATGAAATCTCAATTTGTCGGATTCGTTGGAAAGATATCATCAATTAGATCCTATCATTTTTGGTTTCACTAAAATCCGGATTGTTTTGCACCCGGTACATTCAATTGAAGTTTGAAATCGAATTATCGAACTACCGCGCCGTTTTCAATTCTATTTATAATTATATAAATATTTATATTCTAACGACGACGTATATAATATATACGTTGAATTCTATTCAAAATAAATTTTCTCGTCGATATTATTTAAAATAATCTATTTTAAATATTCAAAATTCGCTAAAACTGCCAAAATAAAAATTTTAAACTGGCCCGGATTTTACGGGTTATTACAGAAACAGGCGGAGGAGGGGCTGCTCAGGCCGGCGGCGGGGCCTAGGGTGGCAGACGGCGCTGTTTCCGTAGGGGTTGGGGTCTTCAAATCGGAAGGAGGAGGAGATATAGGAGAGGTGGAGGTCGGAGATGGGGAGGGGGTGGCGTGGGCATGGCGGTGCCGCTGGCGGTGCGACGGAGGTCGCGACGTGGGGCTAGGGGCGGTGGCGGGATTTTCTTTTGATTTGGGGGAAGAAGAGTTTTGAACAAAAACTGAATGGGGGGGCTTATGTAAAAGATTTTATATTTTTATTTTATTTTATTCTCATATAGGTTGACTTTCTATTCGTACTCCAAACAAGGCCTAACAACTGTCACCCCTAGCTAATTACCCTCATTCTGAACACAAAGGGATATGTATCGCAAGCCAGTTTGGCTGTTTCGATCAGTTTTCGTCAAAATCAAAATATAAATCAATATATTGAATTTGAACGCACATTTCAATTTACCGGGGCCACATACGGACTCTAAAAATTCCAGAAAAATATTTTCTAGCTTCGTACTGACGATACAGTCCAAACAAAATTGATTTCAATGAATTATAAGACCGTTTGAAAAATGGCCATTTTCCAGTCGATTAAAATCAACTAAAACTGGTCAAACGCGTTTTCCTTTTCCACGCACACATATTGATTCAGAAAATTACGAATTTTGAAACCTAGCAATAACTTGACATCCCGGATCCAACAAAAGTGGTTTTGTCGAAAACCGAGGTCGTTTGCAAAATTTCCATTTCTAAGGGCCAGAATTCTACATCGACTATTCTGAATTTTCAACTGGACATAACTTTTGATTCCCGCTATGAAATTTCAATTTTTCGGATTCTTTGGAAAGATATTCCCAAATAGATTCTAATATTTTTGGTTTTGCCAAAATCCGGTTTATTTTGAATCCTGCACACTCATATGAACTTTGAAATCGAATTTTCGAACTACCGCGCCATTTTCAATTCCTTTTTATAATTATAAATAAATATTTATATTCTAACGACAATCTATATAAATATATACGTTCTATTTCTATTCAAAATAAATTTCTCATCGTTATTATTTAAAATAATTCATTTTAAATATTCAAAATTCACCAAAATTGCCAAAATAAAAATTTTAAATTGGCTCAGATTTCCGGGTTATTACCATTTGTGTATAGCGTTAATTCGCGAGCCTCACACTTGGTATGAGTCAAAATCAGGATCGTGACTGCAGGGAGTGCATGACGTTTCCTTCTAGCTAGGAGTGGTGTCATGGTATGGAGCCCAGACATTTTTGCTTATGTGGATAATAGATTGCGAGGCGCCATGTATATTGGGTCCCTAGTGGCCCAGAGATAGGTCCGATAGGACCGGGAAACATGTGTTTAGGAATAACCAATCCACTAAAGTGTGGACCGGCCCTGAAGATCCAAGGGTTGCCCGTAGGTATGATCCTGAGGCATTTGCTAGAGTGTCTCGAATCGGGAGGAGTCTTCCTTTGCCTTGACTCATAGATGGAAATCCAATTTCCAATACGACATTTTTCCGGTTTTAGTTATAAAACTAGTATGGCGACATGATATATGGTACTCATGCCTTCTATGATTGATACATTTATATTTGAAGTTGTTTTGACACTATGCACTTATAGTAATATCAAAATGATTTGTTTTAAACGTACCAAGCATGTTTGGCTATTATAAGGGAAAACTATATCCTCCTGCTTGCATTGCATTATGTGATGGGACCTGAGTCTTATAATAGCTTCATTTTTGAAAAAGCATTGTGATGTTTTATTTCTAAAGTGAGATTCATGTGGAGTAAACCCATTCCATGTTATATGGTTTGGTCCCATGATTTCTCAACTTTTAAAGTAAAGATTAATAACTGTTTTAGTTCTCACACCAGTCCCATGACTGACTCGGAGTTTATTGTTTTAACCTAAACTCTGGGTGCCCCTATTTTCCACATGGGCAGCTAGTAGTTTTGGTTTTCGCAGATATTTATTTTCCCAGGATTCTGAATTACAGCTGGAGCTATATTCGGAAAGCTTTGTATCTGTGTATTTCATTCAGTTGTGCTAGTTGATGTATTTTCCGCTATACATTGTATTTATACATTTAAATTTCCGCTGCTTTGTATTTTAATCTCTGATATTATTTTATTTCCGTTGTGTAATATTTATTCAGACTCTGCTATATTCTTGTACTCTGATGTAATTGTTATAATAACAATGAAATGTTCTATTGTTTGTGTTCTGATGAGTGTTGTTCTCAAAGCAATCCGGGCTTTCCCGATAGGGGAAGTTTGGGTTGTTTGCTAACCCCCCTCCTTAACAATTTTAAAATAAATTAAAAACGGTACCCCTTTTAACCAAAAGTGGAGTTCCTTAAACAATCCCATTTTTTTTAACCAACTAATTTAAAGTGAATATCGGGCAGAGTCTCTAAAATGAAACTTTATTTAACGCGGTCATTTTCTAACTTCCAATGTAAAGCTAGTTTATACTGTAGCAATGTATTTTTCAAAAACTTTTGTGTTACTATCTAAAAAAATGAAAATTGTAAATATTAATAGTATATTACTAAAAATAAATTGTTGAAATATCTATAATGAAAAAGTACCGATATATCGGCAACTATTTCATAGTGTATTGCTGATATTAAAAAAAATAAGTTGTTGAAATGTTTGCATTTGTGGTGAATAAGTGCAGACATATCTGCAACAATTATCCTAGTATATTGCAAACATATCTCAGTATATCAAAAAAAAACTATAGACATGTCTATAATTTTCTATGTAGTTGCTGCTGTTTTTGCAATTTCATTAGAACTGATATGGCTTTTATTTGTATGCAATGTACATCTTTTTTGGTAATTTTTCTACAATAATGTGATGTTTGAATAAATTTAGGGATTGAATTTGAAAGTTTGAAGCAATTAGCCAAAATTGCATAAAACATGCAATATTTTGATATAACTACGGTGATGTCTACAATTTTCTAAAAAATGCATTTTTTTCCTGCATTTTCGCTTTTTGAAGCATTTTTTTTTAATTTTCTTACACTAATAGGAAGATGATTATACATCAATTAAGTTTTAATGTTTGGTAGTTTTTTCCGTTGATTTTGGATGATTTTTGAAAAAATAGGGTTCTAATTTACAAAGTTTTAAGACAAAAAGTATTTAAATATTGTGAAACTTAACAGAGACCTTATCCAAATTGTCCATAATTTGAATGGCTTCCTTTTAGAAAATTTAATTGCCTTAATATATATGAAAATTTTGTCCTTTCATTAGAAAAAGTACATAGTTAAATAGTACTCCATTTCCTATTGTAATTTCATATTAAAACAATTATTGTTTCCCTTTTTATGCAAATTTTGATTTTATGTTGATTTTTGATTCGTCGATGTACTACTTCTAATTTTCAATGATATTGTAATGACCCAGATTTTTAACCATTTATTTAAATAATTAAAAATGGTTTTAAATGTTGATTTGGGAATATAAATAACTTTGAATTCAATTATTTTGAATATTATATTGATATAAATAATAAAATAATAAATTTATTCTGAAATGTTTGGAAATATATTGAATTTGCAGTTTTATATGGATTGGCAATATAAAAGGGTTTAATTCAATTTATATTGAATTATATTAATGATTTCATTTATTAAACGACGTGTGAATATATAGTTCATAATTTTATTATAAAACGAGCTGCAGCTAAGGGTGGCAATTAGACCCAACCCAACGGATCTGGACCCGACCTAGCGGGTCCCGGTTCTAGGCGTATCGGGTTTTGTCGGGTCTGAACTATACATTTCAAAAATTTGGACCTAACCCAAGCTTCGGGTCGGGTCGGTTCGGGTTTGGTTCAATAATAACACTAAAAATACATGTATTTCAATGCTTTTCGGCTGGGTCTTTCGAGTCGGGTTTCATCGGGTCTTAAATGTATTTTACATCACCTAGACTTGACCCGAGAACCATTGGGTTCGGTTCGGGTTCGGGACTTTTCAAATCGATTCAGCTCGGGTTTTCGATACTCGATTCTAATTGCCAGCCCTAGCTGCAGCGACGCAGTAGTTGATAATATTACGTTTTGAACTTTAGATGGATGTACATAATTCAAAATAAGTCGGATTTCTTTGAAACAAGAAACGCTCGAATCTATTGGATAATAATTTTCTAGTGGAAGAGAAAATTTGAGTTTTCGTATTGTAGATTTGTATTTATGTCTATATCAAAATTTCAAATAGTCGCTATGGAATTCATTTATAAATTATAATGATTTATTATATAAATAAAAAGGATATTTAATATATTGAATATCGATTTAGCTTGAAACTTAAACCGAAGTATTTTATTTTAAGACTATGAAATTTTGCTCAAATATATCAGATTATAATATTTTATTATTATTATTATATTGAGGTATTTTAAAATTGATTTATTTTAATTCAAATTAGACCGTTAAAAGGAGTATTATTCAAACGACCTCCGTTTCAACGAAACAAATTTTATTAAATCTATAATAACTTATTAATGCTAGATTTCAAGTTTTACGCCAATCGGAATTATTTTGTGAGTGTAGCCGAATTAAATGTGAATATATCGACCATTTGGACTCAAACTAGCAGCATTTTTACAAACGAACTCGGAATTTGATGAAACAAGTTTCATCGGGTCCGTATTATCAAACCATAGCATGCCATCCATTTTCCTCACGAACGGAATGCATATGTGACCATACGAAACAATAAACATCAATTGGAAATGATGATAGGTACGAATAAAAAAATCGTTGGTCGTTATCGTTAATCACCTGAAGAATTGATATTATTAATCTCCTCTATAAGCATTCTATTTCCCCGAAACCCTAACTCCCAATTTCAGACCAATCACCTAAATTTGCAGTTTAGCCCTTAATTACAAATTAATTATATCCTGGTATACGTGAAGAAGTAGTCAAAAATTCCAACATGGAAGTTGTAGTAGAGGTAGAGGGGGAGGTGATGGCAAAATTTGGTCGCCTCACATCACCTGTGATGACCGGAATGGCACGAAAACCGAAACAGGTTATTTTCGTTCTTTGCTTGATTGAAGGAGATTGGTTCAATTTCAGATGTTCAAACCTGAAGGGAAGTTACAGTAGAGAGTTCAGGCTTTCGTTTGGCACAGGGGTGGTCGTCTCTAGTGGTCGGTGGTCGGAGGATTTGCAAGTTGAACAGAATCGGGTGTTTTAATGGTACAACGTTCGAATTTGATCGATTTGAGGAGGATAGAGACGTCGTGGGTTCTGGAGTGCTGAAGCAAAGTTGGAGACCGTGTGCTAAGGGTCAGTACGGTGGCGATGTGGTTGCCTGTAGGGGTTGGTGGAGGTCGAAGTTCTAAGATAACCGAAAATTAGTCAAAAGGGGATTTCAGCGAGCTGACGTATGCTGGGGGGTCGGGTCTGCGAGGGCATGGGACCTGCGTCGGTCAGGGGTATCGGCGACGGGAGGGGGTCACCTTCGGTGATGTTCTGGTGGCTGGGAAGATCGAGGGAATGATCGATTGTTTGTTCGTAAATCTGATGAAGAACGTGGAGATCGGGTTCGAGAAGATGGATCTGTAAAACACGCGTGGATTAAGTAGGAGTTAATGATGTGCTAGCAATTAATGACATAG
This sequence comes from Allium sativum, assembly GCA_030737875.1. Taxonomy (NCBI): domain Eukaryota; kingdom Viridiplantae; phylum Streptophyta; class Magnoliopsida; order Asparagales; family Amaryllidaceae; genus Allium; species Allium sativum. The sequence continues at coordinate 471,689,454 of CM060909.1, forward strand.
ATTAACATAAGTAAGGTAATTATCTATTTTCTCATTTCATTTATGTTACATTTAAACAAATTAAACTTGTAACGATCGTAACATATTCATACGATATCAGAATCACGCGAACTGGATCCGATCAGATCGTATCATCAAGGGTTACGCTACTGAGCTGGTTCGACAAGGATTGGAAGCAACTGGATTTTAATTTATTTTTAAAGCCCATTTAAAATTAAATGAAATAACACATGAATCAAAAATAAAAAATAAATGTAAGTTAACTCTCACATTTTTTGAAATTCTATAATGTGGTGAAATTCATATAATTAAAATTTATCATTGATATTATAAATTGGTCAATTGGATGCCTTGGATGTTATTTGTTTGTTATTGGTTAACGTTAATTTTATTTGCGTGATTTGAAATGAAGTAGGTGAAATTTCTATGTTATTATAAAATATTGTAATGAGCTGTGATGTAGGGAAGAACATGTTGAAGGGATCCACCCGGATTCCTCAAATATATAGTATGTTATTTGTTTCCATATTGTTTGTATATGAACTAGTTGAACCCCATTGATATTGAAAACCTATTTGGATGTTGACGTTGAATAAATTCAACGTTATTGTGATTTTAATAAATGATGGTATTGATTAAGGGATTGGCAGCAAATGGCCTAAAATTCATCTTTTTGTTTAAACGTTGATTTACTGTCAGGCATATCGACATATTTAAAATTATAATATTATTTTATAACTGAGACAAAGTTTTAGATTATACTTTATATAAAAGGAGAAGTTTTAAAATAGATCGATATTTATAAATTGATTTTTATAGAAGAATTATTAAATGATTATATAATTAGAATTTTCCGTTTAATAAGTTATAAGTGAATAAAGTTGTAATTAACCTATGGTTAATATTTTGGGACGATTATTTTTAAGAAACCGATTAAGCCATATTGTTAGATTAATAATTATTATTCTAATAGGAAGGAGTAATTGAAATCAGTTAACAAGTTAATTGATGATTTAAAGTTGACTTAGTCAACTGTTTGATTTTAAAAAAGTTATTAAATCTGTTTTATCTTCAATAAAAAATAAAAATAGTTAAATAAATGGTTGTTTAAATTTAATTATATTTCTAATATATAATTTACTTTTAATTAACGATGTTAAGGATTATAAAGGTATTTAGTTATTGTTTACTAATATTAATTTTAGATAAGTGATTAACTAAAGGATTTTAGTTAATAAAAAAGTAAATTACCTTTACTTCAGAAATTGACAAAGTTAATTATATTAGAACGATTACTTTTTAAATGAAAATTATTTAAGACGTAATCAAGTATGTAACGAGATATAATGAATTTCTAAAAAGAATTTAGAAAAAAAATTATAATAAAATCCGTATTCCATGGAACAGAAGTTATAAAAGGGATTTAAGATAATACGGTAGTTTAAACTAAATACTTTATTTAATACCTAAATTGAGTAAAAAGATTTTAGATAAGAAGAAGATTTTCCAGAATGTAAATGGAATATTTTGGGTAAAGCGATGAGTTAATAGAGGTTAATATAATACATAAATTGAGATATAATATGACGTCATCGATTTTTGGTAAAGAAGTTGATAAAAAGGAATTTTGGTTATAAAATCTAAGAAAGTAGTTTTATAATATGATGTTAAATGGTTTCGCGTAAAATATGTGATAAACAGATTGTCGTAATACAATTTCAGTTATGAATGTAATTATACAACAAAGTTTAAAGCGAAAGGTTAGTGAACGTTTACTTAATCAACAAATTAAGTAAAAAAAATTATAACCGGCCGAGGTTATCAAAAGGAAGGATATAGCCTATAAAACTATATTAAGAAAATAAAAAATAAGATTGGATGGTTTTTGAGTCACGAACTTTTATCTATCTCAAGAAAAGAACGTTGTCGATCAAGGTCTGAGAGGTAATTAGAATACCCTAACTTGAACGATTTCGCTATTATCGAGAGATGGTGTTAGTCCGTAATGGTAAAAGGGAAAAAGTGGTTTTGTGAATATATATATAAATATATATATATATAGTCGTAATTCCAAAGTAAAGGAAATGTAAAGGGTTTTTATGGAATGTAGCAATAAATGGGAATTTGGAAAACACATTATTCTCAAGAATGTAAAATATAATTTTTATTCCAAATAACGGAAGAAAAGGTGATTTGTCAAGATAATTAAATGAAATCGATGAAATTATTTTCAAAGGTTGAAAAGAGTTTTAAAGGAATGATTGTGAATGACAGTACTATTGGGATTGATAGTTAAAAATCTGACTATCAATGAAATGTTTTTATTGGCCCTTTGATGTGTTGTTTCGAAGAGACTGGGATGAGAACTAGACCTAAAACCACTTCGAATCAAATGTACGTTCGATACTAATTTGTAGGGATGTTAAAGATGGAGCATTGAAGACCGTGGATCTTCATGAGCGGAAGAACTACTCACTGAATTTCTCTGACTTGTAACCGGATTTATTTCGACAACGATTCTGTCGTGACTGAAATATTCAGATTTGCAAGGACTTCTCGTTACTGATTCTTAAGGTGATTCCTATATAGGATGCGGTAGGAGGGTGCCTTCGGTAGAAATTGACCTCAATCTCACCAACCAGGAAATGATAGAAATTAGGTAGACAACATGGCTAAGTGGGTCACTCCCATTACGGTATATTTATCACCATCTAAAGAAGTTTCATTGGTGTTCTTTTTTCAGTTCTATATCTCTCGGGAAATGGTTATGTTCGTGAGAACCGTGGGTGATAATATATTCGATACACTCAAGAAGAATGAGTGGTCGGTCATGTGTGGTCGGTTGCAAGATGTTCTTGTTGAACCTTAGTGTATTTTCTCTAGAGGTACGCTAGAAGATGGTCCCATACCTTGTCATAGTTGGAAATCCAATCTCCAATAAACGCCATGCAGTTTTTGGTTATATAATAAATATGTAGAGCGTGAGATGCAAACATTCTGCTAGATGGTTATTTATTTGTGGTTTGATATACACTATTATAATATCACGTGATTTTGATATATCAAAACTATTTTTGGTTATCGTAAGGTAAAACCGTCCATGTTTATGTCTGGACTGGTCTTACGAGGATCCTTTCCTTCCAAAAGATTTTCAAAAGTTAAGCAAGTTGGTTGTCATATGAATTTATCACTGAAATTATAACAGACTGATCCTGGTGAATTTCGCTTTGCTTCAAATGTGCTCGGGTCGGACCGAGTATATTATCAGGTTAGGTTTTCACTTGGAACTTTAGAAGAGAAGCTGGAGTCGAGATGTACATCCATATTTTCTGGTACTAACATATTCTGCTATGTGAGTTGTATTGATCTGATGTGTACTCTGATATTGTAATTATATATATAGAGTTTTCTTTTGAATAAAATATTGTTGAGATATTATATTTTGTCTATTCCGCTGTGAGACTCTGATCTTCTTATTCTTCTATTCTAATATTTCTTTCTTTCCTCACCCTTTAATTTCCTTCTCCTAACTATCTGGTTTTTCATGCACTTTGGGTTGGACAGAAGTGTAATTAGTCAACTCAAAAGATACAGAAAAGTTTGGTCGTTACAGATATAATTTGATTGAAGCTTTTTAATCAACGTCCACCATAACATAGTAGGAACGACTAGCTCAATTAGTTGATGATAACGTTTAGATACAAATTCTGAAGGTCACTGATTCGAATCTTTTGTTGTAACCGAGCTAACCCAGGGTGGAAGATTTAATTAATTTTAAAAGCAAAATCAATTGTTTGAATCTTTATTAGGCCTACAATAATCTAAATTATTTAAAACAAAATCTAAATTTCTTTTAAATGAATTCATTAATCTATTTTTTAAATAAATCTACATTGAAAGTTTTTTTTATATAATTTTGAAAATTATTATCTCCTACTGGGGGCGGGGTCCGATGGAATGGCAAACCCCTTAAGTAGAAGTGCGGAGGCAACATTTCCCTTAACGATGCTCGATCTAGCGGTCTAGGTCGAGTGGATCCAAGGGATAGTGCCTTCGGCGGGGTGCGAAATCGTGCACCTTCCGGAATGGTAAACTTTGTTAGTTGCTAAATTTGAATTTAAATATCAACATTAACATCCATTAGAAAATGGTCATGACCATTTGTACCAAAAGATACCCATCAAAGAATAAATGTCTCGCTTCTTTAATAAATATACATCACACATTATCATAAAGACTTCCTTTTCTTCTATTCAAAATTCTTAAATAAGCATCATCGTATAAACTTCTAAGTGTTATTCTCATCCGTGCAATTAATCAGAACTTGTATATATAATCTCCATTGTATTCTAGGAGAAAATTTTCTATTAACCCGTTGTGATAAACCCGAATGGGAGTGGGAATTCTTGAAAGACAACACATCATTCATGTATTATAGAGTTTAATTTCTCTATTTTTCAACAAGTTTTAATTTATATTATTTTGTATTAAGTTTAAATGTGTGTACCGAATACACATGTGCGTGCGTGCACAAGTGTAACGCCCCAAGGATTTTCGACCTCGAAAATCAACACAAAACTCTATGTTGATTATTCAAGTATTGAAAACACCAGATCGTTAATAGAAAGAAATTAGAGGGTGAGAAAATAAAAAGAAAGTTAGAATAGCAAAAGAAGAAGAATACAATAGAACAGAATCAGAGTAACCACAAATTTCACAGCGAAACGAATAAAATTACATATCAACTTTTGAAATACTAAACTGTAACTTGTAATACATACCATTATCAGAGTACAATATATAACATTACAACTGAAATAAACTCTAAACATCTAATGTTGAAGCCTCCTGCTCCAAGTATATCAATAAAATCCCGACTATTCGGCTGCTCATACAAATTTGGGCACCCAAGAGTTTAGGGTAAAGAAAACAAAATAAACTATAGGTCAGTCATGGGACTGGTGTAAGTAAACTCCAACCATTCGATTTAACTTTTCAAAATCCTTTTCAAAAGAAAGGATAATTGTAAGACTGATCCACACATAAACACAGATGGTTTTTACCTTACGATAACACAAAACATTCTCAAATATTATTATTTTGATATTATAATAGTGTCTAATACAAGTAAATAGCAATCTAACAGAACGCTTGCATCTCACACTCTACATACATAGTATACAATCAAAAACCACGGGCTCTTATTGGAGAATGGATTTCCAACTATGGCAAGGTATGGGACCACCTTCTGACAGTGTACCTCTAGAGAAAATACACCAGGATTCAACAAGAACATCTTACAACCCAGGCTAAACATGGCTGGATCCTCGCTTCGCTGGAGAGTACCGAATATATTGTCACCTTACGGTTGGTATATCAACATAACCGTTCCCGGGAGATACAGAAGCGGAAGAAGAATAAATCGAAATTTCTCTAGATAGTGACAATATACCCTTATATAGGAGCGACCCACTTAGACATGCGACCTACCCTATTTTATATTATTTCCCGGTTGAACGGGATTGAGGTCATAACTACCCTACGACAGATGACATCTTCATTTACCGTGAATGCCACATCATCATACCCCCCCAAATCACAAATTGATTTCCCCAAAAATACCGCGGGTATAAAGCTAAGAAACGAATTCATCTACCACCAACGTAAATACGTTTAAAGAGATTAACTTACGCGATTTATTTGGTATACTCTGTCAGATGTTCGTCCATATAAGTTGTCCTAGGACTGAACAAACCGAAGGCACTACTCTGTAAATCCATCTTAGGCAATTTCTATCTAGGATCGGCAGAATAGCCTTGCGTAAACTTCATCTTCAATTGTCTTCAATATATTTGATTCGAAACGCTAATGCCCATACGGAGTAGTTTTCAGATAATACGTCTGATCTCAGTCTCTCCGTACTGACAATGGAAAAATGGTCAAAAATTTTGATGGCCGGTTAATTAACTATCAAAGGAAAACATACATACAAACAACGGTTGTATTTTTGATCAATGATCAATCAACACCGGGTCCCTTTAAATAGATTTATCAGTAATCATTTCATTTCCCAATTTCCCTTAAATATCTTTACCTAAATATTTTTCTAATTCGCTTAGCCTCTCACAATTTCTTGGAAAACGTTTCCATATATTCACAACTCCTTGTTTCCCGTATTTCAATAATAAACAATATTAACACTGGAAAACATTTCCATATCTTATTCACGCATCATTATTCTTTCACATCCATCAGTACCTAACCGTAAACTAGTAAGAGAATAACTCCCTAAGTATCAACCCCGAAGATCGAAACTAACATCAGATCGACATTCAGAAATTCATTCAACTTGACTTGCCTCTAGTTAGTTTTTTTAATTTCCTTAACTCCATTCTTAACTTATTGTTAATAAAATCATTGTTTACCAACTCTCGGATTTAGTTTACGAATCCATTTCTTTAATGAAAATCGTTGTTATAACAATAACGTTATAGCCCTAATTTCCTAAAATACTAAATTTTAAAACATAACTTCGATTCGCTACTTTGAATAAATAAATAATACATAATTAATTAATCAAATAAATAATCTTGATTTAAAATGGAAAGTAAACAGTACTTTCCTAAATTCAATGTCTAACACTCCTTCGAATAATTTCTATTCGATTTACGTTTCGAACATCAGAATAATTTACTTTTTCAGGTCAACTAAATCTCTAAATTAAATTTTGAATTTATCACTTCTAAAACATCACCAATTACGTTTATAAGCATTCCAATTTGCAAACCGTTTGCTTTTGAACCATTATTCACTTTAAAATGTGAATATTAATCCTTTACAGACAACTGGACTCGTTAAATAAAATAAAAATCTTAATTTGATTTATAAATAACATTACAGGTTCAAATCCTATTTATTGAGTTATTTTATAAATTCATATTCAATTTTTTTGTTTATAAGTCAACTTCTTGTTAATTATATAACAAAATTATATTAAATCCGGATTACATATTCGATCATAGATTATTGATTTCAATTCAAATATTAACTCTCTTATCAAATTCTGAATTATATAATACATAATTTCTATAAATAAATTATTATTATAATATTTGAGACAATCGATTCTAATTTTAAATCCTTATGAATTTATTTCAATTCTATTTATTCAAACATCGAAATAATTTCATCATTTCCTTTTGAAATGATTTTCCATTTCCCTTTCTTTTATTTATTCTTGAATTTACATTTTCGAGTTATCCAATGATAATTATTTCTCTTTATTATTATAAATTAAATTACTTGTTTTTATTATTAAAATAGTTATTATTTTCTAGTCCATTCGAAATTCAATTTCTATTTAAAAATAGATCTTTCCTTTTTCAGAATCCAAACCATTTCCCAATTATATTTTTACGGTATTTAAATACTAGATATTTCAGGGTCAATGTTATTCAACATCCCAAAACACACAGTAATCGAACATAGATTATTTGTCACATCGTATAGTGCCATATATGAAAAACAACAATAAAATTGTTGAGGAATCCAGTTGGATCCCTCCAACTTGTTTCCCTGCATCCACATATGTTAATCATCATAAATAATACTAATTTCATATCAATATGAAATATTATAATAAATAGAATCAATATTCAACCAGCTTTATATATATATAACAATATATATTATTTCAACCAATTAATTAGCTATTCATCCAAACAACCATCACACAGAATCCAATTATTATTATCAATATTAAATAGCGTTTGAAATATTTATAAAACTGAACAGAGTTAGTGAGTTTACTCACCTTGGTCATTAATCGTTAAATAACGATTAATGTCAGTTGATCTGTCAAACGTTTTTATTTTGCCTAAAATTCGAACAAGCTCCAAATGACTCCAAACAAATTCCATTGTGTAGCCAGCGTCCATACGATCCTAACAGATCCTGTTTTGTTGAATTTTGATAACTTATGAGCAAGATATGCTAATTACTAGCTAACACGTTATTAATTTAAAATTTACTTAAATTTGTATATACCATTATTTGGGCTCACCCATAAAATTCGGCCCATCTCCAACTTAGAAACCTGCATGAATGAAACATTTCTCTTCCAAAAACTTAAACATCCTGCTACTTGTTCATGCAAATTCACGTCCCCACCATTTATGTGTTCTTCTACTTTTTTCTTCTTCTTATGGGCCTTGCCGTTTCGAATCAGCCCAATATCCATATACCAGTGGCTACAAATTCCCCTTCCCATTTGGATTAATCGCGCAAGCTCTAGGAACTTTATACCATCATGCCGAACAAACAACTCCTAATACTCACCCATTACTTCACAGTTCGACAAAACATTACAACCAAACTTCTTCTCTATACTAGCTCCATCATCCCATTTATATCATACGACTCAAAATCATGCAACATAGTACTAGGTCCATGTGTGCCTTATGATTTTTTCAAGAATAAAATGGCACCTTCCATTCGCATATACCGTCCTGTCACCTTTCCCATTCCCACGTGTGGCTCCTATACCCTCACGTGAACAGTAACTCATCTCCCCCCTTTACATAATATGCCTTCTCCAGTACAGAAGCACCATGTCGTGACTTTTTGAACTCCTCTGCTCTTCTTCCCACAAAACTCAATTAAACTAATGCCTTTGACCTTCTCTTCCCACATGCTATCACTTCATTGCTATTTCTTGAAGGTCGCACCACCCGTTTGCACTATGTTAAAACACTAGTTCATCATGACGAAGTGAAAACTCATGACATAAAAACTAGTGAAACCCAACAAAAGTTTACGTACAGGCCCCCTTCGACCTCACGAACCCCGATCCATCGTTCGTTTCATCGAATAAAGCTACTAAACCAAGAATCGATCCACCTGTTAACATTGTCGAACCCAAAGTTATTGACAGCGGATGAAAAGAAAATTGACCGTGATACATATACATATTTCAGGATTTTATTGAGGAAGATTTCATATGTTTTCTTATTATTTTATTTTTATTTTTGAGAGCCATGAAAAATGTTTGAAGTTGCTGAAGCAAGAATGAAACAATGCAGGAGTTAGTCATGTATTTATACATGGATGAAACTTAACTTCTAAGGAGTGTGGTACACATAGATCTGCTGTTATTACTAGGTAGGTACTATATTTTATATTATCAAAGTGTTAGCATATGTACACCTTACGTTTTTGTAAGAACATAGGGTTCTTGCGTTTTTATTCCCTTGCTTAAGAATTAAGCATCGTGTACAACATAGGGCCATTGTTGGTGTTGGTCTATATTTAGCCCTCATGTAGCTTTTATATAAAAATCATAGATCTGCAGAAGTGGATGGCTATGTAAGGTATATAATTTTTCTTCTTTCCAAACTAGGTACAGTGATAACCAGGTGAGGCGTGTGAAATAAAATACTAGGTAGCTGGCGCTATTTGAATATACATGCAGGTTATTTATTGAGAGGAGATATGTTAGGAATTTATTATGCAGTAGAGTGTGTTATTCTCGTCGATAGGTCTGTTGAAAACACATTCATTATATTTGATTAGATTTTAGGGTAGATTTGATTAGATTATATATATATAATAAAAAAATATTGACACCCCATTACATAAAACTCCGTTCACTTACGGATTAATATCGACAAAAATAAAAATAACGTCGTGACGAGCAATATGCCACGATCCCAAAATTATAATAAAATAGACGAGTTAACTAATTTTGTGAAATTTCAAAAGTGATGATATAGGGCGTAAAATATGTTAAATAAAAAGTTGCATATTTTCCAACTTAAAAATTTTGGAAAAAATCCATAAATTAAATTAACAATACATCGTAAAAATCTTGTCTAAATTCAACATATATATATTATTATAATTTAATAAATCGTTATGGTTTATAAACGATTCCATGACGATTTTTTGGAATTTTTTTTGGACATAGCTTAAAATCTATAAGACGAAATCCCGATTTTTCATTTCCATTAGAAAATTACAGTTAGTTAGATTTGAATGTTTCTTGTTTCAATGAAATCCAACTTAAAATGAATTCTGTATATTCGTTTAAAGTTCAAAACTCAATATTACAAACTATCGCGATGTTACGAGCTCGATTTAAATTATATTATAATTAATACGTTCAGACATCGCTACAATAATAACTCGTTAAAATAATTCAATTCTAAACTGAATTAAATTTATTAAATTATCCAATTTACATAATATTGCAAATTCAATTATTTTTGGCTATTTCGAAAATAAATTTTATTATTTTGCTTTGTATATTATTTAAATATTCAAAATATTTGAATTCAAACCATTTAAATTATCAAACCAATGTATAAAAATAATTAAATAAATTAACTACTAAACCGATAAAAATCTGGGATGTTACATTCCTTTCCTATTAAAACAATTTCGTCCTTGAAATTGCTAAGGTAGGAAAAATGCTACAACCCCTATTAAATAACTTAATATTCTTTTGTTTTACTTTTCAATTTCAGTTTTATCCGAACCAATCAATTAAAATATTAATTTATTCATATAAAAGAAAATTTACTTTAATAGCCAAATCGTCATACCTGCCAAATCACATCTTCATTTAATTTGAATGCCACATCGTCATACCTGCCAAATCACAAATTGATTTCCCCAAAAATACCATGGGTATAAAGCTAAGAGAAACGAAACCCTATGACGCCAACGTAAATTCGTTTGAAGGGATCAACTCATGCGATCTATTAGGTATACTCTGTCAGACATTTATCCATACAAGTTGCCCTGGGACTGGAGAAATCGAAGGTACTACTCTGTAAATCCATCTTAGGCATGTTCTACCTAGGATCGCCAGAACAACCCTTGCATAAACTCCATCTTCAATTGTCTTCTATATATTTGATTCGAAACGCTAATTCCCATATGGAGTGATTTTCAGATAATAAATATGATCCTGGTCTCTCCGTATTGACAACGGAAAAATGGTCAAAAACTTTAATAGCCAGTTATTTAACTATCAAAGGAAAACATACATACAAATAACTGTCGTATTTCCAAATGGAAAACTTACCGATCAATAATCAATCAACATTGAGTCCATTAAATAGATTTATCAATAATCATTTCATTTCCTAATTTCCCTTAAATATCTTTACCCAAATATTTTCCAATTCGCTTAGCCTCTCACAATTTCTTGGAAAACGTTTCCATATATTTACAACTCCTTATTTCCCGTATTTCGAAAATATACGTTATTAACATTGGAAAACATTTCCATATCTTATTCACGCATCACTATTCTTTCACATCTATCAGTCCCTAACTATAAACTAGTAAGAGAACAACTCCCTAGTATCAACCCTGAAGGCCAAAACCAACATCAGATTGACATTCAGAAAGATGTTCAACTTGACTAGTCTCGAGTCAGTTTTTAATTTCCTTAACTTCATTCTTAACTTCTAATTAATAAAATCATTGTTTACGTAACTCTCGGATTCAGTTTACGAATCCATTTCTTTAACGGAAATCATTTTTTATAATGATAACTTATAGCTCATGTTTCCTAAAATACTAAATTTTAAAATATAACTTCGATTCGTTACTTTGAATAAATAAATAATATTTAAATAACTAATCAAATAAATAATCTTGATTTAAAACAGAAAGTAAGTAATACTTTCCTAAATTCAACGTCTAACACTCCTTCGAATAATTTACATTCGATTTATGTTCCAAAATTTGGAATAATTTACTATTTCAGGTCAACTAAATCTTTAAATTAAATTTTGAATTTATCACTTCCAAAACATCACCAACAACCTTTATAACTGTTCCAATTTGCAAACCGTTTGCTTTTAAACCATTATTCACTTTAAAATGTGATGATTCCTTTACAAATAACTGGACTCATTATATCAAATAAAAATCTTAATTTTATTTATAAATAACGTCATAGGTTCAAATCCTATTTATCGAGTTTTTTTATAAATTAATATTCAAAAATTCTGTTTACAAGTCAACTTCTTGTTTATTATATAACAAACTTATAACTAAATCCCGATTATATATTCGATCATAAATTACTGGTTTCAAATCAAATATTAACTCTCTTATCAAATTCTAAGTTATACAATATATGATTCAATAAATAATTCATTGTTATAATATTCGAGACAATCGAATTCTAATTTATATCATTATGAATTTATTTCAATTCTATTTATGTTTCGAACATCGAAATAATTTCATCATTTCCTTTTGAAATGATTTTCCATTTCCCTTTCTATTATTTATTCTTAAATTTACAGTTCCAAATTATCCAATGATAATTATTTCTCTTTATTATAATAAATTAAATTATTTCTTTTTATTATTAAAACAATTATTATTTTCTAGTCCATTCGAAATTCAATTTCTATTTAAAAATAGATCAATCCTTTTTTTAGAATCCAAATCATTTTCCAATTATATTTTTAAGGTATTTTAAATGATAGATATTTCAGGGTCAGTGTTATTCAACATCCCAAAACACACAATAATCAAACATAGATTATTTGTCACATCATATAATGCCTTATATGAAAAGCATTAATAGAATTGTTGAGGAATCCAGTTGGATCCCTCCAACATGTTTCCCTGCATCCACAGATGTTAATCAACATAAATAATACTAATTTCATATCGATATGAAATATTATAATAAATAGAATCAATATTCAACCAACTTTATATATATATATATATAATGATATATATTATTTCAACCAATTAATTAGCAATTCATCTAAACAACCATCACTCAACATCCAATTATTATTTATCAATATTAAATAACATTTAGAAAACTGAACAGAGTTAGTGAGTTTATTTACCTTGGTCGTTAATCGTTAAATAACGATTAATGTCAGTTGATCTATCAAACGTTTTTATTTTGTCGAAAATTCAAACGAGCTCTAAATGACTTCAAACAAATTCCATTCTGTGGCCTGCGTCCATACGATCGTAACAGATCCTATTTTGTTGAATTTTGATAACTTATGAGAAAGATACGTTAATTACCAGTTAACACGTTATTAATTTAAAATTTACTTAACTTAAATTTATATATACCATTATTTGAGGTCACCGATAAAATTTGGCCCATCTTCAACTTAGAAATCCACGTTAATGAAACATTTCTCTTCCAAAAAATTAAACCGCCTGCTAATTGTTCTTGCGAATTCACGGCCCCACCCTTTGTGGCTTCTTGTACTTTTTTTTCTTGTAGGCCTTGTCGTTTCGAATTAGCCCAATATCGATATACTCGCGGCTACAGTATCTCCTTCCATTTGCATCAATCGCACAAGCTCCAGATGCTTTATACCACTATGTCAAACAAAAAACTCCCAATGCTCCCCCATTACTTCGCGGTTGCACACAACATTACTACCAAACTTCTTCTCTACACTAGCTCCATCGTTCCATTTATATCATACTACTCAAAACTCATGCAACATAGTACTAGGTCCATGTATGCCTTCTGATTTTTGCAAGAATAAAATGGCACCTTCCATTCGCATATACTTACCTATCACCTTTCCCATCCACATATGGCTCCTATACCCTCACGTGAACAGTAACTCGTCTCCCCTTTTTACATAATACGCCTTCTCCAGTGCAGAAGCTCCATGTCGTGATTTTTTGAACTCCCCTCTCCTGCTCTTCCTCCCACGAAACTCAATGAAATCAATGCCTTTGACCTTCTCTTCCCGGATGCTATCACTTCATTACTATTTCTTGAAGGTCGCACCACCCATTTGCTCTACAACGAAATAGTACTTCATAACGACGCCGTGAAAACTCACGACATAAAAACTAGTGAAACCCAACAAAAGTTTGCGTACAGGCTCCTCTGACCACATGAACCCCGATCCATCATTCGTTTCATCAAATAAAGCTCCTAACCCAAGAATCGACCCACCCTGTTAACGTTATTCGTTTTCGCAGCATGAAAAGAGGACGTCGAACCCAAAGATATTGACTGAGGATGAAAAGAAAATTGACCGCGATACATATATATATTTCAGGATTTCATTGAGGAAGATTTCATATGTTTTTTTTGTTTTTCTATTTTTATTTTCGAAAGCCATGAAAAATGTTTGAAGTTGTTGAAGCAAGAATGAACCAAAGTAGGAGTCGGTCATGTATTTTTACATGGATGAAACTTAATTGCTAAGGAATATGGTACACATAGGTCTGCTGTTATTACTTGGTAGGTACTATATTTTATATTTTCAAAGTGTCTGCATATGTACGCCTTACGTTTGTGTAAGAACATAGGGTATCCTGCGTTGTAATTCGCTTGCTTAAGAATTAAGCATCGTGTACGACGTAGAGCCATTGTTGGTGCAGGTCTTTGTTTATCCCTCATGTTGCAGAAGTGGATGGTTGTGTAAGGTTGATAATTTTTCTTCTTTCCAAACTAGGTACGGTGATAACCAAGTGAGGCATGTGAAAAAAATACTAGATATCTGGCGCGATTTGAATATACATGCAGGTTATTTACTGAGAGGAGATAGTTTATGATTTTATTATGCGGTAGAGTGTGTTTTTCTCATCAGTAGGTCTGATGAAAACTCATTCATTATATTTGATTAGATTTTAGGGTAGATTTGATTGGATTATATACATATATATATATATATATATATATATTTAAAAATAATATAGACACCCTGTTGCATAAAACTCCAATCACGTATGAACTAATATCGACAAAAATAAAAATATCGTCGTGACGAGCAATGTGCCACGATCCAAAAAATATAATAAAATAGACAAGTTAACTAATTCTGTGAAATTTCAAAAGTGCTGATATAGGGTGTAAAATATGTTAAATAAAAAGTTGCATGTTATCCAAATTAAAAATTTTGGAAAAATTCTATAAAATAAATTAACAATACATCTTGAAAATATTATCTAAATTCAACATAATTATATTATTGTAATTTAATAAATCATTATCGTTTATGAACGATTTCGTTGCGATTTTCTAAAAAAAATTTTTGGGCATAACTTACAATCTATAAGGCGAAATCTCGATTTTTCACTTCCATTAGAAAAATACAATTAATTAGATTCAAATGTTTCTTATTTCAACAAAATCCGACTTAAAACAAATCTTGTATATTCGTTTAAAGTTCAAAACTCAATATTTTGGCTCTGGGGAAACAAGCGTAATGGCGTCCTCTCTTATATTTTCTTCCAAATCTCCCTCAAATTTCAACACTCGATTAGATTCTAATTGCAGATCTACTAAACCTCCTGATCCTTCTTCTTTCCAACAACATGCAAGAGGTACTTGGTCTTCTTCTCAAGGCAAATCTCGAAGTCCAGATCTGGGATCTAGAGTAGATTTTTCCAGATGTCGTGTCAATAGCGCAGGCAAGTTCCACTTTAAACAATTCTTTACAAGCTAAAAAGTGGATCGAAGTAGTCTCAGAGAATAACATGCATCAGAATAATTTTAAATTGGATTATTGTGAACCTAATATTCGAGTAACCCTTAAAATAGCAGTTATTAATGATAATTTGGTGTATAAGGCCAAGGAAAAGTGGAACAATTCGATAGTATTTTACGTGTATGGAAACAAACCCTACTGTAACTTCCTGAAAAATTATATAGATCGAATGTGGAAATTAAAAGGTGGTTATTGTTTATACTCGAGAGACAATGGTATCTTCATAATCAAATGCGAGTTAGAGGAGGATATTGAGAGAATTTCAGCTTTAGGACCACACTTTTACAGTAAAAGGTTAATTTTTATGAGAAGGTGGTTTCTTGGAATTAAGTTGTAACAACCCGCACCTCCATTCACGTAAGATATTGTCTCCAACTTAGCCACAATATAGGTGTCGGGTTTTGTTCCTCAAAAGGCCTCGGCAAAGTTTCAAGATCCGCCAACACATGGCGTTGCCACACAGGCTGAGCCAACCTCCCTACTAACACCAATATTGTCCCTATTTTTCCATATCTCAGGTGTAGGGTTTTCCATCACTAGGCCTCGACATTAGTAAGAGATGGACTCTACTATATAAGCACCCACTTCACACAGGCTTCCACAATGTGGGATTTAGGGGTGTTACATTCTCCCCTCCTACAGAGCCCAACGTCCCCGTTGGCTCACAAACACCTCACCTAGGCGCTGTGGTCCACACAGGTGCCACAATACTGGCTGGGTATTGGCTCTGATACCACTGTAACAACCTGCACCTCTGTTCATGCAAGATATTGTCCCCAGCTTAGCCACCATATAGGTGTGGCGTTTTGTTCCTCAAAAGCCTCGGCAAAGTTTCGAGATCCGCCAACATATGGCGTTGCCACATAGGCTAAGCCAACCTCCCTACTAACACCGATATTGTCCCTACTTTGCCACCTCTTGTAACAACCCGGAAAATACGAGCCAATTTAAAACTTTTCAATTGGTTATTTTAAAGAAATTTAAACAATTGAAATAGAATATTTCAATAAAATAATGAGTTAGAAATGGTGCGGAAGTTTGAAAATTTGAATTCAAACTTTGACTGACTGTACCGGGTGCAAAATAAAACGGATTTCAGTGAAACCAAAAATATTTAAATCTGTTTATGAATATCTTTCTAATCAATCCGAAAAATCGAAGTTTCATAGCGGGAATCAAAAGTTATGGTCAAATGAATTTTCAGAATGGTCGCTATAGAGAATATATAGCCCTTGAAAATAGACATTTTGCAAACGACCTCGGAATTCGACGAAACCACTTTTGTTGGATCTGGGATGTCAAATTATTGCTAGGTTTCAAATTTCATAATTTTTGAAGCTAGTATGTGAGCGTGGCAAAAGAAAACGTGTTTGGTTGATTTCTGTTAAATTGGATCGACCAGAAAATGACCATTTTTCAAACGGTCTCAGAATTCGATGAAACTAGTTTTGTTGGGACCATAGCGTCAAAACATAGCTCGATTTATTTTTCTGGGATTTTTCGAATCAGTTTGTGGCCCTGGCAAATTGAAATGTACATTCAAATCGAATATTGAGTGTTTTATATTTTAATTTGAAGAATAACTGACTGTAACAGCCGAATTGGCCTACGAAACATATCCTATTATGCTCGGAATAGGGGTATATAGCTAGGGGCAACAGTCGTTGGGTTTGGATTGGTGTTCGTGTGGAAGAACACTATTTAGAAAATTAAATAAAGCCCCGGCCAATAGAAATTTTCCATTCATAAATTTAAAAATTTAAAAAACTTCAGAAACCCCCCGCCTGTTCGACTTCGACGACGCACGATATCCCTCCCTTCCCGACCATTTTCCGACCGCTACAGCCACCATTAGCCCCACCCCCTTTGAAACTTTTTGTAGCCCTCTCCTCCATCTTCAAATCCGTCCTACCCTCGCTCTCCCTCTCCTCATCTGCATCGAGATCCACGCCCTGTAAGTTCCGACCTTTGAAGCGCCGCCCCGCCTTCCTCCTTGCGTCGAAGTGGGCCTCACCTACCTCCGCCAGAGCGTCGTTCCGAGCCCTTCCAGGTGGTGCAGCCCGATCCTGTCCAAGCCCTACGGATTTAGCTGTAAATCGAAACCTAGATTTGAACCCCTTTGCTGAGGTACGACAGTGTTAATTTTAAATATATTATAACACTTTTAAGTGTTTCAAACTTTGAAAAATCGTATCTTTATCGTGTGTTAACGAAATTCGATGAAACAGGAAACATCATGACCACAAGAACACTCTCTACATTCTAGAAGTGTCCGAGGATTTTTCTGAGCTTGCTAGGATTTTTAGAAAAGCAACAACCAAAGTGAGATTTCTAAACTGAAATGTGAATGGACATGTGTTGTATAAGTTATATAAGTGAAATATAAATTATATACGCGTTGTATACCTCATGTACATGCGTTGTATAAGTTATACGAGCGAAGTATGAATTATACATGCATTGTATAAATGATATGTGTGTTGGAATGAAAATAAAATATATTTATATATGAATATATATATACACTCCCCTCGCCCACAAACCATGGGCGATATTATTGATTGTGGATTGGTGTGAAAAATTTGGTGAATAATGCGAATGGTTGATAGGATTGTTTGTGGTTGATATTGTTTGGATTGTGGTTGAAAAATACCATTGTGGTTGAAAAATACCCATTTGTGATTGAAAAAAAAAAATTGAATAAATTTTGGAAAAGAAAAACATACTCGCCTGCGTGCGAATTAGATGTATGAAATCTCCATTGTCAAAAACCGCGAGGTTTTAAGGTAGAGCGAGGAGCCGTACTCGGGACAGTGCTGGTTTTAAATACCCTGCTGTTATGCTGCCGAAATTTTCAATAATATTCATGTGTTAGAATTATTTTCATGTGTTGAAACTATTTTCATGTGTTGAAACTATTTTCATGTGTTGAAACTATATTCATGTGTCGAAACTATTTTCATGTGTTGAAACTATATTCATGTGTTGAATAGAAATTCATGTGTTGAAACCATATTCATGTGTTGAATAGAAATTCATTTGTTGAATAGAAATTCATGTGATGAATAAAATTCTTTGAAAGACAAAAATAACATTTTATCACATATCTAAACTATATAAACTATTCGTGTTTTAAATAAATTGTTTTAACATTAAAAATCACATTTTTATTATATATATAAATTATAGAAATTATTCAGGTGTTGAATAAAGGATTAGAACGATAAAAATCATATTTTTATCGTTTGTGTGAAGTGGATAATATTCATGTGTTGAATATATAGATTGAACAATAAAATTTACATTTTTATTGTGAATATGAAGTGCTAAAAATGTTCATGTGTTGAATAAATATTTTTGACGATAAAAATATCATTTTTTATCATGTAAATGGTTCGCTAAAAATATACAAGCGTTGAAATAAATGTTTGTTTGGTACGAATATTATTTTTAACATGTGGACGAACTAAATAAAATAGTCATGTGTTGAAATATATTTTTGTTCGCCAAAAATATCATTTTTATGCGAAACATGAAGTGTTAAAAATAACCAATTGTTCAAATAAATATGTGTGGGTTGAAAATATTATTTTTAACATGTGTAGGAA
Organism: Allium sativum; assembly: GCA_030737875.1. Taxonomy (NCBI): domain Eukaryota; kingdom Viridiplantae; phylum Streptophyta; class Magnoliopsida; order Asparagales; family Amaryllidaceae; genus Allium; species Allium sativum. Next base: position 471,708,577 of record CM060909.1, read on the forward strand.
GTGTTAAAAATAACCATATGTGGAAATAAACCTTTGTTCGCTAGAAATATTATTTTTTTATCTTAGTTTTGCACATATATATACATGTGTTGAACAGGAAGTGGATTAGCTGTTGAGTAAAGAATTTAATTGCGTGCCTGACCAATAGGTAAACCTTAATGAGTTGGATGTGCAATTTTATTATTATATCAACTCCTGTGAATGCCATTGGATGCGGAGTGTTGGTTGTTCTGTGTGTAATAATAAACGTCGCCATAGGATAGTAACAATTAATTTTGAACTACACTATATGGCATACTTCTTGACGATAGGCATACTTCATCGTATACCACATAAGCATTTGGAGCTTGTGTGACGAGGTTGAAGATTTACCATACGAGCGAGAGGCTTGTATGGCGTTGACTATATATTACAGGTTGAACTGATGACTGATCAGGACTATATAAATTGTAACGGTAAATTGCAAGATTAATAAAAAACCCACGTGGGTCTGGAGATGACAATAAACACGTCTCTCTGGTCATTAAGGCACAAAAACCATTTATAGGGTGACGAGAATTTATTCTCTGGAGTTATGATCTATACACACTCCCCTATGGACACCGGAATATATCACTATAAATATGTGCATGCTTATTAGGATTTATTGGGTACCTAATACGGCCCAATAAATTTCCAAACCCCTTCCTGTACAAAGGAGGTTATGGCGAAATTTTTCGAAATATAAAGGTGTTAGTGAAATATCTGAAGTGAAAACGATGTTGAAATCGCCGAATGAATTATATTTATTATATATAAATATAAATTAAATTAAAACGAATCGAGGCCGTGCAGTTCGCGTTTTGAAATCGTAATTTTGAACGATTATACCGAAAGATCCGACCATCGGATTTTGACGAAACTGGAACTGTTGGGTTCGCTTTGGGAATATCTTCCCAATGATATAAACTTTGTTGAAATCCAATGGTTAGATTTTCAGATATGTGTAAAACAAATTTAGGGAAAAACAGCGCCAGTGCCTCGGCACGACCTGAAACGTCGTTTAATTAAATAGGGCCGTTTTTAAATAAATAAAAATGGCAATGTATCATTATAAAATATTATAGACGATATAGAATGGAAATAAACCGATTCTGCTTGGTTTGCTTGATATTTAGTGGTTGAATGTGTTTGACATGAAAATTATACTAAAGAACTGAAATGTGAATGTCGAATGATTTAACCATGTGAAGAATTGATTTGAAAATCTAAATATACGTGGATTATTTGAAAAGGCTGAGTTAATTCTCATTTCAAATAATCGATCGACAGTTAAAAGTCAAAGAGTAGAAGACGGTTCAAGACCGACGATCTTCACATTGGATGGATGGGCGCTACTGATGCTCATGATTGGAGTAGCTACCTTGAAGGAGCTGAAGTGGTAGTCGTCCGGACGTATTGTTGATTGTACGGATATGCGAGGAATATGGTGCCTCCGGCTTCGTTCAAACCCAGAACGAACTTGTAAATGGAATGTGCGTCTGACATTGGATTTTGTCCTATGCTGGTTGATCTCTATTAAATATATATCTGTTTGGCGGCGGAGAATTTATTCTCTTGCTTAACGCCCTTCTCTGAGACGTACGAGCTCAGAGGTTATATATCGATAGAAATCAGTCGCATGGAGTGATTTGCCTGTATGGCACGCCTAAGTGGCATATAATCAAGGATTCTGTTGAAAAGCAAAGTCTTATGGTTGATGATCAAAGCATGGCCTGTGTGGCGTAGCTTTGTGTATAGCGTTGATTCGCGAGCCTCACACCTCGGTATGAGTCAAAAACGGGATAGTGACCGCTGGGAGAACACGACGTTTCTTTCTAGCTACGGTGGTGTCAGTGACTTACCAGCCCTGACATTTATATATACTTTTCACCTGTGTGGTTGTTGGAATGCGAGGCGCCTCGATTATAGGTCTGTAAGGACCGGAATATGTGTGTTCAGGAATGACTAATCCTCAAAAGTAAGAGAGGACCGGCCCAGCCGATTCCAAGGACCGTTGTGTGTGATCCTGAGACATTTGCTAGAGTGTCTCGAACGGGGAGGAGCTTGCCCCTTGCCTCGACTCATGATGGAATCCAATTTCCAATACGAAATTGCAGATTTGATTGTATTACTAGTATGGCGACATGATATATGGTACCCATGTCGTCTAGGATTGATATTTATGATTGAATTTGCTTTTGAAACATATATGCACTAGTAATAATATCTAACACTTTTGTTTTATACGTATCAAGCATTTCTTGGCCATTATAAGGTAAAACTCTATCCTCCGGCTTGCGTTGCATTGTGTGATGGGACCTGAGTCTTATAATGGCTTCATTTTTATAAAAGGCATTGCGATGATTTAACCATTTACTTTATTTCATGCACTGGCAATCATTGGAGTAAACCCGTTCCGCGAAAGTGGCGTGATCCTTTGATTTGCCTTATTATTGTTGTTTAATTAGTTAAGTAGATTTCTCATACCAGTCCCATGACTGACTCGTATTTTGTTTCACCTTGCAAATTCGGGTGACCTTATTTTCACATGGGCAACCTAGTATCAGGTGGCTGGACCTATTTTGGCTTTACACTGTAGCAGGAGTGCAGCTTTTGGATCATGGCGAGGCTTGACTTCACAGTGTTGACTATTGATTTTCCGCCATTGTTATTATATGTATATGATTCCGCCTCTGGCGATGTAGATTGATGTTTTCTTTATGTACTCTCTATGTATATGTACCGCTTATGGCGATGTAGACTGATCATGTATCTTTATACACTAAGTTATATCATGCATTGTGCTCTCTGATGTTGTGATATGTATGATTCCGCTGTCATATTTGTGTAAATTATTCTATTTCCAGCTTACTATTATCTGTACTCCGCTAATGATGATAATGTGTTATATTCCAATGATTATCCTTAACACCATAGCACGGGGTTTTGGGATCGTCACACCTCTCAGGCGTAGGGTTTTCCATCACTAGGCCTCGGCATTAGTAAGAGATGGACTCTACTATATAAGCACCCACTTCACACAGGCTTCCACGATGTGGGACTTAGGGGTGTTACATAAGCTAACTAAGGAATTTCTTATATCCTTTCCGATCTGGATCAAATTATCCAATCTAGATCTCAATTTCTGGTCGGTTGAAGCAATAAGTAGGATAGTTTCTACATTGGGTAAGCCTATTCGTATGGATAGTGTGACTGAAGATGAATGCTGAATCTCTTTTGTGAGAGTTTTAGTAGAGATTGATATAGATTTTATGTTTCCTGAATTAATTCCAATTCAATATGAAAATGGGACACTAGTGTGGCAATGATATTTGAATGGGTTCCACAAGCTTGCTCAGTTTGTGAAGTCTTTGGTCATAAGTCAGAGGTGTGTAAATCTGTTGGTGTTTGGGTCGAGAAAAGTTCTAACACAGACAATAGGATGGACTTAGATGGTAAATTGGACATCCAAGACAAACAAATGAATGATTATGTGAGAGTTGAACCTTTGAATCAGAGAGATGATGGTGTAAATAATGGAGACAGTGGTTAAGGTTTACACATCAAATCTCAATATAAGGAAGTTTAATTACTTTAGCAATATGCATTAATAATAGTAAGGAGGATACTGTTTTTCATTCTAAAGATGTTAGAGTTAACAACGATCTCATGTAAGAAGATAAAATTCAGGGTAAAGTTGGTAATAAGGAATCTATTAGCTTTGGAGCTAATGTTGTAGAAGTTATTAATTCTGGTAAAAACAGTGATAATCATCTTCATGAAATGGCCTTTGCAAATGACTCTCTAGTGGATAACTCCGATAGTTCTACAAGCGGTTACAAAAAGAGAAAGATTAAAGACAAAACAGGGAAATTAAAAGGAAAGGGGCAATGGGTGTCTGATGAACCATTGGTTTAGGATAATCCCGAATGGATTAAACTGATGTCACAGACTCAACCAAGGAAAAAGTGAAAGAAGATGAAAGAAGAAGGATATAGTACTGGTGGTGTTATGTATGGAGGCATTTCCAAGAAATGATTACTGAAGTAGATGTGTAGTTTGTGGTTTTAATTGAGTAGTCTCTCCTTCTTGTTGGTTATTCTTTGTTCTGCTTTGTTGGTGTTTTGTTTGGAGATAAGTTGGTTGCATTCAGATTGCTTTGGTCCTTTTGTAGGTGTTCAACTGGGCTGATTTCTCTTTTGTGTTGAGCTATCTATATGCTGGGTTATAATTTGGGCTTAGTTATTGGGCCTTAGATCTTATGAAGCAGGTGTTTGATCTTTAGAAGTCTTTGTTGTGCTGGTTTTTTTGGGTTTTTATTTGTGGTTTTTTTGTTTGGTGTTTGTATTACGTGTTGTGTCTTTTGTTCGAGCTGGTTATGTTTTTGTATAATATTTGTTTGTTATGTGGGTCGTTATATTGTGTCACCAGCTCGAACTTCTCTTTGTATCCTTTTCTTGTAATATAAGTACCCTGTTCTTAAAAAAAATATTCAATATTACGAACTACCGCGACATTAAGAGCTCGATTTAAATTATATTATAATTAATGCGTTCAAACATCGTTGAAATAATAACTTGTTAAAATAATTCAATTCTAAATTGAATTAAATCTATCAAATTTATTAAATTTACATAATATTTCAATTCAAATATTTCAGCTATTTTGGAAATAAATTTTATTCTTCTTCTTTGTATATTATTTAAATATTCAAAATATTTGAATTCAAACTACTTAAATTATCAAAACAGTATATAAAAATAATTAAATAAATTAATTATTAAATGGAAAATCTGGGACGTTATAACAAGCAACATACTAAAGTGTTCATTTTGACATTTCAATGTATAGTGCTGTGATTTACACTGCAATAGACATATTAGTCACTGTAGTATTCTTTAAGATATCTAAATGAATACACACACATGTACACGCACGCACGCACACACACAAATATATAGATTTACACAACATTACACAATTATAAAATACAACAAACATATATATATATACATATATATGCGCACACACATACATAAATATGTGAAAATAATAATTTATACTCATATTTACAATGTATTTGTACAATTGTTCATTTATATTAAATAAAAAAATCATTTTAGAATTAGTATAATATAATTTCACTTTTTTAATTAGTGTTATCAACTCAAACAAAATTAATTTTTTCATTTATTCTAGTTAGTAAATAATTATAAATAAATAAACACATGTGTGTACGTATATTATACATATATTATAAAAATGATGCAAACTAATTTGTAACTTACGAAAAAAATAGAATTCAGATTATAAAATATTTTTTAAAAAAATACATGAGGGAACTAGGATAAAGGAAAAATCTTAGCGACACATGTTCTAAAATTTAGTGTAACGACCCAGATTTTTCGAACAATTCATTTTTAATATTTAATATGGTTTTAAATATTGAGTTGATAATATGAATGGATTTTTATATTGAGTTATCGGTTTAATAATCGAATATGGTTTAATTTCAAGAATATTGAATTATCGTAATCTGAAAACGAGAATGAATTTTAAGTTAAAACAGAATCAAAACAGTTTAGATGATCAATACAAACTTCTGTTTGAATTAGAATAATAATATTAATTTATTATCGAAGAATTAATTGTTTTGAATTTAATTTATATAGATTTAAATTAATATCTTCTCCATGTGATCGAATGAGGCTTCAAAACTGGTCCCAATGTGTCCAGAATAGTGGTATAACCTTAGAAATGCCGATTGTTGTGTTTAAATAGGAGTTCGATAACACGCGAGATTTTTAAAGGGTTAAGAACACCACAGTTCAAAATAAAATAAAATAAAAATATAATTTCTTCCTCAAGTTAACGGAAAGTACATTGTATACCTATCACCCATGATGTAACAACACAGACGTAAATTCCTTAATGACAAAGGCTTCTCCATCTATGAATAAACGCGGCTAACCCCTCTTTCTCTTCTTTGATTTCTCGCATCAATTAGACCAAAACCAACCATCCGTTCTGTTCAGTTATTCTCTCACATGTTCTGCAACTGGTCCAACGAGCCGAGTACCCTGAAAGGGCGAACCAGCCACGGACTGGTTTTGGGAAGGGGGTTACAACGGCAAACTCTTTGTCGTTGTAACGTTATAACAGCAAACTCTTTGTCGTTATAACTTATAACGGCAAAGAGTTTGCCGTTATAAGCCAACCATCAAAACCCTCTCCCAGCCGCCTCCTGCTTCATTATCCCCTTCCTCCATTTTCCTAACCCGAAAACCATCTTCCAAACCCCATTTTTCACCTAAATTTTACCTTCAATTCACCAATCTGTCAGCTTCTAACCAAATTAAATACCGTATTTGAAATATTCGTTCGAAAATATGGCTAGATTACTAAAATAATTCGCCAAAAAATTCATGCACGGCGACGATCGTGGCACCGGGGGAAGTGGCGCAAGCGGGAGTGGTGCAGGGGGTGGTGGCGAACAACCAGTGCTCGGAATAGAAGACTTGCTTGTAGCCGCCGAGAACTTGGATAACGAAGAAATAGGGGCGCACGAGGAAGGCGCCCATCGGGGACGTGGCGGACGTAGAGGCGGACGAACAGGTAGGGCGCGTAGGGGTGTTGGATCGGTTTCCGCTAGACAGGTCGATCTCGATGGCTATGTGGATATGAACCTCGGCGCGGCGAAGCTTCCTATGCTATCCAACTTTCGCATTCTTCCAGATGACGAAGTACACGTTAGCGCGCAGTCGAGTTTGGCTGTAAGTATTTTTAGTAATATTTAAATAGTATTCTTTGAGTGCTAGATATTGGGTAGATAGTATAACATTTTGTTGAACCGTTAACCGTCGCGGAATATACGTCCACGTGGTTCGTTAGCGACCACACTTAGATATTATCATGCACACTTGGCGAGTAAGGAGGGGGTCGCAGGACTGTTACACGCTCTTGGATTTCAATTTTTTCTAGGTAATATTATAGACTTTTTAATGAAATAAGTGGATAATTTAGTAGTCATATTTTATCTTATTGTGCTCTTTGCTATTTTAGGAATAAATCATGTTATAAATGCCGATGTCCAATTGTGTGCGGCCATTGCTCTACGGTGGTACAAAACCACCCACACATTTCACTTTCCTTGTGGTGAGTTAGGACTTACACCGCTTGATTTCTCCATGCTTACTGGTATTAGCATTGGAGTAGGTGCTTATCCCCCACTGCCTTATGACGATGGTTGATGGCGTGATCGTGCACTTGTTCATGATCTACTGCCTCATTTGGATGTTTTTGCTACGTCGTATCAGGCAGAAGGCGCTATTAGAGTGAGCGCAATCCGTGCGGCTATGGACAGGATACTCGATCACTACTCTGTTGATGACGACTTGGAGCTTGCTCGATTATTTATGTTATACCTTATGGGTAACCTTTTCTTTAGTTCTTCGAGCAGTAGCGTTCCTGTGGGGTTTTTTGCGGTCGCAGCTGAGATAAATGCCGATGGGGCGATTTTATATGATTGGGGCACACCTATCCTTGCATACCTATACAGATGTCTCGGCATGCAGTGCATCATCACTGATTCTCAGGTTTCTTTATTTGGATTCTGGGAGTTGTTATAGTATTGGTACTTTGAGTACTCTAGGAACTTTCATTTTATCACCCGTACTGCAGACCCATCGACCTTTTTCCCCCGTATATGCTTTTGGACTGCGGACAACCGGGGGTCCAGAGATAATGAGTCACACCATGTGTATCCCGTTGCCCATAACCAGATCGAGCTGAGGATGTATAGGGATCAGATTCTATGGCATCCATTTGAGCAGAGTACATCCATCGATCTTGAGATCATACAGATTGCTAGGATGCCTGCCGGACGGAGATTTCCACTTATATCTTCTCCCGTGGCGCTAGGTGCTTATTGGTATCTTGGTGAGAGGTGCTGGAGACAATTGTATGACTTCGATGCTATTCCGGATGATCCACACCCACATAATTATCGGTGTATGATTTACCCGACGGAGCAGCTAGATATAGCCAGGGCAGCAGGCTGGTGGATGGCTGAGAGCTTTGTTATTATCGGGGAGTGTTACCTTACCTTCTGGCGTAGATTTTTCACCTGGTCCTCAGGCACGATTACGCATGCAGCATCGATTGATTTAGTAGGGCCATCTGCTATACGACACGGCATACGTCCACCTATTGTCGAGGATATTACCCAGCCCAGCCAGAGTTTTTGTGCAGCTGATCATGTGGCGGCCGCCAATCATTTTGGATGGACCATGGCAGTGCCCACCATTGGACCAGATCGTTACGTTGACGTGTTTCATCCTCCGGCCCATCACGATTACCCGGATCCTACACAGATATCATATCATGATCTGTATGATATGCAGATGGGGATTAGGCATACGAGCTATATAGAGCATAGGCGTAGCCTAGATTAATATGATGGTGAGCTACGTCGTGTTGCAGAGGAGGCACGACAGCAGCAGGAGCATTTAGAGGCCCAGCTTAAAGCAGAGCGCAAGAGACTTCAGGACTTGCAGATGTATTACCACCATAGGTCTAGTGCTGGGTCCAGTCAGCCTCCAGATGTTGGTGATGATGAGAGACGTCATCGGCGCCGCACACATCCACGTACACATTCAGATGACTCGGGCGACTAAGTTACTACCACTTTTATGTACTTTCGCAGTTGTCAGTTGTATGGTCCTACTGTTGGAGTAGACGTTCTGCATTTGTGTATTACCACTGTTATGTACTTTTGTTGTATTACCACTGTTATGTACTTTTGTTGTATTACCACTGTTATGTACTTTTGTTGTATTACGTTTTCCTAGTTGATAGTTGTATGTTCCTGTTGTTTGAGTATGCGTTCTGTATTTGTTGACTACCACTATTATGTACTTTCGATGTATTTTGTGTACGTTTTGATTATGTTTCTGTGTAGAGACTGCATTTGGTTATGTGGAGAGACTGTATTTCTGTGTAGAGAATGTTTTTGTGTATAGCTGGTATGTTATGTTGTTCTAGTTCCTGTAAGTGTTGTTTGGAATGTAATAACGTTTGAATTTGATGTTGAACAAGGTTTCCCTCTTCTTGTGTATAAATGCAAAATTCTTAAATAGCATGCCAACATAACAAGGTTTGCAGATAACTCCATAGTCTACGCACAAACATCAAATTAAATAGACAGTAAAACAACAATAAAATCACAATACCATAAGTCTACTCAGTTCCATAGCGGGTCAACCAACTGTAGCGGAGTTTATACGCTTTGTAACCAACGAACTCCTCACCATACTCGAAAAGGTAACGAGAATCATATGTTGCTTGATTTGTTTTAAATATGTTCTCGTCTTCAACAGTTTTGATAATCTTTGTGTACCGATCACAAGCGTCTGCAAAATGACGATTAGCCATTTGGATTTCAACCGATGTTCGTGTAGTGGGCCGGGAACGATGGTTGTTGTATAGCCTCGAGATCATTGCCCATCTTTCTTCATATGTTAAACCCCCTCCACTTTGCATTAGCAACTCATCCCTCTTTTCAACCTCAATATAGAATTTAACGAGGGCCAGCAAAGCCTTAGAAGAAAATTCTGAAGTTGGAGAATTCAATGTTCGAGCTCTATTACTAGGTCATTGATTTGCTGGAGAAGGACGCGGAGCTGTAACCGCTCGATGCTGAATAGCGGCAGGCACCTCTTCAACTTGTGTATCATGAGCTAATCCAATTTCGTTATCGTTCACTAAGTTTCGTTCGTACTCATCAAAAATCCTTCCCATTTCTTCATCACCTATTTCTGAATCGTCCATGTAACCTGTGCATCAGTAGAATAAGTAGAGTTACTAGAAGTACGAATTTTGTTGATAATAAACGTTACCTATAAGACAACAAGAAAATAAATTTTCTCACTTTAGTCTACAACGGTGCTGCTTGAAGCTGTAGAAGGTATGAGATGGATTATCAGATATGGAGTACTTATAAGGGCAATGTACGACCAACAGTTACAATTCAACATACTAGAATACCCGTTATAGGGTTCTCGTGATATTATGTGTGATTCTGTACAATGACCGGTCACATCATTGCAGCACGAAAAATGGTGCCATCACATGAAATGTTGGCAATTACTATTAATCTCGTGATATTACGTTAGATTCCCTACAGTGACTTTTCACATTACAACAAATGTGGGCAGTTACTAATAATTTCGTATACTGTTGTCATTTAATTCGGAAGAGACTACTCAATGCAGTGAGCGAAAGATGGAGACTTTTAATGGAATCACAGCTACGAATGATGGAGACGCATCTTTAATTTTTTCTTCTCAGTGACTGGTCCAATCATGTCGTACGTGCATGTGAAAGGGTACACTCTACATACACGTGGCTCGTATTAAATTCACAGTGATATTGCAGTATGTAATATTGTTGTATGACTCAGTGTCTAGTCATTTCATTGACTATAGCAGCCTTTGGAAGCATTATTCGTAATTGTTTTGTCATGGTGGTAATTTTGTGTATATGTAGGAGTTTAAAAATAGGGGTCGTCCACCAATGCTTTAACCATTTCAATTCACGAAAGAGTTACGAAAAATGGACCGTTTCCAAGTGCCTTATTTCTGCTTGCGATAGAATGAAATACCAAACCATAATCACTGAAACAACGACAACTAGTACAACAGAAGGAAATGCTAAACCATATTCATACAAACTTCAATAACTAGTACAACTATTGAGCAATTATAACAACTGAAACAACGACAACTAGTACAACAGAAGGAAATGCCAAACCATAATCATACAAACTACAACAACTGAGCACACAAGCATCAAATTCAAACACGTACACCTACCATGGTCTAGGGAAAGGACCATCTCTTGTCGTACCCGCCTTAGTCTTGCTCAAGCGTCTTATTTCTGCTTGCGCTTCGAGTGCATACCGACGTCCACGTTCGCAAATGGGAGGGTCAATCCACTCCTTAAAGCAACAACAATCAATGTCACCAGGATAATTCATGTGGTCATTGAAGGCTTGACAACCGAAAAATCGACGACCGGCATTTGTTTCGGCCTCGTCAACAACAACGACCGACACTTGTCCACAATGGCAAACAGGGTTGTATCCAATCTTCCCTAGTGGCTCGGATACCTTCCCTTCGAGTACAATCTCTTTCCCAGATCTTTGATGAACGGAAGAGGCATCTTTGTTTGAATACGGTGAGTATCCGTATTCGTGAGTTGGGCGAAACGATTGCTGGTCTTGGACCGGACGTTGCATGGCATACGATGACGAGTGCGATTGGGCCATGGGTTTCTTGCTTGCAGATTTTTTGCCGGTACGCTTTGGTTCAGACGAAGACATTTTTCTGGTTGTCAAAAAAGAATTTGAGAAGGTGGTCTGGTTGTGTGGAACAAGGAGGAGGTAGGTAGGTATATAAAGGGAGGTAATGCGACCGATTAAGTAGCCACTGTGTGTAACAACCCGAAAATCTGGGCCAGTTTAAAATTTTTATTTTGGCAATTTTAGCGAATTTTGATTATTTAAAATGAATTATTTTAAATAATATCGACGAGAAATTTATTCTGAATAAAATTCGAACGTATATATTATATACGTCGTCGTTAGAATATAAAAATTTATATATAATTATAAAAGGAATTGAAAATGGCGCGGGAGTTCGATAATTCGATTTCAAACTTCAATTGAACGTACCGGGTGCAGAATAAACCGGATTTTAGTGAAACCAAAAATAATGGAATCTAATTGTGACTATCTTTCCAACGAACCTGAAAAATTGAAATTTCATAGCGGGGATCAAAAGATATGTCCAGTTGAAAATTCTGAATAGTCGCTATGGAATTCAGGCCCTTAAAAATAGCCATTTTGCAAACGACCTCGGATTTCGACGAAACCACTTTTGTTGGGTCCGTGATGTCAAGTTATTGCTAGGTTTCAAATTTCATAATTTTTCGAATCAATATGTGAGCGTGGCAAAGGAAAACGCGTTTGACCAGTTTTAGTTGATTTTAATCGACTGGAAAATGGCCATTTTTCCAACGGTCTCAGAATTCGACGAAACTAGTTTTGTTAGGACTGTATCGTCAATACGAAGCTAGAAAATATTTTTCTGAAATTTTTAGAGTTCGTATGTGACCCCAGTAAATTGAAATGCGCCTTCAAATTCAATATATAGAGTTATATGTTGACTTTGACGGAAACTGATCGAAACAGTCGAATCAGCTTGCGAAACATATCCCATTGTGTTCAGAATGGGGGTAATTAGCTATGGACGACAGGCGGTGGGTTTCGTTTGGGGTTCGAATTTAAAGGTTACCTTTTTGGGAATTAAATAAATAAATAAAGGGGGCCCCCTTCCTTTTCCCTTAACCCGAAGTCAACCCCCCCTTTAATAGTCAGAATCGAAATCATTCAGGAAAAAAAAACGCGACACCCTCAAATCGATTCCCCCCTTCCTCATCGCGGCGGCACCACAGCGGATCACCAGCCCAGCCCCGATCTCGTGAGACCCCCCCCCCCCTCGTCCATCGCGAAGCCTCCCTCCTCCCCCTACGAACTGGAAACCCCGACCTCCCTGAAGCCGACACCCGCGTCCAAACCCTAGGCCCCTTTTTCAGTAGCCGGCGCCGCCTCCGAGGACCACCCTCCAGCCTCCCCTTCAACGGTGAACCCCCCCCCCCCTTCATTAAGCAACGCTGTGAGTTTTATTGAATAGCAAAGTAAAAATTCAATAAAAAATCGAATTTTTACTTCGACTTTTATATATTGAATAGCAAAGTAAAAATTCGATTTTTATATATTGAATAGCGAAGTAAAAATTCAATTTTTATATATTGAATAGCGAAGTAAAAATTCGATTTTTATATATTGAATAGCAAAGTAAAAAATTCGATTTTTATATATTGAATAGCGAAGTAAAAATTCGATTTTTATATATTGAATAGCGAAGTAAAAATTCGATTTTTATATATTGAATAGCAAAGTAAAAATTCGATTTTTATATATTGAATAGCGAAGTAAAAATTCGATTTTTATATATTGAATAACGACGTAAAAATTCGATTTTTATATATATAATAGCAAAGTAAAAATGTGATTTTTATATATGTAGAGAATACGGGCAGTGAAAAGTGACAAGAGGCAAGAACGACGAAGATTTCTACATAAGAAGAGCCGTGGGATTGGATTAGCTTATCGGTGAGAATTTCTCACTCTTTGATTTAATTTTCTAGTTCTATATATATACTAGGATGCAGACAGTGTTTAGTAGCACCCGACACCCGTCGTCCACAGACCATGGACGGCTTGTATGCTTTGTTGTTTGATTTTGATGGTAGTTGATTGTGTGATGTGATGTAAATGAAATAAAATATTTATATAGTTAAAAATATTTTATAGTTAAAAATAGAAAATTTAACGTGTATATGAAAAGAAATAAAAATAAACAAATCGGACGATTTGTTTATATACACACATTTGACTGATATTGATTGGGACGATAAATTTTACACATCGCCCAACTGCACAAATAACAATCTGTGTTTGATTGTTTGAAACCCCACACGGGTATTGGGATAATATTTGACGTACACTAATCCCAATAATTAGTTGTATGTCGATCGATTGATTAACAGACTGTTATAAGCGTTAAATATTTACATTCGATGCTTATACAGTGTAGAATGCACTTTGGATGATGGTTGATTATTCATCGTTGTTATTGTATACATGTGTTGTAGAAAATCCATATAACTAACATTATATGGTAATTGATTGGGCCTCATTCCAGTTTCGAAAAAAAAATATTTAAAATAAAAATATTTGAAATAGAATATTTGAAAATAGAAACATATGAAGCCGTGTTGGTTAGATTGACGCCATTTTGACGTGAACGATATTTTTATCGATTTTATTCATTTTATAACGAATATCGAAAGTGATTTCAAAATCTGATATTTTGAAAAGAAATGAATTCAAATTGAAACTGAATAGAAATGAATTCAAATTGAAACTGAATAGAAATGAATTCAAATTGAAACTGAATAGAAATTAATTCAAATTGAAATTGAATAGAAATGAATTCAAATTGAAACTGAATAGAAATGAATTCAAATTGAAATTGAATAGAAATGAGTTCAAATTGAAACTGAATAGAAATGAATTCAAATTGAAATTGAATAGAAATGAATTCAAATTGAAACTGAATAGAAATGAATTCAAATTGAAATTGAATAGAAATGAATTCAAATTGAAATTGAAATTCGAATTGAATTGAATTGAAAACGAACAGGAATTGAATTAGAAATCAATTTGAATTAAATCAATTTGAAATGAAATGAAAATGAATTTATGTTGAAAAATTCGATTTTGATTTGAAGTTGAAATAGAAGTTGAAACCGTTTTGAAAACGAATTTAAACGATTTATAAAACACGTTTTGAATTGAAATCGACGAAGTATATATTATATATATAATATAATGGCCTGAATAGAACGCGCCGCGCCGCGGCAGTTCGCGAATTTCGACCATTGACTTCGAACGAATATTACTGTAACAACCCAAAAATCTGGGCCAGTTTAAAATTTTTATTTTGGCAATTTAAGCGAATTTTGATTATTTAAAATGAATTATTCTAAATAATATCGGCAAGAAATTTATTTTGAATAGAATTCAAATGAATATATTTATATAGATCGTCGTTAGAATATAAATAATTATTTATATTTATAATAGGAATTGAAAATGGCGCGGTAGTTCGATAATTCGATTTCAAACTTCAATTGAACGTACCGGGTGCAAAACAATCCGGATTTTAGTGAAACCAAAAACATTAGGATCTAATTGATAATATCTTTCCAACGAATCCGGGAAATCGAAATTTCATAGCGGGAATCAAAAGATATGTCCAGTTGAAAATTCTGAATAGTCGCTATGGAATTCAGGCCCTTAAAAATGGACATTTTGCAAACGACCTCGGATTTCGACGAAACCTGTTTTGTTGGGTCCGTGATGTTAAGTTATTGCTAGATTCCAAATTTCATAATTTTTCGAATCAATATGTGAGCGTGGCAAAGGAAAACGCGTTTGACCAGTTTCAGTTGATTTTAATCGACTGGAAAATGGCCATTTTTCTAACGGTCTCAGAATTCGACGAAACTAGTTTGGTTAGGACCGTATCATCAATACGAAGCTAGAAAATATTTTTCTGGAATTTTTCTGGTTGGTATGTGACCCCGGTAATTTGAAATGTACGTTTAAAATTCAATATAGTGATTTAAATGTAAATTTAACGGAAACTGATTGTAACGATCAAAACAGCTTGCGATACATATCCCATTGTGTTTGGAATGGGGGTAAAACGCTATGGACGACAGGCGGTGGGCCTCGTTTAGAGGACGTATGTAAAAGTCAACTTTTTATTAAATAAAAAAAAAATACATCTTCATCCTCTATACCCAGGCCCCCCCCCCCCCCCCGATTAAATTCAGTCGAACTAATAATAAAAATAAAAAAGAGAAGAGGGCACGAAGCCCTAGCTGCGACCATCGGTCGCCGTCGCGCAGGGGAGAGGGCCCCTCCGCCGCGCCACCTCCAGGTGGACCCACCACCGCCACCTTCCTCCCCTTCCACGTAAGCCCCGAAGCCCCTCGATACGAAGGCGCACAGGCCCCGATTCGCCCAGACCTCGCCCAAACCAGCGCCGCACCACCTCGACGCCCCAGCGCCTCGGCACAGCCTTCCTCCGACCACAGTAACCGCTATGTACCCTCCTTTCCTCCAAAATCAAATACAACGTGAGTTTTTTTTTTCTGGTTTTTTTTTATATATAATAACCTTTCTTTTTTATTATTATCAGTTTAATTATGTATAATACATTAATAAATCAGTTTTTATTTTGATTAAAAACATAGCTCAAGTTCAATGTTATTTATGTAAATTAAAAGCATTGGTAAAGTTCAGATTCTTATATGATAAAAGGGAGGATTTTTCATAGTAAAGTTCAGATTTTTATAGAGGAAAAAGAAGTGATTTTTATAAAAAAGGTGAGCATAGATTTTTACATGCGAAAAAATATGATTTTTATATATTGAACATCGAAGTAAAAATATGATTTTTATATATTGAACATCGAAGTAAAAATATGATTTTTATATATTGAACATCGAAGTAAAAATATGATTTTTATATATTGAACATCGAAGTAAAAATATGATTTTTATATATTGAACATCGAAGTAAAAATATGATTTTTATATATTGAACATCGAAGTAAAAATATGATTTTTATATATTGAACATCGAAGTAAAAATATGATTTTTATATATTGAACATCGAAGTAAAAATATGATTTTTATATATTGAACATCGAAGTAAAAATATGATTTTTATATATTGAACATCGAAGTAAAAATATGATTTTTATATATTGAACACAAAAGTAAAAATTCGATTTTTATATATTGAATAACGAAGTAAAATTCGATTTTTATATATATAGTGGCTACGGGCAACAAAAGTGATAAGAGACGAGAACAGTGAAGATTTCCTGCATTAGAAGTGCCGTGGAAGTTGGATAGCTTTTTGGTGAGAACTTCTCACTCGAAATTTCTTTTTCTAGTGAATATATATATATACTAGGATGCAGACGGTGTTTAGTAGCACCCGACACCCGTCATCCACAGACCATGGATGGCTTGTTTGTTTAATTGTTTGGTTGTGTAGTTGTTAGATAATTTGGTTTGAAATTGAATTGTTTGATGAAATGAAATTGGATTGATTGATGTGTGAATGGCGTGGGCCTTCACTAGACCGGGGATAAGGCTAGGCCTCGTCCCGTTTCTAGTATCGTGCCGTTATGCCGCCGAAATTTTCTAAAATATGTTAGAAAAATAAAAATAGCATTTTATTTAAAGAATGAACTGAATAGAAATTCATATGTTGGAATAAAATGTTTTATCGTTAAAAATATAATTTTTAACGTGAATGTGAATAAATAAATATTCATTTACAAACCGGACGGTTTGTTTATGTACACCTATTTGAATGACATTGATTGGGACGATAAATTTTACACATCGCCCAACTGCACAACTAAAATCTGTTTTTGATTGTTTGAAACCCCACACGGGTGTTAGGATGTAATTTGAAGTTCACTCATCCTGATTGATTTAATATGTCGATCGATCGATTGACAGGCTGTTATAAGCGTTAGATATCTATATTTGATGCTTATACAGTGTAGTGCACTTTGGTTGATGGTTGATTATTTTTCAATGCTATTATATGTGTGTGTAATGTATGAAAATCCATATAATTAACTTTATATGGTAATTGATTGGGCCTCATTCCAATTTGAAAAATAAAGAATATTATAAAATAAAAGTTCATGTGTTGACAGTACTCATCTATTGAGATTGGTCATGTGTTGAACGAAATATTTTAGTAATAAAATTTACATCTTTATCGATATAAAATAAAGGTTCATGTGTTGACAGTACTCATCCATTGAGATTGGTCATGTGTTGAACGAAATATTTTAGTAATAAAATTTACATCTTTATCGATATAAAATAAAGGTTCATGTGTTGACAGTACTCATCCATTGAGATTGGTCATGTGTTGAACGAAATATTTTAGTAATGAAATTTACATCTTTATCGATATAAAATAAAGGTTCATGTGTTGACAGTACTCATCCATTGAGATTGGTCATGTGTTGAACGAAATATTTTGATAATAACAACTATTTTGAAAAAGAAATATTTGAAATAGAATATTTGAAAATAGAAATTTATGAAGTCGTGTTGATTAGATTGACGCCATTTTGACGTGAACGATATTTATATCAATTTTATTCATTTCGAAATGAATTGAATTGAAAACGATTTCGAAATGAATTGAATTAAAAACGATTTCGAAATGAATTGAATTAAAAACGATTTCGAAATGAATTGAATTGAAAACGATTTCGAAATGAATTGAATTGAAAACGATTTCGAAATGAATTGAATTGAAAACGAATTCAATTTGAATTGAATAGAAATGAATTTTAAAACGAATTTATAAAGAAGAATTCAATTTTGCTTTGGATTGAAATGGAAGTTGAAATTGTTTTTGAAACGAATTTAAAACTACTTATATAATTCGTTTTAAATAGTAATCGATGAAATATATATTATATATATTATATATATAATATAATGGCCTGAATAGAACGCGCCGCGCCGCGGCAGTTCGTGAATTTCGACCATTTATTTCAAACGGACATTACGGGAGATTCGACCGTCGGATTCTCCTAAAACCGGAACCGTTGGGTTTGTATCGAAAAGAGATTTCTAACGAATATTAGAAATTTGAAATCTAACGGTTGGATTTGGAATTATGTCCAAATCAAATTTGAAAAAGGTCGCTGTAAGTGCAGTTCGATAGCCGTTGATGGAAATCGACTGTACGGGCCTTGATAAAATTATTAAAAATAGTAATAATTTGTGTAAAATCATAAGAAATGATTTGAGAAGAATTGGGATGAAAAACTCCATATTTGAAAAGATAAAAATAGATTTTTATCGAGATGAACTAGTTTTGAACTAGAATTATAATTCTATTTATTTTTAAATAAATAAATTGAATTCGAAAAGGGTTTTAAAAATAACCAAAATTTCCAATGATTGCATTGGAGTGGATTTGAATCGAAATTGTCTTCGGAATATTTCGATGTTGGAATTCGAGATTATACAGATGTTGTTATGGAAATTTGAAAGATGTAGATATTTATATCGTTATTTCCAATACGACATTTGTTATTCGTAGAATTTGATATTGAATATAAGCCGATATATTTTCTATTCAGAGCCTTATATTGAATATCAAATGTGATTTGGGTTTGTCGTGAATGGTGTCTTCACTAACACTGTTCTTGAACCCAGTTGAGAAAAGATTAAATCTTTTTATTTAGATTTAATGAAGTGTACCAATTAAATTATATTTAAATGGAATTGAATTGGTATTGATTTTTGGGTTTATCGTGAACAGTGTTTTAAATAACACTTGTTCTTTAACCCGATAATTAATGGAATGATTTTTGGGTTTATCGTGAACCGTGTTTTAAATGACACTGATTCTTTAACCCAGTCGAAGATTAAAACTAAGTGGAGTTTTAATGAATCTTTAATTAGATTGAAATGATCGAAAATGGAGTATCACCAGTTTTGCTCCAGGCGATAGTTAAATCTTTAATTAGATTTGAACGTGAAATGGTAATTGAATTTACCGATAACACTGTGGTGTTAGATATGAAGTATTACCAGTTTTACTTCATAGGATGAATAGGTTGGGATGGGGAAATTAAAATAAATAATTACTTCGGTAAGGTTCGCTAATCCCGACTAGTTTGAATTGAGATTCAAAAATAGAATAAAGAATAAATTCAAGGAATTTATCTTGGATAAAATTAATGGGAACCTTTCCCTATGAATGTGAAATTTAGAAACTAACTGTCGGTTAGCCAAGCAGAGTGGTTTTTTGGATATTGATCTGATGTTGGTTTCGGCCTTCGGGGTTAATATTTGGGAAATTATTCTCTTGATTAATTTATGGTTAGTGACTGATGAATTGGAATGAGGCGTATGTTGTGTTTATGTAACACTTATTTAAAATATACGCGAGTTATTTGGAAAGACCGGGTTTATCCCATTCTGAATAACTGATACGACGATAAGTCGAAGATGAAGACGGTGGTCGAAGACCAGGAGTCTTCACGTCGTTTGGGTGATTACTGATGATCTTGATTGGACTGTACACCCAAGAAGATGGAAACAGTTAGTGATCGTCCAGACGTACTTGGAGATCGATGGATATGCGGGGTACTAGGTGCCTCCGGTTTCGTTCAGACCCAGAACGGACTTGTAAATGGACTGTGTGTCTGACATTGGATTTTAGTCCGTGTGATTGATCTCTATTAAATATATATCTGTTTGGCGGCGGAGAATTTATTCTCTTGCTTAACGCCCTTCTCTGAGACGTACGAGCTCAGGGGTTATATATTGATGGATATCAAACGCATGGAGTGAATTGCCTGTGTGGCATGCCTAAGTGGCAAATGATCGAGGCTTCTGTTGAAAAGCAAAGTCTTGTGGTTGATGATCGAAGCACGGCCTTCGTGGCATAGCTTTGTGTAATGTTTACTTCGCGAGTTTCACACCCGGTATGAACCAAAAACGGGAGAGGACATCAGGGAGGACTTGCGTTTCTTTCTAGCTAGAAGTGGCGTCAGTGGTTTTACACGCCCTGACGAGTTTGACTTATGTGGTTGTTGCTGTTGCGAGGCGCCTCGGTTTGATCGGACGATCCGGGTCCGATGGAGTCATTTTTTGCCTCATTGACGCCCCAAAGGGCGGGGAGACGTATTGTTCAGGCATAATAATCCACATCGGTGGACCGGCCCTGACGATCCAAGGCTTGCCTGCGCGCTTGCCTGAGACACGGGCTAGAGCGTCTCGAATCGGTTGAGGACTATCTTTTGCCTCGGTTCATAGTTGGAAACCCAATTTCCAAATACGTGACTTTGCGATTTTGATTGTATAACCTATATATGGCGACATAGTGGTATGGGGCATTCATGCCGCCTATGATTGGTACTTATGATTTGAAGTTGTTTTTATACACTATGCACTTATAATAGTATCAAACGATTTGTTTTAACCGTATCAAGCATTCTTTGGCTGTTATAAGGGAAAACCCTATCCTCGGCTGCGTTGCATTGTGTGATGGGACCTGGGTCTTATAACAGCTTCATTCTTCTTTATTTAGCATTGCGCTGTTTGTTTTATGCACTGGTATTCTTGGGAGGAAACCCGTTCCGTGTTATACGGCGTGGTCCCTTGATTTACCTAACTTTAAAAATAAAGATTGATAACTGTTTTAGTTCTCACACCAGTCCCATGACTGACCTGGAGTTTATTGTTTTGACCTAAACTCTGGGTGCCCTTATTTTGACACGGGCAGCTAGTAGTTTCGGTTTTGCAGATTTATATTCACAGGATCCTGGTTTACAGCTGGAACGATATCCGGAAAGCTTTGTATCCGTATATCTCCTTCTAGTTGTGTATTGTATTATTTTCCGCTGCGATGTATTTAAATGTAATTTAAAATCTCTGATATTTCTGTGTAATATTTATTTGTTTATACTCTGTATATTCTTGTAATCTGATGCATTGTTGTAATATACAATGAAATGTTCTTTTGTATGCATTCTGTTGTGGCTTGTTCTCGAACTATCCGACACTTTCCTTTACGGGGAAGTTACGGGTTTTCACAGTTGGTATCAGAGCTTTGGTTTACCAAGCTCAGAGAACAAGGCACATTAGAACCATACGAAAGAATTCATCAGAAATTGGATTAGTAATATCCAATGAGAATGACTCGTTAGAGATAGGATCAGTAGTATCCTAGAACGAGTGTGAAGAGTATATTTTTAAAATGAAAACAAATTTTTGTTTTGAAAAGTTAAATCAATTATTCGTATTTGATTATTTATCTATATTGATTAGGACAGTCCAGTATATAAAGATTTCGCATATACGCCTTGCAAACGTGTATTTGAAGTTTTAATATACTGGATAGATATAGAATCACACTCTAGTCGCCCGGAGATGATGTTGATAATGACCATGGCATCATCAATATTTATGTTCGTGCTCCGAACGTGTAATATCTTTATATTTCCTATTGACTGGTGTGAGAACCAAAATTAGATAGGGCCTATTGTTGTGATTTGGCATCAAAAATTTGATTTTTGTATATGTATCAAAATTATGAATTTGAAACTCTAATTCACTAATTGATTGATGTTTGTGTTGTTTGTTTATTTGGTTGATAATTTTGAACCATTATGCCTAATTGAATCAAATAATGAATTGTATTGAAATTTGGTCGCATTTGCTTGCATATACTTGCACTTACATTGAACAGGTCATAGCAAGGAGGCTAGAGCAGAGAATAAAATTTGTTTGCCCGACAAATAGGTACATGTTTACTACATAATTTACTGTTTTGTTTGGGTGATGATGATTTTATGAGCCTATTGGCTAGCCGCTTGGCTTTTTCTTTTTCTTTTTGAGATCTGAAGGACCGGGGAAGCTATTTGAAATTCCCCGATGCTCCCGGTGCAGGGGAGGTTATGGCGAAATTTTTCGAAAATTTAGGGTGTTAGCCAAATTTTTGAAATTTTGAAAATTCTCAGAAACTAAAGAGTTGGAGAATGGAAGCCGAATCGAACGTAGAGTTGAATTATCAAACCACCTTCGACTTTGTTCCTTTTCGGGGACGAAAAGTTTTAAGTGGGGGAGATTGTAACAACCCGAAAATCTGGGCCAGTTTAAAAATTTTATTTTGGCAATTTAAGCGAATTTTGATTATTTAAAATGAATTATTCTAAATAATATCGGCGAGAAATTTATTTTGAATAGAATTCAAACGAATATATTTATATAGATCGTCGTTAGAATATAAATAATTATTTATATTTATAATAGGAATTGAAAATGGCGCGGTAGTTCGATAATTCGATTTCAAACTTCAATTGAATGTACCGGGTGCAAAACAATCCGGATTTTAGTGAAACCAAAAACATTAGGATCTAATTGATAATATCTTTCCAACGAATCCGGGAAATCGAAATTTCATAGCGGGAATCAAAAGATATGTCCAGTTGAAAATTCTGAATAGTCGCTATGGAATTCAGGCCCTTAAAAATGGACATTTTGCAAACGACCTCGGATTTCGACGAAACCTGTTTTGTTGGGTCCGTGATGTTAAGTTATTGCTAGATTCCAAATTTCATAATTTTTCGAATCAATATGTGAGCGTGGCAAAGGAAAACGCGTTTGACCAGTTTCAGTTGATTTTAATCGACTGGAAAATGGCCATTTTTCTAACGGTCTCAGAATTCGACGAAACTAGTTTGGTTAGGACCGTATCGTCAATACGAAGCTAGAAAATATTTTTCTGGAATTTTTCTGGTTGGTATGTGACCCCGGTAATTTGAAATGTACGTTTAAAATTCAATATAGTGATTTAAATGTAAATTTAACGGAAACTGATTGTAACGATCAAAACAGCTTGCGATACATATCCCATTGTGTTTGGAATGGGGGTAAAACGCTATGGACGACAGGCGGTGGGCCTCGTTTAGAGGACGTATGTAAAAGTCAACTTTTTATTAAATAATAAAAAAAAATACATCTTCATCCTCTATACCCTGGCCCCCCCCCCCCCCCGATTAAATTCAGTCGAACTAATAATAAAAATAAAAAAGAGAAGAGGGCACGAAGCCCTAGCTGCGACCATCGGTCGCCGTCGCGCAGGGGAGAGGGCCCCTCCGCCGCGCCACCTCCAGGTGGACCCACCACCGCCACCTTCCTCCCCTTCCACGTAAGCCCCGAAGCCCCTCGATACGAAGGCGCACAGGCCCCGATTCGCCCAGACCTCGCCCAAACCAGCGCCGCACCACCTCGACGCCCCAGCGCCTCGGCACAGCCTTCCTCCGACCACAGTAACCGCTATGTACCCTCCTTTCCTCCAAAATCAAATACAACGTGAGTTTTTTTTTTCTGATTTTTTTTTTTATATATAATAACCTTTCTTTTTTATTATTATCAGTTTAATTATGTATAATACATTAATAAATCAGTTTTTATTTTGATTAAAAACATAGCTCAAGTTCAATGTTATTTATGTAAATTAAAAGCATTGGTAAAGTTCAGATTTTTATATGATAAAAGGGAGGATTTTTCATAGTAAAGTTCAGATTTTTATAGAGGAAAAAGAAGTGATTTTTATAAAAAAGGTGAGCATAGATTTTTACATGCGAAAAAATATGATTTTTATATATTGAACATCGAAGTAAAAATATGATTTTTATATATTGAACATCGAAGTAAAAATATGATTTTTATATATTGAACATCGAAGTAAAAATATGATTTTTATATATTGAACATCGAAGTAAAAATATGATTTTTATATATTGAACATCGAAGTAAAAATATGATTTTTATATATTGAACATCGAAGTAAAAATATGATTTTTATATATTGAACATCGAAGTAAAAATATGATTTTTATATATTGAACATCGAAGTAAAAATATGATTTTTATATATTGAACATCGAAGTAAAAATATGATTTTTATATATTGAACATCGAAGTAAAAATATGATTTTTATATATTGAACATCGAAGTAAAAATATGATTTTTATATATTGAACATCGAAGTAAAAATATGATTTTTATATATTGAACACAAAAGTAAAAATTCGATTTTTATATATTGAATAACGAAGTAAAATTCGATTTTTATATATATAGTGGCTACGGGCAACAAAAGTGATAAGAGACGAGAACAGTGAAGATTTCCTGCATTAGAAGTGCCGTGGAAGTTGGATAGCTTTTTGGTGAGAACTTCTCACTCGAAATTTCTTTTTCTAGTGAATATATATATATACTAGGATGCAGACGGTGTTTAGTAGCACCCGACACCCGTCATCCACAGACCATGGATGGCTTGTTTGTTTAATTGTTTGGTTGTGTAGTTGTTAGATAATTTGGTTTGAAATTGAATTGTTTGATGAAATGAAATTGGATTGATTGATGTGTGAATGGCGTGGGCCTTCACTAGACCGGGGATAAGGCTAGGCCTCGTCCCGTTTCTAGTATCGTGCCGTTATGCCGCCGAAATTTTCTAAAATATGTTAGAAAAATAAAAATAGCATTTTATTTAAAGAATGAACTGAATAGAAATTCATATGTTGGAATAAAATGTTTTATCGTTAAAAATATAATTTTTAACGTGAATGTGAATAAATAAATATTCATTTACAAACCGGACGGTTTTTTTATGTACACCTATTTGAATGACATTGATTGGGACGATAAATTTTACACATCGCCCAACTGCACAACTAAAATCTGTTTTTGATTGTTTGAAACCCCACACGGGTGTTAGGATGTAATTTGAAGTTCACTCATCCTGATTGATTTAATATGTCGATCGATCGATTGACAGGCTGTTATAAGCGTTAGATATCTATATTTGATGCTTATACAGTGTAGTGCACTTTGGTTGATGGTTGATTATTTTTCAATGCTATTATATGTGTGTGTAATGTATGAAAATCCATATAATTAACTTTATATGGTAATTGATTGGGCCTCATTCCAATTTGAAAAATAAAGAATATTATAAAATAAAAGTTCATGTGTTGACAGTACTCATCTATTGAGATTGGTCATGTGTTGAACGAAATATTTTAGTAATAAAATTTACATCTTTATCGATATAAAATAAAGGTTCATGTGTTGACAGTACTCATCCATTGAGATTGGTCATGTGTTGAACGAAATATTTTAGTAATAAAATTTACATCTTTATCGATATAAAATAAAGGTTCATGTGTTGACAGTACTCATCCATTGAGATTGGTCATGTGTTGAACGAAATATTTTAGTAATGAAATTTACATCTTTATCGATATAAAATAAAGGTTCATGTGTTGACAGTACTCATCCATTGAGATTGGTCATGTGTTGAACGAAATATTTTGATAATAACAACTATTTTGAAAAAGAAATATTTGAAATAGAATATTTGAAAATAGAAATTTATGAAGCCGTGTTGATTAGATTGACGCCATTTTGACGTGAACGATATTTATATCAATTTTATTCATTTCGAAATGAATTGAATTGAAAACGATTTCGAAATGAATTGAATTAAAAACGATTTCGAAATGAATTGAATTAAAAACGATTTCGAAATGAATTGAATTGAAAACGATTTCGAAATGAATTGAATTGAAAACGATTTCGAAATGAATTGAATTGAAAACGAATTCAATTTGAATTGAATAGAAATGAATTTTAAAACGAATTTATAAAGAAGAATTCAATTTTGCTTTGGATTGAAATGGAAGTTGAAATTGTTTTTGAAACGAATTTAAAACTATTTATATAATTCGTTTTAAATAGTAATCGACGAAATATATATTATATATATTATATATATAATATAATGGCCTGAATAGAACGCGCCGCGCCGCGGCAGTTCGTGAATTTCGACCATTTATTTCAAACGGACATTACGGGAGATCCGACCGTCGGATTCTCCTAAAACCGGAACCGTTGGGTTTGTATCGAAAAGAGCTTTCTAACGAATATTAGAAATTTGAAATCTAACGGTTGGATTTGGAATTATGTCCAAATCAAATATGAAAAAGGTCGCTGTAAGTGCAGTTCGATAGCCGTTGATGGAAATCGACTGTACGGGCCTTGATAAAATTATTAAAAATAGTAATAATTTGTGTAAAATCATAAGAAATGATTTGAGAAGAATTGGGATGAAAAACTCCATATTTGAAAAGATAAAAATAGATTTTTATCGAGATGAACTAGTTTTGAACTAGAATTATAATTCTATTTATTTTTAAATAAATAAATTGAATTCGAAAAGGGTTTTAAAAATAACCAAAATTTCCAATGATTGCATTGGAGTGGATTTGAATCGAAATTGTCTTCGGAATACTTCGATGTTGGAATTCGGGATTATACAGATGTTGTTATGGAAATTTGAATGATGTAGATATTTATATCGTTATTTCCAATACGACATTTGTTATTCGTAGAATTTGATATTGAATATAAGCCGATATATTTTCTATTCAGAGCCTTATATTGAATATCAAATGTGATTTGGGTTTGTCGTGAATGGTGTCTTCACTAACACTGTTCTTGAACCCAGTTGAGAAAAGATTAAATCTTTTTATTTAGATTTAATGAAGTGTACCAATTAAATGATATTTAAATGGAATTGAATTGGTATTGATTTTTGGGTTTATCGTGAACAGTGTTTTAAATAACACTTGTTCTTTAACCCGATAATTAATGGAATGATTTTTGGGTTTATCGTGAACCGTGTTTTAAATGACACTGATTCTTTAACCCAGTCGAAGATTAAAACTAAGTGGAGTTTTAATGAATCTTTAATTAGATTGAAATGATCGAAAATGGAGTATCACCAGTTTTGCTCCAGGCGATAGTTAAATCTTTAATTAGATTTGAACGTGAAATGGTAATTGAATTTACCGATAACACTGTGGTGTTAGATATGAAGTATTACCAGTTTTACTTCATGGGATGAATAGGTTGGGATGGGGAAATTAAAATAAATAATTACTTCGGTAAGGTTCGCTAATCCCGACTAGTTTGAATTGAGATTCAAAAATAGAATAAAGAATAAATTCAAGGAATTTATCTTGGATAAAATTAATGGGAACCTTTCCCTATGAATGTGAAATTTAGAAACTAACTGTCGGTTAGCCAAGCAGAGTGGTTTTTTGGATATTGATCTGATGTTGGTTTCGGCCTTCGGGGTTAATATTTGGGAAATTATTCTCTTGATTAATTTATGGTTAGTGACTGATGAATTGGAATGAGGCGTATGTTGTGTTTATGTAACACTTATTTAAAATATACGCGAGTTATTTGGAAAGACCGGGTTTATCCCATTCTGAATAACTGATACGACGATAAGTCGAAGATGAAGACGGTGGTCGAAGACCAGGAGTCTTCACGTCGTTTGGGTGATTACTGATGATCTTGATTGGGCTGTACACCCAAGAAGATGGAAACAGTTAGTGATCGTCCAGACGTACTTGGAGATCGATGGATATGCGGGGTACTAGGTGCCTCCGGTTTCGTTCAGACCCAGAACGGACTTGTAAATGGACTGTGTGTCTGACATTGGATTTTAGTCCGTGTGATTGATCTCTATTAAATATATATCTGTTTGGCGGCGGAGAATTTATTCTCTTGCTTAACGCCCTTCTCTGAGACGTACGAGCTCAGGGGTTATATATTGATGGATATCAAACGCATGGAGTGAATTGCCTGTGTGGCATGCCTAAGTGGCAAATGATCGAGGCTTCTGTTGAAAAGCAAAGTCTTGTGGTTGATGATCGAAGCACGGCCTTCGTCGCGTAGCTTTGTGTAACGTTTACTTCGCGAGTTTCACACCCGGTATGAACCAAAAACGGGAGAGGACATCAGGGAGGACTTGCGTTTCTTTCTAGCTAGAAGTGGCGTCAGTGGTTTTACACGCCCTGACGAGTTTGACTTATGTGGTTGTTGCTGTTGCGAGGCGCCTCGGTTTGATCGGACGATCCGGGTCCGATGGAGTCATTTTTTGGCTCATTGACGCCCCAAAGGGCGGGGAGACGTATTGTTCAGGCATAATAATCCACATCGGTGGACCGGCCCTGACGATCCAAGGCTTGCCTGCGCGCTTGCCTGAGACACGGGCTAGAGCGTCTCGAATCGGTTGAGGACTATCTTTTGCCTCGGTTCATAGTTGGAAACCCAATTTCCAAATACGTGACTTTGCGATTTTGATTGTATAACCTATATATGGCGACATAGTGGTATGGGGCATTCATGCCGCCTATGATTGGTACTTATGATTTGAAGTTGTTTTTATACACTATGCACTTATAATAGTATCAAACGATTTGTTTTAACCGTATCAAGCATTCTTTGGCTGTTATAAGGGAAAACCCTATCCTCGGCTGCGTTGCATTGTGTGATGGGACCTGGGTCTTATAACAGCTTCATTCTTCTTTATTTAGCATTGCGCTGTTTGTTTTATGCACTGGTATTCTTGGGAGGAAACCCGTTCCGTGTTATACGGCGTGGTCCCTTGATTTACCTAACTTTAAAAATAAAGATTGATAACTGTTTTAGTTCTCACACCAGTCCCATGACTGACCTGGAGTTTATTGTTTTGACCTAAACTCTGGGTGCCCTTATTTTGACACGGGCAGCTAGTAGTTTCGGTTTTGCAGATTTATATTCACAGGATCCTGGTTTACAGCTGGAACGATATCCGGAAAGCTTTGTATCCGTATATCTCCTTCTAGTTGTGTATTGTATTATTTTCCGCTGCGATGTATTTAAATGTAATTTAAAATCTCTGATATTTCTGTGTAATATTTATTTGTTTATACTCTGTATATTCTTGTAATCTGATGCATTGTTGTAATATACAATGAAATGTTCTTTTGTATGCATTCTGTTGTGGCTTGTTCTCGAACTATCCGACACTTTCCTTTACGGGGAAGTTACGGGTTTTCACAGTTGGTATCAGAGCTTTGGTTTACCAAGCTCAGAGAACAAGGCACATTAGAACCATACGAAAGAATTCATCAGAAATTGGATTAGTAACATCCAATGAGAATGACTCGTTAGAGATAGGATCAGTAGTATCCTAGAACGAGTGTGAAGAGTATATTTTTAAAACGAAAACAAATTTTTGTTTTGAAAAGTTAAATCAATTATTCGTATTTGATTATTTATCTATATTGATTAGGACAGTCCAGTATATAAAGATTTCGCATATACGCCTTGCAAACGTGTATTTGAAGTTTTAATATACTGGATAGATATAGAATCACACTCTAGTCGCCCGGAGATGATGTTGATAATGACCATGGCATCATCAATATTTATGTTCGTGCTCCGAACGTGTAATATCTATATATTTCCTATTGACTGGTGTGAGAACCAAAATTAGATAGGGCCTATTGTTGTGATTTGGCATCAAAAATTTGATTTTTGTATATGTATCAAAATTATGAATTTGAAACTCTAATTCACTAATTGATTGATGTTTGTGTTGTTTGTTTTCGACTAACGAAAGTGAGATTTCTATATATTTCCAATTGACTGGTGTGAGAACCGAAATTAGATAGGGCTTATTGTTGTGATTTAGCATCAAAAATCTGATTTTTGACTATATATCAAAGTTATGCATTTCAAAAGCTAATCAACTAATTGATTGATGGTTGTGTTGTTGATTATTGGTTGATTAATTAAAATTTGAACCATTTAGTCAAATTGTATCAAATATTGAATTGTATTGAAAATTTGGTCGCATTTGCTTGCATATACATGTACTT
The DNA here is from genome assembly GCA_030737875.1 of Allium sativum. Classification (NCBI taxonomy): domain Eukaryota; kingdom Viridiplantae; phylum Streptophyta; class Magnoliopsida; order Asparagales; family Amaryllidaceae; genus Allium; species Allium sativum. The sequence continues at coordinate 471,738,644 of CM060909.1, forward strand.
ACATTGAACAGGTCACAGCAAGGTAGGCTAGAGCAGAGAATAAAATTTGTTTGCCCGACAAATAGGTACATGTTTACTATATAATTTACTGTTTTGTTTCGGTGATGATGATTTTATGAGCCGATTGGCTAGCCGCTTGGCTTTTCTTTTTCTTTTTGAGATCAGAAGGCCTGTATGGCAATTTCGGGATTTTCCCGTGGCTCTCGGTGCAGGGGAGGTTATGGCGAAATTTTTCGAAAATTTAGGGTGTTAGCCAAATTTTGGAAGAATTTGAAAATTCTCAGAAACTGAAAATTGGAGGATGAAAGCCAGATCGAACGTAGAGCTGGTTAAGCAAACCACTTTTGGCTTTGTTCCTTTTCGGGGATGAAAAGTTTTAAGTGGGGGAGATTGTAACAACCCGAAAATCTGGGCCAGTTTAAAATTTTTATTTTGGCAATTTTAGCGAATTTTGATTATTTAAAATGAATTATTTTAAATAATATCGACGAGAAATTTATTCTGAATAAAATTCGAACGTATATATTATATACGTCGTCGTTAGAATATAAAAATTTATATATAATTATAAAAGGAATTGAAAATGGCGCGGGAGTTCGATAATTTGATTTCAAACTTCAATTGAACGTACCGGGTGCAGAATAAACCGGATTTTAGTGAAACCAAAAATAATGGAATCTAATTGTGACTATCTTTCCAACGAACCCGAAAAATTGAAATTTCATAGCGGGGATCAAAAGATATGTCCAGTTGAAAATTCTGAATAGTCGCTATGGAATTCAAGCCCTTAAAAATAGCCATTTTGCAAACGACCTCGGATTTCGACGAAACCACTTTTGTTGGGTCCGTGATGTCAAGTTATTGCTAGGTTTCAAATTTCATAATTTTTTGAATCAATATGTAAGCGTGGCAAAGGAAAACATGTTTGACCAGTTTCAATTGATTTTAATCGACTGGAAAATGGCTATTTTTCCAACGGTCTCAGAATTCGACGAAACTAGTTTTGTTAGGACCGTATCGTCAATATGAAGCTAGAAAATATTTTTCTGGAATTTTTAGAGTTCGTATGTGATCCCAGTAAATTGAAATGCGCGTTCAAATTCAATATATAGAGTTATATGTTGACTTTGACGGAAACTGATCGAAACAGTCGAATCAGCTTGCGAAACATATCCCATTGTGTTCAAAATGGGGGTAATTAGCGATGGATGATAGGCGGTGGGTTTCGTTTGGGGTTCGAATTTAAAGGTTACCTTTTTGGGAATTAATTAAATAAATAAATAAAAAAGGGGGTCTCCTTCCTTTTCCCTTAACCCGAAGTCAACCCCCCCTTTAACAGTCAGAATCGAAATCATTCAGGAAAAAAAAACGCAACACCCTCAAATCGATTCCCCCCTCCCTCATCGCGGCGGCGCCACCGCGGATCACCAGCCCAGCCCCGATCTCGCGAGACCCCCCCCCCCCCCTCGTCCATCGCGAAGCCTCCCTCCTCCCCCTATGAACTGGAAACCCCAACCTCCCTGAAGCCGACGCCCGCGTCCAAACCCTAGGCCCCTTTTTCAGCAGCCGGCGCCGCCTCCGAGGGCCACCCTCCAGCCTCCCCTTCAACGGTGAACCCCCCCCCCTTCATTAAGCAACGCTGTGAGTTTTATTTTATTTTATTTTTGTTCTTTCTTCATTTAACTTTAATGTAAGTAAATTGCAGAGAAAAATTCAGTTTTAAATATTACAATAGCGAAGAAAGGTTATATCTTTATCATAGAAAAGATTATATTTTTGCTTAAGAAAAGTTTACATTTTTATATAGAAAAGATTAGATTTTTAAAAATGGAAAAGATTAGATTTTTAAAATGGAAAAGATTAGATTTTTAAAATAGAAAAGGCGAGATTTTATATATTGAATAGTAAAGTAAAAATTCGATTTTTATATATTGAATAGCGAAGTAAAAATTCGATTTTTATATATTGAATAGCGAAGTAAAAATTCGATTTTTATATATTGAATAGCGAAGTAAAAATTCGATTTTTATATATTGAATAGCAAAGTAAAAATTCGATTTTTATATATCGAATAGCAAAGTAAAAATTCGATTTTTATATATCGAATAGCAAAGTAAAAATTCGATTTATATATATCGAATAGCAAAGTAAAAATTCGATTTTTATATATTGAATAGCAAAGTAAAAATTCGATTTTTATATATTGAATAGCGAAGTAAAAATTCGATTTTTATATATTGAATAGCAAAGTAAAAATTAGATTTTTATATATTAAATAGCGAAGTAAAAATTCGATATATATATATATATAATAGCAAAGTAAAAATGTGATTTTTATATATGTAGAGAATACGGGCAGTGAAAAGTGACAAGAGGCAAGAACGACGAAGATTTCTACATAAGAAGAGCCGTGGGATTGGATTAGCTTATCGGTGAGAATTTCTCACTCTTTGATTTAATTTTCTAGTTATATATATATATATACTAGGATGCAGACGGTGTTTAGTAGCACCCGACACCCGTCGTCCACAGACCATGGACGGCTTGTATGCTTTGTTGTTTGATTTTGATGGTAGTTGATTGTGTGATGTGATGTGAAATGAAATAAAATATTTATATAGTTAAAAATATTTTTTAGTTAAAAATAGAAAATTTAACGTGTATATGAAAAGAAATAAAAATAAACAAATCGGACGATTAGTTTATATACACACATTTGACTGATATTGATTGGGACGATAAATTTTACACATCGCCCAACTGCATAAATAAAAATCTGTGTTTGATTGTTTGAAACCCCACACGGGTATTGGGATGATATTTGATGTACACTAATCCCAATAATTAGTTGTATGTCGATCGATTGATTGACAGACTGTTATAAGCGTTAAATATTTACATTCGATGCTTATACAGTGTAGAATGCACTTTGGATGATGGTTGATTATTCATCGTTGTTATTGTATACATGTGTTGTAGAAAATCCATATGACTAACATTATATGGTATGTGATTGGGCCTCATTCCAGTTTCGAAAAAGAAATATTTAAAATAAAAATATTTGAAATAGAATATTTTAAAATAGAAACATATGAAGCCGTGTTGGTTAGATTGACGCCATTTTGACGTGAACGATATTTTTATCGATTTTATTCATTTTATAACGAATATCGAAAGTGATTTCGAAATCTGATATTTTGAAAAGAAATGAATTCAAATTGAAACTGAATAGAAATGAATTCAAATTGAAACTGAATAGAAATGAATTCAAATTGAAACTGAATAGAAATGAATTCAAATTGAAATTGAATAGAAATGAATTCAAATTGAAACTGAATAGAAATGAATTCAAATTGAAACTGAATAGAAATGAATTCAAATTGAAATTGAATAGAAACGAATTCAAATTGAAATTGAATAGAAACGAATTCAAATTGAAACTGAATAGAAATGAATTCAAATTGAAACTGAATAGAAATGAATTCAAATTGAAATTGAATAGAAATGAATTCAAATTGAAATTGAAATTCGAATTGAATTGAATTGAAAACGAACAGGAATTGAATTAGAAATCAATTTGAATTAAATCAATTTGAAATGAAATGAAAATGAATTTATGTTGAAAAATCCGATTTTGATTTGAAGCTGAAACAGAAGTTGAAACCGTTTTGAAAACGAATTTAAACGATTTATAAAACACGTTTTGAATTGAAATCGACGAAGTATATATTATATATATTATATATATATAATATAATGGCCTGAATAGAACGCGCCGCGCCGCGGCAGTTCGCGAATTTCGGCCATTGACTTCGAACGAGTATTACGGGAGATCCGACCGTCGGATTCTCCTAAAACCGGAACCGTTGGCTTCGTATCGAAAAGAGCTTTCTAACGAATATTAGAAATTTGAAATCTAATGGTTGGATTTGGAATTATGTCCAAATCAAATTTGAAAAAGGTCGCTGTAAGTGCAGTTCGATGGTCGTTGATGGAAATCGACTGTACGGACCTTGATAAAATTATTAAAAATAGTAATAATTTGTGTAAAATCATAAGAAATGATTTAGAAAGAATTGGGATGAAAAAACTCCATATTTGAAAAGATAAAAATAGATTTTTATCGAAATGAACTAGTTTTGAACTAGAATTATAATCCTATTTATTTTTAAATAAATAAATTGAATTTGAAATGGTTTTGAAAATAACCAGAATTTCCAATGATTGCATTGGAATGGATTTGAATCGAAATTGTCTTCGGAATATTTCGATGTTGGGTTTCGTGATTATACAGATGTTGTTATGGAAATTTGAAAGATATAGATATATATATTGTTATTTCCAATACGATATCTGTTGGTCGTAGAATTTGATGTTGAATATAAGCCGATATATTTTCTATTTAGAGCCTTGTATTTAATATCAAATGTGATTTGGGTTTGTCGTGAATGGTGTCTTGACTAACACTGTTCTTGAACCCAGTTGAAAAAAGATTAAATCTTTTTATTTGGATTTACCGAAGTGTACCATTTAAATAATATTTAATTGAATTGATATTGATTTTTGGGTTTATCGTGGACAGTGTTTTAAATAACACTCGTTCTTTAACCCGATAATTAATGGAATGTGGTTTTGGGTTTATCGTGAACCGTGTTTTAAATGACACTGATTCTTTAACCCAGTTGACGATTAAAACTAAGTGGAGTTCTAATGAATCTTTAATTAGATTGAAAAGATCGAGGATGGAGTATCACCAGTTTTGCTCCAGGCGTTAGTTAAATCTTTAATTAGATTTGAACGTGAAATGGTAATTGAATTTACCGATAACACCGTGGTGTTAGATATGAAGTATAACCAGTTTTACTTCATGGGATGAATAGGTTGGGATTGGGAAATTAAAACAAATGATTACTTCAGTAAGGTTCGTTAATCTCGACTAGTTGAATCGAAATTCAAAAGGAGATTAGAGAATAAATTCAAGGAATTTATCTTGGATAAAATTAATGGGAACCTTTCCCTATGAATGTGAAATTTAGAAACTAATTGTCGGTTAGCCAAGCAGAATGGTTTTCTGGATATTGATCTGATGTTGGTCTCGGCCTTCGGGGTTAATATTTGGGGAATTATTCTCTTGATTAATTTACAGTTAGTGACTGATGAATTGGAATGAGGCGTATGTTGTGTTTGTGTAACACTTATTTAAAATATACGCGAGTTATTCGGAAAGATCGGGTTTATCCCCTTCTGGATAACTGATACGACGATAAGTCAAAATGAAGACGATGGTCGAAGACCGGAGGTCTTCACGTCGTTTGGGTGATTACTGATGATCTTGATTGGGCTGTACACCCAAGAAGATGGAAACAGTTGGTGATCGTCCAGACGTACTTGGAGATCGATGGATATGCGGGGTACTAGGTGCCTCCGGTTTCGTTCAGACCCAGAACGGACTTGTAAATGGACTGTGTGTCTGACATTGGATTTCATTCTGTGTGACTGATATCGGTTGCATAGAGTGGTTTTCCTGTGTGGCATGCTAAGATGCAAATGATCAAGGCTTCTGTTGAAAAGCAAAGTCATGTGGTGATGATCAAAGCACAGCCTGTGTGGCACAGCTTTGTGTAACGTGAATTCGCGAGCCTCACACCCTGGTGGTGAACCAAAAACGGGAGACGGACCTCAGGGAGGGCATGCGTTTCTTTCAAGCTAGGGTGGTGTCAGTGACCTACCAGCCCTGACATTTATATACTTTTCACCTGTGTGGTTGTTGCTGTTGCAAGGCGCCTCGGTTTGATCGGACGATCTGGGTCCGATGGAGTCATTCGTTGGCTCATTTACGCCCCAAAGGGCGGGGAAACGTAGTGTTCAGGCATAATAATCCACATCGGTGGACCGGCCCTGACGATCTAAAGGGTTGATGCGTTCTGATCCTGAGGCTCGGGCTAGAGAGTCTCGAATCGGTTGAGGACTATCTTTTGCCTCGGTTCATAGATGGAAATCCAATTTCCAAATACGTGACATTTGCGTTTTTATTTGTAGAGCCTAGTATGGCGACATGATATATGGTACCCATGCCGCCTATGATTGATACTTATGATTCGAAGATTGTTTTATACACTATACACTGATAATAGTATCAAATGATTTGTTTTAAAACGTATCAAGCATTCTTTGGCTGTTATAAGGGAAAACCCTATCCCCCGGCTTGCGTTGCATTGTGTGATAGGACCTGGATCTTATAACAACTTCATTTTTCTTTATTTAGCATTGCGCTGTTGCTATATGCACTGGTATTCTTGGGAGGAAACCCGTTCCGTGTTATACGGCGTGGTCCCTTGATTTACCTAACTTTAAAATAAAGAATAATAACTGTTTTAGTTCTCACACCAGTCCCATGACTGACCTAGAGTTTATTGTTTTAACCTAAACTCTGGGTGCCCTTATTTTGACACGGGCAGCTAGTAGTTTTGGTTTTGTAGATTTATATTCACAGGATCCTGGTTTACAGCTGGAACGATATCCGGAAAGCTTTGTATCCGTATATCTCTTCTAGTTGTGTATTGTATTATTTTCCGCTGCTATGTAATTTATTTAAATCTCTGATATTTCTGTGTAGTGTATATTCATTTATACTCTGTATATTCTTGTAATTTGATGGAATTGTTGTAAGATGCAATGAAATGTTCTTCCGTCTGCATTCTGATTTGTCTTGTTCTCAAACGATAGGGCGTTTCGAACGGTCTGAGTCGGTTTAGCGACTGGTTCGGACCGAGCGAAATTCCTTTTCGTCACACTGTGGTGCCACGACAAAAAATATAACGGGAAACAGTTTGCCGTTATATTTTAATACAGGATATATATTTTCCTAGTGTGTAGGCCGGTCACTCTTTTTCTACAGTTTTCAGACCAGAGTGTGGTCATGTCACTCTTTTTCTAAAGTTATGAACGCATTTTCCAACGTAGCTATAGGAAACAGTGCACAGTGTGAAGTATACAACGGACAGTGTGCAGTAAATAGTGCACAGTATACAGAGCACAGTCCAACGGTTGCAACAACATAGGTAAAAGAAATTCGCCGGAAGGCATGGTGAAGCACATTAACCTTTTCAATACGTGTAGGAGTTTAAAAAAAGGGTCAGCATACCTTACGTCAAGCATTTTACGGAAACGGTCAAACAGTACACAGTGCAAACAGTGATACATTATACATTGATACAGTACCAGTAATTATGTTACTGAAATAGTTGATGCATTAAATATCAAAACCATAAATTTATCACGGGTATCACCTACTTTGTGTTTCTGTTGGGAAGTTCAACATTTCTTTTTACAAATCTAGCCCTGCTTTTTGTGTAAACGCAGCAATAAATATGCACCAGGTTAATATCTCTAACAGAACAAAAATTCCATACACTTCCCATCCAATTCAATTGATTAACGATTTGTTTTGTATTGAAGCTATGGACAACTTGGAGATTGACGATGAAACAATGAATAAGTGTTATGAAGAGTTTGAACGGTCAAGGAATAGTGTACAACACAACAAGCCTACGGTGGAATTCGGTGAAGGAGCACAAGTTCATTCTAAATCAGTGAAGCCGAGAACAAAATTTGTCAACGCTCGATTGCGCGAAGTTGTAGCAAATCAAAGACCTAGTAAGCAGATCGTATACGAAGGACAAGAAATCAAGCCCCTACATCCGATCAGTCCAACGCTCCCTAGTGGAGCTTACCCTATTTGCTGTTGCGGAGATGAATCGGTTGTTGCTGTTGCCAAAACTGAAAAAAATGCTGGACGCCGATTCTTCGGATGTCCTGCCTACGAAGACCATAGGTATTACCCCAATGATATTCACTGTTGTAATCTTATGCAGTGGATAGACCCGCCAATGTGCCAACGTGGACTTCAATATGCACTGGAAGCGCAAGCCGAAATTAGGCGGTTGAACAAGATTGTTGCAGATGCAACTAGATCTGGCTATCTCAGAAATCGTTAGGATTTAGATTTTCTTGAATCGAAGATTTATTACTCTACTTTGAATTTGATGTTGCTATGTTCTGTTGTTCTGGTTCCTGTAAGTGTGGTTTGGTATGTATTACTGTTTCAATTTGATCATGAACAAGATTATCGTCTTCTCGTTTACAAACGCAAAATTCTTACATAACGCGCCAACATAACAAGGTTTGCAGATAACTCCATATTCTACGTAAGAACGTAATGGGTCAACCAACTGTAGCGCAATGACTGGTCAAGTCTTGCATACTTCGCATAGTGCAGTCATGTCATCTGCCAGATTCCATTTAGTGTTCCCTACAGTGTAGCTTTTGACCGTTCACACCATTGCCCATCTTCCAACTATATATACATATGTTAATTTACTAACAACATGCAAAACTCAAAAAACTTCTTCCCCATTCTTAGAGCACATCCTTTGATTCGCACTCACTGAAAATGTCTTCGTGGGCAACATCTACAGATTCCGAGGAACAAGCTTACGAAAACATGAGGCTACAGGAGCTTGAAGACGAACTTCAGTTCCTAAACCAAATGAAACCGCAAACTATACCTCCGTACGAACAAGTGAACGTTCAAACTCCACATGAAACCCCAGTACCCCCTTTTCAAGTTCCATCTCAACAAGAGGTCACTCAATCAACGCAAGAAGAAGAGTTCTTTCGTGTACCACTGCATGAACATGTAGTGGATTCTTATCCAACTCGTTGCTATTGCGGGTATGCGGTTGAAGTTGTCGTTCAAGCAGAGGGCAACAATATAGGTTGGCGCGTGCAGCGATGTCCAGCCTACCCAAATGGTTGCAATTACACGGACTGGATAGACCAACCATTGTGTCCTCGGGGAATAGCATATTTAACGAACTCGAATGCGAGAATATACGTGTTCGAAGTGAAAATGCCCAGTTGCGATTGAACATCCTGCGATTTACATAAGACTAAAACGTAAAATGGGGTTTACTGAAGTTGCTAATTTTCACTTCATACTTTGACGAAGCTAGTTCGCATGTTATGTCGGCAGTTGTTGTACCTTTATAAACTGTTGTATCTTTATGCTTATTGTTGTATCTTTATAAATTGTTGTATCCCCGTATCCTACTCCACTGGTTGAATTTAGTGGAGATTTTAAACATATTTGGATATCACTTTATATCACATCATCTGTCCGAATTGACAACTCAACGCAGAGATATTATCCAAACCATTATAAAGGAATTTGATTACTCAACGCAGAGATATTATCCAAACCATTATTGCCTACTCAATCTGCTAACCATTAGTGCCAACCGTTCACAACACAACAACTTTCTGAATTGACTACTCAATGACAGAATCATTACTATCCCAACCTTTATGTCGGAACCATTATTGCCAACCATTAGTGCCAACCGTTCACAACACAACAACTTTCTGAATTGACTACTCAATGACAGAATAATTACTATCCCAACCTTTATGTCGGAGCCATTATTGCCAACCATTAGTGCCAACCGTTCACAACACAACAACTTTCTGAATTGACTACTCAATGACAGAATCATTACTATCCCAACCTTTATGTCGGAACCATTATTGCCAAAAAAAATATTTAAAATATGTTAACCATCATTTCTTATATATACATGTCGTACGTCTACACTTAGGCAGAACAACGAAACTCAATTTATAAAAAAGCAAGCAATGGATCCAAATCTACGTCACCATTACTACCACATGAATCAAACTGAAGATTACGACCTAGAAGATGAGGAAGAGACGGAGGAGCAGCTGGAGCAACACACAATGGTTGGGTATTCCAATAATTTCCTGAAAGCTCAATTAGCAACCATCGAGGTAGTATGCCTGGCCGGCATGACCGGCGGTATAAGAGAGACTACAGGATTGGACATGAAAGACTAATGAGAGATTACTTCATCGAAAATCCAACCTACGATATAACTTTGTTCCGCCGTCGTTATCGTATGAGTCCGACAATCTTCTCTAAAATTTATCTTAAACTTAATCAGTCAAATCCATATTTCACTTATAGACTGAACGGAGCATAAGAAATTGGCCATTTGCCCCATATCAAAATTTCAACGGCATTGAGGATGTTAAGCTATGGAACAGCTGGCGACCAAATGGATGAATATTTCAGAATTGCAGCATCAACAGCAATAGAGTGTCTGAAAGAATTTTGTAAAACAGTTGTTCAAGAGTTCGGGAACGAGTATCTACGGACACCTGGACCAAACGATATAAGCAGGATACTACGCAGGGGAGAAGCTAGAGGATTTCTAGGTATGCTTGGAAGTTTAGATTGCATGCACTGGCCTTGGAAAAACTACCCAACGGGATGGAAAGGAATGTTCACCGGACATAAGAAAGTGTCATCAATGATCCTTGAAGCAGTAGCAACAGACGATTTATGGGTTTGGCATGCTTTTTTTGGAGTCCCAGGTTCATTGAATGATATAAATGTTTTAAAACAATCATATCTTTTCACAGAGCTTGCTAACGGACTGTCAACATATGTTTCATATAACGTTGGTAATATCGAACACAAAACTGGATACTATCTAGTGGACGGAATATACCCAAAGTGGAGAACTTTGATTCAAGGATACAGAGTACCATCAAATGACAAAGAACGTTATTTCACTGAGAAAGTAGCTAGCTACAGAAAGGACATCGAACGTACGTTTGGTGTTCTACAAGCCCGATTTCATATTTTACGCAATCCTGCTCGTTTTCATGATGCAAGAGTGCTTTCAGAAATCATGTATGCTTCTATAATAATACATAACATGATTGTGGAGTCTGAAAGAGGTGGGTATAAGAATCAAAAGTCTAATTATCCTGACATGTTTACGGGGTCAAATGCAAAACCCCATAAAGATGTAAACTCAATGGACGAGTATGTTGATATGGTTCAACATATTGAAGATCAAGCTGCACACTTCCAATTGCGTGACCAGTTAGTGGATCATTTGTGGGCACATAAAGGAAGAAATAGTCGGAATCAGTAGTTGGTACTAGAACTATGTATCGGTTTGCACTCGTGCACTATGTATCAGTGTGTATGTTGGGTCAATAAATCTAGTTTCCAATCATATTGTCGATTGTATCATTGTTTCAACAACCAGTACATAAATACTAAAAACAGATCACAATCATATTACAACTCAACCCAACATATACAGCTACTACATAAACAACTACTGCATACATACTACAAATAGGACACAATCATATTACAACTAAACCCTAGCTAGTACATAAATACCCACTAGTATGTAACTACTACAAACAGTTCACAGTCATATTTCAACTTAACCCAACATACATAGCTAGTCCTCAAACGAGCCACTACAGCTTCCGCCTCCGCTTCCTTTGCTTCTTCTGTACTCTGCAATCTTCTCTTTTACTAGTTCTTGCTGTAAAGGGGAAAGCTTACTAAAATCACATGTAATCATTTTAACATAATTGCTCTCCGCACCAGTGCTTCCTTCTTCTCCAGCCTTGCTCGTAACAGGGCTTGTTTCTCCGTATGTTGTTGTCTGCGAAGCTCTCTATCAACACTAACTGCTTTATGGAACTCTTCGTTGCTGCGGTTTCTTTGCTTCGAAAATCGAAGTCTATGCACTTTTGTCTCCGTAGCTGAATTCTCTACTGTTTCAATAAATCTAGAGAACTCTGCACCGCGTTGCTCCAGCTGAATTGACTTGGCTCTGCCAATAGGTCGTCCATCACTAGTTCCAAATAAAGGGTTTCTTTCTTGCGAGCTCGGGTCACTTCCTGGACTAGATTCAGAGTAGTTCATCCTTCTAGCTTTGTTCTGCTGTTCAACCATGAAGTTGCTTGGGTTCTTCCACTTAGGCCACCTAGATAGAAGCTCGAAACAGTCGTTAAATTTAAATGGAAGTCCATACTTTCGTTGGTAGGCCGTTTGTGACTCTTCAATCTGTAACATAAAGTCGAAATTGTATGAGTGTATGACATTTCTAACTAATCAAGCATAGTATACTAACTTATTTTTAAAAGTAATCTACGATACTTACAACGTCATAAGGTGTAGCACCGCTTTGCTGCCTGTTCTGCAAGCCTGTCAGTATTGCCAGATAGTTCTGACATGCAGCATTCATAACTCTATAACCGCCTCTAAGTGATCCCCATGTTCTACTCCTCGTTTCCAACGAATTGTAGAAATCTGCAACTCTTTCCCAAAATTTCTGACCTTTCATATTATTCCCAACAATGTTGTCTTGTGAAATGCGTATCCACGATTTTGCAAGTGAAACGTACTGCTCGGAAGTAAACTTACATTGTTTTCTTCTTCCATCCGCTGCTATTTCTTCCTCTTCAGCATGATCATCCTCAACATCTTCTATTCCGGGATCCGGCTCCGATTCAACTTCGGTTTGGTGTCGTTTACTGAAAATGCCGCTTAAAGACTTCCACTTCGTCTTCTTTTGGTTATATTCGGGACTGACAGATGCAGTGTATTCTTGACTAAATTCTTCAGAATTTGTAACATTCGCATCTTCGTCCTCCGGCTCCTCCGTTGAAGTTTCAACATTTTCTTCGTTACTAGGAGATATAAACTCGTACGAAAACTGTCTTTGCAGATTTTGTGTACCTTCGCGGTCACGAACCTCGATCTGTTGCGGAGGTAGGTGAGGTTGTTGACTTTGATCGGTCTACATCATCATTGACATATACGACGAATGATCATCGTACACGCCTGGCACGGGCGGTCGTTGGTAAAAATGTGGCGGGGCGGACGAATGGACGGGAGGAAAGTTAGGAGGAGCGAGCGGTTGGTACGATGGTCGATATGGATAATTTGAATACGGCGAGTAGCCATATTCGTGAGATGGCTGCAACGATTGATGTTGTTGGACTGACCGTTGCATGGCATACGATGAAGAGGGCGGTTTGGACATGGGATTCTTGTTTCCGCATTTTTTGATGCTTCGCTTGGGTGCGGAAGAAGACATTTTTGTTGTTGAAGAAGTTGAAGTTGAGAAGGTGGAGTGGTTGTATGGAAGAAGAAGGAGGAAGGTTGGTGTATTAGAAGGGAAAATGGGGGTAGCCGTTGGAGTGTAACGGCTATGTATTATAACGGCAAAGAGAAAGCCGTTATAAGCTTATAACGACAAACCCTTTGCCGTTATAAACTTATAACGGCAAAGAGTTCGCCGTCATAAGATTATAACGGTATTCTCTTTGTCGTCATAAGCTCTAGCCTCTGTTCAGTGAACCAGCCACGAAGGAGCTCAAAACTAGCCACAATCCAGCCACGGGTGAGTGAACAAGCCACACCTGATTGCTCCATGGCTTGTTTAGTAACTGAACAAGCCATGGTTGGTTGTGCTCTTAGTCCTCTGTAAATTAAAATTTGGAAAGCTTCATTGAAATCAAAGGCAACTGTGAATCCCTCTTTTCTCCCTTATTGTATCATTCTCCAGTATTCCAAACCGGAAAGAGAAAAAAGAAGAAGACCGAGTTGTTCGAAAACCTAAAATCACTCCTTTTCTCATTTAATCATTCACTTCCTTCAATCTCGGTTAGCTCGAAGTTCTCTGGTGCATACTAATGGGCGCGACGCATGAATTAAGGGGTTCGATTTTATCGTGGTCGACCTAGATTGCAGCAGGGAGCCAAGGGGGTCGGGTTTAGGTCAAGCTGATGGGCAAGGGGCTTCAGGGTATACGACGCATCATACGAGGCGGATTTGGTAAGCTCCGATCACTGGATTTGGATCGCGACAGTGCCCAAGACACAACCCAGAAAGGAGCAAATCACGATAGGAAGGGATAATCGTCTGTTAGGGCATTCGTTGATGGGAACATGTCAGTTTCCAATAGCAGGTGGATTCACATGTGAGAGGGAGTTCGATCAAAAAAGGATCGCATGGCTTCAGAAAGGGGTCGTGACTGGGATCTATTGACTGCGACGGAGTTCAGAGGCCGGTATGAATGCCTCGCGAATGATTTTCAGGATTTTGTGCTAGTTTTTGAGCGTGAAGGAGATGGGAAAAGTCAGCGTCGAAATTCAATAAGAGATAGAGAAAGGCTCGACCTTCTTCATTTATTTATTTTTGTCTACACTATTTTGCATTCAACAATAATATTGAGAAAATCAGATGACGTCCAGTTTAATAATAGGGTAGGCATTTGGGTAGAGGTTAGGTAGCAAGTTCAAATGACTTCGAGTTGAAGTAGTTCGAACAACTTACAGTAAGGAAGATGCCAGCAAACTCATGTTTATGGCTAATGGAAGAAGAAGGCTTACACTGTGATTAAGGTATATAATTTATTTATGCTAGGTAATTAAATTTTAGTTATCGTTATTAAAATTAAATTGCAGTTACATGATTAATTACCTATATTTGATCGTGAAATTAATAAAATAAATAAATAAATTTACAAGGTTGAATCGATCAAATCAAGTTATGGGATTCGAAGTTGAAAAGTCTTTGATATGGGATAGGAATTGGAACGAATAGCAATTAAAAATCACGGTGAGTAAATCTCACTCATATTTTTATTTAGAATTATTTTATTCGTTAATATAATTGTTCGTTGGTTGTTTGGATGCATTAAATATTTTTGTGGCTATTATAAATATATATTAGTTATTTAGGATTGGTGTTTGTGGTTATTATATATATATATATTGGTGATTGGATAGTTCCCGCAGTACCATTAGTGGATGCCTGCAGTATCATTAGCGGATGACCCTATACGCCTCACGCTATGATAGTGGATGACCTTCTATACCGCGATATCCTGCCTTGAAGCGGGATGGGTATTATTTATGTTGGCTAACGTATGTGGATGTAGGAAAACAGGTTGGAGGGATCCAAATGGATTACTCAAAAATATTATTGTTTGTTTGTTTTTATATATATTATCATATGTGATGTGTTTGAAAACCTGTGATTAATAATTGGGTGTATTTGATTGGTTGAATATTACTGGGCCTAAAATGTTGATATATAAAAATACGGTGAAAAGGATATTTGAGATTTAAAAGGGAAAATCTATTTTTAAAATAGAATTTGAATTTTTAATGAGCTATAGAAATATTAACTTGTTTTGAATTAATAAAACAAGTATTAATTTATAAACGATGTTTATAAATTAAAATAATACAGGAAATTGAAGTAAATTTATAAATGGTGTTTATAAATAAAATGGAATGATTTTCATTGGATAATCAAGGAACTGAAATGAATTTATAAACAATGTTTATAATTGAAGTGGAAAATTATCATTTGAATATTTAAATTCAAATGTGAATTTAAAAATAGAAATGGGGAATTATTTTAAAGAAGTAAGTGATGAAATTTATTCTGATGTTCAGAATGTAAATTGAACTAAAATAAATATGTATGGATTTATGATATAAATTCGATTAGATCGAGTTTGTTTAAATAACATAATTTCAGGGAAGATACCAGGATTTTATTAAATAGAAGTTTAAATTAAAATATGAAAATAGATTCTATATTTATATAGATAAGTTAAAATAAATAGAATATTCCAAAATGAGATTGGTTTTCAAACAGATTTTTGAAATGGAACTTGTTTTATTATATAAAATAAAGGAGATGGATTTATAAATGATATTTGTAAATCTAGTGAAATAAATTATCATTAGATAATTTAGAGGTTTAAATTCAAGTGTGAATTGAAAATAGAATTGAAAATGGAATCGAAATGGAAACTTGTTTTAAATTATAAAACAAGGAAGTAAATTTATAAACAACGTTTGTAAATTAAGGAAAATAAATTATCATTTGATAATTTAGAAATTAAATTCAAATATGAATTTAACCGTGAATTGGTAGTCGTTTCAGAAAAGGAACGACGGGTTTCATTTCGACATTCGGAATATAAAAACGAACTGAGATAAATCTATGAAATTATATTGGGAATTCGATTTCATCGAATTCTATAAAGAAATTCATTCCTAAAGGAATTGGAAATTAATATTAAAAATGGAGTTGTGATTGAATTTATAATTAAGTGCTGCAATAATCGACTAAGGATAATTGGAGTATTTAAATTAGATTGGGAAAATTGGATTAATATATATATTAAAATATATTAGAATGGAGTTGAAATTTATTTATAAACGAAATTTAAACGTTTGTATTTAAATATAATTAAAACGAACTCGTCGCAGCGTTGCAGTTCATAAATTGGCGTTTTGAACTTCAATTGAGTATATAGAACTCAATTTAAGTCGGAGTTCTTTGAAACAATAATCATCAGGACCGGTTGAATAATAGTTTTCTAATAGAAGAGAAAAATCAGAATTTCGTCGTATAGATTTTGAGTTATGTCAAAATCAAATTGTAATGACCCGGAAATCCGAGCCAATTTAAAAATTTTATTTTGGCAATTTTAGTGAATTTTGATTATTTAAAATGAATTATTTTAAATAATAACGACGAGAAATTTATTTTGAATAGAATTCAAACGTATATATTTATATAGATCGTCGTTAGAATATAAATATTTATTTATATTTATAAAAGGAATTGAAAATGGTGCGGTAGTTCGATAATTCGATTTCAAAGTTCAAATGAATGTACAGGATTCGAAATAAACCGGATTTTAGTGAAACCAAAAATATTAGGATCTAATTGAGAACATCTTTCCAACGAATCCGAAAAATCAAAATTTCATAGCGGGAATCAAAAGTTATGTCCAATTGAAAATTCAGAATAGTCGCTATGGAATTCTGGCCCTTAAAAATGGGAATTTTGCAAACGACCACGGTTTTCGACGAAACCACTTTCATTGGATCCCTGATGTTAAATTATTGCTAGGTTTCAAATTTCATAATTTTTTGAATCAATATGTGAGCGTGGCGAAGGAAAACGCGTTTGACCAGTTTTAGTTGATTTTAATCGACTGGAAAATGACCATTTTTCAAATGGTCTCAGAATTCGACAAAATCAGTTTTGTTAGGACCGTATCGTCAATACAAAGCTAGAAAATATTTTTTTGGAATTTTTCGAGTTAGAACGTGACCCCAGTAAATTGAAATGCGCGTTCAAATTCAATATATAGAGTTATATGTTGATTTTGACGAAAACTAATCGAAACGATCGAATCAGCTTACGATACATATCCCATTGTGTTCGGAATGGGGGTATTTAGCTAGGGACGACAGTCGGTGGGTTCGATTTCGAGTTCGAAATAAAAAGTTGCTTTTTTGAATTAAATAAATAAAAAAAACCTCACCCCTCTTTTATTTCTCTCAGCCCCCCCCCCCCGTTCAGATTGAATAAGAAAAAAAAGAACGGTGCTGCGCTCCTAAGCTCGACGCCGACCAGGCGATCGCCACCCCCAGACCAGACCTCCGCCCCCTTGCGCCGACGATCCCCACACCCTTTTCGCCCTCTCGTTCTCTCCCTCCTCTTCTAAGCACGCGACTCCTCCTACCTCACCCAAACCCGATGACGCAACCACCACCCGCCCTCCCTATCCTCGTCGCCAACTCCTCCTGCCCTACCGCCGAGCCAACCTCCGGTCATCCCCCTCCAAGCGCCCTTCAGGTGATTTTTAATTTATGAAATCAGTTTCTAATTTATAAAATTAGTTTTATTTATTCAAGGGTTTGATTTCTGCATTAATAAAAAATTATATTTTCATGTTAATGAAGAAAAAAACATGATTTCTTAAGTAATGAAAATATGAAATCTTTAATAAATAAAAAACATGATTTTTAAGAGAAAAAAGTATGATTTTCTTCATGTAAAAGAAGTATAAAATAAAAGATTTCATCTTTAGTTATAAAATATAATTTTTATATCATAGAAAGGTTAAAGATATAATTTTTATATAATAGAGAAGTTAAAAATATAATTTTTATACAAATGGCATAATAAAAATATAATTTTTATATCATAGAAAGGTTAAAGATATAATTTTTATATAATAGAGAAGTTAAAAATATAATTTTTATACTAGTGGCATAATAAAAATATAATTTTTATATCAAAGGAAGAATAAAGATATGATTTTTATTTATGTAGATTAATAAAAATATAATTTTTATTATATTACTAGCAGTATAAAAATTGAATTTTTATCTATATAGTAGCGGTGTAAAAATATGATTTTTATATGGTAGACATAATAAAAATATGATTTTTATATAATGTAGAGTATTAAAAATATGATTATCTTATATGGAGAAACGATATAAAAATTCAATTTTTATTTGAATAGTGAAGTAAAAATTCAATTTTTATATATTGAATAGCGAAGTAAAAATTCGATTTTTATATATGTAGTGAATACGGATGACGAAAGTGATGAAAGAAGGAACGGCGAAGACTTCTACATTTGAAGAGTCGTGGCGTTCGGTTTAGCTAGTTGGTGAGAACTCCTCACCTTTAATTTATTTATTTTCTAGTTAAAATATATGCTAGGATGTAGACGGTGTTTAATAGCACCCGACACCCGTCGTCCACAGACCATGGACGGCTTGTATGCTTGTTTGTTTGATTTTGATGTGTAGTTGATTGTGTGATGTGAAATGAAATATTTTATATAATTTTTAACGTGTATATAAAATAAATATTTATAAACAAATCGAACGATTTGTTTATATACACTGATTTGACTGATATTGATTGGGACGATAAATTTTACACATCGCCCAACTGCACAAATAAAATTTGTGTTTGATTGTTTGAAACCCCATACGGGTATTGGGATAATATATGACATGCACTAATCCCAATAATTAGTTGTATGTCGATCGATTGATTGACAGCCTGTTATAAGCGTTGAATATTTATATTTGATGCTTATACAGTGTAGAATGCACTTTGGATGATGGTTGATTATTTGTCGTTGTTGGTATATACATGCGTTGTATGGAAATCCATAGGAATAAAATCTATGGTAATTGATTGGGCCTCATTCCAGTTTTGAAATAGAAATATTTGAAAGAGAAATATTTGAAAAAGAAATATTTGAAATAGAAATATTTGAAAATAGAAATATATGAAGCCGTGTTGATTAGATTTGCGCCATTTTGACGTGAACGATATTTATATCGATTTTATTCAAATTGAAATGAATATTAAAGTGAATTAAAATTCGAATTAAATTGAAGTGAATTGAAATTCGAATTAAATTGAAATGAATTGAAATTCAAATTAAATTGAAATGAATCGAAATTCGAATTAAATTGAAATTGAATTGAAATCGATTTGAAATGAAGTTAAAACGAATTTATATTGAAAAATTCAATCTTGATTTGAATTTGAAAAGGAAGTTGAAATCGTTTTGAAAACGAATTTAAAACGGTTTTTAAAATACGTTTTAAAAGGAAATCGACGAAGTATATATTATATATATAATATAATGGCCTGAATAAAACGCGCCGCGCTGCGGCAGTTCGTGAACTTCGGCCATTGACTTTGAATGGATATTGCGGGAGATCCGACCGTCGGATTCTCCTAAAACCAGAACCGTTGGGTTCGTATCGAAAAGAGATTTCTAATGAATATTAGAAATTTAAAATCTAACGGTTGGATTTGGAATTATGTCCAAATCAAATTTGAAAAAGGTCGCTGTAAGTGCAGTTCGATGGCCGTTGATGGAAATCGACTGTACGGGCCTTGATAAAATTATTAAAAATATCAATAATTTGTGTAAAATCATAAGAAATGATTTGTGAAGAATTGGGATGAAAAACTCCATATTTGAAAAGATAAAAATAGATTTTCATCGAAATGAACTAGTTTTGAACTAGAATAATAATTTATTTATTTTTAAAATAAATAATTTGGATTTGAAATGGTTTTGAAAATAACCAGAATTTCCAATAATTGCATTGGAATGGATTTGAATCGAAATTGTCTTCGGAATATTTCGATGTTGGATTTCGTGATTATACAGATATTGTTATGGAAATTTGAAAGATATACATATATCGTTATTTCCACTACGATATTTGTTGGTCGTAGAATTTGATATTGAATATAAGCCGATATATTTTCTATTCAGAGCCTTGTATTTAATATCAAATGTGATTTGGGTTTGTCGTGAATGGTGTCTTCGTTAACACTGTTCTTAAGCCCAGTTGAGAAAAAGATTAAATCTTTTTATTTAGATTTAATGAAGTGTACCAATTATATAATATTTAATTGGAATTGAATTGGTATTGATTTTTGGGTTTATCGTGAACAGTGTTTTAAATAACACTTGTTCTTTAACCCGATGATTAATGAAATGTGATTTTGGGTTGTCGTGAACGGTATCTTCAATAATACTGTTCTTAGACCCAAAGGAGTTAAGAAAATCAGAAACTAACTGGAGATTAGTTAAGTTGAATAGTTTCTGGGGTATTGATCTGATGTTGGTTTCGGCCTTCGGGGTTAATACTTAGGGAACTGCTCACTTGCTAATTTATGTTTAGGGACTGATTGAAATGTGATGTGATTTTGGGGTTTTATCGTGAATCGTGTTTTAAATGACACTGATTCTTTAACCCGGTCAAAGATTAAAACTAAGTGGAGTTTTAATGAATCTTTAATTAGATTGAAAATATCGAGAATGGGGTATCACCAGTTTTGCTCCAGGCGATAGTTAAATCTTTAATTAGATTTAAACGTGAAATGGTAATTGAATTTATCGATAACACCGTGGTGTTAGATATGAGGTAAGACCAGTTTTACTTCATGGGATGAATAGGTTGGGATTGGGAAATAAAATAAATAATCACTTCGGTATGGATCGCTAATCCCGACTAGTTTGAATTGATATTCAAAAGTAGATTAAAGAATAAATTTAAAGGATTTATCTTTGATAAAATTAATGGGAACCTTTCCCTAAGAATGTGAGATTTAGAAACAAACTGTCGGTTAGCTAAGCAGAATGGTTTTCTGGATATTGATCTGATGTTGGTTTCGGCCTTCGGGGTTAATATTTGGGGAATTATTCTCTTGTTAATTTACGGTTAGTGACCGATGAATTGGAATGAGGCGTATGTTGTGTTTGTATAACACTTGTTTAAAATATACGCGAGCTATTCAGAAAGACCCACTACAACAAAATGACCATATTACAACTTTAATTTTACAACTGTTCGAAAAGCACAGTTGTAATAAATGCTTTTTTACAACTGTGCAAAACGCACTGTTGTAATAAATGCTTCTTTACAACTGTGATAAAATCACTGTTGTAATAAACATATAATAATAAATTCTTATGATTAATTATTAATAGCTTGTAAAGTGCAATCAATATTTTACACATTAAGGATAAATTAATATAAAAACTATTTAATATTATATAATTACTTATTGATAGTAAATAATACCATTAATATTTAATAATTAACTCTAAGTAATTAAAATTCAATTATTACACTTAAATATTTCACATTTTACTTATTTATTATAATTTAGCATCAAATAAATAAAAATATTATTAATATACTATTTAATACTATGTAAAATAATTAACAAATAATAATTATTACTGATAATCACTAACATACAAATAACAATTTGTGTTTAATAATTAATTAATATTCGAAAACAATTAAGAATAATAAGTAATAACTGATCATTAATAATTTATAAAGTAAAATTTAATAATTATTCTTTAATGATAAATAAGTATAAATTATTTTAAATTAATTAAAACCTTAGAATTAAGACTATTATTTAATAATTAGGAATTAATATTTATTACTTATTATTTAATAATTAATAGTCATATCTAGTTAGTTAAAAAAATTGAAATAAACTTAAGAATACTTGATAATTAATACAGATATGACATTATTTGTATCTGTAAAAATATCCATCAATTGCGGAATAAAATATCCATTTTTATTTTCAGATTTTACTTAAATCTTTAGCCTTAACTAATTGTAAACCTAATTAAATAATCATAAAACCACTAAATATTTTCAACCATTAGATCTGTAGTTCCAACCAACATCTTACCGCTCTTCTGTACTAAACCCTAGATATAATCGCTATCCACTCACTCCAACAGCCGCCTTTTTTATTTTCATTCATAGCTAATCCTTAGAAAAAAACTGCCATGTTGAAAAGTCGGTTTTCCTCGATAGCTCTAGGACTCCATCTCTCATCAGTTCAATATCGCGGTTCAGAAGAATTAGGGGAATGTAGAAAAAGGCTATAAAGCACAGGCGACAGTGATGCAGTAGAATCGGAGAAAGGAGTAGTGGCAGCTGATGACGGATACTGTTCTGAAATCGGAGGTTTAGTTCTGAGAAAAGGAGGACATGCCATGGATGCTGTAGTGGCGACAACAATATGTGAAGGCGTTAGACATCCAATGTCGAGAGGAATCGGTGGAGGTGCGTTCATGGTCGTTAGATCTGCAAAAGATGGCAAAGCTTTAGCTTTTGATGCCAGAGAAACTGCACCATTAGCTGCGTCCAAGGTGTTCATTTCTTTTTTTCCATTCCTTTTAATTACTTACAGTTGTTTTGATTAGTTCTAATTTTACCTAGGTTCATTTATTTCTAAGATCAATGGAATGAGTTTTACTATCAACACCAAATTTTCCACTTACTGTTACCTAAATATCAGACGGCAACAAAACGCTGACTGTAACGTTGAATAGTATGCATTTTGTTGCTGTCTAAAATTATGTAATTCCAAAAACTGCCATGTCAATCCGCCGATAATCATCGATTCATCCTAACTTTCTGAAGTTCGGATCTGGGAGGTTGCTTCATCAATTTGATTTTAATAGGTTGACTCACCCAATGTTTCGTTGTTTATCAAATTCGCTTCTTCTTCAAATTGGATTGGGAGCGTTGTTTGTTGGACAAGATAAGCCATCAGTGAATCGGGGTTTTGGTGAATATCGATCTCACATTTTCACATCGTATGTTGAATTCCTGGGTTCTTACAACCAATGTTTGTACTACTGGATTTAGAGACAACTTCTGTTCGAATTCAATGAAGGGTAGAATTTGATTCAAGGTATGTGTTTGGGTGTTGCTTTGTTAGGCTCTTACATGGGTTGATAGTTTGTCTTCTGATGTGTATATTGGTGGTGTCGGGCATTTATTGGTGGTGATAGTTTCAGATGAATGGTTCTCTTGAGTGCATTGTTGGGCTTCAGGATGGTCATGCTTTTTCAGATTTTGGTGAGGATAATAGTGTCAACCCGTGTTAGGTAACCTGTAAGATTGAATGTGTATCATTTTAAGACATGGTATTATGGGACTGCTTTCTTTCTAGTGGCGTGCGGTTGAATCCCAGCAGTCCCTTAAAAAACGATTTTTTTTCTTCTGTTGCTTCTTGTATTATTTACAGAGTTTGTTAATGACTTCGTTGGTTTTTTCTCCCATCCTCTTCTATCCACTCTCTCCTTGAAAATTTTGGACTCATAATTCTGGCTTTTGTTTTTGTTTTAAGAAGAGGAAATCTTGAAACTATGTGCAGTTTTATTATGTTAATTTTATTTAGTACCATTTCTGATTCTTTTCAAAACTCTGAAGTACAGGCTACTTTGGCCTGGCCACCAGGTCCTCCACAACCAACTAGCATCTTGGATGGTTTATGGAATTCTCCAAGATCAACATGGGGAGTTTCTCATTAGAAGGTACTTTTCATTTCGCTAAGAACTTAAATGTATAATAGCAACTATACGATGCAAGCTTCATGCATGATTGTGATGTCATTGTTATGCTTCAACTATTCATTATAACATGTTGTTATTAATATTTTAGTACACCTTGCAATATTTTATATGGCTGATTGATAAAGAAGGGAATCCATATTGCCATTTGACTGAGATAGGT
Organism: Allium sativum; assembly: GCA_030737875.1. Taxonomy (NCBI): domain Eukaryota; kingdom Viridiplantae; phylum Streptophyta; class Magnoliopsida; order Asparagales; family Amaryllidaceae; genus Allium; species Allium sativum. The sequence continues at coordinate 471,762,467 of CM060909.1, forward strand.
CTCCATAAATTATTTTTCAGTTCTTTCGTCTTCTTCTCATGACCTATTGAATTATTGGTCTTCATTGGGGGTAACACATTAGCGAAATATATGGAAGTTTTAGCAAACAAATTAGTCAAAGTCCATCTTTTTTTCTTTTCTTTCTTACTTATGACATTTTGTGATCTTGAAGTACATGTCACTAATCTTTCATCTTTTATATATGCATGTTTTGTGATTGTGCAGGTGGTGTGTCTTGTGGTGGGGGGATGTTGAGGAAGTGCAAAGATGAAGCAGGCAGATAGTTGAAGCAGAGTTTTTGGATGGTACTGATTTGTAATCATTATTTGTAATGAAGAATTGATATATTATCGTGATGATGTATGATTCATTTTTTGTATTTTGAATATAAAGTTGTAATATTTTTTGTATGAATGGATCCGTTGCTTTGAATTTATATCAATTTGTTTTCTGTTTATTCAGCTTTTGTTGCATTTGCAAAATTCATTTTTTTTAAAATCCAAATGTCAATCACAACGGTGCATAACAGTTGTAGTAGATTTTATTACAACGGTGCATAACTGTTGTAATAAAATTTATTACAACGGTGGAAAAAAGTTGTAAAATATACATATTACAACGGTGTTGCACCAGTGCAAAAAAGTTGTAAAAGATATTAGTCTATTACAACTTCTTAATACACGACGGTTTGCCCACCGTTGTAAAATGTATATTACAACGGTGTTCCACCGTTGTAATAGGGTCATTTTGTTGTAGTGAAAAGGATAATCGTAAGACCAAATCCACACATAAATACGGACAGTTTTTATCTTACGATAACCCAAAACATTTTTGAAACCAATATCTTTTCTGATATTATAATAATGTCTAAATACAAATAATTATCAATCTAGCGGAACGCTTGCATCTCACGCTCCGCATATATAGTATACAATCAAAACCGCAAGCACTTATTGGAGATTGGATTCCGACTATGACAAGGTATAGGACCACCTACCAATAGTGTATCTCTAGAGGCGAATACACTGGGTTCAACAATAACATCTTGCAACCTGACTGACACATGACCGACCACTCATTTCGCTTGAGTGTATCGAATGTATATCACCAATGGTTGGGATCAGCAACCGTTTCCCGAAAAAGGACAGCATCGAAATAGATTAAAGAAGCAAATGGAATTTCTCTAGATATGTGATTATACACCCTAATGGGAGCGACCCACATAGCCATTCTGCCTGCCCGATTTTTGTCATTTTCCTATTTGATGAGGCTTGAGGTTTAGATTAATTTTGAACTTTTGGTCATCATTCCCTTTGAATGCCACATTGTCAGATCCGCCAGATATCACTAATTGACATCCACAAAAAATACTCTAGTTGGAAGCTAAGAGAACGGCAATTCTCCGCCAATAACTATAGCACGTTTGAAGAAATCAACGTATGCGATCCCTTTGGAAATACTCAGTCAGACATCCGTCCATACAAGTCATCCAGTAACAGGATGAACCGAAGACACTCTCCTACTGCATCCAATATAGGAATCACCCCATGGATCAGTAGCGAGTGGTCCTTGTAGCCCGTAGATTCCAACCTCAACAGAATCACAGCTTATCTCTACTTGCCAGGTAGAGAATATTAGTGGTTCTTCCATTTATGAAAATCCACGGTCTTCAATGCTCCATCTCGATCATCTACTGATCTCTTCACATATTTGTTGGTCAGAATGGTTTTCGAATATAAATTCGATCCCGGTCTTTCCATACCAACAATCGTATTGGACAGATTTGATAGTCGGTGATTTAACTTTCAAAATATATAATGATTCAATCATGAAAACCCAATGAGTTCACTAGTTCAGTATTCAACATTACTTGGGCCTTTTAAATTTAAAACAAACTAATTCATTCCTGCTTAATTAAAACTTCTACTCTTTTAATATTTAAAATACGATAATTGAATTCTTAATTAATATACTAATATCCCGCAGACCATTTCATTATAATACTTAGAAAAATAACTAATAACCATATTCAATTTCCACTTAATTCTCCTTTAAAAACATTTGTTACATCATTCTTTATTATTTAGATTTGGGAAATCCATTCAACTTATTATTCATAAAACAACATTACTAAATATCTTTTATCCCATTATTGAACAATAACTAACATTTATTAGTATAGAATAAAACTAACTTTACATTTCCTTCCTAATCGGAAAATATCGTTATCTTTTCACATTTCCCCTTTTCTATTTCATTTTCTACTTTGGAATTCTCATGTATATAATTTCCTTCTTACCAATTTCCTTTACTTCGGATTTATCGTTATATGTTCTCCCAATTTACACCAATGTTGCATTATTATTTCACTAATGGAAATAATAAATTATCACTAACCTCTTTTATGATTACCAACTAATATCATCTTCAAATAATCATTCAAGTTGGGGTATTTTAATTACCTCTCAGACCTTGATCAACAACGTTCTTATCCTCAGATAAATATAAGTTGTAATCAAAACCCAATATCCCACTCCAGTCTCAAACAAATCCCATATAACTATTGGGTTTGGTTATACAACCCTATGACCAACTTCTTTACCCAAATTCACTTTTACCAGTCTCCTTTCAAACCTATTCGACCATTCCCACTTTGGAAATCTTATTTCGATTTTACCCTTTCTACTTGATCTCATTTTCAAGTAACGTTAATTTAAAACTTACGCTTTATCACCTCACCTCTTTTACAAACTTTGGTTTATTATAAACCCTTTGTCTTAATCTCCTCTAACTTAATTCAATAATTAAGTAACATTTAAATTTAAGTTATCGTATTCGCTTGAATTTCTCTTTATAACTTTGTTAAAAAAAATCGGGGTTTAAATTTAAAACCCGTTCATAACCTCCTTTCACCATTCCACTAGATTTCGTTTCAACTTTGATTACTTTTTAAATGAATTTCCATTAAAAAGTAATTTCCTAAATTATCATTAAAAATAAAATTTTACCCTAATCATTAACTACTGCAGGCGTAGTTAATCTTTTTATTACTAAAATGAATAGTAAATTTCATTTTAAAACCTTATTAAAATTAAACAATATTCATTAAACTATTTTATTCAAACACACTTATTTGATAATCATTCCCAATTAGAAACGGTCGATTTTGTCAACTCAAAACTCGATTATCTTGTTAACCAATTCCCATTTAGTTCCTACTTCTAAATTTAATTAACAATATAATTATTTAAATAACTCCATTTAATTGTTTCTTAACAAAACAATTATCCAAATTTTACCATTCGATTTATTTCTTATCTTTGTACTTACAAATCTGATTAACATCAGAATTGACTTTATCAAATCAATTAATAATAATCAAAGTCTTTAATAAAATATTTATTTATTTCCCTTTCATAAACTTTTATTCAAAATAATATATTTCAAAATCTAACTCCAGTTATAAAATAAATTTTATAACTTCATTTTTATCGATTTACCTGATGGTAAATCAACATTTATAAAACGGTTGATTTTATAGGCCATACGCTACCAAGTACTCAACCAATTACCGCCCATTGGTTTAAACTAAACAGATGTTGAATATTTAGTCAATAATCAACAATCAAATCAAGCACCCCAAAAAGGACAGTTCATATGTTGAAAATATGAAATAAATAATATATTGAGGAATCCGGTTGGATCCCTTCAACCTGTTCTTCCCTGTAAATAGGTTATCTCAAATCAGATCATTAAATCACATTTAACTGATAATAAATAACGACCCTTTAACATCAACCAATAAACAAAACAACTCAACCAGTTCAAACAATTCAAACCATTAAACACGTTTATTTTATAAACGTGACCAACAAGGTAAGTTACCTTTATTGGATCAAATCGTTAAAATATTGATTTGGTATTTCGTTGAAATTAAACACGGTTTAATTTCATTAGTTAAATCAACAAATAAATATATAATTAGCAAACCGTCAACCATTGGTAAGCAGAGCACACAAAATAAAAACCCAATTTATATAAAATATAAATGGGAAAACTAAGTGAGTTCAACTCACCTTGATCACGTTTATTTCCGAATTGGTGAAATTTTAGTTAAATTAAACAATAGTTTAATTTAACTAAAATTCCAGATGAGTCTAAATCCGTACAAAACATTTCCAGAATGTAGTTCTCGTTCATACGGTTCCAGTGGCACCTTGTTTGCCCCATTCTGATAAGATATGCACGAATTAAAAATATTAAAATTACACGGTTAATTTAAACAAAACAATTTTTAATTATGTACTAATTATTTCAAATTACTTTAGTTAGACCATTAATATGCCGATTAAATTCTTTACTTATCGTCTGCGTTCGTCTCTGAACTAACACCCCCTCGCTGCCTTCTAGTTTCAAGACCTGATACAAAAGTTATTCTAATATTAGTATAATCGATGTTAATTAAACCAAGTGACCATTAATTACTAATAAATTAATTAATTACGTTTATTAAATTAGCATTATAAGCGGACGTTACCATCTCCTTTCGGTCCAATTCACCGCTTCATCCTGCATAACTCACCACACGGCTCCTAATCTTCATAGTTTCTGATCCAAAAACCTACCCAGGCACTTATATTTTGTATGTTTCGGTTCCAAATTCCTTCTGCAAAACATTCTTTCGAGACAACGACGTTCACGTTAACCGCATACTGCAAAATCCTTATTGTTCAACTTGTACTGCTCTTAGTTAGTCACCATCTCCAACGTATACAGCTTCTTCTTCTTGAATGTTCTGCATAATATAATTTAAATGTTATAAACCTTAATTGCTTTAATTAGGATCTATTGAATCACTAATAGCCATTAATTACATTTAAACTTCTGGTTAAAATTATCGGCTAAAGTCATTTGCGTCTTTCCTCTTGTATGTCCCCTTCCTACCAGTTCGGCCTCCCCCTGCATTAATCCATTGTTCAAGCGAATAGGAGTTTTGTATTTAAAGTAATAATTACTTAATCCTATTAGTTACTTTTATAAAGCAAAACAAGTTACTGGCCAAAAAGCTTTCTTCATTCCGGCTAACCCCATCGCAAAAACACACGCTGCCATCACAAATCCCACCACCGCGCCGCCATCAGTCATCGGATCTTCCATCAGAAGGTGCTGCAGCATTCGCCTTCGCGTCAGGGTCCTCCACCACAAGACCTAATGAACTCGACTAAGCCATCCGCTTCGAAATGGACTTCGAACTTCGCCACTTCAGGGTGCGATTCTGAGCTCCACGTCGAACACCACCCAATCACAGCCGGTCAGAATGTCAAACTCGAGGAGCAGAGCGGTTTTTGCTTTGGGAAGATGCTGATTTAGTGTAAGGATTTTCAGAAAAGGATTGAGGAATATCGAACGATACCGTTCGTTCGTTTCAGAAAATGGAGGCGCATTATTAGGGTTTGTTGACACGCGGAAACAAGGATTGAGGGTTTGACCCATTTAACATTGTATTTATAGTGGAATGAATATATTATTTTAATTTTACGAAACTTCATCCTAAAGTAACGCGATAAAACCACTACAAACGAATTCCGTTTTCTGATACAAAGGCTAATCTTAGCATAGAAAAATATTCTTGACCCAATGGGACAAGTTTCGTCGAATTCCGACATCGTTTAAAAAAATTTCCTTTATAAAACCAGCGAAAAACACGCGTTTAAATTTTCCTTGATCACTAAATAAATCCAATCAACTTGAAACCTTGAAATCCTACAATAATTAATTAATACGAACCCAACAGCACCAGTTTCGTCGCATTCTGAGATTGTTTTCCCGGTAGGCTATTTTTACACGCACCGAATTGCTATTTTGGACAGCAAATTATCCGGTCTCCAAAAATAACAAACTATATACCTTTCCGGACTATAATCGATGATACGAACTCAACAGAACTAGTTTCGTGGCCTAATTCGATCGTCAGTTCAAGTTACACTCAAATATCTCTTTACTAAATTAAATACGCGTTATAGAAAATGAACGGGCGTTTACGATTACTGTGGTCACGCACGACATCGGTTTGCCATGCAATTCAACACCGTACAATAATTTAATGTTACAGTTCTAATGAAATTAATTTCATTGAAAACGGAGTCTGTTTGCAAAACGACTATTTTAACGCGTATATTTTAATAACGACTTCCATAGCGACTATTTCAAAATTTGATTTGGCGATAACTAACCAACTATAACATGAAATCAGAATTTTTCTCTTTCATATGAAAATTATAACCAACATGCTTCCAAAGTTTGTTGTTTCACTGAAATCCGACTTATATTGGATCCTGTATATCGAGTTGAAGTTCAAAATTCCATATTACGAACTACCGTGCCATTTCGAGAACGTTTTATAATTATAAAAATATATAACATTCAAACTTCGTTTTAAAAAATGAATTCAATATTAAAACTCTTTAATATTCCAAATATAATATTTAAAATAATAAATTAATAAAATATTAGGCTAATAAAAATACGGGACGTTACATTGTTTATCGACATAAACTCAATGTCGACTATCCAAGCATCGGAAATACCAGATAGTTAATGAAAGAAGTTAGAGGGTGAGAATATATAAGATAGAAAACTAGAATAGAAGAAGAAGAAGAAGACAACAACATCAGAGTAAACACGAATCTCACAGCGAAACGAATAAAATACAGTATACAAAATAACTTTGAAACACAAATCTATATTTGTATATTAGAGTACAACACTTACATCACGACGGAAATAAACAATAGTTAGAAAATGCCGCTGAAGCCTCCTGCTCCAAGCTCCGTCTAGTGTATCTGTAAATCCTGACTACTTGACTACCCATAAAAAATTGGGCACCCAAGAGTTTAGGGAAAACAAAACAAAATAAACTCTGGGTCAGTCATGTGACTGGTGTGAGTAAACTCCAATCATTTCGGTTTAACTTTTCAAAATCCTTTTCAAAGGAATGATAATCATAAGACCAATCCACACATAAACACGGATGGTTTTTACTTTACGATAACCCAAAACATTTTCAAAAATCAATACTATTCTGATATTATAATAATGTCTAATACAAGTACCTAGCAATCTAGCAGAACGCTTTCATCTCACGTTCTACATATATAATATACAATCAAAACCGTGGGCTCTTATTGGGGAATGGATTTCCAACTCTAACAAGGTATGGAACCACCTTCCGATTAGTGTACTCTAGAAGTGATACACCGGAGTTCAACACGAACATCTTGTAACTCGGCCACACATGACCAGCCATTCATTTCGCTTGAATGTTCTGAATATATTGTCACCTTACAGTTGGTATACCAACATAACCATTCTTGGGAGATACAGAATTGAAAGAAGTAACAAATATGAATATTTTTTAGATGGTGACAATATACCCTAATTGGGTGCGACCCACTTAGCTATGCTGCCTGCCCGATTTCTGTCATTTCTCGGTTGATGAGGCTTTAGGTCATAACGTATCTTTTAACATATCACTCCTTCATTTACTTTGAATGCCACATCGTTATACCCGTAAAATCACAAGTTGATTTAACCAAAAATACCACGGGTACAAGCTAAGAGAAATGAATTCCTCCGCCACCAATGTAAATACGTTTGAAACGATCAACTTTCATGATCTACCAGATATACTCTATCAGACATTCGTCCATTCAAGTTGTCCTGGGACTGGACAACCCGAAGGCACTGTTCTGTAAATCCATCTTAGGCAGTTTCTACCTAGGATTTTCTGAATAGCCCTTGCATAACTCCTTTCAATTTTCTTCATCATATTTGGTTCGCAATGCTGATGCTATACAGAGTGGTTTTCAGATAATATCTGATCCCGGTCTCTCCGTATTGACAACGGAAAAGGTCAAAATCTTTGATAGTCGGTGATTTAACTATCAAAAGAAAACATGTGTATAAACAACGGTCGTATTCCCAAATGGAAATCTTACCGATCAATCATCGTTTCATTTTCCAATTTCCCATTTATCGTTTCCGTATATTCATAAATTCCTTATTTTTAAAAATTAGAAAATATACGTTATTAACTTTGGAAAACGTTTCCAATTTCTAATTCATGCATCGATATCTTCCCACCTCTATCAATCTCTAACTGTAAACTAGTAAGAGAACAACTTCCCGAGCATAAACCCCGAAGGCCGAAACCAACATCAGATCGATAACCAGAAAGTCATTCAACTCAACTAATTTCTAGTCAGTTTCTAATTTCAGTAATTCCATTTAAATTCCTATTTCAAACCCCAAATTACTTTATAAATTTTCTTATCTGAAAATATTTAATTTAATCCCTTTTTCACATCGAATGTGAATAACATTCCTTTATATAATCAAAACAGTTTGATTTCGCATTTAAAAACAATATTCCAATTCCAAATTCTATTTTTATTTTTATTTGTAGAATTATTCATACAAATCCCCTTTTTATTTCTAACACTTAACTCTCATTTATAATTTCCTTTATATAATTCTATTTATTCTATATAAATCCTTTTATATAATTCTATTTATTTCATATAAAAATATTTCATTTTCAATATTCACTTTGAAAAATTCCTTTTTACATTCCCGTATTACATATGATATTTAAAATACTAAATAACATGACCAGTGTCATCATAATCAATCATAAATTTTATATCACATAATATATCACAATATGCGAAAACAAACAGTATTATAAATATTAGGGAATCCCGTTGGATCGCTCCAACTTGTTTTCCTGCATCCACAGATGTTATACAATATAAATAACTTCGATTCCATTTCAATATGAAATATTCTGATAAACAGAATCAATATTTGATTAACGATTTTTATATATATATTGTTATCTATAATTTCAACCAATAAACCAGCAATTCAACCAAACAATCAACACACAACAATCAATCATCATTTATCAATACTAGATTATATTTATAAAAATATAAACTGTACAGAGTTAGTGAGATTTACTCACGTTGGACAGTCATCGTTAAATAACGATAACTATCGGTGGATTCAGACAGACAATTTATTTCGCTGTAAATTGTGACAAGCTCCAATTCACTCTGAATCAATTCCATTGTGTAGTCGTCATCCATACGATCCCAACGGATCTGACCGTTTGAAATTCTGATAAAGTATGTGCAAGTTATCAAAATTATAAGGTGGTACATTAATTTAATTAAATTGAAACTTAAATTTTAATTTCTACTGGGCCTAACCATTTCAAATACGGCCCATCCACCCTTGCACAATCTTGACCCGCATGTCCCCCACCCCTTCTTCTATCTGTATTCACGCCACAGAGAACCGCAGGCCAAAGTTACATTAACCTTTCAACAGTTTAAATATCATTTCTTAAATATAATTAACCAACCATTTCATGATCTGGTTTATAACGTTAATCCCTTCCACTTACCTGCCCGCTAGTTCTTCTTCCTCTTGCCAATATTCCAACCTGATTTCTCTCCACCATTGCCAAACATTTGCTCAGTAAAAATCCGCAGTACCCCCTTTTTTACCCATAATTACTTTATTAATCAAGTAAACCACCAATTAACCAACTACTTAATTATATTACTCACCACCATTTAAACAAAACCACCGCTCCAGTCTTCATTTCCATGCGCTACACCTTTTCATGCCACAAGCCCTTAACCGATCGAGCACTATACATATATATAATTATATATTATAGCCTCACCAATTATTTACTCCATTCATCCAATGCCTCCAATTTATCAAAGCACGCTACTCTGTTTCATTCCATGGCTCCAGCTAATTTCTCTCATGGTCGTGCTTTTCCATGGCTCTTCCTTGCTTCCACACTTTATCTAAAATCACCAACAACATCTTCATCTTTGTTTGAACAGCCCCTCCACAAGCTCACGCACTTCCTCAATCCGACCCATGCAACATCCTTCAAACCGCTACTTCTGTAGCTGCTCATATTCCTTCAAATCCTGTCTGAACCCAGCGCCGCTTCAAAAATACCACACCTCCCAGTTCTTTAATCTATTCACATCCCTTCAAAGTATTACCATACCTGCTCTCTCATCTTCCCCATCGTGAGACGAACCACCTCTATCCCATCAACTTCAAACTCGCGCACCCCCTCCCACTAGCTCAACCTTTCCATTCGTATGCGTGGAAGAACCGTAAGCCTACTGTAAAAATTTCGCACTCCTGAAATGATGACCCAGCTTTATGGCAAAACCCCAGGTCTCTGCTTTCCTTCACGCGAGTTTGAATATACAAGTCTCGGTTTAGTTGAGCTTTGGAGTTGTATTGAATTTATATAAGCCATTAAAGAGTCGGTTTTTATCTCCTGAAGCAAAGAGGGAAATGAATACAACGCTGTGTATTTATATCACATAATACTTCGCATCGAAGTATTAGGCTAATGCTAGGTTACTATGTACATTGGTAAGCCGGTTACCCCATACTGATGTGAAAATACATAGTTGGTTACTTTGCCATGAAGAAATGTAATAACATATATTTTATTTGATTAGTTTCCAGTTGAAGTGTTTGGCTAGTTTGGGTTAATGCAAATTTTGTTTTCAGTTAAACTATATAATGCGCACTGTAAAGCTACGAAAGAAAAAGTAAATAATATAATAAGGCTATAATAAGCCATCACGCCTGAAATACAGGCTGGCTATACATTGACAAAAAAAGGCTTATATAATACTTGGTTGCTAAGGCAAGAGAAGAATATTATAATATCCTATATTTACTAGTCAAATTCATTTCTATATTGCCCGTTAAACTTTAGCAAAATTTAAAAGCGATTTGGTGTAAGTTAAAATGTTAGTCGATGATTGTAGATGACTTTTTAGCATATGTCAAGGAAGACTTAGCGTTTAATTATTAAGTATGGAATGAACATTAATCATGAATTTAAACAAATCGTTGCTATACTGGTAGGCCAGAATATAGAAAGTTGGTAAGCATATGCGTTGGGTGGTATGGTTTGTATATATTTTTGTTCAAGTTTAGGTAATACCGACTATGCCGAATTTCACTTATTTACCGATTGCTGCAGACAGAAATGAAAATATGATCGTGACAAGCAATACGCCACGACCCTAAAAATATAATAATATAGACTAGTTAACTCATTCTGTGAAACTCCAAAATTCTGATATGGGGTGTAAAACACTCCAAATAAAAAGTTGCGTATTTTCCAAAATAAAAAATTTCGGAAAAATTCCATATATTAAATTAAGTATACATCTTAAAAAGATCTCGTCTAAATTCAAAGCCAGTATTCCCTCCTTTACTACCTGGGGGGGGGGGAGGGGAAATGGAAGAAAAGAAGACGAAAGAAAAACAGAGTCAGACATAAAGCCTGAGTAAGTTCAGTAAGTTTTAGCATGTGAACATGGAAAAACAAAACGACATGAATTAACTGAATACAAGATTACACCATGACGATAGGGTCAGCAAGAATAGACAAGATAATCACAAGATATGTGTTGGCTCGCTTTTTGACCAAGCCACCCAGGATCATTCGTAAGAGGAAAGCAGGAAACCACGATATCTAAGGACATGAAGGAATGGATCGCGCACCATCGTCTCGCCCAATATCGATTCGCGTACCATCATCTCGACCACCGTCGGATCGCGCACCATCGTCTCGCCCAATATCGGATCGCCCCATCTCATCAGCGAACGACGCAGCCGGGCGATCCGATCCAAACTTACATTGTTACCCCGAGCGAACCAATCCGATCCCCTGGTGCATGGCGAACCCTCTGACCTGTTCAAGCACGAGCTAGTCTTCAGCGATCCGAATCGCACGGATCTGGCGACGCGTGTCCCTAACCGTCACTTGGACCGATTCTCCCCATCTGCACGATCCGATTTTCAAGCAGATCACGACACCTGTCCACAACGGCTAATTTGACTGTTTCTCCAACGGTGGCGATGCGATCCGATGCTCTCGGGATTCGTGCCACGTGTCCACGATCCGCCTGACAAAATCAGCTATAAATAGCCCAGAGCTTGGCATTTTTCGGGATCTTTTTGGCAATATTAAGTACTGAATCCGCCATTGTTGTCAAACTACTGAAATAGTGAGAGAAATCATTGTTGCATTAGCTTTTAAAGCATAATCAATAATATATAAAGTGGACGTAGGCTCGTTAACGCCGAACCACTATAAATTCTGAGTGTTATTTTCTTTTTCCTTGTTCTTCATTTGAAATTCTCTACTGTTCATAACAATTTGGGTGTTAGGTCCAAATTTCGATCTAACATTTTTGGTGCTTCCACTGAGAAACTCAGTCCTAAAGTTTCACTATTCGCTTCTTTGAGGATTCCAGCGATTCGGATATCATGGCTGGAAAAAGATCTAAAGCTTCGCAGACCAACGAAACGATTGAGGAGAGTGTGCACGAACTGGGCAATGAAGAAACTCTGGATCGCGGAGCGCAGGGGGCGAACCGATCCGACGAAGACACCACGTTCCGAGTCGATGAGAACGAGACGATCCGTGCCACTGAAGGGGTTGTTACTCGATCCCGAGGTAACACCTCGCAGCCTCCGCGTACCACAACCACGAGTCGATCTCAGGGGGGCGCAGCGAATCGCCCTCCACGAACCGCAGCTATCCGAAATAATGGTCAGACTACGACTCGACCTGGAAAAGAACCTATGACCCACTCCTATCATCCCGGAACCTCTGCTCGACCCGGTTCGAGCTCTTTGCGCATAAGAGAGAGTGATGATGACCACTATGATCCTGCTGCTCCTGTCACTGAGGGGGATCTCTCTCGCTTCGCCGAAATGTGGGATAGGTTGTTTGATGAGTTGGCTGCCCAAAGGCAGGAAAGTTCCATCCTGCGGCAAAATTTGACGGCTATGGATAGAAGACTTGATGAGCTAGCAAGGCAAAGAGCATCACCGGTTCGTCCACTCACCCCAGTATATTCTTCTTCACCTGAAGAATCGCCGAGACCTCCGCGGCGACCGTATGAGAAAGCCGAAAACATAGAACAGCTTCGGTTCGGAACCCTGCCTTCATAGGAAGAAGAAGAACTAGGGGCGGGGCCCCCAAACCGTAATGTGAATGGTCAAGCAACGGCTCTCAGGACTCGAGATGTGAACAGTCCTGTGCATAACAGACCACCTCAGCCCCGTCACCGCACGCATACTCATGATAACAGGGGGCAGCGAAGCCCTGTCCGAGCCCCGGATTTTGTGGCTGCTTCCCGAAGAGAGATCAGAGAACCTCGTCGGGCCAGAGGCACTGACCCTGAACCTCCTTTGACCAGTGCAAATGTTGCAGCCATGGTCCACCAGATTCTGGCCGACAGCCGCGGACAGCGGAACGAAGATTGGGGGATCGACCGCAGTCATACTCCTTTTACTGACGATATTTTGGATGCGACTTTTCCAAGGCGTTTCAACATGCCACAAATGAACCGATATGCAGGAAGATCTGATCCTGTCCAACACCTACTGAGATACTCTTGGTCGATGACCGCTGCCGCCGCTTCTGACGCGGTTAAGTGTAAAGCGTTTCCCATATTCCTGGAGGACGTGGCTTTGTTATGGTTTACTCGCCTGCCGGCGAGATCGATTTCTAGCTTCAGGGAGCTGAGCGAGAAGTTCATAGAACAATTCCGTATCTACGCACAGAAGACAAAAAGCGTGATCGATTTATTCCTTGTCAAACAGCGACCAGGCGAGAGTCTAAAGATGTACCTGGATCGTTTCAATTTGGCCGCCACTGAGGTTAAAGATCCTCATGAACCGACCATTGTCGCAGCACTGATTGACGGAGTAGATAAGGACACTGAATTCGGGAGGTACTTGGCAGGCAAACCGCCCCACACTAGAGAGTTATTCTACGAGAAAGCCAACGTACATCTACGCCGGGAAGAGGTATACGCAAACCGAAAGGTTAAAACAACTGATAAGGAGGAAATTCAGAGCAATGTCGCCATCAAACAGACTGGAGACAGCTCGGGGAAAGTTGAAGTTAACGTCGGAAATCAGAATCAGGGTGGTCGCCAGCCAGGTAACAACAATAACAATGGTAACGGCAACAACCGGAAGAGGGGCCGAGGGAACGACTCCCAAAGAAGGACTCGTCCCAGGGCCTTTGAAAGTTATACACCCATAAGTGATACTCTGGAAAATATCTTCATGGATGCGTACGAAGTCCTCCAGAATAAGAGGCCACCTCCTAGAGAGTCGACAGAGAAAGAGCGTGAGACAGGGAAGTTTTGTCTCTTTCATCAAATCCACGACCATTCGACGAATGAATGTCGTCACCTGAGGGATGTAGTCGAAAGGCTGCTTCGAGAAGGAAAGCTAGATGAATACAGAGTAACGCCCAGGGACAGGGGGCAAGCAGTGCAGGCCCCGAATCAGAATCAAAATCAACTTGCTGCTAGGCCGACTGCTCAGCAAAAAGGAAAGAATATTGTTATCAATACCGTGATCGGAGGACTTTATCTTGCTGGGCACAGTTCCAAAGCATTGGATCAATACGTCAACGCGGCCAAACAACACCTCGAGGTCGGGGAATGTAGCAACCCCGAGGACAGTATCCCGGTGAAGCAGCAGAAGATGATGACCGATGATGTTGTTTTCCGAGAACGAGAAAGCATCGGAGTCCATGCTCCAACTGAAGATCCACTTGTAATTACGATACCCATTGGGCCAGCCACTGTTCATAAGGTTCTGCTGGACAACGGGAGTTCCGTTAATATTCTTTTCAAAAAGGCCTTTGACCAGATGAATCTTGAAATAAAAGACTTGAAGCCCTGCCAAGGATGGATCCGTGGATTCAACGGAGCATCCACCGCTCCGATGGGTTATGTAGAGTTGCCAGTTACACTTGGGGAAGGAGAACGCCAGAGAGTGAGAATCCTTCCCTTTGTGGTTTTGGATGTTGAATCGCCCTACAATGCCTTCTTGGGCCGACCGGCCCTCGCAAAGTTCAGAGCCTGTATAGCCCCCTGGTGCTTGTTATTGAAATTCCCCACAGAAGCTGGCATTGGTATCGTCAGAGGGGATCAAGTTGCTGCGCGAGCGTGTTATGTTGCCGAACTAAAGTTACTTCGCAATGGAGGGGATATCGAAACTAAAGGCACTTCTCCCCCTTCGGGGGCGGAGACCTTATAGAAACCAAAGAGGATAATCGTTGGAGAGTTGCCCAGAGAGATGCCCGAGGATATAGATCCCAGAGAGGATCAAGAACCCGGGGGCAGAATGGCGACTCCCAACGAGGCAACTGTGGATGTACCAATCGATGACAGTGACCCGGAGAAGGTCCTTAAGATTGGATCCCAGTTAAGTCCGAATCTTGCTGAAGAATTGACGGATTTCTTAAAGAACAATTTGGATGTATTTGCTTGGACCCACGCGGACATGTGCGGGATATCCCCATCAATCATGAGCCATTCTTTGAGCATTGACCCCAAACATCCTCCAGTAAAGCAAAAAAGGCGAATGCTGGGCCCAGAGAGGTCCGCTGCCTTGAAAGAAGAGGTTGGAAAGCTAAAGAGTAATGGATTTATCAGAGATTCGACCTACCCAGACTGGATTTCGAACCCAGTCCTAGTAAAGAAGGCCAACGGGAAGTGGCGAACGTGTATCGACTTCTCGGATTTGAACAAAGCCTGTCCAAAAGATAGTTTCCCATTACCTCGGATTGACCAGTTGGTAGACTCAACGGCAGGTCACGAGCTTCTCTCATTTATGGATGCTTATTCAGGATACAACCAAATTCCGATGCATGTTCCAGATCAAGAGCACACTAGTTTTATCACCGATCTGGGATTATATTGTTATGTGGTAATGCCCTTTGGTTTGAAGAACGCAGGCGCTACATATCAACGTTTGGTCAACAGAATGTTTTATAACCAAATCGGGAAAACAATGGAAGTATACGTCGACGATATGTTGGTTAAGTCCAAGCAATCTTCTCAACATACTACTGACTTGGCGGAGATGTTCGGCATTCTTCGAAAGTATGGAATGAAACTCAATCCAACCAAATGTTCATTCGGGATTGCTTCCGGAAAATTCTTGGGATTCATTGTCAGTTCCCGCGGTATCGAGATTAATCCAGACCAGATCACGGCAATCAGAAACATTCCGGAACCTAGGCAAATTAGGGATGTGCAAAGCCTTGCCGGAAAAGTGGCCGCACTAAGCAGATTTATCTCCAGGGCTACGGATAAGTGCATCCCATTCTTCGAATTAATAAAGCAAGGAAAACGCCACTTTAAATGGACATCTGACTGTGTAGAAGCGTTTCAGAATTTGCTCAGGCACTTGGAGAAACCTCCGATTCTATCTAAACCAATAGATCACGAGGATTTATTCGTGTATTTGGCAGTGTCATCCCATGCGATCAGCTCAGCGTTGGTAAGGGAAGAGAATAAGGTCCAAAGACCTGTGTATTATGTGAGCAAAAAATTGACAGCAGCAGAGCGTAATTATCCACGGATAGAGAAGCTGGCGTATAGTTTACTGATTGCCTCCAGAAAACTTCGGCACTACTTTCAGGCACATCCTATCACCATATACACTGATCATCCACTCAAGCAAGTTTTACAGAGACCGGAGGCATCTGGAAGGTTACTCAAATGGAATATTGAGTTGAGTCAATTTGACTTGAACTTTCAGCCCAGACGGTCAATTCGGGGGCAAGTGATAGCCGACTTCATAGCAGAGTTCACTGTTCCTGAAGAAGATATAGCAAACGAAGAAGTGGAACCTTCAAAGTTACTTTTCGATCCTAATGCCTGGAGATTGTATACTGATGGCGCTAGGAACGACGAAAGATCCGGCGCTGGAATAGTGCTTGAAACCCCCGAGAAACGATTGATAACCTATGCAATCCGAATGGAGTTTCAGGCCACTAACAACGATTCCGAATATGAAGCTCTGATAGCCGGATTGAAGATTGCAAAGGAACTAGAAGTCACAAAGCTGAACATCTTCTGCGACTCCAAGTTAGTTGTGAATCAAGTCACTGGAAGATTCCAAGCTAAAAGTGCAAGATTGATTCTATACTTAAAGAAAGTGAAAGAACTGCTGAATGATTTTGATCACTACAGCATATCTCATATTCCGCGGTCAGAAAATCAGCAGGCAGACAAGTTGGCAAAGATGGCTAGTTCTAATAATCCTGAAGTGATTGGGCTAGCCCCCGTTGAAGTACTTCGGTCCCCCAGCATAGATCAGATGGAAATCGACCTAGTACTAGAGACGGAACCAGAAAGGGAGTCCTGGATGACCCCTATAAAGAATTTCCTAATGGATGGAACGCTTCCGACCAAGAAAAGCGAGAGGCGTAAAGTGATTCGTAAAGCCGCCCGATACGTTTTGCAAGGCGGAGTTCTTTACAGACAAGGGTTTTCAATGCCCCTCCTTCGGTGTGTAGCCCACGATGACATTAAACGTGTGCTGCAAGAAGTCCACGAAGGCGAATGTGGCGACCACACTGGAGGGCAAACTTTGGCAAAAAAGGTATTACGGCATGGTTATTTCTGGCCTACCATAAACAAGGATGCAGTAAGATATGCGCGACGATGTGATGCGTGCCAGAGGTTTTCAAAGATACCTAGAGCGCCTCCAAGTCAGTTAAAAAAAATGATGAGTCCATGGCCTTTCGCTATGTGGGGAATTGATATCATAGGAAGTCTCCCCATAGCAAGGGGCGGAGCGAAGTTCGCTATTGTGGCCGTAGATTATTTCACTAAGTGGGTCGAGGCAGAACCACTAACTACAATCACAACTAAACGAGTGATCAACTTCATCGTGAGAAACATCATCTGTCGATTTGGGATTCCAAAGATTGTGATAACAGACAACGGAACTTAGTTCGATAGTGCTGAATTCAGAAATTTCTGCCAAAGATACCACATCGAGAATCGGTACACCTCCGTGGCACACCCACAATCGAACGGGCAAGTCGAAGCGGCAAATAAAGTAATTAAGTCCATTCTGAAAAGAAGAATGAAGCGGGCTAGATCCATGTGGGCTGATGAATTGCCCTTGGCACTATGGGCCTACAGGACAACATATAAATCAGCAACAGGACATACCCCGTTCTCCCTTGCTTTTGGAACGGAAGCAGTCATCCCGGTTGAGATAAAGGTACCTTCTCATCGGGTGACCTATTATGATCCAATGACCAATAATGAATTGCTCCTTGAGTCCCTGGATATGATCGAAGAAAAGAGGGATGAAGCAGACCTGCGTGCCCTGAGATGCAAACAACAGGTCGCCCGATATTACAACAAAAAGGTCCGAGCCCGAACCTGGGAACCCGGAGACTTGGTTCTGAAACGTGTCTTTCCACCCCCAACTCATATGGGAGCGAAGTGGGAAGGACCGTTCTCTATTCTGAGCAAGCTTGATAATGGAACCTTCAAGCTGGCAACCGTAGATGGAAAGGAAATCCCCAGAGTGTGGAATGCCCAACATTTACGGCCATATTTAACATGAGAAGTTTCAAATTTATTCTTTTGCTTTGTAAAAAAAACTATGTACAGGGCATGACTTGCCTAGAACAGTCTGATTCCTTAAAGCAAGAGATTATAAAGTGGACGTAGGTCATGATTCGACCGAACCACTATAAAAATACTGTGTGTCATTTGCCTTTATTGCATCTTTATTTATTTGCCTGTTTATTTTTATGAAAATCAATGTGAATAATGCAGGTACTCGAAGTCCGGTGCCAACCGTTCCCCCCGTAGACTAATCGGAGGAACCTAAAGCCTTGGCAAAGGCTCCAACTGCTTGTCCGACTAGTTTTAATCCACGGAGCATGGGTTAAAGTGTACACCTAGGATGAGTTTGATGAGCATGCATGATTGCAGACTGCTTGAAACATAAACTCTAACTCTCCAGAGAGAGAGAGAGTATAAAGGCGTCTCCGATTGAGCGCTGAGAAATAGCTCCTTCCCCGCTGAAGGATCGGGGAGCGAATGAATCGCCAAGCGCAAAACTCTAACTCTCCAGAGAGAGAGAGTATAAAGGCGTCTCCGATTGAGCGCTGAGAAATAGCTCCTTCCCCGCTGAAGGATCGGGGAGCGAATGAATCGCCAAGCGCAAAGCTCTAACTCTCCAGAGAGAGAGAGAGAGTATAAAGGCGTCTCCGATTGAGCGCTGAGAAATAGCTCCTTCCCCGCTGAAGGATCGGGGAGCAAATGAATCGCCAAGCGCAAAACTCTAACTCTCCAGAGAGAGAGACAGTATAAAAGCGTCTCCGATTGAGCGCTGAGAAAGAACTTATTCCCTGCTAAAGGAACAAGGGCTGACTGAACTACTGTTATCCCATGAAATCTCCTATACCCCCGTATTCAGAAATAGGGGGCAACTTGCCGACAGTACTAATCAATCCCTAGTAAACCCCAGTCAGATGCTACGGTAACAACTGATTGGGGGGGCACCAGGCACTCATATGCAAACACTAAACTTTGATACAACAGTGTAACATAGCATGAACATTCTTCTTCCTGTTGATTGACTGATTTATAATTATTAATAGTTGGCTAATGACTAAACATGGAAAGTTTCTCTGAATACAGGTACACAATGATGCAAGGAGAGATAAACCCTTGTTTATATACTGCGAATCAACAAAGTGAAAAACAACCTAGAAACAAAAGTGAGGACTAGTCTCACAATTACACTTCCTGGACAGTGGAAAACCTAAAGACAAAATATCAACAAACAACAAACATCCTATTTACGCTTTGACCTCTTCTCTTGCTTCTGCCTCTGCAGCCTCTCCTTGTCGGCTTCAGATGGATCCCCTTTCTTCCTCTTCCGCTTGTCTACGAGGGGAACATCCGACTCCTCTGAAGTCTCCTCTTCCACCTCTTTTCTCTTGCTTCTACTGGAGAGGGAAGCCGGGAAGTCATCGGGGTTTGCGAAGTGAAGCTGCCGGCTGATGGACTTGGGCTGGATTTTTACAATCATCCCAGTTTTGGGATCGAATTCTGCAAGAGGGACTACGTCCAAAGCCTCATCTCCCACCTTCTTTGAAGCCAACTCTTTCTCTTGTCTGGCTTTTTGGCTGGCCAGGGGTTCCTCGTCATCATCATCATCATCGGCCTTTTTGGTGCCGGTAATGTCCTCTTCGTCATCCACATGACGACCATCCATGTCTTTTGAAGCTTCGATAGTCTCAGCATCTTTGGGTACATCGGTGCTAGGTGCCGGGATGCTTCCTTCTACTGTTGTGACCTCGACCTGCTCTGAAACATCAATACCAGCACCCGGCAGGGCAGCCTCCTTCTCCACTTCTCTCTCTTTTTCAGCACCCTTGTCGACGGGCTCGCCACCTGCATTACGAGAGACACACATTACTAATTCAATTGGTTGTTCTACCAGACGACGACAATTCGCAATTGCTTTAGCAAATTGCGGGGAAAAGAGAGAGATACCTTCAGCAGATGCTCCCTCTTGAGTAGTTCCAGATGCTCCAACAACCACGGGAGTTAGGCCCAAAGGGATTAGCGGATCATCAGGATGGTACTCCTCAACTCCGGAGGTTTTAGGCTTTGCGGCGGAACTGGAACCTTCGTCAATTTTGCTTTTACCTTTAGCCAAGGTTCTCTCCTTTTCCATTTCCGCCAGGATTAGGCGACGACCCTCTGCCAGGTCCTCAGGCTCGTTGTCTCTTAGGATGCTCTTCATCAATTCATCCTCATTGATCTCTTCGACCCCCAGTCTATGTTTTTCGCCCTCCACAATGGCATCCCATAAGTTGGCCAAAGTAACATGGTAATCCGGGATCCATGAGATGTTGCGAGTTTTGAGAACCTGGCCAAGGAAATTGAAAATTATCTCTTCAAACCCCTCAATCTCTTTCTCTCTTGCAAGGAGTTTGTTGTTAGAAGCAGTGGCCATTTCAATGGCGCTTTCAACATTCTTTTCGGCGAGAGCTGCCCGTCTCTCCGCGTCCGCAACCTGGTCATTCAAGATCACCTTTTCTGCTTCTGCCAGAGCCAAACTTTCTTTTAGACTCGCTTTTTCCGCCTCCCAAGCAGCCCTCTCAGTTTCAAAATGGCCTTGTGCTGTTTTCAACTCGACGTTGGCCATTTTTAGATCTTCAACCTCCTTCTTTAACGCCATTTTCTCTTGACTATTGGAGTCCAGCTCTGAATGAAAGCGCTGCTTGGCATTCTCTAATTCAGTCTTATAATTTTCAGCGTCCCTCCGTGCTAAAGCAAGCTGGGCCTGAGCATCTTCCAGGTCCTTCTCCAATTTTTTCCTAGCCCCCTCGTTGTTTTCAAGTTTTGCTTTAGATCTGTGAGCTTCTATTTCAAGTGTTCGGATGACTTCCGAAAGATTAACTGCGTGTTTTTTCATCATCTCGTATTGTCTGGCAACATGGCGAATGTGTCCGACAACTTCGCCATGTTGCCAGTTCTTGGGGACTGGTTCCAAGGCTGGAACAAATGTCATCCGGTCAAAGAATATGTCTGGGAATTGTTCCCGAAGCTTTTCCAACCTGCCTTGAATCTCGGAACCATGCATGTAATCCCGTGACCCTGGGGGAGCCAACTCTGGCTGACTAGAAAGAACAACATCACTTCTCTCCTTTTCAGACTCTTTGGACAAACCTTTGCCCCTATCTTTAGATTCGTGATGCCTCTTGGATGACCGGCTGTGAGAAGGAGCACTCTTTGGAGGAGTTAACTCTTTAGGAAGCTTCTTTCCCCCTGTAGGAACTGCGGGGAGACTGGAAGGTTTGGTGGAGGTCGATTTTGGGGGAGATCGAGGTTGCAAGGAACTCGGCCTATGAGAAGGACCACGAGAGCGCTCAGTATCCGGGCGAAGGCTAGGTGTGCCCTCACGAAGAGAACGATACGAATAAGATTTCCTGCGGGACATCGCTCCTGTAAAAAAGAAAGAAGAGCATATTAAAACTTTGAATACCCACGATATAATAGTGCAGGGTCAGACAGCGTGTGTGATGTGTGCATCCCATATAATTCCCCCTAACAGACCCGGGCCTGGAGACAGGCTCATCTGACCAGTTTCTCGTCCCCTAGTTGAAGCGATCGCCTCTTCGGAAGTAGAGAAGAAAGGCTCCTCTCCGAAGTCTTTTTCTGTATATACAATATCGGGTAGAGGGATTTTATTCAGCTCGTCAAATAACTGCTCTTCTATCAAGTCATTGGGAGCAACGGTTTCAATTGGAGCAGAAATAGGAATTTCCTTGGACACGTCATCGCGGACCTCATCCCCTCTGTAAATGTTCAGGTCCTCATCGTCTTGGATGACTATCGGAGAAGGGCTCTTGCGAAACTTAGTTGTCTCTGCCGCTTGCGAAGTTCCCTCTCCTTCCGTTGGGGGCTCATACTTATAAGGTTTGCCGCCAGTGCCAAGTCCAAATCTTCTGTCTAGAAGACGATGCTTGTGAAGATTGTCATCAGTAATACATTTTTTGATCCTTAGAAAGTCGGATCTGCTCTGTGAAAGAATGGATAATCGATGGTTATATAACGGACCCTCCGTTTTCGGGAAGATATGATCTGTTTAAGACAAAGAAAAAGGCGAAAAAATGTTAATACTTAGACTCCTTGAGCAAGATGTTCGATTAGGAGATCGAAGTTTACTTGATTTGAGCCATCTTCGTGAGCATCCGGCCTGTTTCCTTATATAAAACCAATCATATTTAGGATCCCCTATATTGCTATACCCATCATACAGAATCTTTCTGTTCGCCACTGATTCGAAGAAAGAAAAGTTTGGAGTTGCCGAAGAACGATGCTTGAAAAGAAAGAAGAATACCAGATCTCTGAATTTAAGTTCGGCACGCAGGATCTCCGCATATGCAACATATAGTGAGTATAGAGATGCGTAGGCGTTTGGATGAAGCTGCATCGGAGCAATGCCTAGTCGTCTTAAAGTTTCGATGGCAATCGGGGGAAACGGAGGGATAGCTCCTACTAGACACATTGTTCGACTAATAGCCATATACCCTTCCGGTGCTAGGTGGGGTCTATCTTCGCTTCCAGGCGTCAAGACATCGTCCCAAGGAATGCCGTGTCTTAAGCAGATTCTTTTAAGTTTTATCTCGTCAAGCTTGGACGCTAAAGAATCAGAAAATTTATCTATCCCGAGTGCGCCTGGGATCTCGTCAGGAGCTCGCTCATCAGTCTCAGAGTTGTTGCTGGATGAAGTACTTTCTGTCGGATCTGATTCTGTGGCTTCGTACTCAGATCCAGAATCTTCACCTTCCGGATTGACAGAAGGAATTTCAGGGTTGTACTGTTCAGGAATCTCGGATTCCGCTTCTGTCATGGATCTTGAAGAAGAATGATCATTCGACATTGCTGCTAGGACGAGAAAATATGAACAATAAGATTAACACTACCCGTCCCCCGTGTGTGCAAGTGCCGGTGTGTGTGCTTGTGTGTGCGTATTAACAAAAAATAAAGCATGAAAGTAATCAAGGTTGTCAGAAGCATTAGTCGTCATATGCAGTCAAATTATGAGGTCATTTAGTCCAGAAAGTCCAACGTCACGGCTCTAGCCTAACTGTTCAGAGTTTTATGGTGACAAGGCGTTGATTAAAGTCTGAAATTTCTTCGTATCGTCAGCTATGAGTTGGATCACAAAGCAGAGGGATCGCCCCTTTCGGATCGCATGGCAGAGGGATCGCCCCTTTCGGATCGCATGGCAGAGGGATCGCCCCTTTCGGATCGCCGGGCGAAGGGATCGCTCCTTCACGAACCGTTGCGAACCCCACGATACGTCCCTTGTTGCCACCACGATCTTTCGTCTCGCCACTCGCTTTCGTTTTCTCTTCTTGACCACGAACCGAACCGGCCTTCTTTCTTCTTCTTCTTCCTCCTTCGTTTTCCTCCTTTCCTTTCCATCCTCGAACTCCGAGCTCCACACCAGTTAGCCATGGCGTTTTGATGATTTCGTTAGAAAAGCACAAATTTCCATCGTTTCTAGTCGAGAAAGTTCATGAAAAAGCGGCGTTCACGAATAAGAATACTTTTTGTGGAGTTACCTTTCTAAAGATTGAGAGAATGCTCGGATTTTTGAAGGTTTGGAAAATTTGGGTTCGTTCTTCGATAACGCGAGACGATTCGGTAGAAAGAAAGAAGAAGGGGAATGAAGAGGAGAGGGTCGGCTTATATAGGCAAAGAGGGCGACCGTTTGTCTCCCTTTCTTTGTCCTATTCGGTCCACGAAACATCATGCAGGCCACGATCCAAAGCTTGTATCGCATAGAAGCCCACGGACCGCCTCAAACGATGGCCCACCAAACTCAAAGCCCGACACGACTCGAAGGAAAGCCCGCCTCGTTTCGCACAAAGGCCTAGATACTCAGCTCGAGACGAGCACGTGACCACTCGGACCGTGGCGCTCTATGGCGATCCGATTCATGCATGCGTTGATTTGAACCAATGCGACTGTTGATTTACGTCCCTTCAAGAATAGGTAGATTAGAATCTTCGAAGCATGTTCCATCATCGATAAAACATACTTCGAGGGGGCAAAATGTTGGCTCGCTTTTTGACCAAGCCACCCAGGATCATTCGTAAGAGGAAAGCAGGAAACCACGATATCTAAGGACATGAAGGAATGGATCGCGCACCATCATCTCGCCCAATATCGATTCGCGTACCATCATCTCGACCACCGTCGGATCGCGCACCATCGTCTCGCCCAATATCGGATCGCCCCATCTCATCAGCGAACGACGCAGCCGGGCGATCCGATCCAAACTTACATTGTTACCCCGAGCGAACCGATCTGATCCCCTGGTGCATGGCGAACCCTCTGACCTGTTCAAGCACGAGCTAGTCTTCAGCGATCCGAATCGCACGGATCTGGCGACGCGTGTCCCTAACCGTCACTTGGACCGATTCTCCCCATCTGCACGATCCGATTTTCAAGCAGATCACGACACCTGTCCACAACGGCTAATTTGACTGTTTCTCCAACGGTGGCGATGCGATCCGATGCTCTCGGGATTCGTGCCACGTGTCCACGATCCACCTGACAAAATCAGCTATAAATAGCCCAGAGCTTGGAATTTTTCGGGATCTTTTTGGCAATATTGAGTACTGAATCCGCCATTGTTGTCAAACTACTGAAATAGTGAGAGAAATCATTGTTGCATTAGCTTTTAAAGCATAATCAATAATATATAAAGTGGACGTAGGCTCGTTAACGCCGAACCACTATAAATTCTGAGTTTTATTTTCTTTTTCCTTGTTCTTCATTTGAAATTCTCTACTGTTCATAACAATTTGGGTGTTAGGTCCAAATTTCGATCTAACAATATGCTAAGCTAAGATAAACTGGATATGCTCTAATACATTCGTTGCTTCGCTATTTCCTTGTTATACTGGTTTCTATATCTCTGCACCACCTAACTAATGTCCCAACTAGTAACGATAACGTGATCCTAATCCCTGTATTTTCCATCGCCTTCAGGCATACATTTATTATTTGTTACCTAGATTTAATCTAGGGTTTTCTACCAAGTGCCTTCTAGATTTAACTAGAGTTTGCGTTATCTGCTGAACGCTTCTTGGATTCAGGGTTTATGCCACCTAGTCCAACTAGTGCTATCTGTCGAACGATGCCCCCAAGTCTAGGACACACTACCTAGAGTGGTATATGTTCCTATACTTCCCCACGCATGTATCGTGAATCGTTATCCCTTGTCTAGATGCACATGTCCCGTAATGTGCGGTCTGAGTCCTGTGTCAGGGAAAATCAAGGAATACAGAACTCGGTCGGGAGCTTTCAGATATCTGCCGATGCAGATGCTAAGGTCTGTTTTTTTTTATTCCAGTGGCTGTGGTCCCACTCGACCCCTCCCTCAACTAATGAAAGGCGCACCTTAAAAATGAGAACTATACGCAGGCCCCCGGTGCCCCACTATCCTATGGCCATCCTCACCCATAACTAGATAGCAAGCGTATGGTCTTTTGGAGTTCTCCGCCTTTCCGCTTCACGTATCTCGATTGACTCAAGATGGATGGTAGACGACGAGTTGCTATCACAGGGCTACCGTTTTCTCGGCGAATCACGCCGGTCCATCCTAGTCTTTAAGTTGCCATATATTGCAACCAAGGCGTACCCCTGGTTCTTCTACGCAGACCTTAACCTCTGTGAGCCCAAGAGGATCATCTGCGGCCTCAAGGAGGGATACCAAGAGTACCCTCACGTCCCCTCGAAGCCTCGGGCTTCGTAACCCAATTCGTTGGAGCCTCCTTTTTACTCAGACGGACATTCGCTCCTTCTCGTGTTATACTTTTAATTACTACTTAGTTTTACTAACTAAGATTTACCACTTAGTTTCCAGAATCGTTGTTTTCTTAACTAAGGTTAACTACTTAGTTCTCTTTCCCGTCAATTTGGATTGGTTAAGTGTCATTAGTCAATTCGAGCCAACTTAACCCTCTTCATTCATCTTGTTAAACTGGTTAAGTGTTATCAGTAATTCATGATGACTTAACCCTACCACAACCCAAGTTATATTGGTTAAGTATTTCTTATTACTTAACCCTACCCATTCATCCTGTATTGGTAAAGTGTTCCTTGCCCGTCTGTTTTAACTGACATGTTATTATTAATGGTAAAGTATTATCCCTTCATGTTTTAGACTTAACCCTATTCCTTTATCACAATCCGATGGTTAAGTGTTCAAGCTTACTTAACCCTACGGTCTAGCCCAGCTAACATATCAGATTGGCTAAGTATATTTACTTAACCCCAACCTCTAGTCTAGTTAACATGTTAATTTGGCTAAGTGTATTAACTTTACTTAACCCCACCTTCTAGTCTAGTTAACATGTTAATTTGGCTAAGTGTATTAACTTTACTTAACCCCACCTTCTAGTCTAGTTAACATGTTAATTTGGCTAAGTGTATTAACTTTACTTAACCCCACCTTCTAGTCTAGTTAACATGTTAGTTTGGCTAAGTGTTTCCTTAGTTACATAACCCCTACAAATCTTGTCTTGTTACCATGTGAAGTTGGTTAAGTGTCCCTATGGACTTAGCCCTCCCATCCTAGCTTATTTGTGTTAAATTGGTTAAGTGTTCCTATGGACTTAACCCTCCCATTCTAGCTTAACTGTATGGCCCTAACCCCACCCACCAGTCTGGTTATCATGTTGAATTGATTAAGTGTCTTAGTGAACTTAACCCTACCATTCTTGTTCTAGCTTTAACTAAATAAATTAAAGTCGCTACCACTCACATTAGACAGATATTGTTGCGAATACTGGATATGCCGGTTGGTTCCGGGCAGGTTTACATCGCAACTCAGTCTAACCTCGGGTTAGGCATATTCATGTTTTCTAAGTTCAAAGGGTTTTGATTAATTTCCAAATCAGGTTTTAAAAGTAACCATCCCGTCCGTCGGATCAGTTAGGGATAGCCAGGGAGAGCAGGAAACTTGTATTTTCCAAACTCAAGCCTAGACACTATCCTCTCTGTCACCCTAGAACTTTCTGGTGTGTTATTAAAAGAGATGTCGCTAAGAAACCTTTAATTTGCCTAAATTTACATTTCTCATTTAGGACAAATTCTATAAGTAAATCATTCCTAGTTTACTTATTTCCTAATTCCTCTTTTAATGTAAATTGTCAACATTTATTCTTACGGCCCATTTTCCCCTCTATATCATATTTATTCCTTTTGGTATGTGAACTATACCAAATTAAATGTCACTAACCATGATTTTGCTAAACCCGACAAGTACTCCCAATTATGGCCTATTTCAAATTTATGCCAATATACTTATCATGCCAAATTAGATAATCCAATTCTGATTTAACATTCTAATTACAGTTCATGTCAAACTAGACTTATTATTCTAGTTCACAATTCATGTAAATGCAAGATTTACAAGTCAATACTAGATTCAAATTACACATCCTATAATTCATGTCAAATTTATCCAATTTGCATTTCTATAAACATGCCATAATACATGTTCCCAATTTATGCCAATTTCCAAGTTAAAAACTACGTTCTTAGTAATTGATATTTTTCCCAAATCGTATTCCCACCGTTCGTATAATCGTGATTCAATCTAGATTATAGATAAATCTCGATTCGTAGAAAATAGGGAATGAACCAAAGATGCTATGAAAAAGGATGGACAGAATAACTGGCATAAAAAGGTTTGAATAACGACGTAGGTTCAAGAACATGGGTAGACCTAACTTAATAGGTAAATTCCCAAGGTCTAAAACCAAAGAAAACCAAGAAAAGACAGAATAGATAATCGGGTTTAGACCCAATTTCCTAGTCACCAAACTTAAGCAACACTTTCCTAGTCATGAATCATAGGTGTTTAATCACAGTTGTCCTTGTTATGTCATAGGCAACAGTTTATGTTTTCTAATCAAAGGCATAGGCTTGTGTTCATAGTCAAGGGAATAATTCTTATAGACACAGTCACAGTCATAGGCAATGTTCATAGTCATAGGCAATGTCCATAGTCATAGGCAATGTTCATAGTCAAAGAGGCATATGGTTTTAAGGTCCATAGTTTCATAGTCACAGTCTTATCGGTCATCGAATCATAACAGTTCTTAATTAGGTCCAAAGAAATAGGCACAGATTCGAATAGAAAGAATTGGCATACTCTTTTATTCCTTTAATTTCATGTCACGAAAAGAGAAACGTTCAAATCTAAAAAGTAACCGACTTACAGAGATTAGATTAGAATAGAAAGAAGGCGTTGCTATGATTTGTGCGACGTTAGCCTTTAATCCTTATCTTTAAGCTTTGATCTTGATTTGAATCTCTTCTGGACAATTTGAGCAGCATAACCTTGTCTTGGATTTTCGTAGTATTTTATTATTTTTATTTATTTATATATTTTCTCAGAGGCAGCATAAGGATAGAAAAGAATTGTGAATAGAGAAGGAGACTAGGGCTGTTTATATAGGGTTAGGAGGACGAACCTAGGCAGAAAACGTGACCAGATACATCAGAACGAACCAGGTGCAGAAAGCTGGAAAAAGCAGGGGGGTCGACTACCTAGTCGACCTGGGTGCGCCAGATCGACTACCCAGTCGACCTGGGTGCCTTGGGTGGGAAAATTCCCGCCCAGCCCAACCTGGGTCTGTTTTCGAATTTGAACTCCTTTTCTGCCCTGTTTTGAAATTTGAACTTCGCTGAATCTTCTGGAGGCCATATCTTCCTCATACGGACTCTGATTTACGCAAACACGGACTCGTTTTCATGCAGAATTCCGAGACGAACGCAATGGCGCAGCCCGTTTCCCTTGATTTTGAATTTAATATTTAATTCTTCCTTGATTTGTGAATATTAGTGTTACAGAATTACGGGGTGTTACACTTTCCATTCGTATGCTCGGAAGAACACTAAGCCTACTGTAAAAATTTCGCACTCCTAAAATGATGACCTAGCTTTATGGCAAAACCCCAGGTCTCTGCTTTCCTTTACGCGAGTTCGAATATACAAGTCTCGGTTTAGTTGAGCTTTGGTGTTGTATTGAATTTATATAAGCCATTAAAGAGTCGACTTTTATCACCTGAAGCAAAGAGGGAAATGAATACAACGTTGTATATTTATATCACATAATACTTCGCATCGAAGTATTAGGCTAACGCTAGGTTACTGTTTACGTTGGTAGGCCTGTTACCCCGTACTGATGTGAAAATACATAGCTGGTTACTTTGCCATGAAGAAATGTAATAACGTATATTTTATTTGATTAGTTTCCAGTTGAAATGTTTGGCCAGTTTAGGTTAACGCAAACTTTGTTTTCAGTTAAACTATACAATGCGCACTGTAAAGCTGCAAAAGAAAAAGTAAATGGTATAATTAGGCTAGAATAAGCCATCGCGCCTGATATACAGGTTGGCTATACGTTGACAAGAAAAGGCTTATATAATACTTGGTTGCTAAGGCAAGAGAAGAATATTATAATATCTTATATTTACTAGTCAAATTCATTTCTATATTGGCCATTAAACTTTTCAAAGTTAAAAAAACGATTTGGTGTAAGTTAGAATGTTACTGGATGATGGTAGATGACTTTTTAGCATATGTCAAAGGAGATTTAGCATTTAATTATTATGTATGGAATGAACATTAATCATGAATTTAAACAAATCGTTGCTATACGGGTAGACCAGAATATAGAAAGTTGATAAGCATGTGCGTTGGCTGATATGGTTTTGTATATATTTTTGTTCAAGTTTAGGTGATACCAACTATGTCGAATTTCACTTATTTACCGATTGCTGCAGACAGAAATGAAAATATGATCGTGACAAGCAATACGCCATGACCCCAAAAATATAATAATATAGACTAGTTAACTCATTTTGTGAAACCCCAAAATTCTGATATGGGGTGTAAAACACTCCAAATAAAAAGTTGCTTATTTTCCAAAATAAAAAATTTCAGAAAAATTCTATAAATTAAATTAATTATACAACTTAAAAAGACCTCATCTAAATTTGAAGCCAATATTTATTTAAAATTAAATATATCGTTATGGTTTATAAACGATTCCATAGCGACTATTTGAAAATTTGATTTGGACATAACTTACAATATATAATACGAAATCTCCATTTTTCTCTTCCATTAGAAAAATATAATTCAATGAATTCGACCGTTTCTTGTTTCATAGAATTCCGACTTAAAACGGATTCTGTATATTCAATTGAAGTTCAAATCGTAATATTGCGAACTGCCGCGACATTACGAGCTTACTTATAATTTATATTAATTAAATATTAAGAATAATTAAATTTAAACCATTTTAAATAACCAAACCAATATATTATAATAATTAAATAAATAAATTATTAAATCGCGGAAATTCGGGGACGTTACAATTGGAAATCGACTATCAGGGGCCTTAATAAAATTATTTAAAAAATGGAAAAATTATGTAAACTCATAATAAATGATTTGGAAAGATTTTGGATGAAAAATTCCAAGTTTTGAAAAGATAAAAGATATTTTTATCTAAATGAACTAGTTAACAACTGGAGTAATAATCCAATGATTTTAGATCAATAAATTGGATTTGTAAATGGTTTTAATATAATCGAAGTTTTCCAATGAATAAATTGGAATGGATTTAAATGGAAATTATCTTCAGATATTTTCGATATTGGATTCCATGATCGTATGTATATTGTTGAGGAATTTAGAAGATATTACTATCGTTATTCCAGAACGATATACGTTAGTTTTAGAGTTTAGTATTGAACGTAAGTCAACATCATTTCCATTTAAGATCTTATATTTCATATTAAATGGAAGACGATTTTGGGTTCGTCGTGAATGGTATTTTAAATAATACTGTTCTTGAACCCACTTTTCGAAGGGACTAAATCTTTTAATTAAGATTTAAGGAAGCTTCCAGTTTATTCAATTAAATTGGAATTGAATGGAATTTGATTAATAATAATCGAGATGAGTTTCTGTGAAGGAAGGCATTTACTATTTATGGAATTGAAAAGGCCTTGCCGCTATTCCACATATAGTATTAGTCGATTTATATCGATTATAAATTGTTTAGCTTTCCGTGAAGATTCCGTATTAAATGGAAGATGATTTTGGGTTTCTTGTGAGCAATGTTTCAAATGACATTTTTTTCTTTAACCCAATTAAAGACAGGATAAATTTCCTAAGGTTGAATAATCATTAGATAATGATTTTTGAGATTAAAACTAAACTAGAGATTTAATGAATCTTTAATTAGATTGAAATGCGAAAGTGGTAATTAAATTTACCAAATTCGAGAATTGTTCGAGATGTAGTACAGCCAGTTTTACACCATGCGGTAGTTAAATCTTTAATTAGATTTGAACGTTAAGTGGTAACTAAATTTATCGATAGCAATATGGGTGCTAAATATGGAGTACTACCCGTTCTGCTCCATGGGAAGAATAGGTTGGGATTGGGATAACAAAATAAATGAATACTTCAGTAAGGCTCGATAAACCCGACTAGTTATATAATAAAACCTTTTAGAATGATATCCAAAAGAAGATTAAACAATAAGTTTAAAAGAATTTATCTTTTATAAAATTAATGGGAACATTTCCCTAAAGATATGAATATTTGAATAAAGGAATATTTTGGATTGGAATGAGATGTGTGCGATCTTTGTGTATTATCACACGATTATAAAGATGCGCCAGTTATTCAGAAAGATCAGGTTTTGACCCATTCTAAATAATTGTTACAACAATTAAAAGTCGAAAATGAAGACGGTGGTTGAAGACCGGAGATCTTCACATCCTTTGGGTTATTACTGATGTCTCATTTGGAAAGTACACCCAAGTAGAGGTTATATTTAGTGGTCATACAAACGTATTTTGAAATTGACCGGATATGCAACGACCTCTCTCCTGTATTAGATATATGGGACAAGAAATAAGGTGCCTCCGGTTTAGTTCAGACCCAGAACGAACTTGTAATGGATTGTATGTCTGACATTGTATTTCATTCTATATTGATTGATTTTTATTAAATATGTATCTGTTTGGTGTCGGAGAATTTATTCTCTTGCTTAACACCCTTCTCTGAGACTTATGAGCTTAGAGGTTATATATTGATAGATATCAGTTGTATGGCATGAATTGTCAATGTGGCATGCTAAGATGAAAATGATCAAGGCTTTTATTGAAAAGCAGAGCCTTGTAGTTAATGATCGAAGTACCCCTATAATTAGCACAACTTTGTGTATAGCGTTAATTCGCGAGGCTCATACCCCGATATGAGTCAAAAACGGGATGACAGGTCGTAGGGGAACTTGCGTTTCTTTCTAGCTAGAAATGGTGTCATGGTTTGGAGCCCAGACTTTTTACTTATGTGGATTATGGAGAGTGAGGCGCCTCGGATATAGAACTGACTAAAAGGCTCATGTTATAGGTCCGATAGCACCGAGAAATGTATTGTTCAGGAATTGCCAATTCACAAAAGTAAGAGTGGACCAGCCCTACCGATCCCAGGGTTACTAAGGGCGTTTTCCTGAGACATGTGCTAGAGCATCTCGAAACCGGTGAGGAAGATCCTTTGCCTCGACTCATAGATGGAATCCAATTTCAAAAACGCGACCTTTTGGTTTTAGTTGTAAACCTGTATGGCAACATAGCAGTATGGGGTACCATGTCATCTATGATTGATACATTTAGATTTGAAGTTGTTTTATACACTACGCACTTATAGTAATATCAAAATTATTTATTTTAAAGCTGTAACGACCCGGAAAATCTGAACTAATTTAAAAATTTTAAATTGGCTATTTTAGTGAATTTTAAGTATTTAAAATAAATATTTTAAATAATAACGATGAAAAATAAGTTTGAATCGACATTTGAAAACGAATATAATTAATTCTAATTATAAACAAGGCCTGAAATGGCGCGGCAGTTTCAAATTTTCAATTCAAACTTTGACTAACTGTACAGGGTGAAAAACAAAACGGATTTGAGTGAAACCAAAAATATTTAAATCTATTAGTGAATATCTTTCTAATGAATCTGAAAAATCGAAGTTTCGTAGCGGGAGTCAAAAGTTATGACCAAATGAATTTTCAGAAAGGTCGCTATAGAATTTATATAGCCCGTGAAAATGGCTATTTTGCAAACGACCTCAGAATTCGACGAAACCACTTTTGTTGGATCCGGGATGTCAAATTATTGCTAGGTTTCAAATTTCATAATTTTTGAAGCTAGTATGTGAGCGTGGCAAAGGAAAACGTGTTTTGGTCAATTACAGTTAAATTGGATCGACCAGAAATGAGCCTTTTTGCAAACGGTCTCAGAATTCGACGAAACTAGTTTTGTTGGGACCGTATCGTCAAAACATAGCTAGATTTATTTTTCTGGAATTTTTCGAATCAGTTTGTGGCCCTGGCAAATTGAAATGTACGTTCAAATCAAATATTGAATGTTATATATTTTAATTTGAAAGAAAACTGACTGAAACAGTCGAATGGGCCTACGAAACATATCCCATTGTGTTCGAAATGGGGGTAAAACGCTAGGAACGACAATCGTTGGGTTTGGATTGGGGTTCGCAGGAGGCAAGGGGTATTTTCAGACTTTTAAAACTTTATAAATAAATAAATAAAAGTGATTCGTCCACGTCAGAACCCCCCCCCCCCCCCCCCCGACATTCTCTCCCCGACCAAAACGAACGGCGGAATTGCTCAAAAATTTCCCCCTCCGATTCCTCCTCCTACACGCAATAAAAACCCATGCCCCAGTTGAAGTTTTTGTAGATCGTCTCGAAATCTTCAAATCCATATAGGGATTGTAATTTATCGCTCAGTATTGTGGGAGATCGGGCACCCCGAAGTTGCGCCGTTGAAACCGCCGCCGGAGCTCCTCCTCACCATTGATCTGAGCATCGAGCACGGCGCCAGGAAGCTCTCTCCTAGCCCTACGTTGTGGCGCTGGCCGATCGTTCTGAAGTCGCGCGGATTTCGAGAAAAGTGCAAACCTAGTTTTGAACGAACGTGTGAGGTAACGGCTGAAGCTACTTAATAGCAGTTTAAAGCGCTACGGTTTTTGATTTCACTGTAAAAATCATATCTTTTTCGTTTCTTGATGAAATTCAGTGAAACAAGAGACAGTGGACTCGTGTGGACGTCTTCTACATTCTAGAAGAGACCGCATATTTTTCTGAGCCTTCTGCTATTTTTGGTGGAGTGGAACCCAATGTGAGATTTCTAAACTATAAACGATATGGAAAACGACGATGTATAAATTATATGGTCGATGTATGACTTATATAAGCGTTGTACACCTCATGTATAAGCGTTGTATAGGTTGTACGTTCGATGTATAAGTTATATATGCGTTGTAAAAATTATATTCGTGTTGAATAGAAGTGAAATGCTTATATAATATATATATATATACGCCCCTCGTCCACAAACCATGGACGATATTTATTGATTGTGGTTAGTGTGAAAATTGGTTGATAGCGAATGGTTGATTATAATTGTTTGTGGTTGAAAAATACCCGTTTGTGGTTGAGAATTATTTGGTTGAAACCACATAGGATTAGTTTGTGGAAATGAAAAAAATATACATGCCGCCTGCGTGCGAACTAGATGCATGAAATCCCCATTGTCAAAAGCTGCGAGGCTTTAAGGTAGAGCGAGGAGCCGTACTAGGGACGGCCCCGGTTTTAACTACCCTGCCGTTATGCTGCCGAAATTTTGAATAATATTCTTGTGTTAGAATTATTTTCATGTGTTGAAACTATATTCGTGTGTTTAATTGAAATTCATGTGTTGAATGGTATTCGTGTTTTGAAATAAATTGTTTTATAATAAAAATCATATTTTTATCGCCTATATGAACTATATAAAATAGCCATGTTTTGAAATAAATTGTTTTATAATAAAAATCATATTTATATCATCTATATGAACTATATAAAATAGTCGTGCTTTGAAATAAATTGTTTTATAATAAAAACCATATTTTTACCATCTATATGAACTATATAAAATAGTCGTGTTTTGAAATAAATTGTTTAACAATAAAAATCATATTTTTATTATATACATGAATTGTTAAAAATAGTGAAGTGTTGAAATATAAGACAGTTGGATAAAAATATCATTTTTATCAAATGTATGAAAAGCATATAGTTTTGAAATCGAAGAATCGATTATATTTATATATATATAATTAAAATATATCGAATAACGAAGCTGCAGTTCGTGTTTTGAAACCGTGATTTCAAACGATTAGTGCGGGAGATCCGACAATCGGATTTTCCCGAAACCGAAACCGTTGGGTTCGCTTTGAAAATATCTTTCCAAAGACACCAACTTTGTAAAGATCCAACGGTTGGATTGTCTGGAATGTTTAATTCAAATCTGAAGAAAAACAGCGCCAGAATCGATTATATATATATATATAATTAAATTAAATCGAATAACGACGCTGCAGTTCGTATTTTGAAATCGAAACTTCAAATGATTGTACGGGGAGATCCAACCGTCAGATTTTCCCAAAACTGGAACCATTGGATTCGTTTTGAAAAGATCTTTCTAATGATGTAAATTTTTTGAAGATCCAACGGCTAGATTTTCAGATATGTGTAAATCAAATCAGAAGAAAAACAGCGCCACGGCCGCATTATGGCCCGAAGCGTCATTTGAATAAATTGGCTATTTTAAAATAAATAAAAATAGCTATAAATCGTTATAAAATATTATAAACGATATGGAATGTGAAATTTAGAAACTAACTGAAGGTTGACTAAGTCGAATGGTTTCCTAGGTATTAATCTGATGTTGGTTTCGGCCTTCGGGGTTAATATTTGGGAAATCGTTCTCTTACTTATTTACGGTTAGTGACTAATGAATTGAAATGAAGCGTGTGTTGTGTTTGTGTAGCACTTTTTAATTACATGCGCGAGTTGCTCAGAAAGACCGGGTTTATCCCATTCTGAATAACTGAATCGGCGATAAGAAATCGAAGATGAAGACGGGGGTCGAAGACCGGAGATCTTCACCTCGTTTGGATGGTAACTGATATCTTAATTGGGAGGCATCCCGAAATATGGATAATGAGTGGTGACCGTCCAGACGTACGTGGAAATCGATGGGTTTGCGAGGTATATAGTGCCTCCGGTTTCGTTCAGACCTAGAACGGACTTGCAAATGGAATGTGTGTCTGACATTGGAATTCATTCTGTGTGATTGATAGCCATCAGTTACATGGCGTGAATTGCCTGTGTGGCATGCTAAGATGCAGTGATCAGGGCTTCTGTTGAAAAGCAAAGTCTTGTGGTTGATGATCAAAGCACCGCCTGTGTGGCATAGTTTTGTGTATAACGTGAATTCGCGAGCCTTACACCCCGGTATGAACTAGAAACAGGAGAGGACATCAGGGATGGCATGTGTTTCCTCCTAGCTAAGAGGTGGTGTCAGTGCTTAAACTGGCTGACATTTGTATTATTTTCACCTATGTGGTTGTTGCTATTGCGAGGCGCCTCGGTTATATCGGTCGATCCGGGACCGATGAAGTCATTCGTTGGCTCACTTACGCCCCAAAGGGCGAGGAAACGCAGTGTTCATGAATTTTAATCCACATCGGTGGACCGGCCCTGACGATCCAAGGGTCACTCGAGCTTTGATCCTGAGACTCGGGCTAGGCAGTCTCGAAGTCGGTAAGGACTATCTTTTGCCTTGGTTCATGACGGAAATCCAATTTCCAAATACGTGATCGTGCGGTTTTGA
The DNA here is from genome assembly GCA_030737875.1 of Allium sativum. Lineage (NCBI taxonomy): Eukaryota > Viridiplantae > Streptophyta > Magnoliopsida > Asparagales > Amaryllidaceae > Allium > Allium sativum. The sequence goes on from CM060909.1 coordinate 471,799,754, forward strand.
TTGTATACCTATATATGGCGACATAGTGGTATGGGGCATTAATGTCGTCTATGATTGATATTTATGATTGTTTTATAAAATTAGAAACTAACTGGAAACGAGCTAAGATGGGTGGTTTCCTGGGTTTTGATCTGATGTTGGTTTTGGCCTTCGGGGTTAATACCTATGGAATCGTTCTCTTACTATTTTACAGTTGGAGTCTGATTATCAAATGCTTTTTTTTATTCGTATCAAGCATATTTTGGCCATTATAAGGTAAAACTCTATCCTCCGGTTTGCGTTGCATTGTGTGATGGGACTTGAGTCTTATATCGGCTTCATTTTTATAAAAAGCATTGCGATGTTTAAAAGAATTATTTGTTTTAAAGCACTGACAATCCCATGGAGTAAACCTGTTCCGTGAAAGCGGCGTGGTCCTGTGATTAGCCATATTATAAATGTGTTAAGTAGATTTCTCATACCAGTCCCATGACTGACTCGTAGTTTGTTTCACTTGCAAACTCGGGTGCCCCTTTTTCTACACGGGCAACCTTGTATTCAGGTTTTAGCAGGCACTTTCTGGATAGCTAGAGCTGAAGATGGATTCTATCATTTATCTCTTTTTATGTTGTTCAGCTCCTATTGTACATATTATGTTTGTATTCGCTGTAGACATTTATGTATAGTTGAACTGTATTTGTACTAAGTATGATCCTGTATACTGTGTAACTCTGATGATTATGTTTATCCAGTGTATTATTTGTTCATTATTTGATGTATTTATTTATTTCTGTTCCGCTATTATCTGTTTATGTGTTATATTCCAAAGATTACCCTTAACACCGTCAGTACGTGTTTTGGGGTCGTCACAAAAGCATATCAAGCATGTTTGGCTATTATAAGGTAAAACTCTATCCTCCGGCTTGCGTTGCATTGTGTGATGGGACCTGAGTCTTATAATAGCTTAATTTTTCAAAAAGCATTGCATTTTTATGTTTTAAACTTGTACTCATGTGGAGTAAACCTGTTCCGTGTCATACGGGGTGGTCCCGTGATATTACCTTATTTTAAATAAATAAAGTTTTAATAATTGTTTTAAGTTCTCACACCATTCTCATGACTTAACTGTAGTTTATTATTTTGACCTAAACTCTGGGTGTGTGACGGCCCGCCCCGCACCAACCTGCATTTCCTCCGAAGGTGCGCTGTACACATGCCCGACTAGCACGAAACGGTCGCCAAAGAAAGGAAAGAAGAGAATGAACTAACAAGGAACCTGTAGAATGTCTCACAGCGCATGGAACAAAATATAATAATAACATAATCTTGACATAAAACAGGCGAGACAGTGCATAAGCTGAAAACTAAACCAACATAGCAGCGGAAATCCAAATACAGCTTATTACAACTTTCCAAATTACTGTCTCTAAACAAAAGAAAGCTAAAGTAGAAGATGCACTACAAATGCCCAAGTAGTGATCTTCAGCAACACAGGGAGAATATCTATACATATATCATACGTAGAAGCCTCCTGCTCGTCTCCGGATCAACTACTCGTGCATACCCAGCTAACCTGTCTCTAGTCTGCTCGTGAGAGCACCCAGAGTAATAAGAAGAGACATAAAACTCTGGGTCAGGCAAAAAGTCTGGTATGAGTGATAAGCGGATAAACAGAACAATAACAGGTATACTAAACCATACCTGAACCTGGACCTACAACCAAAGAGTTAGCACTACATACCGTACAATACTCTAAGGTGCCACTGAACAGATGGTGTAAAGATAACGGGGGTGGGGGTGTGCATGTCATAATGATGGAAAACAAATCAACCATAACAAGCATCCTCACATCTCTCACTCAGTGCGTAAAGCATACGATGTCCACCACTGTCAATCAATAGACCCATCGAAGTAGTGACGGAGTTCGACTTGTACAACTACTGCTACTACCAAGCTTACCACATTGAGTCATGACCAAATCTTTACAAATGACCCCACTTCATTGGTCTAAAGCTCTTTTGTCGTACCTAGGCCACTGTGGCCCTAAATCCGTCCACGTACCTCACATACATAGTGATCCAAAGTCATAGACATCGATGACTCCTTAGCGCACGTCCCGCAGCAAAGCCCAATCACGAAGTTAACTCGTTGGTTCCCAACTGGATCCTGAGTACAAACATCCTACTTGGACTACCTTTGCATCTCGAGTTTTGGTCGAATGGGAGTTGGTCTTCAGAAAAGTCGTCGCGTAGCAGTAATAGCACTTGGTTCGGATATGCATAGTGCTCCAGTCCTCCTCGGTTCGATTCCGGTCTAGTGCCTCTTAGTATGCTCCTGGGTGCGGCTCGGTTCGGTGTTCCCCTTCTAGCTCGGTTCGGTTCGGATGCTCTGAAGTGGTTCGGTTCGGGTACCATGCTCCATTCGGTTCGGTTCGTCCCTCCAGCTCCAGCTTGCCTACTCCGGTCTGATCCCCTCTTTGTCTCTCCGATCCGATCCTCCTTTTGTCTCTCCGATCCGATCCCCTGCCCAACTCCAACTCTAAGCAAATGGCCTTCCTTCTCGCCAAGTCTCCTTTAGTGCAAAGTTCCGATCCGGTTCGGTTTCTCTGCCCATTTCACCATCCGATCCGGGCCCGATGATCCGATCCGATCCGGTTTGAAACTCTGCATATTTCCTGCAACTTTCCAGAGACTGTTTTACGCCATACGATGGCGTTTTCGACCAATCTAACATTTCTAAACAACCACAAAGCATACCATACAGTCATAGCATTATGTATAATCATTCACAAACACCAAAACAATAATCATAGCATGTAAAATGGATCAAACATACCCAAAACCCCATATTTTCCCTTAAGCATGTTTAAGCAGAACTAATGGTATGATTAACAAAACTTAACCAAATCAAACAAAATTTCTAACAGAGGTATAAAACAATATTTCAGAATTTATAAATATTTTTCCAGAATTTATTAATGTATAAATTTGCTAATCTTCACTAATTACCCTTAATTAACCGTAATTAGTGCAAAACTATGCAAATCACTCACCTTAGCCACAAATAAAACCCCAAAACTGAAATGATTCTCTGTTTGGCGCTGTTCCCAATGCAACTCAGCAGCTCTAACCTTGCTTTGGTGCTATTTCTCCTTAATTTGATGTAGTTTAAGCCAAAACTTGATTAAGAAGTGATTAGAGGTGTTTTTAGATGTTGGAGGCCATTGTTAGGTTGAAGAAGGGTTTGTGGCGGCTGGAAAATGAGTGAAAAACCGAAATCTTAACCCTAGCAGCCCTCAAATACCTCTAATCCCGAAATCCCTCATTGAGCCTAGCTGTTAATCACCCGGTTAAGCCCAGTTAAGCTGTTTTTCACTATCTGAAATTTGTTTCAGCCATATCTCCCAAACGGTGAGTCCATTCGGCTAATGTGACCACTCTACGGAATTGTAAACCATCAAACAAGTCTAATGGAAGTGGTTTCAGGTCAAAATTCCTTTCCAGTCAAAAGTTATGGCCAGAACAGTATCAGCCAGGGGCAAAATGGTCATTTAAAAATCGGGAAAAATCACGAACATGGGAAATGACCCCAATAGTCGTCTCCCAAAGTTACATGACCATACGACTTCGTATGTGAAAGAAATAAATATTCTACAATCCTGCGATGCGTAGAATGCGGGTCGTTACACTCCCCCCCCCCCCTTTAAGAAATTTCGTCCCCGAAATTCCTTAACCCAAAAGATACAAAGGATCCTACATGCCTACCAACCATATACAATAATCAATCATGCAAAACAAGCCTATCCTAGCATGCGGAAAGACTAAATCGAAATTGAAATCTTACCAGGCGAAGAGTTCTGGATACGTCTTCCTAATGCTCTCCTCTGTCTCCCAAGTACAGTCATTCTCATTCTCGCCTCCACTGGACTTTGACTAGATTCACCGCTTTCCTTCGAAGTTGCTTCGTATCGTTCCAAACAATACGCATAGGCTTGTGGTTCCCAACCACCTCGGGTTCAACTTCGATATCATCCAACTGGTCAGGTGAAATAGTCACATCTGGGTCGTGCACGAATTTCCTTAACTGGGAAACATGAAATACGTTGTGAACTCCTGCCATCTTCTCTGGTAATTCAACTTTATATGCTAAGTTCCCAATTTGCTCAAGAACGGGGAATGGACCAACAAATCTTGGTGCTAATTTGCCTCTCCTGCCAAATTGTATCACGCTCTTCAACGGAGAAATCTTGACAAACACCAAGTCGCCAATGGAGAATTTTAAATCTCTTCTCCTTTTATCAGCATAACTTTTCTCCCTATCTTGGGCAGCCTTCATTCGCTGTTGAATGATCTTGATCTTGTCTGAAGTTTCTCTTAGCACATCTGGTCCAAGCACAAACTTCTCACCAGTTTCTAACCAACATGATGGTGAGTTGCATGGTCTTCCGTACAAAGCTACAAACGGAGCCATACCGATACTGGACTGATAACTATTATTATATGCAAACTCTACTAGATGCAAATGGTCATCCCATGATCCACCAAAATCCAATACACAAGCTCTCAAGAGATCCTCTAATATACGATTCACCCTCTCTGTCTGTCCGTCGGTTTGAGGATGATACGCGGTACTGAGATGTAATTCTGATCCTAACGCCTCCTGTAAGCTTTTCCAAAATCCACTAGTGAACAACGGATCTCGGTCACACACAATGCCTATGCGTATTCCATCAAATCTCACTACCCACTTTATATACAGTTCCGCTAACTTAGTTGTCGTCCTATTCGACTTGACGGGTATAAATCTTGCACTTTTGGTCAATCGGTCCACAATCACCCAAATGTTATCATGGCCCAACCTAGTCCTTGGTAACCCATCAATAAAATCCATTGAGACTTGTTCCCATTCCCATTCTGGAATTTCTAATGGTTGCAACAAACCACTAGGCTTCTTTTGCTCAGCTTTAACTAGTTGGCAATTCATGCATTTGGATATAAACTTGCCAGCGTCTCTTTTCATCCCTTCCCAGTAGTATGTCTGCTTCATGTCTCAATACATCTTGTTACCACCGGGATGTATAGTCATTTTTGAGTGATGACATTCCTTAAGCACTTCATCTCTCCATCCATTGACATTGGGTACAACTAGTCTTCCATTCTTCCCGAGCCATCCATCTCGATCAAGCCCATACTTGTTCATCTCCTCGTCGATACCCATCTCTAACTTGGAGATGATTTCCAATAGGTTAGGATCGTTCCTCTGACTGGAACCAATCCGCTCAATCAAAGTGGGTCTGATCGTCAAACTTGCTAACATTTCTGGATCCAGTTTGCACTTTGGTATAAAATCATACCCAGCGATGTAATCCAGTTGCTTTCACTCAAGAAACATAGCCCCTAGACTGGCATGTCTTCTACTCAATGCATCAGCCACCGCAGTGCCCTTTCCTAGTGTACATGTGATGTCGAAATCATAGGAAGCTAAAAATTCTAACCATCTTTGTTGTCGGAGATTCAAATCCTTCTGAGAGAAGTGATACTTTAACGATTTATGATCGGTAAACAACTCGAATCTTTCTCCCAAGAGATAATGTTTCCACATCTTCAATGCAAACACGATCGCTGCCAATTCCAAATCATGGGTAGGGTATCTTCTCTCATGCGGTTTCAATTGCCGACTTGCATAAGCTACAACCCTACCGCCTTGCATCAATACAGCACCTAGTCCGGTACCACATGCATCCGTATATACTGTCATCTCTTCATTCCCCTTAGGAATGACTAACACTGGTGCACATGTCAACTTTTCCTTTAGACTCTTGAATGCATTCTCGCACTTTTCGTCCCAGACGAAAGCTTGATTCTTCTTGGTCAACTGAGTCAACGGTGCTTCTATCTTGGAGAAGTCTTGGATAAACTTACGATAATATCCAGCTAATCCCAAGAAACTTCTTATGTCCGTTGCATTCTGGGGCGTAGACCAATCCTGTACCGTAGCCACTTTCGCAGGATCTACGACAATACCATTCTCTGAAACGACATGGCCCAAGAACCTCACTTCCCTCCTCCAGAAGTGACACTTAGAAAACTTTGCTTTCAATTGTTGTTTTCTCAACACCTCCATCACTATACTCAAATGTTCCTTGTGTTCTTCCTCTGTCCTCGAGTAGACCAAAATATCATCCACGAACACAAGGACAAACTTATTCAGCTGATCTCTGAATACCCTATTCATAAGATCCACAAAATATGCTGGGGCATTGGTCAACCCGAATGGCATGACCAACCACTCATAAAATCCAGACGGCGTCTGAAATGCCGTTTTAGCTATACTCTCAGCTTCCACTCTAAGCTGATGAAAACCTGTCGCGAGATCCAACTGAGAAAATACTCTCGCGCCACTCAACTGATCAAACAAATCATCTATCCGCGGTAGAGGATACTTATTCTTTCTCGTCACTTTATTCAACTCGCGGTAGTCTACACACAAACGAAGGGAACCATCCGCCTTGGTAGCAAACACAACTGGTGCTCCCCATTTAGAAACACTCCTTCTGATAAATCCCTTCTTCAAAAGATCTTCTGACTTGCACCCTGAGCTCTCGCTGCTCCGTTGGTGCCATACGACGAAGTGGAATCACTATAGGTCTGGCATCTTTCACTAAATCAATACGGAACTCAATCTCTCGGTGTGGTGGAAGCCCGGTCACTTCTTCGAAGACATCCGGATACTGGCCAACCACGGGCAAACCTGACAACTCACCTTGCGGGAAGTCGAGGGAATTTAGAAAACTAGCCATTACCCCATCAGTAGGTAGACCACCAAACACTACCCTCTGTCCATCATCCGCTCTAGCTGTCACCAAAAAGCCCTCACAGTCTACCACCACCCCGTATCTTTGGAGCCAATCGACTCCCAAAATAATGCCAAACCCAGTAAAGCCCAAAACAAAGAAATCACAAACAAACATGCATCCATGACTCGATAAGACCACATTACGACAAATCATGCTAAGGCTAGTCGAACCACCAATCGGGTTCGTCACTACTAAAGGTCTATCGACAATCTCGGGCTCCAATCCCAACCTATCTACCAGGTCACTAGATATGAAAGAACTGGAAGCTCCGGTATCAAATAAAACTCTAACAGGAACATCATAAACAGAAAGCATACCTTGAATAACAACATTCTTTCCTTTCTCCACCGCAGTTGGGGCATTCGACAAAGAAGGAATAGCATTAAGGGCATATGCTTTCACCATCTGCTTTTCTTTAGGGGGTTGCGGACACTTGTCCTTGTGATGTCCCACTTGTCCACAGTTGAAGCACTTCATATCCGCTGGCTTGGCCCGACAATTACTAGCATAATGGCCCTTCTTACCACAGTTGAAGCACTCAACATCTTTCTTATTCTTTTTATTCAGGCCATCCTTAGTCTGATTCTGCTTTCTCTTATTCTGAGAACCACTCTTGCCTCCGTCGCTTGCTTGCGGTTTCGGTTCTTCTGCAGATGCAGCCTCAGTCTTCGGCTTAGGTTAAAGACTCTTTGACCTCAATGCTTTCCCCACAATCGATTCAAACGTCTCATCGATGTGGTTAATAAGCTTTTCCCCCAAGTACTGATCCAAACCTGTTATAAACTTCTCGTTCTTCTTCTTAGCAATATCTATTAGGGATAACCCATATTTCGATAAAGTATCGAATTCTGCAATGTACTCCGAGACAGCTCTGCCATTCTGCTTGAGCTCCAAAAATTTCCTAAACAATACTGACTTCTGAGCAGCTGGAATGAACTTATCACTAAAGCGAACCTTAAACTGATCCCAAGTAATCTGATCGTCGGGAGTAGCTGCCTTTATAGCATTCCACCAATTCATAGCCCGTCCTTGCAGCTGACGGGATGCTAGCCTTCTCTTCATCGCATCCTCGATACCCAGATCTTCGAAGATACGCTCGCAGCTATCCAACCAATCCTGAACATCCGTAGCCGACTCCGTTCCGTGGAACGGCTTCCCGCCAAGACTAGTATAATCCTTATTCAGCTTCGTGAAATCGGCCCTAGGCGCCTGCACTATTGGACCACCACCATTACCAGCATTGGGAGCTGCCCTCTGAACATCTCTAAGCATCTCTCTCATGAGGTCAGTAAACATAGTCCTCATCTCAGCAGCATTCCCATTATTGGCTCCTCTACCGGTACCCCTTACGTATCGGCTCATCGTTTAATCTGCACAGAGAAAACGATTAACCATCTCCATAGTGGTGCCAATGCAGTGCGACTCCATCCTTAGCTATACTAATAGTATATATATATATATAGCTTTTAAAAATCAAAATAATCACAAATGAGTGCTCTCATATACGTATACTATCTCTCCCTGATAACTTCCCTAGGTTAACTACGCAACCTAGAGCTCTGATACCAAGTGTGACGGCCCGCCCCGCACCAGCCTGCATTTCCTCCGAAGGTGCGCTGTACACATGCCCGACTAGCACAGAACGGTCGCCAAAGAAAGGAAAGAAGAGAATGAACTAACAAGGAACCTATAGAATGTCTCACCGCGCATGGAACAAAATATAATAATAACGTAATCTTGACATAAAACAAGCGAGACAGTGCTTAAGCTGAAAACTAAACCAACATAGCAGCGGAAATCCAAATACAGCTTATTACAACTTTCCAAATTACTGTCTCTAAACAAAAGAAAGCTAAAGTAGAAGATGCACTACTAATGCCTAAGCAGTGATCTTCAGCAACACAGGGAGAATATTTATACATATATCATACGTAGAAGCCTCCTGCTCGTCTCCGGATCAACTACTCGTGCATACCCAGCTAACCTGTCTCTAGTCTGCTCGTGAGAGCACCCAGAGTAATAAGAAGAGGCATGAAACTCTGGGTCAGACAAAAAGTCTGGTATGAGCGATAAGAGGCTAAACAGAACAATAACAGGTATACTAAACCATACCTGAACCTGCAACCAAAGAGTTAGCACTACATACCGTACAATACTCTAAGGTGCTACTGAACAGATGGTGTAAAGATAATGGGGGTGGGGGTGTGCATGTCATGATGATGGCAAACAAATCAACCATAACAAGCATTCTCACATCTCTCACTCAGTGCGTAAAGCATACGATGTCCACCACTGTCAATCACTAGACCCATTGAAGTAGTGACAGAGTTCGACTTGTACAACTACTGCTACTACCAAGCATACCACATGGAGTCATGACCAAATCTTTACAAATGACCCCACTTCATTGGTATATAGCTCTTTGGTCGTACCTAGGCCACTGTGGCCCTGAATCTGTCCACGTACCTCCCATACATAGTGATCCAAAGTCATAGACATCGACGACTCCTTAGCACACGTCCCGCAGCAAAGCCCAATCACGAAGTTAACTCGTTGGTTCCCAACTGGATCCTGAGTACAAACTTCCTACTTGGACTACCTTTGCATCTCGAGTTTTGATCGAATTGGAGTTGGTCTTCAGAAAAGTCGTCGCGTAGCAGTAATAGCACTTGGTTCGGATATGCATAGTCCTCCAGTCCTCCTCGGTTCGGTTCGGTCTAGTGCCTCTTAGTATGCTCCTGGGTGCGGCTCGGTTCGGTGTTCCCCTTCTAGCTCGGTTCGGTTCGGATGCTCTGAAGTGGTTCGGTTCGGATGTGCCTCCATTCGGTTCGGTTCGGGTACCACGCTCCATTCGGTTCGGTTCGTCCCTCCAGCTCCAACTTGCCTACTCTGGTCCGATCCTCTCTTTGTCTCTCCGATCTGATCCCCTTTTTGTCTCTCCGATCCGATCCCCTGCCCAACTCCAACTCTAAGCAAATGGCCTTCCTTCTCGCCAAGTCTCCTTTAGTGCAAAGTTCCGATCCGGTTCGGTTTCTCTGCCCAGTCCACCATCCGATCCGGGCCCGATGATCCGATCCGGTTTGAAACCCTGCATATTTCATGCAACTTTCCAGAGACTGTTTTACGCCATACGACGGAGTTTTCGACAAATCTAACATTTCTAGACAACCACAAAGCATACCATACCGTCATAGCATTATGTATAATCATTCACAAACACCAAAACAATAATCATAGCATGTAAAATGGATCAAACATACCCAAAACCCCATATTTTCCCTTAAGCATGTTTAAGCAAAACTAATGATATGATTAACAGAACTTAACCAAATCAAACCAAATTTCTAACAGAGGTATAAAACAATATTTCAGAATTTATTAATATTTTCCAGAATTTATTAATGTATAAATTCGCTAATCTTCACTAATTACCCTTAATTAACCGTAATTAGTGCAAAACTATGCAAATCACGCACCTTAGCCACAAATAAAACCCCAAAACTGAAGTGATTCTCTGTTTGGCGTTGTTCCCAATGCAACTCAGCAGCTCTAACCTCGCTTTGGTGCTATTTCTCCTTAATTTGATGTAGTTTAAGCCAAAACTTGATTAAGAAGTGATTAGAGGTGTTTTTAGATGTTGGAGGCCATTGTTAGGTTGAAGAGAGGGTTTGTGGCGGCTAGAAAATAAGTGAAAAAACGAAATCTTAACCCTAGCAGCCCTCAAATACCCCTAATCCCGAAATCCTCCATTGGGCCTAGCTGTTAATCACCCGGTTAAGCCCAATTAAGCTGTTTTTCACTATCTGAAACTTGTTTCAGCCATATCTCCCAAACGGTGAGTCCGTTTGGCTAATGTGACCACTCTACGGAATTGTAAACCATCAAACTAGTCTAATGGAAGTGGTTTCAGGTCAAAATTCCTTTCCAGTTAAAAGTTATGTCCAAAACAGTATCAGCCAGGGGCAAAATGGTCATTTAAAAATCGGGAAAAATCATGAACATGGGAAATGACCCCGATAGTCGTCTCCCAAAGTTACATGACCATACGACTTCGTATGTGAAAGAAATAAATATTCTACGATCCTGCGATGCATAGAATGTGGGTCGTTACAAGGTGCCTATATTTTCCACACGGGAAGCTAGTAGTTTTGTGTTTTGCAGATTTCTATTTAACAGGATCGTGATTTACGGCCGGAGCTATATTCGAAAATCTTTGAATCTATGTATTTATTTTAGTTGTGGTAGTTGATGTATTTTCGCTACGCATTTTATTTATTCATTTTCATTTCCGCTGCTATGTATTATATTCTCTGATAATTGTATTTTTCCACTATGTAATATTTATTTGTACTCTGATATTCTTGTACTATGATGTATATTGTTCTAATAGCAATGAAAAGTTTTATTGTTCTGTTACGATGCGTCGTGTTCTCAAACAATCCGAATTTTCCGTCTCTTCGGAGATCATGGGATTTTGGGTCGTGACGTTTGTGCTATATTAATAGATCTCTAACAAATATATATCTGTTTGGTGACGTAGAAATGTATTCTCTTAGCTTAACACCCTTGTTTGAGACGTACGAGCTCAGAGGTTGTATATCGGTAAACATCAGTTGTATAGTATGAATTGACAGTGTGGCATGTTAGGATGCATGAATCAAAGCTTTTGTTGAAAAGAAGAGCTTTGTGGATTACTATCAAAGCGTGGCTTGAATATAGCATAGTTTTGTGTATAGCGTTAATTCGGGAGCTTCATACCCTAGTATGAGTCAAAAACAAAATGAGGGACAGCAGGTAGAACATGCATTTCTTTCTAGCAAGAAGTGGTGTTATGGTATGGAGCCCAGACATTTTTACTTATGTGGATGATGGATAGTGAGGTTCCTCAAGTATAGGGCCGTAAAAGGCTCTTATGGTCAACGTAATGACCATGTTATAGGTCCGATAAAACCAGGATATGTATGATTCAAGCATAAATAATCAGCAACGTGCTTGCTGACCGACCCTGTCGATCCAAGTGTCACATGTGTGGTCCTGGGCATCCCGCTAGAGATGGCCAGAATTCAGGGAGAAGAGATACCTTGCCTCGGCTCATAGACGGAATCCAATTTTCAATACGCGACTTTTCGGTTTTAGTTGTAAACCTATATGGTGACATAGTAGAATAAGGTATTATGCTGTCTATGATTGATACATTTATATTTGAAGTTGTTTTGCTTCAGTATGCACTTATAATAATATCAAAATATTTGTTTTAAAGCGTATCAAGCATGTTTAACTATTATAAGTAAAACTCTATCCTTTGGCTTGCATTGCATTGTGTGATAGGACCTGAGTCTTATAATAGCTTCATTTTTCAAAAAGCATTGTGTTGTTTTGTTTCAGTGATATTCATGTGGAGTAAACCCGTTCTGTGTCATACAACGTGGTCCCACAATTTTCCCAATCTTTTTGTATTAGGTTTTAATAACTGTTTTAAGTTCTCGTATTTGTCCCATGACTGACCTGGAGTTTATAATTTTTCACACGAACTCTGGATGCCCATATTTTCCACACGAGCATCTAGTAGTTTTGGTTTTGTAGATTTCTATTTAACATGATCCTAGTTTAGGGCTGGAGCTATACGCAGTAAGCTTTGTATCCGTGTATTTCTTTCAGTCGTGTTAGTTAATATACTTCCACTACATTGTTGTAATTTATTGCTCTGATATTTATTTTTTCGCTGTGTATTAATTCGCATTCTGATATTCTTGTACTCTGATGTAATATTGTTGTAATAGCAATGAAAATTTATCTTGTTCTGTGTTTTGATGCATCGTGTTCTCATAACCATCCGCCATTTTGAATGGACTTGGTCGGTTTAGCGATCGATTCGGGTCATGTCAAATATTCGGTGAAAAATAAAATTTGAATTTTAAAATCTGAAATAATTTGGAAAGGTAGTTTAAGTGATTACGAATAGTTTTCGTAAAAGTAAGAATTTGATTTGAATTAGTTTTAAATTAACAGAGGCATGTTTTTAAATTTAAATCAAAAATGAATAGTAACTTTAAAAAGTGAAGTTTGGTTTGGGTACCTAGGATATGATTTGATAAGATTATATTTTCCAAACTATCTTATTTATTTTTATAATGGACTTCAGGAAAAAATGGACTTCAAATAATAAGTTTTGATAAATAATATTATATTAATGATTTAAATAATATTAAATTGATTAAATAATGGAATATTTGATTTTAAAGAGAAATAATTGAAATATGGTTTCCAAAGATAATTATATATGTTTGATATAATTAATGAACTAATTTTGGAGTAATTCGATTTAAATTAATTATAAATCGAAATTTGGTCTGAATAGGACTAGTCGCATAGCGGTAGCTCGTGATTTTTGACCACTAGCTTTAAATTGACGTACCAGGAGATCTGACCATCGGATTTTCCCAAAACAAAAAATGTTTGGTTCGAAATGAAAAGAGATTTCAAATTATATGTAAAGTTTTGAAATCCAACGGTTAGATTTTGATCTAAGGTCAAATCATTTTTGAATAAAAACAGCGCTAGAGCCCTTATTGACCTGAAAATGGATTTCAAAGAAAGGAGCTATTTTTAAATTATTAAAAATAGGGATACATTATGATAAATCATAATAAATGGTTTGAAAGTGATTTGAATTGATAAAATGTAGTTTTGGATAATATAAGAGTCATTTTGATTAAACTAGCTAATATAAGCCTATTTGCAGTGCTTTTTTGATAATATTAGAGTCATCTATGACTTGAGTAATCATTTATGAATGATTAATAAATTAAATTTGGAATTTAATGGGAATCGATTTGGTGATAATCGAGATAGTTATCTGTCGACGTAGACAAATACTATTTGAGGAATTTTAAAGGGCTTACCCTTATTCCTCTTATAATGTTAGTTCAATACGGAAATTTATATTGATTATGAGCTGATATGATTTTTGAAAAGATTTTATTTAAAATGAGAGTATGATTTTAGGTTTGTCGTGAATGATGTCTTGTAACGATACGGATTTCACCCGACCCGATCGATCGCAAGATCGACCAAGACCGTTCAAAACTCGAATATGTCAACTCTGGGAATACAACACATCGGAACAAATAACAGCACTTTATAAACATTACAATAATGTTACATCAAAGTACAGAATATCAGAGTACATCGAAAAATAATACAGCGGAAGATAAATTACAATAATCTAATACAATGCAGCGGAACAATTAAACTAACACAGCGGAAGGCTACTAGTGCTCTGGACACAGCTTTAAGCTTCGATCCAAAATCCTACTCAAAAGATAAATATCTGCAAAACAACTACTCGACTGCCCGTGTGGAAAATATGGGCACTCGAGTTTGCAAAGTGAAACAAACTACGGGTCAGTCATGGGACTGGTATGAGAAATTTTACTTAACCTATTTAATAATAGGGCTAATAACAGGACCACGCCGCTAACGCGGAATGGGTTTACTCCATTGGATTGCCAGTGCATAAATAAAGTAAATCATTAAACAACGCAATGCTTTTTAGAAAAATGAAACCATTATAAGACTCAGTCTCATCACACAATGCAACGCAAACCGGAGGATAGAGTTTTACCTTATAATGGTCAAAAATGCTTGATACGATAAGACGGATTTGATATTATTGTTAGTGTATATATGTTTTCAAAAACATTTCAATCATAATGTATCAATCATAGACGGCATAGCTACCATATACTATGTCGCCATACTAGTTATACAATCAAAACTGTATGGTGTCGTATTGGAAGTTGGATTTCCATCATGAACCAAGGCAAAAGATAGTCCTTACCGAATTCGAGACTCTTTAGCCCGAGCCTCAGGATACAGCCGCAACTGCACCTAGGAGCACCAGGGCCGGTCCACACATATGTTAGTGGATTAGTTATGCCTGAACAATACGTTTCCCCGACCTATGGGACGTAAGTAGAGCCACTAGGGACTCAAATAACCGAGGCGTCTCGCAATCTATCATCCACATAAGTAAATATGTCGGGCCTTGTAAAAACCCTGACACCACTTCTAGCTAGAAAGAAACGCATGTCCTCCCTGGGGTCCTTCTCCCGTTTCTGGTTCATACCGGGGTGTGAGGCTCGCGAAGTATTGCTACACAAAGCTAGTCTAAATAAAGCTTTGATCATCAACCACAAGGCTCTGCTTTTCAACAAAAGCCTTGATTATTTGCATCTTAGCATGCCACATTGTCAATCCATACCATACCATTGATTTCTGCCAATATATAACCTCTAAGCCCGTACGTCTCCGAGAAGGGTATTATGCAAGAGGATAAATTCTCCGCCACCAATAAATATAAGAGATCAACGAATACAGCATAAAGGAATACAACTTCAGACATACCATCCATTTACAAGTCCGTTCTGGGTCTGAACGAAACCGGAGACACCTTATTCCTCGTCCCATATGTCCAATACAGGAGTGAGGTGCTCGCATATCCGGTCGATCTCCAAGTACGTCTGGACGATCACCACTTATTACCTTGTCTTGGGATGCCTCCCAATCAAGACATCGGTCATCATCCAAACGATGTGAAGATCTCCGGTCTTCAACCACCGTCTTCATCTTCGACTTTTAATCGTCGTAGTAATTATTCAGAATGGGTTAAAACCTGGTCTTTTCGAATATCTCGCATATTTAATAATCAATAATAAAATACTATAAAAGCACATCATACGCCTCATTCCAATTTAGAATATTCTTTTTAAATAAATATTCACATTATTAGGGAAAGATTCCAGTCAATTTTATCAAAGATAAATTCTATAAATTTATTCTTTAATCTCCTTTTTAAAGATTCATCAAAACTCCAATCTTGTTTTAACATCAAAAATCACTACTTTATGATTATACAAATTTAATAAATTAATCTTATCTTTAACTGGGTTAAAGAACCAATGTCATTTAAAAACATTCTTCATGGTAAACCCCAAATCGTCTTCCATTAAATATGAAGTTTTCACAGAAATCAAATCAATATATAATCGATATAAATTTCTGTATCAGACCAATAATATAAACGAAATGTAACGACCCGGGTTTCGCCCGACCCGATCGATCGCTAGATCGACTAAGACCGTTCAAAACCCGAATACGTTAACTCTGGGAATACAACACATCAGAACAACAACAGCAGACTTTTACAAAACATCATAATAATGTTACATCAGAGTACAGAACATATCAGAGTACATCGAATAAAATTACAGCGGAAGATAAATTTCAATAAATTAAATACAATAAACAGCGGAAGACTTCTATGCTTTGGACACAGCTTTAGGCTTCGATCCAGAATCCTGCTCAAGAGATAAATATATGCAAATAGCTACTCGACTGCCCGTGTGGAAAAGAGGGCACCCGAGTTTGCAAAGTGAAACAAACTACGAGTCAATCATGGGACTGGTGTGAGAATTCTTAACTAATATAACTAATAGCAATAAGGCAAATCCAAGGACCATGCCGCTAACGCGGAACGGGTTTTATTCCAATGGATTGTTGGTGCATAAATTAAAGTAAATCGTTAAACAACGCAATGCTTTTTAGAAAAATGGAATCATCATAAGACTCAAGTCCCATCACACAATGCAACGCAAACCGGAGGATAGAGTTTTACTTTATGATGATTAAACATGCTTGGTACGATAAAAACGAATTTGATATTATTATTAGTGTATATATGTTTCAAAAACATTTCAAAGTAAATGTATCAATCCTAGGAAGCATAGCTACCATATACTATGCCTCCATACTAGTAATACAATCAAAACTGCATGGTATCGTATTGGAAATTGGGTTTCCATCATGAGTCAAGGCTAGGGAGGAGCTCCTTACCGATTCAAGACACTCTAGCTAATGTCTCAGGATCCCCCGCAGTGAACCCTTGGAAAGTTGCAGGGCCGGTCCACACATACGATTTTGCGGATTGGCAATTCCTGAACACATGTTTCCCGGTCCTATAGGACCTATCATCCGAGGCGCCTCATTCCATCATCCACATAAGTAAAATGTCGGGCCGTGTAAAACCCAAACACCACTTCTAGCTAGAAAGAAACGTGTTGCTCTCCTTTCGTTCCCTTCTCCCGTTTTAGACTCAACAGGGGTGTGAGGCTCGCAAAGTCACGCTATACACAAAGCTACGCCTAAACAGGTCGTGCTTTGATCATCAACCACAAGGCCTACTTTTCAACAAAAGCCTTGATCCATGCATCTTAGCATGCCACATTGTCAATCCATATCATATCATTAATTCCTACCAATATATAACCTCTAAGCTCGTACGTCTTAGAGAAGGGTGTTAAACACCAAACAGATATATATTTAGCAGAGATCAACGAATACCGTATAAACGAATACAACGTCAGTTATATAATGCATTTTCAAGTCCGTTCTAGGTCTGAACGAAACCAGAGGCACCTTATACCTTGCATATCCGAACAACCAACAAGTAGTCTGGACGGCCACCATTGTAGCCCCTTCAAGGTAGCTACTCCAATCATGGGCGTCAATGGTAACTCATCCATTCGACGTGAAGATCGTCGGTCTTCAATTACCGTCTTCAACTCTTCGACTTAGATCGATGAATAATCATTTGAAATGAGATTGAACTCGGACTTTTCAAATGATCCTCGTATATATATAATTTAAAATCATTTCTTATCGTTAATATTAATTTATAATGATTACTCTCTATTTTTATTAATATAAAAATAATTGAATTTTATTTAACGACGCTTCATGTTAATAGGCGACCTTGGCACTGTTTTCACCCAAATTTATTTTACACATTCCTCTAAATCTAACCGTTGGATTTTAACACAATTCATATCGTTGGAAAGATATTCCCAAGGTGAACCTAACGGTTTCAGTTTTGGGAAAATCCGACGGTCGGATCTTTCGGTATAATAATTTAAAGACACGATTCCAAAATGCGAACTACCACGCTCGATTCGTTTGATTTTAATTTCTATATATATAATTATATATAATTCCTTCATCCATATATTTTGCTAACAACAAATATCCCTATTTGTATATATAATATCAAGGTATAACATGACACACAATAATGTTTTATTTTTATTATAATTCACATTCTATACACAACAATGTACATCTTTCTTTCATCTTTCAAATTACACAAAATGTATATTTTGTTTCCTTATCCTTTTTAATGAAAATCCATTCATTAAAATGTAAATTTCAAGTCCTTATTTTTTTTTAATGAAAATTCATTCATTAAAATGTACATTTCATCGTTATAATCTCTACTAAAAATCTTTTTACAAAAATATGTAAATTTCATGTTGTTGTTCTTTACATGAAAAATGTAATTTCACTTTAATTCAATTACATGAAAAATGTAACTTTTACTTTTATTCAATTACTATCTTTTCATTGGAGTCAACTTATATTAAATTGAAGTCCTTAAACGTTTAATTCTTTCCAATGAAAATGACACTAAAAATTATGCATCATTTTAATATATGAACATGACACTAAAAACATGTTTCATCTTCAATATATGAACATGATCTTAAAAATATATTTATTTTTAAGATAATAACATAACACTGAAATATGTTTTAAATTTCATATATAACATTAAAAATACGATTATATTTCATATAAGTAACATGACTTTAAAATATGAAGCTATTTCATATGCTTTCACATGATTCCAACACATGTTTTTATTTCATATGCATTAACGCTACTCCAAACATGATTTTATTTTCATATGCAATTAAATGACATTAAAAAAATGATTATATTTATTTCTTATGCACTCATGTTACACTAAAAAACATGATTTCATTTTCATATGCATTTTCATGACTCCAACTATAATCTAAAAATTGATTATTCTATATGTTATCCTTTTATAATAATATTATTTTCCAAAATATTAATTTTGAAATTTCTCTTTTAATATTCATTATAAAATGGATAAACTCGTTCGGGTTTTTTAAAATGCGTTGCTATTTTTAAAATGGATCAAATAGCCCAACTCATTTTCTTTTCCATTTGTATTTTGTAATGGGCTAGACCTCTCACATTAAGCCTACGACTTGTGGATGGTGGATGTGCCGGTCGGTTCCGGGCAGACTTATTCCACAAGTTGGGCTTAACCTCGTGTCATGCCCCGTTTCGTATTTGTGCACTTGGACCTCTCACATTAGGTTCAACATTAGTGGCTGCTGGATATGCCGGTCGGGTCCGGGCAGACTTCCACCACAAATGTAACCTAACCTCGTGTCCAAGCACAATTATAATTTATAATTATAATTAATTTTTCCAAAACACATTGAAGCGACCCGAACTTCCCCGGTCTCCGAAGAGAAGAGAAAGAACGAATTACCTTGACGACAAGACATATCAAAACGCAGACGGAAGAACATTTCATTGTTAATTACAACAATTCCATCATAATACAAGAATATACAGAGCATAAATGAATAAAATACATTCGATTAATATCAGAGACTACAATACATTACATGACAGCGGAAAATAATACAAAACACAACTGAAGAAGATATACGGATACAAAGCTTTCCGGATATCGTTCCAGCTGTAAACCAGGATGCTGCGAATATAAATCTGCAAAACCAAAACTACTAGCTGCCCGTGTCAAAATAAGGGCACCCAGAGTTTAGGTTAAAACAATAAACTCCAGGTCAGTCATGGGACTGGTGTGAGAACTAAAAAAGTTATTAATCTTTATTTTAAAGTTCGGTAAATCAAGGGACCACGCCGTATAATACGGAACGGGTTTCCTCCCAAGAACACTAGTGCATAAAACAACAGCGCGATGCTAAATAAAGAAAAATGAAGCTATTATAAGACCCAGGTCCCATCACACAATGCAACGCAAGCCAGAGGATAGGGTTTTTACTTATAATAGCCAAGAATGCTTGGTACGTGAAATTTCATGTTTTATTATTACTATAAGTGTATAGTGCCAAAACAATTTCAAATCATAAGTATCAATCATAGATGGCATGAGTTCCCTATCCCACTATGTCGCCATACTAGTTTTACAATTAAAACCGCAAAGTCACGTATTTGGAAATTGGATTTCCATCTGCGAACTGAGGCTAGAGATCGTCCTCTACCGATTCGAGACTCTCTAGCCCGAGCCTCGGGAACAGCCGCAACTGCCCCTTGGAGCGACAGGGTCGGTCCACCGATGTGGATTATAGTTCCTGAACACTACGTTTCCCCGCCCTATGGGGCGTAAATGAGCCAACGAATGCATCCATCGGACCCGGATCGTCCGATCTAACCTAGGCGCCTCGCAACAGCAACAACCACATAAGTCAAACTCTTCAGGGCGTGTAAATCCACTGACGCCACTTCTAACTAGAAAGAAATGCACGTCCTCCCTGAGGTTCTCTCCCATTTTTGGTTCACAACCGGGGTGTGAGGCTCGCGAATCAACGCTACACAAAGCTACGCCACAAAGGCCGTGCTTTGATCATCAACCACAAGACTCTGCTTTTCAACAGAAGCCTTGATCGTATTGCCACTTAGGCATGCCACACAGGCAATTCACTCCATGCGTTTGATATCCATCAATATATAACCCCTGAGCTCGTACGTCTCAGAGAAGGGTGTTAAGCAAGAGAATAAATTCTCCGCCGCCAAGCAGATATATATTTAATAGAAATCAACCACACAGAATAAAATCCAATATCAGACACACAGTCCATTTACAAGTTCGTTCTGGGTCTGAACGAAACCGGAGGCACCTAGTACCCCGCCTATCCATCGATCTCCAAGTACGTCTGGACGATCACCAACTGTTTCCATCCTCTTGGGTGTACAGCCCAATCAAGATCATCAGTAATTATCCAAACGACGTGAAGACCTCCAGTCTTCAACAACCGTCTTCGTCTTTGACACCACGTCGAATTAGTTATTCAGAATGGGATACACCCGGTCTTTCTGAATAACTCGCGTATATAATAAACAAGTGTTACACAAACACAACATACGCCTCATTCCAATTCAGAATATTCTTTTATTCAAATATTCTTATACTTTGGGAAAGGTTCCCATTAATTTTATCAAAGATAAATTCTTTAAATTTATTCTTTAATCTCCTTTTTTGAATATCAATTCAAACTAGTCGGGATTAGCGAACCACACCGGAGTAATCATTTATTTTATTTCCCAATCCCCACCTGTTCATCCCATGAAGTAAAACTGGTAATACTTCATATCTAACACCATGGTGTTATCGGTAAATTCAATTACCATTTCACGTTAAAATCTAATTAAAGATTTAACTATCGCCTGGAGCAAAACTGGTGATACTCCATTCTCGACCATTTCAATCTAATTAAAGATACATTAAAACCCCACTTAGTTTTAGTCTTTACAGAAATCAATATCCTGTCTTTAACTGGGTTAAAGAACCAATGTCATTTAAAACACGGTTCACGATAAACCCAAAATCATATTCCATTAATTATCGGGTTAAAGAGCCAGCGTTATTTAAAACACCGTTCACGATAAACCCAAAAATCATTCCCAATTCAATTCCAATCAAATATCATTTAATTGGCACACTTCATTAAATCTAAATAAAAAGATTTAATCTTTTTCTCAACTTGGTTTAAGAACAGTGTTAATGAAGACATCATTCACGACAAACCCAAATCACATTTGATATTAAATACAAGGCTCTGAATAGAAAATATACCGGCTTAAATTCAATATCAAATTCTACGACAAACAAATATCGTATTGGAAATAACGATATATATATATATCTTTCAAATTTCCATAACAATGTCTGTATAATCACGAAATCCAACATCGAAATATTCCAAAGACAATTTCGATTCAAATCCATTCCAATGCAATTATTGGAAATTCTGGTTTCTTTTGAGACCCTTTTCATATTCAATTTATTTATTTAAAAATAAATAGAATTATAATTCTAGATCAAAACTAGTTCATTTCGATAAAAATCTATTTTTATCTTTTCAAATATGGAGTTTTTCATCCCGATTCTTCCCAAATCATTTCTTACGATTTTACACAAATTATTGATATTTTTAATAATTTTATCGAGGCCCGGATAGTCGATTTCCATCAACGGCCATCGAACTGCACTTACAGCGACCTTTTTCAAATTTGATTTGGACATAAATCCAAATCCAACCGTTAGATTTCAAATTTCTAATATTCATTAGAAATCTCTTTTCGATACGAACCCAACGGTTCTAATTTTAGGAGAATCCGACGGTCGGATCTCCCGCAATATCCTTTCGAAGTCAATGGTCGAAATTCGCGAACTGCCGCGGCGCGGCGCGTTCTATTCAGGCCATTATATTATATATATAATATATATAAATTAAACTTCGTCGATTTCAATTCAAAACGTGCTTTATAAATCGTTTTAAATTCATTTTTAAAACGGTTTCAACTTCATATTCAATTTCAAATCAAAATGGAATATTCCAATATAAATTCATTTCAAATCGATTTCAATTCAATTTCAATTTAATTCGAATTTCAATTTAATTCGAATTTCAATTTCAATTTGAATTCAATTCTTTTTTATTTCAATTTGAATTCAATTCCTTTCAATTTCAATTCGAATTCAATTCTATTCAATTTAATTCGAATTTCGACTATTTTCAATATAATTCAAATTTCGAAATCACTTTCAATATAATTCAAATTGAATAAAATCGATATAAATATCGTTTACGTCAAAATGGCGTCAATCTAATCAACACGGCTTCATATATTTCTATTTTCAAATATTCTATTTCAAATATTTCTATTTCAAAACTGGAATGAGGCCCAATCAATTACCATATAATGTTAATTATATGGATTTTCTACAACACATGTACAAAATAACAACGATAAATAATCAACCATCATCCAGAGTGCACCACACAACTGCATAAGCATTAAATATAAATAATTAACGCTTACACAGTCTGTCGACCAATCGATCGACATACAACTAAACAATCGGGATTAGTGTACGTCAAATATCGTCCCAATACCCGTGTGGGGTTTCAAACAATCAAACACAGATTTTATTTGTGCAGTTGTGCGATGTGTAAAATTTATCGTCCCAATCAATATCAGTCAAATGTGTGTATATAAACAAATCGTCCGATTTGTTTATATTTATTTATTAACATTCATGTCAAAAATTATATTTTTACCTATAAATTATTTTTAACTATATAAATATTTTATTTCATTTCACATCACATCACACAATCAACTACACATCAAAATCAAACAAACAAGCATACAAACCGTCCATGGTCTGTGGACGACGGGTGTCGGGTGCTACTAAACACCGTCTGCATCCTAGTATATATTTTTAACTAGAAAATTAAATTAAAAGTGAGAAGTTCTCACCGACTAGCTAATCCAAACGCCACGGCTCTTCTTATGCAGAAATCTTCGTCGTTCTCGCCTTTCGTCCATTCCACTGTCCGTAGCCACTACATATAAAAAAATCACATTTTTATTTGTTCATTTTCAATTTAAAAATCATATTTTCCTTAACCATTCTAATGATCAAAATCGTATTTTTACTTTGCTATATATATGATAAAAATTCTATTTTTGCATCGCTACTATATAGATAAAAATTCTATTTTTATAACGGTGTTCATATGATAAAGATTATATTTTTATCACACTATTCTCTATATAAAAATTATATTTTTATATATCTACTTCTAATATAAAGATCGAATTTTTATACCACCACTATAAAAATCACCTTTTTATTTCAACATATATATAATAAAAATCAGATTTTTATTTCGCTACATATATAAAGATGATATTTTTATATTCTCTATTATATAAAAATTATATTTTTAATACTTCTACTTTATAAAAATCATATTTTTATTCTTTCTATAATATAGGAATCATATTTTTATTCTGCTCTTCTTACCATAAAAATCCAAATTTTATCGCTTTAAAGATTCTATTTTTAACTCTTTAAAAAATCCTAACTTTAACGCTTTAAAAATTTTGTTTTTAACGCTTTAAAAATCCTAACTTTAACGCTGTAAAATTTTTGTTTTTAACACTTTAAAATCCTAACTTTAACGCTTTAAAAAATTTGTTTTTAACACTTTAAAAATCCTAACTTTAACGCTTTAAAAATTTTGTTTTTAACACTTTAAAAATCCTAACTTTAACGCTTAAAGATCATATTTTTTTATAATTTAAAATCATATATATAAAAACAATACTCTTTACATTCACAAACCGAAATAAAAATAATTAAAGTAAAGAAAACTTACTGCTAGCTGAGGGGGGGCTGCTCCTGGTTCGCGGATCGAGGAAGATGGGGGGTGCTGACATCGGAGAGGAGGCGAGGGGTGCTGCGGGGTTCAGGGGGCGCGCTAGGGTTCGAGGGGGGGCACGGCAGCTTCTAATTGGAGGAGGAGAGAGGCACGATGGGGGAGGAGAGGGCGAAGCGGCTGAACGGAGGGAGGGCGTTGGTGGAGCGACGGCGTTAGGTCGATTTGGGGGAGGCACGGGTTTTTTTCTTTATTTTGTTCTTTTTTAAGATCTGAGCGTTGACCGAGATATAAGGGAGAAAAGGGGGAGGCCAACTATATATTTATAATTTTTAATTTATTTTAATCCACCTAAAAGTAACTTTTTATTACGACCTCAAAACGAGACCCACCGCCTGTCGTCCATAGCTGATTACCCCCATTCCGAACACAATGGGATATGTATCGTAGGATGATTCGACCATTTCGATCAGTTTTCGTCAAAATCAAAATATAACTCTATATATTGAATTTGAACGCGCATTTCAATTTACCGGGGCCACATACTAACTCGAAAAATTCCAAAAAAATATTTTCTAGCTTCGCATTGACGATACGGTCCTAACAAAACTAGTTTCTTCAAATTCTGAGACCGTTTGAAAAATGGTCATTTTCCAGTCGATTAAAATCAACTAAAACTGGTCAAACGCGTTTTCCTTTGCCACGCTCACCTATTGGTTCGAAAAATTACGAATTTTGGAATCTAGCAATAACTAGACATCACGGATCCAACAAAAGTGGTTTCGTCAATAACCGAGGTCATTTGCAAAATTTCCATTTTTAAGGGCCAGAATTCCATAACGACTATTCTGAATTTTCAACTGGGCGTAACTTTTGATTCCCGCTATGAAATTTCAATTTTTCGGATTCGTTGGAAAGATATTCTCAATTAGATTCAAATATTTTTGGTTTCACTAAAATCCGGTTTATTTTGCACCCGGTATATTCATTTGAATTTTGAAATCGAATTATCAAACTACCGCGCCATTTTCAATTCCTTTTACAATTTATAAATAATTATTTATATTTTAACGAAGATCTATGTAAATATATACGTTCGAATTCTATTCAAAATAAATTTTTCGTCGATATTATTTAAAATATATCATTTAAAATAGTCAAAATTCACTAAAATTGCCAAAATAAAAATTTAAAATTGGCTCGGATTTCCGGGTTATTACAATCTCCCCCACTTAAAACTTTTCGTCCCCGAAAAGGAACGAAGCCGAAAGTTGTTTAACAAACCAACTCAACTTCCAGTATTTTCATTATGGCTTATGTTCTTCAACTTTTCAGTTTCTAAGAACTTTTCAAATTTTTCAAAAATTTGGCTAACACCCTAAATTTTCGAAAAATTTCGCCATAACCTCCCCTGCACCGGGGACTTCGGGATATTTCATATAGCCTCCCATGGCCTTCTTCAATCCAAAAGAAAAAGAAAAAGCCAATCGGCTCACAAAATCATCATCACCCAAACAAAACAATAAATTATGGTAAACATGTACCTATTTGTCGGGCAAACAATTTTATTCTTCTGCTCTAGCCTCCTTGCTATGACCTGTTCAATGTAAGTACATGTACATGCATGCAAATATGACTAATTTTCAATACAATTCACTATTTGAATCAAGGTGGCTATATGGTTCAAATTTATCAAACAAATAAACAAACAACACAACCATCAATCAATTAGTTGATTAACGTTTCAAATTCATAACTTTGATATATAGTCAAAAAATCAGATTTTTGATGCCAATTCACAACAATAAACCTATCTAGTTTTGGTTCTCACACCAGTCAATTGGAAATATATAGATATCCCACTTTCGTCACTCGAACACAAAAACTGATGATGGTCGACCGATCATCAGAATCATCTCTGGGCGACTAGAGCGTGATTCTATATCCATCCAGTATATTAAAACTTCAAATACACGTGGATCAGACGTATATACAAAATCTTTATATACTGGATTGTCCAAGTTCAATATAAACAAATAATCAAATACGAATAATTGATTTAAATTTTCAAAACAAAAATTGTTTTCATTTTAAAAATATACTTTTCACACTCGTTCTAGGATACTACTGATCCCATCTCTAACGAGTCATTCCCAGTGGATATTACTAATCCAATCACTGATGAATTCTTTCGTATGGTTCTAATGTGTCTTGTTCTCTGAGCTTTGTAAACCAAAGCTCTGATACCAAATGAAGCGACCCGAACTTCCCCGGTCTCCGAAGAGAAGAGAAAGAACGAATTACCTTGAGGACAAGACAGATCAGAACGCAGACGGAAGAACATTTCATTGTTAATTACAACAATTCCATCATAATACAAGAATATACAAAGCATAAATGAATAAAATACATTCGATAAATATCAGAGATTACAATACATTACATGGCAGCGGAAAATAATACAAAACACAACTGAAGAAGATATACGGATACAAAGCTTTCCGGATATCGTTCCAGCTGTAAACCAGGATCCTGCGAATATAAATCTGCAAAACCAAAACTACTAGCTGCCCGTGTCAAAATAAGGGTACCCAGAGTTTAGGTTAAAACAATAAACTCCAGGTCAGTCATGGGACTGGTGTGAGAACTAAAATAGTTATTAATCTTTATTTTAAAGTTCGGTAAATCAAGGGACCACGCCGTATAACACGGAACGGGTTTCCTCCCAAGAACACCAGTGCATAAAACAACAGCGCGATGCTAAATAAAGAAAAATGAAGCTATTATAAGACCCAGGTCCCATCACACAATGCAACGCAAGCCGGAGGATAGGGTTTTTACCTTATAATAGCCAAGAATGCTTGGTACGTGAAATTTCATTTTTTATTATTACTATAAGTGTATAGTGCCGAAACAATTTCAAATCATAAGTATCAATCATAGACGGCATGAGTGCCCCATCCCACAATGTCGCCATACTAGTTTTACAATTAAAACCACAAAGTCACGTATTTGGAAATTGGATTTCCATCTGCGAACTGAGGCTAGGGATCGTCCTCTACCGATTCGAGACTCTCTAGCCCGAGCCTCGGGAACAGCCGCAACTGCCCCTTGGAGCGACAGGGTCGGTCCACCGATGTGGATTATAGTTCCTGAACACTACGTTTCCCCGCCCTATGGGGCGTAAATGAGCCAACGAATGGCTCCATCGGACCCGGATCGTCCGATCTAACCTAGGCGCCTCGCAACAGCAACAACCACATAAGTCAAACTCGTCAGGGCGTGTAAAACCACTGACGTCACTTCTAACTAGAAAGAAACGCACGTCCTCCCTGAGGTCCTCTCCCGTTTTTGGTTCACAACCGGGGTGTGAGGCTCACGAATCAACGCTACACAAAGCTACGCCACAAAGGCCGTGCTTTGATCATCAACCACAAGACTCTGCTTTTCAACAGAAGCCTTGATCGTATTGCCACTTAGGCATGCCACACAGGCAATTCACTCCATGCGTTTGATATCCATCAATATATAATCCCTGAGCTCGTACGTCTCAGAGAAGGGCGTTAAGCAAGAGAATAAATTCTCCGCCGCCAAGCAGATATATATTTAATAGAAATCAACCACATAGAATAAAATCCAATGTCAGACACACAGTCCGTTTACAAGTTCGTTCTGGGTCTGAACGAAACCGGAGGCACCTAGTACCCCGCCTATCCATCGATCTCCAAGTACGTCTGGACGATCACCAATTGTTTCCATCCTCTTGGGTGTACAGCCCAATCAAGATCATCAGTAATTATCCAAACGACGTGAAGACCTCTAGTCTTAAACCACCGTCTTCATCTTCGACACCACGTCGAATTAGTTATTCAGAATGGATAAACTCGGTCTTTCTGAATAACTCGCGTATATAATAAACAAGTGTTACACAAACACAACATATGCCTCATTCCAATTCAGAATATTCTTTTATTCGAATATTCTTATACTTTGGGAAAGGTTCCTATTAATTTTATCAAAGATAAATTCTTTAAATTTATTCTTTAATCTCCTTTTTTGAATATCAATTCAAACTAGTCGGGATTAGCGAACCACACCGGAGTAATCATTTATTTTATTTCCCAATCCCCACCTATTCATCCCATGAAGTAAAACTGGTAATACTTCATATCTAACACCACGGTGTTATCGGTAATTTCAATTACCATTTCACGTTCAAATCTAATTAAAGATTTAACTATCGCCTGGAGCAAAACTGGTGATACTCCATTCTCGACCATTTCAATCTAATTAAAGATTCATTAAAACCCCACTTAGTTTTAGTCTTTACAGAAATCAATATCCTGTCTTTAACTGGGTTAAAGAACCAATGTCATTTAAAACATGGTTCACGATAAACCCAAAATCATATTCCATTAATTATCGGGTTAAAGAGCCAGCGTTATTTAAAACACCGTTCACGATAAACCCAAAAATCAATCCCAATTCAATTCCAATCAAATATCATTTAATTGGCACACTTCATTAAATCTAAATAAAAAGATTTAACCTTTTTCTCAACTGGGTTTAACAACAGTGTTAATGAAGACACCATTCACGACAAACCAAAATCACATTTGATATTAAATACAAGGCTCTAAATAGAAAATATACCAGCTTATATTCCAAATCAAATTCTACGACCAACAAATATCGTATTGGAAATAACGATATATATATCTTTCAAATTTCCATAACAATATATGTATAATCACGAAATCCAACATCGAAATATTCCGAAGACAATTTCGATTCAAATCCATTCCAATGCAATTATTGGAAATTCTGGTTTCTTTTGAAACCCTTTTCAAATTCAATTTATTTATTTAAAAATAAATAGAATTATAATTCTAGTTCAAAACTAGTTCATTTCGATAAAAATCTATTTTTATCTTTTCAAATATGGAGTTTTTCATCCCGATTCTTCCCAAATCATTTCTTACGATTTTACACAAATTATTGATATTTTTAATAATTTTATCGAGGCCCGGACAGTCGATTTCCATCAACGGCCATCGAACTGCACTTACAGCGACCTTTTTCAAATTTGATTTGGACATAATTCCAAATCCAACCGTTAGATTTCAAATTTCTAATATTCATTAGAAAGCTCTTTTCGATACGAACCCAACGGTTCCGGTTTTAGGAGAATCCGATGGTCGGATCTCCCGCAATATCCTTTCGAAGTCAATGGTCGAAATTCGCGAACTGCCACGGCGCGGCGCGTTCTATTCAGGCCATTATATTATATATATAATATATATAATATATACTTCGTCGATTTCAATTCAAAACATGCTTTATAAATCGTTTTAAATTCATTTTTAAAACGGTTTCAACTTCATATTCAATTTCAAATCAAAATGGAACATTCCAATATAAATTCGTTTTAAATTCATTTCAAATCGATTTCAATTCAACTTCAATTCAATTTCAATTTAATTCGAATTTCAATTTCAATTTGAATTCAATTCTTTTCAATTTCAATTTGAATTCAATTCCTTTCAATTTCAATTCGAATTCAATTCTATTCAATTTAATTCGAATTTCGATTATTTTCAATATGATTCAAATTTCGAAATCACTTTCAATATAATTCAAATTGAATAAAATCGATATAAATATCGTTCACGTCAAAATGGCGTCAATCTAATCAACACGGCTTCATATATTTCTATTTTCAAATATTTCTTTTTCAAATATTTCTATTTCAAAACTGGAATGAGGCCCAATCAATTACCATATAATGTTAATTATATGGATTTTCTACAACACATGTACAAAATAACAACGATAAATAATCAACCATCATCCAGAGTGCACCACACAACTGCATAAGCATTAAATATAAATAATTAACGCTTACACAGTCTGTCGACCAATCGATCGACATACAACTAAACAATAAGGATTAGTGTACGTCAAATATCGTCCCAATACCCGTGTGGGGTTTCAAACAATCAAACACAGATTTTATTTGTGCAGTTGGGCGATGTGTAAAATTTATCGTCCCAATCAATATCAGTCAAATGTGTGTATATAAACAAATCGTCCGATTTGTTTATATTTATTTATTCACATTCATGTCAAAAATTATATTTTTAACTATAAAATATTTTTAACTATATAAATATTTTATTTCATTTCACATCACATCACACAATCAACTACACATCAAAATCAAACAAACAAGCATACAAGTCGTCCATGGTCTGTGGACGACGGGTGTCGGGTGCTACTAAACACCGTCTGCATCCTAGTATATATTTTTAACTAGAAAATTAAATTAAAAGTGAGAAGTTCTCACCGACTAGCTAATCCAAACGCCACGGCTCTTCTTATGCAGAAATCTTCGTCGTTCTCGCCTTTCGTCCATTCCACTGTCCGTAGCCACTACATATAAAAAAATCACATTTTTATTTATTCATTTTCAATTTAAAAATCATATTTTCCTTAACCATTCTAATGATCAAAATCGTATTTTTACTTTGCTATATATATGATAAAAATTCTATTTTTACATCGCTACTATATAGATAAAAATTCTATTTTTATAACGATGTTCATATGATAAAGATTATATTTTTATCACACTATTCTCTATATAAAATTATATTTTTATATATCTACTTCTAATATAAAGATTGAATTTTTATACCACCACTATAAAAATCACCTTTTTGTTTCAACATATATATAATAAAAATCAGATTTTTATTTTGCTACATATATAAAGATGATATTTTTATATTCTCTATTATATAAAAATTATATTTTTAATACTTCTACTTTATAAAAATCATATTTTTATTCTTTCTATAATATAGGAATCATATTTTTATTCTGCTCTTCTTACCATAAAAATCCAAATTTTATCGCTTTAAAGATTCTATTTTTAACTCTTTAAAAAATCCTAACTTTAACGCTTTAAAAATTTTGTTTTTAACACTTTAAAAATCCTAACTTTAACGATTTAAAAATTTTGATTTTAACACTTTAAAAATCCTAACTTTAACGCTTTAAAAAATTTTGTTTTTAACACTTTAAAAATCCTAACTTTAACGCTTTAAAAATTTTGTTTTTAACACTTTAAAAATCCTAACTTTAACGCTTTAAAAATTTTGTTTTTAACACTTTAAAAATCCTAACTTTAACGCTTAAAGATCATATTTTTTTATAATTTAAAATCATATATAAAAAAACAATACTCTTTACATTCACAAACTGAAATAAAAATAATTAAAGTAAAGAAAACTTACTGCTAGCTGGGGGGGTTGCTCCTGGTTCGTGGATCGAGGAAGATGGGGGGTGCTGACATCGGAGAGGAGGCGAGGGTGATGTGGGGTACAGGGGGCGTGCTAGGGTTCAAGGTGGGGGCACGGCAGCTTCTAATTGGAGGAGGAGAGAGGCACGATGGGGGAGGAGAGGGCGAAGCGGCTGAACGGAGGGATGGCGTTGGTGGAGCGACGGCGTTAGGTCGATTTGGGGAGGCGCGGTTTTTTTTTTTTTTAAGATCTGAGCGTTGACCGAGATATAAGGGAGAAAAGGGGGAGGCCAACTATATATTTATAATTTTTAATTTATTTTAATCCACCAAAAAGTAACTTTTTATTACGACCTCAAAACGAGACCCACCGCCTATCGTCCATAGCTGATTACCCCCATTCCGAACACAATGGGATATGTATCGTAGGCTGATTCGACCGTTTCGATCAGTTTTCGTCAAAATCAAAATATAACTCTATATATTGAATTTGAACGCGCATTTCAATTTACCGGGGCCACATACTAACTCAAAAAATTCCAGAAAAATATTTTCTAGCTTCGTATTGATGATACGGTCCTAACAAAACTAGTTTCATCGAATTCTGAGACCGTTTGAAAAATGGCCATTTTCCAGTCGATTAAAATCAACTAAAACTGGTCAAACGCGTTTTCCTTTGCCACGCTCACATATTGATTCGAAAAATTACGAATTTTGGAATCTAGCAATAACTAGACATCATGGATCCAACAAAAGTGGTTTCGTCGAAAACCGAGGTCATTTGCAAAATTTCCATTTTTAAGGGCCAGAATTCCATAGCGACTATTCTGAATTTTCAACTGGGCGTAACTTTTGATTCCCGCTATGAAATTTCAATTTTTCGGATTTGTTGGAAAGATATTCTCAATTAGATTCAAATATTTTTGGTTTCACTAAAATCCGGCTTATTTTGCACCTGATATATTCATTTGAATTTTGAAATCGAATTATCGAACTACCACGCCATTTTCAATTCCTTTTACAATTTATAAATAATTATTTATATTCTAACAACGATCTATATAAATATATACGTTCGAATTCTATTCAAAATAAATTTTTCGTCGATATTATTTAAAATATATCATTTAAAATAGTCAAAATTCACCAAAATTGCCAAAATAAAATTTTTAAATTGGCTCGGATTTCCGGGTTATTACACACATATTATTTGAAATTATCCTTTCCATTAAAGAATCTTAGTTTTAAGATATTCTTTATTTCTAAATATCTTGATTTCAAGTATCTTAATATAAATTGTAACTTTCCATATTATTATGATTTTATAATAACAACCTTTTCAAGATGTTCAATTTTGAAACCATTTTTTTTTAACTTTAACATATTGACACCAAAGATGTAATCTTTTTAATTGAATTCTTTTATTGTAACTTTTAGAAAATAAAGACGTGATCTTTCTAAATCAACGTCAATTAATTCCATTAAAAATAAAAACATTACTTTAATTCAAGATTGATAACGTTTTGGGTTAATTTAACATATTGACAATTAAAAAGGTAATCTTTTTAAATTCTAACTTTTTCTTTTTATTGTAACCTCATCCTATTATGTTTCTACTATTACATTAAAAATGTATTTTTAATGTAAAACATATTTCTTAATAAAAATATGATTCTTTCTAAGTTTCTAATATTACATTAAAGATATGTTTTTAACGCAAAACATATTTCATAACGAAATATGATTCTTTTCTCAGTTTTCTAATATTACATTAAAGATATTTTTTTAAGGTAAAACATATTTCTTAATAAAAATGTGTTTTTAAATGCAAATCATATTTCTTAATAAAATATAATTCTTTTACTACTCTTTTTATGATTAATATTAAAAGTGTGTCTTTAATGTAAATCCTATTCTTAATTACATAATAAAATGTAACTTTAATTTACAATATATATTCTATTCTTATTTAATACATTGTAAATGTATTTTTCTCATTCCTTTCTTGTTACATTGATAAAAAAATGTAAGTTTTCATTCTAATTTAAATTACATTAATAAATATGTAAGTATTCATATCTTATTACATTAATAAAGGTAAGATTCATACCTCATCATCTTAATAGCATTATAAATGTAATTCATACGTTAAAATATATAATTTCCTTTCGTACATTAAAATATATCATTACATTACATACATTAATATATATCATTACATTACATACATTAATATATATCATTACATCTCATACTTTAAAATATATGGTTTCATTTCATAACAAAATTACGTGTAAACATACATTTTGATAAAAAATATACTTCTCTTTCAATTCTTTTCTTTTTAATGTAAATAAATAACATTAAAATTAAATCTTTCCCTTCTTTTCTTAATTACATTAATAAAAATGTAAATCTTCCATTTCATCTTAATTACATAAGAATGTAAAATTTAACTTATTACATTAATAATGTAAATGCTTATCCATATCTTATTACATAAATACAAATGTAAATTCTAAATATGCCCTTTTATTCTTATTAAAATGTAAATGAAAATGTCTTTATTTTTTTTTATTTACACCTAAAATGTGAATAGAAATGACTTTTCCAATTTTGTCTTTTTATTTACACATACAATGTAAATAAAAATGTCTTTACAATATATGCTCTTTTACTTACAAATAAAATGTAAATAAAACTATGATTAACACATGTGCCTTTTTATTTATGCATAAAATATAAATAAACATGTGATTTGGACCTACAATTTAATGTCATAAAATAAACATGATAACCTAATAATATGTTTTGACGGAACAAATTATTTTAATTCAACCACTGTACCCAAATGATAATTTTTGACAATATAATGTCAATAAAAGAATCGCAACAAATATGATATTTTGAATGGATTTAGAATTTTTAATCTCATCCGATTCTCAGGCAAGATGATTTTTTTTATTAGATTAAAAATTCAGTTTAATCCAATTTTTATACAACATGAGGACAATTATTGGATCTATACAGATCCACATACACAACCACAGATCAAAAACAAAACATGACAAATCAACATCAATAATCTTATCACGTCGCAGATCTAATAAATTTACGTACATACAATGATTCAAACAATCAAGATAAATAATTAAATCATCTAATTATTTAAAAATTAGAAATCTCACATCGATTGGTTTAATTTCTGTTCGCGCTCAAATTTGGCTGAATTTCGATTTTCAGATCATCTCAATTTTCGTGCAATTCCTTCGTCTTTCAGGTGAAACTCCGAGAAGCAAAGTTGTTCGTATCTCTCTTGGCTACATTTTCTCCAACTGGGTCGTCGTCTAATTCTCGACGGTTTGGCAGGAAAATCACCAAATCTAAAACTGACTTTTTGCAATCAAACTCAGATTCCGGTGAATCCGTGCGTCAATAGGTCATGGATTTTTCGTGGTAGGTAGAGGATGTCGAGGTGTTCAAAACCAGAAAGGGTTTGGTCGGATTTTATTCTGATTTGGAGATATAAGTTTTCCAGTTTAAGGGACTTTTGTGCAAAGAAGTTTTTGAGGAGAAGGCCACGGAAATGAAGATGAAGAAGATGGAGGCTAGGTTATGTTTAGATTTTCAGAATTAGGTTATGGTTGGTCTATGAGATATTATATAGGGGTTACTTTAATTCAACCCATATGTAATTTAGCCCATTTTAATTATAGCTTTAGTGTAATTATTTACATCTGTTTTGCAGTTTTAAAAACCGTACGACCACATACTGATTCCAAATTCGATGGAATTTGGATCACAGCTAATCCTAATCAATACAAACCTATAGAAACTAGTTTCGTAAATTTTCGAGTCCGTATGAATTTTTAATGAATCTTTAAAGTAAAAAATTATCCGTTTACAATGAAAAATCAATTATAATTATATATTAATTCTAAAAATTACCGAAAAATCATTTTTAGCTTATTTTTGATGATACGAACCCAAAAAAATTAATTTTGTTCAATTTGGAGACCATTTGCAAAATTTCAATTTTCAAGACATATATATTTAATATTAAAAATAAATTTTTATACCAATAATTTCCGAAACTCGAAATATATAATTGTTTATCCTTTTTAAATGCAGAAACGTCATTCTAAACTCAATGGAAGTGGTTTCGAGTCCAAATTCCTTCGTATGCAAAAAGTAGCATTTTTGACCTTATATATAATATTTAAATTTCATAGCGACCTTCTAAATTTTAAACTGGGCATAACTTTTGATTCCTGCTATGAAATTTCAATTTTTCGGATTCGTTAGAAAGATATTTTAAAAGAGATTCTAATATTTTTGGTTTCACTAAAATCTGTTAAATTTTGCATCCTGTACGGTAAGTCAAATTTCAAGTTTGACTTTTCAAACTACCGCGCTATTTCTAACTTCTTTTATAATTAAAATTAAATTATTCATCCTAACTTCGATTTAAATAAATTTTTAATCATTATTATTTAAATAAATTATTTTAAATATCAAAACGAATTAAAATTAGTCAAAATAGATTTTTAAATTTACCCCAAAATTCAGCGTTGTTACAGTCTTCCCCACTTAAAAACTTTTCGTCCTCGAAAAGGAGCGAAACTAAAAGTTGTTTAAGTATCCTATCTTAAATAATTGTATTTGTTGATTAACTTTTAAAATATATATTACTTTTATATATTCAAAATCATATTTCCAAAGATCGGATTATATATAATCAAAATTACGTTAATTATAAACTGGGCACTCTCAACTCATTCTAGGGCATTACTAACCCCATCTCTAATGAGTTTTCTCATTCTAGGATACTACTGATCATATCTCTAATGAGTATTCTTATTGGATATTACAAATCCAATCTCTGATGAGTCTTTTGTTCAGTTTTAATGAGTTGTATCCCAAAGATTTTGAGCTAACCAGAGCTCTGATACCAACTGTAACGGCACCGGGTTTCGCCCGACCCGATCGATCGCTAGATCGACTAAGACCGTTCAAAACCCGAATACGTTAACTCTGGGAATACAACACACCAGAACAACAACAGCAGACTTTTATAAAACATCATAATAATGTTACATCAGAGTACATAACATATCAGAGTACATCGAATAAAATTACAGTGGAAGATAAATTTCAATAAATTAAATACAATAAACAACGGAAGACTTCTATGCTCTGGACACAGCTTTAGGCTTCGATCCAGAATCCTGCTCAAGAGATAAATATCTGCAAAAAGCTACTCGACTGCCCGTGTGGAAAAGAGGGCACCCGAGTTTGCAAAGTGAAACAAACTACGAGTCAGTCCTGGGACTGGTGTGAGAATTCTTAACTAATATAACTAATAGCAATAAGGCAAATTCAAGGACCACGCCGCTAACGCGGAACGAGTTTTATTCCAATGGATTGCCGGTGCATAAATTAAAGTAAATCGTTAAACAACGCAATGCTTTTTAGAAAAATGGAATCATCATAAGACTCAAGTCCCATCACACAATGCAACGCAAACCGGAGGATAGAGTTTTACCTTATGATGATTAAACATGCTTGGTACGATAAAAACGAATTTGATATTATTATTAGTGTATATATGTTTCAAAAACATTTCAGAGTAAATGTATCAATCCTAGGAAGCATAGCTACCATATACTATGCCTCCATACTAGTAATACAATCAAAACCGCATGGTGTCGTATTGGAAATTGGGTTTCCATCATGAGTCAAGGCTAGGGAGGAGCTCCTTACCGATTCGAGACACTCTAGCTAATGTCTCAGGATCCCCCGCAGTGAACCCTTGGAAAGCTGCAGGGCCGGTCCGCACATACGATTTGTCGGATTGGCAATTCCTGAACACACATTTCCCGGTCCTGTAGGACCTACCATCCGAGGCGCTTCATTCCATCATCCACATAAGTAAAATGTCGGGCCGTGTAAAACCCAAAGACCACTTCTAGCTAGAAAGAAACGTGCTGCTCTCCCTGCGTTCCCTTCTCCCGTTTTAGACTCAACCGGGGTGTGAGGCTCGCGAAGTCACGCTATACACAAAGCTATGCCTAAACAGGCCGTGCTTTGATCATCAACCACAAGGCCTGCTTTTCAACAAAAGCCTTGATCCATGCATCTTAGCATACCACATTGTCAATCCATACCATATCATTTATTCCTACCAATATATACCTCTAAGCTCGTACGTCTTAGAGAAGGGTGTTAAACACCAAACAGATATATATTTAACAGAGATCAACGAATACCGTATAAACGAATACAACGTCAGACATACAATCCATTTTCAAGTCCGTTCTGGGTCTGAACGAAACCGGAGGCACCTTATACCTCGCATATCCGAACAACCAACAAGTAGTCTGGACGACCACCATTGTAGCCCCTTCAAGGTAGCTACTCCAATCATGGGCGTCAATGGTAACTCATCCATTCGACGTGAAGATCGTCGGTCTTTAATTACCGTCTTCAACTCTTCGACTTAGATCGACGAATAATCATTTGAAATGAGATTGAACTCGGACATTTCAAATGATCCTCGTATATATATAATTTAAAATCATTTCTTATCGTTAATATTAATTTATAACGATTACTCTCTATTTTTATTAATATAAAATTAATTGAATTTTATTTAACGACGCTTCATGTCAATAGGCAACCTTGGCGCTATTTTCACCCAAATTTGTTTTACACATTCCTCTAAATCTAACCGTTGTATTTTAACACAATTCATATCGTTGGAAAGATCTTCCCAAGGCGAACCTAACGGTTTCAGTTTTGGAAAAATCCGACGGTCGAATCTTTCGGTATAATAATTTAAAGACACGATTCCAAAATGCGAACTACCACGCTCAATTCGTTTGATTTTAATTTCTATATATATAATTATATATAATCCCTTCATCCATATATTTTGCTAACAAAAAATATCCCTATTTGTATATATAATATCAAGGTATAACATGACACACAATAATGTTTTATTTTTATTATAATTCACATTCTATACACAACAATGTACATTTTTCTTTCATCTTTCAAATTACACAAAATGTATATTTTGTTTCCTTATCCTTTTTAATGAAAATCCATTCATTAAAATGTAAATTTCAAGTCCTTATTTTTTTAATGAAAATTAATTCATTAAAATGTACATTTTATCATTATAATCTTTACTGAAAATCTTTTTACAAAAATATGTAAATTTCATACTGTTGTTCTTTACATGAAAAATGTAATTTCACTTTAATTCAATTACATGAAAAATGTAACTTTTACTTTTATTCAATTACTATCTTTTCATTGTAGTCAACTTATATTAAATTGAAGTCCTTAAACATTTAATTCTTTCCAACGAAAATGACACTAAAAATTATGCCTCATTTTAATATATGAACATGACACTAAAAACATGTTTCATCTTCAATATATGAACATGATCTTAAAAATATATTTATTTTTAAGATAATGACATAACACTGAAATATGTTTTAAATTTCATATATAACATTAAAAATACGATTATATTTCATATAATTAACATGACTTTAAAATATGAAGTTATTTCATATGCTTTCACATGATTCCAACACATGTTTTTATTTCATATGCATTAACGCTACTCCAAACATAATTTTATTTTCATATGCAATTAAATGACATTAAAACAAATGATTATATTTATTTCTTATGTACTCATGTTACACTAAAAAACATGATTTCATTTTCATATGCATTTTCATGACTCCAACTATAATCTAAAAATTGATTATTCTATATGTTATCCTTTTATAATAATATTATTTTCCAAAATATTAATTTAGAAATTTCTCTTTTAATATTCATTATAAAATGGACAAAATAAATCGATAAACGCGTTCGGGTTTTTTAAAATGCGTTGCTATTTTTTAAACGGATTAAATAGCCCAACTCATTTTCTTATCCATTTGTATTTTATAATGGGCTAGACCTCTCACATTAAGCCTACGACTTGTGGATGCTAGATGTGCCGGTCGATTCCGGGCAAACTTATTCCACAAGTTGGGCTTAACCTCCTGTCATGGCCCGTTTCGTATTTGTGCACTTGGACCTCTCACATTAGGTTCAACATTAGTGGCTGCTGGATATGCCGGTCGGGTCCGGGCAGACTTCCACCACAAATGTAACCTAACCTCGTGTCTAAGCACAATTATAATTTATAATTACAATTAATTTTTCCAAAACACATATTTTTTGAAATTATCCTTTCCATTAAGGAATCTTAATTTTAAGATATTCTTTATTTCTAAATATCTTGATTTCAAGTATCTTAATATAAATTGTAACTTTCCAAATTATTATGATTTTATAATAACAAACTTTTCAAGATGTTCAATTTTGAAACCAAATTTTTTTTTTAACTTTAACATATTGACACCAAAGATGTAATCTTTTTTATTGAATTCTTTTATTGTAACTTTTAGACAATAAAGACGTAATCTTTCTAAATCAACGTCAATTAATTCCATTAATTGAATATAAAATAAAAACATTCCTTTAATTCAAGATTGATAACGTTTTGGGAACAAATCTTCTTAATTTAACATATTGACAATTAGAAAGGTAATCTTTTTAAATTCTAACTTTTTCTTTTTATTGTAACCTCATCCTATTGTGTTTCTACTATTACATTAAAAATGTATTTTTAATGTAAAACATATTTCTTAATAAAAATATGATTCTTTCTAAGTTTCTAATATTACATTAAAGATATGTTTTTAATGCAAATCATATTTCATAACGAAATATGATTCTTTTCTCAGTTTTCTAATATTACATTAAAGATATGTTTTTAGTGTAAAACATATTTCTTAATAAAAATGTGTTTTTAAATGCAAATCATATTTCTTAATAAAATATGATTCTTTTACTACTCTTTTTATGATTAATATTAAAAGTGTGTCTTTAATGTAAATATTATTCTTAATTACATAATAAAATGTAACTTTAATTTACAATATATATTCTATTCTTATTTAATACATTGTAAATGTATTTTTCTCATTCCTTTCTTATTACATTGATAAAAATGTAAGTTTTCATTCTAATTTAAATTACATTAATTAATATGTAAGTATTCATATCTTATTACATTAATAAAGGTAAGATTCATACCTCATCATCTTAGCTACATTATAAATGTAATTCATACGTTAAAATATATAATTTCCTTTCGTACATTAAAATATATCATTACATTACATACATTAATATATATCATTACATTACATACATTAATACATATATCATTACATCTCATACTTTAAAATATATGGTTTCATTTCATAACAAAATTACGTGTAAACATACATTTTGATAAAAATATAATTCTCTTTCAATTCTTTTCTTTTTAATGTAATTAAATAACATTAAAATCAAATCATTCCCTTCTTTTCTTAATTACATTAATAAAAATGTAAATCTACCATTTCATCTTAGTTATATCAGAATGTAAAATTTAACTTATTACATTAATAATGTAAATGCTTATCCATATCTTATAACATAAATACAAATGTAAATTCTAAATATACCCTTTTATTCTTATTAAAATGTAAATGAAAAGGTCTTTATTTTTTTTATTTTTTTATTTACACCAAAATGTGAATAGAAATGACTTTTCCAATTTTGTCTTTTTATTTACACATACAATGTAAATAAAAATGTCTTTACAAAATATGCTCTTTTACTTACAAATAAAATGTAAATAAAATTATGATTAACACATGTGCCTTTTTATTTATGCATAAAATATAAATAAACATGTGATTTGGACCTACAATTTAATGTCATAAAATAAACATGATAACCTAATAATATGTTTTGAAGGAACAAATTATTTTAATTCAACAACTGTACCCAAATGATAATTTTTGACAATATAATGT
This sequence comes from Allium sativum, assembly GCA_030737875.1. NCBI lineage: Eukaryota > Viridiplantae > Streptophyta > Magnoliopsida > Asparagales > Amaryllidaceae > Allium > Allium sativum. The sequence continues at coordinate 471,841,205 of CM060909.1, forward strand.
CAATAAAAGAATCACAACAAATATGATATTTTGAATGGATTTAGAATTTTTAAACTCATCCGATTCTCAGGCAAGATGATATTTTTTTATTAGATTAAAAATTCAGTTTAATCCATTTTAATACAACATGAGGACAATTATTGGATCTATACAGATCCATATACACAACCATAAATCAAAAACAAAACCTGATAAATCAACATCGATAATCTTATCACGTCGCAGATCTAATATATTTACGTACATAAAATGATTCAAACAATCAAGATAAATAATTAAATCATCTAATTATTTAAAAATTATAAATCTCACATCGATTGGTTTAATTTCTGTTCGCGCTCAAATTTGGCTGAATTTTGATTTTCAGATCATCTCGATTTTCGTGCAATTCCTTCGTCTTTCAGGTGAAACTCCGAGATGCAAAGTTGTTCGTGTGTCTCTTGCCTACATTTTCTCCAACTGGGCCATCGTCTAATTCTCGACGGTTTGGCGGGAAAATTACCAAATCCGAAACTGACTTTTTGGAATCAAACTCAGATTCCGGCGAATCCGTTAGTCAATAGGTCTTGGATTTTTCGTGGTAGGTAGAGGATGTCGAGGTGTTCAAAACCAGAAAGGGTTTGGTCGGATTTTATTCTGATTTGGAGATATAAATTTTTCAGTTTCAGGGAATTTTGTGCAAAGAAGTTTTTGAGGAGAAGGCCATGGAAATGAAGATGAAGAAGATGGAGGCTAGGTTATGTTTAGATTTTCAGAATTAGGTTATGGCTGATCTATGAGATATTATATAGGGGTTACTTTAATTCAGCCCATATGTAATTTAGCCCATTTTAATTATAGCTTTAGTGTAATTATTTATATCCGTTTTGCAGTTTTAAAAACCGTACGATAACATACTGATTCCAAATTCGATGGAATTTGGATCACAGCTAATCCTAATCAATACAAACCTATAGAAACTGGTTTCGTAAATTTTCGAGTCCGTATGAATTTTATTGAATTTTTAAAGTAAAAAATTGTCCGTTTACACTGAAAAATCAATTATAATTATATATTAATTCTAAAAATTACCGAAAAATCATTTTTAGCTTAGTTTTGACGATACGAACCCAACAAAATTAATTTTTTTTCAATTTGGAGACCGTTTGCAAAATTTCAATTTTCAAGGCGTATATATTTAATATTAAGAATAAATTTTTATACCAATAATTTCCGAAACTCGAAATATATAATTGTTTATCCTTTTTAAATACAGAAACGTCATTCTAAACTCAATGGAAGTGGTTTTGAGTCCAAATTCCTTCGTTTGCAAAAAGTAGCATTTTTGACCTTATATATAATATATAAATTTCATAGCGACCTTCTAAATTTTAAACTGGGCATAACTTTTGATTCCTGCTATGAAATTTCAATTTTTCGGATTCTTTAGAAAGATATTTTAAAAGAGATTCTAATATTTTTGGTTTCACTAAAATCCGTTAAATTTTGCATCCTGTACAGTCAGTCAAAGTTCAAGTTTGACTTTTCAAACTACCGCGCTATTTCTAACTTCTTTTATAATTAAAATTAAATTATTCATCCTAACTTCGATTTAAATAAATTTTTAATCATTATTATGTTAAATAAATTATTTTAAATATCAAAACCATTAAAATTAGTCAAAATAGATTTTTAAATTTACCCCAAAATTCAGGGTTGTTACATGGAATAACGGCAAAGCCTCTTAAATTACATATATAGTAACAGTCTTCTTTTACAGAAGCTCATCTCGATTATTAAATCGAATTCTATTCAATTCCAATTTAATATATTAAATTGGAAAACTTTACTTTTGGAAAATTCCCTTTTAAATCTTAATAAAAGATTTATAAATTCCAAATTATATTTTCACTGTTAATCGGGTTAAAGAACAAGTGTCGTTTAAAACATAGTTCACAATAAACCCAATACACATATCAATTTATCTCAATACTAAATATAATTTGAAACTCTAATAATCTTAGTTAAAAGATTTATTCCTTCATACGGGGTTTAAGAACAGTGTTATTTATGACACTATCCACGACAACCCAAAATCCAATTCTTTTATTAATATTCTTTATTTAAAAGAAATTCTTTGTTTTAAAATATTCTTTATATAAAAGATATCTTGAATCGGAAAGCGACTCAATCATTTACCATATAACTTCAGTTATATGGATTTCATACATCGTATGTAAATGACAACAAAAGATAAATAATCATCAAACCATCCATTCAACATCCATAGTGAAGTTCACCACTGTGTGAGCATTAAAATGAAATAATAATGCTCATCGCAGCCTGTCAATCTATCGAATGACATACAAATAAATATTAGGACTGGTGTATATCAATTATCATCCCAATACCCGTGTGGGCTTTTCAGCCAACAACAGTTCATATAAATAAATAATTGGTTAATGAATTTAACCAATTTTAATACTGCTAACATATTGATGATGATGAACAAAACATGATATTTTATTCCTAATGCTGAAATAAAATATATTTGACTCGTATAATTTCTTTATACATTTCTAATATCTAATAGAATGTAATTTATTTATATGCCATTATTGCGGATGACAAATAAAAGAAAATTTTCTTTATACTTTATTAGTAAGTAATTATTCTTAACTTTAACACATAAAAGAAATAATCTCATTTGTATATGTTTTTCAATGTATAACCTAACACATAAAATGTTTATTTTAAATTGCATACAAATTCTAATATATGCATTAACATATAAAGATGTCACTTTAATTCACCTATACATTCTAATGTATGGTTTGACCAATAATATGATACTTATATCGGAATATAAATTCTAATGTAAATTTGCGAATAAAAATGATTTTTATATTTGCATAAAAATTCTAGTGTATGTTATGCAAATAAAAATGATTATTATATTTGCATATAAATTCTATTTCAACAAAATGTATAAGAAGTGATACATTCATTTTCCCGAAAATTCTATTTTACCAAAATGAATATTTTTGTTGATAACACAAATCTATTTAACAAAATACTATTTGTGTTTAACTCTTTTATTTAACCTAGAAATGTGATTTTTGTTTTATTTCAAACCTAATTAACAAAAACGTAATTTTTGTTTTCAACAATCATTTTTAACAAAATGCAATTTTTGTTTCAACTATTATATTTTTGGCAAAAATGAATATTTTGGTTCAACTAAGCCATTTGGCCAAAAATGTTCATTTTGACCAGAAAGGTATATTTTGATTCAACTAATCTATCTTGACAAAAGAGTATATTTTGACAAAAATGTATGGTTTGATTCCACTGATCTATTTTGACAACAATGAATATTTTGACAAAATGTATATTTAGATTTAACTACTCTATTTCAACAAAACAACAAAGATAATGACTTTGTTTTATTGACAAATCTACTTCAACAAAACAAATAAAAGTGATGTGTTTGTTTTGTCGACAATTCCAATTTGACAAAAATGAATGTTTTTGTTCATTTAAACTATAACGACCAAAAATGAATGCTTTTGTTAACTATTCTACATCGACAAAATGAATGTTTTTGTTTGACTATTCTATATTGACAAAAATAAATAATTTTGCTTTAACTATTTTATATTGACAAAATGCTAATGTTCGTTTAACAATTATAATGCAACAAATTGAAAATGTTTGTTTGGACAAATCTAATGCGACAAAAATGACAATGTTTGTTTTGCTAAATCTAATACAACAAAAATGATAATGTTTGTTTTAACCATTATAATTTGACAAAAGTGACCAATATGTTTAACTATGATGATTTGACCAAAAGCGACAAATTGGATTTTTACTTTGGTAATTAAACAAAAGCGACAAAATGGATTACAACTATTATAAATTAATAATAGTGACAAATTGAGTTTAACTATTTTAATTTGATAAAAGTGAATGTTTTTATTTCACTCTTTTTAAGTGACAAAAATGAATATTTTGTCTCATTCCTTTTAAATGACAAAAGTGAAAATGTTTGTCTTAATCTTTTAAAATGAAAGAATTAAATAATTTTGTCTCATTCTATTTAAATGATAAAAATGTATCTTTTTGTTTAATCATTTTTAATGCACTAAAAATGCCTCACTCTTGTTTAACAAAAACGCATCTTTTTATATTACAACAAAATGACAAATAAAACTTTTCTTTCTATTTACTCTTTTTTATTGAAGCTAAGATGACACTAAAAATATATGTTTTTATTCTAATCTTTTATTATAACCTATGATGACAATAAAAACATTTTATTTAATTTAACAAAGTTACAACAAAGATGAATCCTTTTTATCATAATCTTTTTTATTTTCTCTAATTTAAAAGTAAAAATGATACCTTTAATCCTATTTTTTTATTTACATCTAAAATGTAAATAAAAATGTAACTTCTTAAATTATGCTTTTGTTTGCATCTAAAATGCAAATAAAAAATGTAACTTTTTAAACTATGTTTTTATTTGCATCTAAAATGCAAATTAAAAAAATGCAACTTTTTAAACTATGTTTTTGTTCACACATAAAATACGAATAACAAGGTAACTTCATGTTTTATTTGCATCAAAGAATGCAAATAAAAATGCAACTTCTAGTTCAAGGTTTTATTTGCATCAAGGAATGCAAATAAAAATTCAACTTTTAATTTCCAAGTTTATGTGCATCAAAGAACGCAAATAAAAATTCAACTTTTAATACGATGGTTTATTTGCATCTAAATTTGCAAATAAAGATGTAACTTTTTCTACGATGTTTATTATCAATCAACACACAAAATAATATATTTTACATTGAATTGAAAGTTCTAACTCAATTCAATGACATAAACAAAGTGCTGTTTTTATTGAATCGACAATTCTAGTTTCATTCGATAATATAAACAAAAATGATATTTTTATTGAATTGACAATTCTATTTCAATTCAATGATATAAACAGAAATGATTTTTTTTCTTGAATTTACACTTCTATTTCAATCCAATGATATAAAAAAAATGATATTTTTCATTGAATTGACAAACAAATTCAATTCAATAAATATGACCAAAATGATATTTTGAATTGAATTGACAACTAATTCAATTCTACAAATAAGCAAAAAGATATTTCATTTTTGTTTAATATACATGATTCACAAAATATTGGCAAAGAAAAAAATGATTTATTTTAATTTACTCGACATATACAAATTTATAGTTTAACAAACCGGTCTAGCATACATACATACAAAATACACAGATCAATCATCCAAAATTTCATCACATCGCATAACAAATTCATTAACATACATACAATTATTTAACGGTGAGAAAAATAATTAAATTGATTAATTAATTAAAATCAGAAATCTCACATTAGGGGTTTTGAATTCTTCAAAATTTAGATCGCTTCTTTTCAAATCTGGTTTGTTCCATGCTGTAGATCTTGGGAAGACGGTTCCAACGCTTTCAGTTTTGTGAATTTCTGATACCGTATCACAAAGATATTAACCGTATAAGTTTTACAATAATTAATATAATTTAATTAAATGATTAACCACTTTAATTAAGAAGAATTAAGCCCTTAATTACTTTCTTCCTCATCGTTGTTTACAGGACCGAAACCCAACATCGTTCCATTCCATCTTCACGTCGCACCCCCCCCCCCCACGAGCCGCCAGGACCCGATCAGACCTCGCCACGTCGAAGCCCTCCAGACGCCGCCCCCACGCCCTGAAACCCGCCGAGCTCGGTGGTCCAAGCCACCCCGAAATCTGCGCCAAAGGTTGCGATTTTGTCTCCAAAATTCTCCCTATTGGCAGCTTTAATCCCGATCACCACCGTTGATCACCATCTCCTTGCCGAGCTCTTCAATTTAGTCTTTGGTCTTACTTGAATTCGTGGAGTGGATGGGAGGAAAAGGGGTAAGAAGGAGGGAGAAAATCAGCCATTGAGTATTTAGGGTGGCGGCTGTGTAAATAGTTAGGTTTAGGGTTAGTGAATTTATAATATTGTTTTATTATTAATTTTCAAATTTGCAAATAAACCCATAATCTCTCAACAGCTCCGATTTCAGCCCAACGAAGGATGTTCCTAGGAAAATACCCCCGTTCTGGATCCAATGGACTAGGTCACGTCAGCCCGTTTGATTGTCTTGGCCTACTTTTTTTAATTTAAAATATAAATCATTTATTTATTTAATTCCATCGTACATTTTAATTTACCGGGGCCACATACGGACTCTAAAATTTCCTAAAAATTTATTTCTAGTTATGTTTTGACGATACAGTTCTAACAAGACTAATTTCGTCGAATTCCGAGACCGTTTGAAAAATAGCCATTTTCTGGTCGATCGAAATTGACTGAAATTGACAAAACACGTTTTCTTTGGCTACGCTCACATATTAATTCTAAAAATTATGAAAATTGAAACCTAGCAATAATTTGACATTCCGGTTCCAACAAAAGTGGTTTCGTCGAAAACGAAGGTCGTTTGAAAAATGGTTATTTTTAATATTAAAAAAAAATATAAATTCTACAATGACTATGCTAAATTTTAAATTGGACATAACTTTTGATTCCCGCTATGAAATTTCAATTTTCGGATTCGTTGGAAAGGTATTATTAAATACATTATAATATTTTTGGTTTCACCAAAATTCGATTTATTTTGAGTCCTGTACAGTCAGTCAAAGTTCAAACTCAAAATTTTCAAACTACCGCGCTATTTCTAACTCCTATTATAATTAAATTAAAAAAATTCGTTCTAACTTCGATTTAAATAAATTTTTAGTCATTATTATTTAAAATAAATTATTTTAAACATTAAAATTTCTAAAATAAAAAATTTAAATTGGTTCGGAATTTGCGGGTTGTTACATGTCTTGAATCACATCTATTCTTCGACCCAGCTAAAGACAGGAATAGCTTCCAAAGTTAAGTAATCACTGAATAATGATTTTGAAGATTTAAAACTAATTTAGATTTTAATTAAATCTTTAGATAAATATCAGAATGATGGAAATGAAAAAGGGATTAAATGAAGGTAATTAGAAACTTACCAAAATGAACGTTGATATGGATTAGGGGTAAGGAACTAGTCACATACTATCGTAGGTAGAAATTGCCCTAGATCGATAGAGTGAGAATGATGTCTTTCTCTACATTCCATTAAGTGGATGGGAATAAAATTTTGATTTAAGTAATAACCTTTGTGTCAAGTTTTAATTGAAATCAAAGAATAATCCAAAATGGAACGAAACTTATGATATCCCTATGTATGCAGTAACGTCCCGTATTTTTGGTAGTCCGATATTTAATATATTTTATTATATTAAATATTGAACTGGGATTATAAATGTATTTATAATATATGTTCGTTTAGTAAACGAGTATGAACGTATAGTTTATATATAATTATAAACGAACACGAAACTTCGCGGTAGTTCGTAATTTACAATTTGAACTTCAGTTGAATATACATAGTCCATTATAAGTTGGAATTCTGTGAAAGAAGAAACGTTTGAATTGATTTGATTAAAACTTTCTAATGTAAGAAAAAAATGGAGATTTCAGCTTATGGATTGTGAGTTATGTCCAATTCAAATTTTCAAACAGTCGCTATGGAAATCATTAATGAACGATAACGTTTATTAATAAATACATAAGAGATTTTATATATATTTGAATAACCCAAAATTTCAAATATTGAGTTTAAAATCTATATTGATTTATTTTGAAGTTGTATAATATTTCATATGGAGATATACGATAATAATAATTTATTTATTATTTTAAATTGAATTGTTTTGGATTTAATTATATTATATCGATATTATATATGCCTTTAAAATAGTTTTCTTTTCGAACGACCTCCGTTTTCGTTGAAACGAATTTTATTGGAATACGTATGTTAGACCAAAAATTGGTTCTAACACCCAAATTAGTTATGATTTCAATGAAATAAAATCAAAAAGCAGAAAAGAACACACGATTTATAGTGGTTCGGCGTTAAGGAGCCTACGTCCACTTTGTTTTCTTTTATTTTATGATTTGAATACAAAGACAGCAATAATTCTCCCTCAACTTCACAATTACAATGCATAAACTCACTCAAATCTCTCAAATATAGGCTTTAAGAGATGATTTTTGTCTGAATATGATTGTAGAATTCGGCTATGGAGGAAGTAAGAACCGAGAATTTGCCAAAAGATCCTTTCAAATGCCCCTAGATGATGTATTTATAGGTGAAAAATCTCTTCGAAGTGGCTCCGGTTCGGAATTGCGTGGCATCCATCCCTTGAGAGTCGGGTTCGGAGGCTCCAAGATGGCTACAGCGCAATGATTTAATAGGAGATCGTGGGAGGAATTGTCAGACCTTGTCCGAGTCTTTAGGAGATATGCGCAGCAACGGTTACAGATTCAGTGGGAAGAAGGGGTTCGGATCGGTTCCTCCGATCTGATCCGGTGAGGCAGCATGCTATCCCTTGATGTTGTTTGTGTACTCCTCCGATCTGATCCGCTGAAGCCACCCGCCTTATAATGCTGCTGTCATTCCCTTCTGATCCGATGAGGCCATTTGTTGTATGATGTTGCTGACATGCTTCTCCGCTCCGAACCGATAAAACCACTCGTTGTCCTTTGATATTTGCTGACTTATCTCTCCGATCCGATCCGACGTGATTCCTTCTCTATCTTCCTCCGATCTGAACCGGTTGGTGTCTTTCTCACTATTTGCTCTTTGTGTAGCCTGGTTCACAAAGTAGGCTAACATTTTTCCCCCTCGAAGTACACTCTTATTTAAGATAAAGTGTGCTTCGAAGCAATTTACAGAACATCCTTTGAATTATAATCATTAAATGATCGCTTCCATTTACGTGTAGTGTCGCTTCATAAAGTCGTGGCTTTTGCTACTTATATATACTCACAAACCATATGAATCACTTTCTTCATCTTCAAACAATTTTGAGAGCTTCCTTTAATGTCCAGCAATTCTTCCAGGTGAGCTTTTTCTTTGCTTTTCCTCAAATTTAACCTGCGTGTCAAATCAGTGTATGTAGTCCATTTCGGTTTGGATTCCGATCCGAATGGATTTCCTCCAGTGGCACGTCCGAACAGACACACCGGTATCACTTCACCATGGATCAACAGGTCATAGGGCCTTTATGGGCTTGACTTCCGGTCCGAACGGGTTGGAGGAAACTGGGAATACGAGTAGTCACTACGATTTTATATAAGTATCATCCCCCGTCTCCTTCTTCCTCTTCCTCTTTGATTATCCTCTTCCAACGAAATTTACACTAAAACCCTAAAATTTCAAAAACTCTGAAACTCTCTCGTTTTAATCCCCGAATCCAAAACATAGGTAGTTCTATAATCTTGATTCTCATCTTTATCATTGCTTTTAGCTTGGATTCACGGTTTCCTCGAACGATTCCTGCGAGGTATTTAATGGGTTTTATCGCCCTGACCTCCTCCACTCCGCCATCGTCGTTGATGGTGTTAACTCCCTGTCGAGGTGACGGTGGAGGGGTTAAAATCCTTCGTTGGGCATTTGAATTCATCGATACTCGATTTCAGTTGGGATTTTCGACATAGGATCGAGCTTGACCCCAAAGAGGAAAAGAAAAAGGGAGAGGAGGAGTGCAGGGGATCGGTTCGGGTGACAAGAAAGAAATGAGGAAAAAAAGGGGGAGGAGAAGTGCAGGGGATCGGTTCGGATGACAAGACAGAGACGAAAACGGGGTTCAACTGACCGGTTCGGGTCGGTCTTGCAAGCCAAGAGAAGAACAAGATTTACTTGACCGGACCAGATCGGAATGTGAAACAAAGGAGGGGAGAAGCATGGTTGCTCAATCCGATCCGGACCGTCCAAATACTTACCCCCGAACCGATCCGATTTTGATTACTGGGCATCAACTCTCGTCCCAGGCTAGCACAATGCTTTCTCCCCGATCCGACCCTAGTGTGTGTATCCGATCCGAACCGAAAAACAGCCCAAGGTTGTACATAAGACTTTGCTTAGCTGGCCGAACCTCTTAATATAATCTTCAACTTAATGGACAGTTAGGATAGTGCCTTGCAAACATAAACAAATATCAAGAATTGCTCTGAACATTACTGCTTCTTTGGACCTTTACATTATGCTTTCACGTATTTGCTCTGTATTTTTGTTACACGTAGTGCACACTTTAGCTCACATATACACACGGGGGACATGGGCAACTTTACTCTAATCCTTGCCATTGTTTCTTCAATAGTCTAGTGATCATGGCCGAGAGACGTTCTTCTAGATTAGCAAAGAAGACGGAAATTGCAGAAACTTCTGAGAAATATACTCTCAATGACATATCTTCTTCTTCAAATCCTGAATGGGACGACGAGGGCTCAGATTATGAAGTAGGAGCGCATAACAGCGAACACCTTCTGGCAGCGAAGTTTCTCTGGGCTATGAAGAGGAAGGAGGGATTGGAGATAATCGAGCTCCTAACGAATTTGAGTCTGCCATTACCTTGGAATCACCCATAGACTCTGTTGAATCGACGATTGACGATGACAGACTTGTCCGCATACGTCTAAAGCACGAGATACTAAAAAGGGACACCCTGGTGCCATCGAAAATCGATCGTCCTCACAATGCCCCAGAAGGATTTATGGCAATTACCCGATTGATGTGCATGGTTGGGGCCGTCCCACCATTTCCACCTTTCGTTGTCGACTTTCTAAGACAGATGCTGATTGCCCTCATGCAGCTACATCCTAACTCCTATGCTTACTTATATACCTTATACATAGCATACCGAGAGATTTTAGGTACAGAGCTCACTTTCGACGATGTTCACTTTTTTTATAATTTCAAGCATCGGACTCGAGAAACTCCTTCCTTTTCTTATTTCGAAGCAGTCCCAAAAAGGAAAATCATTTCAGCACCATTCAGCAGCAAGGCCGGTGATTCCAAGCTAGAATGGTTTTATATAAGGCAACAGTCGGGATGTGCTAGGAGATGGACAAAATCAAGGAAAGCATCGATTTTCTAGATCTCGACTTTGAATGTTCACGCCAACACGTTAATCTGTTTTCTTCTTGTTTGCAGTTGATAATCCAAAACAAATATCGGGTCAAGTGTACTTTGATCGGATGCATCAGCTCCTCAATGGCAATCAAAAATTTCTAACCATCAAAAATTTCTAACCATCTTCACTGGTTACTATCCATTACCCGTAGCAAAGGTCATGGGCCAGGCCCGTATGTATATATACCTCCAGTAGACATTATTCCTGAAACGGGTGAAGGCTCAAGAGATCCAGAGATACCTCTTCAGACTTCACCTTCTCCCTCATCAACTCAAGACGACGAATTAGCGAACATAGCTGAAAATCGCAGAGAAGGATACGTCGTCCTTGATGATGCTATCTCTCCTGACAAGTCAACGTCTCCTAAAGAACTACCAATAGACGCTTCTCAAGGAGATGTCCTCACTACCGATGATTCCACATTTCAAGGTTTAGGAGATCTCCCCCTACCTGAGACCATCTACACTTGTGAGGATTTTGGTACAAATCCTTTGGTTTTCTCTTCTTCAGAGGAGACCACTCCCGCTAAGGCCAAAGAGCCCACTCGCGCTGGTCTGACTTCAGATTCGGGTTTGTCGGGGAGGAACACCACTTAGGGTGCACTTAGCACAACAGCACCACACTTCATAGCATTTACCTCTCATGAGAATACTGATTCTGAATTCCACTTAAATTGTTGCGCAGGTACAATGTCTCGCCCTTACTATGACATCAGGAAAATACATCGCAGCATGACTAGACCCCCTCCTGATGTTGAGCATGATCGTCATGAAAGCCGAGGTAGAGAGGATAGAAGGCCTTGTGATTCTTATCAGTCGCGTACCTCACGCTCTCGCTCCCCCGTCCGGTCGGATCCAGACCGACATAAAAGCTATCAGAGCCGTCGAGGAGAAGACACATCGCAGCCGAAAGACCGAACTTCTCCTCAGGACAAACACAGTCGGGAAAGAAGCCCGCTGAAAGACACCGGCTCGTGAGGCAAACATAAGGATTTTGATAAACGGTCTCGAAAGAGAGATGCAGCCATCGTGCCCACTAAACATAAGGATATCGAGCTAACGTACTGCCCACCTCCACCGCTGGATGCTGAGTCTAAAGTTAAACAGGCATATTTGGAGAAACAATTCCCCGAACATTACTTTGAAAATTTGACTTTCTTACCTGCTCTCGAGCCTATTTCCTCGAGGTGGGCAGATGAGGCCAAAGCAAACATTGACGCAGTCGAAAAACAATATTCGGAGATGTTCAAGTATTCACGTAACCTCTCCAGAATTATTCGAACTTTAATCACGGATACTGACTCGATGAAAAAGACTGCAGAAGCCGACGCAAAAGCCTTGAAAAATTTGGGGAAAGTCCTTGAGGATACACAGGCCCAACTTGTCATCGCCCAACGGGACGCTACCAACTTCAAGCAGCAATTTGAAGAGCTATAAAAACGTTATCATGACTTGCTCGAGTCTCATAGTCAAGAGCGCTTGGAGCTGAAAAAGCAAGCAGAAGATGCTAAGTCGGATCACGCCAAAATGCAACTTGCCTACACTGCTCTTGAGCGAGAAAAGCCGAGTTAGCGAAAAAGAATGCTGAATTGGAGAAGAGGAATGCTGACTTGGCTTCCAAGTTGATGGAGGCCGAGAATAGGGATGCCCTAGCGGAGGGTAATGTGGAAAGTGCTATTAAGTCCGCCGAAGAGACCCGGAAGCAGCTGTCAGAGGCCGAGGAGGAAGTGCATGGTTTTGGCGAATTAATGATCGATTTTTTTGCGCATATAATTCGTCGCCGAAACATCTCTTGGATTGAAGATTATCCAACTACCTTGGTTCACGCATGGAGCCAAATTATCGAGTGGGAGAAAGAGGAACTCAAGGTAGACCCCGTCGACGAAGACAAGCTTATGGAAAAATATCTAAGAGATGATGAGCCGGCACGCCTAACCTAGGGGCGTCACCTCATCGCGGCTGCTATGGAGGAGGAGAGGCGGATGGCCAAACAAAAGAATATCCTCGAGGCTGGTTCTTCTTCTACTGCCGCTGAAACTTCTGGAGTTGAGGGATATGACCTCGAAAACCCGGGGATCCCCCAGGCATCTCTTTTATCCCCGATACCTGAGACGGTGTCAAAGACGGCGGTCACTCCAGCTGAGAAGTCATCGGAAGGTATTTCTACCTTTTCACCTCAATCCGTCAAAGCTGTCTCCACTTTTCATCACATAATCGGGAAATCAATGAAGGATCCTTTATTTTCTCCTGAGTTGATGACTGTTGCTTCTCATTCTGTAGGTGTTGAATCGACCGAGAGGACTGACGTGCCCCAGGGAACCACCACCGGAGCAAAACCCGCGGAGAAGGCTCAAGGAGAAAAGGACAAGGCTGCCACAGCAGAGTCAGGAAGGGGAACTGAATTGCCTAAGGCTGATGCTCCTCATGACGACGAGATGATATACGCCTTGAAAGACGATGGCGGTGGCGAAGGGCATGAGGAAGACCCTGACGTGGCTATAATCGGGGATTCTAAAAGCGCTGATGATATCACTTTGGCTGAAATGAAAGCCGAACAAGATAGACGTATGCAACTAAAAGTTGAAGATCTGGACCCCGAAAGCCTTAAGCCTCTTGCAGTGGTGGATGCTGGATCAAGGTTAGTTGTTAAGCTTTCAACTAGGTCTATTACAGAAGAGCTTACTAAAAAGTCTTCTCTTGATTCCAGTGTTCCGACCCTTGGGAAGAAATCAACCGATTCTAGCACTTCGGGTACAGGGAAGAAAAAGCCAAAGCGTATTTTGACTGATACTGAGAAGGAGGCTAAGGATGCTCAGAAGGCTGCTAAAAAATCTAAGTCCACTCCAAAGCCCAAGGGATGAAGTGCTTTGTTATATTTTGGCATTTAATTGGTCCGCAATTGTTGCAGCGAGTGCGGCCCTCGCATCTTCTTTTTCGCTTGTTTTCCTTGTACAAACTCACACGTTTGTGAATAAAAATAGTTTATTTCCTGCAATGTCTGATAGTTATTAGTTCAGTACTTAAATGAAAATACACAAGTATGCCAAATTTAAGTCATATAATGAAGTCATTGTTGGGGGAAATATGTATACGCATATATGCCCCCAGTCAATCTTGCGTAAATGAGCAAGAATCATTCAAGATTGGCTAAATCAAAAATCCAATTGCCTCCGATTGTCGGACGGAGCCATATTCTTTTTGTCGTTGATGCCTATTCTTTCTAGCATCTTTATACTCTCCTGTCCCATAACCAGGTTAGAGTTTCGTTGAGGCGGTCTCTCATCTGGGTGCACCTTCACGCCTCAGAGGACGTCGTATTCCCGTCCTTTATACTCTCTCTCGATTCTTGAGAGTTAGAGTTAAGAATGTCGTCTTCCCATTCTTCTGTATTTTTTCGTACGGACAGTCATTTTATTTACTCCTGCATATGGGTCATCCCCAACTTTCCAATTTAAATTTAACATTTTGTATTTTACAGTCATGATAGAATAATTGTCGAATGTATAAATAATGCAGGAAAGTGAATGACACACGATATTTTTATAGTGGTTCAGCTAAGTCGTAGCCTACATCCACTTTATAATTGTTTGTTCACATAAACAGACCTTTTAAGGAAAGTCGTGCCTTTTTACATAGCTCATGAAAACAAAAGAAATGACATTTCATATTTAGCTCAGATATTGTCGTAGGTGCTGAGCATTCCAGGCTCTGGGAATCTCTTCACCGTCCACGGTCGTTAGCTTGAATGCTCTGGTATCAAGCTTCCGTTGGATGGTGTATGGCCCTTCCCACTTTCGACCCAATTGGGTCGACGGCGGGAAGACTCGTTTCAATACTAGGTCTCCTGGTTCAAAAGTTTTGAAGCGAACTTTTCGATCATAATAACGTGCCACTTGATGCCGATGTCTTGAGGCGCGCAGGTCGGCTTCATCTCTTTTTTCTTCGATTATATCAAGAGATTCTAGGAGGAGTGCTTTATTCGTCATCGGGTCATAGTACGCAACTCGATGAGAAGGGACTTTAATTCAATCGGGATCACTGCTTCTGAGCCAAAGGATAGTGAATAGGGAGTATGGCCAGTAGCCGTCTTAAAGGTTGTCCTGTAGGCCCACAGAGCTAATGGAAACTCGTCTACCCATCTAGTTTTGGCCCGCTCCAACCGCTTCTTCAAAATTGATTTAATGACTTTGTTTATGGCTTCGACCTGGCCATTTGATTGCGGGTGAGCTACTGCAGTGTATCATTTATCAATCTTGTATTTCTGGCAAAAGTTTCTAAACTCAATGCTGTCAAACTGCGTCCCATTATCAGTTATGATGGTCTTCGGTATCCCAAATCGACAAATAATGTTTCTCACCACAAAAGTGATCACTTTCCTTGCTGTGATGGTTGTTAGAGGTTCAGCTTCCACCCACTTTGTGAAGTAGTCCACGACAACGATCACATACTTAGCTCCTCCTCTGGCAATGGGTAGCACTCCAATAATATCAATCCCCCACATGGCAAACGGCCACGGACTTACCATCGACTTAAGCTGAGTCGGTGGCGCTCTGGGAACTTTGGAATATCTTTGACATCTATCGCAGCGTCGTGAATAATCAGCCACGTCTTTATTCACGGTATCTGTACCGTAATATTTTCTTTGCCAAGGTTTGACCCCCAGTGTGATCTCCACACTCACCTTCATGCACTTCTCGCAGTACACGTTTGATGTCGTCATGTGCGATACACCGTAATAGGGGCATTGAAAACCCTCGACGATAAAGGACGTCGTCCTGTAACATGTATCTTGTAGCCTTGCGTATTACAGCTCGTCTTTCGCTCTTTTTTAATGGGTGGGTTCCGTCCTTGAGATACTTCTTAATTGATGTCATCCAGGATTCTCTTTCTGGTTCGACTTCCAAGACTAGCTCTGCTTCCATTAGGTCGAAGCTTGGCGATTCCAACACCTCGATCGGGACCGTTTCGGTTTCTTTAGGATTATCAAAACTTGCTAGTTTTGCCAGTCGATCTGCTTTCTGATTTTCCGTTCTTGGAATGTGTGTTATGCTATAACGCTCCAAACCTTCCAATAACTCCTTTACCTTTTTGAGATAAGCACTGAGTCGAGGTCCTTTAGCAGCAAATTCTTCCCGAACTTGACATACAACTATTTTGGAATCGCAATATATGTCTAGTGTCTTCACTCCCAAATCTTTGGCGAGTTTCAGCCCGACAATCAGGGCTTCATACTCAGAATCATTGTTAGTAGCAGTAAATTCCAACCGTAATGCATAATAAATAGATCGTCCTTCAGGAGTTATTAAAACAACTCCGGCGCTGGACTTTCTATCGTTCTTGGCTCCGTCCGTATATAATCTCCACGGACTAAGCTCCAACTCTTGATCCAAAGTAACTATCTTGTCACCCACCGTTTCTTCTTCAGGAATTGTAAATTCAGCTATAAAGTCAGCCAAGGCCTGCCCCCTTATTGATCTTCGTGGCTGAAAGTTCAGATCAAACTGACTCAGCTCGATATTCCATTTGAGTAATCGTCCCGATGCTTCGGGTTTCTGCAGCACTTGTCTCAAAGGTTGATCAGTATATACAATTATCGGGTGTGCCTGGAAGTAATGGCGGAGTTTACGGGAGGCAATCAGGAGGCTATAAGCAAGCTTCTCTATCTTCGGATAGTTGCGTTCTGCAGCAGCTAGTTTTTTACTTACGTAGTACACAGGCTTCTGGACTTTATCCTCTTCACGTACTAGTGCTGTGCTGACGGCATGTGATGATACCGCCAAGTAGACGAACAAATCCTCATGTTCCACGGGCTTCGATAATATTGGAGGCTTTTCTAGGAAATCTAATAGATTCTGGAATGCCTTCACACAGTCGGGAGTCCACTCAAAATTCCTCTTTCCCCGTTTTATGATATCAAAGAAGGGTACACACTTGTCTGTTGCTTTGGAGATAAACCTTCCTAGTGCTATAACCTTCCCGGCCAAGCTTTGAACATCCTTGATCTTCCGTGGCTCCCTTATATTCCGGATTGCTGCTATTTGGTCCGGACTGGTTTCAATTCCTCTGAAACTCACGATAAAGCCAAGGAACTTGCCTGATGCCACTCCGAAAGAACACTTCAAGGGATTCAACTTCATCCCATACCTTCGTAGTATGCCGAACATTTCTGCTAAGTCCTTCGTATGATTGAGAGACTGCTTGGATTTCACGAGCATATCATCTACATAAACTTCCATGGTTTTCCCGATTTGATTGTAAAACATGCGGTTGACTAGGCGCTGATAAGTGGCTCCCGCTTTTTTCAACCCAAATGGCATTACCACGTAACAATACAACCCCAAGTCTGTGATAAAGCTAGTATGCTCTTGATCTGGTATATGCATGGAAATTTGATTGTACCCGGAATAAGCATCCATAAAGGATAAAAGTTCATGCCTGGCCGTCGAATCTACTAGTTGATCAATTCTGGGGAGAGGAAAACTATCCTTCGGGCAAGCCTTGTTCAAATCAGAAAAGTCGATACACGTTCGCCACTTTCCGTTTGATTTTTTGATCAGGACAGGATTTGATATCCAGTCGGGATATTTTGAATCCTTGATGAACCCATTATTTTTTAATTTCTCTACTTCTTCTTTCAACGCCGCTCACCGCTCTGGGCCCAACATCCGTCTCTTCTGCTTGACTGGTGGGTGCTTTGGATTAATACACAAGGAGTGGCTCATGATGGTAGGCGAAATCCCACACATGTCAGCGTGAGTCCAGGCAAACACGTCCAGATTTGCCTTTAAGAAATTAGCCAATTCCCTTGCACTAATTGGATCTAGTTGCGAGCCGATCTTCAGTACTTTTGTTGGATCAGTTTCATCAATAGGTATGTCGATTGTTATTTCGTTGGGAGTTGCCTTCATGTCCCCAAGTTCTCTATCCTCTCTGGGATCTATATCCTCAAGCACGTCTGAGGGTGACTCTCTTAGGGCAAGACCCCTTAGTTGCTATGCTGAGGCCTCCTTTGGAGGGGCAGAATCATCCTTAGCATCTATGTTTAACCCCTTCATTAACATCTTTAACTCTGTCACGTAACAAGCTCGTCCCGTGGCTTGGTCGCCCCTCATCACCCTAACTCCTGAGTCAGTCGGGAATTTAAGAAGCAAGCACCAGGGCGCAATACATGCCCTAAATTCGGCAAGGGCCAGTCGGCCTAGGAAGGCATTGTAAGGCGACTCCAAATCCAGAACTACAAATGGCACGATCCTTACTCTCTGGCGGTCCCCCTGCCCTAGTGTGACTGGTAATTCCACAAAACCCATTGGAGCTGTAGATACTCCGTTAAAACCACGTATCCATCCTTGACATGGCTTTAAGTCTTTTGCTTCGAGCCTCATTTATTCGAAGGCTTTCTTGAAGAGGATATTGACCGAGCTTCCGTTGTCCACTAATACCTTATGGACCAGAGCGGGGCTAATTGTCGTGGTTATCACTAGTGGATCGTCGGTTGGGGATTGAACTCCAAACTCATCTCTATTGCGGAATACGACATCATCGGACATCGTTTTTTGCTGTTTTATTGGAGTGACGTCTTCAAGGCTGCTGCATTCTCCTACTTCATAATGCTTGGCGGCATTGATGTACTGGTCCATTGCTTTAAAACTACGACCAACCAAGTGAGGCCCGCCTATAATGGAGTTAATGACGATCCTCTTACCTTTTTACTGAGCCGTGGGTTTTGAAGCAGGCTGTTCTTGGTTCGGGGCTTGTCCCCCTTGCCCCCTGTCCCTAAGGGCGGCTTTGTACTCATCCAACTTCCCTTCTCACAGCAATTTTTCAATGATATCCCTCAAATGACGACACTCGTAGGTGGAATGACCGTGTGTACCATGAAATAAGCAAAACTTTCCTGTTTCAATCTCCTTCTCAGTAGAATCTCTGGGTGGTGGTTTTTTGTACTGCAATATGTTGTATGTGTCTAGATAAATGTTCTCCAACGTATCATTTAACGGCGTGTAATTTTCAAAACTCTGGAATCTGGGTCTTTTATTAGAGCTATAATATAAAACATGGCCAAGAGTTATGTATAAAGGTATAATAAATTAAGAAATTAAATTCTAATTAAAGTTCTATGGTTTAACTTAAATACCATGACCATATAAATGTTGTAATGTTCCTGTTTGTTATCAAAATTCGACGAAGCCAAAGACGTCGGAACCGTATCGACGGGCGCAACATTTTGAAGCTGGATGGACGAAGTTGAAAGCAACTAAAATCTTCAGTTAAATTAAATACTAGTTTAATTTAACTGAAACAAACCGTTTTGATGACAAATGGAATCAAGGTGAGTTCAAATCACTCAGTTTTTATCCCGCTTATATTTTATATAATTCGGGTTTAATATTTGTATGCTGTGGTTGTTGTTGCTGGCCACTTAATATATTATTTCACATTGACTAAACCTATTAAATTAAACATTGTTTAATTTAATCGAAGTCGATCGTTATTTTTAACGATCGTAACCAACAAAACTAACTTACCTTGTTGGTAAAGTTTATAATAATATATAAACATATAAAATTAATAATTGGATGTTTAAATACAGTTATTGGTTGATTGTTAGAAATTATATTTGTATATTGAATTGAATGGTATTATTTGAGATAACCTATTTGGATGTAGAGAAAATAGGTTGGAGGGATCCAACTGGATTCCTCAAATATATTAAAAGTTAATTATTTTCATATTAACATAATATGAACTATTCTTATTGGATTATTGTTTTGGTTGTTGATTGTTGACTACATATTCAATGTTTATTTGTTTAGAACCAATGAGCAGTATTGGTTGAGTAACTGACAAGTTATGGCCTATAAATCAATCGTTTTGTGAATATTGATTTACTGTTAGGTAAATCGACAGGAATAAAATTACGAGATTTATTTTATATCTAAAATAGATTTAAAACTATTATT
This sequence comes from Allium sativum, assembly GCA_030737875.1. Classification (NCBI taxonomy): domain Eukaryota; kingdom Viridiplantae; phylum Streptophyta; class Magnoliopsida; order Asparagales; family Amaryllidaceae; genus Allium; species Allium sativum. The sequence goes on from CM060909.1 coordinate 471,861,257, forward strand.
TTGAATAAAAGATTATAAAAAGGAAATAATAATTATTATTTATTATTTAAGTTTATATGTAATGATTAAAGGGTTTTATAAAACATTTTTCTTATGAAAATTTATAAGTGAATGAGCAAAGATTAACGTAACAGTTATGAATTTGATTCCTGATTGTTGGTGACTTGCGGGCTGATGATGTAAGAATTGGGTAATGGAGTTCTCGATTGAAGATGATGGTTTTAAATTGGTTCAGGGGTGCGAATTTCTGGGATTCGATCGTTTTAGGTGGGGAGGAGGTCGATGAAGTGGTGTGACTGTATGTGTTTATGAATCGAATCTTGGTGATTGCATTCGTGATTTTTGCTGAGAGGGGTGGTTAAAGTACGCGATTTTCGGTGATGGAAGAGGGAGATGCTCAGTTTGGATTGGAAATTGATTTGAGGAGGAAGGTGAAGGCGTACGGAGTTACTGAGGTTGGTGGGTTCGGATTTTTGTGGGGAAGAGATAGTGAAGACTTGGTTGGAATTAAGGTAGTGCCGCTTGTTTAGTGGTTGTTTGGGCAGTTGTTTTGGGGTTGAACGCAATTTTATGGGGTGGTAGTGTGGTAATGGTAGAAAATGAGGACTGTGGGTTGGTTGTGTAGCAAGTGCTTGTAGCTTGTTTGTGGTGCTTTGTTTCTTCCGAACTGGTTGTGTATGTGCAGTATAGTGTAGGAGATTTGAATGCATGATTGTGCAGAGGGGAGTAAGGCAGTGTTCAGGTTGGATGAATCAGTGTAGAGAGGAGTATGGAGTATATCGATTGTGATGAAGCAGTGTAGAGAGCAGTATGGTTTAGAAGTTGTAGGTATCGTGCGGTTGTGAAGGATGGAGTATTCGAAGCTGTATGGATTGGTAGAACAATGAAGAAGTGAAGGAAGGTGAGGGTGAATAAGAGATGTAAAAGTAGGACTAATTGTTTGCAAGTTGTTTGGCTGTTGGTCAGTTGAGGATGTATATGGTAAGTCTGAATATAGTTGTGTAAGAAGAATTGGGTAACTTGCATAGGAATGATGACACTGGTATGAGCTGATGTATAGTTGTGTCTGAATGAGAAGAATTGTGTGAAAGAAGAGAAATTGTAACACAGAAAATGCAGATGTAATGTCAAATTGAAATACAAAAATGTTCTTGAAGAAATGCAAATTGTATCCCTCTTCCAAACTGCAATGCAGAAATGTTTTTTTTTAGTTAGTGATGGAGGAATGACAGAGAACAAAAAAAAAAGGACTCAAACAGAATGAAAATAAACACAAGGAACAGAATATAAAAATACAACAGTTGTTCTAAGGAAACTAAAATGACATGCAACACCAAGAAAAACTCTAATGCAATTTTTTTCTTTAAATATAAATGTTATACTAAATGAAAACGAACATAAAAACACAAACAAAAGAGACAACACAAGATTAAAACAAAAGACAACATTGAATGGAAACAAATGCAACAATTTTTTTTCGAGCAGTCTAGAACTAACACTAAAAGAAAATGAGCAAACACACACAAACAAACAAAAGTGAACAAAATCAATACAAAACAAACACACAAAACTTTTTTTTGAAATAGTAAAACAACAAACAAAAAAATTAATTCAAATAATAAAATCAAAATTAAATTCTTTCCCTGGCAACGGCGTCAAAAAGTTGTTCGACGACAGAAATTCTATCGAATTAGAAAAACATCGCGAAGTGTATAAAACTGCATGCGCACGGCGTACACTTGTAGTGCGTGACGAATACCGGTCGATCCACGGATAAAGAAATAATTCTAATTTTGTTCAATCAAATTAAAACAATGTCAAGTGAAATTTTAACTAGCTAAAAATTGTAAAATATAACAAACTAACTAATACATGAGTTAACAAAACTATAAGACTAAATGACAACTTAGGAATAATTCCACTCTCTAGTTCACGTGAATCAACATAAAATGAAATCATGATCTTTTTTTTTTGTCATTTGTGAATTTGGTTGATATGATTATTATAAGCATAGTTTATTCATGCTATTAATTAGCACAAAATAAACTATCAAACTATAACATACCCACTAAATCACCTTACTAGTTCTAATGAAAAATGACAACAAGATGAAAGTGAAAATATACTTTAAGCATGGCCTATGAACTATTAATTAGAACTATATACCATAAAAATTTATTTCAGTCTCCACTTAATCACCATCATCATATGTAGATGAAGAGGTAATTAGTGAACATATGACTAAGCATAGCCTATTTGTGTAAATAACATTGGCTATCAAACTCAATAATGAACACATAAAACCAATAACATCAACATGACATGAAGCACAAGAAGAGAGCATGAATAAACACATTATGTTGCACCTACATAATCAAGAGAGCTTCATTACCCCTAAGTTGTAAAAGATTAACCTCTGATTATGTAATCATAACAACAAAAGTAGATTGCAACATTAAAAACAAAGGAAAAGAAAGGACTAATTAACAAAAAACAAAATAAAACTAAACTACTTGCATGAATTTAAACTACGCTAATGCATACAGTAAATAACAAGAATTAAATGGACAAGAAATTAGATTGCATTAAAATGAAAATTACATAAAAGGGAAATGGCTAAGAAGCCATGAAAGAAAGAAAGAACTTTTGTTTCTGATCCTACAAACTAACAAACTAAAAGATAGGATCCTTAACATGTACATAAGTGGTTATTTATACATGAGTAAAACCCTAATTCAACTTTTAGCCTGCTACCAAAAATGCCCTTTTGGAAGTGTGGCCACCAGGTAATCCTTAAGCTTTAATTAATCCATCATCAAATTTGCATGAAGCTTTAACATCCATTTATTTGTCCATTAGCTTCTAAGTGTAGAATTAGGTAAGTGGGAAGGTAGGTGGGGTCATCCATGATCACGTATGAGAATTTCCTTTTCATTCCTTTGCGCGCGCGCGCACACCCACACACACACACACACACACACACATATATATATATATATATATATATGAAGCCCTCTTCACAAGAACCAAATTTCTACAAAAACAATGAAAATGTCCAAATAAAAATTTCAAAATAACATAAGCACAAAGATGACCATTTTACCCCTGTATGATGATAATGTATGATGTTTTGAAATCAATTGAATTATGGTTTAAACATGATAAAATACTCACATATTACATTTGTTTTACTAAAAATAGATGAAATATGGATGTAAATATGTGCACATTTACATGCACATCAGTATTCATTGAAAGACCTAAAGTGCATGTGCAAAACCAAAAAATAGTAAGAAAACTGGAGAAGTACAAAGATTGGTTGTCGTATGAGCAAAGAGAGTACAAGCAAAGAGAGAGTATAGACTCTGGAGAAGTATTTACTTATGTAGCTCATTTATTCTCTATTAGATTACTTGTTCATTTGTTAGCTCAAAATGAATAAGAATTTTATCAAGCCAATAAAAGATCTAGATTTTTAAATGGTAGCCTCAACAGAGTTTATGTGAAGTAATATTAAGGCTACAACATTAAAGGATAGTAAAATAAAGCCTTGAAATTGAAGAAAAACCCAGTTCATGGTTTAAAACAAACACCTAAAGCTTGGAAACTAGAATTGATAAATATTTTATAAAGTGTGGTTTTGTAAAGTGTCGCTCATGAACAATCCCTTTATATCAAGAAAAATCAAAAGTGCAGTTAACATGTGACGATTTAGACAAGGGTTCCAAAGTCATGGGTTCGTATCGAGACATCAAAGAAATGCCCAATTTGAATAAAGTACCACTCACTTTATCAAAAAAATTAAATTAAAGATAAGTAAAAATGTTGATGTTTTAATTATATGGTTGGATGTGGATTATTTGATATTTATTGGAAACAATCCAAGAGCATTTGATGAATTCAAAAGGTAAATATAATTAGAGTTTGGGATGACATATATGAAATCATATGGCGAAATTGGTAGACACTACGGACTTGATTGGATTGAGCCTTAGTATGGAAACCTACTAAGTGAAAACTTCCAAATTCAGAGAAATCCTGGAACTAAAAATGGGCAATCCTGAGCCAAATCTCAAGGGTTTAAAAAAGAGAATAAAAAAGGATAGGTGCAGAGACTCAATGGAAGATGTTCTAACGAATGGAGTTGACTACGTTGCGTTGGTAACTCAAATTCTTCTATAACAAAAAAATGATTAATCAGACGAGAATAAAGAGAGAGTCCGAGAATCTCCTAATTGTTCCAGAGCAACTAGAAAGAGATTCTTTAACAAAAAAGAATTCAGTTCAGATGTAGGATACCTATCCAGAAGTTTTCGCAACTCAATCATGTATGATGGAATCATCAAAGATTTTACCTTTTCTAACTCTGTTTGTAACTCACTAGAGGCTTAGAAAAAAAAGATAAGATGGATACAAACGAGTTGAGTCACGGAACTAGAATAGAGCAAGACGGGTATCAACCTCTACGGGAGAATCACTCAAAGATGTGCGAGCCTCTAGTTCTGCCTAGCCTCATTGAAAGCATGAGAATTGGAGAGATGAGTTGATCCAAGACCTTCCTTGAAAGATTCTACGGCTCCCTTATTACATTATACTATCCTGAAATCCAAGTGAGTAGACATCTATCACTCAAAAAGCATATGCATGTGAACTACGGAACACATTCATGATGAATCAATGCAAATCTCTTAACATAATCTAATAGTATCTGGTATGAAGCTCTCAGGACCTACTGAAGAAGAGAAAATTAGATCTAGCACAATTCAAGTGCATATTATAACTTCATGTTACTTGACTAAAACGAATCCTAACATATTTTATGAGTTTGACTAATTAGTCATTATATGGAAGCTAACACAACACTACATTTGAACACCGCTAAAGGGATCCTTTAATATATCAAAGGTATACTTGATTTAGGTTTGTTATATTTGTGATCTAACTATTTCTAGTTGGTTGGTCACAACGGTACTGATTGGGCATGACTTGTTAGTGACCGTAAAAATACAAATGGACTCTTTTTTTTTTTTTTTTTACAAAAGACATGACTGCCATTCAAAGTTCACAAAAACAATTAACTGTGACACCATCCATCCGTGTAGTTAAGTATGTTGTCGTTCAGTTTGTGTTTATCATAAAATTTGGCTTCAAGAGCTTTAAAATAGTAGCACGTGTTACGACATAATGCAACAAATAGTTTTATGGATAACTAGTCAACCATAGCTCTTGCGAGGAATGTCATCTTCCGTGATCGAAGTTCGCATATGGACAAACGTCGTCATTCCATTCGTGTGCACCTGAAAAATAAGTTCAAGTGAAATATGTCAGTTTGAAAGATCAAATAGCAGATATCTTTACTAAGGTTTTGAAGAATGAAGGCTTTAGAAGACTGCGAGCCGTGCTTGGAGTTACAAAATCAGTTTAAGGGAATGTTGAAAATAAACTTGTTTTTTAATTCGTTAGTTTATTTTTATCCATTAAAAAAAAAAATGGTTGTCGGTGAGTATGTGAAAAATCTGAAGTTCATCCGTATTTGTATCCAAAATATGAAGAATTGTCGGATATTCGAAAAATAAAGTTGAGGGAATGGCTACATTCGCATTCGATACTTATCCATCCAATTTTGCCAAGGTTGTTGTTAACTTCTATGTATTTTAGCGCATAAAGTAATTTCCACTTACTATTATATCTAAGTAATGATATTTAATATATACACAATAATTGATAGTTGCTACTTAGAATATATTTTTTGGCATAACCGACCGGTATTTATAGTGATCCATACACTTGTTATTATGAAAAATAATAATTACAATAGTTATAGGAGTATGGCAAATTGCTAGACTACTGTTTCGGTTTTTAAAGTGGATCGTCCACTACGTATGATATTTTAAGTGGTTCATGCGCTATTTCTAATCTAGATTATAGTTCAGAAGCTAAAATAAATACTAGACTACTATAAAATCGCATCTCCACGCAGGGAGTAGGTTACATAAAACAGTAAATACTAGCTACACTTTTGCAACTCGTACTAACACAAGCATACCACTTGCAGTGTTGTACAAGACAATTACCATGAGAGGACCATACAACAGGTCTCCATCTTGAGCCACGAAAAGAGCAAATACAGCTGTAGCAAATTGTGACATCACTCTAGCCATTGCACAACCGATTTGACATATCATGGATCACCATAGGTTATACGAAAGATTGAAAGTGGGCATGGAGGAAAACAATAACTCCACCATCCGAATGGGCAATGTCGAGAGCTAGAAAGCATCACCTGTATTGCCATAAGCACAGTGAAGGCAACATCACCATCACGCTAGTACCCAAAAAATAACTTCGACAGCACCAAGCTACATCCATGTCGTTCCATTTCTAAATTGCAACACCAAAACCAAAATAACAACCCAAAAGCACACATAAACAACACATCTCCTACTCAATATGATACCCAGAGATCACAATCGAACCCAACAAGACAAAGCCAAGGCACACACTGAATATCAGGCTACATAAAATGAACCAACACGGTCTTCCCCAAAACTGGAAACGCCAAGACACTCACACAAAATTCTCCGAAATAGAAAGAGCAACCTCCTCATTAGATTATGAAGAAAGACGTGCCAGGAGTTAGCAAGGATGAGTCGCGAGTCACCTCAAGCATCCAGACGTTGCTGTGCACCAAGGCACTCCACGCTGAGTGCAACCCTACCAGCACTAAACAAGACGAAACCCACAGTTGAATCATGAGTCAGAGACATGTGGTTGCCTGAATGAGCCTCCGCGTTTAGAACTGAAGGGAATCGTCGAGAGGAAAGAGCAAGTCGTTGTCGGATTGAGGATAAGATGGGTTTTGGTAGACAAGCTCGGATCTGGAATTTAAAAACGCGTTTTGGTGGGGCTTCCACACGGGTGAAAGCAGGAAGCAAGGGGGAGATAAGGAGTGGAAGAGATTAGGAGTGGTAGAAGATCGTTGCAAGATTCGAAGGTGAAGAGAAAAGGAAATGACGTGGAGGAAAAAGAAAGCTTTATGTCTCATTAACCAACGCCTCGACCAAAACGAGCTTTTTGATAGGTGACTTAAAATTATTATTTTCTTAGTATGTTTTTATTTATTTAGTACATGTATGACAAAATTTGAATCTGGATTTGGTCGTTTGTAGGCATAAAAAGTATATAATATATTTGTTTAGATATTCATAGAATAATCAAATCGACCGTTAAGGAGATTTCCTACTGTAAGAGCCAAAAACAAATTGTCTGAGCCAATGAATTTAGGCATAATTTTCGCTTAACAATAATGTTTTATCCGTTGTTTCTTCTTTCTCCATTCTTTCTTCCTCAAATCTGCTTTTCCTTAAATACAAATTCTTTCTACCTATTCTTAAACCCGACTTCTTTCATTTTATTTCCTACGCCTTAGATCTAGCAGCGTCTATGACAGAATAACTTTTCTTCTCTTCACTGCTGATTCACATATTCCTCAAATATCTCCTCTTTCTTCTCATATATCTTTTCAAATCTAGATATTCGATAGCAAACTCTTGGATCCAGATTAGAACCCTAGCCAGTTTCCTTACTATCAAATATTTTGCGTTAAATTTGTGTTCGAGCTCTCTTTCCCTCTCCAATCATTTTGATGACCAGGTATAACACTTCCACTTTTTCAATTTTATAAGTTTTTTAGTAATCGAAAGCTGTTTTTTGAAAATTTCATGTTAATTAATAGTTGCTTGATTTCAAGTTAGTGATTGATGTGGCTTGATTTATTATATTGATTTTATTTCAAATCTTGCTTCTTCTTTTTCAAGATTTCCAAAGGTGATGAAAAGAGGTCAAATTTTTGATACTGCTTTCAAATTGAGGTAATTTATTGTTTCATTCTGTCGCTGATATAGACAATTTTTGGTTAAATTAAGCAATTTTACTGTATAGTCACGTTCTGCTTCATCAATAGCAAGTTGAATTGAAGTGATACGTTTTTTTTTCTTAGATTGATTTCTTATTTATTTTTCTGTCATTTAACCTTTGGTTTTTGACTTAATTCCAACCTGCTTCACTGAAAATTATTCAATTTAATTGGAAACTAGTGAAGGAGATGTTCAAATTTAGTGTTTTTACTATTTCAAAATAAGATGGTTTCTATTTTAAGTCTGGATGTTGTTTATCTTTTGAGTTCTTTTTATTTTAAAGTTTAAAAACAAAGAAATTTGTAGACAATTTAATTTTTTTTCTTAATCTCCTGAGTTTCGAGAAAATCATCATAACTGAACCATTTGTAAGGATGTAATTATAAACATGGATCTACTTGTCAGCTCACTTCAGGGGTTGAATCTAAAGTTGTTAATGTAGACACGAATAAACCACTTCCACCAAATCAGTTGGGGGGCTGTGCTTTCGTGGACCAAACATAATGAAAGGTATATTTTGTAACAAACATTTAATTAACAAGCAAACTATTGTTAGAAAAAAGTATTCTACCCCACATCAAGGAGATCCATTCATTTGTTACCATGATTAACGCCTTATTGCAAGTACATCTAAACCATCATTTTTTTTCTTGAATTTTTTTTTAAGTAACTTTATCATCAATGAATAGTTGGGATGGCACTGAATGCACGGAGACATCGTTTTAGCTATTAAGGACAATGGATTTGCTCATCGAACGTTCTTCTTTTAGCTTTCAGTTTTGACATTCGTCATTCTCTTGGATTATTTTTCAACTTTGAATTAATAAATTTATACTAATTTTTTTGTTAGGCTTATTTGCTAATTTAAGGTATAAAATGAACCCTTGGCCAGTTTTAAGGATTAAATGGGAATCACACTTTCAAACAGACTAGTGAAAATTTTCATAAAGCCACATGTTGCAAGATTTATGCATTGATTATTGTATATATGATAAACATTAAAACAATGACATCAAACTGGAGTCATACAGGGTACTTCAATAATCCAGAGGCCACAAAATTCAATTTTGATACGATATGGAGGGGCGGTTAGAGCACAACCAACAATGGCTTGTTCACTTACTAAACAAGCCACGGAGCAACCAGGTGTGGCTTGTTCACTCACCCGTGGCTGGTCTGTGGCTAGTTTTGAGCTCCTCCGTGGCTGGTTCACCCAACAGAGGCTGGTTCTTATAACGGCAAACTGTTTGCCGTTATAAGATTATAACGGCAAACACTTTGCCGTTATAAGATTATAACGGCAAAGTGTTTGCCGTTATAATCTTATAACGGCAAACAGTTTGCCGTTATAAGAACTAGCCGTTGCAACCAAACGGCTAGTTCACTTCCTCCCTATAAACCACCCTATCTCCTTCTTCTTCCTCCTCCACACAACCACTCCACCTTCCCAACTTCTTCATCAACAAAATGTCTTCGTCTGCACCCAAGCGAAGCGGAAAAAAAACCATAAACAAGAAACTCATGTCCCAACCGCACTCGTCATCGTATGCGATGCAACGGTCAATCCAACAACAGCAATCGTTGCAGCCATCTCACGAATATGGCTACTCGTCGTATTCAAATTATCCATACCGTCCACCGTACCAACCGCTCGGTCATCCTAATTTTTCTCCCATCCAATCGTCCGTCCCGCCACAGTTTTACCAACGACCGCCCGGGGTAGGCGTGTACGACGATCATTCGTCGTATATGTCAATGATGATGCAGACCGAGCAAAGTCAACAACCTCACCTAACTCCACAACAGACCGAGGTTCGTGACCGCGAAGCGATGCAAAATCTGCAAAGACAGTTTTCGTATGGGTATGTCTCTCCTACTACCGAAGAAAATGTTGGGACTTCTACGGAGGAGGAGGAGGAAGATGCAAATGAGGAAGTAAATGTTACAAATTCTGAAGAATTGAATGAAGAATATGTTGCACCTATCAGTCCCGAATATAACCAAAAGAAGAAGAAGAAGGTGAAGTCTTTAAGGAGCATTTTCAGTAAACGACACCAAACCGAAGTTGAATCGGAGCCGAATCACGGAATAGAAGATATTGAGGATGATAATGCTGAAGGGGAAGATATACCAGCGGATGGAAGAAGAAAACAATGTAAGTTTACTTCCGAGCAGTACGTTTCACTTGCTAAATCGTGGATACGCATTTCACAAGACAGCATTGTTGGAAATAATATGAAAGGTGAGAAATTTTGGGAAAGAGTAGCAGAGTTCTACAATTCGTTGGAAGCGAGGAATAGAACATGGGCATCACTTAGAGGCGGTTATAGAGTTATGAATGCCGCGTGTCAGAACTATCTTGCAATACTGACAGCCTTGGAGAACAGACAGCAAAGCGGTGCTGCACCTTATGACGTTGTAAGTAGCGTAGATTACTTTGAAAAATAACTTACTATACTATGATCGATTAGTTAGAAATGACATACGCTCATATAATATCCACTTTGTGTTACAGATTGAAGAGTCACGAAAGGCCTACCAGCAAAAGTATGGTCATCCATTTAAATTCCAAGACTGTTATGAGCTTCTATCTAGGTTGCCGAAGTGGAAGAACCCCAGCAACTTCATGTTTGAGCAGCAGAACAAAGCTAGAAGGATGAACTACTCTGATTCTAGTCCAGGAAGTGGCCCGAGTTCGCAAGAAAGAAACCCTTTATTTGGAAGTAGTGATGGACGACCTGTCGGCAGATCCAAGGCAATTCAGCTGGAGCAACGAGGTGCAGAGTTTGCTAGATTTATGGAAACAATGGAGAGTTCATCTAAGGCAACAAAAGAGCATAGAGCTCGATTTTCGGTGGAAAGAAACCTTAGCGACGAAGATTTCCAAAAGGCAGTTAGGGATGATCGAGAGCTCCGCAGACAAGAACATGCGGAGAAACAAGCCATGGAAGAAAAGAAGCTGGAGGAGCAGAAAGCTTTGGCGCAAGAGAATAATTATGTTAAAATGATTACATGTGATTTTAGTAAGCTTACCCCTCTACAGCAAGAACTAGTAGCCGAGCAGATTGGAGAGTATAGAAAAAACAAAGGAAGCAGAAGCGGAAGCGTTAGTGGCTCGTATATGGACTAGCTATGTATGTTGGGTTAAGTTGTAATATGATTGTGAACTGTTTGTAGTATTTATGTGCTGGTGGGTGTTTATGTACTAGCTATATATGTTGGGGTGAGTTGTAATATGATTGTGACCTGTTTCTAGTATTAATGTAGTATTTGTTGTTTATGTACGAGCTGTATATGTTGGGTTGAGTTGAAATAATGATACAATCTACAATATGATTGGAAACCACATTTATTGACTCAAGTACGCACTGATAGATAGTTCAAATGATACATAGTACACGACTACACACTGATACATAGTTCTAGTACCAACTACTGATTCCGACTATTCCTTCCTTTATGCGCCCACAAATGTTCCACCAACTGGTCACGCAATTGGAAGTGTGCAGCTTGATCTTCAATGTGTTGAACCATATCAACATATTCTTCCATTGAGTTTACATCTTTATGGGGTTTTGCATTTGAGCCCGTAAACATGTCAGGATAATTAGACTTTTGATTCTTATATCCGCCTCTTTCAGACTCCACAATCATGTTATGTATTATTATACAAGCATACATGATTTCTGAAAGCACTCTTGCATCATGAAAACGAGTAGGATTTCGTAAAATATGAAATCGGCCTTGTAAAACACCAAACGTACGTTCGATGTCCTTTCTGTAGCTAGCTACTTTTTCAGTGAAATACCTTTCTTTATCATTTGATGGAACTTTGTACCCTTGCATCAAAGTTCTCCACTTTGGGTATATTCCATCGACTAGGTAGTACCCAGTTTTGTGTTTGATATTACCAAGTTTATATGAAACATCTGTTGACAATCCGTTAGCAAGTTCTGTGAAAAGATATGATTGTTTTGAAACATTTATATCATTCAATGAACCTGGGACTCCAAAAAAAGCATGCCAAACCCATAAATCGTCTGTTGCTACTGCTTCAAGGATCATTGATGGCACTTTCTTATGTCCAGTGAACATTCCTTTCCATCCCGTTGGGCAGTTTTTCCAAGCCCAATGCATGCAATCTAAACTTCCAATCATACCTGGAAATCCTCTGGCTTCCGCCCTGCGTAGTATCCTGGTTATATCGTTAGGTCCAGGCGTCCGTAGATACTCCTTCCCAAACTCTGCAACAACTGTTTTACAGAATTCTTTCAGACACTCTATTGCTGTTGATGCTGCGATTCTGAAATATTCATCCATTTGATCGCCAGATGTTCCATAGCTTAACATCCTCAACGCCGAGGTGATTTTGATGTGTGGTGAATGGCCGATTTCTTGTGCTCCGTTCAGTCTATAAGTGAAATATGGATTTGACTGGTGAAGTTTAAGATATATTTTTGAGAAAATAGCCGGACTCATACGGTAACGACGGCGGAACAAAGTTATATCAAAGGTTGGATTGTCGATGAAGTAATCCCTCATTAGTCTTTCATGTCCATCCTTGTAGTCTCTCTTATACCGTCGGTCAATCCGGCCATGCATGCTACCCCGATGGTTGCTAGTTGAGCCTTCAGCGAAATAATTGGAATACGCAACCATTGCGTGCTGTTCCAGCTCCTCCTCCGTCTCTTGCTCCACTTCTAGTTCGGAATTATCAGTTTGATTCTTCTTGTTTTTGTAGTAATGGTAGTATAGATTTGGATCCATTGCTTGCTTTTTTATAAGTTGAGTTTCGTTGTTATCTCTAAGCGTATCCGAACGAGAGATATATATAAGCAAGGATGGTAAACTAAATATCTCTGACATAGAGTACATGTAGGAAATAATGGGTGGCAATAATGGTTCCAACATGATGGTTCTGTCATTGAGTAGTCAATTCGGATAGTTGTTGTGATGTGAAAGGTTGGCACTAAATGGTTGGCAATAATGGTTCTGTCATTGAGTACTCAATTCGGACTGTTGTTGTGATGTGAAAGGTTGGCACTAATTGGTTGCCAATAATGGCTCTGTAATTGGTAAGACAAGAGATGGTCCTTTCCCTAAACCATGGTAGGTGTACGTGTTTGAATTTGATGCTGGTGTGCTCAGTTGTTGTAGTTTGTATGATTATGGTTTGGCATTTCCTTCTGTTCTACTAGTTGTCATTGTTCCAGTTGTTTCAATTGCTCAATAGTTGTACTAGTTGTTGAAGTTTGTATGATTATGGTTTGTCAATAGTTCTACTAGTTGTCATGATATTATAGTTGTTTTCATTATGTCGCAAGCAGAAATAAGGCACCTGGGAACGGCCCATTTTTCGTAACCATTTCGTGAATTGAAATGGTTAAAGCACTGGTGGACGACCCTTTTTTTGGTGCTGGTAGTCTCTTCCGAATTAAATGACAACAGTATACGAAATTAATAGTAATGGCACCATTTTTCGTTCTGCAATGATGTGACTGGACAATGTAGAGAATCTAACATAATATCACGAGGTTAATAGTACATGCCAACATTTCTTGTGATGGCACCATTTATCGTGCTGCAATGATGTGACCGGACACTGTAGGGAATCTAACGTAATATCATGAGATTAATAGTAAATGCCAACATTTCATGTGATGGCACCATTGAAATAGTTCATACAGACACAACAACTGACGATAGTACATGCGAACTAGCTCAATCAAAGCATGGAGTTGGAATTAGTAACTTCATTAAAATGCATTTTACGTTTAGTCTTACGGGCGTCGCCTGATGTTCAATCGCAACTGCTCATTATCACTTCGAACACGTCTATTTTCCCGTTCGAGTTCGTTACAATATGCTATTCCCCGAGGACACAAAGGTTGGTCTATCCATTCCGTGTAATTGCAACCATTTGGAAAGGCTGGGCATCGCTGAATGCGCCGACCTATATTGTTTCCCTCTGCTTGAACCACAACTTCAACCGCGTACCCGCAGTAGCAATGAACTGGATAGGAATCAACTATTTGTTCCTGCAGTGGTACACGAAAGAACTCTGCTTCCTGAGTTGACCGAGTGACAACTTGTTCAGATGATACTTGAACAGGTGGGACTTGAGTTTCATATGGAGGTTGAACGTTCAGCTGTTCGTACGACGGTTCAGTTTGCGGTCTAATTTGGTTTAGGAACTGAAATTCGTCTTGAAGCTCCTGTAGCCTCATTTCGTTGTACGCCTGTTCCTCGGAGTCTGTAGAAGATGACCACGAAGACATCTTCAGTGAGTTCTAATAGAAGGATGTGCTCTAAGAATGAGAACGAAGGTGTTTGAGTGCGGTAAGTTGTGACTAAGTAACATATGTATATATAGCTGCAATATTAGTTATGGTGTGAATGGTCACTAGCTACACTTTGCGATTTTCAAAGCTTGTGTAGGTAAACAAACAAAATACTGATGTAACCGGTCACTGGTACGACTGTAGGGAACACTGTAGGGAATCTGCTTTTTAGTGATAAAGTGTATCGAGGACGACCCCCTGTGGCTACAGACTGAGAGCTGGACTATATTCCAATAACTCTCGACAAAGAGTGACATGACGCCACTGTCACATAAAAGATGACTGCACTATGCGAACTGTGCAAGACGTGACCAGTCAATGTGCTACAGTCCGTCGATAATTTGAATTACTTAGGTCGTTAACTTGATTTCGCAGCTTTCTTATTTCTTCCTCTAGTTCCAAAGCATACGTAATTGCAATGATGTGACCGGACATTGTACAGAATCAACCATAATAACACGAGAACCCTGTAAACCGTATTCAAGTATGTTGAATTGTAAATGTTGGTCGTACATTGCCCTTATAAGTACTCCATATCTGATAATCCATCTCATACCTTCTACAGCTTCAAGCAGCACCGTTGTAGAGTAAAGGGAGAAAATTTATTTTCTTGTTTTCTTAAAGGTAACGTTTATTATCAACAAAATTCGTACTTCTAGTTACTCTACTAATTCTACTGATGCACAGGTTACATGGACAATTCAAAAATAAGTGATGAAGAAATGGGAAGGATTTTTGATGAGTACGAACGAAACTTAGTGAACGATAACGAAAAGGGTTTAGTTCATGATACACAAGTTGAAGAGGTGCCCGTCGCGATTCAGCATCGAGCGGTTACAGCTCCGCGTCCTTCTCCAGTAAATCAACGACCTAGTAATAGTGCTTGTAATAATTCTCCTACTCCAGATTTTTCGTCTAAGGATTTGCTGGCCCTCGTAAAATCCTATATTGAGGTTGAAAAGAGAGATGAGTTGCTAATGCAAAGTGGAGGGGGTTTAACATATGAAGAAAGATGGGCAATGATCACGAGGCTATACAACAACCATCGTTCCCGGCCCACTACACGAACATCGGTTGAAATCCAAATGGCTAATCGTCATTTTGCAGACGCTTGTGATCGGTACACAAAGATTATCGAAACTGTTGAAGATGAGAACATATTTAAAACAAATCAAGCAACATATGATTCTCGTTACCTTTTCGAGTATGGTGAGGAGTTCGTTGGTTACGAAGCGTATAAACTACGCTACAGTTGGTTGACCCGCTATGGAACTGAGTAGGCTTATGGTATGGTGATTTTATTGTTGTTTTACTGTCTATTTACTTTGCTGTTTGTGCGTAGAATATGGAGTTATATGTAAACCTTGTTATGTTGGCGTGCTGTTTAAGAATTTTGCATTTCTACATGAGAAGAGGGAAACCTTGTTCAACATCAAATTCAAACGTTATTACATTCCAAATAACTCTTACAGGAACTAGAACAACAGAAGATACCGGCTCTACACAAAAACATTCTCTACACATAAATACAGTGTCTACACATAACCAAATGTAGTCTCTACACAGAAACATAATCAAAACGTACACAAAATACATCGAAAGCACATAATAGCGGTAGTCAACAAATACAGAACACATACTCAAACAATAGGAACATACAACTGACAACTGCGAAAACGTAAAACATCGAAAGTACATAATCATAGTAGTGAATAAATACAGAACGTCTACTCAAACAACAAGAACAGACAACTATCAACTAGGAATACGTAGAACAACAAAAGTACATAACAGTAGGACCAAAAAATGCATAACAGTGGTAATACAACAAAAGTACATAACACTGGTACATAACACCGGTACTCAAAAAATGCAGAATGTCTACTCCAACAGTAGGACCATACACCTGACAACTGCGAAAGTACATAAAAGTGATAGTAACTCACTCGTCCGAGTCATCTGAATGTGTACGTGGACGTGTGCGGCGCCGATGACGTCTCTCATGATCACCAACATCTGGAGGCTGACTGGACCCAGCACTAGACCTATGGTGGTAATACATCTGCAAGTCCTGAAGTCTCTTGCGCTCTGCCTCAAGCTGGGCCTCTAAATGCGCCTGCTGCTGTCGTGCCTCCTCTGCAACACGACGTAGCTCACCATCATAGTAATCTAGGCTACGCCTATGCTCTATATAGCCCGTATGCCTAATCCCCATCTGCATATCATACAGATCATGATATGATACCTGTGTATGATCCGGGTAATCGTGATGGGCCGGAGGATGAAACACGTCAACGTAACGATCCGGTCCAATGGTGGGCACTGCCATGGTCCATCCAAAATGACTGGCGGCCGCCACATGATCAGCTGCACGAAAACTCTGACTGGACTGGGTAACATCCTCGACAACAGGTGGACGTATGCCGTGTCGTATAGCAGATGGCCCTACTAAATCAATCGATGCTGCATGCGTAATCGTATCTGAGGACCCGGTGCAAAATCTACGCCAGAAGGTAAGGTAACACTCCCCGATAATAACAAAGCTCTCAGCCGTCCACCAGCCTGCTGTCCTGGCTATATCTAGCTGCTCCGTCGGGTAAATCATACACCGATAAGTATGTGGGTGTGGATCATCCGGAATAGCATCGAAGTCATACAACTGTCTCCAGCACCTCTCACCAAGATACCAATAAGCACCTAGCGCCACGGGACAAGATATAAGTGGAAATCTCCGTCCGGCAAGCATCCTAGCAATCTGTATGATCTCAAGATCGATGGATGTACTCTGCTCAAATGGATGCCATAGAATCTGATCCCTATACATCTTCAGCTCAATCTGGTTATGGGCAACGGGAAACACATGGCGTGACTCATTATCTCTGGGCCCCCGGTTGTCCGCAGTCCAAAAGCATATACGGGGGAAAAAGGTCGATGGGTCAGCAATACGGGTGATAAAATGAAAGTTCCTAGAGTACTCAAAGTACCAATACTGTAACAACTCCCAGAATCCAAATAAAGAAACCTGAGAATCAGTGATGCTGCACTGCATGTCGAGACATCTGTATAGGTATGCAAGGATAGGTGTGCCCCAATCATATAAAATCGCCCCATCGGCATCTATCTCAGCCGCGACCGCAAAAAACCCCACAGGAACGCTACTGCTCGAAGAACTAAAGAAAAGGTTACCCATAAGGTATAACACAAATAATCGAGCAAGCTCCAAGTCGTCATCAACAGAGTAGTGCTCGAGTATCCTGTCCATAGTCGCACGGATCACGCTCACTCTAATAGCGCCTTCTGCCTGATACGACGTAGCAGAAACATCCAAATGAGGCAGTAGATCATGAACAAGTGCACGATCACGCCATCGACCATCGTCATAAGGCAGTTGGGGATAAGCACTTACTCCAATGCTAATACCAGTAAGCATGGAGAAATCAAGCGGTGTAAGTCCTAACTCACCACAAGGAAAGTGAAATGTGTGGGTGGTTTTGTACCACCGTAGAGCAATGGCCGCACACAATTGGACATCGGCATTTATAACATGGTTTATTCCTAAAATAGCAAATCGCACAATAAGATAAAATATGACTACTAAATTATCCACTTATTTCATTAAAAGGTCTATAATATTACCTAGAAAAAATTGAAATCCAAGAGCATGTAACAGTCCTGCGACCCCCTCCTTACCCGCCAAGTGTGCATGATAATATCTAAGTGTGGTCGCTAACGAACCACGTGGACGTATATTCCGCGACTGTTAACGGTTCAACAAAATGTTATACCATCTACCCAATATATAACACTCAAAGAATACTATGTAAATAATACTAAAAATACTTACAGCCAAACTCGACTGCGTGCTAACGTGTACTTTGTCATCTGGAAGAATGCGAAAGTTGGATAGCGCAGGAAGCTTCGCGGCGCTGAGGTTCATATCCACATAGCCATCGAGTTGGCCCTCTCTAGCGGCAACTGATCCAACACCCCTACGTGCCCTGCCTGCTCGTCCGCCTCTACGCCCGCCACGTCCCCGATGACCGCCTCCCTGTTGCACCTCTGCTTCTTCGTTCTCCATGTTTTCGGCGGCTACAAGTAAGTCTTCTATTCCGAGCACTGGCTGTTGGCCACTACCACCTTCACCACTCCCGCCGGCGCCACGATCGTCGCCGTGCATGAATTTTTTGGCGAAATTTTTTAGTAATCTAGCCATATTTTCGAACTAATATCTCACACAAGCTAGTTAATTTGGTTAAAAACTGACGGATTGGTGAATTGGTGGAGAAAATTGGGTGAAAAATGGGGGAGGGAAATGGGTTTTCGGGTTTGAAGAAGGGGAAGGAGAAATGAAGCTGAGGGGGGTGGCGGCGAGGGTTTTGAGGGGGGGGGGACATTATAACGGCAAACACTTTGCCGTTATAATGTTATAACGGCAAAGTGTTTGCCGTTATAATATTACAACGGCAAAGACTTTGCCGTTGTAATATTTATAACGGCAATATCTTTGTCGTTGTATCCCCTGCTCCCAACCAGTCCGTGGCTGGTTCTCCCCTTCTGGGTGCTCGGCTCGTTGGACCAGTTTCAGAACATGAGAGAGAATAACTGAACAGAACGGATGGTTGGTTATGGTCTTACACACAGGCGATATTGTATATTTTGATGACGAAGGGCAACTTTTTGTCCTAGATTGCATAAATGAGTTGATCAAGTACAAAGGCTTCAGGTTAACTCTTTTATAGGATTTTTGGCTTCTTTTATCATTTCTCATATGCACGCAAATTATTTGTAAAGTATTCTCGAGTCCTTGACATATATTTATGGTTAGGACCTAGAAAATGTTACACTATGCGCAATTGAAGCGGTATAAATTCAGATGTTGTGGTCTATACTCATGATGCATGTGAATATGTATTTGTTACTTTTACAGTGAGAAGGACAAAAGAGAACTAGTTCATTTCGTAAAACACAAACTAGGAAACGGTGCGACATAGTTTATGTCTGATGATTCGGGTCTGAAATACAATGAACTTATGCACTGAACTCCAAGCCCTACATAAAACTCTCTGAAGCCAATTATAATCGGCTAAAAAATCTCATGCGTATTCGGTGCTTCATTTCTCTTCCCCAAACATTCTTCCAATTTCCTATTCCTTTGTTTCTCGATCCTAATTTCTCGATCTGACTGTTGGATTCAAATAACTCAGCGCAACGTTCGTTAATTCACACCGAAATAAGAAAAGTCAAAGCATGCTTTCTTCCTTCGTCAGGTCAAATCTCTCCATAGCCTGGATATTTGGATCGACAATGACTTTATGGGTAAATTCTAAAATTCGAATGCAATTTGAATGCGTTGGCCGCAGTAAATGAAGCCAAGATATCGTGATTCAAGGACCAATACAAATTAGCAGTTTTGTTTCTGTACAACCCTGAAAGATTTAATTTTTTCAAAATCAACAAAGCTTCTGTTAAAACCAACAAAAGCTTCGGAAGTGAAAAGAGCATCGATCACAGAAAAGGCTCAGGGATAACCAAAAAGAAAAGAAGAAGGAAGAATCACATACCTTGACGCAAGTTGGAGATTTGGGATATGATTGAGCAGTACAAGCATCCTAAATCACTAAATTTCTTACATTTTTGAATGTAGCTGTATTTCACTATGGCATTGCTAGATCTATTTTTTTTTCCTTGCGGTATAAGAAATCATATTTCAAAGTATAAACGATCAAGTTCATTTTTTTTAACTTGAGATTATTCAATGTATCTTCTGTTGTTAGTAAAGAAGAGTAAAACTAAATTCTACCAGTAACTATAGAACTATTTCATGTGTTAAAACTTATAAATAACCTAATCCAGTAGATTCATTAGGATGTCTGTGTAGATAAGGGTTAACATAATCCTTTTTCAGTCCTTTTTTCCCATGTACTGAATACTTGTTTTGAATCAAAGTTGAGAAACTAAAAACCAATTTTGATCCCAAGGTTACCGATTGGAAGACGGGCGCTTGGATTTCGCCTACTTATATTTAGGATTCCCGATCCTTCATGTATGATTAGTTCATTACTGGTTGCGGTGATTCTGCTTTTTTATTTCTTTCAAATATTCAATAATCTATCAGTTTTGGTGTTTTGCATTCGACTCCTATTTTGATGTCAGCATCATCCTGATTATGAAATTGCATTTCTTCTGAAATTTGGGCACCCTCGCGATTTTGTTTTGTGGCATCAGTATTTAAATTAGTTAGCCTCTGGAGAATGGTCAGAAATGTCATTGTCTTTGATAATGCATTACTTTTAAAAATTTATTTGTTTTAACTTTTGTTGTAAATAGATTCTTTTGGCTGAAAACAACCCATCGAAGAGAGCTAGAGTGCTTGGAGCAGAGGCAGAACTAGGACACTGCTACGCAGCATATAATCGTATTACTCAGGTAAATAAATACCGGTTTCCAACAAGTTGCTACATCCAATTCTCATATGCTTTAGCTAATGGAATATTTTTGATCAATCCGGTAAATTATGACAACATAATAATTTCCACAGGAGAAAGAGCTTATTGAAAAACATAATACCTAGCTTAATGAAGAGTTAGATGCAAAACTTAATTGTCTAGCAGAACTTCGCAGAACACATATGGACATTGAAGGCGATCTATCTTCAAAACGAACAGATGTAAGCAACTTTTGTCCTCCAGCTTATTTTTTTATCACTGCTATAATTTGATCTATATGTTTTATTTGTATTTTCAATTTCTATTTTAATTTGCCGTTAAAGTGCTTAATTTTAGTTTAACATTTTCACAACATGCATTTACTGATTGGTGAGATTGCTTAATCATTTTTTCCAAGATTTTTTTTCCTTATTCCCATCAAACATGATTGATGAATTCCATTTGGCATGCTCATATAAGTTCAAGGTAGTGCATGCTCATATTAGTTCAAGGTAGTGCATGCTCATATTAGTTCAAGGTTTACTCTACAAATTGAAACACACACATGGTTGCTTCTTGGTCATATTAGATTAGCATCCATGACGATGACTCCCCACACTTATAACTAATGTTTAAAGTAAAGTGATTTGCTTAACTTCGCTTGTTTTTCTGTTTTAGTTAAGTTTGGTGAAGGTGACATGAGATCGAGTCATTTGGTTTGAGGTTTAATTCTCAGCATTGTTTGATGAATATGAAATGATTATGATGTAACAATAGGAATATAAAATTTGGTTTTGATGTTTTGTAAATTAAAATTCAATTCATCGAATTTTAACTTCCTAACTCATAATTCAATATGAATAAGATTGACTTTTATTTTATAAAGGGAATTACTGATTTAATTATTAGAGAATTTGTTAGTGTATATAGTAAGCGTATTCCTTACAACCAAGCAGCTAGGATTCAAGTCCTAGGATGTTGAAATTTTATGCCTTTTCATGTATGTTTTGGGATCCCACTTTAATCATGTATGCTAAATTGCAGAAGAAAGTAGCTGCAAGCAGTGGTGATTCTGGTGCAAATAGTACATACTAAGTGCCAGCACTTTCCCATCAGATCTGGAAATAAGCCAGCATGAATATGGAATTGGGTCGGACAATCAAAGAGTTATATAACTGCATTTATACGATGAACATCAATGATGGATTAATGTAAACAAGGTACACAAGGTCATCGAAAAACCGCTGAACAAAATATACATATACAATCCCTTACTCCTGCTCATCAACCGGAAACCCTATGACTTAACAGTTCAATTGATTGTGTATGCATTCATACTGCAAGTTCACTCACATTCTTAATTCATACAAGTTCAACAGTGGGCCTTTCTTCGACGATCATACTCTGCAACCATTGACTTTCAAACCTACGCTTGTTATCATTCAATTTTTATTATAAATTGTTGTTGTTTTAGTCTTCTGTGCTCTGTTTAAACGGTTTCTAAGGCACTAATCATGCATGATTTCTAAGGAAAGTAAAACCCATAAAATATTATGTGCTCACATTGGTAGATATTGTATTCTGCTGACTTTTCTCTCCAAAAGTTTTAGTTTTTATGGAAAACCGTGCTTCTATTTCAGTTTTTCCCTCCATTTTGAGAACAATTTTATTGTCCTGTTTTTCTTCCATTTTGTTCATGTTATTATTCTTACTTTTTAATTGTTTATGAAATTTATTGTCAATGGTTATGCGTGTGACTTGAACTTGGCTGTCATAAGCATCAAATTTAAATATTTGTTGAATTGCTTGGATACATGTTTAGATTCTATGCATTCTTTCTAGCATGAAAACACTTATATGTACGAATTTCACAACAGGATTATGCATTTATAATTAAGGTCTTATGTTTTAATATGTACAACAACCACTGTTTTTGTCACTGTTCTTCTTTCATTCAGTTATGTATGCCATATGGTCCTTAGCTACTTTCATATAAGGGAATTAAAGATTATTAATAGCACATGCATATAATACATTAAATAGTGCATGATTTGGACAAATATAACCTGCAAAATCCTCGCTTGTTTACAAAACTCATCGGCTAATCCCCCTCTCCCAGATTTGGCTTCCCTGACATAGTGTGCCTCTATTTCAAATTTTCATTCCATTTTGACCACAACTTTGTCATCTAGTTTTCCTTCCATTTTGTTTATTTTTTATTATACAACTCTAATTTCTTTTCAGAAAGAACACGCTATGAATTTAGCTAACATAAACATCAAATTGAATTATTTGTCGAAGGGCTTTTGATACCTTTTTTTTTGGTGGAAGCACATATAAGTACAAATTGCACAATTTTGCTGATGTTCTTCTTTCGTTGGTTATGTATGCGATGTATTTCTTACCTACTTATGCACAAAAGAATTAGAGAGTATTAATGGTAACTGCATGTACACTAAATAATGCTTGTTTTTTTTTACTGGGAGAACTAGCAAAATCCTTACATATTTACAAACATTCATTTAACGTGAAATAATTCTTCAACTCTTGATGTCTTAAACATTATGATTTACTTATGAAATACTTGCTTCCTTAAAGGTTGGACGTTTGAACTTTGATTCACCAGTTTTTAGGCTTTTTGCCATTCTTTAAACAAATTTACGTTATTTTAACCTTTTGCGACATAAGCATGGAACTATTTTTTTTTTTTTTTTTTTTTTTTTTTGATAAATACTATTTTACGTAAAAAATAATGTTTATCATTTTACTGGTCCCTAGGTTGTATTAAATACTCTCGTTTATTAATACTTCCTCCATTATTGGTTCATAAATGTATATAATCCTTCATTGTGATACATTTATATTGTTACATATCAAAGTAATTCTGCAAGTGATCTACCCATAGTTTGCATTGTCTACATATATGTCAAGATTGGCCATATAGGTTGGCTGAACATTCATTTTGAGGTACTGTCTACAAGGTTGGGTGCTCATTAGTAAATTGCTTTACTCCCTACAATAAAAGCCTTATTTTAATTTCTTATGGTGGATTCCATTGTTATACTGCTTGGATCCTAAAAAAAAACCGGTTCAATTTATGGCATATATCAATATTTTGCCTCTTTGAAATAGCTGAACTGTGCAAACTCATGTTTCCCATGCCTTTTTGTGGTTATTGTTGATTTGTATGTCGTTTCTGTTATTCATTTGATGGCATCAAGTGGAAACATCTAGGTAAAGCACATAGAGGATTTAGATATAGTGGATTTCAGGTTATTAACATAGTACACATTGTTTATTATTCAAAATTAATATAAGAGCTATGACAATTGTCATCGTTGCGTGCTCAACGGTTGATGTAACTATACATACTTTGCTCATATTAAATATGTCATTTTCTTCCATAACAGTGCATCTTTAAAAGCCAATGTTATGTTTCACTTTCTCTTATCCCCCTTCTGATTTTATCATCTTTAGTTACAATCTTACCTGGCAGTTCATGACACACCAAAGGAATCGTGTCCAAGTTACTGAAAAACAAAATGCATCCTCATCAGTTTCAGTATATTTTGAAATTTTTGATGATTGATAGGTTACAACCATAAGACATCCTAATCGGTTTATAGTGCACTTTGTACAAGATCTGTTTGGTTTTTTGTGCAGTCTTCCAAAGTTAATATGCTTTCCAATCCAGGAAACATGAAACTGCAGATATGCACCCTGAAATTTGGACATTAAGCACACCTTCATTGTTGGTTGGTGAAAAGCTACAAATACCATTGACCGAGATAGAGCCATTTCCATTACAATTCTTTATTGTATTCTGCATGTCGATCTTGTTACAGAAATTATAAACTATTTGTTTTCTCATTTAAACTTAGCTACTAAATGAACGTTGCACTTTTTCTTCAGATTAGTTAGTTATTTATTTTCAACGGTGGTAGATTCTTCAGATTAGTTATTTATTTATTTCAGCGTTATTAGTTTAATCATCTCAGCAATTTTAGTTTTTGAAATTAACAATGGTACTTTTAGGTATTTATTTATTTAATGCAGTTCATTGATATGTGATTTATTTATTACATTTATTATTGCATTATTCATTTTTTTACTCGATAATTCACAAATATAATATAAGCTAACATTTGTTTGATTTGATATTTAATTTTGTAAAATCAATAATGATTTAGAATATATTAATTAATAGAATCTACATGTTTGCACTTATTTTTATTTTAAAATAACACTGAATTTTTCAATAATTTCTTATTTAAGAAAATAATTAAAAAAAATTATTTTCCTTTGATATCAGATATTTTAACGGTCGGTTTTCCCACCGTTGTGCGGTAATACTAGTATAATTTAAATACTTTTGAAAGAGACTAGGAAATATATAGCAAATATGTCAATATTCCAAAGAATGGTTCTGGACCTGTAGACTGGAAAAATCTTTGCCATCTGTTTAAAATGAGAATTAGTATTAATATGTACAATCTGCCTTGTATGTAAGGAAAAAAAATATAAACATTTGTAACAACTATTAAAGTTAATGTCCTATTATCTCCTTCTAACATAAGCGGTAAGTTTTATTTTCATTAACGCATTCCGTCAGTTAATCCATCATTATACTTTAATAAGTTGATCCACAACTATTTGGTTCTAGGCTTGTTTGAGTTCTTTATAAATAACTCAGATAAAAGACAGCACTTCAGAAACACTGTAATAGCTGTTTTAAGTCTAAAATCATTATAAACTACCACGGATCTTTTCATAACGCTTTATAAATGCCGCAATTCTATTCTTATTGATGATGAAACTTTTTATAGCACCTTTCAAATGTTATCTTTTCATTTTCTTTTCGATTTTAAAACCTTTATGAAATAACTATAAATGTAACCGCTTACTTCAATATTTTGCATCCTTCTCAATCATAGATTGGAATATTTTTGAGGTGGTTTCTAGTTTGTCTTAAACCCTTTAAAATATGAATTGGAAAAGTAATTTAAAATTATTTTTGAGAAATTCGGTGGGACGCGGTATAAGACAATAGATCTTGGGTATTGCATTATTACTCTATGTTGGTATTGAGCCGAGTAGAGTACGCCCCTATTTAGTGACAGGATGCCGACCGCAATAGGATAACATATCCCAAAATCTATACTAAATCTAGGGTGTGGTTTAGATTCATAAACATATATTTTGAAAATTACGGGTTTTGATGGAATGAAGTTATTATAAACTTGCTTGATTTAATATATCGAAGTCTTCCTTAATTATTGTTTTAAACTCTGGATTGGTTAAACCTCTAAAGAAGAGATTTATAATGAAACTAGAATACAACCCATTAAGATATGACTTGAAAACTAAGCTTAAATTACTTAAACATGTGTGTGTGTGTGTATTTGTATGTATGTATGTATGTATGTATATGAGATTTACTTAAACATGAAATAGTGGTATAAAATTTGACACAGGAAATCTCAATTATTAGATTTTCTTTTCAATTCTATCTTCCACATAAAGACAAACGAATCCAATAATCCACAATTCGTGCTCATAATATTCTGTCTCAATATGGTATCTATAAGAGATGCTTAGTTGACATGTAGTACATAGTATATATGTATGTATAATAGACATGTTTATTGCTGGATATCAGGCTGGGAAGTACATAAATGTGCTTACCAATCCAATACGATCGAAGTTAGAAGAAGATTACATGAACATATTGGATCGACCAACTGAGGTCTCTTCAAGGGTCAAATAACGAGACTACATTGTCGTGATTATAGCCGCAACCTATACACGTAACACGGTTCTGTACTAGGTTTTTTTAGAAGTAACAAGAACAAGAACAAAAGAAACAATCGCTGATAAAAATATTGTGTTTATATATATGAGTGGTATGACACGTGCTTCCTACATGATAGTACCATATATTTTACACATGAATTGTTCTTTATACAAACTGTACATGTTTGACATAGTTAAGAAAATGATTTGCATGAATATTTAGTTATATTTTTTCGTCAAAAACACATGTTGCTAATTTGAATATTTATTTCTAAATTGCAATATCTTTTTAATTAACTTTTATTTTTACTTGTATTATTAATTAGTGAAGAACGATTTTGTATAAAGTTTATTAGACTCCATTTGCTAGTAATTTAAGATTTATTACTATTTGGTAAAAAATAGTTTGAATTTGTAAAGAATGTATAAATATTAGATCCGATTTTTAAGAGATATTAGAGACATTTGTTTGGATATGTCCAAAGCAATTCTATGATGTATCTTCTAGTTTATTGGGGACATCACATGAAATCACAATTTAATATTTAAAAAGTTATATTTAGCGATATTTTGGAAAGTTTATGGTCAAACCAAAAGTTTGCTCTTATAAAATAATTGTCAATTAAGATTATAAATAAGCAATATGAGTTCGAAAACGATCAGTTGGAAGAAATGGACCAGTCTACTTTGAGTTTGTATTTAGAAGGGCATTGTTATTAACACTCCAAATATTGTTAAGAGGAGGTCAAATTTTCTTTTATAAAAAAATGTTAAGGGGAGTACCAATGAGGGAGGTAGCCCCTTAACAAATAATGATAATTTTACCTTATTACCCATTTAGGCTTAATTTCACTCTTCTGTTCATTAGTCTAATTTTTAATGGTTAATCAACACCATTAGTTGTGGAGAAATCAAATCCTAACCAAAAAATATGATCGAGAGAACAATATGATACTAACACAGTAGAGTGAGCGTTATGTTGGAGTTGATCAAAGCGATGAGATGGTAAGATCTAATTTCAGTTTATTAAATCGTATGCACATGTTGTTAGGGTTAAGATCTAATTTCAGTTTATTAAATCGTATGCATATGATATCAACTATTCTCTGACGTTATTTGCAGTTAAACGATTTAGGGCTTTTTTGATTTAGGGGTTTGATGATTTTACGGTGCGTAAGTTTTTAGAAGTAAGGGTAAAAGTGTAAGGAATTAAAAAAAAATGGCAAATTCTATTTATACACCGAAAATCATTTAACATACACCATTATTTTTCTGTAAAATTCTATTACTAAATTACCCTTTTCTCATAGCTGTTTTTTTTTTAAAAAAAAAAACTTTTGCATATAAATAATCAAATTATTCTTAAAAGTATTGAAACTTGATGCAAACTAAATATGCTAATGAATTATTTTATCATGAAATCTAACATTTCGATTAAGAAAACATTTAGAAATAATGGTCTAATTTAGAAGTGTTGATTTATTTTGTAGAATTAGAGTAATTTTGTTGAAATAATTTTTTTTTTCAAAATTTTTATAAAAGTTACAATATTAATACAAGAAATAAATTTCATTTTGTCAAATTTTACTCAATTTAATGCAAAGAATTTCTAATTTTAGTCAATTGTGTTTTAAG
Organism: Allium sativum; assembly: GCA_030737875.1. Classification (NCBI taxonomy): domain Eukaryota; kingdom Viridiplantae; phylum Streptophyta; class Magnoliopsida; order Asparagales; family Amaryllidaceae; genus Allium; species Allium sativum. Next base: position 471,889,367 of record CM060909.1, read on the forward strand.
TTTGAAAGAGGAAAGAAAAAGAAGATGAACATGGATAATTTTGTAAGAGAAACGGTGTATGTAAAGTAATATACGGTGTATAGTAGTTTATTATAATTTTTTGTGTATGTTTAGCAAATTTTGGTGTATATATAGAATTAACCAAAAAAAATAGCTATCTACGTTGGGGTCCGGCTATTGCCACCCCGTTATTTGCTCTTCACCCCCCCAATTGAAAGTTTAAATTATTCTTCCCACTTATACCCTTTAATAATAAAATATATAACTTGCTCAATGTTATGCGAAAGAATAATAAAATCAGCCATGCATGATGTTTGAGGTTAAATTACAAACAATAATTAAAATAAAAAATAAGAGGTGTATGTGATTAAAAAAAAATTAAAGAAATGAATTACAAATAATGATTAAAATTTACTAACAATGATTAAATTTTAAAAATTGTAAAGTAAACGGTATATATAACTATGTATTTTAAGACTAAATAGAACGACAGTGTACAAAAATTGCAAATGTCTGAATAGCAAATAATTAAATCATCACCGTAGGAGATGTTAATTAAAATAATCAACGCTCGGATTGAAGTGTTAATTAGCATAACTAACGCTAGGCAATCAACGACGTTGTCTACAAACGTTAAATAATTCGATCAAGATGTCAAAGAGATAGCTGCAAAAATAAACTGCAATTTTGAAATAAGAAGTAAAGAACAAAAAAACAAATAGTAAGGGCATTTTTGGAATAAGTGGGGTGTGAAGAGAAAAAGTTGGGGTGTTTGTTTTATTTTCATTTACTAGGGGATGAAGAACAAATAACGGGATACGAATAGACGCACCCATCTACGTTGACCTCTTTTAACAATTTAAAAAAAGTGGATTGTCCTTAAAATTTGGCACATCTAACATAAATAGAAGTGTGAATAACAAACCTCGTTTAGAAATAGCATTTCCCATCCAAAAAGTCCTATCCAATATATACAGTTGGAAAATTCGATCCCAAAACCAAACTTCTACAGTCTTCCAGAACAAACCCGTAAATGCCTGAATCGTCTCGTTCCCCTTCACTATCCTACATAAACTCCAAACCCTCGATTTCGATGGCCATCGCATTGCAACGAAAATAAAAAGTTATCCAATAAACCATCAGAGTGCTACCTCCGTCTAAGACTTCCGAAAATCGTATGGCTCGTGTTAATCCTGTTTTCAAAAGCCCTCTATATTCAAACCCTAATCGGCCCGCTTCCAATATTTTCTCCCCGCCATCGCAATGTGCAGCGAAGAAACCCAAGTCGATCTCAGTTCCTGTCAAGTTCGTCGATTCCGAGAAATTGGTGAAGAGTATCGATCCTTCAGTTGCTGCGACCAAGATTCAGAAAATTTTCCGTGGGTTTTTGGTTCGGAAGAATCTGAAAACGGTTAAGGAAATTGAAGAAGATGTAAATGAAATCGATTTGAAACTCAAAAGAAGTGAAGAGATGGATCGCCTTGTCAGGGATGAGAAAGAGAGGATAAAAATTGGTGAAATGTTGATGCGGTTTCTTTTTCGATTAGATTCGGTCAGAGGAGTTAGGGATTACAGAAAGAAGGTCATCAAAAGAATCATTTCCATTCAGGAGATACTGGATTCTATTGTGAATATGAATTTGGAACCTGAAGTTGAAGAAATTAAGAGTGTAATTACGGAGGAAATCAATGCTTCTGATACCATGGATGATACCGAAAACTCCGTTGACAGTCTAAATCAAAATGCAAGGACAGAAGGAATAGAGTGCGCAGAATCTAATGAAGCTTGGATTGTATTGGAAAGTGATAATGCTATGGGTGAAAGTATGAATTTCAACACTGCAGATGAGAATATGGAAATAGAAATTTCTTCTGGAGCTACCAAAGCTAATGTAAATGATGGAGATGACGAGAAACAATGTGTGGTTGTAGATGATGTCCATGTTTGTGAAAAGCAAGAGCTTGTGCCAAATAAGATTGGAAATGTTGCCGAAACTATTGATCAACATGCAGAAATTGTTGAAGCTTTGAACATGGATGGAAGCAAGAACCTCAATGTAGATAATGCGGATTGGGGAATGACTACTTCTTCTCAAGCTGTCGAGTCAAAGGAAAATCAGAATGGGAAACGGATCATGGAGAATGAGGATGGAAATAAGAATGAAAAACGGAAAATGAAGAATGAAGGTGATGGTGAAGAACTGAGAAAGACGGATGATAATGAGTGTGAGAAGAGAATGGAAGTTGATAATGATAATAAAAAGCAAAAGATAGTGGATGAGAATGAGAAATTGAAGGTGGAGAACGATAAAATGAAGAGTATAATGGAGAGTATGATGGTGGAAAATGAAAAACTCAAGGGTTTGGTAGCTGAATTATGCGCGAGAAGTGCCGAACAGTGCAAATTAATGGGTGGAATTGCGGAAAGAGTTGAAAAATTGGAGAAGGCAGTGAAGAAGATGAAGAAGAAAGGTAAGAAGGCTAAGTAGGTGGAGGGGATATGACTCTTTGTAACTAGTAACTGAATTGAATATCTTGCTTAGTTGTTTCAATCCCTATGTGTTTTTGACATATGGAATAAAATGTACCAGTGTAAAACAGTGTCTGGTAATAGAATTCTTGTTCCTTTTTTTTTGGGTCTTCCTATCTATTCTTGTTAACATGCTCTGTGCTTCGTATGATTACAGCTTCTAGTGATATGTTTTCATTTTTGCAATACTCTGTACTTAATATCTTATCATCTTCAGCTATCATATATCATATATCAGGGGCCAAATGCTACCACTTAATTAACTAGCTGTTCCAATCCAAGTGATATGGCACATAAAACTTTATTTGCCCTAAATGGATCTATTATTTATTTAGGGGGGAGGGGGGTAGTGTTTAACATCTTTCATAAGAACTTCCTAGTTTGTAAAATGAGCCATGGAACCAGTTGGTCACCTTAAGAGCTATGCATAGCTGACCTAGGTACATCAAACCTATTTGGGTTCCTCGGGACAAATTGGGTGGACTGAATTGATTAGAATTGAATAATTGCTTAGGGTTCAAGATGCTTCTTTATTTAGGTATTCATTTTAATAGCAATGGGACGGTGGAGTATGGCACCGCTCATTGTTTGAATTTAACTTTTTCTGTTACTTAAACAAGAAAACAAGAAACTTAGACGCATACGTGTCCACGCCTCTAATACACTATTTCAAAATACTGACATCGGCTGATTTTAACAACCTTTTCCCATTCCCTACTACTTTTACACGCACCTGTCGGTTACCTTACCTACAACCTTCCTAACGATGGAATGAAACCGTCTTTGTCCTCTCACTTTTGTCCCCAATTTTTCCCCTTCCTTCACCTGTTTCGATTCTTCCCTCGAACCAAGTAAATCAATCTCCTTCTCCCTACTCACGAACAATTTATATTTGATTTCACGCAACAATTTAACCGTCTATCTGATGACGAATTTCTGCTACTTTGCATCACGCTTACAATTTTAGATCGATTCATCCAACCGATTTTCTTCAACAGACGATTTTGCAACAAAAATACGTTGAAACACCTCTACAGAATGATGTGCAAATCAGATTATCTCTACTGTGCATTTGTGCTGCAACCACCCAGACTAACGCACCACGGATGATGCCAAAAATTTCCTTCCACTCTTTGATAAGGCATCGGTATACATTAGTAACCGTCGAAGCATGTTTTTCTATGTACACCAGAATCCAGGAACCAACAACCAACCAGCGAATAAACATTATAGGTATTCTGTGTTTTGTTTACTGTTATTTACATAAACTTGTTGAATTTTGTTCATATATTGAATTTTTTTGTACGGTAGAAATTAATTGTCAAGGGAGTTTCGTCGCTTCTTTGTGTTAACTTCTTCTCATTGGCAGTTATTAACCTGCAATTAATTGTCACATATGGTGTATTATTTTCTCTATGCTTAAAACAGAAGGGATAGAGAAGAGTGAAAAGTTTGGATCATGCAAGAGTCCATGACTGGTGCAAAAATATGTTGTTACAGGTTTGCATAGTTGATAATGATAATAAAAAAATTCCAAGAGTTATGTTACGATATATTTTTGAATCACAGGGTAACTAATTATTTATCTCACAATATTCTAACTTGAAATTAATATTCATTGCATACAAATTTTTATTACTTGTAATATTTTGGACTCTGTTGAGGAATGCCGCTATCAATTCTAATCTAAACCGACTTCTGCTGCTGAATAGTTTACACGTAGTATATTAAATTTAACAAATCATATTACCAATTTTAAAACATGGAGTTTTAAAAACCAACTGCTTGCAGAGCACAACACTTAGTGATTATTCCACTTAATATTGTTCATTATCTCAATGTTTATGATATTTATACTACTGTCAGTCTACTATAACATTTGATGCTAATATTCATGGTCTTTTTCACCAAAAGAGGGAACATATACTCTTCATATGCTGTACAAGTTAAGACAGTCCTCTGATATATCTAATTATTGCAACTGGATTTTATAATTAAGGTTACACCGAAAGAAAATTGTGTAGTTTTATGACTATAACTGCTTTTACAAACGTCTACTGACGATGCATTTTTCAATACAATTAATGCTGATTTGTTTACTTTTTAGTTACTGTGTTCGCCTTTATTACCATGTTATGTTAAATTTACAAATCGCTTCTTTCACTTCCTTAATTGATACATCAATCTGTTACTTCCCTTCTAACAACTTCAGTGGTATATCCACCTTATCAATATTGGTAATATTTCTATTGTTTAATAATTTATTTCTCCAATTACTATTTATACTTACTGGTGATAAACTTCAATCAATCTTCAGTTGTTTGCATTCAATGCTTGATGAAGTTACTGTGAAATGCCATAGATTTTTCAACTCCTACCACGTCAAAGTTGATAATATATTGCACATTTTTCACGTTTGCAATTTTATATTTATTACAGTAAACCTTTTTTATCTATTCACTTGCAGCTTGTGACGATGCTCTACTACGGTAGATTTTAATCACGAACATAAATTTATTCAAATGGACGTGCTTAATACGAATGCCATAAAAATAGTGATGACATACAAACAATGCGTACTGTCATATTTTCTGTATAAAATGATCTTGAAATTAGGCGCATTTCTCGCCTTCTCCAAGTAAGTTCCAATGTCAGTTTCCAACGTTTATTATTGGTGTCTTCAGAATATAAGATAATTTTCCATTTGCAAACTTAACCATCTTTTGTTAATCACCAGTTTTAACCCATACTTAATAATGAACATTTTTAGAGGGTCTAACTGACTTAATGATGCCTCTATCTCTATGAAATCTACTAAGAAGCACTATAACGTCAACTAAGCATGACATATATCTTTACTACACTTTTTTGTTTCTGTTTGCTAAGTGTATTGTATTAATTTCACACAAGTGTTCGAAAGCATATAAATCATAACAAGTACGTGGACATCACTTTGGAATTTTATTTACCTGATTCAACTAACGTTTTATTTTATAGTAATAAACAAATATGACAATCTTATTACATTACATGATTCTGCTAACGTTTTATTTTATAGTAATAAATGGATGTGACATCTTATTACGAATCATTATCAAATTTAAAATTTATGCACTTTAGAGAGCAATTACAATATACCGCTACTTGTGCTATTTTTTTTGGTTCTCTAACCGTGAACGTCATATTGAATGCTTTTTTTCTTTGTTTTTAAAGTTCACATAAACAATTGAGTATATGTGATGCTTGCGACCCATATACTCAGCCTATGTTTACTCTCTAAATGTTGGTGACCAGTTAATCTATTTTTGTTTTTTGATAATGTTGCATTTAGGGTTGTGCTTATGTTCTACTTTTTTTTTACAATTCAACAAATCTATGGTTGAGGGTGAAACTTATGAGGAAGAAATTTTTCTTTTTTTCTTTTTTAAAATCATTTTGCAGCTCGAGATATAGTAACTGAAATTTACGATGAAGAAAATTCTTCTATGTCAATCAAGTATTTTGTTTTATTGTTTTATAATCATTGGAACCATTTTTTCCCTTCCACATGTAAAGATATGTTTGACTAGATATTACAAATTATATTGTTTGAAACTGATGCTAATCATGTTGTTTAAACAATTACCATTTTGTGGTCTAGAGTTCTATTTATGCTTCAGTTTATTAGCTATAAAGTACCTTAGATAACATGGATTTACATACTTTTAAGTTACCACCTACCATAATTTATAGTTTATTAACGATTTTCTATTTGTGTTTTTACAAAAGATTAATTTATAGTTTATTAACAATTTTATATTTGGTTCTCTACTAACTGTTAATAATATCGTAGGGCAGGCAAATCCATCGAGAGCTTTGATTGAACAAGTTATTGAAGGGACAACAAAGAACTCTTAACTGCATAAGTGGTCAAAACCGTGGAAGGTAAAAAAAAAAAAAGAAGGGTTGATGTGTTCTTTGTGCCAACCATTGACTTAGTTAATCAAGTATGTTTCTGTTTTATTTTCATTAACACGAATTCTAGGAAATTATATTTTCTAAGATTTATGCCCTCTGTGTGATTTTGCAGTAATTTAAGACAATTGAAATGCACACTGATCTGAAAGCATGCAATTTTTTAGGGACATGATGATGGATTCTTGGGACTGGGACCTTTGGATAAAGCAACTGAAACAACATGAGGTAATTTTTAAAAAAAAATATTCTGATCATTGTGTTTGGTTCTTTATATCACAAAATGTTATTATTTATAATCCTTTTGACTTTGGTTAAATTGCTTAGTTTATTTCTGATTGTACTAATAACATCATTGGAGAAATTTAAAACTATGTGAATAAGCCTACAAATCAACATTTCAAAATACTTGATTGCACTTGCCTTTCCGCTGATCTTTTTACCCTTCCAGCAACTGTTCCCTCCCCATTTTCCCTAACCCCTTTCCGTCTTTTTCTCCAAAATTTATAAATGCCCCACCCCTTTTTAACCCTAAATGGAAAAGCAAAAACATCGACAAAGAAAAATGACCTATCAGAAATGAGACTAGAAGCATAAACTACATGATGATTATAAATAAACAGAGTTTTCAATTAAAAAAACTGGGCTTTGCTAGCTGAGACGGCTGCTTTCTATGCATGAATAAATGTAAGGAACAAAGCATGCTTTGTGAAAGAACGTGAAGAATGTTCACACATCAAGTGCCCGATATCTAGCACTACCTCAGGCATTCAGCATAGAAATAAGATAACCATCACACGGCATCACACATCATCAACAAGAGACTATGTGTCATGCCCATTACTTACACAATTTTCTTACCTTATCTGTAATTGATATGTGTGTACCAAACATATCATCAAAGATTTTTTTTTTTCTTTTCGAAGTAGATAGCTCATAGACTCTTTCATACCCTACCTATAATGAATTTTTTAATTTCTATATCCGTATTAGTTTTGCTTTTTACAAAAGACTGGATTTACAAACTGTTAACTTGCTATACACGGAGCACTATACAACGTATAAAAAATATTTATTTCATTGACTATTATTTCTCTCTTCATGTATTCAACTGATAAAATAGTGGAACTTGAGTTTAATAATACTATGTATAAGCACTGATGTAAATGGAAGGAAACAATACAAAAGGCGATACTTCATATATTTATTGTCCATCCAATTATAGATACTGTGTCCAGCATGTAAGGTTATGTCTTGTAAGTATTTATGTAACTGTTTTTAGCTCTCCCTTCTCTGCCTAGATATGTCCTATATCCTGTTCATTATCATGGCGATTGACCATTACAAATATTAATAACATTTATTTTAATACTATATTAATCCATTAAAAGGTTGGTTGTGCACTGCAAGGCCCCAAAAAGTTGTCTTTAGCAATATGATAAATAGTAATGTATATATCATTTGATTTGTCACTGGTAATATTTGTTTTTGCGCATATGTTTTAATGTATTATTTAAATTCACCACGGTTTACTGTTCGGTGTGCTTTTGGATGATGAAAGAGGATACATAATGCTTAATTTGATGACTTCTTAGGTATTAGACTGTGCCCAATGTTTCCCTCTGTACAAATACGAATCTAACATTGTATCACTTATTTAGAATGCTTCCATAGTACAAAGTTCAATTTTATCTACATAAAATATTAAAGTGCAATAAACATCGGAACACTACCTACTTTAAATAGGAAACACCTAAATATTGCATATGCAGTTATGAACATGTTGCCCTATGCACATGTTGCCCATTGCAAATTAAACACCAAACCTCTACATAGACTTATCAATTTGAAAAAAATTGACGATTAAAAATTATATCTCCCTGGACGCATATGCCTGAGTAAGTGTGTTTTTAGCACTATGCTTATTTGGATGCTTCCTCTTAATATAAATACAAACTACAAAAATCATGTATATAATACCAATGCATCTTAATGTTGATCACTAAAAAAGCTTCTACGAAATTGTATTCCCTTTAAAATGTTAATTTTTTAACGACTGTTGGTTGTTCAACCTTTGTTATTTACTGAAATGTTTAGATATGCGGAGAATAGAAATAAACCTTCCAAAAGGTTAAGTTGTCTCCATATTTACGTTAATTGCTTTAGTCTGTTAACCTTGCACTAATGCAAATTTAATAAGTGGGGAAAACCCTATAATTTGACAAGGAATAGGCACATAAATGAAAGATGTACCTACCTATTAAAATGCATCTAGCTGTTTAAATGCTGTAGGAAAATATAGCATGATCTGTTTCTTGGCTAATTGTTGGTTACATCAAATTTGCTCCATTTTACTCCCATACATAACATAACAATTGTGATCATTGTTTTTAAATTAATGTGTGGGCATCACGCATGCTTCCTTCTACACATTAATAATAATCCACGAGTTACAAAAAATTAGCAGGCCTGGATGAAATTGTAGAAATAAATACCAACGCCCTAAACAATGTAATTCTCAATGTAGTCTCAAAGCTTTTCGTTTTGTATACCGCAAAGCTAAATTATTGTACATCAGACTTCAACTTCTCAAGGCACATGAGATAAAACCTTATCTGCTGTGCATGATGACTAGGAAGCCTGTCACCTGAACTGTGCAGTTGTGCATTACATTGCATATCAAACTATGCATGAAACACACATTTCCATGGAGTGTATGTGGATGTGAAGGCTTCGAAATTGGCGATGTGGTCATAGACATGCAAAACACAGGTGCATTCTGAAGAGCCCAGTGGAGCTCTGGGTACATAAATGAAAGATGTACTTCATGATAGCTATGCGTACGTGTATCAGATTGGAAAAGATGATGATGGAGTGGAGCCGTGAAGCTCGAGCAAGAGTAAGGGAAGGCTGGTCAAAGATGAGAGCAGCGGACCGATTTTAAATTGCCAAAGTTTCCTGTTGAAAAACTGGGTATTACCAAGATGAAAGAGCTTGGTATGCATGAATATGTGGGGAGACCAAAGCATGAATATGTAGGGTATGTGCACACATCAGCTGGAAAGTGCACATTATTATAGATGGAAGTGAGAATGCACTCAACTGTGCTAACTAGTGTGGATGTATAATTAGTTGTTGATAAATTTGTGCGGCAGAATACTATGGTACCTAGTTTAATTTCTGAAGAGCTACTACATTTATGATCGTATAAAAGAATGTTGTGACAATGTAAGCAACTATTGCTTCTGTTATGATTTCTCCAATATTAATTGGAAGTAATATCATACAATTTAAAGGTAAAGTGATATATCCACAAGAATTTGCATCTGGATAAATCGCGGCCAAAACAACAAGAAGCGCAAAGCAGCTCTAAAGTAATCATTACATATAAATACAACCACAACAAGAAGGAACAGCTCGAACTCCATTGATGCAGTAATCTACTCCAGTGCAAAGACTAACCAGTCTTCTCCTGTGATCGTGTGTTAAAAGTGTTATTTATCTTTCCTGTTTGATGAATTTATATTAGAACATTCAGCAATGTAAGAGCAGCTCTGTCTGATTAAAAGTAATCATTTATGCCAATGTGGTCAATGAATCCTATAATTTACTGTAAACAATTGCATTTTTCCCAAACCGTGCATTACAAACAAACAAACTACCCACACAAATTATGAGTAATTACATCATATGCAGAAATAATGTTATAAAAAATATCATTACACTTATGATCTGAATAATAAAAAAATAAAAAATAAAAGAAGAAGGGGGAATAGATATCATAAACTCAAACAGAACCCAACTTAACACAACCCAAATACACACCTATGTTTACCGACATAAATTATATTTTCATCTATACTGACTTATGGTTATTACGTTTGGCCGATTTACAACATATTCAATAATCTCCCCCTACCCCTTAGTTACCTACTCTTATCTGGCTACTGACCCTATTTTTTTTAGCCATTCTCTCGCGTTAAGTTATGCTCTTTTACTTTCCACGTCCTATTCCTATATTCCCTTCACTGTCTTCTCCACATTAATATATCATCCATGCTCAGCTAATCATACTACTTCCACCATCACACGCCTACATTTGCATTTCAAAATTAAACTGTGTCAATCATTGTTGACAATACGTCTTCAACTGCTTCTACGTCTCTCATCCGCTCTGCATATTTTCCACCACATGCAACCTACGTACATATCGCACTTCACTACATAGAAACCTTTCATCCCATCAACCACAAACATTTCCTCATCATCCCCGACCCTTTCCCTCCCATCTTCCCATGTGCGAAGCACATGCCTCAATCTAATTTAAACTTTAATTTTTTTTCTAGCACCTGGATTTTCCTTACTAACTTCTGTTAGGATTGTCTCGCATGTTGTTAAGGAGGAATGATGGTATGGATACAATAGTCCCACATCACAGAATATATTGAAGGAATTGTGTACAAATATGAGCTGACAGACACGTAACATCAGGGATTCCTTTTGTTATATGGGAGTTGTGTCAGCTCATATGCGTGTAAGGAAAGGGGACTTTGTTCCGAGCGTCGTTACATAACAACTTCGTGTGCTCCTTGGGTTCCAAAGCTATATATCCAAGAGTCGGCATGGTGATGTACAGCTGCTGAGCCCTGGCTTTATTCTTAGCGGGGTTGGCAAGATTTTGTGCGGCTTAGGACAAAACAAAAGGTTAGATCCTTCCATTGATTTCTTTGGCTGAAATTGTTTTAACCAAAGATTAAATGTTGAATAGGAACTCTTACATAATAAATGAGCCAAAAAAAGAGAGTATTAGCAAGTTGTCAATTGGTATTTAAAGAATATGAAATCCACCTGTTTCTGAAAATGGATAAACATTCGATATTTGAAAAAAATGAATATAGATATGACCGGCAATCTCATTAAAAAATTATTCGTTCGGTTTGTTATTTCAGTACTATCGTTTATTATGTGAATATGTGTATTTTTTTTTAGTAAGTTAATTGTTCATAATCATACCATATGCATTTGCTACTTATTAGAAATGGGATTTAAATTTTGGAACACAAGCACTCCACGATATGTGGTAATAATAACAAAATCATAACTACTAAATGAAGAATCCAAAATTGATGAAAGTATTAGGGTGCGTTCTTTTTTGAATCGAAATGGACAAATTGAAAGTGTAAACTGAAGGGGTTGCGGAATGGGGAATGGGTTCTTTTTTACGAAAAGGGCAACGCGAAAAAGGCAAAGTTATTATTTTATTGTTTGTTTATGTTACTATTTATTTTACGTTAATTATTTTTAAATACAATACAAAATATATATTACGACATACGAAATAAAAATTTATGGTTCATAATTCACAATACAAATGCAGAAGTAAAAGTACCGAATAACAAATGTAGGAAATAAAATACAAAACAAACTACATACTCTTTCTTGTTAACAAGAAAAATAAGTCTTCCTAAGCTGCTCTGGGTCGTCCAGCAAGACATGCAAATAATTGAAATATTTGCTATCATTATCAGTCAAACAAATCGCGATCTCCTGATGCTGTAGTGTCACATTCCAGATTGGCTACCATGCACCTATCGAAAATCAGATCATGTGGAGAACCGCCAGCAACTTTAGACGGACCACCAAATGACCGCTGTCTAGGTGCTCTACGACTGGTGATCCTTCACTCCTGAAGGTAGTCGTTATAAATATGTGCATCAAACTACAACTAAACGGTGAGATGGTGTGGAATAACGAACTGGCATTTGTCAGTTCACATGCAGCCATCAAAAGCACATCCAACTGCCTAAACGAGTAGGCGAGGCATGTCTGTATTTACGACATCTCGATGCAGCTGTATCCCTACCACTCGTCCGATCCATTGATTGTTTCTTGTTCGTCATTCCAGTAGCCATCTGAAATTTGTAGCAGCTTGTTCCACGGGCTCCACAAACATTTTAAATTGTCGAACTTATTCTTTATTTGCCCAACGTTGCAGTCGTTGCCAATTCGTTCGTTGAATAAAGCAACAATCTGCTAGTATCACTGCGCAACAGGGTGAGCATGTGCATCGATGATTTTGAAACAAACATTGATGGACACGTTTGTACGATCATCGGTCTTGTCGACGATGGTGTAGGTGGGTGAAAGAACGGATTGGCTAGACATTTTGGAAAAAGAACGAAAAAAATAATTTAGAAAAAATTGAAAAAATATATAAGGAAGATAAAAATATGAAAAACACCAATATTTTTTTTTATCTAAAACAATCGAAGATGAAGCTTGACAAAATTCTTGAATTTTCAGGTTATATGTATGTATAGTTTGGTGATTTAGGAATAAAATTGGGTTGTATATATAGGGCATGAAAGGATATGGCGGTTAAAATTTTATCTGTTTGCGTCAGACGGCGTTGGACACGAATGGATAAAATCCCAACGTCTCGTTTGACTGAACAGTACAGTGGGGTCCATTCCCGATGCGTCTGACGCGAACTTTAACTGCCCAGAATACAAAAAGAACGCTACCTTAGAAAACAATAGCAACATCCAATAATTTTTGTTATGGTAAGAGTGGAGTTGTTATTATTTTTCCCCTCCTTTTCTTTTAAGAAGATGATGAATGACCACTGGTTTGTTTTTACCTTATTTAGAAGATGATAATTTTTGACGCATGCGATGTACATATCGAGATGTCTTAGAATAAAATAATATTAATATTTTGTTGGAGTCAGATTTTTATTCAAGATCTTATTTATATTTTTGTTTGCTTACAAGTGACTTATCTGATATAACGGCATGTGTGCGTCCACACACACATGACCACATACATATATTGTCATTTGGCCTTTTGGTACAGTTATCAAAAGCCATTCGGATTGACATGACTTGACGTTTATCAAGGTTAATGGTTCAGAAATGTCACCCGAAGGTCCAGAGATTAAGTCCGGATAACACCATACGACGACAGTCACTTTAACTCGCCAAAATAGTGCTTGAGAACTCTTTCAGTGAGGGATCGATAAAACCAATATGGAGGGATCTATAACTTCGAGATGAATCGACATCATAACTTTACTTCAGCAATCAAATGACCATAACTTACAAACTATAAGACCAAATAGGATGAAACTTCACAAAGCAGTACAAGACAGCCAGTTGGACCTACCATTGAAGTCGCGGGCCCCACAGTGTAATTATTAAGGATCGGTACCGATCCTAATAGGGGGATCGTATTCGATTCCTCACTTAACCAATTTTGGGTCTGACCTTCTTAGGCTCCCTCTCCAATGGTCCCCCAACTCTTCTGGTCTACCTGCATCTACAAATACTTGTCGCATAAACGGAAAATGGAGTTTTTTTGCATTTTGTTTACTTTACACCGTAGTATTCAGAGTTTTACCGATGCAAGCACTTATAACCTTGCATTTTAGTAATAAAGTGAAAAAATCTTCAAAGTTTACACAGGCCAATCAGCGAGGAGCCACTATAAACCACTATGTCCTTTTCTTATTGCATTTCTATTATTATATTCCTTTTCCATTTATTTAGTTTAACCATTTATTTAACTCATTGGGTGTTGTACCATTTTTTGGTGTTAATACTCTGGTGCTTTAACTGAAAGTTAAAAGAACTCAGTTTTTTTTCTACCTTCCTGCCATTTAAATTTTAGAAACTCCTCAGATCTCTTTAAGATCTACCTACAAAGCTTAAGACCATGGCGAAGAAGCACTACGAAGAAGTTGGACCTTTAAATGTTGATAATGATGAGGCATCAATCTAGTGGTAACCTTCTGATAATGATAATTCCAATGCTCTTGCCACGACCAACATGGCCACTACCTTTGCTCCTGACGCTCCGATTACCCAAGGCCACTTGGAAGCTATGATGAAGAAATGTGAGGAACCCCAAACACAACTTAATAACCAAATTAATAAGAATATTGATTTGATAAATCGGCTACAACGAGCAACTCGAGGAAACATTGGTCACTTTAAAGGAAATTGGGGAACTCAAGATCCTAACAACAATGATTCTGAAAGTTCTTCATCTAATTTCCACCATAGCCATCGAAGCCAAAGGAGAAGATATCTCAAGAAGGCACGGGAAGGCCACCAATGAGGGAGCAAATTAACTAGATCATTCCCAACTTAGAACATATCTTATTTGAACCGAACCCCTTAACATGCTGCCTCACGCCATTGCTATCCAAAACATGGTTAATGGACTTCCAATTGCTTACCAGAACCAAGTGGCTCCTGCTCAGTCTCCGCGGAATCAACCCAACAATGTTGTCAAATTTGACGACGAAGATCTTCCTTTAAGGAGGCGACACAGGGAATATACTCCCGAATTGGATCACGGCGATTGGAATCTGGTGGAGATACGAACCCCTGACCTCACCACCATGGTCCGCTTGATCGTGAGAGAGTCGTAAGTTTACGTCAACAATGAGTGGGAAGCCTGTACGAGGCGTAATCCTTTCATTGATGCTATTTTGAATGTGAATAACCTAGGCGATTTAATATGTCACAAATCGCTGCGTACTAAGGAAAAACCGATCCACGGCAATTCCTAAACCGATATGAGTGGCATATGGATTTGGCTCGCGCCACAGACGTAGTGAAGTGCAAGTGCTTTTCTGTGTTCCTCGAATGCGTGACTCTATTATGGTTCTCTCGACTTCAGCATAGACCATATCTTCCTTTAATGAACTAAAAAGAAAATTGGTGGTGAAATTTCGTATGCATACCACATGATCTAAAGACATTATGTCCATCTCTAACATCCTCCAAAGGGCTTGAGGATCGCTCAAACGCTTTATGGAACGCTTCAACAATGCCCTATTAGAGGTGGACAATCTGGATAAAAGTACCGTTCCTCAATTCGTCAAAGGTACTCATCCAAAGGCTAAAGTCAGGAATTGGCTCGATCGAAAACCTCCAAAAACCATGAAGCGATCCTGCAAGAAGGCCAATTAATACTTGTTTCAAGGATAAACTTGTATGAACATAGCCAATAACGGTTTTCCTCATCAGCAACAACATGATAATGCCCAAAGCGATGTTGCATTGAAGCAAGTCAGAGAGAAATTTTGTAAGGCCAACCCTGATGCCTAGAATAAATTTGCTCAAAGTGAGGTAGTCGTGATAAAAAGAAAGACTTCGAGAATCGATTAAGACTCTGGTCATTTGGCAATGACACTCTGCTCAACAATTCCCTCGAAAACATTTATTTTGAAATCGACAACACTCTCCAGTATAAAAAGTTGAATCTTTAAGAATGACACAGAAGGAAAAAGTACTTGGAAAACATTGCAGATATCATGAATTCTATGGTCAAGGAACTAATGAATGCCGACATTTGAGGTATGCAATCAAAAAACTCATTCGTCGGAGAAAACTTGAGTAGTACAAACAAGTCCCTCAAAATGAAATTTCAGATCCTTCCATGTTTCCCAAGAGCGACAACTGAGGAGGGCCTTGGTCATAAATTAGATCCCCAAGGATCAATTCTTAGCTTGGAAAACTTGCAACTAGGACAAATGGCGTAGATATACGATGCTTGTAACACCCCACCTCCGCCAGGGTGGCTCTTGCAAGCACTCTGACTTTGGAGGGGCGTTTGAATCGGGTAAACATGCATAATGATATATCAAGGCAGAACAAGAACATATGTATATATGTAAACAGAGTAAATAAGATAAGTAAAACAGCGGAAGATTTCAAACTATTTCAAAACAAGTCTGGTACAACATAACTTTCCAAATAAACAAGTCTAGATGAAAACAACATCAACTGAAAAACTGAAATACATAAGTACTATCCCCAAAATAAGTGATAACCATAGCTAGCTTCATGTCAAGACCGTATATGAGCTAAAATCCCACAAGCAAGCGATCAGAAATCCAAGCTAAGCTCCAATATTCCCACCCTGAGAACCTGGGGGGGGGGGGGAACGGAAGAAAAGAGGCGAAAGAAAACAGATCAGTCAAAAAGACTGAGTAAGTCCTACTACAATCAATGTAAACTGATAAAGTTAAATGGCATGAGAAGCAGGGATGAACATAAGGATAACATACTAGCATGATGATTAACTAACAAGGTAGATAAAGGTGTCATCGCATAATCAGGTTTAAGGTTTTTGCACCACAGGTGTACTAGCAAACTAACATGACTTGAATAAACAAGTATTGATCCCTTGGCCCAAGCTTTGGCCCAATAACATGAAATGACCCTAATACGAGGTCCAACCAAATGGTCTAATCGATCGGCTCCCTAATCCTAACTCGTCACGTGTTGGTGTCAATACGGCCCAAACATAATTGTAGTCGGACTGTGCCGGGTCTCCCGTCGGGTGTATCGAGCCCTAGGGTGTCAACCCCTGGACACCATAAACATAAGTGCACAGTCTCGATCTACTGGTACCCATGCTTGACTTCTCCAAATATGGACTACGTGCACGATCGTAGTCCGTCCGGAACTACATCGGCGTACCACTCGACCGTCGTTTTGGTCACTTATACCAGTCCAGTAATCGTGCCCCAACCCTAGCCTAGTCCTTAGGGTCTTAATGATACAAACTTGGGATTACTGCTGGAGTGGACCCCCATTGCTAGGATTTTCTAGTGGGTTAAGTACGGTTTAACCCTTTTACTAATCATGGATTAACTTGGTTAAGTGTAACGATGAGTTCACGACTTAACCCTGATTAATCTACCAAGCCCAAATTGGTTAAGTATTAAGTGGACCATGACTTAACCCTAATCATGAGGCATTAATTAATTAATGTGCCTTAACCTCTCATATTAGACTTTGTTGTGGTTACTAGTTAAGCCGGGCGGGTCCGGGTAGCTTTACACCACAACTTGGTCTAACCTCGGGTTCAAGGTACAACATGACCAACTTCTCACATTGGGTCCTATTGTTTGTAGCAACTAGTTAAGCCGGTCGGTTCCGGGTAGTTTTACACTACAAACTCAACCCAACCTCGAGTTGGTCACACTTATATTTTCTAAGTGTCATGTCCATCATGTTTACAAAACATATTACAAGTTTTCAAGCATTTGGGTAGACCTAACTTAATAGGTAAATTCCCAATGGGTAGACCTAACTTAATAGGTAAATTCTCAATCTTATGTTTTTATGTCTTTTAAGTTTACCCAACCCCAAACGCAATCCCATCGCTTACATATCGCAATAGCGCATAAAGGATAGAAAGAGGGAACTTGGCATAATCATGACATAAAGGTGTTGAAGCCACAAGTTTAACATGGTGGCATATGAAATGTACATATGTTCATATACTTGCATATTACATTTTTAGGCCTCAAAAGCATGCATAAAACCAGACTTAGCATATTGGTGATACATGGTGATAAATGACATGTAGGAATGGCCATAAGTTCGCATTTAGCCTCACATGCAAGTTATCATAAGAGATATGATAACTTACATGTTGCCAAAATGCAATCTTTAGCATAAAGCTTGAAGCTTTATGTTCATATACTCAAGGTAAGCTTGCATAACATGATAACATGAGTAAAATGATCCATCCAAACTTGCATACATAACATGACAACTTGCATATCATAACATGGCAAACTTGCATAACATAACATGGCAAACTTGCATATCATAACATATCAAACTTGCATAACATGACATGGTAAACTTGCATGTCATGACAAACTTGCATATCATAATGATCAACCAAACTTGCATCATTCATTTAACTTTAGGGTTTAAATATGAAAGTAGAAAAGGGCTTACAATGCTTATGAAGACACAAAAATATATATAGATTGAGACAAAGCCCTTATGCAATCAAATAAACCCAAAATGCAAGCTCCAATAGAAAAACCTTGAGCCAAAATGATCAAAACTCTTGCTTTATGATGTAAATATGGAAACTTGACTTGAATGCAAGCTAATGATGCTCATACAAGCTTGAAAACACTTGTATGCATTGAAAATCTCTCATAGAAATAACTTAGGAATTTTATGAAGAGAGTGGAGGCCATGAGAGGAATGATTTTGCCATAGTTTAGTTACTTGAATGAATAATGATGATTTAGGGTTAGGTTAGGGGCTTATTTATAGAGATTAGGATTAGTTTTAGCCTTAGGATTAAACCCTAATTCCAATCTCAGTCCTCAAAACCGAATCTGGCCCCAAAACCTAACCAAAACCCCAAAATGGTGCACCAGGCAAAACTGCCCGGCTGAGCCAAGTCGACAGGGCTGTCGACTTGGGTCCAACCAAGTCGACTCCCAAGTCGACAGGGCTGTCGACTTGGGTGCTCTGGAGGGAATTTTCCCGCCTGGCCCAATCTGACCGTTTTTCGAATTTTGAACCCGAAATTCGAAATCTGTTTTGAACTTGAAATTTTCTGAAAACTTCATTGGGCCTTAATCGGGTCATACGGACTCCCATTTTCGAAAACTCGGACTCTATTTCGCGTATTTTTCCGAGACGAACGCAATGGCATAGCCCGTTTCCCTTGTTTCAGATTTTAGAATTAAATTCTGGCTCGATTATGTTATAACAGGTTATTAAAAATACGGGTTGTTACATTCTCCCCTCCTTATAGGATTTCGTCCCCGAAATCTTCAAGTTAGGAAGAACGTATCCTACCATTCAACATCCATCTACTCAAAACATCATCCACGAGCAATCATTGTCCTTACAAGATTCTAAATGTTGTATGAACATATGCAAAGGTGTGTGTATATGTACTTATCTAATGCAAATATCATCAATGCAAATTATGTTAGTGAAATGAATCCATATGTATGCAATTCCTAACATAATGTATAACATCTATATGTGTGCACATAACATACATCCATATGCAACATCCATGTGATAACACAAAAATTTTCATCCATGAATAAGCGTAAACACTCATGCATATGCAATATGAGGAGTGTGTGAGCCGATCTAGTGCCTAATGTGTATAATGCATCCACGAGTAACCACTTGCAAACACTTGCAAACATCAAGCATAACATGTTTCAAACACATGTTTCATCCAAAGGGTTTCTACCTAAGGTTCTCATGACAAGATTAACACGATATAGATAGCAAAAGAAAGATATGCTACAAAGAGATCGGGAAGATAAGCAAGATACACTCCTTTTGGATTACAAGAAATCCCTTCCTAACCCAACCCATATTCTATGAAAGCCCAAAAGGTTTAGTCAACCTAACGGACCCTTTCAAACCTTGACATGTATTACTAACCGATGAGTCATACCCCCTTATGGAGTTTACAACAGAAATGGGATCGAGAATGGGACCGAGAGGATATATGTAAAAGATAACATGCGAGTAAGTTCCACAGGAAAACAAGGATCAAGAATATACTCTTAAAAAGAGATATGATGCGCGTATCTAGCCTTCAATCTTCTAAGTCACGTTTCCTTGAGCTTAACTCCACTGTGCTTTGACCGTCTTTTACTTCATGATTTCTTGGCTTCTTAACTCTTATTTCCAAATATGAGTTGGAACCCATTTTATTGTCGCCTCTCGTCTTCCTCTTTCACTTACTCTTCTTCTATCATACTTGGCTTAAACATAACTGCGACCTCATGGTTTCCTGCAAGCTCTCCAAAATTCACTAGTGAATCCTGGATCTCGTTTACTTATTATAAAGTATTCCACGCAGCAGAACTTTTCTTGAAAATACCAATCCACGTTTACCAATTGCTCTTACTAACGTAATTTTCTATAACTCATGCTTGAACGAAATGAACCATCTGCCTGTGAATGATAGGACGTCCTTAGATTCAGCCATTTGCCCATGACTTCCCGTAGACTATCTCAAAACTGGCTAGTGAAGATTGAGTCACGGTTACTAACTATACTTGAGGGAACCCCGTGCAACCTCCTTATTTCTTGAAAGTAATCCGTTGCTAGCTATAATGCAGTCCTTTCGCTCTTTACCGGAGTGAAATGAGCACTCTTCGTGAGTCTACCTACTATGACCCACATGCTCGTATTCTCTTTCCTTGACCTTGGTAATCCATCGATAAAATCCATGGGAATACTCTTCCACTTCCATAGTGGAACGTCTAGAGGATGCAATAGCCCATCGGGCTTCTTCAACTCGGCCTTAACTTGCTGGCAAATGATACATCTAGAGACAAACTCCGCCGCATCCTTCTTTATCCCAGGCCAAAAGAAAATGCGCTTCCTATCTTTATACATCTTATCTCTGCCCGGATGTATAGTCAACTTAGAGCGATGCGCTTTCCTCAAGAACTTTCTTTCTCTCATCGCGTCTTAGCCATCCCTTGTCATCTATAGCGAGGTGACTTAACATCTTGCCTCGAATCAACTTGTCCATGATCTCGGCTAACTGCGGGTCTTCCTTCCGTGAAGTCCCTACTTGATCCAGAAGGGTAGGTCTAATCTCAAGGGACGCTAACTGACTAATTAAACTGAGAAAGCTTCTTACTTCAATTGTCCTCGTCGGAGCTTTCCGGTCTTGAACCGCGACCACTTTAGCGGGATCCACCGCTAAGCCTTACTTAGTAACTATGTGCCCAAGAAATATAACTTCTTTTCTCCAAAATGACATTTGGAGGACTTGGCTTTCAACTGATGGGCTCTAAGCGCATCCATCACCTCCTTGAGATGTCTAGCATGTTCTTCCTCATTCTTTAAGAAAGTCAGGATATCATCTACAAAGACTACCACAAACTTGTTCAGGAACTCCCTAGGCACCCTACTCATCAAGTCCACGAGGTAGGCGGGTGCATTAGTCAAACCGAATGGCATGACTAGCCATTCTAAGAATCCATCTGGAGTTTTGAACGCAGTTTTGTCTATACTATCCTCAGCTACTCTTAGCTGATGGAATCCAGTAGCAAGATCAAGAGAAAACAGATGTTCCTACAAGCTGATCAAACAAATCATCGATCCTTGGTAATGGTTGTCTATTCTTCTTGTTCTACTCACGATAATCAACACACGGGCGAAGCAAACTATCCACATTAGTAGCGCATACTACTAGAGCACCCTCCTCGGAAATGCTTCATTGTATAAAGTTCTTTTCAAGCAACTCTTTGACTTGCTTTCTTAACTCTCATCTTGCGGGACCATGTGCCTAACCGGCCACGTAACTGGCTTGGCATTATCAACCAGATAAATGCGAAAATCAATCTCTCGCTTAGGGGTAACCCCCCTTCACTTTACCCAAGATATCAGGATATTCTCGGACCACCCTCACCGATTGCAAACTATCGATAGACGAGTTGAGGGATTCAAGATAACACAACATGACGGGACCCATAGGGTTACAAGAAATTTTTAGGGTATTACCGAGGCGAGTCATGAGTCTCACAACCCTATGCTCAAAAATCAAGGATGGCTCCAAAGCTGGACAACCCATCCATGCCCAAAATCAACCCATACCCCATGAAACCGAGAATATAAGCATCACACAAGAACTCTACACTAAAGATAGAGATTTTCAAATCCACGTAGATAATAGACAAATGGGCGGAAACCCCAATTGGATTTGAAACACACACGGAATCATTAACTAGACTAGTACTTAGGTGCAAACTTTCAACTAGATCAGATGAAATAAACTATGCGATGCACCAAAATCAAACAAGGTACGAACTGAAAAATCAGAAATATATACAAGGCTTTCAACAGAAATACTACCTGGAGCGGCATTGAGAGCGTGAACTTGCCCTCCTGAAGGTCCAGCACACTGAGTCTGACCCTGGCCTTGCCCTCGCTTCTTCGGGCAATCCTTACTGAAATGTCCAGTCTCACCGCAGAAAAAGCATTCACCATTCTTCCTTTTCCTCTTCTTACAATCCCTAATAAGATGAGTCGAACTTCCACAAGTAAAGCACTTCTTTTCCTTCTTATCTTTAGACTTCTCCTCCTTCTTTTTTATTTCCTTTTTGGGCCCCGTTTTCTTGTTTTGAGACTCATTCACCTTGACCTCCTTCTTGTCACTCCTATTCTCTTCATTGAGTAGGGCCATATTCACCAAACTCTCGAAAGTTGCCCCCAAGGGTATATGAGTCATGGCTAAACCATGTAATGGCTCGTTTAATCCTAGAGAAAAGTATAGGGCCTTCTTCTGAGCTGTGTTAACCAAGTCTAAACCGACCCGAGCCAATTGATTAAACTTATCTATGTATTCCCTAATGGTCATGTCCCCTTGGTTTAGTGATAGGAACCTCTCCATCTGAAGGTTCTCCTCTGCTGACGATAAAAACCTCAGTCCAAACCTTCTTTTAAACTCATCCCAAGTCTCAATTGGTCTAGTAGTGGTGGTGACTACCCACCAATAAGCAGCTTCCCCTTTCAATAACCATACCACCAACAGAACTTTCCTACGATCTTCTATATCTAAGATAGCAAAGAGGTTTTCAGTTTCCTTTAACCAGTTTCTTGCCTCAACAGAAGTCTCCATCCCAACAAAATTCTTGCAACCCATCGCCTTAAAGTCTTTGCAAATCTCCGCGAAATCCTCTTGTGGATGCTGAGGGGGAGGAGGAAGAGGAACCTCAGCGACAGGAGGAGGAGGAACATTAACTACCGGAGGAGGAGGAGGAACATCGGTGGGGCCGGCTTCAGTCGCCCTAGCCTCCAAAAGTTTCCTATACCAAACAGGTACGTGTACTCCCTCCGGAATGGCAAAGTTATTGGCCATACTGAAAACGAAGAAAAAGATAGATTCAGAATGGAGAAAAACGAAGGAATTTTGCTAATGGCTTTTTGGGGAATAGCCTTTAAAATAAACTAGACTTTTCTTTGGAAAATACTTTATACTTGGTTTTGAAAATAGTTTTCCAAAAGTTTCAAAAACCTTTTTGTTCCTTCTCGTAAACCATATGCTCTGATACCAAATGTAACACCCCACCTCCGCAAGGGTGGCTCTTGCAAGCACTCTGACTTTGGAGGGGCGTTTGAATCGGGTAAACATGCATAATGATATATCAAGGTAGAACAAGAACATATGTATATATGTAAACAGAGTAAATAAGATAAGTAAAACAGCGGAAGATTTCAAACTATTTCAAAACAAGTCTGGTACAACATAACTTTCCAAATAAACAAGTCTAGATGAAAACAACATCAACTGAAAAACTGAAATACATAAGTACTATCCCCAAAATAAGTGATAACCATAGCTAGCTTCATGTCAAGACCGTACATGAGCTAAAATCCCACAAGCAAGCGATCAGAAATCCAAGCTAAGCTCCAGTATTCCCACCCTGAGAACCGGGGGGGGGGGGGAAACGGAAGAAAAGAGGCGAAAGAAAACAGGTCAGTCAAAAAGACTGAGTAAGCCCTACTACAATCAGTGTAAACTGATAAAGTTAACTTGCATGAGAAGCAGGGATGAACATAAGGATAACATACTAGCATGATGATTAACTAACAAGGTAGATAAAGGTGTCATCGCATAATCAGGTTTAAGGTTTTTGCACCACAGGTGTACTAGCAAACTAACATGACTTGAATAAACAAGTATTGATCCCTTGGCCCAAGCTTTGGCCCAATAACATGAAATGACCCTAATACGAGGTCCAACCAAACGGTCTAATCGATCGGCTCCCTAAGCCTAACTCGTCACGTGTTGGTGTCAATACGGCCCAAACATAATTGTAGTCGGACTGTGCCGGGTCTCCCGTCGGGTGTATCAAGCCCTAGGGTGTCAACCCCTGGACACCATAAACATAAGTGCACAGTCTCGATCTACTGGTACCCATGCTTGACTTCTCCAAATACGGACTACGTGCACGATCGTAGTCCGTCCGGAACTACATCGGCGTACCACTCGACCGTCGTTTTGGTCACTTATACCAGTCCAGTAATCGTGCCCCCACCCTAGCCTAGTCCATAGGGTCTTAATGATACAAACTTGGGATTACTGCTGGAGTGGACCCCCATTGCTAGGATTTTCTAGTGGGTTAAGTACGGTTTAACCCTTTTACTAATCATGGATTAACTTGGTTAAGTGTAACGATGAGTTCACGACTTAACCCTGATTAATCTACCAAGCCCAAATTGGTTAAGTATTAAGTGGACCATGACTTAACCCTAATCATGAGGCATTAATTAATTAATGTGCCTTAACCTCTCACATTAGACTTTGTTGTGGTTACTAGTTAAGCCGGGCGGGTCCGGGTAGCTTTACACCACAACTTGGTCTAACCTCGGGTTCAAGGTACAACATGACCAACTTCTCACATTGGGTCCTATTGTTTGTAGCAACTAGTTAAGCCGGTCGGTTCCGGGTAGTTTTACGCTACAAACTCAACCCAACCTCGAGTTGGTCACACTTATATTTTCTAAGTGTCATGTCCATCATGTTTACAAAACATATTACAAGTTTTCAAGCATTTGGGTAGACCTAACTTAATAGGTAAATTCCCAATGGGTAGACCTAACTTAATAGGTAAATTCCCAATCTTATGTTTTTATGTCTTTTAAGTTTACCCAACCCCAAACGCAATCCCATCGCTTACATATCGCAATAGCGCATAAAGGATAGAAAGAGGGAACTTGGCATAATCATGACATAAATGTGTTGAAGCCACAAGTTTAACATGGTGGCATATGAAATGTACATATGTTCATATACTTGCATATTACATTTTTAGGCCTCAAAAGCATGCATAAAACCAAACTAAGCATATTGGTGATACATGGTGATAAATGACATGTAGGAATGGCCATAAGTTCGCATTTAGCCTCACATGCAAGTTATCGTAAGAGATATGATAACTTACATGTTGTCAAAATGCAACCTTTAGCATAAAGCTTGAAGCTTTATGTTCATATACTCAAGGTAAGCTTGCATAACATGATAACATGAGTAAAATGATCCATACAAACTTGCATACATAACATGACAACTTGCATATCATAACATGGCAAATTTGCATAACATAACATGACAAACTTGCATATCATAACATATCAAACTTGCATAACATGACATGGTAAACTTGCATGTCATGGCAAACTTGCATATCATAATGATCAACCAAACTTGCATCATTCATTTAACTTTAGGGTTTAAATATGAAAGTAGAAAAGGGCTTACAATGCTTATGAAGACACAAAAAAAAATATATAGATTGAGACAAAGCCCTTATGCAATCAAATAAACCCAAAATGCAAGCTCCAATAGAAAAACCCTTGAGCCAAAATGATCAAAACTCTTGCTTTATGATGTAAATATGGAAACTTGACTTGAATGCAAGCTAATGATGCTCATACAAGCTTGAAAACACTTGTATGAATTGAAAATCTCTCATAGAAATAACTTAGGAATTTTATGAAGAGAGTGGAGGCCATGAGAGGAATGATTTTGCCATAGTTTAGTTACTTGAATGAATAATGATGATTTAGGGTTAGGTTAGGGGCTTATTTATAGAGATTAGGATTAGTTTTAGCCTTAGGATTAAACCCTAATTCCAATCTCAGCCCTCAAAACCGAATCTGGCCCCAAAACCTAACCAAAACCCCAAAATGGTGCACCAGGCAAAACTGCCCGGCTGAGCCAAGTCGACAGCCAAGTCGACAGGGCTGTCGACTTGGGTCCAACCAAGTCGACTCCCAAGTCGACAGGGCTGTCGACTTGGGTGCTCTGGCGGGAATTTTCCCGCCTAGCCCAATCTGACCGTTTTTCGAATTTTGAACCCGAAATTCGAAATCTGTTTTGAACTTGAAATTTTCTGAAAACTTCATTGGGCCTTAATCGGGTCATACGGACTCCGATTTTCGAAAACTCGGACTCTATTTCGCGTATTTTTCCGAGACGAACGCAATGGCACAGCCCGTTTCCCTTGTTTCAGATTTTAGAATTAAATTCTGCCTCGATTATGTTATAACAGGTTATTAAAAATACGGGTTGTTACAATGCTACATCATTTATTTCATTTTATTTGAATTTCAATTCAACATAGACTTTGTTATTTGTTTTATTTTTATAAACTTCTTGGTAGATGACCTTATTTTCATATACTGTTTGAGTTGTTGACATGACCGACTTAGACAAGGCATGCTGCGAGATGTTCGAGTAACAATATAAACCTTCTCGATCCATCTGTGCACCATCGAAATACCACTGCAACAAATGCAATCAAGTTATTCAATATCCTTGTCTGCTTCCTACACCGAGGGCAAGATACGAAATCAACGGATGCGACATGACCTATACCCGCATTGGTGCACTTAGGAGCCTATTTGTTGGCATGCCTTCTTATTTACCAATTAAACCATGAGTTTGACGGATACAACACGACTTACTTATGCTTAGACGTATTAAGGAGCCAGTTCATTAACTTAACTTCCATTTACTCATCAAATCACTCTCCCGATAAATTTTTATTATGTGCAGTTTGTTAGTTGTGATAACGACCAACTTACATAAACGAGTGCAACGTATTTAATACGATGGCTCAGAGCTTGGCATCATTTCATCACTCTAAGTTCCTCACCATACTCTAATTAAACAGTGTGTTCTGGCCACCTACAAGTTATCTTGAATTTAAAAAAATGATAAAACTGAATATAAAAAAACTCACGGCGCTCACAACTTGGGTGTCCTACCAGCAACCCTTAGTCTCCAGACTTAGGGGCAACCACTCAAGCCCAGGTGAATGTGATATCGACTGTTCGCTTGACCATCTATGACTCTCAAAGTCTGGATTTGAGTATAAACTAACGAGAAAACAATTCCCACGACTCTAACTCGAACGGAAAGACGGGAGAGTATAAAGGACGAACCAACAACGTCCATCACTCAAACTTGAACACCGACAAATGAGTATAAAGTGATGACTACGACGCTTAACTCCATGCTCTACATGACTTAGGACTGACAAACAAAATGAGGTCCCAAGAGCGGAGCTCCCAACTTTGAATTCCACATGATTTAAGATCAAAGACCACAAGAAGGTCTTGAGAGTGAAAATTACAATTTCGAACTCACATGACTCGAGTTCACGACCAAAAGTATATACTCGAGAGTGAATTCCCGAGCGACCGATTCAAAGTTTAATTGTAACGACGAGCACGCACCAGTACAATAGATGGAAAGTGTACAGAAGCTCGAACATTTAAATGAAATTCACATAAAATACATGAAATCATACTTTTATTAACAATACAATAGATGGTTGTACAAGTATTATCGTAAGATATCCAAAAGCAAGGGCCAATCTCGCACAATCTCCGGCAAAAAAAAGAGAATAAAACATATTTGTATTGTCAAGATGCCACTTTAAGGATTCACCTTTCTTCTCTTCCCTAGACTTCTTCCCTGGTGATTTACTCTTAGTGTCACCTTTCTTTCTCTTTTGTTCGCTTCCGCTTCTACCCTTTTTTCCTTAATAGGGTTTTTCATAGGGCGATGCTTTATCTCAATCCTTTTTGTCGGGTCCGGTTCGGACGATTCTTTAGCCTCATTTTATACTTTTGTGATTCATCGCTGGCAGCCGTATTATCGGGTTTGGGATCAGAAATGACTTTCTTCGCTTCCTCTTTAGCCTTCCTTTCCTCCTTGACTACCTTCTGCAATCTAATAACCTCTAGATCATCGGTCTTTTTAAGCATTTGTTCCAAATGGTTGTCTTTTGCGGAGATCTATCTCTCCCTGTTTCAGATCCTTCAAAGACCCTATGTCCCCGAAGTTAATGTTCATCGGCCCCTTGTAAGCGGCTTCATCCTAAGCTCTTTCTTTCACAAAAATTCTGGAAGTTTGAAACGTTGGTATTATAGTGGCAATTTTCACTTCAAACGTACGTGTAGTATGAAGATGAATTAGAATTAGTCTTCTTTCACTACGCCATAGATAACCTACTGCAACCCCCAAGATATAATGCATTAAGTGCCAAAAAATGTTGTTGTAGACAAAAACGATCAAAGACAACATTTACCTGGTGAAGCATTTCCCACGTTTCCCTAGAGTCAAAGACATCTTTACCACCTAATGACAACATTTTCCTGATGTTGCCACAGATACTAATTTTACTTAAAAGTGGGTCGTACATTATCTATAGTAACACTTTTACAATCCAATGGAAACAATTTGCTAGTTTATCACAACATTTACCATCACTTACTGCAACATTTACTATCACAACTGCAGCATCTACCATCACATACTGCAGCATTTTGTTGAATATAACGATATTTATTGAATAATGTACTACTGACATAATTGGATATTCAATTACAATATTTTATTCAAATAAATATTTTATTTCACCATTTCAAGTAGTACAAATTTTATGACTCCACTATTGTACATTCACTGGTATATTACACAGTCATTCATATTTACATACATTCCTCACTACACTGTCACTCGATTCACTCATATACAGACTCACTGACACTCTCTGACACACACGGTCTTCAACTGCTTCCATATTTATCTGTTCAGCCATCTGCACACCTGTCAATTATAGAAACACACACAGTAGACAAGAACAAAAATATATTTAAATTCGAGCAAATACAAATTTATTTTAAATTTTATTTACCTTAGATTTCTGGTATGTTTCTCATCATCTTTCTATATTTGATATGATATGTATTTTTGATGATATTCAAGTATGACACAATAGCATACGAGATTGTATACAATCAAGTATAGCAAGAAAGCTTGATACTTGAATATATCAATCTCAAATGCATTTAAACTAAATCAAATAAATATATGTATTTTTCAGTTTAATATGCAAGACAAGTCATAAAAATACAAGTGCAAGGTGCATCAGTAAAGGGCAAACGTTTCAAACAACAAATGTATAAGTGGAGCAACACACACACACACACACACATATATATATATATATATATGTGTGTGTGTATGTGTGTGTGTGCATGAGTCCAGTGAAATACAAGCAAGGAGTAGTTCAGATTTTTAAAGTGATCAGTGCAAATGAAAAGCCAACAGCATAACAGGGGGACAAGACAAGAGCAAATCAGGTCAGGAGTGTACAAGTGCATGTGTGTGTGTGTGTACATGGAACTGCATGAACAATAGCACAAGACAACATGCATGCCATCAGGGGTCAAGACCAGGTCAGGCAAAACTCAAATGAACAAGTATGGTAAAAGATACAACAGGGACTCAAGTAAGATGCAAATGCAACTGGACAAACATGCAACATCATTCAACACGAATACACAATAATAAAGAAGAAGACAAGGTGTCAAGCAGGTGAGGACAAGGCTTAACATGGCAAGAAGAGAAAAGGAATAAACAAGTTAAAGAATGGGTGCACAAGCAACCCATCCACTTTAGACAATAAGGCATCAAATAAGAGCAGCATATACAGAAGATGCATCAGGTTCAAGAATTACCAAAAATTCCAGATAAACTGATCAGAGCAAGGTAAATGACATTGGTTCTCAAGTGAGAAAGTCAAGGTATCAGAAGTACAAGAGTATATACCAGTACAAGCTCATATATACACCACAGGTCAATATATATATATATATATATATATATATATATGTACACACATGAATTATATATATATATATATGGATCGGCTATTGGGACACAAATTTAAACACAGAATTAGAGACACAATATGTGGATCGTATGATTTGTTTGTCTTTATGTGAGGTGGAATTCAGGGGGAAAACCCAAAAATAAAGTAGATCAAAGACCAAGTCCTAATTTGAAGATCAAATCAAATATGTGAAATCAGAGAATTAGGGTTATCAAAAACCCTATAAATACACGCAATTCATCACATGCATGGTATCGAAACCGCAAGCAAGAATTCAAGTAAAAAGCACAAATCTAGATATAGAGAAGCTTACAATTGTTTTGAGTGTTTCGATCGAGAATCCAGGAGCCAAATTGTACCATCCTTCATCTTGTACACAGTTGAATCGTTCAAACTTTCCTATCAGTAAGGAATTTATTCAAATAGTAGCATCCGATAGAAATCAAAAGCCCAAAAATAAAGTAGATCAAAGACCAAGTCCTAATTTGAAGACCAAATCAAATATGTGAAATCAGAGAATTAGGGTTATCAAAAACTCTATAAATACACGCAATTCATCACATGCATGGTATCGAAACCGCAAGCAAGAATTCAAGTAAAAAAGCACAAATCTAAAGACAGAGAAGATTACAATTGTTTTGAGTGTTTCGATCTGTAACAACCCGGAAAATACGAGCCAATTTAAAATTTTTAAATTGGTTATTTTAAGAAATTTGAGCAATTGAAATAGAATATTTCAATAAAATAAAGAGTTAGAAATGGTGCGGTAGTTTGAAAATTTGAATTCAAACTTTGACTGACTATACCGGGTGCAAAATAAAATGGATTTTAGTGAAACCAAAAATATTTAAATCTGTTTATGGTTATCTTTCTAACAAATCTGAAAAATCGAAGTTTCATAGCGGGAATCAAAAGTTATGACCAAATGAATTTTCAGAAAGGTCGCTATAGAGAATATATAGCCCTTGAAAATAGACATTTTGCAAACGACCTCGGAATTCGACGAAACCACTTTTATTGGATCCGGGATGTCAAATTATTGCTAGGTTTCAAATTTCATAATTTTTGAAGCTAGTATGTGAGCGTGGAAAAAGAAAACGTGTTTGGTTGATTTTTGTTAAATTGGATCGACCAAAAAATGGGCATTTTTCAAACGGTCTCAGAATTCGACGAAACTAGTTTTGTTGGGACCGTAGCATCAAAACATAGCTAGATTTATTTTTCTGGAATTTTTTGAATCAGTTTGTGGCCCTGGCAAATTGAAATGTACGTTCATATTGAATATTGAATGTTTTATATTTTAATTTGAAGAATGACTGACTGAAATAGTCGAATGGGCCTATGAAACATATCCCATTGTGTTCGGGATGGAGGTATTTAGCTAGGGACGACAGCCGTTGGGTTTGGATTGGTGTTTGTATGAAGAAACACTATTTTCAAAATTAAATAAAGCCCCGGCCAATGAAAAAATTCCATTCATAATAAAAAACAAACTTCAAAAAACCCCCGCCCCCCCTCTGCTCTCGACGACGCACGATTTTCCTCCCTTCCCGGCCATTTTCCGACCGCCACAACCACCATTAGCCCCACCCCTAGTTCAACTTTTTGTAGCTCTCCTCCTCCTCTTCAAATCCATACCTGCCACTCTCCCTATCGTCTAGTATTTCATGCGAACGACCTCCCAAAAGTCCAGAGCTTTCCGCCACCGCCCTGCCCAATCCCGACCACCGAGTCGCCAGCGCCGCCACCCCCAGGAGCGCCTCTCTTCCCTCTGTCACGTCGCACCACCTGATCGACGCGATACTTCACGGATTTGCCGCAAATTCGAAACCTAGTTTCGAAGGTTCAAAGGAGGTATACGGCTTTGATTTTCTGAATTGAAAAATAACACTTTTAAGTGTTGCAAACTTTGAAAAATCGTATCTTTATCGTGTATTAACGAAATTCGATGAAACAGGAAACATCGTGACCGCAAGGACGCTCTCTACATTCTAGAAATGTCCGTGGATTTTTCTGAGCACGCTACGATTTTTAGCAAAGCGACAAACCAATGTGAGATTTCTAAACTGAAATGTGATATATAAATTATATAAGCGAAATATAAATTATATACGTGTTGTATACCACATGTACATGCGTTGTATAAGTTATATGAGCGAAGTATGAATTATACATGCATTGTATAAATGATATGTGTGTTGGAATGGAAATAAAATATATTTATATACGAATATATATATATATATATATATATATATATACTCCCCTCGTCCACAAACCGTGGACGATATTTATTGATTGTGAATTGGCGTGAAAAAATTAGTGAATAATGCGAATGGTTGATAGGATTGTTTGTGGTTGATATTGTTTGAATTGTGGTTGAAAAATACCAATGTAGTTGAAAAATACCCATTTGTGATTGAAACAAAATTAGAATAAATTGTGGAACAGAAAATCATACTCGCCTGCGTGCGAATTAGATGTATGAAATCCCCATTGTCAAAAACCGCGAGGTTTTAAGGTAGAGCGAGGAGCCGTACTCAGGACGGTGCGGTTTTAACTACCCTGCCGTTATGCTGCCGAAATTTTCAATAATATTCATGTGTTAGAATTATTTTCATATGTTGAAACCTTATTCATGTGTTGAAACCATATTCATGTGTTGAAATTAAAGTCATGTGTTGAAACCATATTCATGTGTTGAAAAATATATTCATGTATAGAATAAATTCTTTAAACGATAAAAATAACATCTTTAACATTAGTATAAAGTAAATAATGCTCATGTGTTGAGAAGTTCATGTGTTGAAAAATAAATTCATGTGTTGAATAAATAAATTGTTTTAACAATAAAAATCACATTTTTATTATATATATGAAGTATGTAAAATATTAATGTTTTAAATAAATTGTTTTAACAATAAAAATCACATCTTTCTTATATGTACGAACTACATAAAATATCCATGTGTGGAAATATTCATGTGTTGAGCTGCTCATGTGTTGAAAAAGGTTCATGTGTTGAATAAAAAGATCGAACAATAAAAATTACATTTTTATTGAGAATATGAAGTGTTAAAAACATTCATGTGATGAATAAATATTTTTGATGATAAAAATACCATTTTTATCATGTATATGATTTGCTAAAAATACACAAGTGTTGAAATAAATATTTGTTTGCTATGAATATTATTTTTAACATGTATGGGAACTAAATAAAATAGTCATGTGTTGAAATATATTTTAGTTCGCTAAAAATATCATTTTTAAATGAAATATGAAGTGTTAGAAACCCCACTTGTTCAAATAAATATTCATGAGTTGGAAATATTCATTAGTTAGCTAATAATGTGATTTTCAGCTTATGTATGCAACATTGGAATGAATGGTAACATAAAACCAAATCGAATCAAATATGAAACTGAATTGAAAATTGATAAGTGATTAGAATTGCACACATGTACATGCATATCTATTGAACATGTTATAGCGAAGAGGCTAGAGAAGAGGAATAAAATTGTGTGCCCGACAAATAGGTACATGTTTACCGTTTTGCTTGGGTGATGATTTTATGAGCCGATTGGTGGTGTCAGTGACTTACCAGCCCTATAATCTTTCCAGCGGTCCCTATCCCGTTTTTGACTCATACCGAGGTGTGAGGCTCGCGAATCAACGCTATACACAAAGCTACGCCACATAGTCCATGCTCTGATCATCAATCACAAGACTTTGCTTTGCAACAGAAGCCTTGATCATATGCCACTTAGGCGTGCCACACAGGCAATTCACTCCATGCGATTGATTTCTATCGATATATAACATCTGAGCTCGTACGTCTCAGAGAAGGGCGTTAAGCAAGAGAATAAATTCTCCGCCACCAAACAGATATATATTTAATAGAGATCAATCAACACAGAACAAAATCCAATGTCAGACACACAGTCCATTTACAAGTTCGTTCTGGGTTTGAACGAAGCCGGAGGCACCATATTCCTCGCATATCCGTACAATCAACAATATGTCCGGACGGCTACCACTTCAACTCCTTCAAGGTAGCTACTCCAATCATGAGCATCAGTAGCGCCCATCCATCCAATGTGAAGATCGTCGGTCTTGAACCGTCTTCAACTCATCGACTTCTAACCGTCGATTGATTATTTGAAATGAGAATTAACTCGGCCTTTTCAAATAATCCACGTATATTTAGATTTTCAAATCAATTCTTCACATGCTTAAATTATTCAACATTCACATTTCAGTTCCTTAGTATAATTTTCATGTCAAACACATTCAACCATCAAATATCAAGCAAACCAAGCAGAATCAGTTTATTTCCATTCTATATCATTTATAATATTTTATAACGATATATCGCCATTTTTATTTGTTTAAAAACGGCCTTATTTAATTAAACGACGTTTCAGATCGTGCCGAGGCACTGGCGCTGTTTTTCCCTAAATTTGTTTTACACATATATGAAAATCTAACCGTTGGATCTTAACAAAGTTTATATCGTTGGAATGCGAGGCGCCTCGATTATAGGTCTGTAAGAACCGGGAAACGTGTGTTCAGGAATTGCTAATCCTCTAAAGTAAGAGAGGACCGGCCCAGCCGATTCCAGGGATCGTTGTGTGTGATCCTGAGACATTTGCTAAAGTGTCTCGAATGGAGAGGAGCTTGCCCCTTGCCTCGACTCATGATGGAATCCAATTTCCAATACAAAATTGCGGATGTGATTGTATTACTAGTATGGCGACATAGTAGATGGTAGCTATGCCGCCTAGGATTAATATTTATGATTGAATTTGCTTTTGAAACATATATGCACTAGTAATAATACCAAACACTTTTGTTTTATACGTATCAAGTATTTCTTAGCCATTATAAGGTAAAACTCTATCCTCCGACTTGCGTTGCATTGTGTGATGGGACCTGAGTCTTATAATGGCCTCATTTTTATAAAAAGCATTGCGATGATTTAATAATTTACTTTATTTCATGCACTAGCAATCATTGGAGTAAACCCGTTCCGCGAAAGTGGCGTGATCCCTTGATTTGCCTTATTATTGTTGTTAATTCAAGAATCCAGGAGCCAAATTGTACCATTCTTCATCTTGTACATGATCTATTATTGTAAGTTCATTGCCTTTGTTAATTTTTGATTGGGAAGTACTTTCATTCTAGATGTTGGCCAAGTTGGCGGTAGGGTTGTCGTTGTTGTTTCTTTGACTTTGATTGGGCAAATAGTTGGAGTTGAACCTGAAGTAGCGCTTCACGGCAGTGTGTCTAATTCTTTCACAAATTTGACATTTTGATTTGTTATTACCCCCTCTGCTTCTTTCTCTTCCTCTATAGGAATTTCCACCTCTCTGAAATTGCAGTTCATTCTTGTTGTTGTTTTGAATCTTTGATTCTTATTTTTGTACCCAGTTGAAAGATTTGGAGAAAAGTCTGATTCTTGAATTTTCCGGTTGCTTATTCTTGCTTCATGGAATAGTAAAATAGCATACACTTCATCTAGATGGGGCTCAGTTCTTTGAGTGGTAGTGGCAGCAACAATTGATTCAAAATCCTCATTAAGATCATTCAAAAGAATCATGGTTGGATTGGAATGGTACCAAGAATAAAGCCTTCTAAACCATAACCCATAGACGGCAGTTTCAGCTTGAAATTTCTAGAGAAGATAATCTCTAGATGGATGGTTATAAGCTGGCTTTGGGGGCTAACCATAGTTTTCATAAACTGTTGAATTGTAGAAAGTTACTGAAAAATATTGTCAGTGCCAGGATCAGAAGTTGAAGATGCAGATGCATCTCCCATGATAAACAAATGATCAAGAACAGTAAGGTGCAGCAGTGAACCAAAATTTAATCAGAGAGAAAAGGATCCAAGATAGCAGATATGAAGCAACCAATGAAGCCACTAATGATGAGAAAACAAGTTTTAATAACCGAAGTGGTTTCCAGTATGACTCTTGACTGGTTTCTTGTTGAATTTCTTGATTTTCTGGATTGTTGTTGTGCAGCTGGGGGTGATCAGGAATGGATGATGCAGCCAGAATCTGAAAGGGTTCTTGGTGAGGCACAAACAGAATTGATGACTCTCAAAACTCAAATGATGAGGTTAGCCTATGATGAGAAATACCCAAATGATGAGAATTTTGTGATAATTTGAAAATTGTTGTTAAGCAATATGTATAGAAAATATTTTTGAGGAGAAAGACGAAGAAATTTTGTTAGAATATTGATTGGAGAGGAAGACAGATTTTATTGCTTGTTTTTTTCTTTTCTTAATTTCTTGATTGACCAATACATTGCAAATCTATAGCCTTTTTATACATGTTTCATTCTTATCCATTCTAGATAAGTCTATTCTAGAATTTATCACAATCAATAATTCAATTTCAAATATAACAAAATATCCAAATTAGGCAATATATATTGCAATTAACAAAGGCCATATATAATGACATTTATTGCAATTTAATTTATTGCCAACAATGTCTCCCCTAAATTAAACTTGCTTCCTTTGCCCAAACTTTCTGCACTTCTTTTGAAGACTTATGCGCTGAATGCCTTTGTCAAAATATCAATCATCTGAACACCTGTTTTGAGAACATCTCGATTTTGATTTATTTATACCTCACGTGCTTTGGCAAGAAAAATAATGATATGATTACACATTTGTTGATTGCATTGACTTTGCTATCCATCTTTGAACTTTTCAAAGCAAATTCATGCGTCTTCTTTTTGCTTTTATAAAGTTTACTATAGCCAATAGAAAATTTTCGAACAACTGACAATTTCTCTTTCCTTTTAAACAGAACCTGATGTAACAACTTAAGCTCACTTAGCTTCTTTCGTGCTAGTCTGTAACCCTCTTTGGGTATATCCTTCAACGGGGTACCAAATCCCTTCTCAACTACAAGATTCCTCTCTGACTTCTTTTTCTCGCTTTTATCCTTTTGTTTCTCTTTCTTCACCTTCTTTACCCTTTTTTCAGTCTCTTGCTCGTTTTTTGAATCATCTTCAATTTTGAGTTCCCTAGTGATAATTTCTTCCCTGTCATTTTTGTCTTCCTTCTTATTTTTTGTATCAACGTCTACATCCTTGTGTTTTACTTCTTCCTCGACGTCTTTACTCTTCTCTTCGTTCTTGTCCTTGTCTTTCGCTCTATTCTTCTCTTTCTTCTTCTCTATCTCTTTGCCTTCATCTTCTTCATTGTTGTCCCTCTTTTCTTTCCCTTTTTTCTTCTCTTTTTTCTCTTTTGCGTCGTTGCCTTCGCTATCGTCTTCTTCTTGATCTCCATCAGGAATCTTCTTTTCTTTCTCTTCTTCCGCTTTCCTTCTCTCTTCTTCTTCTTTCTTCTTCTTTTTCTGATTCTTCAAATCCATTACGCTCTCTTTTGACTCTGCAGATGCTTTTTCTTCAGCTTCTTTTGATTCTCCATTTATATCTTTCTCCTTCTTTGTAATTTGATCTTCTTTGTCTTCTGGTTTGTGCTCTGTTTGAGCGTCTTCAACTTCAGTCATTCTGGAATCCATGCTTTCATTCTCGCGTATGTCTTCTCTTTCCACATCCATTTTTACTTCACTTTTGTTTTCTTCTACGTGTCGTCTCCACATCATCCATTTCTAACTTGCTCTGTTCATCTACTTTCTTATTTTTGTTTGTGACATTCTCATCTTCAGCTTCAGCATCACTCTCCTCCTCGTTATTTTTCCCGTTCTCTTCCTCAACGCTGCAGTTGTCTTCTTCTATTATTTTTGTGTCATCCTTTGCATATACCTCTTTCAATAATTTCCATGAATCTTTTGCAGAATCTTCTAGAAAAATATAATCTGACGCTACTTCATCGAGGTTCTCCCTCATTATAAGACAAGCACAATGATCCTTCCATTGCAATGCCAAAAATGCTTTCTTTTCTACTTTTGACATGCTTTTCCAATCACTCTGCCATTCATAACCATTTTCAACGATCTCCCATAATCCGGCGGAGATTAACTGCTCTTTCTTTTTATTACTCCATTCTTTAAAAAAAAAAATTGTGAGAATAAATGTTGAGAGAAATTGAAATCTCATGATTTCAACCAAGCTCTGATACCAATTTGTAGAAAATATTTTTGAGGAGAAAGACGAAGAAATTTTGTTAGAATATTGATTGGAGAGGAAGACAGATTTTATTGCTTGTTTTTTTCTTTTCTTAATTTCTTGATTGACCAATACATTGCAAATCTATAGCATTTTTATACATGTTTCATTCTTATCCATTCTAGATAAGTCTATTCTAGAATTTATCACAATCAATAATTCAATTTCAAATATAACCAAATATCCAAATTAGGCAATATATATTGCAATTAACAAAGGTCATATATAATGACATTTATTGCAATTTAATTTATTGCTAACAATACGTTGCTCATGGTATATACCATGTTGAATTTCACGAATATAAGATAATTTGAAAGAGACAAAATGAACTATTCTTTTATTTCATACAGAACGTAATTTGAATTGATTTATTTAAAAGTGTTGCATAGGTTCTTTATATAGGCATAATGGTACAAAGGGTAATGCTGCATGGACCGATGAAAGCTTCGGTTTAAATATGCGGCTAGTACAAATGGGTGTATTTCAGGGGGTAAAAATGTCATTTGACACTGGGTCTTCCGAAAATTTCGTTTCTAATCCCAGATTTTGACAGAAAGAGCTTCGGTTTGTTTAGCATTTTTGTGGTACAAAAGGAATACCGGCTTGAAACAAAATAAAACAGGCACTTGGGCCAAGAACAAACAAATAAAGCAACGGCCCAATAGATGCACGCGAGAAGCATGCTGCAGTCAAACCCTTAAAAAGATCAAAGTAGGAGGCAGCGGTTCGACATTTTAACACATACATGGGATTCTGGGAAATGAGCTTCATTTTTTTATTGCAGCTTCAGTACATTGTTATGTTCTATCATTTTCTTTGCAAATCTGTAATTTTATATAGCTCAGAACAATCCTCATGAAAGAGAATAATGGTGAATACAGTATAGTATTATATATGACTACCATCATCTCGTACACTGAATCATAGAGTTCAGTTTTGTTATTTGCAGTACACAAAGAATGTATTAATCACCATTAATCCACACCCACAAACATATGCCCCAGACACTTACCCATTCTACACCAGGAATGTACAATTCCTTAATTAACCAACAACTGTACTCTGTTTCTACGTTCATCGCTAACCACAAATTTAGCAGTTGCAGTTCTTATGGATACAGGGTACAAAAACTTCTTCACCCCATTCAAATCTAACAGTTGTTTGCTTAATGTCTTTTTCGAAGAGCTTCCTGGCTTGGTAACATAGAACGAGCGCGAGAACCAGTTGACCGCCTCAGGAGCGACACACATGACCATATGGAACGGCTTGTACCATGATGGCCATGTCACATATTCATCTCCTCTGCATGCACTCTCCACCACCACCTCTGCGCACTCCTCCGTGTATCCTACGGGTAATGGCCCAACTTGTACCTGCCATATGCACCATTCATTTAATCATTGGTACAACCTCTGATTACATGTCAGACCTATTAAGGATCAAATCACTAAAGCATTTCTGTTATATTAGGTACTTACATCTCGAACTTCTTCATTGATGCCATATTCTCCTCCTTTTTGAAGAGCTTTGCCCTTTGTGAGCTCGGAAGCAACATACCCGAGCGTTAGTATTGTGATTTTTACCTCAGAGCCTAGCTCTGCTCTTAAAGTCTCGTAAAACCTGATCAGTGCTCCCTTGCTTGCCTGAATGTCACATTACGGTTATCAGTACATACATGAAGTTGAATGTGACTTTAAACTGGTTCAGTTTTTTGATCTATGGATAATATATTCTCACATTGTAAAAGCTCAGCCGTGCAGTTGGGACACGTCCAGCAATTGAAGCAGAGGCGATGATATTTCCTTTGGATTTCTTGAGATGTGGGAGTGCATAGTAGGTTGGGTACACTGCGCCCCAGTAATTTACGTCCTGAACAAATGAACTTTGTTAAGTCATGCATTGGTTTAACTGCTGTTTTGTAAATATGTGAAACTGTTTATTTACCATCACTTGCTTGAATGCAGATATGTTGGTGACCTCCTCGAAGAGGCAGCTGGAGAATATTCCAGCATTGACGACCAGATGATTCACTGTAAAATCCACAGCTCAGTAAAATCAAAATGAAATTACAGTGTTAAGAAGTTCAATATTTAAACATGTATATCGCACTCACATTGGCCAAAATGGGAGATTGTTTCATCTATGACTCTTTTAGATTCTTCGCAATCGGAGACGTCTGCAGGAATCACAAGCACATCAGGGGAACCATAGCTTCTAGCAGCTTTAGCAACTGATTTTAGTGCAGGTATTCTTCTTGCCACAAGTACCAAGTACGCTCCTTCTCTTGCATATTTGTATGCTAATTGCTGAACTCAATATTTATGAAAGAATCGTTGATTATTAGAAACAAGAAATTGAGTCTGTGAGATTAAGCATAAACACAGCTTATAGTTGCATCGATCTTCTAGGTAGAAACTTGTGTTATAACATAGATTTAAGTATCTCTATAATAAGGCATTTAGACATGACATATCTAAACGAAGAATAGCGGAAATTTTACCTCGCCAATGCCTGAAGAAGCTCCTGTGATTAGAACAACTTTTCCTGATAAGTCTTCTTTCGCAAAAGGTCTCACAAACACGAAGTATACCGTTCTACATACGTAAATGATGGGAAGATACACCAGCATGATTATACCAAGTGCTAAATGCATTAGTGCACTCAAAATACCATTAAAGAGAACCATTTGTGATGTAAGAGAGACACAGAGTAATGGCAGAAAAATAGAAGAGAAACTTGTGTTGTGTCTGATTTTACAGCCCAAAGCAGAGGCATCCTTTTATCAGCAATTTTAGCATGGTTGGTGGAGCCCATTTATGACAGTTCGCATTTGGTCACCGCTACAATTTTAAATGATTTATAACTTAAAAAATGATTTTTGCTAGTAAATTGAAGCCATGTATGCCTCTGACAAGCATTAGAGTAATTTGATACTACTTCATAGTATTAATTTATCTTTTTATTGTCACATTTCAAATTCCATCCTTCTCGCTCTTTTATCTCTCTCATTTACCCATCCGGGAGGTTTATAATTTGGTATAAAAGATGGGTAATTATTTAATGGATTTTTGTTCAATTTGGATTGGAAATAAGTTTTGTGTATTGTGATTTTAATGTTTATTTCAAATGTCGTGGGAGAGAAGTAATATGAAAGCTCTAGTTATTCTGTTTATGCTATGCATTAATTCGAAAACTCTTGTTTTCCAGTCAGAACAGACCCTTAATTACTAGTGTCTTATTTTCATCAAATGTGTTTGCTTTAGTATTATGGGTCATACCATATAAAATCATTATCTACTACACATATGGGTGACAATTACTTCTTGATAGGTAATGTAGGAACACAAGCATATATACCAACATACGCGTACATCGCATATGAATTAATGGAGTATATCAATGATGAAAAGCATACATTTTGTCATACAAATTAAATAAATTGAATAATACAATTCTTGTTCTAAAATGAGATGAGCTGCATGATAATGAAAGTCATGTTCTGCATGAAAACCTCTAATATTAGTCATCATGTTCATGTACAGTTGTAAACTAGTGTGAATTTGGTGTAAAAAGTTCCAACTGCCTACCCAACTATATGAATGAACCCCTGACTTGCAAGTTTCAACCAAAATATTTATTCATCTTCCCATTTTTTTTAGGATGTGGAATTTATGGTTGGATATAGATTTGACCCATCATTTATTAACTATTGATAATGTTATTTGAAGCTTTTAGGCGTCCGATCAAGGTTTTATCTACATTTGACATAGGTAATCAGTTTGAAAATTTCTCACCATAACACACAGTACAGTAGGAGTTGTACAACTACAGCTTTTTTCATAAGAACAAGTTTTTGTTGTGCAAATACTGTGTGCATGCTCTGTGTGTGTGTGTGGGGGGGGGGGGGGGGGGGTGTTCTAATATTGGGATGCAAACTTAGCTACGAATGGTGATGTAATGATTTTTCTAATACGATGTGTGATATCATATTAAAACATCTTCAGCTATGACGTCTTAAGGGTTTGAATTAACGATCTTTAGAATAACTATCAATGTATTTATTATAATGATTCATTCGTTGAACTAATTTTGTTATGCTAGATTATATTATATGAGTTTAGATTATTATTTTTTGAAGCCAATCTCTTTAAATTCATTTTAAAAGGAGTAATCTATTTCATAGGTAAGAAAGTAAACACTTTAAAATTTACATATATAGTTTCTTGTGTATCCTTTCTCATTCGTGTGTGTCTATGCAACGTTGACATGATCTCAAGCTATGACCTTATCATCCTATATGTTTCTGGCTTGCCATTGCATACAAACGTAATACTGAATTTTCTTTCCATCACCGTTTTATGTCAGAACAGAACGTGTGAAATGAAAGAGGGCAAGTTCCTAGTTTTGTGCAGCATGTTATTACGTGTTGGTGTTGAGTAATCTTGGCTTAACTAGATTTCAAAATAACGGGTGAGATTGTTGTCTGTGTGCCATATGTACAATACAATAATATTGTTACACGGTACATAGTTGGATAGAGGATGGTTAACAACCATGCCTAGTCTTGATTTCTCCATAATTAAAGATGATGGGTCAGTTAAGCTGTATGAATTGGACATTTTCTTATCACCACTTGCACGTTGCTTTTATCTTGATGGAGCCCCACTGGCGAAACCTCTAATCAATACTAAATTCTAGGATGACCTGATCAAGACACTGGTCAAGGCAGAAAGTGTGTTTAGAATCTTGTCTTTTGTTGACAGAGTTACTTACATTATGTCCACAATTACACTGCTAACCGGTTTCCAAGTGTATAATAGTATCTAGATATATAGGAAGTGGGTATATATAATAGCATCTTTGACCTTTCTCAAGTATATATATGGAATTATGGGTGATCAACATGGCAAGATGCATAAGAGATGAGAAACGATACGCTATCATGTATTCATTCAAATTGACGCGC
Organism: Allium sativum; assembly: GCA_030737875.1. Lineage (NCBI taxonomy): Eukaryota > Viridiplantae > Streptophyta > Magnoliopsida > Asparagales > Amaryllidaceae > Allium > Allium sativum. The sequence continues at coordinate 471,932,484 of CM060909.1, forward strand.
CTCAATGCTATATTAGGTCAAGGCATGTACTCCATAACCATGCATAGCAATTATGAGATTATGCTATACAACTTCCAACCATATGCTTTGTCTAATTACTTCATGTCTGCAATATTTTATTACTTCATTTCATACTTAGAGTTGACTCTGTTTGAATCATTACTTATCCTGTTCCAATTACCGAGTTTCATGCTGTTATGTCCAATTCATTTAAGTCTATCACTGCTGCTATTTAATTTGGTCAATACTGCTGTCTTTTTTAAGCGAAACAAACTGAATAAACAATTTTACAGTTAAAAAATATACAGTAACGTAGATCTAGGATGAGGCACCCCCCTTTGTCTTGCTGATGGTTTAGGTTGTAAAAGCTGAAAGGAAGCTATTACTTGTGAAGTACTGTACGTAATTCTCTACCCAACCATCCATATTTATTATTAACAGACTCGTTCCGGTCTAGAAATTTAGTCCGTGGATGTTTTCATGTTTGACCGTCCCTCCAGTAAAGTTTTCATTTTTGAAGTTAGAATGGAATGGGAGATATATTCATATAATTTTTTCCTTTACGTGCTTTGATCTTTCGGCATGATATTATGTTTATATGGTTCAACTACATTGCTACCTTCCACCTGATGCAAGCTGAGGTGAACAAATAACATATTTATTATCTATTTCTCTTGAAGTCATATGGATACGGCAAAGATGTAAGATATAAAATACTGATGTTATAAACTTGCAAATTTTATTCAAACCGCCCGGCCCAAAATGCTGAGCATCCCCTATCCCCCCTCCCCCCTAAACGAATTTTTTTTATGATGAAACTGCATTTCTTCTGTCTTTTTTTTCATACCTTCCGGTTACCTCGCAGTGCCACTGCAATGTTCTTACACGTACCACACAGTGGCACTGCGTGGTGTTCTAGGTAACCATGCAGCCGCTGTGCGTGGTTACCTAGAATACCACGCAGTGCCACTGCGTGGTACGTGTGAGAACCTCGCAGTGACACTGCGAAGAAGGGTACTTTTGTCTTCTTCTTTTTTAAAGTCGGGAGGTAACTCAAAAAAATAGCGAGATTTCTATTTTATTTTTTTATTTTTATTTTAATTTAGAAGTGTCAATTCAGCACTTTCGGAGGTTCGAATAGAATTTGCCTATAAACTTTTAGAAACACTTTCTATACCGATTTATTTCTGACTTGTTAACTGATGAGGTTAGCAATGCTATCGGTTATGTGGATGCAAATCTAGGCAGTGTTCGTACACAAGCTCTATTGATTTAGCGAAACAAAATAACCTTCTACGTGGATAGCCATTGATTTCTCAAATAAAATTTGGAACATAGTGTTACCTTTTGCAAAGTACTTGGACGTCTTTAAATTTTAAAGAGACTATCGATAAAGGCCAACGGATTTGAACAGAGGCAATGCATAATTAGTTCATATTACCGATGATGTTGCAAGAAAAATCATTGTGTCAATAAAGATACAAGTTAAGTTCTTGTTTTTCTAAATTAGAATGCACAAACAAGACCGTATAGTTTCATAAAGTTAAAAATTAATGAAAATGTTGATTTGATGAATATTTGAGAGTGAGACAGAGAATTTGTATTAACCAGAACAATGAATGAAACAGTGAATAACTTGTATTCGAAAGAACTGCGTGTACAAATATATATACAGTGCCACATGGGCTTTAGCACACAGGCCCAATAGTGATGAAGTAAAAATATATAGCCTATGGTAGATTAAGTCTGCTAATAGCCCCTCTCTCAAACACTACTCGGTTAGGATTTGCGTAAACAAAATCAAAAAAAAAAATGGCAATAGACGTGAAGATATTGAGACAATCTCTCTTCTGCAGGTCAAGCCAACACCTAGGAGAGGAGAAAACAATAATAGATCGATGGAAAAGGTAGTTATCTACCAGATCTGAGCAGCAGATGACCGATTACCGGAGAAACAGAGAGACTATTCTGGAAGGTATGTGAGAAACTAAATTTGTTCTTCTTCTCTGCTTCATCAACGTTGAGCTTGATTTTGAGTCGTGTAAAGTTCTGTCTTGACAACGGCTTTGTAAGTATGTCAGCTTTTTGGTGACTCAAAGGTATATAACCTATCTTTAGATCATCTCGCATGACTTGCTCATGAATGATGTACAAATCCAATTCTATGTGTTTTGTTTTTGAGTGAAGCACTGGATTTGCTATGGTAGAAATAACACTTATTTTATCGCACCAAATTTTTACTTTTTGATCTGATTTGCACTTGAGTTCACTCAGTAGAGATTCTATCCACATAATCTCTATTATGGTGCTTGCTATGCTGGGAAACTTAGTTTCATTGCTGGACCTTGATACAGTGCTTTGCTTTTTTGCACACTAAAACACTGGGTTTTCCCCTAAAAATATATGATAACCAGAAGTGGATTTCCTATCATCTATGTCCAACCCAGTCTGCATCTACGAAATCATGGTCTGGTCATCTTATTGTACCATACTGTAATGCTCCTACAATGCTTCTATATTCTTTGTCATTAGGAGTTGGTTTCCCTTTACTTTAGATAGTTCTGGGTTTGTTACCGTTGGTGTGGGCAGTGGGTTTGCTTGACTCATCCTTGCTCTTCTCTTAATCTTCACTTAATAAGGAGTTTCGGCCACATAAAGTAAGCATTAAGTTGTTTTAAAGGCGAGAAGCCATTAATGGGTGTTTGTATCCTTTTGGGAGTTGTTAATGAGTGGGAGAATGTTCTCCTATCATTTCAGCCTCCACAACTTACAAATCCCAAAATAGATATTGGGCCCACTCACTACTGACCTGTTTGAGCCCATTTAGGATGTCTACTTCTCTCCAAACCTTATTTCAGCTATGTCTCCAAAACGGTGAGTTCGCTTGTTTAATGTGACCACTCATGAAACGAGGAACCATCATCTGAACTAAACGGAAGTGGTTTCAGGTCTTGATTTCTTACTAGTAAAAAATTATGGGCAAAACAAGATTCTCCAAGGGTAAAATAGTCACATTAAAATTCAACAAAAATAGTGAAGATAGGAAATGACCCTAATAGTCACTTCTCGAAGTTATATGACCATATGACCACATATATAAAAATAATATAGTGAAAATTAGTGTGATATCCCTATTTTCAAGTTTGTTGTAAACGGCCTCCCCCCTAAGTTTTAATTGAAAGCGGGTCCCCATTTTGGGTACTTAGTGTTTTTCAGGAATTTTTAGGCACTATTGTTTAAAAAAAATTCAAAAAATCGCAAATTTTCCTAGAAGCATGCAAAAAAAACTTAAAAAAATTCGTCAGAGCATGCAATTATACTCAATATATGCATATATGTATGCATATAAAGATGAATAACTTTGCTAGGCTTATGAACTGTTGTAAAAATATATGCATTTATTCTGTATAACTGCTGAAATGTATGCATAAAAGTTAAAATGGACGAAGGCTTATGAATATATGCTGACATGTATGCATTTTTTGCTTATAAATGTTGAAATGTAATCAACAATGCTTAAAAGGTGTATGCTTGAAAAAATAGGCCAGGATTGAATTAATGCATCAAACGACGCATTTATTACAGTATTACTGCATATATTTTTGTAGTAATACTATAGTTGATACATAACTGGAGTTGTTGTAGAAATGTATGCAGCAATTGCAAATAAATGCATTGTTTGATGCATAATACTGCAGATTCGTGTTTTTTTTGTTTTTTGGTTTTTGATGCCTTTTTTGGTGGTTTTAATACCTGAATTTGATGATGGTAGGTTGTTGTATTAAATTAGGAATTTACGTGATTTTTTTTTTTGATGATTTTTCGAAAAACAAAGACCTAATTTATAAAAAATTAAGACATGGATGTGAGCCTAATTTCGAAACCTTTTACGAATCTGAGACACACTGAAATATTCTATGATCCTTCAATACGTAGAATACGGGTCGTTATATTATTGACACTGGATATGACTAATATTTATACCTAACACTGGAAAGGTTTGAAATTGACAAAACCCGAAACCCCAAATCAATTTGTTATTAATGTAAAACCTTAAATGGATATCATGTCGACATAAATTCAATACAAAATTCTGAAATCTACGGATATCGTATTGGAATAACGATATCAATATCTTCCAAATCTCTCAACCATATCCGTATAATCACGGAGTTTATTATTGACATATCCGGATATTATTTCTATTCAAATCCTTTCCAAATTATACGTTGGAAATATTTGGTTGCATTAAAACCTCCTTTCAAATCCCTTTTTTATATTCAAATATTAAATTTTTCCCGTATTAGCAAAATAGCATTTTTATATAAAAATAATACATATCTTTCAAAAATGTGGAATATTTAATCTAAACTCTTTCCAAATCATTTATTATGATTTATCATAATTTGTTTATAAATTTTAATAATTTTAATAAGGCCCTTACAGTCGGTTTTCAATATCGACCACCGAACTGCATCCATAGTGACCTTTTCAAAACAGATTTTGATATACTTAAAAATCCAACTGTTCAAATTTAAATCTCTTATATTCATTTGAAAGACCTTTTCAATATGAACACAACGATTCTGGTTTTAGGAGAATCCGACGGTCGGATCTTCCGTTACATAAATTCGAAGTATAGGTTGACGTTCGCGAACTATCGTTGCACGACGCGTCTATTCAAGCCCGAATCGATTTATTAATTTATAAATAAATCGAAACGCTTTTAAACTTCCTTTATTAATTATATAAAATTTATATAATTGCTTTAGAAAATCTGTTTCAGTCGTTTAACTTCAAAATCGGATATCTCACTGTTTGGTCAATTTTAATATTCTTCTAATAAATAAAATAAAATAATTTTTTGAAAGTCATCAGTTTATGTTCAAAATTTCCTTACAGTCATAACAAAAATAAACGAAAAACTTTCGAAAGAAAACTTTTTTTCAAACATTCGCTACATATCTTAACCAAACTTCACTTTGAAAAGTTTATATTCATATAGAATTCAAAACTTCAACACGCCATAAGTACATTGAAAATACTTCAAAATCATTCGCTACTGTTATGAATACACATCGATATTTCGATATAAACGCGTCCATCCAAAATCGGACATCAAAATCAAACTTCGGTTTCGCCTCATATTGTACTATTGAAATATTCATTTTTATTTCGGATTGGAATAAAATTGAATCAAACATCATACAAATCCATTCATATGAATTCAATACGTCCAACAATAGTTGCAAACAACTATTGAACATCCAATGTGAATTTATTTTCACATAAGCTTCAAAATACTTTATTGACGCTTATTTCGCTTCGTTGATCGATTGATCAAGATACGAACTATATACAAGGGAGACGTGTAAATCAAAAATCATTCCAAGACCAGTGTGGGGTTTCCGACTATTGACAATCAATTTAAATTCACTGTTGATTCATGAATTTAGCTGTATTAGTTAAATTCAACTTATTATCTAGATTAGTCAATTTTGCTTAAACGAGTAATAATAAATTTACCGTTCAAATTATAAATGGATATTTATATCCAATTTCAACTACCATAAATATATTAACATTATTTAGCTTGTTAAACATTCCATAATCACAATCAGAAAATCACACAACAAATCAACATTTCATCCATCTGGTTTGCAAACAACAAAGATGTTAGCTACCATATACCGTATAATTTTTTCATATAAATCAAATGAAAACTATGGTTTTCATCATTAATTAATTAACTAACTGACAAATATTTTAATGTTGCATTAACTGTAAAATTATTTGTTTTCTAACTTGCAAATTTGCCTAACTTTTCACATTAACTATTAACGTTAAACAGTTAACTAATTTTTTTTTGAAGGAAAAGGTATTGAATCAACATGATTCACGCCTAAAATATATAGCATCCATCAAGTAACATAAAGTAGCAGTGCGTGTATGTACAACATATACAACCAAAACAGGTCATCGCTACATATGGCCATACAAAAAGGAACCATACATCATAATTAACATTACATAGCTTTAAACATAACAGTAAAACAGCAAAAGGCCAGTAAACCAGTGAACATCATCGTCAAGCGTGTGGACCAGTGATGCTCCGCCCCCTTTTGCGCACTCGGTCTGCGATGCTTTCAACATGTCTTTTGCGCTCCATGCTTTAAACAGTTAACTAATTAATTTTTCATACATAATTAAACCACTTAAATACACTAATTAAAGTGAGAATCTCTCACCCCAGCCATAAATTAACAGCGTACTACAACGTCGGACTTTTCAGCGCTTGCTACCACTTAAAAATGTCGCTTTTTTGACTTGGAATTGCTCCAAACTTTCCGGCAACTCTCCTATACTTCTATACTAGTGAATAAAGTAGGAAAGCACCAATCTTTCGCAAAATGGAGGTCGGGGAAGCTTGGCTCTTTGCTGTCCAGCTAAGGTGGAGGTTATTGCGGGGTCCACGAAGGGCTTAGTGGCTTGTAGGGACCACAAAAGAGATGTTAGAGGTAGTATAGGATGTTTGAACCCTTAAATGGAGCACCTTTTCATATTTTGAAGAAGATTGGAAGGAAGAAGAGGAGAGAGGAGGGAAGGGGGAGGCGTCAGCCGATGTGGCAGGCGGTGGTGGGTCCCTAGGCGGCGGTAGGAGGAGAAGAGGGAGGAAGAGAGAGCACCATTAATTTGTTTTCAAGCTCTAAACCTAGTTTGCAAAAGTGAATGATAACTTAGCACTAATTATCCCTTAATTAGGCTCAAATCACATCATGGAGGCACCAATTAAGGAGGGAGTGCCATGTGGAAGAGAGATGGACTTTGGTGTCTAGTTTTGGTTGGGGGCATACTATTCATCGATTGACTTAAATTTTAGGTGTATTAATTACAACATCCAAATTTCGATCAAGTCTCATGGCCACACGTTAACTCCAAAAATTACGAAATTTGAAATCCCACTACATTATGGAATTAAGGTTCCAATGAACCTAGCCTCGTCGAGTTTGTAGACCATTTTAAAAATGGTCGTATTTTGAGTTAAATTCAAATTCAAACTGAATTTTCGACGTACGTTTATATGTCGTTCTTCTACATACGAACTCTGTTGAACTTGAAATTTTAAATCTTGACATATTTTGACATTCCAGATCCAATAAAAGTATTTTCGTCAAATTCCGAGACTATCTAAAAAATGGTCTTTTTATAAGTGATCGATGTAGCTTTGAGATATCGATATTTAAATTTAAGACTTATAGATGGATTTAAATATTTTACTGGCCCTGTTTTATGTCAAATAAAGTATAAAAACTAATTTTAAAATTATTCTCAAATTTTATCAAGCAAAAATAACCAATTTATATTCAAAATTCATTAAAATGAATTAAATTAAAATTTTAAATTGGTTCCGAAAATCCGGGTTGTTACAATCTCCCTCACTTAAAACTTTTTCGTCCCGAAAAAGGAACGGGACTCAAAGTTGGTTAACTAACTAACTCGACTTTCATTCTAGCTTGAGTTCTTTAACTTTTCAGTTTCTAAAAACTTCCAAATTTTCCTGAAATTTGGCTAATGCATTAAATTTTTGAAAATTTTCTCCATAACCTCCTTTGTACGGGTTGATCTGAACAAATATATATGGTCTTATCAGGCACTCAATAAATCAATATACATCAAATAAAAAAATTGTGACTTATCTACACCCAAGGGAGATGTGTGAAAAATCATCCCTTAACCCTGTAATGGGAATTATTCACGATCCATGTGTCGTATCTACTACAAGAGTGACGTGTATATTTTTGTCATCTCAAGACCCAATGATGGGGTTTTATTATTAAATCCTGCCATTTCTGTTATATGTTTATTTAGTCCATAATCAGTCCTCAGTTCAACCTATAATTTAGTCCTCGTCATACAAGCATCAAACAAGTGCATGCTCATATGGTAACCCAAACCTCGTCATATAAGCATCAAGTAATTGCATGTTTATATGGATATGTTATGCTATGATGTCCTCTGTATATGTTGTGCGGTGTAGTCCATAGTTGTTGTTTATTATCCTATGGTGTATGTTTAATTTCACACAAGAAACCATCATAGTGCATCCAATTCACTCATGGCAATAAAATAATAAAATTGCGCAACCAACTAAATAAGGTGCACCTATTTGTCGGGCACACAATTTATTTCTTTACTTGGCTTTAAGTCAATAAACTGCTCAACATATATATATATATATATATATGCACTCAACATAAAGTAAGGTGTCCAACTCTTATTTTGTCCATAGGGTCCTTCTGGCCCTCGTCATATAAGCATCAAGTAATTATAAGCTTAATAATATATAGTCCATGATATATGTTATATGGTGTAGTCATATCACACAAATATCCAAGCACATATAAAACATCAACAAGTAATAATAAAAGATCAACTGTCATCATCATATCATATATACCATAGTGAAGCCATTACCAAAAAAAGATCAACTATACCATAAACATAGTGTATACCCTAGTGTAAAGTGTCACTTAAGGTATAAACCATGTATATGTATCTGACTATCCATATCTATGCTCACCCAAGTACAACTACGCACTTGAGCTAGCCTACATCCCAAAATATACATCACAAAATATACATTGCATGCCTATGTCGCACCAAAATGGGACTAGCACATACCTATCCTACATATATATACATACAAACTACCAGCTAACATCAGTGATTAGTGCTGGATAGCTACATAGATTGCCCAGATAAAGTCATCTCCTCAGATTCCAGTGCTAACGCATCCTCAAAGCTTGGAGGGAAAAGAGGCCAGTCGCTTGGTATATGATCCTCCATCTCAAAATCATCTGGCTGGTCTCCATCACTGTCGTGATCCGACCAATAAATAACCACTCCATCTTCATCGTCTTCCTTTACTTCCTCTTCTTCTACTTCCACCTCCTCCTCTTCCTCTGGTACAAGAACATCCTCTGGTAAAATTTGAGCTATAAGCGGCCCATCGGCATCCGTTGGTATTAGAGCAGCTAGAGGCTCCTCATTTCCGAATAGCTCAGGGGCTAGATCCCAAACATGCAGCTCTATTGGTCCTTAAGGGTGGGCATAATATGCAACCATCTCTTCAATCTCCTGCATATAGTCAGGAAAGATATCTAAAGCTAAAGGGGGCTAGTCTACTACCATAAAATCGCCCTCGGGAATTACGGGTGGGTCGAAGCCCTCCATCATCATATAATCCCACATCTGAGCATCCATCTCGGGGTGGGGAAGGGCTGGGAACTTAAGACCTATGTCATAGAAGACTAAACCTAACTCGGGTTTGGGGTGGTCAGGGATAATCGGTAGCTCTAGGGGTGGCTTCTCCTCAACAACAGCAACTATCTCAGGAAGGGGCATGGGAACCGGGTCTCCCATAATCACATGTCCATACTCATCAAGCGGGATCCCTCATCATCATCCAATATCCATGCATCATAATCAGCTGAATCCTCAGGCTTTGGAGTGCCCAAGTCCATAGAATCATCATTCGACTCTGAACTCAAATCGAACTATATGTAGTATAAAAGCAGAGGCAGCATCGGATACGTATGCATCATCCTTTCTATGGTCTTATGTAACTGGGACACTACTAGGATAAGAAGAACCGGAAGAGCTGCTATCTGAGTTATCCGATGAACTGTCTGAACTCTCAGATGAGCTAGTACTATTTAGTCCATAAATACTATCACTAGTATGCAGGGAAACTGGGGAACTATCACACACACACCGAAGGATGAGTTATCATCCGAATCTGAGGAAGAAAGAATGAACAGAAGTTCAGGTTGTCCCTGGGGCACTGACTTACCTCTCTACGAATTTAAAACAAAGAATTTCAAATTAGGACTTAAATTCAAACCAAATCATTTAAAATAAATAACAAGTGGATTTCATATATTCACTGTCCAAAATCATGAATATATTTCCTTTATGCGTTTAAATCCTAAAATATTTCAGGATTCATCGACTGTCCAAAATCGCCGAAAATTCCGTTAATTTTTCGTAATTAAACATCTTAAATAACAAAGCAAGAAATCAAACATCAAAGCAAACCATTGATTATTTAAATTTTAAATTATGTACGTTTTTAAAACATATTTCTTTTTATTCATTCATAAAATATAATGGAAAATCAAATTATATATATATATAGTAGTCCGCTTACGTTTTCTCACGAACATATAACTGATCTCAACTCATCCTAGGGTTTTTAACGATAATTTTCGTCAACACCCAAACTTGGATGATCAATGCATATGCTTAGAAGTTTGATGCAAGGATGATATAAAGGTTATTGTAATGCAGCCTTGAATCTGTGCTCTTGAACTAATTCCCCCGTTTCTTAGGCGTCAAGAACTTTAGTCCAAAGATTAGTTACTCTTCCCCATGGGGTGAGTATCACGATTATGAGACTATGAAGTCCAGGACAATCTTGAATAAAAGTTTTTACTAGTTAAATAAAACTGAGGACTTATGCAATAAATACCCTTAGATCTTGGATGAAATAATATACATTGTGCTAAGAGGAAACAGGCTATTGCTCGTAACATTCGGATTGGTTTTCATGCTATAGTGCTCATTAACTTATATGATACTTCTACATCGAACCAGCCCGGGAAGGCCTTTGTTGCATAAGTTATCAAGTCACAAGTTCAAAGCAAGATTCCTTCTGAGGGTGGGTTGCATTAGGCTTACTATTGAAGAGCTAAGTCACACAACAATTAACGTTTGAAGAGGGGAAGTCTTGATTTTATCCAAGACCTTCCTTCCCATGAAAGAACGATGATGAACTCTTTCATAAGAAAGGTGAGTGTTAACTCCCTGTCTTATCATTGTAGACACTATATGTTTATCAAATCGATAAATTCTTAAGTCCCGGACTTCTCCTTTTTATTAATTGCAGATATATTACAACATTTGAAGAAATCCCCAATTTGATTTGGAAATTAGGGTTTGTTCCTAAGAGAAAAAGAATAAGATTGAGAAATGAAAATTCGGCCCCGAAAATGAGACCCTTGGTATCTTATTTATAGACAAATCGGGGCCCCTTTTGCTATTGGGCTAGCAGAATCCCTTGTCGGTCGCTTTAGCATTTGGTCCAGGAAGTTTTGGCTTTCGGCCGCTTCTTAGGCTTTGCTTGTGGGAATTTAAGGTGCCAGTTCTGGCTCTTGGAAGGATGGTCCCAGTCTTTTGAGTTTTACCGTGGATTTTCTTCCACCTTCTTTGTATCAGTACCAAGCCTGTAGGTTTGGGTAGCTTTAGGAAGACTTTATTCATTCGGATAAAGGCTTCCGAGTATGAGCTTATGGATATGATATTCTAGATGTAAGCTGCCGGGAGTAGGCTTTCGGTCTTTCTAATATCACTTTATGGATCTTGCCTTCATGATTCAAGCGAATGGTTGTTGGGTCCGCCACCCCTTTCGGTATCGACACTAAGCAGATTAGTGTAGATAGCTTGTCTCTCCTAGAGGTTCTAGCTCGCCTTTCGGTTGATTTCTTAAGTGTATCTCGGCTTTCCGGAGGGTTGCTTTCGGTGCTTTATTAGTTGCTTACTAAAGTAGCCTCTCGGTAACCACTTGATTGAGGTTTCGGTAAACGGATCCCAGATGATTCCCTTATGCTTCAAATTCTGTGTCTTTTGGCGTCCTTGTCTTTCAGTGTGTAGGTATTAGGCAAGTTAATACCGATAACTCTTCCGCCTTTGTAGGTCTCGGGTTGCAATGTCCTTTGCTTTCCTCCTTATTAGCTCCCGGTGCTGGATGACTTCTTATCGGTTATCCTTCCTGCCGGAATTACCCTGCTGGTAATCTTTCTTCGTATTAGATTTTAGGTTCTTTCTTTGTTGAGGGTGTTGGTTGTCGACCCTTCCGGATACTTCTTTTAGGCTTTTGGTTTCACCCTGTGCTTAGCTTCTTCCTAAGGATTACTCTTCTTCGCCTATTACAGTCCGATACCCGTTCATCGTCAACCTTTCTCGATGCTAATTTTGGTAGTAACATTTTCCCCCTAGTGAAGGGGTGTTTTTGACTTTTCAAGTCAAACTTCTCTTCCGGATCTCCTCGCATTTCACCTGCATGAACATCAACAACTAGTTTTACATGTTAATTTTTTTTGTTATTCACATACATACTGGATAAGATGTTGTTTGGGATTAATCACTAATATCATATAAGACTCGTGTCTTTTAAATTCTATCGGGAAATAGAAGAAAGAGTTTAGGGACTTCCTAACTGCCAATTGTGAATGGTTATTAATACCCGAGTAAGGGTTGGTTCGGGACTTCTATTAATATTAGAAGTATATTTATGGTCTTCAATCTTTTAATACCCGAATAACGGTTGGTTTCGGACTTCTATTAATACCGGAAGTGGATTTATGCTCTTTAATCTTGTAATACCCAAATAAGGGTCGGTTCGGGACTTCTATTAATGCCAGAAGTGGATTTCTGGTCTTTACTATTTTAATACTTGAATAAGGGTTGGTTCGGATCTCCTATTGAGGCCAGAAGCGAATTTCTGGTCTTCATCCTTTAACGATCAAATAAGGGTTAATGGTCAACGCAAGGAAAGGTCCCTGTAGAGGCGGTGCCATAGACATTTCATTATGGAATCCGATATTAATGATAAAAATGAAGACCAAAAATCCACTTCTACTATTAATAGAAGTCCTGAACCAACTCTTATTCGGGTATTAAAAGATTAAAGACCAGAAATCCACTTCTGGTATTATAGTTTTGTTACCCCCTTCGGGTTTGATTTATGAAGCAGAGGTTGTACGTGCTTCTTAAACCACTGTCTGGGCTTTTATTACCAAAGAAGAGGATGAACGTGCTTTGTTGGCTACTCTCTGGGCCTGTGCATCTGGTGCACTTTTCTAGCTTATCCACAAGCAGGGCCTAAGGACTAACCCGACCTCCCTCCGGGAGGCGCCTTACCCTGACCAATTGTAGACGATGATAAGGTCTTAGATGCTTAAACCGAGCCATCGTAGATGCGGAATTAAAGCTTACTCTTTTGATACTCTACCTTGGCCATTGTAACCGGTGATAGAGGTTTACACCCTACCCCCTCCAAGGGTGCCCTATCCTGACCATCATAGGCAATGATAGGGTTTGCATCCCTTTCTGCGGGTAACGCAGAACATAAGTAGAGCAGGATGTGCTCTTCTGCGAGCAGAGATAGGACGTACTTAGTTCATAGCAGAGGCAATGTGTACTTTTCTATGAGTAGAGGCAGTGCGTGATAATTAGATGCTCCGTCACGACCATTTCTGGTGTGGGTCGGAGGCTTACGCTTTCGATGTTTTAACCCTGCCCTTTCTGTTTTGGGTGCGGAGAAAGGCTTACACACCACCCCCTCCGGGGGTGCCTTTTCCTGACCAACTTGGCGATGACAAGGGTTTCTATCCATTTGTAATTTGACCCATCTTGGGTTAATTCGAGCTTTGGGATGGTTTCCATACCCTTAGTTGTGTGAATATTCTAAGAGTAGACTTTCCTGTACTCATTTATCATTGATAAGTATGGTCTTAAATGTTCTGATTTTCATGTTCTTGGAACGAGATCACCATTTGGTTTGCATAGTCGATACCCCCCGGGTATGACTTCTTGATGGATGACTAAGGGTCCTTCCCAATTTGAGCCAAGCGGACAATCCAGTGGGCTCTTTGTGTTGGCCATTACCCTTTGTAAGAACAAATATCCTTTTGCAAAGGTTCTAGTTTTGACCTTTGAGTTTTAGTACATTGTGATTCTACTTTGGTATGCGGTCATTCTAATCGTAGCCTTGTCTCTTAATCCTTGTATTAGGTCTAAAGATTCCTTCTTTAGCTCTTGATTTGGATCAAATGCGTAGGCTATCCTTCTATGTGAAGCAATTTCAACCTCAATCGGAAGCATGGCTTCACATCCATATGTCAAAGAAAATGGAGTATGTCCCATCACTGTTTTGGCGGAAGTCCAATATGCCTAAGGCACTAAGGTTAATTCTTCAGCCCAATTTCTTTTGGCTAGATTTAGTCGTTTCTTGAGGATTGTCTTTATGGTTTTGTTTGCAGCTTCGACAACTCCGTTTGCCCTTAGATGGGCTACTAAGGAAAAGCTTTTGAAAATTCCATTCTTATCACAAAACTGAGTGAATTCCTCGCTCTCGAATTGTGTTCCGTTATCTGATATGATCTTGTAAGGAATTACAAAGCGAATAACAATATTCTTTATCACAAATCTCAACACCTTTTTAGATGTTATTATCGGAAGGGGTTCTGCTTCCACCAATTTGGTAAAATAATCAATGGCTACTACGGCATACTTAGCTACACCTTTGGAGATTGTAGGGGTCCGATCAAATCTATCCCCCATACATCGAATGGCCAAGGGCTTGAGATAGTGGTTAACTCACTAGGAGGGAGTCGGGGTATTTTAGAATATCTTTGACATTTCTCACACTTCTTGACATACTCAATTGCTTGATTAACCATTTGTGGCCAATAATAACCTTATCGCATGACCTTTTTGGCTAGCTTAATTCCATTGGAATGATCCCCGCACAAACCTTCATGTGCTTCCTTCAATAGGCTAGACCCGTTGTCGATGCTTACACGTCTTAGATAAGGGAGTGAGTGCCCTTTCTTATAGAGAATCCCATTTGTAATCACAAATGTAGGGGCTTGATGTCTTATTTTCCTTGCATCTTGCCTGCTAAGGGGTAGAGCTCCGTTCAGAAGGTACTCTACGATAGAAGCCATCCTGATATTTTCGTAATGGTAATTTATTTCACTTGAAGAAGGTTCCTTGTCAGAAGAAACCTCCCTCTCCATTCTTTCTCCCTTTTCATAGCCTAGGATCTAGTTAGGACCATAACTCTTTTCCTGTTCCAAGCTCTCCATGCTCAGTATTGGGTCTTTCTTGGTATGCTACGGGGATTATCCGAGTTTCGGGTGCTCCTCAGAAGCTAGCTAATTTGGCTAATGAATAGGTTTGGGTGTTTTCACCTCTTGGGATTTGATGTATTGAGAAGTCCTCAAACTACGAAAGCATCTTTAGTATCTCTTTTACATATAGGGCCAGTAGATCATCCTTGGTTTGGTAGGTTTGTTTTATCTGATTTACCATTAATTGTGAACACTAAAGATCTCCATTCGAGGTATCTTTAACTGTAGTGCTCTATACAGTCACATTGTTAGTTGCTGAGAATCCTAAATTCATTGCATAGTGCAAGTGATTCCTATTAGGGGTACTTATGATGTAACCATCCCCTGCTCCTTGTTCGTTCAAAGCCTCATCTATAAACAATTGCCATTTAGCCTTAAATCGTTCTCTTTGGTTGACTGTTCTACAATGAAGCTCATGCACTCGTTCACAAAATCTTCAAGAGCTTGTCCTTTGATTGTTGCTCGAGGTCGAAACTCAATCTCATATTGGCTAAGTTCAATCCCTCATTTCACTAACCTTTGTGAGGTTTTTGGCTTGCTGAAAACTTGCTTCAGCGGAAAGCTAGTCAAGACCTTAATAAGATGGTCCTGGAAGTAGCCCCTAAGCTTCCGTGCTGTAAATATTAGGCAATATGCTAATTTTTCCATCATGAGGTATCGGGTTTCTGCATCCTTTACCCTTCTGCTAACATAGTAAATTAGACGTTGAGTTGTATTACTTTCTCTTATAAGGACCGAGCTTACCGCATATTCTAAAACGACCATATTGAGATATAAGTTTTCTCCTTTCTTGATAATGGACATAATTGGGGGTTTTCTCATGTAGTCTTTCAACTCTTGAAAGGCCCTTCTACATTCTTCATTCCATTCGAATTTCTTCTTTTTCTTTATAACATGAAAGAAATGGACGCATTTGTTAGTGGCTTTACAAATGAACCTACTGAGGGCTGCTACCTTTCCGTTTAAGCTCGTGACTTCTTTGCTTGTTTTAGGCTCTTCCATATCTTTTATGGCTTAAATTAGGTCGGGACTAGCCTCAATGCCATGCTCGCTTACCACATATCCTAGGAACTTTCCGGATTTAATTCCGAAAGAGCACTTTTGTGGGTTTAACTTCATTTGGTAACTTCTTAAGATGTTGAACATCTCTTACAGTTCTTTTAAGTGGATTTCTTCTTTAACGGATTTTAATAGCATATCATCTACATATACTTCCATATTGCCCCCTATCTGCTCTTGGAACATTCTGTTAATTAGCCTTTGGTATGTTGCCCGTGCATTCTTCAATCCGAAGGGCATTACTTTGCAACAAAATGTTCCCCAATCAATGATAAAGCATGTATGCTCTTTGTCAGGCTTATGCATTGGAATTTGATTTTACCCTGAGTAAGCGTCCATAAGAGATAGTATCTTATGGCCACTTGTTGCATCAACAAACTTATCTTTCCGCGGAAGGGGGTAGCAATCCTTTGGGCAGGCCTGGTTTAAGTTTGTATAATCGACGCATGTCCTCCACTTTCCATTGGACTTCTTTACTAGCACAAGATTGTCTAAACACTTAGGGTAAAAAACTTCTCGGATGAACCCATCTGTCTCTAACCTTTTGACTTCCTCCTTCAAAGCCTCTAACTGATCTCTATTGTATTACCTCTTCTTTTGTCAGACTGGGACCATAGAAGGGTTAATGTTTAGGGCATTGCTCATGATAGAAGATTTATTCTGACTATGTCTATGTGGGTCCAAGCGAAAATATCCTTGTTGATCCGCAAGAACCGAACTAGGTCGCTCCTCAAGGGTTCTGTCAACATATTCCCTATGTTGATGACTTTTGCCTTATCCTTTGGATCAACGCTCACTTCTTCCAAATCCTCTATTGGTTTTATCCTTCCAGTCTCTCCTCTAGAATCCAAGTCTGTTAAAATTTCTTCTTCCTCTGCCAAGTTTATTTTATCGACTCTCTTCCTTTTTTGCCTCAAAGAAGTGTACCTACCATTTGTACGCTTACCAACTTTATTAATTTTTTGCTTTAGCTTCAAATGTTGGATGTAAGAATCCATCTTCTGAAGGTTTAAAAATAGTAGAAGAATCAAAGTATGAAGAATACTCCCTTTTGTATTTGTTAACATTTGCGAAGTAAAATTAACAAGAACTAAATTGTTCTGCCCTGATGGTACCCTATCCCTGTTTCGTTAAGAACTTTAGCATAAGAAATTTGGAAAAGACAAAAACATCCATTTCCTCCAAAGCAGGTCGACCAAAGAAGGCGTTGTAGTAGGATGGTTGATCGATCACAACAAAGAGAGTTTCAAAGGTTCGGTGGAGCGGAGATAAGCCAAATTGGGCTAGGAGATTGATATATCCTACAGGAGTCGACCTCTTATTGTTAAAGCCAAAGATTGGCTCATTGCTTGGTTCCAACTTCTTCTCAGAAAGTCCCATTTGATCAAAAGCATGGTTGAAGATGACATTGACGACACTCCCAGTGTCAACAAGGATCTTAGAAACAACAGAAAGTCCAATTTGAGCTGTTATCATAAGAGGGTCATTGTGTGGATGACGGACCCCTTTCTTCATCTCCTCCGGCGAAATCACCAGGTTGTTCATTTTGAGAGTGTAAGGGGCATTTTTCAATGAGGTTTCCTCTTGAATGGAGAATATCCCTTCGCGGGCCTCCTTTAGGTACTGATTCCTGGATTTTGGGCAATTTCCAGCAGGATGTGGGACACCATGGATTACACTGATTCGTTTTATTGGTGGACCCAAGTCTAGATGACCTTCCTTCACGACAGCTTCTACTGCATTAGCTGAAACCTTCTGTTGTCCACTCGTATGCTGGGCGGATGTCAACTTGTTCAAAACAAACTCTCTTAGATGTCCCTCTCGGATAAGCTTCTGAATAATCTCGTCCAAAACCTTGCACTTGTCAGTCTTATGTCTGTTCATTATGTGATACTCATAATACTTTCCACCAACATGAGGCTCGGGGCAGTTCTTGACTTTGAACGAAATAGGGAAGTTATTGACTCTTTCTATTGCCACAACATACACAAAGGAAATGGGCTTGCTTAACGTGACTGTGTTGGAATTAGAATCCTCCCACCTCGGCCTTTTCTGATTTCTATCCAAACTGAATCTTCCACTTTGAGGCATTCTACCAAAGCTCTTCTTTCCCCTTCCCTTCGAGGCCCGAACTTATTCTTCGTGAAGTACAATTCATCCATACGGATGAACTTATCAGCTTGAAAGTGGAAGTCTTGTAAATTTTTACAACCATAGATGTATAGTTCCTTCCAAAAGGGGGTATTCTCAATCAATCCCAAATGCACAACGATTAGCTTATCATGGTTATTCATGTCCTTTTCCTTCAATGCTTCCACATTGAACCTTTTCAAGTAATCTCCTAGGGACTCCCCTTGTTTCTGTTTGATGTTAGCAATAACTGTTGGATCCTTGCAGATGCAAAATTATGTGGAAAATTCATAGGCGAACTGCTTCCATGAGTAGATGGTATTTTCTCTGTATTGACGATACCACTAAGCTGCTGCTCCCTGGAGGGTTACTGGAAAGAGTCTGCACCTAATGGCTCCTGAAGCATTATAGAGATCCATTTGGCTGTCGAAAGCCATTAGATGATCATCAAGGTCAGTGGTTCCAAGGTATTTTATATTTGGAACCTTTACCCTAGTCGGTACTGTGGTACTCATAATTTTGGCAGTGAAAGGAGCTACCCTTTCGTTATCATTAACCCTATCATCCTGGGTTCTTTTCCCTTTGCTTCCCAACAAATCTTTGACGGTCTTTCTAGCAATATCTTTTAGATAAGACTTTGTATTGCCATAATTCTCCCTTGTAGGATCATAGCCTTTAGACGTAGAGCTTCCAGATTTCTCCTGCTCACATTGATTTCCTTGATGATCTATCACGTTAAATGCGATCTTTTCTTTTTAGAGGAAGCTACCTTAAGCCTCTCTTTTGCTTCAGAATGTTGGATGGGAGCCTTTCTCTTCGGAGATTCATCCACCTCTCTGTGGTTGGACTTAGTGAGATTTGAAGACTTCTATGCTTGATTAGCATTCATTTGAGCTTGCATTTCTTATATTTGTTTCTCCAGAGCCATGATTTTGGCAGTATTTTCCTCCATGGAATTTGGGTTCAGTGGTTGCACAGGGTTGAAAGTTGTTCCTTCTTCATTGTTTTTTAGATTAAGTGCTAGATCCATATTCCTTTCAAGGGTTGCATTAGGAGTTGGTTCCTTGTTTCGATATTCCAATCTTTTTTATTTCATCTTCCCCTATCACAGAGCAATAAGTCTGCTAAATTAATTTTTAATAAGTTAAATATGAAGGTGGAGGTTCAGGCCCTCCTTCTAGCGCCAAAATGTTAACGATATTTTTCGTCAACACCCGAACTAGGATGATCAATGCATATGCTTAGAAGTTCGATGCAAGGATGATCTAAAGGTTATTGAAATACAGTCTTGAATCAGTGCTCTTTAACCAATTCCATCGTTTCTTAGGCGTCAAGACCTTTAGTCCAAAGATTAGTTACTCTTCCCCATGGGGTGAGTATCATGCTTATGAGACTATGAAATCCAAGACAACCTTGAAGAAAGGTTTTTACTAGTTAAATAAAATTGATACCTTATGCAATGAACACCCTTAAATCTTGGATAAAATAATATACACTGTGCTAAGAGGAAACAGGCTAATGCACCGCAAAACTCGGATTGGTTTTCATGCTATAGTGCTCATTAACTTATATGATACTTCTGCATCGAACCAGCCAGGGAAGGCCTTGGTTTCGTAAGTTATCAAGTCATAAGTTCAAAGCAAGATTCCTTCTGAGGTTGGGTTGCATTAGGCTTACTATCGAAGAGCTAAGTCACGCAATGAACGTTTGAAGAGGGGAAAGTCCTGATTTTACCCAAGACCTTCCTTCCCATGAAAGAACGATGATGAACTCTTTCATAAGAAAGGTGAGTGTTAACTCCCTGTCTTATCATTGTAGACACAATATGATTATCAAATCGATAAATTCTTAAGTCCCGGACTTCTCCTTTTTATTAATTGTGGATATATTACAAGAGTTGAATAAATCCCCAATTCAATTTGGAAATTAGGGTTTGATCTTGAGAGAAAAAAAAAGATTGAGAAATGAAAATTCAGCTCCCAAAATGAGACCCCTAGAGCCTTATTTATGGACAAATCGGAGTCTCTTTTGCTATTGGGCCAGCAAAATCCCTTGTCGAACTCTTTTACCTTTGGTCCCGGAAATTTTGGCTTTCGACCGCTTCTTATGCTTTGCTTGTGGCTTTTTAATGTGTCGGTTCAGGCTCTCAGAAGGATGGTCCCAGTCTTTTGAGCTTTACCTTAGAGTTTCTTCCACCTTCTTTTTATCAATACCAAGCCTATAGGTATGGGTAGCTTTGGGAAGACTTTAGGCTTTCGGATAAAGGCTTCCGGGTATGAGCTTCCAGATGTAAGCTGCCAGATGTAGGCTTTCGGTCTTGCTATTATCACTTTGTGGATCTTGCCATCATGATTCAAGCAAATGGTTGTCGGGTCCGCCACCCCTTTCGATATCGACACAAAGCAGATTAGTGTGGATAGCTTGTCTCTCCTCGAGGTTCTAGCTCGCCTTTCGGTAGATTCCTGAAGTGTATCTCGGCTTTTTGGAGGGTTGCGTCTGGTGTTTTATTAGTTGCTTACTAAAGTACCCTCTTGGTAACCACCTGATTGAGGTTTTGGTAAACGACTCCCGGATGATTCCCTTATGCTTTAAATTTTGTTTCTTTTGGTGTCCTTGTCTTACAATATGTAGGTATTAAGCAAGTTAGTACCGACATCCCTTCCGCCTTTCTAGGTCTCGGGTTCCAATGTCCTTTGCTTTCGTCCTTATTAGCTCCCGGTGCTGAATGATTCTTATTGATTATCCTTCCTGTCGGAATTACCCTACTGGTAATCTTTCTTCATATTAGATTTGAGGTTCTTTCTTTGTTGAGGATGTTGGTTGTCGACCCTTCTGGATACTTCTTTTAGGATTTTGGTTTCACCTTGTACTTAGCTTCTGCCTATGGATTACTCTTCTTCGCCTATTACAGTTCGATACCCCTTCGTCGTCAGCCTGTCTCGATGCTAATTTTGGTAGTAACATTTGCCCCCTAGTGAAGGAGTATTTTTGACTTTTCAATTCAAACTTATCTTTTAGATCTCCTCGCATTTCACTTGCATGAATTTCAACAACTAGTTTTACATGTTAGTTTTTTTGTTATTCACATACATATTGGATAAGATGTTGTTCGGGATTAATCACTAATATCATATTAAACTCATGTCTTTTAAATTCTATCAGGAAATAGAAGCAAGAGTTCAGGGGACTTCCTGACTACCAATTGTGAATGTTTATCATCAATATCAGATTCCATAATGAAATGTCTATGGCACCGCCTCTGCAGGGGCCTTTCCTAGTGTTGACCATTAACCCTTGTTTGATCGTTAAAGGATGAAGTCCAGAAATTCGCTTCTGGCCTTAGTAGGAGTTCCGAACCAACCCTTATTCAGGTATTAAACGATTGAAGACCAGAAATCCACTTCTGGCATTAATAGAAGTCCCGAACCGGCCCTTATTTGGGTATTAAAAGATTAAAGACAATAATTCACTTTTGGTATTAATAAAAGCCCCGAACCAACCCTCATTCGGGTACTAAAAGATTGAAGACCAGAAATCTACTTCTGATTTTAGTAGAAGTCCTGAACTAACCAATATTCGGGTATTAAAAAATAAAGACCAAAAATCCACTTCTATTATTAATAGAAGTCTTGAACCAACCCTTATTCGGGTATTAAAAGATTAAAGACCGGAAATCCACTTCTTATATTTATAGTTTTGTTACCCCCTTCAGGTTTGATTTATGAAGCAGAGGTTGTATGTGCTTCTTAAACCACTCTCTGGGCTTTTATTACTAAAGCAGAGAATGCACGTGCTTTGTTGGCCACTCTCTGGGCCTATTACAACCCTTCCGCCTTTCTGGGTCTCGGGTTGCAGTGTCCTTTGCTTTCCTCCTTATTAGCTCCCGGTGCTGAATGACTTCTGGTCGGTTATCCTTCCTACCGGATTTTCCCAATTGGCAATATTTCTTCATATTAGATTTGAGGTTCTTTCTTTGTTGAGGGTGTCAGTTGTTGACCCTTTCGGATACTTCTTTTAGGCTTTAGGTTTCACCCGGTACTTAGCTTCTGCCTATGGATTACTCTTCTTCGTCCAGTACAGTCTGATACCTCTTCACCGTCAACCTATCTCGGTGCTAATTTTGGTGGTAACAAGGGTATTACTAACCTCATCTCTAATGAGTTTCTCATTCTGGGATACTACTGATCCCATCTCTAACGACAATTCTTTAATAGAATATTACTAATTCTATCTCTGATGAATTCTTTTGTATGGTTCTGATGTATCTTGTTCTCGAGCTCTTTAAACCAAAGCTCTGATACCACGATGACACAACCCAAAACCCCAAATCAATTTTTTATTAATGTAAGACCTTAAATGGATATCATGTCGACTTACATTCAATACCAAATTATGAAATCAACAGATATCGTATTGGAATAACGATATCAATTTCTTCCAAATCCCTCAACCATATCCGTATAATCACGAAATTAAATATTGACATATCCTGTAACGTCCCAGAAAATTTTCGACTTAGAAAATTGACATACAACACCATGTTGACTATTCAAGAATCGAAATTTTCAAAACGTTAATAGAAAGAAGTTAGAGGGTGAGAATTGATATGATATAAAATTATAATAGAAGAAGAAGAAAATAACAACAGAATCATAGTAACACGAATCTCACAGCAGAACGAATAAAATATAGTATATAACATAACTTTGAAACACAAATCTGTATTTGAATATTATAGTACAACACTTACATCACAGCGGAAATAACAATAGCTATAAAATGTTGCTGAAGCCTACTGCTCTAAGCTCTTTCTAGTACCTGTAAATCCCGACTACTTAACTGCCCGTACAAAATTTGGGCACCCAAGAGTTTAGGGAAAATAAAACAAAATAAACTCTGGGTCAGTTATGTGACTGGTGTGAGTAAACTCCAAACATTTGTTTAACTTTTAAAATCCTTTTAAAAGAAGGAATAATCATAAGACCAATCCACACATAAACGCGGATGGTTTTTACCTTACGATAACCTAAAACATTCTTTTAAACTCCATACTCTTCAGATATTATAATAATGTCTAAATCAAATAAATAGCAATCTAGTGGAACACTTTCATCTCACGTTCCACATATATTATATATAATCAAAACCACTAGCACTTATTGGGTAATGAATTTCCAACTATGGCAAGGTATGGAACCACATTCCGATAGTGTATTTCTTGAGGAGAATACACTGGGTTCAACAAGAACGTCTTGTAACCCGGCTACACATGACCGACCACTCATTTCGCTTGAGTGTATCGAATGTATATCACCAACAGTTGGGATCAGCAACTATTTTCCCGAATGGGACAATATCGAATAGAATAAAGAATGAAATGAATTTCTCTAGATAGGTGATAATACACCCTAATTGGGAGCTACCCACTTAGCCATGCTGCCTGCCCGATTTTTGTCATTTCCCGGTTGTTGAGGATAGAGGCCATAACATATAGATCACACATTTATTCACTTTGAATGCCACATCGTCGTACCCGCCAAATCACAAATTGATTTCACCAAAAATACCATGGATATACGACTAAGTGAAACGAATCCCTTCGCCATCAAACGTAAATACATTTGAAGAGATCAACTTACGCGGTCTGTTAAATATACTCTGTCATACATTCTTCCATACAAGTTGTCCTGGGATTGGACAAACCAAAGGCACAATTCTGTAAACCCATCTTAGCCAATTTCTACCTAGGATCGCCAAAATAGCCCTTGCATAAAATCCGTCTTCAATTGTCTTTATCGTATTTGATTCGCAATGCTAATGCCCATACGAAGTGGTTTTCAGATAATAATCTGATTCCGGTCTCTCCGTATTGACAACGGAAATGGTCAAAAAAGTTTGATAGTCGGTTATTTAACTATCAAAGGAAAACATGTGTACAAACAATGGTCGTATTTTCAAATGGAAATCTTACCGAGCAAATCATCAATCAACACTAATCCCCTTTAATTGAGTTTGTCATTCAATTAGTCATTTCCCTATTTCCGTTTCCATATATTCATAAATTCTTATTTTCTAAATTTAGAATATATACTTTATTAATCATTGGAAAACATTTCCATATTTACTCTCATTTCTTATTTTCTATATTAGAAAACATTTCTGATTCTTATTTGGAAAACATTTCTGAAACTCCTTCATTGGATTTAAATAGATGTTCAAATAAAACATCGCTATGCCAGCTCAAACATTACACTCATTAACTAAATTCCCTTAACAAACCATTACAATCGAATCTTAACCATTCCTTAGTTAAAAATGAAGTCAATCAAGTTGGGGTATAACTACCTCTCAGACCTTAACTGAACAACATTTCTAACCTCGAAATAGACAAAGTTCACCTTTTAAATCTTTAATAAACTTCCTTACAAAACTCTCAGATTCTATTTACGAATGCATTTCTTTTACAGAAATCATTTGATTATAACAATATTGTTATAATCCCATGCTCCCGAAATGTAATAACTTAAATATAACTTTCATTTATTAATTTGAATAAATAAACAAACAACTAATTTATTAATGAATAAATAAATGTTGATTTAAAAACGGAAAGTAAATAATACTTTCATACATTCGATATAGTCGAATTCCAACGTATAACTCTCACTCGAATAATCCCTATTCGATAACTCCCTTTCGAATAAACTATATTCGATAATCTCTCTTTGATAACTAATATTCGATTAACTCCCTTCGAATAACTAATATTCGATTAATTCTATTCGAATAACCAATATTCGAATTACTCTCTTCGAATAACCAATATTCGATTAACTCTATTCGAATAACCAATATTCGATTAACTCTATTCGAATAACTATTATTTGATTAACTCTCTTCGAATAACCAATATTCGATTAACTCTATTCGAATAACTAATATCTGAAACTCTCTTCGAATAAACAATTTTGATTAACTCTATTCGAATAACTAATATTGGATTAACTCTATTCATATAACTAATATTCGATTAACTCTATTCGTATAACAAATATTCGATTAACTCTCTTCGAATAACCAATATTCAACTCTATTCGAATAACCAATATTCGATTAACTCTCTTCGAATAACCAATATTTAGTTAACTCTATTCGTATAACAAATATCTGATTAACTCTATTCGAATAGCTAATATTCGATTAACTCTATTCGAATAACCAATATTCGATTAACTCTATTCGAATAACCAATATTCGATTAACTCTATTCGAATAACCAATATTCGATTAACTCTATTTGAATAACTAATATTCGATTAACTCTATTCGAACAACTAATGTTCGATTAACTCTATTCAAATAACTAATATTCGATTAACTCTATTCTTATAACTAATATTCGATTAAATCTCTTTTATTTTAACCCTATTTCCTACCTTATTCAAATTCCCATTTGAATTCCTATTTCAAAACCCAATTTTCCTTATAAATGTTTTAATTTATAAAATATTCATTTTAATCCATTATTCACATCGAACGTGAAAAATATTTCTTTTATATAATCCATTAAGTTTGATTTCATATTTTAAAATAATATCTCATTTCCAAATTCTGTTTACACTTTTATTTATAGAATTATTCATACAAAATCTCCATTTTATTTCTAACACTTAAATCTCATTTATAATTCCCTTTATAAATGCTGAGTTCACATTCTATTTAACATATCTGTGTCAAACTCGATTTCTACTTCTCTATATAAGTTCAGACTTATATATTCCATTTATCAAATGATAAATATTTTGTTTAATTTATAAAAACATTATTTATAAATTAATCTGCTCAATTTATCTGTTAAAACAGATTCTATTTAAAATCTACTTTAAATTAATCTTTTCCATTTATCTGTTAAAACAAATTTCCATTTAATATTTATTTTAAATCCATATCATGTTACACCTGTGTGCGAAGCATGGGTCTAAACCTTCCTAATGTAAAATTCTCTTTTCATAAAATTCTATTCATTTTACAATTATTTACTTTTATAATTCTATTCATTTCCCAAATATTTCCTTTTATAAAATTCTATTCATTTCCCAAATATTTACTTTCATAATTCTATTTATTTTCTAAATAAATATTCCTTTTATAATTCTATTTAATTTCTAAATAAATATTCCTTTTATAATTCTATTTATTTTCTAAATAAATATTCCTTTTATAAAATTCTATCCATTTCCCAAACATTTCCTATTATAATTCTATTTATTTTCCAAATAAATATTCCTTTTATAATTCTATTTATTTTCTAAATAAATATTCCTTTTATAAAATCCTTTGATTTTATAAATAATTTCTGTTATAAAATCGTTTGATTTTATAAATATTTTCTTTTATAAAATCCTTTGACTTTATAAATATTATCTTTTCAATATACACTTTGAAAATTCCCATTTTACATCCCAGTATTACTTATGGTATTTTAGAAATACCAAATCACAGTGCCAGTGTCATCCACACATACAAAATCAAACACAAAAAATATATCACATCATATATCACAATATATGAAAATAAACAGTAATAATATTTGAGGAATCCAGTTGGATCCCTTCAACCTGTTTCCCTGCATCCACATATGTTAAACAATATAATAACATCGATTTCATTTCAATATGAAATATTTTGATAAATAGAATCAATATTTGATTAACGATATATATGTATATATATATATGTATATGTGTATATATATATCATTATCTATAATTTCAACCACTAAATTAGCAATTCAACCAAACAATCATCACACATCAATCAATCATCATTTATTAATACTAGATTATGTTTATAAAAATATAAAATGGCAGAGTTAGTGAGTTTTACTGACATTGGACGATCATCGTTAAATAAAGATAACTGTCGGTTGATTCCGACAGACAATTTATTTCTCTATAAATTGTAACGAGCTCCAATTCACTTCCAGTCAGTTCCATTGTGTAGCCACCGTCCATACGATCCCAACGGATCTTGTTTCGCTGAATTTGGATCATGTATGAGATAGTTATTGCATTTATAAGTTATACAGGTAATTTAAATAGATTAAACTTGATGATATTATAACTGGGCCTCACATTTTGCTTTGAAAATAGCCCGCGTCCAAGCCCTTTTATCCCAACCCGTGCTTTTCCATGCCCGACTCCACCAGTAACCTTCTTCCCGAAAATATACAACTCACGAATCAGGCTCATCATTATGGCCATTTTCGAATCTTTTAATTCCGTTATCTCTCTCGTTTCTTCACCGTCCTTCAAACCATTTCCACTGTAACTCTCCTCTCTTAGATCTTCATCACCTCATACCATAAACGCCCAGCTCGATGACTCCACGGTCATTCCATTCGTTCGTTTTCTCGTTGCTGTTCGAATATAGTATCGAACTTAAATCACACAAAAATCCCTCAAAATTTCAGATATGATGTTACTTTCCTCCACCAATATCAATATCAAATCCAAACTTTGAATTAAAGCTTTACCTCTACGAAATATGGAACCCTAGCCTAACGCAGATTAAAATACTGCGACTCACAACTGGTTCGATCTCAAAAAAAAGGATACCAGATCGAAGCTGAAGATCTTATGAGGCCAACAAACCAAATGTTTTTTGATTTCGGTTGCAATTTGATTTTAGATAATTTATTGAATCTTTATTCTTCACGTTGAGATAAAGAACATGGACGGCTCTAAAACATTGACCAGAGAAACGAGGATGGAAGGGTTATGAGATGTTAAGGATTATATATAGAATAGGTTAAATAATAAAATATTTGTTTTTTTAATTGAATTTTAATCAATCGTTATATGTATATGTCGTTTAAAAATCCGTACGATCACATACAATACTCAATTTTGATGAAAATTGACATGCAACTACAACTCGTCTTTCCAGACCCAACGAAACTTGTTTAGTCGAATTCCAAGTCTGTTTGCTCACACAACATATTTTTAAAGTCAAATTATTGACTGTTTTTCACATTTAAATTCCGCACGGTCACATACTGTGACGATCCCAAAATCCGAGGGGCGGTATTAAGGATAATCATTGGAATATAACACATTAATCATCATAGCAGAGTACAGATAATAGCAAAAACAATAAATAGAATAATTTTACATGGATATGACTGCGGAATCACAACATGTAACAACATCAGAATAGCACAGCGTAGGATATAACTTAGTAAATAAAAGGGAAGTGATCAGTCATCATCGCCAGAGGCGGAATACATACATGCAGTGAGACATAATAAGGGTATCAGTCTACATCGCCGAAGGCGGTACATATACATACGATAATAAGTACTGAAAGTAAATCAGTCTGCATCGCCAGTGGCGGAATCATAATATAAGTACAATAATGGCGGAAAATGTCAAAGTCATCTCTGTGAAGTCAGCCTCGCCATGAGCCAAAATGCACTCTATGCAACAGTGCAGAGCCAAAAACAACCTGTTGAGATGACCCCAAACCCCGTACTGACGGTGGCAAGGGTTATCTTTGGAATATAACACAGAAACAGATAATAGCAGAACAGAATTAAGTAAATACACCAGATAATGAACAATAGAATATACTGGATAAAAGTAATCATCAGAGTTACACAGTACACAGGATCATACTTAGAACAAATACAGTTCAGCTATACATAAATGTCTACAGCGGAAAACAAACATAATGTACAATAGGAGCTGAACAGCATAAAAAGAGATAAATGATAGAATCCATCTTCAGCTCCAGCTATCCAGAAAGAACCAGCTAAACCTGAATACAAGGCTTCCCGTGTAGAAAAAGGGGCACCCGAGTTTGAAAGTGAAACAAACTACGAGTCAGTCATGGGACTGGTATGAGAAATCCACTCAACACATATATAATTGGCTAATCACAGGACCACGCCACTTTCGTGGAACGGGTTTACTCCATTGGATTGCCAGTGCTTTAAAACAAATCTTTCTTTTAAACATCGTTATGCTTTTAACAAAAATGAAGCCATTATAAGACTCAGTTCCCATCACACAAAGCAACGCAAACAGGAGGATAGAGTTTTTACCTTATAACGGCCAAAATATGCTTGATACGAATAAAACAAAGGCATTTGATATTATTGCTAGTGTTTATATGTTTTGAAAACAATTTCAAATCATAACTATCAATCATAGACGACATGAGCGTCCCATGCCACTATGTCGCCAAATATATATATACAATCGAAACCGCACGATCACGTATTTGGAAATTGGATTTCCGTCATGAACCAAGGCAAAAGATAGTCCTTACCGAATTCGAGACAATATAGCCCATGTCTCAGGCAAGTACTCAGTCAAGCCTTTGGAGCGACAGGGCCGGTCCACCGATGTGGATTAAAATGCCTGAACAATACGTTTCCCCGCCCTTTGGGGCGTAAACGAGCCAACGAATGACTCCATCGGACCCGGATCGTCCGATCAAACCGAGGCGCCTCGCAACAGCAATAACCACATAGGTGAAAAGTATATAAATGTCAGGGCTGGTAGGTCACTGACACCACCCTAGCTAGAAAGAAACGCATGCCCTCCCTGAGGTCCTGCTCCCGTTTCTGGTTCATACCGGGGTGTGAGGCTCGCGAATTCACATTATACACAAAGCTACGCCACACAGGCGGTGCTTTGATCATCTCCACAAGACTTTGCTTTTCAACAGAAGCCCTGATCACTGCATCTTAGCATGCCACACAGGCAATTCATGCCATGCGACTGATGTCCATCGATATACAACCTCTGAGCTGGTGCGTCTCAGAGAATGGCGTTAAGCAAAAGAATAAATTCTCTGCCGCCCAACAGATGTATATTTAATAGAGATCAATCAACACAGAATAAAATCCAATGTCAGACACACAGTCCATTTACAAGTCCGTTCTGGGTCTGAACGAAACCGGAGGCACTAAATACCTCGCAAACCCATCGATCACCACGTACGTCTGGACGATCACCACTCATTATCCATATTTCGGGATGCCTCCCAATCAGGACCTCGGTTACCATCCAAACGAGGTGAAGATCTCCGGTCTTCGACCACCGTCTTCATCTTCGACTTTCAATCGTCGGTCAATTATTTGAAATGAGAATTAACTCGGCCTTTTCAAATAATTCACGTTTATTTAGAATTTCAAATCAATTTATTTTAATGGTTAAATCATTCGACAACACCAATTTTGTTCTTTAATGTAAATTTCACACCAAACACATTCAACCATCAAATACAACATAAATCGAGCAAATTTAGTTTATTTCCATTCCATATCGTTTATGATATTTTATAACGATTTTTCGCTATTTTTATTTATTTTAAAATAGCCAATTTATTCAAAACGACGCTTCGGGCCGTAACGCGGCCGTGGCGCTGTTTTTCTTCAGATTTGATTTACACATATCTGAAAATCTAACCGTTGGACCTTTACGAAATTTACATCATTAGAAAGGTCTTTTCAAAACGAATCCAACGGTTCCAGTTTCGGGAAAATCCGACGGTCGGATCTTCCGGTACAATCGTTTGAAGTTTCGATTTCAAAATACGAACTGCAGCGTCGTTATTCAATTAAATATAATTATATTTATATATATATAAATATAATCGTTTCTGGCGCTGTTTTTCTTCATATTCGAATTAAACATTCCAGACTATCCAACCGTTGGATTTTTACAAGGTTGGTGCAGTTGGGAAGATATTTCCAAGGTGAACCCGACGGTTGCGGTTTCGGGAAAATCCGATGGTCGGATTCCTCATACTAATCGTTTCAAATTACGATTCCGAAACACGAACTGCACGGCTTCGATTCCTTTTAATTATATTTATATTTATATATATAAATATAGTTCATTCTATAATTTCAACTATAGTTCATTCTATATTTTCAACTTCGTTTTCACTTCAAATATTTCACTAACGCCTTAATATTTTGGAAAATTTCGCCATAACCTCCTTTGTACGGGGAGGGGTTTGGAAATTTATTGGGCCGTGTTAGGTACCCAATAAATCCTAAAATGCATTCACATATTTATAGTGATATATTCTGGTGTTTACGGGGGAGCATGTATAGATAATCACTCCAGAGAATAAATTCTCGTCACCCCGTTTCCGTGTGGAAATAAATAGTCCATGTGCCGTATCTAATAACTACAGAGACGTGATTATTGTCAACTCCAGACCCGTGTGGGGTTTTTATTAATCTGGCAATTTATCGTTATATTTTATAGAGTCCATATCAGTCATCAGTTCAACCTGTAGTATATAATCATCGCCATACAAGCCTCTCGCTCGTATGGTAAATCTTCCACCTCGTCACACAAGCTCCAATTGCTTATGTGGAATATGATGAAGTATGCCTATCGTCAAGAAGTATGCCATGTAGCGTAGTTCAAATTTAATTGTTACTATCCTATGGCGATATTTATTATTTCACACAGAATAACCAGCACTCCGCATCCAATGGCATTCACAGGAGTTGATATAAAAATAAAATTGCGCAGCCAACTCATCAAGGCTTACCTATTTGTCGGGCACGCAAATAATTTCTTTACTCTACAGCTAATCCATTTTTCCTGTTCAACACATGTATATATATGCAGAACAAAGCCAATAATAATATTTCTAGCAAACTATTATTTATTTCAACACGTGTGTATTTTTATCAAAGCGTATACATGATAAAAAAAATATTTTTATCATCAAAATATTTATTCAACACGTGAATGTTTTTAACACTTCATATTCACAATAAAAATGTAGTTTTTATTGTCTATTCATCTTATTTTAAAATACGATAACATTCAACACATGAATTTCAACTCGACGAACGAATTTCAATTCAACACATGAATATTCTCTATAGTTTGTATATATATAAAAATGTGATTTTCATCGCTAAAACTATTTGTTTAAATTCAAATAATATTCAACACATGAATTTCAACTCAACGAATGAATTGCAACTCAACACATGAATATTCTCTATAGTTTGTATATATATAAAAATGGGATTTTTATTGCTAAAACTATTTGTTTAAATTCAAATAATATTCAACACATGAATTTCAACTCAACGAATGAATTGCAACTCAACACATGAATATTCTCTATAGTTGGTATATATATAAAAATGTGATTTTTATCGCTAAAACTATTTGTTTAAATTCAAATAATATTCAACACATGAATTTCAACTCAACGAATGAATTGCAACTCAACACATGAATATTCTTTCAACATATGTAATTTATTTCAACGAATGAAAATTATTCTAACACATGTATATTTCGGAAAATTTCGGCAGCATAACAGCAGGGTAGTTAAAACCGGGACCGTCCCTAGTACGGCTCCTCGCTCTACCTTAAAACCTCGCGGTTTTTGACAATGGGGATCATGCATCTAGTTCGTACGCAGGCGGCATGTATATATTTATTTCATTTCCACAAACTAATCCTATGTGGTTTCAACCAAATATTTCTCAACCACAAACGGGTATTTTTCAATCACAATCAATCAATATCAACCACAAACAATCCCAAACAACCATTCGTTATCAATCAATTTTCACACCAATCACAATCAATAAATATCATCCATGGTTTGTGGATGAGGGGCGTATATATATATATATATATATATATATTTATTTATTTATATATAGCAATTCACTTTTATTTCAACACAAATATAATTTTTACAACGCATATATAACTTATACATCGAACATACAACTTATACAACGCTTATACATGAGGTGTACAACGCTTATATAACTCATACATCGACTATATAATTTATACATCGTCGTTTTCCATATTGTTTTTAAATAAGAAATCTCACATTGGGTTCCACTCCACCAAAAATAGCAGAAGGCTCAGAAAAATATGCGGTCTCTTCTAAAATGTAAAAGGCGTCGTCACGAGTCCACTATTTCTTGTTTCACTGAATTTCGTTAACGAAGCAAAAAGATATGATTTTTCAAAGTTTGCAACGGTTTTAAACTGTTAAAATCAGTTTAAAATAAAAACAGTCGATACCTGCTTGAAATCTTCGAAACTAGGTTTCGATTTTTAGCTCCACCCGTTGCACTTCGTCCCGATCAGGTTATACCACATCGTCGAGCTTGGAATGGGCTTCAAACGCCAGGAGCGGCGCTCCGTGCGATGGCCAGAATCAGTGGCGGCGGCGAGATGAAGTCGCCGCCTTTGAGGTGCTCGATCTCGCTCTACAGGGCATGGTGGAGGCCAAACCAGGTATGGATGGGAAGAGGGAGGTGAGTACTCTAAAAAGTTCAACTGGAGGGAGGTCTATCGAGGCGTGGTTTCGCCGGAAAATGAGCGAGAAGTTTTGAACGTTGGCCGCCGTTCGTCGCGAGGGTTACGGGTTTTTTTTTATTTTTTTTTTATTTTTAAATTAATGAAATATAAAATCCTATTGGCCGATGCTATATTAAATTCAAAAATTGGGGTTTTCTTGGACGAACTCGAAATCAAACCCAACGACTATCGTCCCTAGCGTTTCACCCCCATTCCGAACACAATGGGATATGTTTCGTAGGCCCATTCGACTGTTTCAGTCAATTTCCATTCAAATCAAAATATAAAACATTCAATATTTAATTTGAACGTACATTTCAATTTTCCAGGGCCACAAATTGATTCGAAAAATTCCAGAAAAATAAATCTAGCTATGTTTTGACGATACGGTCCCAACAAAACTAGTTTCGTCGAATTCTGAGACCGTTTGCAAAAAGGCCCATTTTTGGTCGTTCCAATTTAACTGTAATTGACCAAAACACATTTTCCTTTGCCACGCTCACACATTAGCTTCAAAAATTATGAAATTTGAAACCTAGCAATAACTTCACATCCCGGATCCAACAAAAGTGGTTTCGTCGAATTCCGAGGTCGTATGCAAAATGGCCAATTTCACGGGCTATATAAATTCCATAGCGACCGTTCTGAAAATTCATTCGGCCATAACTTTTGCTTTCCGCTATGAAAATTCGGTTTTTCAGATTCGTTAGAAAGGTATTCACTAACAGATTTAAATTTTTTTGGTTTCGCTAAAATCCGTTTTGTTTTGCACCCGGTACAGTCCGGCAAAGTTTGAATTCAATTTTTGAAACTGCCGCGCCTTTTCAAGCCCTGTTTATAATTATAATTAATTATATTCATTTTCAATTGTCGATTCAACTCACTTTTCATTGCCATTATTTAAAATATTTATTTTAAAATTTTAAAATCCATTATTTTAGCCAATTTAAAAATTTTAAATTGGTTCAGATTTCCTGGGTTGTTACAATCTCCCCCACTTAAAACTTTTCGTCCCCGAAGAGGAACAAAGTCGAAAGTGGTTTGATAAATCTACAATCACACAACACAACAACCAATCCAATTGTTTTTGACCTTTCAAAAATATACTAATCAAATCCTATATTCCCTTAAAAATCATTCAGAGTATAGAATAAATAGTGCACGTCCATGGGAAGAAAATAGCAACAGAATAGAGAATTAAATGGTAATGCAAAGTAGGGTAAATGTACCTTGCACCAGAGTCAAACAGAGATATCTACTCGGCATCTGGGATAGGCTTTCAGAATGCTCTCCTCAGTTTCCCAAGTACAATCTCTCGGATCTCCACTCCATTGCACTTTGACTAAGTGAACCTTCTTGTTCCTCAGCTCTTTGGTTTCTTTGCCGATGATCTTGAGAGGCTCTCTTCTCACAGCTAATTCTGGAGTAATTTCAATATCCTGCTGAGCTGCTTCTTCCACGATCAAGTCTGGATCATGAACGTGCTTTCGAAGTTGAGATATATGAAATACATCATGAACTCTAGGCAGCCAATCAGGCAGTTTGACCCTATAAGCGAGAGTTCCGATCCGTTCCAGAATAGGAAACGGACCAATGAACTTGGGTGACAACTTTCCCGTTTTACCGAACCGGATAACTCCTCTCATCGGCGATACTTTCAAATATACGTAGTCGCCAACAACAAAGGATATATCTCTTCTTCTTTTATCGGCATAGCTCTTTTGTCGGCTTTGAGCGGCGAGTAATCGCTTCTTAATAAAATCGACTTTGTCGGCAGCTTCTCGAATCATATCAGGACCCAACACAAGTCTATTACCAGGTTCGACCCAACAAGCAGGAGATCGACACGGTCTACCATACAATGCTTCGAATGGCGACATTGTCAGACTCGCCTCGTAGCTGTTTATATAAGAGAATTCAGCCAAATGCAGATGGTCTTCCCATGATCCACCGAAATCTATAACACAAGCCCGCAATAGATCTTCTAAAATACGATTCACCCTCTCAGTCTGACCGTCTGTCTGAGGATGATAAGCGGTGCTCAAGTTCAACCTCGTTCCTAGCTCGACTTGAAATGCTTCCCAGAATTTGCTAGTGAATATTGTATCTCTATCACTGACTATACTGAGCGGCACTCCATGTAGTCTAACTATTTCCCTGAAGTATATCTGCGCCAGACTTTGAGCAATTCTGTTTGATCTGACAGGTATGAAATGGGCGGTCTTCGTGAAGCGATCTACGATCACCCAAATACTGTCATTCCCTTTTCTGGTTCTAGGCAAACCATCAATGAAATCCATAGAAATGTGTTCCCACTTGCAACCAGGAATTTCTAGCGGTTGTAACAATCCAGCCAGTTTCTGTTGGTCGCTTTTGACTAGCTGGCAAGTAGGGCATCGACTAACATATATCGAGATGTCTCTTTTTAACGACTTCCACCAGAATGTGCGTTTGATATCGTTATACATTTTATTCACACCCGGATGGATACTGAGCTTAGATTTGTGGCATTCATCAAGCACATCTCTCCTGAGTTCAGGAATTTCTGGAACACATATCCGTCCTTCTAACCTCAGAATCCCTTCGCTGTCGAGCTGGAAATCTGAAGCATTGCCTTCACGAATTCGCTGACTCATTCCATTGATAAATTGGTCATCTTTTTGGAGAGCCGATATCTTGTCAATCAAAGACGTCGCAATGATGAAACTGGCGATCATCTCATTCTTTCGGCTCAACGCATCGGCCACGACGTTGGCTTTCCCTGGAGTGTATATAATTTCAAAGTCATATGCTGCAAGAAACTCCAGCCAACGTTGTTGCCTCAGATTCAGGTCATTCTGAGTGAATAGATACTTTAACGACTGGTGATCTGTAAACAGTTCAAATCTCTCACCCAGAAGATAGTGCCTCCAGATTTTCAAGGCGAATACTATAGCCAATAACTCAAGATCATGAGTTACATAGTTTTTCTCGTGTGGCTTCAGCTGACGGCTAGCATAAGCAATCACTTGGCCTCTTTGCATTAACACTGCCCCAAGGCCTTCTCTAGAAGAATCAGTCCAGACCTTTAAATCCTGGTTGCCATCGATGATGGTTAGCACTGGAGCAGTTGTTAATCTCAACTTTAGCTCTTCAAAAGCCTCCTCACTTTCTGGAGTCCATTTGAACTTTGAATGCTTCTTTGTAAGCTTCGTTAAGTGGCCAGATATCTTCGAAAAGTTTTTAACGAACTTTCGGTAATAGCTAGCCAATCCGAGAAAACTGCGGACTTCAGTGGGGGTACTGGGCTGTTTCCAATTCTGAATAGCTGTGATTTTGCTTGGATCCACAGCGATTCCTTCTTTCGATACTACGTGGCCCAGAAATTTTACTTCATCTTGCCAGAAGATACATTTGGAAAATTTGGCTTTTAATACATTCCGTCTCAGAATTTCTAGAACCTGTTCCAGATGTTTTTCATGTTCGGCCTTTGATTTAGAGAAGATTAGAATATCGTCTATAAAAACCAGAACAAATTTATTCAATACTCCTCTGAATACTCTGTCCATCAGATCGACGAAGTAAGCTGGAGCGTTACATAAGCCTAATGGCATTACTAACCACTCGAAGAATAAGTCGGGACCTCTGAATGCTGTCATTGGAACACACTCTTCGGCAATTCGAAGTTGATGGAAGCCTGTAGCTAGGTCCATTCTTGAGAATACTTGTGCTCCATTTAATCGATCCAACAAATCATCAATCCGCGGCAATGGATATTTGTTCTTTATGGTCTGCTTGTTCAAATCACGATAATCCACACATAGACGTAGAGTACCGTCAGATTTTGGGACAAACACCACTGCTGCACCCCAATCAGAGAAACTGGGCCTGATCATACCTTTCCATACTAGCTGTCGTGTTTGATTGTCTAATTCCTCCTTCTCTTTCAAGGACATTCTTCGAATAGCGTGAACTACCGGCCTTGCATTGGGAATCAAAGCGATCTTGAAATCTATTTCTCTTTGCGGAGGTAAGCGAACAACTTCTTCAAACACATCCGCATAATTTTTGACGACAGGAATGTCTTTGATGAGGTCAGGAATATTTTCTGTGACTTCTGGGGTATTTTCTATTTGAGCTGGAGAAACATCGAGAGCTGACCAGAAATCTTTTCTATTTGAAGTCAGGCCTTCACATGGTATGGTTATATAATTCCCCGATTGTGCCTTTGCCTTAACAACTATCTCGGCGCATCTAACCTCCGCCTCATATCTGGTTAGCCAATCCAATCCCAGGATAAGATCGAATTCATTAAAATTCATGACGATAGAGATAATAGGGAATTTATAGCAAGAAAAAGAGACTGGTACTGCACAGATCCAACTGAGATTGATGGAACCCCCAACTGGATTTTGGACAGTCATTGGTTCTTTGAGCTTCTTCAACCTCAAATCTAACTTCTTGACTGCACTCTTTGCAATAAAGCTTCGTGACGCGCCTGTGTCAAACAGTACTTTAACTGGGATGTTTTTTACATTGAGCGTGCCTTCTAAAACATCAGACCTCCCTTGCTTATCTGAGGGCTCAGAAGTTTCTGCTATTTCATTTATATGTACTGCCTCAGATTTCTTTGAGAGTTGACACTCCCGTGCATTATGACCTGCTTGACGACACTTATGGCATTTCCTTTCGCCATGTGTGTTCTTTTGCCTCTTCGTAGGTTTGGATCTGCTCTTTCCTTTCTTCTTTAAAGATCTGCAATTTCCTTGCAAATGCCCTTGCTTATGGCAGTTATTGCATATGGCGGTCGTTACCAGTTGTTTTCCTGATCTGGCCCTTTTCTGATTGGTTCTAGGCTCCTTACTGACCTCAGACATCATACTGGCCTCAGGAATATCAGTTTCTGATTCAACCTTATCGCTAGAACTGACTTCTTCTTCATCTCTCAACATGCCTTTCCTATGGAGATCTTCATACTGATAAGCCATATAAATCATTTCTGAGAAAGGAAGCTTCACATTCCTCATTACACTATTCTGATATTTTCTTTGAAGTCCGTGAATAAATCTAAGATTCTTCCTCTTTGGGTCCTTAATCAGATGAGGAGCAAAGTGAGAAAGTTCGTTGAATTTCTTATGATATTCTGGGATGGTCATATCACCTTGTATCAAATAAGAAAATTCATCACATAATCGCTCGGTTGCTTCGGGAGGAGTAAATCTTTCTAAGAAAATCTCTTTAAATCTGTCCCAGGTGATATCACCTTCTGGATTATCTTTAATGATTAAATCCCACCAAAACAAAGCTTCTTCTTTGAGCGCCCAAGACGCCAGTAATCTTTTCTGATCATCTCTCAGCTTTAAACCCTCAAAAATTTTCTCTGCAGAACGAATCCAAGCTTGTGTTTCCATAATGGACTCCTTGCCTATGAATGGCGATCCACCCAGATTTCGAAATCTCTTGAATAGAACTTCTATATCGGATTCTGGCTGTGGGAGCACAACTGGTTCATCAGCTGGTCGAGCCATAAGATTATTTCTTCTGTTCCTGTCACTCATTTTCTAGTACGTCTGCAATTAGCAGACAAAGTGTCAGGTCAATAGAAAAGATATTTTCAAACATAGAAACATATACTTCATGTGTAAATGTGTCTATCGAGGTGTAATTTCATTCTGCTTTACCTATACTAGGATATTACTGATCCTATCTGTATAGAGTTACCCGTCCTAGAACACTACTGGTTCTATTTCTGACGAGTTCGTTCAAATGTTATATTCCAGAACTAAGCTTAACCAAGGCTCTGATACCAAATGAGACGACCCCAAACCCCGTACTGACGGTGGCAAGGGTTATCTTTGGAATATAACACAGAAACAGATAATAGCAGAACAGAATTAAGTAAATACACCAGATAATGAACAATATAATATACTGGATAAAAGTAATCATCAGAGTTACACAGTACACAGGATCATATTTAGAACAAATACAGTTCAGCTATACATAAATGTCTACAGCGGAAAACAAACATAATGTACAATAGGAGCTGAACAGCATAAAAAGAGATAAATGATAGAATCCATCTTCAGCTCCAGCTATCCAGAAAGAACCAGCTAAACCTGAATACAAGGCTGCCCGTGTAGAAAAAGGGGCACCCGAGTTTGAAAGTGAAACAAACAACAAGTCAGTCATGGGACTGGTATGAGAATTCCACTCAACACATATATAATTGGCTAATCACAGGACCACGCCACTTTCGTGGAACGGGTTTACTCCATTGGATTGCCAGTGCTTTAAAACAAATCTTTATTTTAAACATCGCTATGCTTTTAACAAAAATGAAGCCATTATAAGACTCAGTTCCCATCACACAATGCAACGCAAACCGGAGGATAGAGTTTTTACCTTATAACGGCCAAAATATGCTTGATACGAATAAAACAAAGGCATTTGATATTATTGCTAGTGTTTATATGTTTTGAAAAGAATTTCAAATCATAACTATCAATCATAGACGACATGAGCGTCCCATGCCACTATGTCGCCAAATATATATATACAATCGAAACCGCACGATCACGTATTTGGAAATTGGATTTCCGTCATGAACCAAGGCAAAAGATAGTCCTTACCGAATTCGAGACAATCTAGCCCATGTCTCAGGCAAGTACTCAGTCAAGCCTTTGGAGCGACAGGGCCGGTCCACCGATGTGGATTAAAATGCCTGAACAATACGTTTCCCCGCCCTTTGGGGCGTAAACGAGCCAACGAATGACTCCATCGGACCCGGATCGTCCGATCAAACCGAGGCGCCTCGCAACAGCAACAACCACATAGGTGAAAAGTATATAAATGTCAGGGCTGGTAGGTCACTGACACCACCCTAGCTAGAAAGAAACGCATGCCCTCCCTGAGGTCCTTCTCCCGTTTCTGGTTCATACCGGGGTGTGAGGCTCGCGAATTCACATTATACACAAAGCTACGCCACACAGGCGGTGCTTTGATCATCTCCACAAGACTTTGCTTTTCAACAGAAGCCCTGATCACTGCATCTTAGCATGCCACACAGGCAATTCATGCCATGCGACTGATGTCCATCGATATACAACCTCTGAGCTGGTGCGTCTCAGAGAAGGGCGTTAAGCAAAAGAATAAATTCTCTGCCGCCCAACAGATGTATATTTAATAGAGATCAATCAACACAGAATAAAATCCAATGTCAGACACACAGTCCATTTACAAGTCCGTTCTGGGTCTGAACGAAACCGGAGGCACTAAATACCTCGCAAACCCATCGATCACCACGTACGTCTGGACGATCACCACTCATTATCCATATTTCGGGATGCCTCCCAATCAGGACCTCGGTTACCATCCAAACGAGGTGAAGATCTCCGGTCTTCGACCACCGTCTTCATCTTCGACTTTCAATCGTCGGTCAATTATTTGAAATGAGAATTAACTCGGCCTTTTCAAATAATTCACGTTTATTTAGAATTTCAAATCAATTTATTTTAATGGTTAAATCATTCGACAACACCAATTTTGTTCTTTAATGTAAATTTCACACCAAACACATTCAACCATCAAATACAACATAAATTAAGCAAATTTAGTTTATTTCCATTCCATATCGTTTATGATATTTTATAACGATTTTTCGCTATTTTTATTTATTTTAAAATAGCCAATTTATTCAAAATGACGCTTCGGGCCATAACGCGGCCGTGGCGCTGTTTTTCTTCAGATTTGATTTACACATATTTGAAAATCTAACCGTTGGATCTTTACGAAATTTACATCATTAGAAAGGTCTTTTCAAAACGAATCCAACGGTTCCAGTTTCGGGAAAATCCGACGGTCGGATCTCCCGGTACAATCGTTTGAAGTTTCGATTTCAAAATACGAACTGCAGCGTCGTTATTCGATTAAATATAATTATATTTATATATATATATAAATATAATCGTTTCTGGCACTGTTTTTCTTCAGATTCGAATTAAACATTCCAGACTATCCAACCGTTGGATTTTTACAAGGTTGGTGCCGTCGGGAAGATATTTCCAAGGCGAACCCGACGGTTGCGGTTTCGGGAAAATCCGATGGTCGGATTCCTCATACTAATCGTTTCAAATTACGATTCCGAAACACGAACTGCACGGCTTCGATTCCTTTTAATTATATTTATATTTATATATATATATATATATATAGTTCATTCTATAATTTCAACTATAGTTCATTCTATATTTTCAACTTCGTTTTCACTTCAAATATTTCACTAACGCCTTAATATTTTGGAAAATTTCGCCATAACCTCCTTTGTACGGGGAGGGGTTTGGAAATTTATTGGGCCGTGTTAGGTACCCAATAAATCCTAAAAAGCATTCACATATTTATAGTGATATATTCTTGTGTTTACGGGGGAGCATGTATAGATAATCACTCCAGAGAATAAGTTCTCGTCACCCCGTTTCCGTGTGGAAATAAATAGTCCATGTGCCGTATCTAATAACTAGAGAGACGTGATTATTGTCAACTCCAGACCCGTGTGGGGTTTTTATTAATCTGGCAATTTATCGTTATATTTTATAGAGTCCATATCAGTCATCAGTTCAACCTGTAGTATATAATCATCGCCATACAAGCCTCTCGCTCGTATGGTAAATCTTCCACCTCGTCACACAAGCTCCAATTGCTTATGTGGAATATGATGAAGTATGCCTATCGTCAAGAAGTATGCCATGTAGCGTAGTTCAAATTTAATTGTTACTATCCTATGGCGATATTTATTATTTCACACAGAATAACCAGCACTCCGCATCCAATGGCATTCACAGGAGTTGATATAAAAATAAAATTGCGCAGCCAACTCATCAAGGCTTACCTATTTGTCGGGCACGCAAATAATTTCTTTACTCTACAGCTAATCCATTTTTCCTGTTCAACACATGTATATATATGCAGAACAAAGCCAATAATAATATTTCTAACAAACTATTATTTATTTCAACACGTGTGTATTTTTATCAAAGCGTATACATGATAAAAGAAATATTTTTATCATCAAAATATTTATTCAACACGTGAATGTTTTTAACACTTCATATTCACAATAAAAATGTAGTTTTTATGGTCTATTCATCTTATTTTAAAATACGATAACATTCAACACATGAATTTCAACTCGACGAACGAATTTCAATTCAACACATGAATATTCTCTATAGTTTGTATATATATAAAAATGTGATTTTCATCGCTAAAACTATTTGTTTAAATTCAAATAATATTCAACACATGAATTTCAACTCAACGAATGAATTGCAACTCAACACATGAATATTCTCTATAGTTTGTATATATATAAAAATGTGATTTTTATTGCTAAAACTATTTGTTTAAATTCAAATAATATTCAACACATGAATTTCAACTCAACGAATGAATTGCAACTCAACACATGAATATTCTCTATAGTTGGTATATATATAAAAATGTGATTTTTATCGCTAAAACTATTTGTTTAAATTCAAATAATATTCAACACATGAATTTCAACTCAACGAATGAATTGCAACTCAACACATGAATATTCTTTCAACATATGTAATTTATTTCAATGAATGAAAATTATTCTAACACATGTATATTTCGGAAAAATTCGGCAGCATAACGGCAGGGTAGTTAAAACCAGGACCGTCCCTAGTACGGCTCCTCGCTCTACCTTAAAACCTCGCGGTTTTTGACAATGGGGATCATGCATCTAGTTCGCACGCAGGCGGCATGTATATATTTATTTCATTTCCACAAACTAATCCTATGTGGTTTCAACCAAATATTTCTCAACCACAAACGGGTATTTTTCAATCACAATCAATCAATATCAACCACAAACAATCCCAAACAACCATTCGTTATCAATCAATTTTCACACCAATCACAATCAATAAATATCATCCATGGTTTGTGGATGAGGGGCGTATATATATATATATATATATATATATATATATATATATATATATATATATAGCAATTCACCTTTATTTCAACACAAATATAATTTTTACAACGCATATATAACTTATACATCGAACATACAACTTATACAACGCTTATACATGAGGTGTACAACGCTTATATAACTCATACATCGACTATATAATTTATACATCGTCGTTTTCCATATTGTTTTTAAATAAGAAATCTCACATTGGGTTCCACTCCACCAAAAATAGCAGAAGGCTCAGAAAACTATGCGGTCTCTTCTAAAATGTAGAAGGCGTCGTCACGAGTCCACTATTTCTTGTTTCACTGAATTTCGTTAACGAAGCAAAAAGATATGATTTTTCAAAGTTTGCAACGGTTTTAAACTGTTAAAATCAGTTTAAAATAAAAACAGTCGATACCTGCTTGAAATCTTCGAAACTAGGTATCGATTTTTAGCTCCACCCGTTGCACTTCGTCCCGATCAGGTTATACCACATCGTCAAGCTTGGAATGGGCTTCAAACGCCAGGGGAGGCGCTCCGTGCGATGGCCAGAATCAGTGGCGGCGGCGAGATGAAGTCGCCGCCTTTGAGGTGCTCGATCTCGCTCTACAGGGCATGGTGGAGGCCAAACCAGGTATGGATGGGAAGAGGGAGGAGAGTACTCTAAAAAGTTCAACTGGAGGGAGGTCTATCGAGGCGTGGTTTCGCCGGAAAATGG
Source organism: Allium sativum (assembly GCA_030737875.1). NCBI lineage: Eukaryota > Viridiplantae > Streptophyta > Magnoliopsida > Asparagales > Amaryllidaceae > Allium > Allium sativum. The sequence goes on from CM060909.1 coordinate 471,976,713, forward strand.
GCGAGAAGTTTTGAACGTTGGCCGCCGTTCATCGCGAGGGTTACGGGTTTTTTTTTGTTTTTTTTATTTTTAAATTAATGAAATAAAAAATCCTATTGGCCGATGCTATATTAAATTCAAAAATTGGGGTTTTCTTGGACGTACTCGAAATCAAACCCAACGACTGTTGTCCCTAGCGTTTTACCCCCATTCCGAACACAATGGGATATGTTTCATAGGCCCATTCGACTGTTTCAGTTAGTTTCCATTCAAATCAAAATATAAAATATTCAATATTTAATTTGAACGTACATTTCAATTTGCCAGGGCCACAAATTGATTCGAAAAATTCCAGAAAAATAAATCTAGCTATGTTTTGACGATACGGTCCCAACAAAACTAGTTTCGTCGAATTCTGAGACCGTTTGCAAAAAGGCCCAATTTTGGTCGATCCAATTTAACTGTAATTGACCAAAACACATTTTCCTTTACCACGCTCACACATTAGCTTCAAAAATTATGAAATTTGAAACCTAGCGATAACTTCACATCCCGGATCCAACAAAAGTGGTTTCGTCGAATTCCGAGGTCGTATGCAAAATGGCCAATTTCACGGGCTATATAAATTCCATAGCGACCGTTCTGAAAATTCATTCGGCCATAACTTTTGCTTTCCGCTATGAAAATTTGATTTTTCAGATTCGTTAGAAAGGTATTCACTAACAGATTTAAATATTTTTGGTTTCGCTAAAATCCGTTTTGTTTTGCACCCGGTACAGTCCGGCAAAGTTTGAATTCAATTTTTGAAACTGCCGCGCCTTTTCAAGCCCTGTTTATAATTATAATTAATTATATTCGTTTTCAATTGTCGATTCAACTCACTTTTCATTGCCATTATTTAAAATATTTATTTTAAATTTTTAAAATCCATTATTTTAGCCAATTTAAAATTTTTAAATTGGTTCAGATTTCCTGGGTCGTTACACCTGTCACTTGTGAACTAGGCTGCCCGTGTGAAAATAAGGGCAACCGCGTTTGCAAAGTGAAACAAACAACGAGTCAGTCATTGGGACTGGTATGAGGAATCTATTTAACAGTTAAATAACAGTAATAAGCAAATCATAGGACCACGCCACTTTCGCGGAACGGGTTTACTCCAGTGATTGCTAGTGCATTTAAAACAAAGTAAATTCTTTTAAAACAACGCAATGCTTTTAAAAAGAATGAAGCCATTATAAGACTCAAGTCCCATCATACAATGCAACGCAAGCTGGAGGATAGAGTTTTACCTTATAATGGCCAAATATGCTTGATATGTGTAAAGCAAAATCATTTGATATTATTACTAGTGTATATATGTTTCAAAAATGAATAGCATCATAAATATCAATCATACGCGACATGAGCGTCCCATGCCACTATGTCGCCATATATAAGTTACAATCGAATCTGTTATCTCGTATTGGAAATTGGATTTCCGTCATGAGTCGAGGTGAGGGGCAAGCTCCTCTCCGCTTCGAGACATTCTAGCAAATGCCTCAAGACTACACACTCTGGGTAACCCTGGATCTTCAGGGCCGGTCCTCTCTTACGTTTGAGGATTAATTATGCCTGAACACACGTTTCCCGGTCCTTTCAGACCTATAATCGAGGCGCCTCGCATTCCAACAACCACATAGGTGAAAAATAGATATAAATGTCAGGGCTGGTAAGTCACTGACAACACCATAGCTAGAAAGAAACGTCGTGCTCTCCCTGCAGTCCGTATCCCGTTTTTAACTCATACCGGGGTGTGAGGCTCGCGAATCCACGCTATACACAAAGCCAGGCCACATAGACCGTACTTTGATCATCATCCACAAGAATTTGCTTTGCAACCGAAGCCTTGATCACAGCATCTTGGCATGCCACATCCACTCCATACGATTGATTTCTATCGATATATAACCTCTGAGCTCGTATGTCTCAGAGAAGGGCGTTAAGCAAAAGAATAAATTCTCCGCCGCCAAACAGATATATATTTAACAGAGATCATTCAGTATAGAACAAAATCCAATGTCAGACACACAGTCCATTTACAAGTCCGTTCTGGGTCTGAACGAAACCGGAGGCGTCAAATTCCTCGTATATCCGTACAATCAACACATACGTACAGACGGCTACTGCTTCCATTCCTTCATGGTAGTTACTCCAGTCAGGAACCTCAGCAGCGCCCATCCAACCGATACGAGGATCGTCGGTCTTGAATCGTCTTTGCATTTCCCAATTCGAATCGCTCGATCAATTATTTGAAATGAGGGTTAGCTTGGCCTTTTCAAATAATTCACGTAATTAGAATTCAAATAAGTTCTTTAGTGTTATTTTCGTGTCAAACACATACAACCATCAAAAATCAAACAGATCAAGCCAAATTAGTTTATTTCCAATCTATGTTGCTTATAATATTTTATAACGATTATTCGCCATTTTTATTTATTTAAAAATGGCCATATTTAATTAAACGACGTTTCAAGTCGTGTCGTGGCACTGGCGCTGTTTTTCCCCTAATTTGTTTTACACATATCAGAAAATATAACCGTTGGATTTCTACGAAGTCTATATCAGTGGGAAGATATTCCCAAAGCGAACCCAACGGTTCCAGTTTCGTGAAAATCTGACGGTCGGATCTTCCACACTAGTCGTTTGAAGTTACGGTTTCAAAATTCGAACTGCAGCGTCGTTATTCGATTTAATTTAATTATATTTATATTTATATATAAATATAAACGATTCTGTCGATGTTTTTCTTTAGATTTGAATTTAACATTCCGGACAATCCAACCGTTGGATTTTTACAAGGTTGGTGCCGTTTGGAAGATATTTCCAAGGCAAACCCAGCGGTTGCGGTTTCGGGAAAATCCGATGGTCGGATTTCTCGTACTAATCGTTTCAAATTACTATTCCGAAACACGAACTGCACGGCTTCGATTCCTTTTAATTATATTTATATTTATATATATAAATATAGTTCATTCTATAATTCCAACTATAGTTCATTCTATATTTTCAACTTCGTTTTCACTTCAAATATTTCACTAACGCCTTAATATTTCGAAAAATTTCGCCATAACCTCCTTTGTACGGGGAGGGGTTTGGAAATTTATTGGGCCATGTTAGGTACCCAGTAAATCCTAAAAAGCATCCACATATTTATAGTGATATATTCTGGTGTTTACGGGGGAGCATGTATAGATAATCACTCCAGAGAATAAATTCTCGTCACCCCCGTTTCCGTGTGGAAACAAATAGTCCATGTGCCGTATCTAATAACTAGAGAGACGTGATTATTGTCAACTCCAGACCCTTGTGGGGTTTTTATTAATCTGGCGATTTATCGTTATATTTTATATTGTCCATATCAATCATCAGTTCAACCTGTAGTATAAAATCATCGCCATACAAGCCTCTCGCTCGTATGGTAAATCTTCCACCTCGTCACACAAGCTCCAATTGCTTATGTGGAATATGATGAAGTATGCCTATCGTCAAGAAGTATGCCATGTAGTGTATTTCAAAATTAATTGTTACTATCCTATGGCGATATTTATTATTTCACACAGAATAACCAGCACTCCGCATCCAATGGCATTCACAGGAGTTGATATAAAAATAAAATTGCGCAGCCAACTCATCAAGGTTTACCTATTTGTCGGGAACGCAAATAATTTCTTTACTCTACAGCTAATCCATTTTTCCTGTTCAACACATGTATATATATGCAGAACAAAGCTAATAATAATATTTCTAGCAAACTATTATTTATTTCAACATGTGTGTATTTTTATCAAAGCGTATACATGATAAAAGAAATATTTTTATCATCAAAAATATTTATTCAACACATGAATGTTTTTAACACTTCATATTCACAAATAATAATGTAGTTTTTATTGTCTATTCATTTTATTTTAACATACGATAACATTCAACACATGAATTTCAACTCGACGAACGAATTTCAATTCAACACACGAATATTATCTATAGTTTGTATATATATAAAAATGTGATTTTTATCGCTAAAGCTATTTGTTTAAATTCAAATAATATTCAACACATGAATTTTGATTCAACGAATGAATTTCAACTCAACACATGAATATTCGCTATAGTTTGAATATATATAAAAATGTGATTTTTATCGCTAAAGCTATTTGTTTAAATTCAAATAATATTCAACACATGAATTTTGATTCAACGAATGAATTTCAACTCAACACATGAATATTCGCTATAGTTTGAATATATATAAAAATGTGATTTTTATCGCTAAAGCTATTTGTTTAAATTCAAATAATATTCAACACATGAATTTTGATTCAACGAATGAATTTCAACTCAACACATGAATATTCGCTATAGTTTGAATATATATAAAAATGTGATTTTTATCGCTAAAGCTATTTGTTTAAATTCAAATAATATTCAACACATGAATTTCGATTCAACGAAAGAATATTATTCTAACACATGTATATTTCAGAAAATTTCGGCAGCATAACGATAGGGTAGTTAAAACCGGGACCGTCCCTAGTACGGCTCCTCGCTCTACCTTAAAACCTCGCGGTTTTTGACAATGGAGATCATGCATCTAGTTCGCACGCAGGCGGCATGTTTTATTTTCAATTCCACAATCCTATTCTAATTTGTTTCAACCACAAGAGGGTATTTTTCAACCACAAGGGTATTTTTCAACCACAATATCAACCACAAACAATTATTTCCAACCATTCGTCATACCATATAATATCACGTCAATCACAAGCAATAAATATCGTCCATGGTCTGTGGACGAGGGGAGTATATATATATATATTATTTCTATAATTCACTTGCATTTCATCACAATTCAAAGCATATATGTTTCATTCAACGCTTGTATAATTTATACATCGCTAATATAACTTATACAACACATGTACATGAGGTATACAATGCGTATATAATTTACACTTCGCTTATATAATTTATACAACGCGATTCCATTCACACAATTTAGTTTAGATTCCTCACATTGGTTTCTGCAGTGCTAAAAATCCTAGGAAGATCAGAAAAATCTGCGGCTTCTTCTATGTGGTAGAGAGCCTCCTTGCGGTCACGGTGTCTCCTGTTTCATCAAATTTCGTTAAAGAACGAAAAAGATATTATTTTTCAAAGTTTTGCAACGCTTTATAGTGTTATTTTCATTTCAGAATGTCGAAGCAGAAAGGTTTTTAAACCTTCAAAACTAGGTTTAAATTTTAAAATCAAACCGCACCTTGTTGCTCCGATCAGGTCCTGCGACGTGGAAGAGCTACGAACCAGCTCTCTATCGGTGGTGGTGCGGTCTCCTTCGGTGGTCGGAGGAAGGTGGTGCGGCGTCGGAAAGGCGGCGACTTCGTGGAGGTGGTTCAGGCGATACAGGCGATGGTGGCGGGTGAGGTTTGGTCGGATGTGAAGAGGGGAGGAAGGGCTGTCGAACTGAGGTGGTGGCGCGGCCTGTAGGTGGCGGTGGCGGCGGGAAAGTCGAGGGGAAGTTTCGAGCTTCCTGGATCGTCCAGAGGAAGAAAGGCGGCTAGGGTTTCGTAGTTTTTTTTTTTAAAAAGAAAAAATCCTATTGGTCGAGACTTTATAGGAGATTTTAAATAGTGTTTTTACAAACGAACTCGAAATCAAACCCAACGACTGTCGCCCCAAGCTAAATACCCCCATTCCGGACACAATGGGATATGTTTCGTTGGCCAATTCGACTGTTACAGTCAGTTATTTTTCAAATTAAAATATAAAACATTCAATATTTAATTTGAACGTACATTTCAATTTGCCAGGGCCACAAACTGAATCGAAAAATTTCAGAAAAATAAATCTAGCTTTGTTTTGACGATACGGTCCTAACAAAACCAATTTCTTCGAATTCTGAGCTCGTTTAAAAAAAAACGGCCATTTTTAGGTCGACCCATTTTAACAGAAATTGCCCAATCACATTTTCTTTTGCCCCGCTCACATACTAGCTTCAAAAATTATGAAATTTGAAACCTAGCAATAGTTTGACATCCCGTACCCAACAAAAGTGGTTTCGTCGAATCCCGAGGTCGTATGCAAAATATCAATTTTCAGGGGCTATATATGCTATATAGCGACCTTTCTGAAAATTCATTTGGCCATAACTTTTGATTCCCGCTATGAAACTTCGATTTTTTAGATTCGTTAGAAAGGTATTCATAAACAGATTTAAATATTTTCAGTTTCGCTAAAATCCGTTATATTTTCCACCCGGTACAGTCAGACAAAGTTAGTATTCAAAATTTCAAACTGCCTTACTATACCCAATTCTTTATTTTATTGAAATATGCTATTTCAACTATTCAAATTCTTTGGTAATAACCAAATTTAAAATTTTTAAATTGGTTCATATTTTCCGGGTTATTACAGTCTCCCCCACTTAAAACTTTTCGTCCTCGAAAAGGAAATAACACCTAAGTAGGAAACAAAATGTAAATGCAAAGTATTGTTAAGGTACCTTGCACCGGAGTTAGTCAGAGATGTCCACTCTGCATTTGGGGTAGGCTGGTTTAATGCTTTCCTCAGTCTCCCAAGTACAGTCTCTAGGATCACTACTCCACTGCACTTTGACTAAATGAATCTTTTTTCTCCTTAGCTCTCTAGTTTCTTTGCCAACAATCTTTAATGGCTCTCTTCTGAGCGCTAATTCTGGAGTTATGTCTATATCCTGTTGCGCTGCTTCTTCTACAACAAGATCTGGATCATGAACATGTTTTCTGAGTTGAGACACATGGAACACATCATGTACACCAGGCAACCAATCATGTAATGAGACCCTATATGCAAGAGTTTCAATCCGTTCAAGTATAGGAAAGGGACCAATAAATCTCGGTGCCAACTTCCCAGTCTTGCCAAATCTGATTACTCCCCGCATTGGAGAAACTCTTAAATAAACATAATCGCCAACGGCAAATGATAAATCTCTTCTTCTCGCATCAGCATAACTTTTCTGTCGGCTCTGTGCGGTTTTCAATCGCTTCTTAATGAAATCGACTTTATCCGATGCTTCTCGAATCATATCGGGCCCTAACACAAGTCTGTTGCCAGGTTCTACCCAACATGCGGGAGATCTGCACGGTCTACCGTATAATGCTTCAAATGGAGACATTCCCAAACTTGCTTGTTAGCTATTGTTATAAGAGAATTCAGCTAGATGTAAGTGATCTTCCCATGAGCCTCCAAAATCGATAACGCAAGCTCGCAGTAAATCTTCTAGAATTCTATTCACCCGCTCAGTTTGGCCGTCTGTCTATGGGTGATAAGTGGTGCTTAAATTCAACTTGGTTCCCAATTCTGTCTGGAATGCTTCCCAGAATTTGCTAGTAAATAGGGGATCTCTATCACTGACTATATTGAGCGGCACTCCATGTAGTTTAACTATTTCTTTAAAGTAAATTTGTGTTAAACTTTGAGCCGTTCTGTTGGATCGGACAGGTATGAAATGGGCAGTCTTCGTGAAGCGATCTACGATTACCCATATACCGTCGTTTCCTTTCCTAGTTCGAGGCAAGCCATCAATGAAGTCCATCGAAATTTGCTCCCACTTCCATCCTGGAATTTCTAATGGTTGTAATAATCCAGCCAATTTTTGTTGGTCGCTTTTAACTAGCTGACACGTGGGGCATCTGCTAACATATAATGAGATATCTCTTTTCATCGCCTTCCACCAGAATGTGCGCTTGATATCGTTATACATTTTGCTCACACCGGGATGGATACTTAATTTGCACTTGTGGCATTCATCAAGTACTTCCCTTCTGAGCTCAGGAATTCTAGGCACACAAATTCGCCCTCGTAATCTTAGGACCCCTTGGCTATCAAGGCTAAAATCTGAGGGTTTTCCTTCTCGGATCCGCTGGCCAATCCTTTTAATAAATTCATCGTCTTTCTGTAGAATAGTAATCTTATCTTCTAAGGAAGAAGTAATGATAAAACTGGCGATGATTTCATTCTTTCTGCTGAGCGCATCTGCTACAACATTGGCTTTCCCTGGAGTGTATAGAATTTCAAAATCATATGCTGCAAGGAATTCTAACCAACGCTGTTGTCTCAAGTTTAGATCTTTCTGAGTGAATAGATATTTCAAGGATTGATGATCGGTAAATAGTTCGAACTTCTCGCCCAATAAATATTGCCTCCAGATTCTCAAAGCAAACACGATAGCTAATAACTCAAGATCATGAGTTGCATAGTTTCTTTCATGCGGCTTCAGCTGACGGCTGGCATAAGCGACCACTTGGCTTTTTTGCATTAGTACTGCGCCTAGCCCTCTAATAGAAGCGTCTGTCCATACAGTCAAGTCTTGGTTGCCTTCTATAATTGTCAATACTGGAGCGGTTGTCAACTTCAGTTTCAGCTCCTGGAAAGCTTCTTCACATTCGGGAGTCCATTTGAATTTCTCATGCTTCTTTGTAAGCTTTGTCAATACCCCAGATATCTTTGAAAAATCCTGAATGAATTTCCGATAGTAACTAGCCAATCCAAGGAAACTTCGAACTTCTGTGGGGGTAGTAGGTTGTTTCCAATTCTGAATCGCTGTAATTTTGCTTGGATCCACAGCAATTCCTTCTTTTGATACGACATGGCCTAGGAACTTAACTTCATCCTGCCAGAAGACACACTTAGAAAATTTAGCTTTCAAGACATTTCACCTTAGAATTTTCAACACTTGTTCTAAATGTTTTGCATGTTCGCCTTCCGACTTAGAGTAGATTAAAATGTCATCGATGAAGACTAGAACAAATTTATTCAATACACCACGGAACACTCTGTTCATAAGATCGACGAAGTATGCCGGAGCGTTACACAAGCCGAACGGCATTACTAACCATTTGTAGAATAAATCGGGACCCCTGAAGGCTGTCAAAGGAACACAGTCTTCAGCTATACGTAATTGGTGGAAACCTGTAGCTAGGTCCATTCTGGAGAATATTGTTGCTCCATTTAATTGATCTAACAGATCGTCTATACGAGGCAAGGGATATTTGTTCTTCAGTGTCTGCTTATTGAGATCTCGGTAATCAACACAAAGTCTTAGAGTACCGTCTGATTTCGGGACAAATACTACTGCTACTCCCCAAGCTGAAAAGCTCGGTCTGATCAGACCTTTCCAAAGCAATTCTCTGGTTTGACTACCTAACTCTTCTTTTTCTTTCGGGGCCATTCTTCTAATTGGATGTACTACTGGTCGGGCGTTAGGAATTAGATCTATTCTAAATTCAATTTCTCTTTGCGGCGGTAAGTTTTCTACTTCTTCAAACACATCCGCATAGTTTTTAACGACCGGTATCTTTTCTAATGAAGGGGGAGTAACTTCTAAAGAAGACCAAAATTCTGTTCTATCAATTTCTGAGCCATGGCAGGGTATAGTGATATGCCCAAATTTTGTTTTAACTTTCACGATTCTTCCGGCACATCTAACTTCGGCCTTATATTTTGTCAACCATTCCAAACCGAGAATAACATCAAATTCAGACAAATCCATAACGATTAAGTGGATGGGAAACTTGTAACATGAATAAGAGATAGGCACTCTGCAGTACGAACTGAGACTAACAGAACCTCCTATCGGGTTTTGAACTTTAATTGGTTCTTTAAGCTTTCTTTGTTTCGATTTTAACTTCTGAACAATGTTACCGGAAATGAAGCTACGTGATGCACCAATATCAAAAAGTACAGAAACAAGAATATTTTTAATGGTAAGGGTACCTCCCAAGACGTCGAGTTTACCTGATCCATCGGTGGTAGCTGGCGGGGTCTTCCCGTCATACACATGAGCCACTTGTGCATTCTGCTTCAGAGGACAGTTCCTGCTATAGTGCCCTTTCTTATGGCAGTTGTAGCATTCGGCCGAGTCTGGATTTGCCTTTGGCTTCCTCGGGGCTTTGCACACATTAGAAAAATGTCCTGACTTCCCGCAGTTGTAGCAATTCCCTTTCGGTATCTTTCCAGGTTGCTGAGTAGCGGCCGCTGTAATGCTAGACTCTGGCTGATCTGCTGAAGCCTTGCGCTTATTTTCAGCTTGGCTTTTGGCGCGATCTTGGCTGGCGTGCCTTTCATCCATATCCTCGTAATTGCAAGCCATTTCTACTAATTCTGAGAAGGAGAGTTTGATGTTGCTCATGGCTCTGTCATGGTACTTGCGCTTTAGCCCAAATATAAATCTCTTGTTCTTCGCTTTGTTGGTCATAATAAGCTCTGGAGCATAGCGCGACAACTGGGTGAATTTATTGAGGTAATCCTGGGTAGAGAGATCTCCTTGCTAGAGATTAGCAAACTGCTCTCGCATCCTCTCTAAGGCCTGTTCAGGTACAAACTTCTCGTTGAATATGGTTTTGAATTGCTCCCAGGTTCTGACAGTACATGCTGCATCTTCTGAGGTGATGGCATCCCACCACAGCTCTGCTTCCTCCTGTAGGAGCCAAATACCTAGTCGTGCTTTGTTGTTGGTTCCCAAACCCATGCCTTCAAAGATCTTTTCACAGGTCTTCAACCAAGCAATAGCCTTTGTCACTGTACCAGTGCCAGAAAAGGGTTTTCCCCCAAGTTTCCTGTACCTCTTCGCTACTCTGTCTAGCTCGAAGTCCTCGGGTGCTGGTGGCTGAACAATAGGGCCTCCCTCAACTACGGGGATATTCCCCCGTCCTCCTGCTCGGCCTCCACGGCCTCCTCTAGCTGTTGCTGCTCATGTAGCCATCATAGAGAGTACTGTATAAGCAAGAAAAGAGTCAAGCTCACAGATTTGATAATTTTCATATATGATAAAACAGGGGAACATAAGGAAAGGTAATGATGTACTGATCAATTGTTTTGCTAATATGCTTAGCTCATTCTAGGACATTGCTAATCCTATCTCTAATGAGCTACTCGCCTTAGAACACTACTGATTCTATTCTGACGAGGTGTTTAATGTGTTAGATCCCGGAACTAAGGTTAACCAAAGCTCTGATACCAACTGTGACGATCCCAAAATCCGACGGGCGGTATTAAGGATAATCATTGGAATATAACACATTAATCATCATAGCAGAGTACAGATAATAGCAAAAACAATAAATAGAATAATTTTACATGGATATGACTGCGGTATCACAACATGTAACAACATCAGAATAGCACAGCGTAGGATATAACTTAGTAAATAAAAGGGAAGTGATCAGTCATCATCGCCAGAGGCGGAATACATACATGCAGTGAGACATAATAAGGGTATCAGTCTACATCGCCGAAGGCGGTACATATACATACGATAATAAGTACTGAAAGTAAATCAGTCTGCATCGCCAGTGGCGGAATCATAATATAAGTACAATAATGGCGGAAAATGTCAAAGTCATCTCTGTGAAGTCAGCCTCGCCATGAGCCAAAATGCACTCTATGCAACAGTGCAGAGCCAAAAACAACCTGTCACCTGTGAACTAGGCTGCCCGTGTGAAAATAAGGGCACCCGCGTTTGCAAAGTGAAACAAACAACGAGTCAGTCATGGGGACTGGTATGAGGAATCTATTTAACAGTTAAACAACAGTAATAAGAAAATCATAGGACCACGCCGCTTTCGTGGAACGGGTTTACTCCAGTGATTGCTAGTGCATTTAAAACAAAGTAAATTCTTTTAAAACAACGCAATGCTTTTAAAAAGAATGAAGCCATTATAAGACTCAAGTCCCATCATACAATGCAACGCAAGCCAGAGGATAGAGTTTTACCTTATAATGGCCAAATATGCTTGATACGTGTAAAGCAAAATCATTTGATATTATTACTAGTGCATATATGTTTCAAAAATGAATAGCATCATAAATATCAATAATAGGCGACATGAGCGTCCCATGCCACTATGTCGCCATATATAAGTTACAATCGAATCCGTTATCTCATATTGGAAATTGGATTTCCGTCATGAGTCGAGGCGAGGGGCAAGCTCCTCTCCGCTTCGAGACATTCTAGCAAATGCCTCAGGACTTCACACTCTGGGTAACCCTGGATCTTCAGGGCCGGTCCTCTCTTACGTTTGAGGATTAATTATGCCTGAACACATGTTTCCCGGTCCTTACAGACCTATAATCGAGGCGCCTCGCATTCCAACAACCACATAGGTGAAAAATAGATATAAATGTCAGGGCTGGTAAGTCACTGACACCACCATAGCTAGAAAGAAACGCCGTGCTCTCCCTGCAGTCTGTATCCCGTTTTTAACTCATACCGGGGTGTGAGGCTCGCGAATCCACGCTATACACAAAGCCAGGCCACGTAGACCGTGCTTTGATCATCATCCACAAGACTTTGCTTTGCAACAGAAGCCTTGATCACAGCATCTTGGCATGCCACATATGCAATCCACTCCATACGATTGATTTCTATCGATATATAACCTCTGAGCTCGTATGTCTCAGAGAAGGGCGTTAAGCAAAAGAATAAATTCTCCGCCGCCAAACAGATATATATTTAACAGAGATCAATCAGTATAGAACAAAATCCAATGTCAGACACACAGTCCATTTACAAGTCCGTTCTGGGTCTGAACGAAACCGGAGGCGTCAAATTCCTCGTATATCCGTACAATCAACACATACGTTCAACGGCTACTACTTCCGTTCCTTCATGGTAGCTACTCCAGTCAGGAACCTCAGCAGCACCCATCCAACCGATACGAGGATCGTCGGTCTTGAATCATCTTTGCATTTCCCAATTCGAATCGCTCGATCAATTATTTGAAATGAGGGTTAGCTCGACCTTTTCAAATAATTCACGTAATTAGAATTCAAATCAGTTCTTTAGTGTTATTTTCGTGTCAAACACATACAACATCAAATATTAAACAGATCAAGCCAAATTAGTTTATTTCCAATCTATGTTGCTTATAATATTTTATAACGATTATTCGCCATTTTTATTTATTTAAAAATGGCCATATTTAATTAAACGACGTTTCAGGTCGTGTCGTGGCACTGGCGCTGTTTTTCCCCTAATTTGTTTTACACATATCAGAAAATATAACCGTTGGATTTCTACGAAGTCTATATCAGTGGGAAGATATTCCCAAAGCGAACCCAACGGTTCCAGTTTCGTGAAAATCCGACGGTCGGATCTTCCACACTAGTCGTTTGAAGTTACGGTTTCAAAATTCGAACTGCAGCGTCGTTATTCGATTTAATTTAATTATATTTATATTTATATATAAATATAAACGATTCTGTCACTGTTTTTCTTCAGATTTGAATTTAACATTCCGGACAATCCAACCGTTGGATTTTTACAATGTTGGTGCCGTTGGGAAGATATTTCCAAGGCGAACCCAGCGGTTGCGGTTTCGGGAAAATCCGATGGTCGGATTTCTCGTACTAATCGTTTCAAATTACTATTCCGAAACACGAACTGCACGGCTTCGATTCCTTTTAATTATATTTATATTTATATATATAAATATAGTTCATTCTATAATTCCAACTATAGTTCATTCTATATTTTCAACTTCGTTTTCACTTCAAATATTTCACTAACGCCTTAATATTTCGAAAAATTTCGCCATAACCTCCTTTGTACGGGGAGGGGTTTGGAAATTTATTGGGCCGTGTTAGGTACCCAATAAATCCTAAAAAGCATCCACATATTTATAGTGATATATTCTGGTGTTTACGGGGGAGCATGTATAGATAATCACTCCAGAGAATAAATTCTCGTCACCCCGTTTCCGTGTGGAAACAAATAGTCCATGTGCCGTATCTAATAACTAGAGAGACATGATTATTGTCAACTCCAGACCCGTGTGGGGTTTTTATTAATCTGGGGATTTATCGTTATATTTTATATAGTCCATATCAATCATCAGTTCAACCTGTAGTATAAAATCATCGCCATACAAGCCTCTCGCTCGTATGGTAAATCTTCCACCTCGTCACACAAGCTCCAATTGCTTATGTGGAATATGATGAAGTATGCCTATCGTCAAGAAGTATGCCATGCAGTGTAGTTCAAAATTAATTGTTACTATCCTATGGCGATATTTATTATTTCACACAGAATAACCAGCACTCCGCATCCAATGGCATTCACAGGAGTTGATATAAAAATAAAATTGCGCAGCCAACTCATCAAGGTTTACCTATTTGTCGGGCACGCAAATAATTTCTTTACTCTACAGCTAATCCATTTTTCCTGTTCAACACATGTATATATATGCAGAAAAAAGCAAATAATAATATTTCTAGCAAACTATTATTTATTTCAACACGTGTGTATTTTTATCAAAGCGTATACATGATAAAAGAAATATTTTTATCATCAAAAATATTTATTCAACACGTGAATTTTTTTTAACACTTCATATTCACAATAAAAATGTAGTTTTTATTGTCGATTCATTTTATTTTAACATACGATAACATTCAACACATGAATTTCAACTCGACGAACGAATTTCAATTCAACACACGAATATTCTCTATAGTTTGTATATATATAAAAATGTGATTTTTATCGCTAAAGCTATTTGTTTAAATTCAAATAATATTCAACACATGAATTTTGATTCAACGAATGAATTTCAACTCAACACATGAATATTCGCTATAGTTTGAATATATATAAAAATGTGATTTTTATCGCTAAAGTTATTTGTTTAAATTCAAATAATATTCAACACATGAATTTTGATTCAACGAATGAATTTCAACTCAACACATGAATATTCGCTATAGTTTGAATATATATATAAATGTGATTTTTATCGCTAAAGCTATTTGTTTAAATTCAAATAATATTCAACACATGAATTTTGATTCAACGAATGAATTTCAACTCAACACATGAATATTCGCTATAGTTTGAATATATATAAAAATGTGATTTTTATCGCTAAAGCTATTTGTTTAAATTCAAATAATATTCAACACATGAATTTCGATTCAACGAATGAATATTATTCTAACACATGTATATTTCAGAAAATTTCGGCAGCATAACGACAGGGTAGTTAAAACCGGGACCGTCCCTAGTATGGCTCCTCGCTCTACCTTAAAACCTCGCGGTTTTTAACAATGGAGATCATGCATCTAGTTCGCACGCAGGCGGCATGTTTTATTTTCAATTCCACAATCCTATTCTAATTTGTTTCAACCACAAGAGGGTATTTTTCAACCACAAGGGTATTTTTCAACCACAATATCAACCTCAAACAATTATTTCCAACCATTCGTCATACCATATAATATCACGTCAATCACAAGCAATAAATATCGTCCATGGTCTGTGGACGAGGGGAGTATATATATATATATATATTATTTCTATAATTCACTTGCATTTCATCACAATTCAAAGCATATATGTTTCATTCAACGCTTGTATAATTTATACATCGCTAATATAACTTATACAACACATGTACATGAGGTATACAATGCGTATATAATTTACACTTCGCTTATATAATTTATACAACACGATTCCATTCACACAATTTAGTTTAGATTCCTCACATTGGTTTCTGCAGTGCTAAAAATCCTAGGAAGATCAGAAAAATCTGCGGCTTCTTCTATGTGGTAGAGAGCCTCCTTGCGGTCACGGTGTCTCCTGTTTCATCAAATTTCGTTAAAGAACGAAAAAGATATTATTTTTCAAAGTTTTGCGACGCTTTGTAGTGTTATTTTCATTTCAGAATGTCGAAGCAGAAAGGTTTTTAAACCTTCAAAACTAGGTTTAAATTTTAAAATCAAACCGCACCTTGTTGCTCCGATCAGGTCCTGCGATGTGGAAGAGCTACGAACCAGCTCTCTATCGGTGGTGGTGCGGTCTCCTTCGGTGGTCGGAGGAAGGCGGTGCGGCGTCGGAAAGGCGGCGACTTCGTGGAGGTGGTTCAGGCGATACAGGCGATGGTGGCGGGTGAGGTTTGGTCGGATGTGAAGAGGGGAGGAAGGGCTGTCGAACTGAGGTGGTGGCGCGGCCTGTAGGTGGCGGTGGCGGCGGGAAAGTCGAGGGGAAGTTTCGAGCTTCCTGGATCGTCCAGAGGAAGAAAGGCGGCTAGGGTTTCGTAGTTTTTTTTAAAGAAAAAATCCTATTGGTCGAGACTTTATAGGAGATTTTAAATAGTGTTTTTACAAACGAACTCGAAATCAAACCCAACGACTGTCGCCCCTAGCTAAATACCCCCATTCCGGACACAATGGGATATGTTTTGTTGGCCAATTCGACTGTTACAGTCAGTTATTTTTCAAATTAAAATATAAAACATTCAATATTTAATTTGAACGTACATTTCAATTTGCCAGGGCCACAAACTGAATCGAAAAATTCCAGAAAAATAAATCTAGCTTTGTTTTGACGATACGGTCCTAACAAAACCAGTTTCGTCGAATTCTGAGCTCGTTTAAAAAAAACGGCCATTTTTAGGTCGACCCATTTTAACAGAAATTGCCCAATCACATTTTCTTTTGCCCCGCTCACATACTAGCTTCAAAAATTATGAAATTTGAAACCTAGCAATAGTTTGACATCCCGGACCCAACAAAAGTGGTTTCGTCGAATCCCGAGGTCGTATGCAAAATATCAATTTTCAGGGGCTATATATGCTATATAGCGACCTTTCTGAAAATTCATTTGGCCATAACTTTTGATTCCCGCTATGAAACTTCGATTTTTCAGATTCGTTAGAAAGGTATTCATAAACAGATTTAAATATTTTCAGTTTCGCTAAAATCCGTTATATTTTCCACCCAGTACAGTCAGACAAAGTTTGTATTCAAAATTTCAAACTGCCTTACTATACCCAATTCTTTATTTAATTGAAATATGCTATTTCAACTATTCAAATTCTTTGGTAATAACCAAATTTAAAAATTTTAAATTGGTTCATATTTTCCGGGTTATTACACATACTGACTCTAAAAATTACAAAAATTGAAAATTAACAATAATTTAATATTACGGATCCAACAAAATTAGTTTCATCGAAAACGGAGGTCATTTGTGAAAATGGCTATTTTTAAAGATCAAAATAAACCAATTTAAATATAAATATATTTAAAAATAATTAAATTAAATATTTATAAATAAAAATTATCGTATATATTCACAATGGAATATCATACAGCTCCAAAATATTTCTATCTGAATTTATAACTCGACATTTCAAATTCAGATTAAATCAGTATTCAATTTATATTAAAAATCCATTTATAATATAAAAAAATCATTACAAATTATAAAGGAATTCCATAGCGATTATTTTAAAATTTGATTTGGACATAACTCATAATCTATATGACGAGATCTCGATTTTTTTTCTTCCATTAGAAAAATACCGTTCAACAGATTCGAACGTTTCTTGTTTCACGGAAATCCAATTTAAAACGAATTATGTACATTCAATTGAAGTTTAAAACTCCATATTACGAACTACCGTGCCATTAAGAGCTCGATTTAAAATATATTATAATTATACGTTCAAACTTCCTTTAAATAATATATTCGTTATTATAATTCAATTCTATATTGAATTAAATCTCTTATACTATCAAATCCACATAACATTGTCAGTTCTACTTAATTCCGATTATTTCGAAATTAACTATATTATTTTGTTATTTATATTAATGAAATAATATTTAAATCTCTAAATTACTATTTAAATAATTAAATAGATTAATTTTTATATCATAAAAATACGGGACGTTACATATCCGAAGATTATTTCTATTCAAATCCTTTACAAATTATACATTGGAAATATTTGGTTGCATTAAAACATCCTTTCATATCCTTTTTTATTTTCAAACATTAATTTTTCCCGAAGTTGCAAAATAACATATTTAGGTAAAAATAATACCTATCTTTCAAAAACGTGGAATATTTAATCTAAACTCTTTCCAAATCATTTATTATGATTTATCATATTTTGTTTATAAATTTTAATAACTTTAATAAGGCATTTACAGTCGGTTTTCAATACTAACCACTGACTGCATCCATAGCGGCCTTTTTCAAAACTGATTTGGACATATTTAAAAATCCAACTGTTCAAATTTAAACCTCTTATATTCATTTGAAAGATCTTTTCGATACAAACCCAACGGTTCCCATTTCAGGAGAATTCGACAGTTGAATCTCCTGTTACGTCCATTCGAAGTTACGCGTTAACGATTGCGAACTGTCATTGCGCGACACATTCTATTCTAGTCCGAATCAATTTGTTAATTTATAAATAAATCGAAACTCTTTTAAGTTTCCTTTATTAATTATATAAAATTTATATAATCACTTTAGAAAATCCGTTTCAATCGTTTAACTTCAAAATCGAATATCTCATTGTTTGGTCAATTTTAATATTTTTCTAATAAATAAAATAACAATATTTTTCGAAAGAGTTCAGTTTATGTTCAAAATTTCCTTACAGCCATAACAAAAAAAATGAAAAACTTTCGAAAGAAAAATCTTTTTCAAATGTTCGCTACATATCTTAACCAAACTTCATTTTGAAAAGTTACTATTCATTTAAAATTCAAAACTTCAACAAGCCATAAGTATATTGAAAATACTTCAAAATCATTCGCTACAATTACAAATATTCAGCGATATTTCGATATAAATGCATCCAAGCCATAAGTATACTGAAAATACTTCAAAATCATTCGCTACTATTGTATTATTAAAATATTATTTTTTATTTCGGATTGGAATAAAAGTTAATCAAACATCATACAAATCCATTCATATGAATTCAATACGTCCAACAATAATTGCGAACAACTATTGAACATCCAAATGACATACTATGTACATTTATTTTCACACAAGCTTCAAAATACTTTATTGATGCTTATTTCCCTTCATTGATCGATTGATCAACATTTGAACTATATACTAGCAAGACTGTAAATCAAAAATCATCCCAAGACCACAGTGGGGTATCCAACCAATGACAATCAATTTAAATTCACTATTGATTTGTGAATTTAAATGTATTACTTTAATTCGAGTTATTATCCAGATTAATCAATTTTTCTTAAATGAGTAATAATAAATTTACAGTTCAAATTATAAATAGATATTATAACGGCCCGCAAATCCGTACTATCTGAGTTGACAAATTACACCGCACGTCCAACCCAAATTGCACAGAAATACGAATCATTATTAGAAAGAAGTTAGTTGATGAGAAATAGAAAGAAAGAAATATTAGAATAGAAGAAAACGAAGATCACAAACTCACAGCGGAACGAATAAAATATATTATATAACATAACTTTTGAAATACAAATCAGTAACTTTATATCCATACCATCATCAGAGCACAACAATTATTCCTGGAACAGTTATAAACACCTGTTTCCAGATACAACATAGTACACAGCGGAAATATAAAAGTCTATAGCTAACTGGTGAAGCCTCATGCTTCCGGCTCCTCCAAATGAATCTGTAAAATCTCGACTACTTGACTGCCCGTACAAATTTGGGCACCCAAGAGTTTAGGGAAAACAAACAAAATAAACTCTGGGTCAGTCATGTGACTGGTGTGAGTAAACTCCAATCATTTAGTTAACTTTCAAAATCCTTTTGAAAGAAAGGATAATAGTAAGACCAGCCCACACATAAACATGGGCGATTTTTACCTTACTATAACCCAAAATACTTTGATACGAAAGTCCAGTGATATTATAATAGTGTCTAAATCAAATAAATAACAATCTAGTGGAACGCTTGCATCTCATGCTCCATTTATAATATTAAATCAAAAATGACAGGCGCTTATTGGAGATTGGATTCCGACTATGACAAGGTATGGGACTACCTTCCGATAGTGTATCTCTAGAGAGGAATACACTGGGTTCAACAAGAACATCTTGCAACCTGGCCCACACATGACCGACCACTCATTTCGCTTGAATGTATCGAATGTATATCACCAACGGTTGGGATCAGCAACTGTTTACCAAAAAGGGACAACATCGATAGATTAAAGAAGTAAAAGGAATTTCTCTAGATAGGTGATCATACACCCTAATGGGACGACCCACATAACCATGTTGCCTGCCCGATTTTTGTCATTTCCTGGTTGTTGAGGCCTGAGGCGACGATTACTTTCCATTCATTGATAGCGCAATCACTTTGAATGCCACATTGTCAGATCCGTTAATCACTAATCGATTTGCACAAATATATTCTGGATATTATGCTAAGATAATAAATCCTCCGCCACCATATATATCTATACAGACCAACATACGCGATCATTGGAAAAACCCTGTCAGACATTCGTCCATACACGTTCGTTCTGGGACAGAACGAAACCGAAGGCACCATTTCTATTAATAGAAAAAGTCCTTGCACTTACTCCGTCTTCGATTATCTTCATATAATCTGATTCGCAACGTTACCGCCAATACGGAGTGGTTCACGGATAATAATCCAACCGGTTTCTCCATATTGACAACGATATTGGCAAACACTTCGATAGTCGGTTATTTAACTATCAAATAAAAACAAACATCCATTCAAAGCAACAAACAATCACTGGGCCTTTAATTAATATTTCATTCATTAATTAAATCACGACTCCATTTCCTTATCAATATTTGTTAGCCAAATATTTTCAACAATCATCTTTGCCCTTTATGCTATTTGGAAAACATTTCCATATATCGCCTCCTTTTATTTCTATACGTAGAAACTATCTTCTATTTATAATTGGAAAACATTCCAATTACTTATCTCTTTCACGACCATTCATTTTTATACTTAGGAAATATCTACTATTATATTTCCAAAATTTCCACTTATTGGGTTAAAACAAATGTTATATAAACATTGTTACAACAACCCAAAATACTGCATTCGACTAAATCTCTTTGAACATTTCTCTTCGATATTGGATCTTGCTATTTATCGGTTAAAAATGAAATCAATCAAGTTGGGGTATAATTACCTTTCAGACCTTGACTGAATAACATCTTTAACTTCAAAACAGACAAAACCACTTATCTCAAATTATCAACACCATAAAAACCATTTATCCATTTTTAAACGTATATATATATTCCTCTTTCAATTTTTATCAGATTAAATTTATTGATTTCCTTTTTGCTTATAATATTCTATTTTTAAGTTCATTTCCTTATCAGATTCTATATATATCGATACACCGATTTCTAACTATCAAATTTTCTTAAAAATATTCTAACTTCTTAAATTTCCGGAAAATTTGGCCATAACCTCCTTTGTACTAGGAGCATCGGGAAAATCCCCAAACCGCCACACAGGCCCCTCCAATCAGAAAGAAAAAGAAAAAGCCAAGTGGCTAGCCGATTCGGCGCATAAAACCTCATATGGAATTTAAACGTGTACCTTTTTGTCGGGCATTGACTCTATAAACTTCATACCCTTCATATACTTCATTCCATACCTGTCTAACACATCCAAATATTCCCATTTGGTTTCACTCAATCCATTCGTCTTAACCCAATTCGCTAATTTATTTTCTAATTAGCTATTTTGACTATTTTACTTATTTGTTTGAACATAACATGTTCAAATAAAATATTTAGCTTGCTTATAACCAAATTGAATTCCAATTTCAATTCAAGTTTCCTTTTCGATATCGAATATAAATTTCCAAATCGAATTCACTTATTCAAAGCTCAATATCAATTCAAAATCTCATTGACCAATTAATATTCAAATTAGTTAATTCTATTCAATAATTAAAAATCTGGTTTTTGTTTCAAAAATCAGATTCATTTACACAACTTGAGTTTGCATATATTTTACAACTCAAATCTGAAATTTTCTAAATAGAAATTCGGATTTTATTCGCTTAAAATCCTTTTATAAAATTAAATAAGTCGTTATGGTTTTAAAATGGTTATTGCGCTGTTTTTCTGAAAATTTGATTTTGACATATCTCAAAATATATACGACGAAATCCAGATTTTTCTCTTTCATTAGAAAACTATTATCAAAACGGTCCTGACGATTCTTGTTTCAAGGAATTCCGATTTAAATTGAGTCCTATATACTCCATTGAAGTTTGGAACGCCAATTTACGAACTACCGCGCTGCGGCGAGTTCGCTTTAATTATATATATATATAAACGTTTAAACTTCGTTTATAATAAATTCAACTCCATTCTGATATATTTTTAATATATATCAAATCAGTTTCCCAATTCAACATAATATTTTCGATTATCTATAATTATCAATTTTTCCTTACTCGATAATATATTTATTTATACTTCGATCTTTTATATTTAATTCCAATTCCTTTTAAAAATAAATTATTTATAAAATTCGATATAATCGAATTTCAATTATAAACCCATTGAATTCTTCCCAATTCAGCTTATATTCCGAATTCAGAAATATAATCAATCGTTTTGTTTCCAAACACTTCCAAATTTACTTTTAAATTCCTATTTGAATTTAAATGGTTAAATTATCCAAATGATAATTTATTTCACCAAATTTATAACACTATTTATAAATTCAACTTCCTTGTTCCACATATTTAAACAAGTTCCCTTTTCAAATTTCTATTTGAAACTCCATCCCTTTGATATTCCGAATTGCGGAATAAAAACCGTTGTTTCCTTTCGAATGATTTCAAATTCTATTTTTAAATTCATATTTGAATTTAAATATTCAAATTATCTCTTGATAATTAATTCATTATTTTTATAAACACCATTTTACAAATTTCCTTGTTTTATATTTAAACAGGTCTATTTCGAAATCTATTTAAAACGAAAATCTTATTTTGGAAATTTCTATTTATAATAACTTATATATATATATAACACCCAATTTATTTTCATATCCAATTTAACTTTGAATTAAACGAATTCAAATCATAAATCCTTACAGATTTATTTTAGTTCAATTTATATTCTGAACATCAGAATAAATTCCATCGTTTATTTCTTTAAAACGATTTCACCATTTCTATTTTTAAATTCACATTCGAATTTAAATATTCAAATTATCCAATGATAATTTTTCCACTTTATTTATAAACACCGTTTTTAAATTCATTTCACTTTTCGACATTATTAATTTATAAACCACATTTAAAAATTCATTTCAAATCCCGCATTATCGATTTATAAACAACGTTTATAAATTTCAATACTTGTTTTATATTCAAAACAGGTTAATATTTTTATAGCCCATTCAAAATTCAAATTCTACTTTTAAAAATAGATTTCCCCTTTTAAATCTCAAATATCCTTTTCACGATATTTTTATATATCAACATTTTGGCCCCAGTGATATTTAATAATCAAACCACTCAATTATCAATCAACACATCATATATGATAATATATGTGAAAACAAACAAATAATAATATTTTTGAGGAATCCAGTTGGATCCCTCCAACCTGTTTTCCTGCATCTAAAGAAGTTAGTCACATAAATAATACCCATCCTGCTTCGAGGCAGGATATCGCGGTATGGAGGTCATCCACTATCATAGCGTGGGGCGTATAGGGTCATCCGCTAATGATACTGCGGGCATCCGCTAATGATACTGCGGGAACTATCCAATCGCCAATATATATAATAGCCACAAACAACAATCCTAAATAACTAATATATTTAAATAATAACCACAAAAATATTTAAATGGAACCAAACAACCATCAATTATTTTAACGAATAAAATAATTCTAAATAAAAATATGAGTGAGAATTACTCACCGGGGATTTTAACTGCCATTCATTCCTATTCTTATTCCATAACAAAGATTCTGCAATACCAAACCCATACAACTTGATATGATCGATTAACCTAAAAAACAATTTATTCCTTTTATTAATTACACAGCTGTGTATATGAAATTAATTTATTTTTTTAACTGCAATTTGATTTTAACTATTATTACAGTAAATTTCAAATATATGAGAATCAATTGTAACGAGCTTTATTCTACAAGCCTGACTTGTCACCAATAAATTAACAAATTGTTTTAAATTTTAAAATTCCAATTTTAATATAATTGCTATATTTGAAAAATTGTAGCATTAAAATATTTACTACCATATTAGTTTGAATCGATTAAATTGGTATTAAATAATGAAACTTAAATAACAGTACTCACCTCATCAATATGAAATAATTATCCTCTTCAGTTTCGAACCCATACTTCTTTCTTGTTATTCACCATTCGAACTTGCTTGAACATAACCCACGTTTTAAACTCCATCTCCCCGAATTAAACCATATAGTTCGTGCTCCCTTCTCTACAATCACAGCAACACCCCAGAATAGATATCTTCACTCCTAAAGCTTTCACCCATCATCTATAGATTGAGCTCGCACCTTCCCCAAAATCAACCATCGCACTCCAGAAGAAATCGCATGCTACTAACACCACATAATCCACTCGAGCCTCAAATAAATGCTCAACAAATCTGAATCCCTTATCATGGTTACCACGTTGTTCTCCCCAGTCCTTCGATAACACCACGATGAAGCAACAGTAAACCCTAATATTGAAATCGAGCCTTACAATATCAGTCGAACTCACGTCTGAGTATATGGGTTTGTTTATTTGTGAATTTATTTACGGTGATTTATATGATTGAGGATGGGGCCATTTTTATTTTTCTTTATCTGAAGCTTGACTTGTTTTCATTTGCCTGAGGAGCGAAATTTGCAAATAAGACGGAGGTAGCTGTGATTTGCAAAGGAAAAAGGGTGCGATATGAATTAAACAGAAGGATGCCATAAAAATATAAAGCTTTCAGTTTGATTTTGTTTACGGAATAACGAAATGGAAACCACCCAACAGACAAGCCAACACAATATAAATAATTTTATATCAATTAACAAATACACGCACTCGTATATATATACACTCAACTCATTCTAGGGTACTACTGACCCTATCCCTAATGAGCACATTCCACCAAAGCGTAGGTTTTCGCTCAACCTAAGCTCTGATACCAACTGTAACGGCCCGCAAATCCGTACTATCTGAGTTGACTAATAACACCACACGTCCAACTGAAATTGCACAGAAATACGATTCATTATTAGAAAGAAGTTAGAGGATGAGAAATAGAAAGAAAGAAATATTAGAATAGAAGAAAACGAAGATCACAAACTCACAGCGGAACGAATAAAATATATTATATAACATAACTTTTGAAATACAAATCAGTAACTTTATATACATACCATCATCAGAGCATAACAGTTATTCCTGGAACAGTTATAAACACCTGTTTCCAGATACAACATAGTAGACAACGGAAATATGATAGTCTATAGCTAACTTGTGAAGCCTCCTGCTTCCAGCTCCTCCAAATGAATTTGTAAAATATCGACTACTTGACTGCCCGTACAAATTTGGGCACCCAAGAGTTAAGGGAAAACAAATAAAATAAACTCTGGGTCAGTCATGGGACTGGTGTGAGTATACTCCAATCATTTGGTTAACTTTCAAAATCCTTCGAAAGAAAGGATAATAGTAAGACTAGCCCACACATAAACATGGACGGCTTTTACCTTACTATAACCCAAAATACTTTGATACGAAAGTCCAGTGATATTATAATAGTGTCTAAATCAAATAAATAACAATCTAGTGGAATGCTTGCATCTCACGCTCCATATATAATATTAAATCAAAAACCGCAGGGTGCTTATTGAATATTGGATTCCGACTATGACAAGGTATGGGACCACCTTCCGATAGTGTATCTCTAGAGAGGAATACATTGGGTTCAACAAGAACATCTTGCAACCCGGCCCACACATGACCGACCACTCATTTCGCTTGAGTGTATCGAATGTATATCACCAATGGTTGGGATCAGCAACTATTTCCCGAAAAGGGACAACATCGATAGATTAAAGAAGTGAAAGGAATTTCTCTTGATAGGTGATCATACACCCAAATGGGAGCGACCCACAAATCCATGCTGCCTGCCCGATTTTGTCATTTCCCGGTTGTTGAGGCCTGAGGCTATGATTACTTTCCATTCATTGATACCGCAATCACTTTAAATGCCACATTGTCAGATCCGTTAATCACTAATTGATTTGCACAAATATATTTTGGATATTATTCTAAGAGAATAAATCCTCCGCCACCATATATATCTATACAGACCAACATATTCTATCATTGGAAATACTCTGTCATACATTCGTCTATACACGTTCATTCTGGGACTGAACGAAACCGAAGGCACCATTTCTATTAATAGAAAAAGTCCTTGCACTTTATTCCATCTTTGATTATCTTCATATAATCTGATTCACAACGTTACTGCCAATACGGAGTGGTTCACGGATAATAATCCAACCGGTCTCTCCATATTGACAACGATATTGGCAAACACTTCAATAGTCGGTTATTTAACTATCAAAGAAAAAAACATCCATTCAAAGCATCAAACAAATCACTGGGCCTTTAATTAATATTTCATTCATTAATTAAATCACTACTCCATTTTCTTATCAATATTTGTTAGCCAAATATTTTCAACAATCATCTTGGCCCTTTTTGCTATTTGGAAAACATTTCCATATATCGCCTCCTTTTATTTATATACGTAGAAACTATCTTCTATTTATAGTTGGAAAACATTCCAATTACTTATCTCTTTCACGACCATTCATTTTTAGACATAGGAAATATCTACTATTATATTTCCAAAATTTCCACTTATTGGGTTAAAA
Organism: Allium sativum; assembly: GCA_030737875.1. Classification (NCBI taxonomy): domain Eukaryota; kingdom Viridiplantae; phylum Streptophyta; class Magnoliopsida; order Asparagales; family Amaryllidaceae; genus Allium; species Allium sativum. Next base: position 472,003,454 of record CM060909.1, read on the forward strand.
CAAATGTTATATAAACATTGTTACAACAACCCAAAATACTGCATTCGACTAAATTTCTTTAAACATTTCTCTTGGATACTTGATCTTGTTGTTTATCGGTTAAAAATGAAATCAATCAAGTTAGGGTATAATTACCACTCAGACCTTGACTGAATAACATCTTTAACTTCAAAACAGGCAAGACCACTTATCTCAAATTATCAACACCATAAAAACCACTTATCCATTTTTAAAACGTGTATATATACTTCTCTTTCTATTTTTATCAAACTAAATTTATAGGATTTCCTTTTTGTTTATAATATTCTATTTTTAAGTTCATTTCCTTATCGGACTCAACAGAATATACTATAAATTTTTATTCAAATGTATATATAAAATAACCATATTAAATTGATATAAAAATATTTAAATTCAAAACAAATAAATTCTTCGATAATAAATTTATTATTATCGTCATCTATATTCAAATAGAATATATATTGATCATCTGAATTGTTTTCAAGTTTTAAATCTTGAATTGAATTATTTTTCGTATTATAATAATTTAATATATTCAATATTAAATCGAAATCGATTATTAAATCGATAACTCAATATAAAAATTCTTTTATATTATTAATTCAATATTTAAAACAATATTAAATATTTTAAATTAATCAACCAAAATACGGGTCGTTACAGATATTTATATCCAATTTCAACTACCACAAACATTATTTAGCTTGTTAAACATTCCATAATCACAATCAGAAAACAACACAACAAATCAACATCATCTATCTAGTTTGCAAACAACAAAGATGTAAGCTACCATATACCGTATAACTTTTTCATATAAATCAAATGAAATCTATGATTTTCATCATTATTTAATTTACTAACTAACAAATATTTTATTGTCGTGCTAACTATAAAATTAGCTATTTTCTAACTTGCAAATTTTCCTTACTTTTTCACATTAGCTATTAACGCTAAACAGTTAACTAATTAATTTTTCATACATAGTCAACTACTTGAATATGCTAATTAATGTGAGAATCTCTCACCCCAGCGTCAGATTAATATCTCACTGCAACGTCGGACATTTCTACGCTCGCTACTACTTAAAAATGTCGTGTTTTTTATTTCGATTGGCTCCAAACTTTCTGGTAACTCTCGTATACGTTTATACTAGTGAATGAAGTAGGAAAGAACCGATCTTTGGTGAAATGGAGGTCCAGGAATCTTGACTCCTTATTGTCCAGTGAAGGTAGTGGCTATTGCAGGGTCCATGAAGTTCCATGTGACTTGTAGGGACCATAAAAAAGGTGTTAGAGATACTATAAGAGGTTAGAACCTTTAAATGGAGCACCTTTTCATAATTTGAAGAAGATTGAAAGGAAGAAGAGAAGTGAGGAGGGGTGGGGCATCAGAGCTGACGTGAAGAAAGGGGAAGGCGTCAGATGATGTGGCAGGTGGTGGTGGGGCCCTCTAGGCGTCGGTAGGTAGAGAAGAGGGAGGAAGAGATAGCACCATTAATTTGTTTTCAAGCTCTAAACCTAGTTTGCAAAGTGAATGATAACTTAGCAATAATTATCCCTTAATTAGGCTCAAATCACATCATGGAGGAACCAATTAAGGAGGGAGTGCCATGTGGAAGACAGAGGGGATTAGGTTTCTAATTTTGGTTGGGCACACGCTATTCATCGAATGACTTAAATGGTAGGTGCATTAATTACAACATCCGAATTTTGATCTAGTCTCACTGTAGACGTTAACTCCAAAAATTACGAAATTTGAAATCTTGCTACATTATCGAATTACGGTTCCGATGAACTTGGCCTCGTCGAATTTGGAGAACGTTTGAAAAATAGTCTTATTTTGAGTTAAATTGGAATCAAATTGAATTTTCAACGTACATTTATATGTCGTACTTCTACATACGAACTCTGTTGAAATTGTAAATTTAAATCCTGACATATTTCGAGATTTCAAATCAAATAAAAGTGGTTTCGTCGAATTCCGAGACTGTCTGAAAAATGGTCTTTTTATAAGCGATCGATATTGCTTTGTATTATCGATATTCAAATTTAAGACTTATAAATGGATTTAAATATTTTACGGACCCTGTATTAAGTCAAATAAAATATAAAAATGAATTTTAAAATTATTGTCAAATTTAATTGAGAAAAAATAACCAATTTATATTCAAAATTCAATAAAATAGATTAAATTAAAATTTTAAATTGGTTTCGAAAATCTGGGTTGTTACAGAAATGATACATACCCATATTTGAAATAATAATCATCTCGCTTGGCCTAGGTAGAAAATTTAAATAATAAGCACATTTGGTTAAAATAAATATTTTATGAAATTTGACATCATTTGAAATTTAATGGTGGTAGTTTGAAATTTTTAAACGGAAATCTGTTTTAAAATTTTAATTAAGCATATGACTCATTTTGTCGGAAAACGTGAATTTTGTTAAAATGAATGGCAATGTTGGAGGGCATCGATTTATTAAGTTTTATTTTGTTTTTTGAAGTTAAAACCCAAATTCATTTAATTTGGATATTTAAATATTCGAATATAATATAATGTATTAAAATAATTGACAGTTTTGAAATTGGAGTTGTCCTATTTAACTTGGATTTTAAATTGACCTTGAGTTAATAAATTTTGGTTTTAACTCAAATGTAAGTCGAAATTAATATAATTAGGTTTGATTTGAATTAATATATGAAATTGAAATTTACTGAAATTTTGATTGTTTGAAATAAATGTAAATTTTGAAATAATCAAGTGTAAATTTGGCAAAGTTAATTCGAAATCCAAATGTTTGAAATAAGGCCATGTGTTATGAAATAAATGAAATGTTTCGAATTTTTAAATTTGAATTGGCTAAACGAAATTAGTAAATAAAATTTTGACTTCAAATCTATTGGATTTGAATCTTAAAGTTCAAATTAAGGTTTAATTTGAGTTTATCGGAATTAGGTTATATCATGTGCCGAACTTGAAATTTGTAATTAAACTTTAAACAAATTTGATGAAAATGGGTTTGCAAATTTGAAATCTAATTTAAAAACAATGTAATGTAAAATGTTTAAATTATAAATTATGATATAAATTGTTTAAATCGAAAATGATTTAGAACCGGGGAACTGGTATGTGGATTGGCTATAAATCAAAACTTGAAATGATTTGGAATCTTTTTTAAATTAGAATATGAGATTTAAAACGGCTTAAAGTGAAAATTTGAGAACTTGGAATTGGGTTTTAATGTCTTAAAAGGGAAATAAGCTGCCAAACTATTACGCTAAAAAATATTTTCAAAGTAGTACCACCTTATTTTAATATATTTCTATTGAAACTATATATTTCCTGTCATACTATTTTATTTCAAACTATTATTTTAAAATTATTTTTAGCTACGACTATTTTTAAAACTTAAATTATTTCAATTAAAACTATTTTATATTTAACTATTATATATTTAAAACTAGTTTAATTAAAAATCTAGTTCCAATATAAGCTGTTTGGACTCAAAACAATTTTGAATGTAAAGGATTTCTTTTGAATATTGATATTTATGTCATGACATTTTGAAATTGAAATTTGAACCTGATAATGAACTGGTTTATGGCATAAAAATATGAAATTAAACTTTGAATATAATATTAAGCCAATTCGAGATATAATAGTATGAAATCAATGTAAGGAACCGTGTCTTTCTTACCCCTAAATGCGACACTTAATACATCCTCGGTATTCGTGCCAATCATTTAATTGTTTGAAAGACAGATCAATTGGGGTGAAAGAAAGAGATAGAACATAATCTTACAACACGATGAAAAATTTATAATATAAAAAATTCTTTACAAAAGACAAAATTTAAATTATGTACACAATATATCAGAGTACAACACTAACTTATAACAACTCTGGACAATTATAACAACCTGTCCTTACACATATTGAAAACTAAACATAAAAATACACACAGTTGAAGAAAAAAACTAGAATATGGAAGTATGTGCTGGCCTCCAGCTCCTCTCCTAAGCTCCAACGAACCTAAGCTAACCTGACAGGAAATGCTCGATCTGATCAGAGCATTATCGCAAAATAATGCCCAGGTCAGCCTAGAAAACTAGCGTGAGTAAACTCTAATCATAAATATCTTGCTTTATTTTATCCTTAGAAGTCGTTTGAAATCAAGGGTATCTCGTAAGACCACATCGCACATAAATACGAGTGGGTTTTTACCTTACGATAACCAAAACACTTTTATAACAAATATCCAGTGATATTATGATAATGTCTATAATTCAAAAGTAAATATATTAAAATACACGGAATGCTAGAATATCACATTCCAACAAAATAGGTATACAATCAAGACTGAAAGTTCGTATTGGAGAATGGATTCCAACTATGAAAGGAATAGGGTCGACCCACCGAATTCGTACATCTCTAGATAATACGTATGGGAGGCTACGTTAATTTGCACCTCAGCTACTCAGAACCGAAACCATTTTTAAAAACTGGATGATACCAAATATGATCACCCCGGTTGATAAATAACTATATAAGGCCCCCGATGCATACAAAGATAAATCGACTCTAGATATGGAATGATCATATCCTAATGGAGAGACCCACTTAGCCTTGCTGCTTTCCCTGCTTTACTCATTTACTAAGTGATGAGGCTAAAGGTTACGTTTACCTTATAAATAACTGAATATCTTGGAATGTTAGCATTGCAACCTAGAGATATGTAATGCTAGCATTTATCCATACAAGTTAGTTCTAGGACTGTAAGAAACCAAATAACTCTATCTTCAGTCATCTTCAAAATATTTCCAATTCGAACTGCATCAGCCAGATCGAAGTGGTTTTCGGGCAAGCATGCCCGATCCTGGTCTCTTCGAAACAATAATCGATAGTTTTCAGAAAACTCAACCCCGGTTCTTTAGGAATAAACCGACAATACTTAAGTGTAACAACCCGCATTCTACGCATTGGAGGATCGTAGAATATTTATTTCTTTCTTATATGAAGTCGTATGGTCATGTGGCTTTGGGAAACGACCATTGGGGTCATTTCCCATGTTCATGATTTTTGCCGATTTTTAAATGACCGTTTTGCCCTAGTTGATCTTGGTTCGGCAATAACTTTTGATTGGAAAGGAATTTTGACTTGAAACCATTCCATTAGATTCGTTTGATGGTTTACCTTTTCGTAGAGTGGTCATAATAGCCAAACGGACTTACCGTATGGGAGATATGGCTGAAATAAGGTTTGGAAGGTGAAAAACTGTTTAACCGGGCCAAATAGGGTGATTAGTGAATGGGCCCATAACCCATTTCGGGAATAGGGTTATGGGGAGGCTGAAAAGAGTTAGGGTTTTATTCCATTTTAGTTTTCTAGCCTCCATTTACCTCTTGGAAACCCTAAAAATGGCCTCCAACCTTTAAATCACCCCCAAATCACTTTCTAATTAAGGATTAAGCTTAGCAACATCAAATCAAGGGAGATCTTCACCAAATCAAGATTAGAGCTGCTGATTTGCATTATTATTCGCACACAAACAGAGATTTATTTCAGATCTAAGGTTTAATTGTGGCTAAGGTGAGTGATTTGCATAGTTCCTCTCTAATTATGGTTAATTAAGGGTAATTAGTGTTAATTAGCGAATTTAAACATGATAAAATTCTGGAAAAATATTTATAAATTCTTAAATGATGTTATAGACCTCTGATATGAACTTGGGTTAATTTGGTTAAGTTTTGCTAATCCTATCATTAATTATGCTTGAACATGTTTAAGGGAAAATATGGGGTTTTGGCTATGTTTGATCCATTTAAACCTATCATATTTATGTTTTGGTGTTTGAAGTCACTTCTACTTGTTGCTATGACTGTATGGTATGCTTTGTGATTGATTAGAATAGATAGAATGGTCGAAAACACCGTCGAATGGTGTAAAACACTCGCTGGAAAAAGTTGCAGAAAATGGTGCAGGCTTTCGGATCGGATCGGAGGGATGGGCTCGGATCGGATAGTGAACTGGGCAAGGGATCACCGAACCGAACTGAGGCTTGGCACAAGGGAAAGTATGGCAAAAAGGAAGGCCACAATGGTTGAACTGGGATCGGATCGAGCTAAAGAAGGGGGAATCGGATCGACTGTAGGGAATAGGAAGGGGATCGGAGCGGAAGAGGAAGGGGAAGTGGATCGGATCGGAGATCAGGAACCCGATCCGAACCAATGGAGCAAGGGTATACCGACCCGACCCGCCAGAGAGCACCTGAACCGAATCAAAATACTACGAAGGGACTTGAAGGCTACGACCCGACCCGGAGCACTTGGAAGGAGGCCGATCCGAACCGATAGAGAAGAAGGACTGGGGATCCGAACTGATCCAGTTATGACCAATAACCCGAGATGCAAAGGTAATCCAAATGAAAGTTAGATCTTAGAATCCAGTTGGGAACAAATGAGTCCACTTCATGATTGGGCTTTGCGGCGGGACGTGTGCTAAGGAGTTGTCGACGTTCATAACTTCGATTCACCATTGAGAAGGAATGATGGGCTACGTATCAGTGCAGTAGAGTCATCTTGACTCGAGGGGCAAAGTGATCATAGCAAGACTATGAGCCAGTGCAGTGGAGCCGTTGTGACTCCATGGGGCAGAGTGGACATAGTAAAGGATTAATAAGGCTATGAGCCAGTGCAGTGGGGTGTGTACGACTCCATGAGGCAAAGTGGACATAGCGAAGGATTAGCGGCTATGGATCAGTGCAGTGAAGCTGTAACGACCCAGAAAATCTGAACCAATTTAAAATTTTTAAATTGGCTAAAATAATGGATTTTAAATATTTAAAATAAATATTTTAGATAATGGCGATGAAAACTGAGTTTGAATCGACATTTGAAAACGAATATAATTAATTATAATTATATATAGAATTGAAAATGGCGCAGTAGTTCGATAATTCGATTTCAAACTTCGATTGAATATACCGGGTGCAAAACAATCCGGATTTTAGTGAGACCAAAAACATTAGTATCTAATTGATAATATGTTTCTAACGAATCCGACCAATCGAAATTTGATAGCGGGAATCAAAAGGTATGTCCAGTTGAAAATTCTGAATAGTCGCTATGGAATTCAGGCCCTTAAAAATGGACATTTTGCATACGACCTCGGATTTCGACGAAACCATTTTTGTTAGATCCGCAGTGTCAGGTTATTGCTAGGTTTCAAATTTCATAATTTTTCGAATCAATATGTGAGCGTGGCAAAAGAAAACGCGTTTGACCAGTTTCCGTTGATTTTAATCGACTGGAAATTGGCCATTTTTCAAACGGTCTCAGAATTCGACGAAACTAGTTTTGTTAGGACCGTATCGTCAATACGAAGCTAGAAAATATTTTTCTGGAATTTTTCTAGTTAGTATGTGACCCCGGTAATTTGAAATGTACGTTTAAAATTCAATATAGTGATTTAAATGAAAATTCAAAAGGAAACTGATTGTAACGATCAAATCAGCTTGCGATACATATCCCATTGTGTTCGGAATGGGGGTGAAACGCTATGGACGACAGGCGGTGGGCCTCGTTTCGAGGTCATATGTAAAAGTCAACTCTTTGCTAAATTAAATAATTAAATAATAATAAAAAAATAAAAATAAAATAATCATTTCCCTCCCCCCCCCTTTTTCTTTGTTCTGCCCCCCCCCCCTTTCTCATTTCGATTCAAACAGAAAAGTGAAAAAAAAAAAAAAAAAGCCCTAAGCCGATCGACAGCCGCCCCCCCCCCTGGAGCGCCGCCGCCTCCCCCTCAAGACCGCCGCACCGACGAAGCCAGCCCCCTCCCCCTCAAGACCGCCGCACCGACGAAGCCAGCCCCCTCCCCCTCAAGACCGCCGCACCGACGAAGTAGCCCCCTCGAGACCGCACCGACGAAGCAATTTCCCCCCCCCCGTAGCCCGCGAAGACGCAGCGCCACACCCCCCCTTTTGTAAGTTTTTATTTTTATTTTTATTAGCTTTGTTATTTTATTTTCTTAAGATTTTAAAACAGTAATTTTTAAATAGATTCTGAAACAGTAATTTTTAAAAAAGGCATTTTTGAAACTGAAATTTTTTAAAAGAATTTTAAAACTGTTCTGTTTAAAAGTATTAAAACTGTTCTTTTAAAAAAAAAAAAAGAAGATAAAAACTGATTTTGTTAAAAGATTAAAACTGAATTTTAAAAAAAGATAAAAACTGATTTTGTTTTTAAAATAAAAACTGATTTTAAAAGCAAAATAAAAACTGGTTTTAAAAGCAAAATAAAAACTGTTTTTGAAATAAAGAATAAAAACTGAGTTTTTATAAACAGAAATAAAACTGATTTTATAAAAGAATAAAAAAAAAAAAAAAAAAAACTGATTTTTATAAGATTTTTAATAAACTGATTTTATAAAACCTTTTAAAAAAAACTGATTTCTTTTAAAAGAATTTTAAAACCTGATTTTTAAAAAAGGAAATAAAAATTAGACTTTAAAAAGTAAAAATCATATTTTTATATATCGAATAGCGAAGTCAAAATTCGATTTTTATATATTGAATAGCATGGTAAAAATTCTATTTTTACATATGCAGAGAATACGGGTGAAAGTGAAAAATAGGCGAAGATTTCTATTAGGAAGAGTCGTGAAGTTGGATAGCTATTGGTGAGATTTCTGATTTAAAATTTATATATATATGTGTTGAAAGTAAAAGTGAACTGCTATATATAAATAAATATATATCTATATAAATATATATACGCCCCTCGTCCACAAACCATGGACGATATTTATTGGTTGAAATTGTTGTGAAAATTGAATGGTTGTTTGGGATTGTTTGTGATTGATATTGGTTGATTGTGGTTGGAAAATACCCATTGGTGGTTGTGAAATATTTGGTTGAAACCACTTAGGATTAGTTTGTGGAAATGAAATAAATATATACATGCCGCCTGCGTGCGAACTAGATGCATGTTTCCCATTGTCAAAAACCGCGAGGTTTTAAGGTAGAGCGAGGAGCCGTACTAGGGACGGTGCCGGTGTAACTACCCTGCCGTTATGCTGCCGAAATTTTGAATAATATTTGTGTGTTTGAATTATTTTCATATGCTTAAACTATATTTATTCATTCTATTGAAAACATTCATGTGTTGAGTTGATATTCATTCGTTGTTTAGAAATTCATGTGTTGAATGGTATTCATATTTTGAAATAAATTGTTCGATAACAAAAATCACATTTTTATCTATATCTAAAAACTATTGAAAACATTCATGTGTTGAATTGATATTCATTCGTTGTTTAGAAATTCATGTGTTGAATGGTATTCATATTTTGAAATAAACCGTTAGACAATAAAAATCACATTTTATCTATATCTAAAACCTATTGAAAACATTCATGTGTTGAATTGATATTCATTCGTTGTTTAGAAATTCATGTGTTGAATGGGATTCATATTTTGAAATAAATTGTTTTATGATAAAAATTCTATTTTATCACCTACATGAACTATATAGAAAAAAAAATAGTGTTTTGAAATGAGTTGTTTTACAATAAAAATCACATTTTTATTGTATGCATAAATCGTTAAAATATGAAGTGTTAAAAATAGCCACTTGTTCAAAATAAACATATACGAGTTGAAATATTCATTAATTAGCTAATGAAATGATTTGCACCTATTTATGTAGCATTAGAATGAATGGCGTTTTTAAACCAAATAGAAATCAAATATGAAGTTGAATAGAAAAGAGTAAATGATAAGAACTGTATATATATGTATATGCATATTCATTGAACAGGTTATAGCAAAGGGGCTAGAGAAGAGGAATAAAATTTGTGCCCGACAAATAGGTACACATTTACTGATTTGTTTGGGTGATGATTTTGAGCCTGTTGGCTAGCCGCTTGGCTTTTTCTTTTTCTTTTTGAGATTAGAAGGACCGGGACGCTATTTGCGATTTCCCGACGCTCCCGGTGCAGGGGAGGTTATGGCGAAATTTTTCCAAAATTTAAGGAGTTAGAAAATTTTTTGAAGTGAAAACGATATAGAAATCATTGAATGAACTATATTTATATAACTATATAAATATAAATAAAATTAAAACGAAACGAGGCCGTGCAGTTCGTATTTTGAAACCGTGATTTCAAACGACTAGTACGGGAAATCCGACCATTGGATTTTCCCGAAACCTCAACCGTCGGGTTAGCCTTGGAATAATCTTTCCAACGGCACCAACCTTGTAGAAATCCAACGGTTGGATTGTCTGGAATGTTTAATTCAAATCTGAAGAAAAACAGCGCCAGAATCGATTTTATTTATATATAAATATAAATAAAATTATATTTAATCGAATAACGACGCTGCAGTTCGTATTTTGAAATCGAAATTTCAAACGATTGTACCGGGAGATCCGACCGTCGGATTTTCCCGAAACTGGAACCGTTGGATTCGTTTTGAAAAGACCTTTCTAATGATGTAAATTTTGTGAAGATCCAACGGTTAGATTTTCAGATATGTGTAAATCAAATCTGAAGAAAAACAGCGCCACGGCCGCCTTATGGCCCGAAGCGTCGTTTTGAATAAAATGGCTATTTTAAAATAAATAAAAATAGCGATAAATAGTTATAAAATATCGTAAGCGATATGGAATGGAAATAAACTGAATTTGCTTGATTTATGTGATGTTTGATGGTTGAATGTGTTTGGTGTGAAAACTATATAAAGAACACAATTGGTGTTGTCGAATAATTTAACCATTGAAATAAATCGATTTGAAATTCTAAATATACGTGAATTATTTGAAAAGGCCGAGTTAATTCTCATTTCGAATAATCGACCGACGATTGAAATTCGAAGATGAAGACGATGGTCGAAGACCGGAGATCTTCACCTCGTTTGGATGGTAACCGAGGTCCTGATTGGGAGGCATCCCGAAATATGGATAATGAGTGGTGATCGTTCAGACGTACGTGTTGGTCGAAGGGTTTGCGAGGTATTTAGTGCCTCCGGTTTCGTTCAGACCCAGAACGGACTTGTAAATGGACTGTGTGTCTGACATAGGATTTATTCTGTGTGGCACGCTAAGATGCAGTGATCAGGGCTTCTGTTGAAAAGCAAAGTCTTGTGGTGATGATCAAAGCACCGCCTGTGTGGCGTAGCTTTGTGTATAACGTGAATTCGCGAGCCTCACACCCCGGTTTGAACCTAAAACGGGAGAAGGACATCAGGGAGGGCCTGCGTTTCTTTCTAGCTAGGGTGGTGTCAGTGACCTACCAGCCCTGACATTTATATACTTTTCACCTATGTGGTTGTTGCTGTTGCGAGGCGCCTCGGTTTGATCGGACGATCCGGGTCCGATGGAGTCATTCGTTGGCTCATTTACACCCCAAAGGGTGGGGAAACGCAGTGTTCAGGAATTTTAATCCACATCGGTGGACCGGCCCTGACGATCCAAAGGCTTGACTGAGTACTTGCCTGAGGGGCGGGCTAGAGCGTCTCGAATTCGGTAAGGACTATCTTTTGCCTTGGTTCATGACGGAAATCCAATTTCCAAATACGTGATCGTGCGGTTTTGATTGTATATATATATGGCGACATGATATATGGTACCCATGCCGTCTATGATTGATAGTTATGATTTGAAATTGTTTTCAAAACATATAAACACTAGCGATAATATCAAATGCCTTTGTTTTATTCGTATCAAGCATATCTTGGCCGTTATAAGGTAAAAACTCTATCCTCCGGTTTGCGTTGCATTGTGTGATGGGAACTGAGTCTTATAACGGCTTCATTTTTATAAAAAGCATAGCGATGTTTAAAAGAAAGATTTGTTTTAAAGCACTGGCAATCCAATGGAGTAAACCCGTTCCACGAAAGTGGCGTGGTCCTGTGATTAGCCAATTATATATGTGTTGAGTGGATTTCTCATACCAGTCCCATGACTGACTCGTAGTTTGTTTCACTTTCAAACTCGGGTGCCCCTTTTTCTACACGGGCAGCCTTGTATTCAGGTTTAGCTGGTTCTTTCTGGATAGCTGGAGCTGAAGATGGATTCTATCATTTATTTCTTTTTATGCTGTTCAGCTCCTATTGTACATATTTTGTTTATTTCCGCTGTAGACATTTATGTATAGCTGAACTGTATTTGTACTAAGTAAGATCCTGTATACTGTGTAACTCTGATGATTACTTTTATCCAGTATATTTTGTTGTTCATTCTGGTGTATTTATTTAATTCTGTTCTGCTATTATATGTTTCTGTGTTATATTCCAAAAGATAACCTTGTTTCCGATTGTAACGGGACATCGGGTCGTCTCAACGTGGTATCGGAGCTTTGGTTAAGCTTAGTTCTGGAATATAACATTCGAACGAACTCGTCAGAAATAGAACCAGTAGTGTTCTAGGACGGGTAACTCAATACAGATAGGATCAGCAATATCCTAGTATGAGTAAAGCAGAATGAAATAACACCCTGATAGACACATTTACATTGAAGTATGTGTTTCTATATTTTAAAATACCTTTTCTGTGACCTGACACTTGATCTGCCATTTGCAGAAGTACTAGAAAAATGAGTGTCAGAAGCAGAAGGAATGCAGAACCGGATATTGAGGCCCTATTAATCAAATATCGAAATATGGGTGGAATACCGTTCTCTGGTGAAGAATCTATTATGAAGACACAAGCTTGGATTCGTTCAGCTGAGAAAATCTTCGAAGCATTAAAGCTTAGAGATGACCAGAAAAGATTACTGGCCTCCTGGGCTCTCAAAGATGAAGCTTTGTTCTGGTGGGATTCAGTTATTGAAAATAATCCAGAAGGTGATATCACCTGGGACAGATTTAAAGTAATTTTCTTAGAAAGATTTACTCCTCCCGAAGCGACCGAACGGCTATGCGACGAATTTTCTTATCTGATACAAGGAGACATGACAATTCCCGAATATCATAAGAAATTCAACGAACTAGCTCACTTTGCTCCTCATCTAATTCAAAATCCGAAGAGGAAAAATCTGAGATTCATTCATGGGCTTCAAAGGAAATACCAGAATAAAGTATTAGGGCATGTGAAGCTTCCTTTTCCAGAGATGATTTACATGGCCTATCAGTATGAAGATCTCCATAAGAAAGGAATGTTATGCGACGAAGAAGAAGTCAGTTCTAGTGACATAGCAGAGTCGGAAACTGATATTCCTGAGGCTAGTACGACGTCTGAAGTCGGTAAGGAGCCCGAAGTAAATCGAAAAAGGGCCAGATCCGAAAAAGAACGAATAATGACCGCCACGTGCTCAAGCTGCAATAGAAAAGGGCATTTGGCGATAAGTTGCAAATCTTGGAACAAACGAAGGAAAAGTGGATTTAAGCCCACTAAGAAACAAAAGAACCCACATGGGGAAAGGAGATGCCATAAGTGCCGCCAGGCAGGACATATTGCACGGGAGTGCCAACTCTCAAAGAAATCTGAAGCCGTATGTATAAATGAAGTAGCAGAAACTTCTGAGCCCTCAGCTAGTCAAGAAAGGGCCGATGTTTTAGAAGGCACGCTTACTGTCAAAAACATTCCAGTCAAAGTACTGTTTGACACAGGCGCGTCACGAAGTTTCATTGCCAAAGGGGTAGTCAAGAAGTTGGATTTGAATGTGAAGAAGCTCAAAGAGCCAATGACTGTCCGAAATCCAGTTGGAGGTTCCATCAATCTCAGTTGGGTTTGTGCAGTACCCGTCTCTTTTTCTTGCTATAAATTCCCTATTATCTCTATCGTCATGAATTTTGATGAATTCGATCTTATTTTGGGATTGGATTGGTTAACCAAATATGAAGCAGAGGTTAGATGCGCCGAGAGGGTTGTTAGAGCTAAGATTAAATCAGGGGGTTATATAACCATTCCCTGTGAAGGTCAGAATGCTAATAGGAAAGACTTCTGGGCAGCTTTGAATGTTTCTCCAGCCCAAATTGAAAATATTCCTGAAATCACTGAGAATATTCCTGACCTCATCAAAGACATTCCTGTCGTCAAGAACTATGCGGATGTGTTCGAAGAAGTTGTTCGCTTACCTCCGCAGAGAGAAATAGATTTCAAAATTGCTTTAATTCCCAATGCAAGGCCGGTAGTTCACGCTATTCGAAGAATGTCCTTGAAAGAGAAAGAGGAATTAGACAATCAAACACGACAGCTAGTATGGAAGGGTCTGATCAGGCCTAGTTTCTCTGATTGGGGTGCAGCAGTAGTGTTTGTCCCAAAATCTGATGGTACTCTACGTCTATGTGTGGATTATCGTGATTTGAACAAGCAAACTATAAAGAACAAATATCCATTGCCGCGAATTGATGATTTATTGGATCGATTAAACGGAGCACAAGTATTTTCAAGAATGGACCTAGCTACAGGCTTCCATCAACTTCGAATTGCCGAAGAGTGTGTTCCAATGACAGCGTTCAGAGGCCCCGACTTATTCTACGAGTGGTTAGTAATGCCGTTCGGCTTATGTAACGCTCCAGCTTATTTCGTCGATCTGATGAATAGAGTGTTCAGAGGGGTTTTGAATAAATTCGTTCTGGTTTTTATTGATGATATTCTAATCTTCTCTAAATCAAAGGCCGAACATGAAAAGCATCTGGAACAAGTGTTAGAAATCCTCAGAAGGAATGTATTGAAAGCAAAGTTTTCCAAATGTATATTCTGGCAAGATGAAGTGAAATTTCTGGGCCATGTCGTATCGAAAGATGGAATCGCTGTGGATCCAAGCAAAATCACAGCCATTCAAAATTGGAAACAGCCCAGTACTCCCACTGAAGTTCGCAGTTTTCTTGGATTGGCTAGCTATTATCGGAAGTTCGTTAAAGACTTTTCGAAGATATCTGGCCACTTAACGAAGCTTACAAAGAAGCATTCTAAGTTCAAATGGACTGAAGAGAGTGAGGAGGCTTTTGAAGAGCTAAAGTTAAGATTAACAACAGCTCCAGTGTTAACCATCATTGATGGCAACCAGGATCTAAAAGTCTGGACTGATGCTTCTAGAGAAGGCCTTGGAGCAGTGTTAATGCAAAGAGGCCAAGTAATTGCTTATGCTAGCCGTCAACTGAAGCCACACGAGAAGAACTACGTAACTCATGATCTTGAGTTATTGGCTATCATATTCTCTTTGAAAATCTGGAGACACTATCTTCTGGGCGAGAGGTTTGAACTGTTTACAGACCACCAGTCGTTAAAGTATCTGTTCACTCAGAAGGACTTGAATCTGAGGCAACAGCGTTGGCTGGAGTTTCTTGCAGCATATGACTTCGAAATTATATATACTCCAGGAAAAGCCAATGTCGTGGCCGATGCGTTAAGCAGAAAGAATGTAATGATCGCCAGTTTTATTATCACGACTTCATTGCTAGATAAGATATCTGCTCTTCAGGAGGATGATCACTTCATTCAGAAGATCAGAAGGATAATTCAACGAGGCGAACCCTCGAGTTTTCAAGTTGATAATGAGGGGATTCTAAGGCTCAAAGGTCGAATATGCGTTCCTAACATTCCTGAACTTCGAAAGGAAGTACTGGATGAATGCCACAAGTCAAAACTCAGTATCCATCCGGGAGTAAACAAAATGTATAATGACATCAAACGCACTTTCTGGTGGAAGTCGATGAAAAGGGACATTTCTTTATATGTCAGCCGATGCCCTACTTGCCAGCTAGTTAAAAGCGACCAACAGAAATTGGCTGGACTATTACAACCACTAGAAGTTCCTGGTTGGAAGTGGGAGCATATCTCCATGGATTTCATTGATGGTTTGCCCAGAACCAGAAAAGGAAATGACAGTATTTGGGTGATCGTAGATCGCTTCACGAAGACCGCCCATTTCATACCTGTCAGATCAAACAGAACCGCTCAGAGTCTGGCGCAGATGTACTTCAGGGAAATAGTTAGACTACATGGAGTGCCGCTCAGTATAGTCAGTGATAGAGATACGATATTCACTAGCAAATTCTGGGAAGCATTTCAAGTCGAGCTCGGAACGAAGTTAAACTTGAGCACCGCTTATCATCCTCAGACAGACGGTCAGACTGAGAGGGTGAATCGCATTTTAGAAGATCTATTGCGGGCTTGTGTTATAGATTTCGGTGGATCATGGGAAGACAATCTGCATTTGGCTGAATTCTCTTATAATAACAGCTACCAGGCGAGTCTGACAATGTCGCCATTCGAAGCGTTATATGGCAGACCTTGCCGATCTCCCGCTTGTTGGGTCGAGCCTGGAAATAGACTTGTGTTGGGTCCTGATATGATTCGCGAAGCTGCCGACAAAGTCGATTTTATTAGGAAGCGATTACTCGCCGCTCAAAGCCGACAAAAGAGCTATGCCGATAAAAGAAGAAGGGATATATCCTTTGAGGTTGGCGACTATGTATATTTGAAAGTATCGCCGATGAGAGGAGTTATCAGGTTCGGTAAAACTGGGAAGTTAGCACCCAAATTCATTGGTCCGTTTCCTATTCTAGAACGGATTGGAACTCTCGCATATAAAGTTAAATTGCCTGACTGGTTGCCTGGAGTTCATGATGTATTTCACATATCTCAACTTCGAAAGCACGTTCATGATCCAGACTTGATCGTGGAAGAAGCAGCTCAACAGGATATCGAAATTACTCCAGAATTAGCCGTGAGGCGAGAGCCGCTAAAGATTATCGGCAAAGAAACCAAAGAGCTGAGAAACAAGAAGGTTCACTTAGTCAAAGTGCAATGGAGTGGAGATCCGCGAGATTGTACTTGGGAAACTGAGGAGAGCATTCAGAAAGCTTATCCTAGATGCCGAGTAGATATCTCTGATTGACCCGGGTGCAAGGTACATTTGTCATACTTTGCATTACCTTTTAATTCTCTATTCTGTTGCTATTTTCTTCCCATGGATGTGCATTGTTTATTCTATACTCTGAATATTAAAAGCAAATTGGTTGTTGTATTGTGGGATTGTAGATTTATCAAACCACTTTCGACTTTATTCCTTTTCGGGGACGAAAAGTTTTAAGTGGGGGAGATTGTAACGACCCAGAAAATCTGAACCAATTTAAAATTTTTAAATTGGCTAAAATAATGGATTTTAAATATTTAAAATAAATATTTTAGATAATGGCGATGAAAACTGAGTTTGAATCGACATTTGAAAACGAATATAATTAATTATAATTATATATAGAATTGAAAATGGCGCAGTAGTTCGATAATTCGATTTCAAACTTCGATTGAATATACCGGGTGCAAAACAATCCGGATTTTAGTGAGACCAAAAACATTAGTATCTAATTGATAATATCTTTCTAACGAATCCGACCAATCGAAATTTGATAGCGGGAATCAAAAGGTATGTCCAGTTGAAAATTCTGAATAGTCGCTATGGAATTCAGGCCCTTAAAAATGGACATTTTGCATACGACCTCGGATTTCGACGAAACCATTTTTGTTAGATCCGCAGTGTCAGGTTATTGCTAGGTTTCAAATTTCATAATTTTTCGAATCAATATGTGAGCGTGGCAAAAGAAAACGCGTTTGACCAGTTTCCGTTGATTTTAATCGACTGGAAATTGGCCATTTTTCAAACGGTCTCAGAATTCGACGAAACTAGTTTTGTTAGGACCGTATCGTCAATACGAAGCTAGAAAATATTTTTCTGGAATTTTTCTAGTTAGTATGTGACCCCGGTAATTTGAAATGTACGTTTAAAATTCAATATAGTGATTTAAATGAAAATTCAAAAGGAAACTGATTGTAACGATCAAATCAGCTTGCGATACATATCCCATTGTGTTCGGAATGGGGGTGAAACGCTATGGACGACAGGCGGTGGGCCTCGTTTCGAGGTCATATGTAAAAGTCAACTCTTTGCTAAATTAAATAATTAAATAATAATAAAAAAATAAAAATAAAATAATCATTTCCCTCCCCCCCCTTTTTCTTTGTTCTGCCCCCCCCCCTTTCTCATTTCGATTCAAACAGTAAAGTGAAAAAAAAAAAAAAGCCCTAAGCCGATCGACAGCCGCCCCCCCCTGGAGCGCCGCCGCCTCCCCCTCAAGACCGCCGCACCGACGAAGCCAGCCCCCTCCCCCTCAAGACCGCCGCACCGACGAAGTAGCCCCCTCGAGACCGCACCGACGAAGCAATTTCCCCCCCCCCCCCCGAAGCCCGCGAAGACGCAGCGCCACACCCCCCCTTTTGTAAGTTTTTATTTTTATTTTTATTAGCTTTGTTATTTTATTTTCTTAAGATTTTAAAACAGTAATTTTTAAATAGATTCTGAAACAGTAATTTTTAAAAAAGGCATTTTTGAAACTGAAATTTTTTAAAAGAATTTTAAAACTGTTCTGTTTAAAAGTATTAAAACTGTTCTTTTAAAAAAAAAAAAAAGAAGATAAAAACTGATTTTGTTAAAAGATTAAAACTGAATTTTAAAAAAAGATAAAAACTGATTTTGTTTTTAAAATAAAAACTGATTTTAAAAGCAAAATAAAAACTGGTTTTAAAAGCAAAATAAAAACTGTTTTTGAAATAAAGAATAAAAACTGAGTTTTTATAAACAGAAATAAAACTGATTTTATAAAAGAATAAAAAAAAAAAAAAAAAAAACTGATTTTTATAAGATTTTTAATAAACTGATTTTATAAAACCTTTTAAAAAAAACTGATTTCTTTTAAAAGAATTTTAAAACCTGATTTTTAAAAAAGGAAATAAAAATTAGACTTTAAAAAGTAAAAATCATATTTTTATATATCGAATAGCGAAGTCAAAATTCGATTTTTATATATTGAATAGCATGGTAAAAATTCTATTTTTACATATGCAGAGAATACGGGTGAAAGTGAAAAATAGGCGAAGATTTCTATTAGGAAGAGTCGTGAAGTTGGATAGCTATTGGTGAGATTTCTGATTTAAAATTTATATATATATGTGTTGAAAGTAAAAGTGAACTGCTATATATAAATAAATATATATCTATATAAATATATATACGCCCCTCGTCCACAAACCATGGACGATATTTATTGGTTGAAATTGTTGTGAAAATTGAATGGTTGTTTGGGATTGTTTGTGATTGATATTGGTTGATTGTGGTTGGAAAATACCCATTGGTGGTTGTGAAATATTTGGTTGAAACCACTTAGGATTAGTTTGTGGAAATGAAATAAATATATACATGCCGCCTGCGTGCGAACTAGATGCATGTTTCCCATTGTCAAAAACCGCGAGGTTTTAAGGTAGAGCGAGGAGCCGTACTAGGGACGGTGCCGGTGTAACTACCCTGCCGTTATGCTGCCGAAATTTTGAATAATATTTGTGTGTTTGAATTATTTTCATATGCTTAAACTATATTTATTCATTCTATTGAAAACATTCATGTGTTGAGTTGATATTCATTCGTTGTTTAGAAATTCATGTGTTGAATGGTATTCATATTTTGAAATAAATTGTTCGATAACAAAAATCACATTTTTATCTATATCTAAAAACTATTGAAAACATTCATGTGTTGAATTGATATTCATTCGTTGTTTAGAAATTCATGTGTTGAATGGTATTCATATTTTGAAATAAACCGTTAGACAATAAAAATCACATTTTATCTATATCTAAAACCTATTGAAAACATTCATGTGTTGAATTGATATTCATTCGTTGTTTAGAAATTCATGTGTTGAATGGGATTCATATTTTGAAATAAATTGTTTTATGATAAAAATTCTATTTTATCACCTACATGAACTATATAGAAAAAAAAATAGTGTTTTGAAATGAGTTGTTTTACAATAAAAATCACATTTTTATTGTATGCATAAATCGTTAAAATATGAAGTGTTAAAAATAGCCACTTGTTCAAAATAAACATATACGAGTTGAAATATTCATTAATTAGCTAATGAAATGATTTGCACCTATTTATGTAGCATTAGAATGAATGGCGTTTTTAAACCAAATAGAAATCAAATATGAAGTTGAATAGAAAAGAGTAAATGATAAGAACTGTATATATATGTATATGCATATTCATTGAACAGGTTATAGCAAAGGGGCTAGAGAAGAGGAATAAAATTTGTGCCCGACAAATAGGTACACATTTACTGATTTGTTTGGGTGATGATTTTGAGCCTGTTGGCTAGCCGCTTGGCTTTTTCTTTTTCTTTTTGAGATTAGAAGGACCGGGACGCTATTTGCGATTTCCCGACGCTCCCGGTGCAGGGGAGGTTATGGCGAAATTTTTCCAAAATTTAAGGAGTTAGAAAATTTTTTGAAGTGAAAACGATATAGAAATCATTGAATGAACTATATTTATATAACTATATAAATATAAATAAAATTAAAACGAAACGAGGCCGTGCAGTTCGTATTTTGAAACCGTGATTTCAAACGACTAGTACGGGAAATCCGACCATTGGATTTTCCCGAAACCTCAACCGTCGGGTTAGCCTTGGAATAATCTTTCCAACGGCACCAACCTTGTAGAAATCCAACGGTTGGATTGTCTGGAATGTTTAATTCAAATCTGAAGAAAAACAGCGCCAGAATCGATTTTATTTATATATAAATATAAATAAAATTATATTTAATCGAATAACGACGCTGCAGTTCGTATTTTGAAATCGAAATTTCAAACGATTGTACCGGGAGATCCGACCGTCGGATTTTCCCGAAACTGGAACCGTTGGATTCGTTTTGAAAAGACCTTTCTAATGATGTAAATTTTGTGAAGATCCAACGGTTAGATTTTCAGATATGTGTAAATCAAATCTGAAGAAAAACAGCGCCACGGCCGCCTTATGGCCCGAAGCGTCGTTTTGAATAAAATGGCTATTTTAAAATAAATAAAAATAGCGATAAATAGTTATAAAATATCGTAAGCGATATGGAATGGAAATAAACTGAATTTGCTTGATTTATGTGATGTTTGATGGTTGAATGTGTTTGGTGTGAAAACTATATAAAGAACACAATTGGTGTTGTCGAATAATTTAACCATTGAAATAAATCGATTTGAAATTCTAAATATACGTGAATTATTTGAAAAGGCCGAGTTAATTCTCATTTCGAATAATCGACCGACGATTGAAATTCGAAGATGAAGACGATGGTCGAAGACCGGAGATCTTCACCTCGTTTGGATGGTAACCGAGGTCCTGATTGGGAGGCATCCCGAAATATGGATAATGAGTGGTGATCGTTCAGACGTACGTGTTGGTCGAAGGGTTTGCGAGGTATTTAGTGCCTCCGGTTTCGTTCAGACCCAGAACGGACTTGTAAATGGACTGTGTGTCTGACATAGGATTTATTCTGTGTGGCACGCTAAGATGCAGTGATCAGGGCTTCTGTTGAAAAGCAAAGTCTTGTGGTGATGATCAAAGCACCGCCTGTGTGGCGTAGCTTTGTGTATAACGTGAATTCGCGAGCCTCACACCCCGGTTTGAACCTAAAACGGGAGAAGGACATCAGGGAGGGCCTGCGTTTCTTTCTAGCTAGGGTGGTGTCAGTGACCTACCAGCCCTGACATTTATATACTTTTCACCTATGTGGTTGTTGCTGTTGCGAGGCGCCTCGGTTTGATCGGACGATCCGGGTCCGATGGAGTCATTCGTTGGCTCATTTACACCCCAAAGGGTGGGGAAACGCAGTGTTCAGGAATTTTAATCCACATCGGTGGACCGGCCCTGACGATCCAAAGGCTTGACTGAGTACTTGCCTGAGGGGCGGGCTAGAGCGTCTCGAATTCGGTAAGGACTATCTTTTGCCTTGGTTCATGACGGAAATCCAATTTCCAAATACGTGATCGTGCGGTTTTGATTGTATATATATATGGCGACATGATATATGGTACCCATGCCGTCTATGATTGATAGTTATGATTTGAAATTGTTTTCAAAACATATAAACACTAGCGATAATATCAAATGCCTTTGTTTTATTCGTATCAAGCATATCTTGGCCGTTATAAGGTAAAAACTCTATCCTCCGGTTTGCGTTGCATTGTGTGATGGGAACTGAGTCTTATAACGGCTTCATTTTTATAAAAAGCATAGCGATGTTTAAAAGAAAGATTTGTTTTAAAGCACTGGCAATCCAATGGAGTAAACCCGTTCCACGAAAGTGGCGTGGTCCTGTGATTAGCCAATTATATATGTGTTGAGTGGATTTCTCATACCAGTCCCATGACTGACTCGTAGTTTGTTTCACTTTCAAACTCGGGTGCCCCTTTTTCTACACGGGCAGCCTTGTATTCAGGTTTAGCTGGTTCTTTCTGGATAGCTGGAGCTGAAGATGGATTCTATCATTTATTTCTTTTTATGCTGTTCAGCTCCTATTGTACATATTTTGTTTATTTCCGCTGTAGACATTTATGTATAGCTGAACTGTATTTGTACTAAGTAAGATCCTGTATACTGTGTAACTCTGATGATTACTTTTATCCAGTATATTTTGTTGTTCATTCTGGTGTATTTATTTAATTCTGTTCTGCTATTATATGTTTCTGTGTTATATTCCAAAAGATAACCTTGTTTCCGATTGTAACGGGACATCGGGTCGTCTCAGAAGCCATTGTGACTTCATGGGGCAGAGTGATCATAGCAAAGTATTGGGTAATCGAAGTGGTGGATATCGTATACTTTACGCACTGAGTGAGAGATGTGAGGATGGTTGCTATGTTTGATTGTTTTCCATCACTATGACATGCACACTCCCACCCTCGTTATCTTTACACCATTTGTTTGGTGGCACCTTAGAGTGTTGTACAGTATGTAGTGCTAACTCTTTGGTTGCAGGTCCAGGTTCAGGTATGGTTTAGTATACCTGTTATTGTTCTGTGTAGCTGCTTATCGCTCATACCAGACTTTTTGTATGACCCAGAGTTTTATGTCTCTTCTTATTACTCTGGGTGCTCTCACGAGCAGACTAGAGACAGGTTAGCTGGTGATGCACGAGTAGCTGATTCGGAGGCGAGCAGGAGGCTTCCACGTATGATATATATATAGATATTCTCCCTGTGTCGTTGGTGGTCACTACTTGGGCATTAGTAGTGTACCTCCTTTATCTTGCTTTTACCTTTAGAGACAGTTTGAAAAGTTGTAATAATGATGATGTGGAACATAAGCTGTATTTGGATTTTCCGCTGCTATGATAGTCTGTTTTCAGCTTATGCACTGTCTCACCTGTTTTATGTCAAGTATGTTGTTATTATATTTTGTTCTATGCGCTGTGAGACATTCTACAGGTTCCTTGTTGATTCTTCGTCTTCTTTCTTTTCTTCTGACGACCGTTCCGTGCTAACTGAACATGTGTACAGCGCACTTTTGGAGTAAATGTCAGTTGGTGCGGGGCGGGCCGTCACATTTGGTATCAGAGCTCTAGGTTGCGTAGTTAACCTAGGGAAAGACACTAGGGAGAGATAGTATGTATATGAGAGTGCATATTTGTGATTACTTTGGTTTTCAAAAGCTATATATATATACTATTAGTATAGCTAAGGATGAAGTCGCGCTGCACTAGCACCACTATGGAGATGGTTAATCATTTTCTCTTTACAGATTGGACGATGAGCCGATACGCAAGAGGTGCTGGTAGAGGAGCCAATAATGGGAATGCTGCTGACATGAGGGCAATGTTTACTAACCTCATGAGAGAAATGCTTAAGGATGTGCAAGGGGCGGCTCCCAATGCCGTAAATGGTGGTGGTCCAATAGTGCAGGCGCCTAGGGTCGATTTCGCCAAGCTGTGCAAGGATTACACTAACCTTGGTGGGAAGCCGTTCCATGGAACGAAGTCAGCCATGGATGTTCAGGATTGGTTGGATAGTTGTGATCGTATCTTCGTTGACTTGGGTATTGAGGATGCGATGAAGAGAAGGCTAGCATCTCGTCAGCTGCAAGGGCGAGCGATGAATTGGTGGAATGCTGTTAAGACAGCCACTCCATAAGATCAGGTTACTTGGGATCAGTTTAAGGCTCGCTTTAGCGAAAAGTTTATCCCAGCTGCTCAGAAGTCAGAATTGTTTAGGAAGTTCTTGGAGCTTAAGCAGAATGGTAGGGCAGTCTCGGACTATATTGCTGAGTTCGACACTTTGTCGAAGTATGGATTATCCATTATCGATACTCCTGAGAAGAAGAATGAGAAATTCATTACTGGTTTGGATGGATACTTGGGGGAAAGGCTTATCAATCACATCGATGAGACTTTTGAATCGATTGTGGGGAAAGCTTTGAGATCAGAGAGTCTTTACCCTAAGTCAAAGACTGAGGTTGCATCTGTAGAAGGGCTGAAGCCGCAAGCAGGCGGTGGAGGCAAGAATAACACTCAGAACAAGAGGAAGTAGAACCAAACTAAGGATGGCCAGAAAAAGAGCAAGAAAGATGTTGAGTTCTTCAGCTGTGGTAAGAGGGGCCATTATGCCAAAGAGTGTCGGGCCAAGCCAGCGGATAGGAAGTGCTACAACTGTGGCCAAGTGGAACATCATAAGGATAAATGTCCACAACCTCTTAAGGAGAAGCAGACTGTGAAAGCATATGCTATCGGTGCTATTCCTTCTTCGTCGAATGCCCCAACTGCGGCGGAGAAAGGAAAGAATGTCGTCATTCAAGGTATGCTTTCTATTTATGATGTACCTATTCGAGTTTTGTTTGATACTGAGGCTTCCCGTTCCTTCATATCTAGTGACCTGGTAGATAGGTTGGGACTGGAACCCGAGATAGTCGATAGACCGTTGGTTGTGACGAACCTGATTGGTGGTTCGACTAAACTTAGTATGATTTGCCGAAATTTGGTCTTATCGAGTCATGGATGTATGTTTGTTTGTGATTGCTTTTTTTGGGCTTTACTGGGTATGGCATTATATTGGGAGTCGATTGACTCCAAAGGTACGGGGTGGTGGTAGACCGTGAGGGCTTTTTGGTGACAGTTAGGGCGGATGATGGGCGGAGGGTAGTGTTTGGTAGTCTACCTAGTGATGGGGTAATGGCTAGTTTTATAAATTCCCTCGACATCCCGCATGATGAGTTGTTAGATGTTCCCGTGGTTGGCCAGTATCCGGACGTCTTCGAGGAGGTGACCGGGCTTCCACCACACCGAGAGATTGAGTTCCGTGTTGATTTAGTGAAAGATGCCAGACCTATAGTGATGCCACTTCGTCGTATGGCACCAAGGGAGCAGCGAGAGCTCGGGGTGCAAGTAAGCGATCTTTTGAAGAAGGGGTTCATTAGAAGAAGTGTCTCCGAGTGGGGAGCACCAGTTGTGTTTGCCACTGAGGCAGATGGTTCCCTTCGTTTGTGTGTGGACTATCGCGAGTTGAATAAGGTGACGAGGAAGAATAAGTATCCTCTACCGCGAATAGATGATTTGTTTGATCAACTGGAAGGAGCAAGAGTGTTCTCCCAGTTGGACCTCGCGACAGGATTTCATCAGCTCCGAGTAGTGGCTGAGAGTGCTCCGAAAACGGCATTTAGGACGCCGTCTGGATTCTATGAGTGGTTGGTCATGCCATTTGGGTTGACCAATGCACTAGCGTATTTCATGGAACTTATGAATCGAGTATTCAGAGATCAGTTGAATGAGTACGTTCTTGTGTTCGTAGATGACATCCTTGTTTACTCGAGGACAGAGGAAGAACACAAGGGGCATTTGAGGATAGTGATGGAGGTGTTAAGAAAACACCAATTGAAAGCGAAATTTTCTAAGTGTCACTTCTGGAGGAGAGAAGTGAGATTCTTGGGCCATGTTGTTTCAGAGAATGGTATTGCCGTGGACCCTGCGAAGGTGGCTACGGTACAGGATTGGCCTACGCCCAAGAATGCAACGGACGTGAGGAGCTTCTTGGGGTTAGCTGGATATTATCGTAAGTTTATCCAGGACTTCTTCAAGATAGCAGCACCGTTGAATCAGTTGACTAAGAAAAATCAAGTCTTCGTCTGGGACGGAGTGTGTGAAAATGCATTCAACAGTCTAAAAGAAAAGTTGACGCGTGCGCCAGTGTTAGTCATTCCTAAAGGGAATGAAGAGATGACGGTATACACGGATGCTTGTGGTACCGGACTAGGTGCTGTATTGATGCAAGGAGGTAGGGTTGTAGCTTATGCTAGTCGGCAATTAAAGCCGCATGAGAAAAAGTATCCTACCCATGATTTGGAACTGGCAGCGATCATGTTCGCGTTGAAGATGTGGAGACATTATCTCTTGGGAGAGAGATTTGAGTTGTTTACCGATCATAAATCGTTAAAATACCTCTTCTCTAAAAAGGATCTAGATCTCCGACAGCAAAGATGGCTAGAATTCTTGGCTTCATATGACTTTGATATCGCATATACACCTGGGAAAGGCAATGCGGTAGCTGATGCCTTGAGTAGGAGACATGCCAGTTTAGGGGCTATGTTTCTTGAATGGAAGCAACTAGAGTATATCGCAGGGTATGATTTCAGACCAAAGTGCGAATTGGATCCAGAGATGTTAGCTAGTTTGACGATCAGACCCACTTTGATTGAGCGGATTGGTTCCAGCCAGAGGGACGATCCTAATTTATTGGAAATCATCTCCAAGTTAGAGATGAATATTGATGGTGAGGAGATGAATTTGTATGCGCTTGATCGAGAAGGATGGCTTCGAAAGAATGGAAGACTAGTTGTACCCAACGTGAATGGTTTGAGAGATGAAGTGCTTAGGGAATGTCATCACTCAAAACTGACTATACACCCCGGTGGTAATAAGATGTATCGAGACATGAAGCAGACTTACTACTGGGAAGGAATGAAAAGAGACGTTGGGAAGTTTATATCCAAGTGCATGAATTGCCAGCTAGTTAAAGCCGAGCAAAAGAAACCTAGTGGTTTGTTGCAACCATTAGAAATTCCCGAATGGAAATGGGAGCAAGTCTCAATGGATTTCATTGATGGTTTACCAAGGACTAAATCGGGACATGATAGCATTTGGGTAATTGTGGATCGATTGACTAAGAGTGCAAGATTTATACCAGTCAAATCGACCAGAACGGCAGCTAAGTTAGCAGAATTGTATATGAAGTGGGTAGTGAGATTTCATGGAGTACCTAAAAGCATTGTGAGTGACCGAGACCCGTTGTTCACTAGTGGGTTTTGGAAGAGCTTACAAGAGGCTCTAGGGTCGGAATTATATCTCAGTACCGCGTATCATCCTCAAACCGATGGTCAGACAGAGAGGGTGAACCGTATATTGGAAGATCTCTTGAGAGCTTATATACTGGATTTTGGTGGATCATGGGATGACCATTTGCATCTAGTAGAGTTTGCATATAATAATAGCTACCAATCCAATATCGGTATGGCTCCATATGAAGCTTTGTACGGAAGACCGTGCAACTCACCATCATGTTGGATAGAGACCGGCGAGAAGTTTGTGCTTGGACCAGATGTGGTGAGGGAAACTTCAGATAAGATTAGGATCATTCAACAACGGATGAAGGTTGCCCAAGATAGGCAGAAGAGTTATGCTGATAAGTGGAGAAGAGACTTAAAATTCTCCGTTGGTGACCTGGTGTTTGTCAAGGTTTCTCCGTTGAAGAGCGTGATACGATTTGGCAGGAGAGGCAAGTTGGCACCAAGATTTGTTGGCCCATTCCCAGTTCTCGAACAAGTTGGGAATTTGGCATATAGAATTGAATTACCAGAGAAGATGGCGGGATTTCACAACGTATGTCATGTTTCCCAGCTAAGGAAGTTCGTGCACGACCCAGATATGACTATTTCACCTGATCAGTTAGAGGACTTCGAAGTGGAACCCGAGGCGGTTGGGAACCGCAAGCCAATTCGTATTGTCGAGCACGATACGAAGCGACTTCGAAGGAAGGCGGTGAAGCTAGTCAA
Organism: Allium sativum; assembly: GCA_030737875.1. Classification (NCBI taxonomy): domain Eukaryota; kingdom Viridiplantae; phylum Streptophyta; class Magnoliopsida; order Asparagales; family Amaryllidaceae; genus Allium; species Allium sativum. The sequence goes on from CM060909.1 coordinate 472,031,350, forward strand.
GGTTCAGTGGGGTGAGAACGAGAATGACTGTACATAGGAGACAAAGGAGAGCATTAGGAAGACGTATCCAGAACTCTTTGCCTGGTAAGATTTACTTTGCAATTTAGTTATTCCGCATGCTAGGATAGACTTGTTTTGCTTGTTTTCCATGTTTGATTGTTGTTTTATGGCTGATAGGCATGCAAGACCCTTTTGTGTGTTTTGGTTAGGGAATTTCGGGGGCGAAATTTCTTTAGGGGGAGAGAATGCAACAACCCGCATTCTATGCATCGAAGGATCGTAGAATATTTATTTCTTTCTTATATGAAGTCGTATGGTCATGTGGCTTTGGGAAACGACCATTGGGGTCATTTCCCACGTTCATGATTTTTGCCGATTTTTAAATGACCGTTTGGCCCCTAGTTGATCTTGTTTCGGCCATATCTTTTGATTGGAAAGGAATTTTGACTTGAAACCATTCCATTAGATTCGTTTGATGGTTTACCTTTCCGTAGAGTGGTCATAATAACCAAACGGACTTACCGTTTGGGAGATATGGCTGAAATAAGGTTTGGAAGGTGAAAAACTGTTTAACCGGGCCAAATAGGGTGATTAGTGAATGGGCCCATAACCCATTTCGGGAATAGGGTTATGGGGAGGCTGAAAAGAGTTAGGGTTTCATTCCATTTCAGTTTTCTAGCCTCCATTTACCTCTTGGAAACCCTAAAAATAGCCTCCAACCTTTAAATCACCCCCAAATCACTTTCTAATTAAGGATTAAGCTTAGCAACATCAAATCAAGGGAGATCTTCACCAAATCAAGATTAGAGCTGCTGATTTGCATTGTTATTCGCGCCCAAACAGAGATTTATTTCAGATCTAAGGTTTAATTGTGGCTAAGGTGAGTGATTTGCATAGTCCCTCACTAATTATGGTTAATTAAGGGTAATTAGTGTTAATTAGCGAATTTAAACATGATAAAATTCTGGAAAAATATTTATAAATTCTTAAATGATGTTATAGACCTCTGATATGAACTTGGGTTAATTTGGTTAAGTTTTGCTAATCCTATCATTAATTATGCTTGAACATGTTTAAGGGAAAATATGGGTTTTGGCTATGTTTGATCCATTTTAACCTATCATATTTATGTTTAGGTGTTGGAAGTCAATTCTACTTGTTGCTATGACTGTATGGTATGCTTTGTGATTGATTAGAATAGATAGAATGGTCGAAAACGCCGTCGAATGGCATAAAACACCCGCTGGAAAAAGTTGTAGAAAATGGTGCAAGCTTTCGGATCGGATCGGATAGTGAACTGGGCAAGGGATAACCGAACCGAACTGAGGCTTGGCACAAGGGAAAGTATGTCAAAAAGAAAGGCCACAATGGTTGAACTGGGATCGGATTGAGCTAAAGAAGGGGGAATCGGATCGACTGAAGGGAAGAGGAAGGGGATCAGAGCGGAAGAGGAAGGGGAAGTGGATCGGATCGGAGACCAGGAACCCGATCTGAACCAATGGAGCAAGGGTATACCGACCCGACCCGCCAGAGAACACCCGAACCGAATTAAAATACTACGAAGGGACTTGAAGGCCACAACCCGACCCGGAGCACTTGGAAGGAGGCCGATCCGAACTAACAGAGAAGAAGGACTAGGGATCCGAACCGACAGAGAAGAAGGACTGGGGATCAGAACCGACAGGGAAGAAGGACTGGGGATCCGAACTGATCCAGTGATGACCAATAACCCGAGATGCAAAGGTAGTCCAAATGGAAGTTAGAGCTCAGGATCCAGTTGGGAACCAATGAGTTCACTTCATGATTGGGCTTTGCTGCGGGACGTGTGCTAAGGAGTTGTCGACGTTCATAACTTCGATTCACCATTGAGAACGAATGATGGGCTACGTATCAGTGAAGTAGAGTCATCATGACTCGAGGGCCAAAGTGATCGTAGCAAGACTATGAGCCAGTGCAGTGGAGCCGTTGTGACTCCATGAGGGCAGAGTGGACATAGTAAAGGATTAGTAAGGCTATGAGCCAGTGCAGTGGGGTGTGTACGACTCCATGGGGCAAAGTGGACATAGCGAAGGATTAGCGGCTATGGATCAGTGCAGTGAAGCCATTGTGACTTCATGGGGCAGAGTGATCATAGTAAAGTATTGGGTGATCGAAGTGGTGGATATCGTATACTTTACGCACTGAGTGAGAGATGTGAGGATGGTTGCTATGTTTGATCGTTTTCCATCACTAAGACATGCACACCCCCACTCCCGTTATCTTTACATCATTTGTTTGGTGGCACCTTAGAGTGTTGTACAGTATGTAGTGCTAACTCTTTGGTTGCAGGTTCAGGTATGGTATAATATACCTGTTATTGTTCTGTGTAGCTGCTTATCGCTCATACCAGACTTTTTGTCTGACCCAGAGTTTTATGTCTCTTCTTATTACTCTGGGTGTTCTCACGAGCAGACTAGAGACAGGTTAGCTGGTGATGCACGAGTAGCTGATTCGGAGGCGAGCATGAGGCTTCCACGTATGATATATATATATATATATATATATATATATATATATATATATATTCTCCCTGTGTCGTTGGTGGTCACTACTTGGGCATTAGTAGTGTACCTCCTTTATCTTACTTTTACCTTTAGAGACAGTTTGAAAAGTTGTAATAATGATGATGTGGAACATAAGTTGTATTTGGATTTTCCGCTGCTATGATAGTCTGTTTTCAGCTTATGCACTGTCTCACCTATTTTATGTCAAGTATGTTGTTATTATATTTTGTTCTATGCGATGTGAGACATTCTACAGGTTCCTTGTTGATTCTTTGTCTTCTTTCTTTCCTTCTGACGACCGTTCCGTGCTAACTGAACATGTGTACAACGCACTTTTGGAGTAAATGTCGGTTGGTGCGGGGCGGGCCGTCACATTAAGTGTGGAGTTCACCTCCTAATCATTTATGAAAAAGGGTTTCCTTACTATTTATCTGACAAATTTCCAAAGTTAAAATGGCTAAATTTGATAGTCGGTTATTTAGCTATCAAATAAATAGACAACAATCAATAAAAAGGTTTATTTACCCATGGTAATTACTAAGCCTCATTAAAATGAATCTTTCATTTATAAAATAACATTTTAAGAATATGTACTAAATTTTCTTAAACTTATCTTACCTACATAAGTTTATTCAACAACCATTATATTTTCAGTAGTCAAAAAATAAATTCATTATATATTATCAATACAAGTATATTGAAAAAGCATTTAGTATAGCTTTCTTATTTTCTGAATCACATTAAAGGATCAAACTAAGTTATTTAAAAAGGAAATGCATATATGAATAAACTCAAACATGATTTCTCCAATGTTAAATGGGGAACAAATGTCCATCCGCCATTTTTAAGAAGATCATACTTGAGAAAATCATATCCCAATTCCTTTTATAGATCTCTTCGATAAATCCTTTTCTAAACTTTTTTATTAAAACTAATTTATATTCTTTAATCCCTTTTTTAATAAACCATTTATAAACTTTATTTATAAATATCAAAAATCAATTATAAACAGATTTTTTCATTTAGGTCTCGTTTTGACGTTTTATTACGCAAATAGCCCGGTATCGAAAATAAATACAAATATAGCCCGGTTTTGGCTAACTCAGCATTGAATTGGCCGGAATACACTGGTGCAACTTGAAATTTGCGCCAGTTTTTTTTCTTTGCATTGGCGCAATTTTAAATTGTGTGGATGCAAAAGTTGGAAAAAAAATGAACATTTCATTGGCACAATTTCAAATTGCACTAATGTAATGTTGAAATTTTTACTTTTTTCCCTACTACCATTTCAGATGGTGCCAGCATAAATCAGAAGAAAATAACATACTGGTGCAATTTGAATTTGCGCCAGTGTATTTCCGCCAACTCAGCGCCGAGTTGGCCAAAACCGGGATATATTTGTAACTATTTTTGAAACCGAGCTGTTTGCATAATAAAATGTCAAAATGAGGCCATAATAAAAAAATGCATTATAAATTGCTTTTATAAATTTCAACATTTTAGAACCCCTTTATAATTATCAAATTTTAAATCATCTACTCTCGATATCAAACCAATACTATTTTTCAAATAACAATGAAGTTGGAGTATTTTATTGACCTCTCAGACCTTAACTCGGCAACATTCTTATCTTTTGAAATAACTTAAATTTAAAATCTCTCGTTAATTATAAATAAACATTTTCAATAATATATATAAATTCCTTTAATATGGGTCTATGGATCATTTTATCAAACTCCAAACCTTCTTTACTTATAAAATAATAATCAACCCAAAAGCATTTTCAAAATTCAAATAATAACTTATTTGAAAATTACTTCTATAAATATTGCTTTAAACCAAGACGAGTTAAAATCACACTATAAAATATTAGCTGTACTAGCTTATTTAGAAATAATCCATATTCTTTCAAAATTGAAAGAAGGCTTAGAAATTTCCAAAGGTCCTTAGTTAATTGAGTTTAACTTATTCAAGTTATAATATGGGTGTTTTCATACAACCAGATATGTATAAAGAATCAACTAATAATAGTTAATTAATATAAATGAAGTATTAAAGCGATAAGGGAAGACATTGATTTGTACTGCCATATAGATGTCTAAGTTAACAATATATCAGAATGGGTTTTGGCTCTACTTAAAAGATGTCAACATAATCAACAACTAGGTTATAGTAGAATGGTGTTGCATTCCACTAATAGATGTCCAGAAATATAATTCAACACCCAATATGTCAATACATATAGACCGTAAACACATCCACAACAATAACAAAGTAACAAGAGGATGACTTATCTTGTTAAATGAATGTCCAAGGTCAAATTTGGTTTTAATAACGGAATGAGGTTTGATTCTGTTAGCTAGTGTCCATATAATTCAATCAATTATACTAATGGTAGAATGGTGCTTTGTTCTGCTAAACATGTGTCATTTAATTTATAAGCAAAAGGGTTGTTTAAATGTGATTAACAAAGAGATTCCTTGGAGTAAAACATGTTTTGAAAACATCCTTAAAAAAATAAGTCACTCAAATTTAAAGTAATATAAAATGTATTATCAAACAATTATTAAACCTCTAAATAATAATGAATTATTATTCTAAATAACTTAACTCAAAATCAATATTTGAATTAATAATTAAGAACCTTTTTTAAATAAGTAATTAAACATTTATTTAGTCGACAAAATAACAATTAACTAACCCTTAAAGAATAATTAAACAATAATTGTTCCTTATTAAATAATTTATTAAAGGGAAACTCTATTTAGACACAAATTGAGAACACAAAATTGCAAACAATAAATCTCAATCATTGTATCCTCCCATAAATTCCACTCTCCACATAAATACAAACGAATCTAACGGTGGAGGTTTTATGTCTCTCTCTTTGTGTTTAATTTTGTGTCTAAATAGCCGACCCCATTATTAAACCTCAATTAATAATTACACAAACTTTAATTAAGTTCTTAATTTAAACTTAACTAATAATTATTAATTATTAAAAACCCTTATTAAATAATTAATTAATTTTGATAATTCTAATTACGTAATTAATCATACTAATACTTGATTTAAAGCGATTATATAATAATTAACTTTCATTAATTAAACAAATTAAAATCAACTTACTTGTTTTAAAAATTAATTACAACTTACTTAATTACATGGTAATTAAGTACCAATCACTCTATTTAGTTATCATTAATTAAATAATTAAGTAATCAAATAATAATTAATTACTTATATTTCAAATTAGTTTTGAAAATATTTTCAAAACTTACTTAAGTTGAAAACAAACTTACTTTAAAGAAGATAGTTCATCTTCACGAACTGCACTTATAGCGTTTATCGCTATAAAACGCATAATTTGGAAATATTAACTTTTAAAGTTTCATTTGAAACTTGATAAAGAAAGCTAACTAACTTTTCCAAACATAAAGAAAATGTTTATAAAAATGAAAATAAGGTTTGAAACTTTAAAATGGTTATGACTTTAAAAACATAAGTATGTTTCAACAAAGGATTCCAAGTTATCAACCACATAAAGGTTCTAACATTCTAAGCATATAGCAAAACATGATATTTAGAACATTTATAACCATAACATTACCACAAACATGCCAAAGATCCAGCCATACAATAATTTTACAATCACGATGAATGTAGTATTATAAAGATCAAAACTTTAGACTTAAAGATGTGAGTTTTACTCACCTTAAGCATATCCAAAGCAATTATAACTTCGCCGCAACTTGAATCAACACTAGTTTATGGAATTCTCTAAGTAATTATGAACTTTGAAGCTTCACGGCCAAAATGACTCGGCCTAAGTAACATGATGATGGTTTTGAGGACTTGAAATATCAACAAATCAACAAAAACAAAACCCGAAAGTTAGACTTTTTCAAACTGACTTTCAAGTATGAAAATAAAGGAATCTCAAAAAGTAGTCAAAAGGAAAGTTCTTGCATTTTATCTTCTCTGCTATTTTAGAGAAAGAAAATCTAAATTTCATTCTATTTTGCGTGAGATATGGCCAAAATAGCAAGCACCATTTTTGAACCCTAAAAACTAGGCTAGAAAGTGAGTTTGAAAGAATTGAACTTTTGGCATAGTAAAACTCAAAATTGGCAAAAGTATTAAGAGGAAAATTATAGGCAACTCAAAGCTTTGAGTTTAAAAAAAGTAAAATCTTAATTTGAACCTTTTTACAGAGAGTTATGGCCAAATGAATAAGAGGCAAAATCTGAGTGAAATTAAAAAATAAAAGCATAAATTTTTTAGATTTGAAAATGCAAGAACTCAAATAAATTTGAGTTTTAAAACCATGAAAATTAAAATTTAAAACTATGAAGCCATTAAAACTTCTTTAGAAAGCTTGAAGGAGGAAAGAGAAGTTTAAAAGAATGAAAAAGTAAAATGAAAATGAGAAGGAAGAAGGGAAAATTACTTCTACATAAAATGAGAATGTCAAATTACCTTTATACCCTTTGTACTTTACCCTCCTTAACTTCATTCCACATCACCTCTTCTCTTACACACTATATTCCACCTAATGTCCTCCCTTCCAACACCATTATGACACAAAGTACTTATGTGTCTTCTTTTTCCTAAATTTAAGTGTACTGTTGTACTTATATTTTCTTTTCTTAATCTTAATTAACATCAAATCATTACTTTACTAACAAAATTAATTACTTAACTAAGACTAATACAAGTTCATTATTTAGTATATGTATTTGTTTTATTTATTTAAGTAACTTAAACAACATTTTAAATAATTTTTGCATGATCAAAATCAGCCTTTTTGACAAATTCTTTTGGTCACATTTTCTATTTTTTCTTTGAACTATTTATTTTTGTAAACCAAATTTAAAAAATGGTTTTCACATAATTTGATATAAATTAAAAGAGGTAATTTTAATTATAAAACATCTATTTTTGAATATCTAAAATTAATTAAATATTCCAAATCAAAGCGATAAAATTACGGGTTGTTACAATCGAAATTTGAGCTAAATTAATTTTTAACATGGAAATATAATGTCTTATGAAGACATAAAATGACCATGGTGTGTAAAATGATGATAGATTGTCAAAAGATCAAGGTTGGTTATTGGCATACTATCTATCAATACTGGAACCACTTTATCAATTATGTACCTGAAGGATGATCCAAAATAAAGTGGTTGAAATTGTGAACGGTTATTGGAATGAAGTAAGTGAATGTAGATTGATTCCTTGACACTTGCATCAAAAATAAAATGACTAAAACATGAGCCTATGTCTTTCCTTCGAGGCTAGATACCTCTAGCAAACACACCTTTTCGTATTATTCGTTTGATTTGTGATTCGATTGGTACACCTTGGTTTGATTGAGGGTGTTGTACGTAGTTGACTGATAAGGGTTACGACAAACCAAAAAGGATAAACTGGTAGAATCTGACCTTGTGCATTGTCTTGCAAAGACTTAGTTTATCCCTATTGAGCTTGCTATGATTTTTTTAGCATTGTATCTATACAGGACAGACTAGCTACTGATGTTACTGGTTGTGTTACAGAACCTGCATAGATTACATGCTTTAAAATATGTTAAGGCGGGGTAATGTAAACCCTTAACATTGTTTAATATTTATTTTGCTGATATATATTATATATGTATTGTATCTTACTACATATAATAGTTTAAAGGATTATTAAGAGATGAAAAAAACGTAACATCTCTTAAGTTATTATGCACTTTCTATTGTTGATTTACATGACGCTCGGATCATCCTGCGTATTAAGACTAAGGATTGCTTTTTTTGATGACAAAGACAATGTTGAAGACCCCATTTTTACCTAGTTTATTTCATCATTTTAGTTTACTCATGCAGTTGTTAAAGTTTATTATTTATAGATTTTTAATTCAAGAAAATAAAATATAAACTTATGTAGTAACTTTATGAACTACTTATTTATTTATTTCCGCTACGAGCTCTGAGTTATATTTATTTCTATGTCCACATTTTTGTGGTTGATTTTTTACCCCATTAATTACCTATCATTTTGAGAAAGTTATGTTATTTATGTTAGAGGAAATTTGAAATAAAGGAAAATTTTGATTTGTCCCACATCATGAGATATAACATAATATGCAATTATATATGTAAAAGCATGATGTGTTACATGAAAAGAAAGAGGAGGAGAGATAAGGCAAGAACGTAACATACATGACATTGGCATGCACATTAATATTTAAAAGGTCAAAAGATGGGCCTTGGGCCTGGAGGTCTCGTGATTAGATGGGCCTTGAAATGCCAATGGGATTACTGTACAGTAGATCAATTTTGTTTTGCTTGTAGGAATTATCAGTCGACTAGTACTATTTGCACCAGTCCACTGCTGCAGAAATTTAACATTATCAATCGAATGGTTATTTACTTACCAGTCGACTGGTCATGTTTGTACAAGCAGGGTTTGTTTGATTTCAAATAAACAGACACGACTATTTAAAATTGACAGTCTTATTCTTTAACCAGTCGACTGGTACGAACAGCTGCACCTGTTTCTGAAAAGAAACAGATGCTATTGTTTGAAGAGTTGCAATCTTTTTTGAATAGAAGCAACTGTATCTCCTCGCTGCTATATAAAATGGATTGCATTTCGGTTTAGAATCACTTGAATTACTTCTCTACATCTTCTTTTTAATTCATACTCTACCATTTCTTAAATATATTGCAAAAGGGTTCTACTTCCTACAGGCTAGAATTCAAATCACTTCTCACTACAGACGATTAAATCCAGATAGTGAATCGTCGTGTTTTTGCAACCATGTCGATTAAAAATATTCAATATCTGCTCCGTTGTATCTTCGAACAGATTTTCCATTACTCTTGCACACAAGATAAGAGGGCAAATACTATTTTAGGATAGCGATATATACATCGTGCCTCGGAGATTTTTCAGAGAATCAGCGATGAATTCATTCAAACAATCTAAAACAGTATTTTGGCAATGGCTCCTCATAGTCTTAAGGAAATAGCCGCTGATTTTATAAAGCTAGAGAGATTCAATGGTCTTAATTTTCTTCAATGGCAGAAAAAGATGCATTTTCTATTGGCTGGAATGAAAGTGGTGTATGTTCTAACTACGCCAAAACCAGTGGAGACAGAAGATGAAACTATTGCGCAGACCCGAGTTCGGATCAAATGGGATCAAGATGATTATGTAATAACCCGGAAATCCAAGCCAATTTAAAATTTTTATTTTGGTAGTTTTAGTGTATTTTGATTATTTAAAATGAATTATTTTAAATAATAACGACGAGAAATTTATTTTGAATAGAATTAGAATGTATATATTTATTTGAATCATCGTTAGAATGGAAATATTTTATTTTAATTATAAAAGGAATTGAAAATGGCGCGGTAGTTTGAAATTTTGATTTCAAAGTTCAAATGAATGTACAGGATTCAAAATAAACCGAATTTTAGCGAAACCAAAAATATTAGAATCTATTTGAGAATATCTTTCCAACGAATCCGAAAAATTGAAATTTCATAGCGGGGATAAATAGTTATGTCTAGTTGAAAATTCAGAATAGTCGCTGTAGAATTCTGGCCCTTAAAAATGGAAATTTTGCAAACGACCTCGATTTTCGACGAAACCAATTTTGTTGGATCCGTGATGTTAGGTTATTGTTAGGTTTCAAAATTCGTAATTTTCTGATTCAATATGTGAGCGTGGCAAAGGAAAACGCGTTTGACCAGTTTAAGTTGATTTTAATCGACTGGAAAATGACCATTTTTCAAACGGTCTCGGAATTTGACGAAACTAGTTTTGTTAGGACCGTATCGTCAATACGAAGCTAAAAATAATTTTTGTAGAATTTTTAGAATCAGTGTGTGGCCCCAGTAAATTAAAATGTAAGTTCAAATTCAATTTTAATTGATTTATATTTTAATTTTGACGAAAACTGATCAAAACATTAGAATTGGTTTGCGAAACATATCCCATTGTGTTCGGAATGGGGGTGTTTAGCTAGGGGCAACAGTCGTTGGGTTTGATTCGGAGTTTGGATTGATTAACAACTGAAGATGGAGTTAAATATTATTTTTAATATATATATATATAAATATAGGTGGTCAAAAGGGTCAAACCCTAGTTATTTCCAACGCGTGGTCAAACCCTGGAGCCGCGATTTTCAAATCAAACGAATGAAAGCATTCGAAACTTCTTCCCCTATTTTCCTCGAATTCAATCAATGATTTGTGATGCTCATAAAAGGGAAATAGTAGATCGTTCTGAGGTCTTTCGATTGATGTTGGTTTGATCAAATTCCGTAGTGCGTGGTTTTCGATTTCTACGCTCAAAGGAGCTGTCTTCATCCGCGATTTCAGGTCGGCTTAGGGGTTCGAGCGGTGCAGCGTTCATTACAGTGGTGGAGGGCTCTGGCGCGCTTCGAGTGGTGCCTTATGATCGATGGCGGAGGCATGCTGGTGGCGTGCGACAATGAAGAAAGGGGAGGAGCTCGTTTCGGCAGTGATCTGGAGAGGGCTAATTCAATGAAGAAAGGTTTTAATTTTTATTTTTATTTTTTTTACTTAAGAAATTGAATTGTTTTAAATTTCAGTTTTTAAATGAATTAAACTGTTTTAAATTTCGGATTTAAAAACCTGAAAAACAAAGATTTAAAAACAGGAAAGAACATAGGTTTAAAAAAAATGTAATAGTTTTAAAAAGTAATTTTTAAATAGAAGCAGCGTTATAAAAAAAGAATTTGGTTTATATATATATATATATATATATATATAGTGAAGATAAAGTTTTGATTTATATATATATATATAGTAGTGAAATCAAAATGAGATTTTTATATTGAAAGTGAACAAATAAAAATGTGATTTTTATACTGAAAGTGAACAAATAAAAATGTGATTTTTATATTGAAAGTGAACAAATAAAAATGTGATTTTTATATTGAAAGTGAACAAATAAAAATGTGGTTTTTATTTTTAAAGATAGCGGTTTAAAAATATAATTTTTATCTTTATAGTAGCGGAATAAAAATATAATTTTGTTATGAAGGCGAAGTAAAAATATATGAAGTAGAAATAAAAATGTGATTTTTATTTATTGGAATGAAGCAATAAAAATATAATTTTTATTATGAACAGTATGGTAAGGACTGCATTGGAATTTCAAACAAATCCAAACGGTTCAGAAGTTCAGAAGAAAAACTGGCGGAGTGGAACCCTCGGTGAGAACTTCTCACTTTTATTTTATTTCTAGTTTTAAATATATACTAGGATGCAGACAGTGCTTAGCAGCACCCGACACCCGTCGTGCACATACCATGGATGACTTGTTTGTTTGATTATCGTGTTGTGAAATTTGATTGTGTGATGTGGAATGAAATAAAATATTTTACAGTGGAAAATATTTTATAGTTAAAAATATGATTTTTGACATGTATATAAAATAAATATTAATAAACAAATCGGACGATTTGTTTATGTACACTGATTTGACTGATATTGATTGGGACGATAAATTTTACACACCGCCCAACTGCACAAATAAAAATCTGTGTTTGTTGATTTGAAATCCCACACGGGTATTGGGATGATATTTGACGTACACTAATCCCGATTGTTTAGTTGTATGTCAATCGATGGGTTGACAGACTGTGTAAGCATTAATTATTTATATTTAATGCTTATATAGTTGTGTGGTGCACTCTGGATGATGGTTGATGATTTATCGTCGCTATTATATACATTTGTTATAAGGAATCCATATAATTAACCTTATATGGTAATTGATTGGGCCTCATTCCGATTTGGAAAATAAGGAATATTATAAAAATAAATTCATGTGTTGAATAGAATAAATATTCATGTGTTGAATAGGGAATAAATATTCATGTGTCGAGTAGAAAATAAAATATATATTCATGTGTTGAGTAGAAAATATATTCATGTGTTGAATAGAAAATAAATTCATGTGTTGAATAGAAATAAAAATTCATGTGTTGAATAGAATAAATATTCATGTGTTGAATAGAATAAACATTCATGTGTTGAATAAAAGCCGGGTTGACTGGATTGACGCCATTTTGACGTGAACGATATTTATATCGATTTTATAATGAATATAGAAAAGAAAGTGATTTCAAAATATAACGTTTTGAAAATATTATCATTTGTATATCGATGATATGGAATATTCAATTTTGATTCGAAATTGAATATGAAGTTGAAATCGTTTTGAAAGCGAATTTTAAACGATTTATAAAATACATTTTGAAAGGAAATCGACGAAATGTATATAATATATATTATATATATAATGGCCTGAATAGAACGCACCGCGCCGCGGCAGTTCGCGAATTTCGACCCATGACTTCGAATGGATATTATGGGAGATCCAACCGTCGGGTTCTCCTAAAACAGGAACCGTTGGGTTCGTATCGAAAAGAGCTTTCTAACGAATATTAGAAATTAGAAATCTAACGATTGGATTTGGAATTATGTCCAAATCAAATTTGGAAAAGGTCGTTGTAAGTGTAGTTCGATGGCCGTTGATGGAATTCGACTGTACGGGCCTTGATAAAATTATTAAAAATAGTAATAATTTGTGTAAAATCATAAGAAAAGATTTGGAAAGAATTGGGATGAAAAATTCCAAATTTGAAAAGATAAAAATAGATTTTTTTATCGAAATGAACTGGTTTTGAACTAGAATAATAATTTATTTATTTTTAAATAAATAAATTGGATTCGAAAGGTTTTAAAAGTAACCAGAAGTTTCAATAATTGAATTGGAATGGAATGTGATTTTGGGTTTATAGTGAACCGTGTTAAAAATGACATTGGTTCTTTAACCCAGTTAAGGACAGGTTGTGATTTCCCAAGTTAAATAATCATAGATAGTGATAATTGGGAAGATTAAAACCAAATGGAGTTTTAATGAATCTTTAATTAGATTGAAATAATCGAGAATGAAGTATCACCAGTTTTGCTCCAGGCGATAGTTAAATCTTTAATTAGATTTGAACGTGAAATGGTAATTGAGTTTACCGATAACACCGTGGTGTTAGATATGAAGTATGACCAGTTTTGCTTCATGGGATGAATAGGTTGGGATTGGGAAATAAAGTAAATGATTACTTCGGTGTGGTTCGCTAATTCAACTAGTTTGAATTGATATTCAAAGGAAGATTAAAGAATAAATTTAAAGAATTTATCTTTAATAAAATTAATGGGAGCCTTTCCCAAAGTATAATAATATTTGAATAAAAGAATATTCTGAATTGGAATGAGGCGTATGTTGTGTTTGTGTAACACTTGTTTATTATATACGCGAGTCTTTCAGAAAGATCGGGTTTATCCCATTCTGAATAACTGATTCGACGTGGTGTCGAGGATGAAGATGGTGGTCGAAGACCGGAGGTCTTCACATCGTTTGGGTGATTACTGATGATCTTGATTGAGCTTTACGCCAAAGAGGAGGGAACCAGTTGGTGATCGTCCAGACGTACTTGGAGATCGATGGATATGCGAGGTACAAGGTGCCTCCGGTTTCGTTCAGACCTAGAACGAACTTGTAAATGGACTGTATGTCTGACATTGGATTTTATTCTATGTGATTGATTTCTATTAAATATATATCCGTTTGGCGGTGGAGAATTTATTCTCTTGCTTAACGCCCTTCTCTAAGACCTACGAGCTCAGGGGTTATATATTGACGGATATCAATCGCATGGAGTGAATTGCCTGTGTGGCATGCCTAAGTGGCAATTGATCAAGGCTTTTGTTGAAAAGCAAAGTCTTGTGGTTGATGATCAAAGCACCACCTGTGTGGCATAGCTTTGTGTAACGTTGATTCGCGAGCCTCACACCTCGGTTGTGAACTAGAAACGGGAGAGGACATCAGGGAGGGCATGCGTTTCTTTCTAGCTAGGGTGGTGTCAGTGACCTACCAGCCCTGACATTTATATTATTTTCACCTGTGTGGTTGTTGCTGTTGCGAGGCACCTCGGATATATCAGTGACTGTGTGGAGCCGATGGAGTCATTTGGCTCATTTACGCCCCAAAGGGTGGGAAAACGCAGTGTTCAGGCATTTTAATCCATATCGGTGGACCGGCCCTGACGATCCAAGGTGCAGTTGCGGCTGTTCCTGAGACATGGTAGGCTAGATTGTCTCGAAATGGTGAGGACGATACCTGGCCTCGGTTCACAAATGGAAATCCAACTTCCAATACGTGACTTTGCGCTTTTGATTGTATAACCTATATATGGTGACATAGTGGTATGGGGCACTTATGCCGTCTATGATTGATACTTATGATTTGAAGTTGTTTTATACACTATACACTTATAGTAATAATAAAACATGAAATTTCACGTACCAAGCATTCTTGGCTATTATAAGGTAAAAACCCTATCCTCCGGTTTGCGTTGCATTGTGTGATGGGACCTGGGTCTTATAATAGCTTCATTGTTCTTTATTTAGCATTGCGCTGTTGTTTTATGCACTGGTATTCTTGGGAGGAAACCCGTTCCGTGTTATATTGCGTGGTCCCTTGATTTACCTAACTTTAAAATAAAGATTAACAGCTGTTTTAGTTCTCACACCAGTCACATGACTGACCTAGAGTTTATTGTTTTAACCTAAACTCTGGGTGCCCTTATTTTGACACGGGCAGCTAATAGTTTTGGTTTTGCAGATTTATATTCACAGGGTCCTGATTTACAGCTGGAACGATACTCGGAAAGCTCTGTATCCGTGTATTGCTTCTAGTTGTGTTTTGTATTATTTTCCGCTGCGATATATTTAAATGCAATTTAAATCTTTGATATTTTCTGTGTAATATTTATTCATACTCTGTATATTCTTGTATTCTGATGGAATTGTTGTAATATACAATGAAATGTTCTTCTGTTTGCGTCTCGATGTGTCTTGTCCTCAATTCAATCCGGGCTTTCCTTACCGGGGAAGTTACGGGTCCTTACAGTTGGTATCAGAGCTTTGGTTTACAGAGCTCGGAGAACAAGACACGTTAGAACCAAACGAAAGAATTCATCAGAAATTGGATTAGTAATATCCAATAAGAATGGCTCGTTAGAGATGGGATCAGTAGTATCCTAGAACGAGTGTGAAGAGTATATTTTTAAAAAGAAAACAAATTTTGTTTTGAAAATTTAAATCAATTATTCATATTTGAATGTTTATTATATATTGATTTGGTCAATCCAGTATATAGTGATTTTGTGTATACGTCTGATCCACGTGTATTTGAAGTTTTAATATATTGGATAGATATAGAATCACACTCTAGTCGTCCGGAGATGATTCTGATGATTGATCTATCATCATCAGAATTTATGTTCGAGTGACGAAAGTGTGATATCTATATATTTCCATTAGACTGGTGTGAGAACCAAAATTAGATAGGGTTTATTGTTGTGATTTGGCACCAAAAATATGATTTTTTTAGATATGTATCAAAGTTATGTGATTGAAAAGTTAATCAACTAATTGATTGCTGGTTGTGTTGTTTGATTATTGTTTGATTAATTAAATTTGAGCCATATAGCCAAATTGATCAAATAGTGAGTTGTATTGAAAATTTGTCGCATTTGCATACATATACATGTACTTACATTGAACTGGTCATAGCAAGAAGGCTAGAGTAGAAGAATAAAATTGTTTGCCCAACAAATAGGTACATGTTTACTAATTTATTAGGTTTGGGATGATTTTATGAGCCGATTGGCTAGCCGCTTGGCTGTTTCTTTTTCTTTTTGGATTGATGAGGGCCATGGGAGGCTATTTGAAATATCCCAAAGCTCCCGGTGCAGGGGAGGTTATGGCGAAATTTTTCGAAAATTTAGGGTGTTAGCCAAATTTTTGAAAATTTTGAAAAGTTCTTAGAAACTGAAAAGTTGAAGAACTTAAGCCATAATGAAAATACTGGAAGTTGAGTTGGTTTGTGAAACAACTTTCGGCTTCGTCCCTTTTCGGGGATGAAAAGTTTTAAGTGGGGGAGATTGTAATAACCCGAAATCCGAGCCAATTTAAAAATTTTATTTTGGCAGTTTTAGTGAATTTTGATTATTTACAATGAATTATTTTAAATAATAACGATGAGAAATTTATTTTGAATAGAATTAGAACATATATATTTATTTGAATCGTCGTTAGAATGGAAATTTTTTATTTTAATTATAAAAGGAATTGAAAATGGCACGGTAGTTTGAAATTTCGATTTCAAAGTTCAAATGAATGTACAGGATTCAAAATAAACCGGATTTTAGCGAAACCAAAAATATTAGAATCTATTTGAGAATATCTTTCCAATGAATCCGAAAAATTGAAATTTCATAGCGGGGATAAAAAGTTATGTCCAGTTGAAAATTCAGAATAGTCATTGTGGAATTCTGGCCCTTAAAAATGGAAATTTTGCAAATGACCTCGGTTTTCGATGAAACCATTTTTGTTGGATCCGTGAGGTCAAGTTATTGCTAGGTTTCAAAAATCGTAATTTTCTGATTCAATATGTGAGCGTGGCAAAGGAAAACGCATTTGACCAGTTTCAGTTGATTTTAATCGACTGGAAAATGGCCATTTTTCAGACGGTCTCGGAATTTTACGAAACTAGTTTTGTTAGGACCGTATCGTCAATACGAAGCTAAAAATAATTTTGTGCAATTTTTAGAATCAGTGTGTGGCCTCAGTAAATTAAAATGTAAGTTCAAATTCAATTTTAATTGATTTATATTTTAATTTTGATGAAAACAGATCAAAACATTAGAATTGGTTTGCGAAACATATCCCATTGTGTTCGGAATGTGGGCATTTAGCTGGGGGCGACAGTCGTTGGGTTTGATTCGGAGTTTGGATTGATTAACAACTGAAAATGGAGTTAAATATTATTTAAAATAAATATATATATATAGGTGGTCAAAAGGGTCAAACCCTAGTTATTTCCAACGCGTGGTCAAACCCTGAAGCCGCGATTTTCAAATCAAACGAATGGAATCGTTCGAAACTTCTTCTCCTATTTTCCTCGAATTCAATCTATAACAACCCGGAAAATACGAGCCAGTTTAAAATTTTTATTTTGGCAATTTTAATGAATTTTGAATATTTAAAATGAATAATTTTAAATAATATCGACGAGAAATTTATTTCGAATAGAATTAGAACGTATATATTTATTTGAATCGTCGTTAGAATATAAATAATTATATATAATTATAAAAGGAATTGAAAATGGCGCGGTAGTTCGATAATTCGATTTCAAAATTCAAATGAACATACTGGATGCAAAATAAACCGGATTTTAGCGAAACCAAAAATATTAGAATCTAATTAAGATTATCTTTCCAATGAATCCGAAAAATCAAAATTTCATAGCGGGAATCAAAAGATATATCCAAAGGAATTTTCAGAATAGTCGCTATGGAATTCTGGCCCTTAAAAATGGAAATTTTGCAAACGACCTCGGATTTCGACGAAACCACTTTTGTTAGATCCGTGATGTCAAGTTATTGCTAGATTCCAAATTTCATAATTTTACGAATCAATATGTGAGCGTGGCAAAGGAAAACGCGTTTGACCAGTTTTAGTTGATTTTAATCGACTAGAAAATGGCCATTTTTCCAACGGTCTCAGAATTCGACGAAATTAGTTTTGTTAGGACCGTATCGTCAATACGAAGCTAGAAAATATTTTTCTGGAATTCTTAGAGCTAGTATGTGACCCCGGTAAATTGAAATGCGCGTTCAAATTCAATATATAGAGTTATATGTTGATTTTGACGAAAACTGATCGAAACGATCGAATCAGCCTACGATAGAAATCCCATTGTGTTTGGAATGGGGGTAAAACGCTAGGGACGGCAGGCGGTGGGTTTTGTTTCGAGGTCGAAAACAAAAGTTGCTTTTTGAAATTAAATAATTAAATAAATATATATATTTAAATAAAACCCCTCTCCCTATACCTCTCTCTCCTCCTTTACAGATCGAAAAAAAAAACCAAGCCGCCCTCGTTGACCCCGCCTCCCTCCGACTCCACGCCCACCCCGCCTCCACTTGACGCGAGCGCCACCATCACCTCCCCCTCTTCTCGCCGTCCCTCTCCCCCTACAGCTCCTCTCCGTTAACCTCGAACGAAACCCCAGCCCTCCAGATCGAAGCCCTAGCCGCCACCTGTTGCGAGCCCCAGCGCAACCCATCTCCGCCCCTGCCCCTGCCTATTCGCCCCACCACCACCTCGTCCAGATCCCGACCGCGGCTCAGCACCCCCTTCCTCCAGGCGCGCAGAAAACCCTCCATCCCCTCTGAAGAAATTAACAGTGAGCTCCCTTTTTTTATTTTAAATTCAGTTTGTTTGTTTATTTAAATACATTGTTTAAATTCGTTTTTTTTTCCTTTATCTATAAATACTTAGTAAGAAATGATTTTTAGAAATAAAAAGTTAGGAATTTTTATCGCTAAAAAGGTTGTGATTTTAGCATAGAAAAGAATCGATTTTTTTAATGTAGAAAAGAATCGATTTTTTTTATAGTTTAGAAGACGAGATTTTTTTATACATGAAAAGGCGATGTTTATATTATAGGAAGGATAAAAGTATAATTTTTATAATATAGAAAGGTTAAAATATAATTTTTATACTAGTGGCATATTAAAAATATGTTTTTTATATAGCTAGGATAGTAAAAATATGATTTTTAGTGAAGTAAAAATACGATTTTTATATTACATAGATAGTAAAGATTTGATCTTTATATTTAAAAAGGCGAAATCTTTATATGAAGAATAGCGTGATAAAAATATAATCTTTATTAGATGAACATCGTTGTAAAAATAGAATTTTTATCTATATAATAGCGGTATAAAAATATGATTTTTATATACATAGCAACAATATGAAAATGTGATTTTTTTATATGTAGTGAATACGGATGACGAAAGTGATGAAAGAAGAAACGGCGGAGATTTTCTACCTATGAAGAGTCGTGGCGTTTGGATTAGCTAGTCGGTGAGAACTTCTCACTTTAAATTTTCTTTTCTAGTTTAAAAATATATATTAGGATGCAGACGGTGCTTAGCAGCACCCGACACCCGTCGTCCACGGACCATGGACGGCTTGTATGCTTGTTTGATGTGTTGTGAAATTTGTTTGTGATGTTGATGTGAAATCGATAATATAGATTAATGTGGTGAAATAAATTAATTATCATTAAAAATATAATTTTTAATGTGAATATGAATATAGTGAATGTGAATAAATAAATATTTATAAACAAATCAGCCGATTTGTTTATGTACACCTATTTGAAGGATATTGATTGGGATGATAAATTTTACACATCGCCCAACTGCACAAATAATATTCAGTGTTTGTGGATTGAAACCACACATGGGTGTTGGGATGATATTTGGCGTACACTAATCCCAATTATTTAATTGTATGTCGATCGATTGGTCGACAGGCTGTGTAAGTGTTAATTATTTATATTTGATGCTTATGCAGTTGTGTGGTGCACTTTGGATGATGGTTGATTGTTTATCGCTGCTATTATACACATGTGTTGTATGGAATCCATATAATTAACATTATATGGTAATTGATTGGGCCTCATTCCAATTGGGGAAAAAATATAAGAATATTAGAATATAAAAATATTCATGTGTTGAGTAAAATATTTTAATAATAAAATTTACATCTTTATCATATTTGAAATTAGAAACTACTTTACGGTTGGAGTCTAATTAAAAATCAAATGATAGATACCATAGTTTTGTAAAATATATTACATAACAAAAATAGTCGTGTGTTGACAGTACTCATGTGTTGAGATTAGTCATGTGTTGAAAGAAATATATATTCATGTGTTGAAAAGAATAAATATTCATTTGTTGAATAGAATAACGAATTTATCGAAATATATAAAGCCGTGTTAATTAGAGTTGCGCTATTTTGACGTGAACGATATTTATATCGATTATATTCGTTTTTATAATGAATATAGAAAAGGTAGTGATTTCAAAATATATCGTTTTGAAAATATTATCATTTATATAGTCATTATATGAAATATTCAGTTTTGATCTGAAATTGAATATAGATTGAAATGGTTTTGAAAACGAATTTAAACGATTTATAAAATACGTTTTAAAAGGAAATCGACGAAATATATATAATATATATATAATGGCCTGAATAGAACGCGCCGCACCGCGGCAGTTCGTGAATTTTGACCATTGACTTCGAATTGACATTACGGGAGATCCGACCGTTGGATTCTCCTAAAACCGGAACCATTGGGTTCGTATCGAAAAGAGATTTCTAACAAATATTAGAAATTTGAAATCTAACGGTTGGATTTGGAATTATGTCCAAATCAAATTTGGAAAAGGTCGGTGTAAGTGCAGTTCGATGGCCGTAGATGGAAATCGACTGTACGGGCCTTGATAAAATTATTAAAAATATCAATAATTTGTGTAAAATCATAATAAATGATTTGTGAAGAATTGGGATGAAAACCTCCATATTTGAAAAGATAAAAATAGATTTTTATCGAAATGAACTAGTTTTGAACTAGAATTCAAATCAATTTATTTTAGAAATAAATAAATTGAATTTAGAAGTGGTTTTAAAAATAATCAGAATTTCCAATACGTGAATTGGGATGGATTTGAATCGAAATTATCTTCGGAGTATTTCGATGTTGGATTTCGTGATTATACAGGTATGGTTAAGGGTATTTGAAAGATATATTTATATCGTTATTTCCAATACGATATTTGTTGGTTTCAGAATTTGATATTGAATATAAGCCGGTATATTTTCTATTCAGAGCCTTGTATTTAATATCAAATGTGATTTGGGTTTGTCGTGAATCGTGTTTTAGATGACATTGGTTCTTTAACCCAGTTAAAGACAGGATATTGATTTTTGGGAAGATTAAAACGAAGTGGAGTTTTAATGAATCTTTAATTAGATTGAAATGTGAATTGATAATTTAAATTATCAAATCTGAAAAGTGATCGAGAATGGAGTATCACCAGTTTTGCTCCAAAGCGATAGTTAAATCTTTAATTAGATTTGAACGTGAAATGGTAATTAATTTTACCGATAACACCGTGGTGTTAGATATGGAGTATTACCAGTTTTGCTCCATGGGATGAATAGGTTGGGGTTGGGAAATAAAATAAATAATTACTTCGGTGTGGTTCGCTAATCCCGACTAGTTTGGAAAACCATAACATGGTTTGAAATGATATCCAAAGGAAGATTAAAGAATAAATTTAGAAGAATTTATCTTTGATAAAATTAATGGGAACCTTTCCCAAAGAATGTGATTTTGTGAATAAAAGAATATTCTGAATTGGAATGAGGCGTATGTTGTGTTTGTGTAACACGTGTTTATTATATACGCGGGTTATTCAGAAAGACCGGGTTTATCCCATTCTGAATAACCGATTCGACGTTGAGTCGAAGATGAAGACGGTGGTTGAAGACCGGAAGTCTTCACATCGGTTGGGTGATTGCTGATGATCTCGATTGGGCTGTACACCCAAGAGGAGAGAAACAGTTGGTGATCGTCCAGACATACTTGGAGATCGATGGATATGCATGGAAAGTGCCTTCGGTTTCGTTCAGACCCAGAACGAACTTGTAAATGGATTGTGTGTCTGACATTGGATTTTATTCTGTGTTGATTGATCTCTATTAAATATACATCTGTTTGGTGGCGGAGAATTTATTCTATTGCTTAACGCCCTTCTCTGAGACGTACGAGCTCGGGGGTTGTATATCGATGGACATCAGTCGCGTGGAGTGAATTGCCTGTGTGGCACGCCTAAGTGGCAGATGATCAAGGCTTCTGTTGAAAAGCAAAGTCTTATGGTTGATGATCAAAGCACGGCCTGTGTGGTGCAGCTTTGTGTATAACGTGAATTCGCGAGCCTCACACCTCGGTATGAGTCAAAAACGGGATAGTGACTGCAGGGAGAGCACGACGTTTCTTTCTATCTAGTGGTGGTGTCAGTGCTTAAACTGGCTGACATTTATATACTTTTCACCCATGTGGTTGTTGGAATGCGAGGCGCCTCGGATATAGGTCTGTTAGGACCGGCAAACGTGTGCTCAGGAATTGCCAATCCTCCAAAGTTAGGTGAGGACCGGCCCTGAAGATCCAAGGATTGCTGTGTGCGGTCCTGGGACATTTGCTAGAGTGTCTCGAACGGAGAGGAGCTTGCCCCTTGCCTCGACTCATGACAGAAATCCAATTTCCAATACGTGATATTGCGGTTTTAATTGTAGAACTAGTATGGCGACATGATATATGGTACCCATGCCGTCTATGATTGATATTTATGATTGAAATTGTTTTGACACTATACACTTATAATAGTATCAAATGATTTGTTTTAAACGTACCAAGCATGTTTGGCTATTATAAGGGAAAACCCTTTCCTCCGGCTTGCGTTGCATTGTGTGATGGGACCTGGGTCTTATAATAGCTTCATTTTTCCAAAGAGCATTGCGCTGTTTTGTTATATGCACTATTATTCTTGGGAGGAAACCCGTTCCGTGTTATATGGCGTGGTCCCTTGAATTACTTTTTTTAAAAGTAAAGTTTTAAATAACTGTTTTAGTTCTCACACCAGTCACATGACTGACCTGGAGTTTATTGTTTTAACCTAAACTCTGGGTGCCCCTATTTTCCACACGGGCAGTTAGTAGTTTTGGTTTTGCAGATTTATATTCACAGGAACCTGGTTTACAGCTGGAATGATATCCGGAAAGCTTTGTATCCGTATATCTCTTTCAGTTGTGTTTTGTATTATTTTCCACCGCGATGTATTTAAATGTAATTTATTGTAATCTCTGATATTTGTTGTATAACATTTATTCATACTCTGTATATTTTTGTATTCTGATGGAATTGTTGTAATAAACAATGAAATGTTCTTCTGTTTGTGTTCCAATTTGTCCTGTTCTCAAAACGATCAGGGGTTCCGAACGGTCTTTGTCGGTTTAACGACCGATTCGGATCGAGCGAAAATCCTTACCGTTACAGTTTGGTATCAGAGCTTTGGTTTACAGAGCTCGAGAACAAGACACATTAGAACCGAATGAAATAATTCAACAGATATTGGATTAGTAATATCCAATTAGAATGACTCGTTAGAGATGGGATCAGTAGTATCCTAGAACGAGTGTGAAGAGTATACTTTTAAAGTGAAAACAAATTTTGCTTTGAAATTTAAACCATTTCATACGTATTTGAATATTAATTTATATTGAATTTGGACAATCGAGTATATAAAGATTTTGCATATATGCGTCATGAACGTATATTCGAAGTTTTAATATGCTGGATAGATATAGAATCACACTCTAGTCGCCCGGAGATGATGTTGATAATGACCATGGCATCATCAATATTTATGTTCGTGTTTCGAATGTAACGACCCGGAAAATCTGAACCAATTAAAAATTTTTAAATTGGCTATTTTAGTGGATTTTAAATATTTTAAATAATAATGATGAAAAGTAAGTTTGAATCGAAGTTGAAAATAAATATAATTACTTTGAATTATAAACGAGGCCTGAAATGGCGCGGTAGTTTCAAAATTTGAATTCAAACTTCGACTGACTGTACCGGGTGCAAAACAAAACGGATTTGAGTGAAACCAAAAATATTTAAATCTGTTAGTGAATACCTTTCTAACGAATCTGAAAAATCGAAGTTTCATAGCGGGAATCAAAAGTTATGTCCAAATGAATTTTCAGAAAGGTCGCTATGGAGTTTTTATTGCCCGTGAAAATAGACATTTTGCAAACGAGCTCGGAATTCGACGAAACCACTTTTGTTGGATCCGGGATGTGAAGTTATTGCTAGGTTTCAAATTTCATAATTTTTGAAGCTAGTATGTGAGCGTGGCAAAGGAAAATGTGTTTTGGTCAATTATAGATAAATTGGATCGACCAGAAAGGGGCCATTTTACAAACGGACTCAGAATTCGACGAAACTAGTTTTGTTGGGACCGTATCGTCAAAATATAGCCAGATTTATTTTTCTGGAATTTTTCGAATCAGTTTGTGGCCCTGGCAAATTGAAATGTACATTCAAATCGAATATTGAATGTTATATATTTTAAATTGAAGGAAAACAGACTAAAACAGTCGAATGGGCCTATGAAACATATCCCATTGTGTTCGGAATGGGGGTATTTAGCTAGAGACGACAGTCGTTGGGTTTGGATTGGAGGTCGTGTTAGAAAATCCCCTTTTAAAAGCTCCCGGCCAATCAGAATTTATAAAAAAAAATTCTCAGAACCCCCCCCCCCCCCCCGATCGACGACGGAAACGCCTCCATACCTTACCGATCATTTTCCGACTGCCACACGCTTCGATAGCCCTAGCTCTAGTTCAACTTTCTGTCGAGCTTCCTTCCCTCTTCAAATCAATACCATTCTCATCGCCCCTCATCTCGAATCCATCGCGCATCGCCCCCAGGAAGTTTCGAACTTCCGTTCGATGCCCTGCCTGCCATGTGGCATCGAAGTGGACCACGTCCCCTGGTCAGGCGCGCCTCTCGAGGCACTCCACTGTGGTGAAGGCTGATTGTTCAAGCGTGCAACGGATTCGAAGAAAATTGCAAACCTAGTTTTGAAGATTTTTTGAAGGTAAACGGCTTTATTAATTTAAAACAATTTTAACACTTTAAAACCGTTACAAACTTGTAAAAATCATATATTTTTGCTGTGTTGTCGAAATTCAGTGAAACAAGAGACAGTGGACTCGTGTGGACGTCTTCTACATTCTAGAAGAGACCGCATATTTTTCTGAGACTTCTGCTATTTTTGGTGGAGTGGAACCCAATGTGAGATTTTTAATTTATAAACGAGATGGAAAACGACGATGTATAAATTATATAGTCGATGTATGAGTTATATAAGCGTTGTACACCTCTTGTATAAGCGTTGTATAAGTTGTACGTTCGATATATAAGTTATATATGCGTTGTAAAAATTATATATGTGTTGAAATAGAAGTGAAATGTTTATATATAAATATATATATATACGCCCCTCGTCCACAAACCATGGACGATATTTATTGGTTGAGATTAGGGTGAAAATTGGTTGATTACGAATGGTTGATTAGAATTGTTTGTGGTTGAAATTGATTGATTGTGGTTGAAAAATACCCGTTTGTGGTTGAGAAATATTTGGTTGAAACCACATAGGATTAGTTTGTGGAAATGAAAAAATATACATCCCGCCTACGTGCGAACTAGATGCATGAATCCCCATTGTCAAAAGCTGTGAGGCTTTAAGGTAGAGCGTGGAGCCGTACTAGGGACGGTCCCGGTTTTAACTCCCCTGCCGTTATGCTGCCGAAATTTTGAATAATATTCATGTGTTAGAATAGTTTTCCTGTGTTGAAACTATATTCGTGTGTTGAATAGAAAACCTTCATGTGTTGAATAGAAATTCATTCGTTGAATAGAAATTCATGTGTTGAATGGTATTCGTGTTTTAAATAAATTGTTTTAACAATAAAAATCATATTTTTACTCTATATATACAAACTATAGAAAACCTTCATGTGTTGAATCGAAATTCATTCGTTGAATAGAAATTCATGTGTTGAATGGTATTCGTGTTTTAAATAAATTGTTTTAACAATAAAAATCATATTTTTACTCTATATATAAAAACTATAGAAAACCTTCATGTGTTGAATCGAAATTCATTCGTTGAATAGAAATTCATGTGTTGAATGGTATTCGTGTTTTAAATAAACTGTTTTAACAATATAAAAATCATCTTTTTATTGTATATATGAATTTTGAACAACATTCATGTGTTGAATAGAAATTCATTCGTTGAATAGAAATTCATGTGTTGAATGGTATTCGTGTTTTAAATAAATTGTTTTATAATAAAAATCATATTTTTATCACCTATATGAACTATATAAAATAATCGTGTTTCGAAATAAATTGTTTTACAATAAAAATCACATTTTTTCTATATACATGAATGGTTAAAAATAGCGAAGTGTTGAAATAATTGTCGGTTGGATAAAAATATCATTTTTATCAAATGTATGAAAAGAATATAGTTTTGAAATCGAAGAATCGATATATATATATATATAAGTAGAATTGAAATATATCGAATAATGAAGCTGCAGTTCGTGTTTTGAAACCGTGATTTCAAACGATTAGTGCGGGAGATCCGACCATCGGATTTTCCCGAAACCGAAACCGTTAGGTTCGCTTTGGAAATATCTTTCCAACGACACCAACTTTATAAAGATCCAACGGTTGGATTGTCTGAAATGTTTAATTCAAATCTGAAGAAAAACAGCGCCAGAATCGATTATATTTCTATATATATATATAAATATAATTAAATTAAATCGAATAACGACGCTGCAGTTCGTATTTTGAAATCGAAACTTCAAACGATTATACCGGGAGATCCGATCGTCGGATTTTCCCGAAACTGGAACCGTTGGATTCGTTTTGAAAAGATCTTTCTAATGATATAAATTTTGTGAACATCCAACGGTTAGATTTTCATATATGTGTAAATCAAATCTGAAGAAAAATAGCGTCACGGCCGCGTTATGGCCGAAGCGTCGTTTGAATAAATTGGCTATTTTAAAATAAATAAAAATAGCGATAAATCATTATAAAATATTATAAACGATATGGAAATGAAATTTAGAAACTAACTGAAGGTTGGCTAAGTCGAATGGTTTCCTGGATTTTGATCTGATGTTGGTTTCGACGTTCGGGGTTAATATTTGGGAAATCGTTCTCTTACTGATTTACGGTTAGTGACTAATGAACTGGAATATGGCGTATGTGTGTTTGTGTTGCACTTGTTTATTATATACGCGAGTTGCTCAGAAAGACCGGGTCTATCCCATTCTGAATAACTGAATCGACGATAAGGAATCGAAGATGGAGACGGTGGTTGAAGACCGGAGATCTTCACCTCGTTTGGATGGTAACTGATGTCCTGATTGGGAGGCATCCCGGAATATGGATAATGAGTGGTGATCGTCCAGACGTACGTGGAGATCGATGGGTTTGCGAGGTATATATTGCCTCCGGTTTCGTTCAGACCCAGAACAGACTTGTAAATGGATTGTGTGTCTGACATGGGAATTTATTCTGTGTGATTGATAGCCATCAGTTGCATGGTGTGAATTGCCTGTGTGGCATGCTAAGATGCAGTGATCAGGGCTTCTGTTGAAAAGCAAAGTTTTGTGGTGATGATCAAAGCATCTCCTGTGTGGCGTAGCTTTGTGTATAACGTGAATTCGCGAGCCTCACAACCCGGTATGAACCAGAAACGGGAGAAGGACCTCAGGGAGGACATGCGTTTCTTTCTAGCTAGAAGTGGCGTCAGTGGTTTTATACGCCCTGACGAGTTTGACTTATGTGGTTGTTGCTGTTGCGAGGCGCCTCGGATATATCGGTGACTATGTGGAGCCGATAGAGTCATTTGTTGGCTCATTTACACCCCAAAGGGTGGGGAAACGCAGTGTTCAGGAATTTTAATCCACATCGGTGGACCGGCCCTGACGATCCAAGGGCCCACCTGAGTCTGGGTCCTAAGGGGAGGGCTAGAGCGTCTCGAAGTCGGTAAGGACTATCTTTTGCCTTGGTTCATGACGGAAATCCAATTTCCAAATACGTGATTGTGCGGTTTTGATTGTATACTTATATATGACGACATAGTGGTATGGGGCATTAATGTCGTCTATGATTGATACTTATGATTTGAAATTGTTTTGAAACATATAAACACTAGAAATAATATCAAATTCTTTTGTTTTATTCGTATCAAGCATATTTTGGCCATTATAAGGTAAAAACTCTATCCTCCGGTTTGCGTTGCATTGTGTGATGGGAACTGAGTCTTATAATTGCTTCATTTTTATAAAAAGCATTGCGATGTTTAAAAGAATTATTTGTTTTAAAGCACTGGCAATCCGATGGAGAAAACCCGTTCCACGAAAGTTGCGTGGTCCTGTGATTAGCCATATTTGAAATGTGTTAAGTAGATTTTTCATACCAATCCCATGACTGACTCGTAGTTTGTTTCACTTGCAAACTCGGGTGCCCCTTTTTCTACACGGGCAGCCTTGTATTCAGGTATTAGCAGGCACTTTCTGGATGGCTGGAGTTGAAGATGGATTCTATCATTTAACTCTTTTTATGTTGTTCAGCTCCTATTGTACATTATGTTTGTTTTCCGCTGTAGACATTTATGTATAGCTGAACTGTATTTGTACTAAGTAAGATCCTGTATACTGTGTGACTCTGATGATTATGTTTATCCAGTGTATTATTTGTTCATTATCTGGTGTATCTATTTAATTCTGTTCTGTTGTTATCTGTTTATGTGTTATATTCCAAAGATTACCCTTGCCACTGTCAGTACGGGGTTTGGGGTCGTCACAAACGTGGTATCAGAGCTTTGGTTATGCTTAGTGCTGGAATATAACATATTAACGAACTCGTCAGAAATAGAACCAGTAGTGTTCTAGGACGGGTAACTCATTATAGATAGGATCAGTAATATCCTGGTATGAGTAAAGCAGAATGAAATTACACCCCGATAGACCCATTTACATTGGAAGTGTATGTTTCTATGTTTTAAAATACCTTTTCTGTGACCTGACACTTAATCTGCCATTTGCAGAAGTACTAGAAAAATGAGTGTCAGAAACAGAAGAAATGCAGAATCCGATCTAGAGGCTCTATTAAAGAGATATCGAAATCTGGGCGGAGCACAGTTCTCGGGCAATGAATCTATAATTCATACTCAAGCTTGGATGAGTTCTGTCGAAAGAATTTTTGAACGTATCCAATTGAGAGATGATCAGAAAAGATTAGTAGCATCTTGGGCGCTCAAAGAAGAAGCTTTAATCTGGTGGGAAACAATCATCAAAGATAATCCAGAAGGTGATATCACCTGGGATAGATTCAAGGAGATTTTCCTAGAAAGATTTACTCCTCTTGAAGTGATTGAGCGATTATGTGATGAATTCTCTTATCTGATACAAGGAGATATGACCATTCCAGAATATCATAAGAAATTCAATGAACTTTCTCAGTTTGCTCCTCATCTGATTCAAGATCCAAAGAGGAAGAATCTGAGATTTATTCATGGCCTGCAAAGAAAATATCAGAATAGTGTGAAGAGGAATGTGAAGCTTCCTTTTTCTGAAATGATTTAAATGGCTTATCAGTACGAAGATCTCCATAAGAAAGGTATGTTGCGCGACGAAGAGGAAGTCAGTTCGAGTAACAAAGTGGAGTCTGTGACTGATAGTCCTGAGGTCAGTAAGAAGCCCAGTGCCAAGAGAAAAAGGGCCAGATCTGGGAAATAACCAGTAACGACCGCCACGTGCTCAAGCTGCAATAGAAAAGGACATTTGGCGATAAGTTGCAAATCTTGGAACAAACGAAGAAAGAGTGGATTTGAACCCAGTAAGAAGGTTCATGAGGGCAGAGGATGCCATAAGTGCCATCAGGCTGGGCATATTGCAAAAAACTGCCCGCTATCTCAGAAATCTGAAGCAGTACATGTAAATGAAGTGGCAGAAGTGCCTGCATCTTCGTCTGCTTAGGAAAGGCCAGATGTTTTAGAAGGCACGCTTACTGTCAAAGATATTCCTGTTAAAGTACTGTTTGATACAGGCGCGTCACGAAGCTTCATTGCCAAGAATGCAGTTAAGAAACTAGATTTGAATATGAAGAAGCTCAAAGAACCAATGACTGTCCAAAATCCGGTTGGGGGTTCCCTCAATCTTAGTTGGGTTTGTGGAGTGCCGGTTTCTTTTTCTCGTTATCGGTTCCCTACCATCGCGGTCGTCATGAATTTTACAGAGTTTGATCTTATCTTGGGGTTGGACTGGTTGACTAAATATGAAGATGAGGTTAAATGCGCCGACAGAGTCATTAAGGCGAAGATTAAATCAGGTGATTATATAACTATTCCCTGTGAAGGTCAGAATTCTAACAGGAAAGATTTCTGGGCAGCTTTGGATGTTTCTCCTGCTCAAATAGAAAATATCCCTGAAATCACAGAGAATATTCCCGACCTCATCAAAGATATTCCAATCGTAAAGAATTATGCG
The DNA here is from genome assembly GCA_030737875.1 of Allium sativum. NCBI lineage: Eukaryota > Viridiplantae > Streptophyta > Magnoliopsida > Asparagales > Amaryllidaceae > Allium > Allium sativum. The sequence continues at coordinate 472,062,074 of CM060909.1, forward strand.
GATGTGTTCGAAGAAGTTGTTCGCTTACCTCCGCAGAGGGAAATTGATTTCAAGATCGCTTTGATTCTGAATGCAAGGCCGGTAGTTCACGCTATTCTAAGAATGTCCTTGAAAGAGAAAGAGGAATTAGACAATCAAACTCGACAGCTAGTACGGAAGGGTCTGATCAGGCCTAGTTTCTCTGATTGGGGTGCAGCAGTGGTGTTTGTCCCAAAATCTGACGGTACTCTGCGACTATGTGTGGATTATCGTGATTTGAACAAGCAGACAATAAAGAATAAATATCCATTGCCGCGAATCGATTATTTATTGGATCGTCTGAATGGAGCACAAGTATTTTCAAGGATGGACCTAGCTACAGGCTTCCATCAACTTCGAATTGCCGAAGAGTGTGTTCCTATGACAGCATTCAGAGGTCCAGACTTATTCTATGAGTGGTTAGTAATGTCGTTCGGCTTATGTAACGCTCCAGCATACTTCGTCGATTTGATGAATAGAGTGTTCAGAGGAGTCCTGAATAAGTTTGTTCTGGTTTTTATCGATGATATTCTAATCTTCTCTAAATCAAAAGCCGAACATGAAAAGCATTTGGAACAGGTTCTAGAAATTCTGAGAAGGAATGTATTGAAAGCTAAACTATCCAAATGTATATTCTGGCAAGATGAAGTGAAATTTCTAGGCCATGTCGTATCGAAAGAAGGAATTGTTGTGGATCCAAGTAAAATCACAGCTATTCAAAACTGGAAACAACCTAATACTCCTACAGAAGTCCGTAGTTTTCTCGGATTGGCTAGTTATTACCGGAAGTTCGTTAAAAACTTTTCGAAGATATCTGGTCACTTAACGAAGCTTACAAAGAAGCACTCAAAATTCAAATGGACTCCAGAATGTGAGGAGGCTTTTGAAGAGCTAAAGTTAAGACTAACAACTGCTTCAGTGTTAACCATTATCGACGGCAATCAGGATTTAAAAGTCTGGACAGATGCTTCTAGAGAAGGCCTTGGCACAGTGTTAATGCAAAGAGGCCAAGTGATTGCTTATGCTAGCCGTCAGCTGAAGCTGCACGAGAAAAACTACGTAACTCATGATCTTGAGTTGTTGGCTATCATATTCTCTTTGAAAATCTGGAGACACTATCTTCTGGGTGAGAAATTCGAACTATATACAGACCATCAGTCATTGAAGTATTTGTTCACCCAGAAGGACTTGAATCTGAGGCAGCAACGGTGGCTAGAATTCCTTGCAGCATACGATTTTGAGATTCTATACACTCCAGGGAAAGCCAATGTCGTGGCCGATGCGTTAAGCCAAAAGAATGAAATGATCGCCAGCTTTATTATTACGACCTCCTTGATTGACAAAATATCTATTCTTCAGAAGGATGATAACTTTATTAAGGATATGATCAAAAGGATTCAGAAAGGCGAACACTCGTGTTTTCAAATAGATAACGATGGGACTCTGAGATTGAAAGGAAGGATTTGTGTTCCCGACATCCCCGAGTTAAAAAGGGAAGTGTTAGACGAGTGTCACAAATCCAAGCTTAGTATCCATCCCGGTGTGGCCAAAATGTATAACGATCTCAAGCGAACATTCTAAAGGAAGGCTATGAAAAGAGACGTTTCAATATATGTTAGCCAATGCCCTACTTGCCAGCTAGTCAAAAGCGACCAACAGAAACTGGCTGGATTGTTGCAACTGCTGGACGTTCCAGGTTGGAAGTGGGAACATATTTCCATGGACTTCATTGATGGTTTGCCCAGAACCAGAAAAGGGAATGACAGTATTTGGGTGATCGTAGATCGCTTCACGAAGACCGCCCATTTCATACCTGTTAGATCAAACAGAACTGCTCAGAGTCTGGCGCAGATATACTTCAAGAAAATTGTTAGACTACACGGAGTGCCGATCAGTATAGTTATTGATAGAGATCCAATATTCACTAGCAAATTCTGGGAGGCATTTCAAGTAGAGCTGGGAACGAAAATGAACTTGAGCACCGCTTATCATCCTCAGACAGATGGTCAGACTGAGAGGGTGAATCGTATACTAGAAGATCTATTGCGGGCTTATGTTCTAGATTTCAGTGGATCATGGGAAGACCATCTGCATTTGGCTGAATTCTCATATAATAACAGCTACCAGGCGAGCCTGACAATGTCGCCATTCGAAGCATTATATGGTAGACCGTGCCGATCTCCTGTTTGTTGGGTCGAACCCGGTAATAGACTTGTATTGGGACCAGATATGATTCGAGAAGCTGCCGACAAAGTCGATTTTATTAAGAAACGATTACTCTCCGCTCAAAGCCGACAGAAAAGCTATGCAGATTCGAGAAGAAGGGATTTGGCTTTTTCTGTTGGTGATTATGTGTATATAAAGGTTTCTCCGATGAGGGGAGTGATTCGATTTGGCAAAACTGGAAAGTTGGCGCCCAGATTTATTGGTCCATTCCCTATTCTTGAACGGATTGGAACCCTCGCTTATAGGGTTAAATTGCCTGATTGGTTGCCTGGAGTGCATGATGTATTTCATATATCTCAACTTCGAAAGCACGTTCATGATCCAGACTTGATCGTGGAAGAAGCAGCTCAACAGGATATTGAAATTACTCCAGAATTAGCTGTGAGAAGAGAGCCGCTAAAGATCATTGGCAAAGAAACCAAAGAACTGAGGAACAAGAAGGTTCACTTAGTCAAAGTGCAATGGAGTGGAGATCCGCGAGATTGTACTTGGGAAACTGAGGAGAGCATTCAGAAAGCCTATCCTAGGTGCAGAGTGGATATCTCTGATTGACTCCGGTGCAAGGTACATTTACCATACTTTGCATTACCAATTAGTTCTCTACTCTGTTGTTATTTTCTTTCCATGGATGTGCGCTTTTAATTCTATAGTCTGAATGATTTTAATAGAGTATAGAAATTGATTAGTATATTTTTGAAAAGTTAAAAACAATTTGATTGTTGTTGGTGTTGTGTGATAGTAGATTTGATTAATTAAATTATTAAAACGATAATCAATTTAATCAATAATAGAATGAATGGTAGAATTTATTCGATTAAATCACACATTGAACTGATTTAAAAATAGATAGAAATATATACATGTGCATTATATATGTTTGAACAGGTAAATGGATAGCTGTTGAGTAAAGAAATTATTTGCTTGCCCGGCAAATAGGTAAACCTTAATGAGTTGGATGTGAAATATTATTATATCAACTCCTGTGAATGCCATTGGATGCGGAGTGTTGGTTGTTCTGTGTGTAAAAATAAATGTCGCCATAGGATAGTAACAATTAATTTTGAACTACACTACATGGCATACTTCTTGAAGATAAGCATACTTCATCATATACCACATAAGCATTTGGAGCTTGTGTGACGAGGTGGAGGATTTACCATACGAGCGAGAGGCTTGTATGGCGATGACTATATTTTACAGGTTGAACTGATGACTGATATGACCATATAAAATTGTAACGATAAATTGCCAGATTAATGAAAACCCCACACGGGTCTGGAGTTGACAATAATCACGTCTCTCTAGTCATTAGATACGGCACATGGATTATTTATTTCCCACACGGGACGAGGTGACGAGGATTTATCCTCTGGAGCAATTAAAATACACACTCCCTCAGGCTTTGACAGGGTGACGAGAATTTATTCTCTGGAGTTATTATCTATACACGCTCCCCTGTAAACACCAGATTATATCACTATAAATATGTGCATGCTTTATAGGATTTATTAGGTACCTAATACGGCCCAATAAATTTCCAAACCCCTCCCCGTACAAAGGAGGTTATGGCGAAATTTTTCGAAAATTCCGGGTGTTAGCCAAATTTTTGAAGAATTTGAAAATTCTCAGAAACTAAAAAGTTTGAGAATGGAAGCCAGATTGAACGTAGAGTTGATTAATCAAACCACTTTCGACTTTGTTCCTTTTCGGTGACGAAAAGTTTTAAGCGGGGGAGATTGTAACGACACGGAAAATCTGAACCAATTAAAAAAATTTAAATTGGCTATTTTAGTGGATTTTAAATATTTAAAATAAATATTTTAAATAATAATGATGAAAAGTAAGTTTGAATCGAAGTTGAAAATAAATATAATTAATTTGAATTATAAACAAGGCCAGAAATGGCGCGGTAGTTTCAAAATTTGAATTCAAACTTCGACTGACTGTACTGGGTGCAAAACAAAACGGATTTGAGTGAAACCAAAAATATTTAAATCTGTTAGTGAATACCTTTCTAACGAATCTGAAAAATTGAAGTTTCATAGCGGGAATCAAAAGTTATGTCCAAATGAATTTTCAGAAAGGTCGCTATGGAGTTTATATAGCCCGTGAAAATAGACATTTTGCAAACGAGCTCGGAATTCGACGAAACCACTTTTGTTGGATCCGGGATGTGAAGTTATTGCTAGGTTTCAAAATTTATATTTTTTGAAGCTAGTATGTGAGCGTGGCAAAGGAAAATGTGTTTTGGTCAGTTACAGATAAATTGGATCGACCAGAAAGGGGCCATTTTACAAACGGTCTCAGAATTCGACGAAACTAGTTTTGTTGGGACCGTATCATCAAAACATAGCCAGATTTATTTTTCTGGAATTTTTCGAATCAGTTTGTGGCCCTGGCAAATTGAAATGTACGTTCAAATCAAATATTGAATATTATATATTTTAAATTGAAGAAAAATAGACTGAAACAGTCGAATGGGCCTACGAAACATATCCCATTGTGTTCGGAATGGGGGTATTTGGCTAGGGATGACAGTCGTTGGGTTTGGATTGGAGGTCGTGTTAGAAAACCCCCTTTTAAAAGTAACCGGCCAATCAAAATTTATATAAAAAAAAAATCTCAGAACCCCCCCGATCGACGACGGAAACGCCTCCTGTAATAACCCAGAAATCCGAGCCAATTTAAAATTTTTATTTTGGCAATTTTAATGAATTTTGAATATTTAAAATGAATTATTTTAAATAGTAACGACGAGAAATTTATTTTTAATAGAATTCGAACGTATATATTTATTTGAATCGTCGTTAGAATATAAATAATTATATATAATTATAAAAGGAATTGAAAATGGCCCTATAGTTCGATAATTCGATTTCAAACTTCAAATGAATGTACCGGGTGCAAAATAAACCGGATTTTAGTGAAACCAAAAATATTTGAATCTAATAGAGAATATCTTTCCAACGAATCCGAAAAATTGAAATTTTATAGCGGGGATAAAAAGATATGTCCAGTTCAAAATTCAGAATAGTCGCTATGGAATTTCAGCCCTTAAAAATAGTCATTTTGCAAACGACCTCGGATTTCGACGAAACCACTTTTGTTGGATCCGTGATGTCAAATTATTGCTAGATTCCAAATTTCATAATTTTTCGAATCAATATGAGATCGTGACAAAGGAAAACGCGTTTGAACAGTTTTAGTAGATTTTAATCGACTGGAAATTGGCCATTTTTCAAACGGTCTCAGAATTTGATGAAACTAGTTTTGTTAGGACCGTATCGTCAATATGATGCTAGAAAATATTTTTCTGGAATTTTTCGAGTTAGTATATGACCCCGGTAAATTGAAATGCGCGTTCAAATTCAATATATAGAGTTATATGTTGATTTTGACGAAAACTGATTGAAACAGTCGAGTCAACTCAGGATACATATCCCATTGTGTTCGGAATGGTGGTAAAACGCTATGGACGATAGGCGGTGGGTCTCGTTTCGAGGTCGAATAAAAAGGTCAACTTTTTTTTGAATAAAATAAAATATAATTAAATATACATATAATCCCTCTCCACTACGTTCTCTCTCTCCCTCACAACTCAGATCCAAAAAAAGAAAAAAAAACCACTCCCTTCCGTCGATCACCACAGTCGCGCCGCCTCCCCCTTCTTCTTCTCCCTCCTTTCTTCCTCCTCCGCAACTCCCCCTCTGATTCCCCCACTGCCTCTCTCTACTTCCCCCCGTCCTCCGATTAAGCCGCAAGACCAGAAACCCCAAGCCCCGGGACTCGACGCAGCCGCCAGACCCCCCAAGCCCACCTGCGCACCTCTGACGTCGAGCACCTCGCCTGGCTACCCCCCCCCCCTCTCGCGACTGATCTCCTTCTCCCCCCTTCAGTCACATAGAACACGTGAGTTTTTATTTGTTAATTCATTTATTTTCTTTCTTTATGTACATGTATTAGGATACTAGAAAAGAAAACGATATGATTTTTCCTAGTTGTAAACTGATTTTTATTTTATTTATCAAAGATATGATTTTTCATAGTTGAAAGATTTGTTCTTTTTATCGAAGAAAGATTATATTTGAAAACCAAATAAAGATGTGATTTTTATTCGTTTGAAAACCAAATAAAGATGTGATTTTTATTCGTTTGAAAACCAAATAAAGATGTGATTTTTATTCGTTTGAAAACCAAATAAAGATGTGATTTTTATTCGTTTGAAAACCAAATAAAGATGTGAATCTCGAAAACGAAAAGAAATGATTTTTAATGAAATAAAATAGAAAAGATTAGATTTTAAAATAGAAAAGATTAGATTTTTAAAATAGAAAAGATTAGATTTTTAAAATAGAAAAGATTAGATTTTTAAAATAGAAAAGATACGATTTTTAGCGGTGTAAAAATAGAATTTTTATCTATATAGTAGTAGTATAAAAATGTGATTTTTATACACATGATAGCGAAGTAAAAATTCGATTTTTATATATTGAATAGCGAAGTAAAAATTCAATTTTTATATATTGAATAGCGAAGTAAAAATTCGATTTTTATATATTGAATAGCAAAGTAAAGATTCGATTTTTATATATTGAATAGCAAAGTAAAGATTCGATTTTTATATATTGAATAGCAAAGTAAAAAATTCGATTTTTATATATGTAGTGAATACGGATGACGAAAGAAGAAACGACGGAGATTATCTACATATGAAGAGTCGAGACGTTTGGATTAGCTAGCTGGTGAGAACTTCTCACTTTAAATCTTCTTTTCTAGTTAAATATATACATACTAGGATGCAGACGGTGTTTAGTAGCACCCGACACCACTGTCCACAGACCATGGACTTGTTTGTTTGGTTGCATAGATTAGTTAGATTATTTGATTTGGAGTTGGTTGTTTGGTGAATTGAAATTGATTTGATTGATATGTGTATGGCGTGGGCCATCACTAGACCGGGGATAAGGCTAGGCCTTGTCCCGTTTCTAGTATCGTGCCGTTATGCCGCCGAAATTTTCTAAAATAAGTTAGAAAAATAAAGATATCATTTTATAATATAAATGAACCGAATAGAATATTCATAGGTTGAATAAAATAGTTTGGTCGTTAAAAATATAATTTTTAACGTGAATGTGAATAAATAAATATTCATTTACAAACCGGATGGTTTGTTTATGTACACCAATTTGAAGGACATTGATTGGGACGATAAATTTTACACATCGCCCAACTACACAAATAAAATATGTGTTTGATTGTTTGAAACCCCACACGGGTATTGGGATAAAATACGGCATACACTAATCCCAAAAATTAGTTGTATGTCGATCGATAGATTGACAGGCTGTTATAAGCGTTAGATATCTATATTTGATGCTTATACAGTGTAGTGCACTTTGGATGATGGTTGATTATGTATCATTGCTGTTATATACATGTGTTGTATGGAATCCATATAATTAACTTTGTATGGTAATTGATTGGGCTTCATTCCAATTTAGAAAATAAAGAATATTATAAAATAAAGGTTCATGTGTTGACCGTACTCATTCGTTGAGATTAGTCATGTGTTGAACGAAATATTTTAATAATAAAATTTACATCTTTATCATATATAAAATTAGAAATTAACTGGAAAATAGATGAGATGAGTGGTCTCCTGGATATTGATCTGATGTTGGTTTCGGCCTTCGGGGTTAATATTCAGGGAATCGTTCTCTTACTAATTTGCGATTGGAGTCTGATTTAAATCAAACGATAGATACCATAATTTTTTTAAAATATATTGAATAATAAAAATAGTCACACGTGGACAGTACTCATTCGTTGAGATTAGTCATGTGTTGACAAAAATATAGATTCATTTGTTGAATAGAATAACGAAGTTATTGAAAAATATAAAGCCGTGCTGATTAGAGATGCGCTATTTTGACGCGAACGATATTTATATCGATTATATTCGTTTTTAAAATTGAATTAAATATAAAAGAAATTCGAATTGAATTGAATAGAAAACGAATTCGAACTGAATTGAATAGAAAACGAATTCGAATTGAATTGAATAGAAAACGAATTCGAAGTGAATTGAATAGAAAACGATTTCGAATTGAATTGAAAACAAATTGAAATAGAATAAAAATCGATTTGAAATGAATTTTAAAACGAATTTATAAGGAAAAAAATTCAATTTTGATTTGAATTGGAAATGGAAGTTGAAACGTTTTTGAAATGAATTTAAAACTATTTATAAAATTCGTTTTGAATAGAAATCGACGAAATATATATTATATATATAATATAATGGCCTGAATAGAACGCGCCGCGGCAGTTCGTGAATTTCGACCATTGATTTCGAACGGACATTACGGGAGATCCGACCGTCGGATTCTCCTAATACCAGAACCGTTGGGTTCGTATCGAAAAGAGCTTTCTAACGAATATTAGAAATTTGAAATCTAACGGTTGGATTTGGAATTATGTCCAAATCAAATTTGGAAAAGGTCGGTGTAGGTGCAGTTCGATGGCCGTTGATGGAAATCGACTGTACGGGCCTTGATAAAATTATTAAAAATAGTAATAATTTGTATAAAATCATAAGAAATGATTTGGGAAAAATTGGGATGAAAAACTCCATATTTGAAAAGATAAAAATAGATTTTTATCGAAATGAACTAGTTTTGAACTAAAATTAAAACCTATTTATTTTTAAATAAATAAATTGGATTTGAAGTGGGTTTTAAATAGAATTGATTTGTGGGTTTATCGTGAAGGGTGTTTTAAATAACACTTATTCTTTAACCCGATAATAAATAGAATGTGATTTGGGTTTTTCGTGAACTGTGTTTTAAATGACATTAGTTTTTTAACCCAGTAAAAGGAGTTTTAATGAATCTGCAATTAGATTGAAATGTGAATTGATAATTTAAATTATCAAATTTGGAAAGTGAGCAAGAATGGAGTATCACCAGTTTTGCTCCAAAGCGATAGTTAAATCTTTAATTAGATTTTAACGTGAAATGGTAATTAATTTTACCGATAACACTGTGGTATTAGATATGGAGTATTACCAGTTTTGCTTCATGGAATGAATAGGTTGGGATTGGGAAATAAAATAAATAATTACTTCGGTGTGGTTCGCTAATCTCGACTAGTTTGGAAAACCATAATTTGGTTTGAAATGACATCCAAAGGAAGATTAAAGAATAAATTTAAAGAATTTATCTTTGATAAAATTAATGGGAACCTTTCCCTAAGAATATGAAATTTAGAAACTAGCGGTAGGTTAGCTAAGAAGAATGGTTTCCTAGGTATTGATCTGATGTTGGTTTCGGCCTTCGAGGTTAATATTTGGGAAATTTTTCTCTTGTTGATTTACGGTTAGTGGCTGGTAAATTGGAACGAGGCGTATGTTGTGTTTGTGTAACATTTGTTTACTATATACGCGGGTTATTCAGAAAGGCCGGGTTATACCCATTCTGAATAACCGATTCGACGATAAGTCGAAGATGATGACGGTGGTCGAAGACCGGAAGTCTTCACATCGTTTGGGTGATTACTGGTGATCTTGATCGGGCTGTACACCCAAGATGAGGGAATCAGTTGGTGGTCGTCCAGACGTACTTGGAGATCGATGGATATGCGAGGAAAGTGCCTTCGGTTTCGTTCAGACCCAGAACGAACTTGTAAATGGATTGTGTGTCTGACATTGGATTTTATTCTGTGTTGATTGATTTCTGTTAAATATATATCTGTTTGGTGGCGGAGAATTTATTCTCTTACTTAACGCCCTTCTCTGAGACGTACGAGCTTAGAGATTATATATCGATAGATATCAATCGCATGGCATGAATTGCCTGTGTGGCATGCTGAGTTGCATGGATCAAGGCTTCTGTTGAAAAGCAAAGTCTTGTGGTTGATGATCAAAGCACGGCCTTTGTGGCGTAGCTTTGTGTATAACGTGAATTCGCGAGCCCCACACCTCGGTATGAGTTAAAAACGGGATAAGGACTGCAGGGAGAGCACGACGTTTCTTTCTAGCTTTGGTGGTGTCAGTGACTTACCAGCCCTGACATTTATATACTTTTCACCTATGTGGTTGTTGGATGAGGCGCCTCGATTTTAGGTCTGTAAGGACCGGGAAACGTGTGTTCAGGAATTGCCAATCCTCAAACGTAAGAGAGGACCGGACCTGAAGATCCAAGGGTTGCCCAGAGTGTGTAATCCTGGGACATTTGCTAGAGTGTCTCGAAGCGGAGAGGAGCTTGCCCCTTGCCTCGACTCATGATGGAAATCCAATTTCCAATACGAGATATTTCGGTTTTATTTGTAGAGCCTAGTATGGCGACATGAAAGATGGTACCCATGCCGCCTAGGATTGATATTTATGATTGAAATTGTTTTGACACTATACACTTATTATAGTATCAAATGATTTGTTTTTAAAACGTACCAAGCATGTTTGGCTATTATAAGGGAAAACCCTATTCTCCGGCTTGCGTTGCATTGTGTGATGGGACCTGGGTCTTATAATAGCTTCATTTTTCGAAAAAGCATTGCGTTGTTTATTCTATGCACTGGTGTTCTTGGGAGGAAACCCGTTCCGTGTTATACGGCGTGGTCCCTTGAATTACTCTCTTTTAAAGTAAAGCTTTAAATAACTGTTTTAGTTCTCACACCAGTCACATGACTGACCTGGAGTTTATTGTTTTAACCTAAACTCTGGGTGCCCTTATTTTGACATGGGCAGCTAGTAGTTTTGGTTTTGCAGATTTATATTCATAGGATCCTGGTTTACAGCTGGAATGATATCCGGAAAGTTCTGTATCCGTATATCACCTTCAGTTGTGCTTTGTATTATTTTCCGCTGCTATGTAATTTATTGTAATCTCTGATATTTATCGAATGTAATTTATTCAATTATACTCTGTATATTCTTGTATTCTGATGGAATTGTTGTAATAAACAATGAAATGTTCTTCCGTCTCCGTTCATTTGTGTGTTGTTCTCAAAGTATCCGATCTTTCCTTCATGGGGAAGTAACGGGTCCTTACACCTCTATACCTTCCCGATCATTTTCCGACCGCCACACGCGTCGATAGCCCTAGCTCCAGTTCAACTTTCTATCGAGCTTCCTTCCCTCTCCAAATCAATAACAGTCTCATCGCCCCTCGTCTCGAATCCATCGCGCATCGCCCCAGGAAGTTTCGAACTTCCGTTCGACACCCTGCCTGCCACGTGGCATCGAAGTGGACCACGTCCCCCCGGTCAGGCGCGCCTCTCGAGGCACTCCACTGTGGTGAAGGCCGATTGTTCAAGTGTGCAATGGATTCGAAGAAAATTGCAAACCTAGTTTTGAAGATTTTTTGAAGGTAAGCGGCTTTGTTAATTTAAAACAGTTTTAACACTTTAAAACCGTTACAAACTTGTAAAAATTATATCTTTTTGTTGTGTTGTCGAAATTCAGTGAAACAAGAGACAGTGGACTCGTGTGGACGTCTTCTACATTCTAGAAGAGACCGCATATTTTTCTGAGACTTCTGCTATTTTTGGTGGAGTGGAACCCAATGTGAGATTTCTAATTTATAAACGAGATGGAAAACGACGATGTATAAATTATATAGTCAATGTATGAGTTATATAAGCGTTATACACCTCTTTTATAAGCGTTGTATAAGTTGTACGTTCGATATATAAGTTATATATGCGTTGTAAAAATTATATATGTGTTGAAATAGAAGTGAAATGCTTATATAAATATATATATATATGCCCCTCGTCCACAAACCATGGACGATATTTATTGGTTGAGATTGATGTGAAAATTGGTTGATTAGAATTGTTTGTGGTTGAAATTGATTGATTGTGGTTGAAAAATACCCGTTTGTGGTTGAGAAATATTTGGTTGAAACCACATAGGATTAGTTTATGGAAATGAAAAAATATACATGCCGCCTGCGTGCGAACTAGATGCATGAATCCCCATTGTCAAAAGCTGCGAGGCTTTAAGGTAGAGCGAGGAGCCGTACTAGGGACGGTCCCGGTTTTAACTCCCCTGCCGTTATGCTGCCGAAATTTTGAATAATATTCATGTGTTAGAATTATTTTCCTGTGTTGAAACTATATTTGTGTGTTGAATAGAAAACCTTCATGTGTTGAATAGAAATTCATTCGTTGAATAGAAATTCATGTGTTGAATGGTATTTGTGTTTTAAATAAATTGTTTTAACAATAAAAATCATATTTTTACTCTATATATACAAACTATAGAAAACCTTCATGTGTTGAATTGAAATTCATTCGTTGAATAGAAATTCATGTGTTGAATGGTATTCGTGTTTTAAATAAATTGTTTTAACAATAAAAATCATATTTTTACTCTATATATACAAACTATAGAAAACCTTCATGTGTTGAATCGAAATTCATTCGTTGAATAGAAATTTATGTGTTGAATGGTATTCGTGTTTTAAATAAACTGTTTTAACAATATAAAAATCATCTTTTTATTGTATATATATGAATTTTGAATAACATTCATGTGTTGAATAGAAATTCATTCGTTGAATAGAAATTCATTCGTTGAATAGAAATTCATGTGTTGAATGGTATTCGTGTTTTAAATAAATTGTTTTATAATAAAAATCATATTTTTATCACCTATATGAACTATATAAAATAATCGTGTTTCAAAATAAATTGTTTTACAATAAAAATCACATTTTTTCTATATACATGAATGGTTAAAAATAGCGAAGTGTTGAAATAATTGTCGGTTGGATAAAAATATCATTTTTATCAAATGTATGAAAAGAATATAGTTTTGAAATCGAAGAATCGATATATATATATATATAAGTAGAATTGAAATATATCGAATAATGAAGCTGCAGTTCGTGTTTTGAAACCGTGATTTCAAACGATTAGTGCGGGAGATCCGACCATCGGATTTTCCCGAAACCGAAACCGTTAGGTTCGCTTTGGAAATATCTTTCCAACGACACCAACTTTATAAAGATCCAACGGTTGGATTGTCTGGAATGTTTAATTCAAATTTGAAGAAAAACAGCGCCAGAATCGATTATATATATATATAATTAAATTAAATCGAATAACAACGCTGCAGTTCGTATTTTGAAATCGAAACTTCAAACGATTATACTGGGAGATCCGATCGTCGGATTTTCCCAAAACTGGAACCGTTGGATTCGTTTTGAAAAGATCTTTCTAATGATATAAATTTTGTGAAGATCCAACGGTTAGATTTTCAGATATGTGTAAATCAAATCTGAAGAAAAACAGCGTCACGGCCGCGTTATGGCCGAAGTGTCGTTTGAATAAATTGGCTATTTTAAAATAAATAAAAATAGCGATAAATCGTTATAAAATATTATAAACGATATGGAAGTGAAATTTAGAAACTAACTGAAGGTTGGCTAAGTCGAATGGTTTCCTGGATTTTGATCTGATGTTGGTTTCGGCGTTCGGGGTTAAATCGTTCCCTTACTGATTTACGGTTAGTGACTAATGAACTGGAATATGGGGTATGTGTGTTTGTGTTGCACTTGTTTATTATATACGCGAGTTGCTCAGAAAGACCGGGTCTATCCCATTCTGAATAACTGAATCGACGATAAGGAATCGAAGATGGAGACGGTGGTTGAAGACCGGAGATCTCCACCTCGTTTGGATGGTAACTGATGTCCTGATTGGGAGGCATCCCGAAATATGGATAATGAGTGGTGATCGTCCAGACGTACGTGGAGATCGATGTGTTTGCGAGGTATATAGTGCCTCCGGTTTCGTTCAGACCCAGAACGGACTTGTAAATGGATTGTGTGTCTGACATGGGAATTTATTCTGTGTGATTGATAGCCATCAGTTGCATGGTGTGAATTGCCTGTGTGGCATGCTAAGATGCAGTGATCAGGGCTTCTGTTGAAAAGAAAAGTTTTGTGGTGATGATCAAAGCATCGCCTGTGTGGCGTAGCTTTGTGTATAACGTGAATTTGCGAGCCTCACAACCCGGTATGAACCAGAAACGGGAGAAGGACCTCAGGGAGGACATGCGTTTCTTTCTAGCCAGAAGTGGCGTAAGTGGTTTTACACGCCCTGACGAGTTTGACTTATGTGGTTGTTGCTGTTGCGAGGCGCCTCGGATATATCGGTGACTATGTGGAGCCGATAGAGTCATTTGTTGGCTCATTTACACTCCAAAGGGTGGGGAAACGCAGTGTTCAGGAATTTTAATCCACATCGGTGGACCGGCCCTGAAGATCCAAGGGCCCACCTGAGTCTGGGTCCTGAGGGGCGGGCTAGAGCGTCTCGAAGTCGGTAAGGACTATCTTTTGCCTTGGTTCATAACGGAAATCCAATTTCCAAATACGTGATTGTGCGGTTTTGATTGTATACTTATATATGGCGACATAGTGGTATGGGGCATTAATGCCGTCTATGATTGATACTTATGATTTGAAATTGTTTTGAAACATATAAACACTAGAAATAATATCAAATTCTTTTGTTTTATTCGTATCAAGCATATTTTGGCCATTATAAGGTAAAAACTCTATCCTCCGGTTTGCGTTGCATTGTGTGATGGGAACTGAGTATTATAATGGCTTCATTTTTATAAAAAGCATTGCGATGTTTAAAAGAATTATTTGTTTTAAAGCACTAGCAATCCGATGGAGAAAACCCGTTCCATGAAAGTGGCGTGGTCATGTGATTAGCCATATTTGAAATGTGTTAAGTAGATTTCTCATACCAGTCTCATGACTGACTCGTAGTTTGTTTCACTTGCAAACTCGGGTGCCCCTTTTTCTACACGGGCAGCCTTGTATTCATGTATTAGCAGGCTCTTTCTGGACGGCTGGAGCTGAAGATAGATTCTATCATTTATCTCTTTTTATGATGTTCAGCTCCTATTGTACATTATGTTTGTTTTCCGCTGTAGACATTTATGTATAGCTGAACTGTATTTGTACTAAGTAAGATCCTGTATACTGTGTGACTCTGATGATTATGTTTATCCAGTGTATTATTTGTTCATTATCTGGTGTATCTATTTAATTAGATAGGATTTATTGTTGTGATTTGGCATCAAAAAACATGATTTTCTATAGATATATCAAAATTATGAATTTGAAACGATAATCCAATAATTGATGATGGTTGTGTTGTTTGTTTATTTGTTTAAAATTTTGAACCATTTAGACTAATTGAATCGATTATTGAACTGTATTGAAAATTGTTTGAAAATGCATGCATATACATGTACTTACATTGAACAGGTCATTGCAAGGAGGCTAGAGCAGAGAATAAAATTGTTTGCCCGACAAATAGGTACATGTTTACCGTAATTTACTGTTTTGTTTGGGTGATGATGATTTTATGAGCCAATTGGCTAGCCGCTTGGCTTTTTCTTTTTCTTTTTGAGATCAGAGGGCCTGTATGGCAATTTCGGGATTTTCCCGTTGCTCCCGGTGCAGGGGAGGTTATGGAGAAATTTTTTGGAAATTTAGGGTGTTAGCCAAATTTTTGAAAAATTTGAAAAGTTCTTAGGAACTGAAAAGTTGAAGAACTTAAGCCGTAGTGAAAATAAAGGAAGTTGAGTTGATTTGTGAAACAACTTTCGGCTTCGTTCCTTTTCGGGGACGAAAAGTTTTAAGTGGGGAAGATCGTAACCACCCGGAAAATGCGAGCCAGTTTAAAATTTTTATTTTGGCAATTTTAATGAATTTTGAATATTTAAAATGAATAATTTTAAATAATATCGACGAGAAATTTATTTTGAATAGAATTAGAACGTATATATTTATTTGAATCATCGTTAGAATATAAATAATTATATATAATTATAAAAGGAATTGAAAATGGCGCGATAGTTCGATAATTCGATTTCAAAATTCAAATGAACATACTGGGTGCAAAATAAACCGAATTTTAACGAAACCAAAAATATTAGAATATAATTGAGAATATCTTTCCAATGAATCCGAAAAATCAAAATTTCATAGCGGGAATCAAAAGATGTGTCCAAAGGAATTTTCAGAATAGTCGCTATGGAATTCTGGCCCTTAAAAATGGATATTTTGCAAACGACCTCGGATTTCGACGAATCCACTTTTGTTGGATCCGTGAGGTCAAGTTATTGTTCGGTTCCAAATTTCATAATTTTACAAATCAATATGTGAGCGTGGCAAAGGAAAACGCATTTGACCAGTTTCAATTGATTTTAATCGACTGGAAAATGGCCATTTTCCCAACGGTCTCAGAATTCGGCGAAATTAGTTTTGTTAGGACCGTATCGTCAATACGAAGCTAGAAAATATTTTTCTGGAATTCTTAGAGCTAGTATGTGACCCCAGTAAATTGAAATGCGCGTTCAAATTCAGTATATAGAGTTATATGTTGATTTTGACGAAAACTGATCGAAACGATCGAATCAGCCTACGATACATATCCCATTGTGTTTGGAATGGGGGTAAAACGCTAGGGATGGCAGGCGGTGGGTTTTGTTTCGAGGTCAAAAATAAAAGTTGCTTTTTGAAATTAAATAATTAAATAAATATATGTATTTAAATAAAACCCCTCTCCCCATACCTCTCTCTCCTCCTTTACAGATCGAAAAAAAAAACCAAGCTGCCCTCGTTGACCCCGCCTCCCTTCGACTCCACGCCCACCCCGCCTCCACCTGACGCGAGCGCCACCATCACCTCCCCCTCTTCTCGCCGTCCCTCTCCTCCTACAGCTCCTCTCCGTTAACCTCGAACGAAACCCCAGCCCTCCAGATCGAAGCCCTAGCCCCCACCTATTGCGAGCCCCAGCGCAACCCATCTCCGCCGCCGCCCCTGCCGATTCTCCCCGCCACCACCTCGTCCAGATCCCGACCGCGGCTCAGCACCCCCTTCCTCCAGGCGCGCAGAAAACCCTCCATCCCCTCTGAAGAAATTAATAGTGAGCCCCCTTTTTTATTTTATTTTATTTTAAATTCAGTTTGTTTGTTTATTTAAATACATTGTTTAAATTCCTTTTTTTCCTTTATCTATAAATACTTAGTAAGAAATGATTTTTAGAAATAAAAAGTTAGGAATTTTTATCGCTAGAAAGGTTGTGATTTTAGCATAGAAAAGAATTGATTTTTTTAATGTAGAAAAGAATCGATTTTTTTATAGTTTAGAAGACGAGATTTTTTATACATGAAAAGGCGATTTTTATATTATAGGAAGGATAAAAATATAATTTTTATAATATAGAAAGGTTAAAAATATAATTTTTATACTAATGGCATATTAAAAATATGATTTTTATATAGGTAGGATAGTAAAAATATGATTTTTAGTGAAGTAAAAATACGATTTTTATATTATATAGATAGTAAAGATTTGATCTTTATATTTAAAAAGGAGAAATCTTTATATGAAGAATTGCGTGATAAAAATATAATCTTTATTAGATGAACATCATTGTAAAAATAGAATTTTTATCTATATAATAGCGGTATAAAAATATGATTTTTATATACATAGCAACAATATGAAAATGTGATTTTTATATACGTAGTGAATACGGATGACGAAAGTGATGAAAGAAGAAACGGCGGAGATTTTCTACCTATGAAGAGTCGTAGCGTTTGAATTAGCTAGTCGGTGAGAACTTCTCACTTTAAATTTTCTTTTCTAGTTTAAAAATATATATTAGGATGCAGACGGTGCTTAGCAGCACCCGACACCCATCGTCCACAGACCATGGACGGCTTGTATGCTTGTTTGATGTGTTGTGAAATTTGTTTGTGATGTTGATGTGAAATCGATAATATAGATTAATGTGGTGAAATAAATTAATTATCGTTAAAAAATATAATTTTTAACGTGAATATGAATATAGTGAATGTGAATAAATAAATATTTATAAACAAATCAGCCGATTTGTTTATGTACACCTATTTGAAGGATATTGATTTGGATGATAAATTGTACACATCGCCCAACTGCACAAATAATATTCAGTGTTTGTGGATTGAAACTCCACACGGGTGTTGGGATGATATTTGGCATACACTAATCCCAATTATTTAATTGTATGTCGATCGATTGGTCGACGGGCTGTGTAAGCGTTAATTATTTATATTTGATGCTTATGCAGTTGTGTGGTGCACTTTGGATGATGGTTGATTGTTTATCGCTGCTATTATACACATGTGTTGTATGGAATCCATATAATTAACGTTATATGGTAATTGATTGGGCCTAATTCCAATTGGGAAAAAATATAAGAATATTAGAATATAAAAAAATTCATGTGTTGAAACTATTCATGTGTTGAGTAAAATATTTTAATAATAAAATTTACATCTTTATCATATTTGAAATTAGAAACTACTTTACGGTTGGAATCTGATTAAAAATCAAACGATAGATACCATAGTTTTATAAAATATATTACATAACAAAAATAGTCGTGTGTTCAAAGTACTCATGTGTTGAGATTAGTCATGTGTTGAAAGAAATATATATTCATGTGTTGAATAGAATAAATATTCATTTGTTGAATAGAATAACGAATTTATTGAAATATATAAAGCCGTGTTGATTAGAGTTGCGCTATTTTGACGTGAACGATATTATATCGATTATATTCATTTTTATAATGAATATAGAAAAGGTAGTGATTTCAAAATATAACGTTTTGAAAATATTATCATTTATATAGTAATGATATGAAATATTCAGTTTTGATCTGAAATTGAATATAGAGTTGAAATGGTTTTGAAAACGAATTTAAACGATTTATAAAATACGTTTTAAAAGGAAATCGACGAAATATATAATATATATATATTATATATATAATGGCCTGAATAGAACGCGCTGCGCCGCGGCAGTTCGTGTATTTCGACCATTGACTTCGAATTGACATTACGGGAGATCCGACCGTCGGATTCTCCTAAAACCGGAACCATTGGGTTCGTATCGAAAAGATCTTTCTAACGAATATTAGAAATTTGAAATCTAACGGTTGGATTTGGAATTATGTCCAAATCAAATTTGGAAAAGGTCGCTGTAAGTGTAGTTCGATGGCCGTAGATGGAAATCGACTGTACGGGCCATGATAAAATTATTAAAAATATCAATAATTTGTGTAGAATCATAAGAAATGATTTGTGAAGAATTGGGATGAAAAACTCCATATTTGAAAAGATAAAAATAGATTTTTATCGAAATGAACTAGTTTTGAACTAGAATTAAAATCAATTTATTTTAGAAATAAATAAATTGAATTTAGAAGTGGTTTTAAAAATAATCAGAATTTTCAATACGTGAATTGGGATGGATTTGAATCGAAATTATCTTCGGAATATTTGGATGTTGGATTTCGTGATTATACAGGTATAGGTGAGGGAGTTTGAAAGATATATTTATATCGTTATTTCCAATACGATATTTGTTGGTTTCAGAATTTGATATTGAATATAAGCCGGTATATTTTCTATTCAGAGCCTTGTATTTAATATCAAATATGATTTGGGTTTGTCGTGAATCGTGTTTTAGATGACATTGGTTCTTTAACCCAGTTGAAGACAGGATATTGATTTTTTGGAAGATTAAAACGAAGTGGAGTTTTAATGAATCTTTAATTAGATTGAAATGTGAATTGATAATTTATATTATCAAATCTGAAAAGTTATCGAGAATGGAGTATCACCAGTTTTTCTCCAAAGCGATAGTTAAATCTTTAATTAGATTTGAACGTGAAATGGCAATTAATTTTACCGATAACACCGTGGTGTTAGATATGGAGTATTACCAGTTTTGCTCCATGGGATGAATAGGTTGGGATTGGGAAATAAAATAAATAATTACTTCGGTGTGGTTCGCTAATCCCGACTAGTTTGGAAAACCATAACATGGTTTGAAATGATATCCAAAGGAAGATTAAAGAATAAATTTAGAAGAATTTATCTTTGATAAAATTAATAGGAACCTTTCCCTAAGAATGTGATTTTGTGAATAAAAGAATATTCTGGATTGGAATGAGGCGTATGTTGTGTTTGTGTAACACGTTTTTATTATATACGCGGGTTATTCAGAAAGATCGGGTTTATCCCATTCTGAATAACTGATTCAACGTTGAGTCGAAGATGAAGACGGTGGTTGAAGACCGGAAGTCTTCACATCGGTTGGGTGATTGCTGATGATCTCGATTGGGTTGTACACCCCAGAGGAGAGAAACAGTTGGTGATCGTCCAGACGTACTTGGAGATCGATGGATATGCGAGGAAAGTGCCTCCGGTTTCGTTCAGACCCAGAACGAACTTGTAAAGGGATTGTGTGTCTGACATTGGATTTTATTCTGTGTTGATTAATCTCTATTAAATATACATCTGTTTGGCGGCGGAGAATTTATACTCTTGCTTAACGCCCTTCTCTGAGACGTACGAGCTCAGAGGTTGTATATCGATGGACATCAGTCGCGTGGAGTGAATTGGCCGTGTGGCACGCCTAAGTGGCAGATGATCAAGGCTTCTGTTGAAAAGGAAAGTCTTGTGGTTGATGATCAAAGCACGGCCTGTGTGGCGCAGCTTTGTGTATAACGTGAATTAGCGAGCCTCACACCTCGATATGAGTCAAAAACGGGATAGTGACTGCAGGGAGAGCACGACGTTTCTTTCTAGCTAGTGGTGGTGTCAGTGCTTAAACTGGCTTACATTTATATACTTTTCACCCATGTGGTTGTTGGAATGCGAGGCGCCTCGGATATAGGTCTGTTAGGACCGGGAAACGTGTGCTCAGGAATTGCCAATCCTCCAAAGTTAGGTGAGGACCGGCCCTGAAGATCCAAGGATTGTTGTGTGCGGTCCTGGGACATTTGCTAGAGTGTCTCGAATGGAGAGGAGCTTGCCCCTTGCCTCGTCTCATGACGGAAATCCAATTTCCAATACGTGATATTGCGGTTTTAATTGTAGAACTAGTATGGCGACATGATATATGGTACCCATGTCGTCTATGATTGATATTTATGATTGAAATTGTTTTGACACTATACACTTATAATATTATCAAATGATTTGTTTTAAACGTACCAAGCATGTTTGGCTATTATAAGGGAAAACCCTATCCTCCGGCTTGCGTTGCATTGTGTGATGGGACCTGGGTCTTATAAAAGCTTCATTTTTTCAAAGAGTATTGCGCTGTTTTGTTATATGCACTAGTATTCTTGGGAGGAAACCCGTTCCGTGTTATACAGCGTGGTCCCTTGAATTGCTATCTTTTAAAGTAAAGTTTTAAATAACTGTTTTAGTTCTCACACCAGTCACATGACTGACCTGGAGTTTATTGTTTTAACCTAAACTCTGGGTGCCCCTATTTTCCACACGAGCAGCTAGTAGTTTCGGTTTTGCAGATTTATATTCACAGGAACCTGGTTTACAGCTGGAATGATATCCGGAAAGCTCTGTATCCATATATCTCTTTCAGTTGTGTTTTGTATTATTTTCCGCTGCGATGTATTTAAATGTAATTTATTGTAATCTCTGGTATTTATTGTATAACATTTATTCATACTCTGTATATTCTTGTATTTTGATGGAATTGTTGTAATAAACAATGAAATGTCCTTCTGTTTGCGTTCCAATTTGTCCTATTCTCAAAACGATCAGGGGTTCTGAACGGTCTTTGTCGGTTTAACGACCGATTCAGATCGAGCGAAATTCCTCACTGTTACACAATCAATGATTCGTGATGCTCATAAAAGGGAAATCGTAGATCATTCTGAGGTCTTTCGATTGATGCCAGTTTGATCAAATTCCGTGGTGCGTGGTTTTCGATTTCTACTCCCCAAGGAGTTGTCTTCATCCGCGATTTCAGGTCGGCTTAGGGGTTCGAGCGGCGCAGCGTTCATGACAGTGGTGGTGGGCTCTGGCGCGCTTCGAGTGGTGCCTTCTGATCGACGACGGAGGCATGCTGGTGGCGTGCGACATTGAAGAAATGGGAGGAACTCATTTCGGCAGTGATCTGGAGAGGGCTAATTCGATGAAGAAAGGTTTTAATTATTATTATTTTTATTTATTTTACTTAAGCAATTGAATTGTTTTAAATTTCAGTTTTTAAATGAATTAATCTGTTTTAAATTTTGGATTTAAAAACCTGAAAAACACAGATTTAAAAACATGAAAGAACATAGATTTAAAAAAAATGTAATAGTTTAAAAAAGCAATTTTTAAATAGAAGCAGCGTTATAAAAAGAGAATTTGATATATATATATATATATATATAGTGAAGATAAAGTTTTGATTTATATATATATATATATATATATATATATACAGTAGTGAAATCAAATTGTGATTTTTATATTGAAAGTGAACAAATAAAAATGTGATTTTTATATTGAAAGTGAACAAATAAAAATGTGTTTTTTTATATTGAAAGTGAACAAATAAAAATGTGTTTTTTATATTGAAAGTGAACAAATAAAAATGTGGTTTTTATTTTTAAAGATAGCGGTTTAAAAATATAATTTTTATCTGTATAGTTGCGGAATAAAAATATAATTTTGTTATGAAGGCGAAGTAAAAATATATGAATTAGAAATAAAAATGTGATTTTTATTTATTGGAATGAAGCAATAAAAATATAATTTTTATTATGAACAGTGTGGTAAGGACTGCATTGGTATTTCAAACAAATCCAAACGGTTCAGAAGTTCAGAAGAAAAACTGGCGGAGTGGAACCCTCGGTGAGAACTTCTCACTTTTATTTTATTTCTAGTTTAAAATATATACTAGGATGCAGACGGTGCTTAGCAGCACCCAACACCTGTCGTCCACAGACCATCGATGACTTGTTTGTTTGATTATCGTGTTGTGAAATTTGATTGTGTGATGTGGAATGAAATAAAATATTTTATAGTGGAAAATATTTTATAGTTAAAAATATGATTTTTGACGTGTATATAAAATAAATAGTAATAAACAAATCGGACGATTTGTTTATGTACACTGATTTGACTTATATTGATTGGGACGATAAATTTTACACATCGCCCAACTGCACAAATAAAAATATGTGTTTGTTGATTTGAAACCCCACACGGGTATTGAGATGATATTTGACGTACACTAATCCCGATTGTTTAGTTGTATGACAATCGATGGGTTGACAAATTGTGTAAGCGTTAATTATTTATATTTAATGCTTATACAGTTGTGTGGTGCACTCTGGATGATGGTTGATGATTTATCGTTGCTATTATATACATGTGTTGTAGGGAATCCATATAATTAACTTTATATGGTAATTGATTGGGCCTCATTCCGATTTGGAAAATAAGGAATATTATAAAAAAAATCATGTGTTGAATAGAATAAATATTCATGTATTGAATAGAGAATAAATATTCATGTGTTGAGTAGAAAATAAAATTTATATTCATGTGTTGAGTATAAAATATATTCATGTGTTGAGTAGAAAATAAAATATATATTCATGTGTTGAGTAGAAAATATATTCATTTCTTGAATAGAAAATAAATTCATGTGTTGAATCGAAATAAAAATTCATGTGTTGAATAGAATAAATATTCATGTGTTGAATAGAATAAACATTCATGTGTTGAATAAAAGCCGTGTTGACTGGATTGACGCCATTTTGACGTGAACGATATTTATATCGATTTTATAATGAATATAGAAAAGAAAGTGATTTCAAAATATAACGTTTTGAAAATATTATCATTTGTATATCGATGATATGGAATATTCAATTTTGATTCGAAATTGAATATGAAGTTGAAATCGTTTTGAAAACGAATTTTAAACAATTTATAAAAATACGTTTTGAAAGGAAATCGACGAAATATATATAGTATATATTATATATATAATGGCCTGAATAGAACGCGCCGCGCCGCGGCAGTTCTCGAATTTCGACCATTGACTTCGAATGGATATTACGGGAGATCCGACCGTCGGATTCTCCTAAAACCGGAACCGTTGGGTTCGTATCGAAAAGTGCTTTCTAACGAATATTAGAAATTAGAAATCTAACGGTTGGATTTGGAATTATGTCCAAATCAAATTTGGAAAAGGTAGTTGTAAGTGCAGTTCGATGGTCGTTGATGGAATTCGACTGTACGGGCCTTGATAAAATTATTAAAAATAGTAATAATTTGTGTAAAATCATAAGAAATGATTTGGAAAGAATTGGGATGAAAAATTCCAAATTTGAAAAAATAAAAATAGAGCGAAATAAACTAGTTTTGAACTAGAATAATAATTTATATATTTTTAAATAAATAAATTGGATTTGAAAGGGTTTTAAAAGTAACCAAAAGTTTCAATAATTAAATTGGAATGGAATGTGATTTTGGGTTTATAATGAACCGTGTTAAAAATGGAATTGGTTCTTTAACCAGCTAAGGACAGGATGTGATTTCCCAAGTTAAATAATCATAGATAGTGATAATTGGGAAGATTAAAACCAAGTGGAGTTTTAATGAATCTTTAATTAGATTGAAATAATCGAGAATGAAGTATCACTAGTTTTGCTCCAGGCGATTGTTAAATCTTTAACTAGATTTGAACGTGAAATGGTAATTGAATTTACCGATAACACCGTAGTGTTAGATATGAAGTATGACCAGTTTTACTTCATGGGATGAATAGGTTGGGATTGGGAAATAAAGTAAATGATTACTTCGGTGTGGTTCGCTAATCCCGACTAGTTTGAATTGATATTCAAAGGAAGATTAAAGTATAAATTTAAAGAATTTATCTTTAATAAAATTAATGGGAACCTTTCCCAAAGTATAAGAATATTTGAATAAAAGAATATTATGAATTGGAATGAGGCGTATATTGTGTTTGTGTAACACTTGTTTATTATATACGCGAGTTATTCAGAAAGACCGGGTTTATCCCATTCTAAATAATTGATTCGACGTGGTGTCGAGGATGAAGACGGTGGTCGAAGACCGGAGGTCTTCACATCGTTTGGGTGATTACTGATGATCTTGATTGGGCTTTATACCCAAGAGGAGGGAATCAGTTGGTGATCGTCCAGATGTACTTGGAGATCGATGGATATGCGAGGTACAAGGTGCCTTCGGTTTCGTTCAGACCCAGAACGAACTTGTAAATGGACTGTGTGTCTGACATTGGATTTTATTCTGTGTGATTGATTTTTATTAAATATATATATCTTTTTGGCGGCGGAGGATTTATTCTCTTGCTTAACGCCCTTCTCTGAGACATACGAGCTCAGGGGTTATATATTGATGGATATCAATCGCATGGAGTGAATTGCCTGTGTGACATGCCTAAGTGGCAATTGATCAAGGCTTTTGTTGAAAAGCAAAGTCTTGTGGTTGATGATCAAAGCACCGCCCGTGAGGCATTGCTTTGTGTAACGTTGATTCGCGAGCCTCACACCCCGGTTGTGAACCAGAAACGGGAGAGGACTTCAGGGAGGGCATGCGTTTCTTTCTAGCTAGGGTGGTGTCAGTGACCTACCAGCCCTGACATTTATATTATTTTCACCTGTGTGGTTGTTGCTGTTGCGAGGTGCCTCAGATATATCGGTGACTGTGTGGAGCCGATGGAGTCATTTGGCTCATTTACGCCCCAAAGGGTGGGGAAACGCAGTGTTCAGGCATTTTAATCCACATCGGTGGACCGGGCCTGACGATCCAAGGTGCAGTTGCTGCTGTCCCTGAGACATGGTAGGCTAGATTGTCTTGAAACGGTGAGGACGATCCCTGCCTCGGTTCACAGATGGAAATCCAACTTCCAATACATGACTTTGCGGTTTTGATTGTATAACCTATATATGGCGACATAGTGGTATAGGGCACTTATGCCGTCTATGATTGATACTTATGATTTGAAGTTGTTTTATACACTATACACTTATAGTAATAATAAAACATGAAATTTCACGTACCAAGCATTCTTGGCTATTATAAGGTAAAAACCCTATCCTCCGG
Source organism: Allium sativum (assembly GCA_030737875.1). Lineage (NCBI taxonomy): Eukaryota > Viridiplantae > Streptophyta > Magnoliopsida > Asparagales > Amaryllidaceae > Allium > Allium sativum. Next base: position 472,088,301 of record CM060909.1, read on the forward strand.
TTTGCGTTGCATTGTGTGATGGGACCTGGGTCTTATAATAGCTTCATTGTTCTTTATTTAGCATTGAGCTGTTGTTTTATGCACTAGTATTCTTGGGAGGAAACCCGTTCCGTGTTATACGGCATGGTCCCTTGATTTACCTAACTTTAAAATAAAGATTAACAACTGTTTTAGTTCTCACACCAGTCACATGGCTGACCTGGAGTTTATTGTTTTAACCTAAACTCTGGGTGCCCTTATTTTGACACGGGCAGCTAATAGTTTTGGTTTTCCAGATTTATACTCACAGGGTCCTGATTTACAGCTGGAACGATACTCGGAAAGCTCTGTATCCTTGTATTACTTCTAGTTGTGTTTTGTATTATTTTCCGCTGCGATGCATTTAAATGCAATTTAAATCTCTGATATTTTATGTGTAATATTTATTCAAACTCTGTATATTCTTGTATTCTGACGGAATTGTTGTAATATACAATGAAATATTCTTCTGTTTGCGTCCCAATGTGTCTTGTCCTCAATTCAATCCGGGCTTTCCTTACCGGGGAAGTTATGGGACCTTACAGATTTATTTGCAAAGGTCATATCTGTAATGCGATGACGAACATACTTTTTGATATGTACTACAACAAGACAACTGCAAAGGATGATTGGATGCATTAGAGGCAAAGTATCTAATGGAAGACGCAATTAGTAAGAAATTTTTAGCCATCAAATTTTTTAATTACAAAATGACTGATGATCATTCAGTAGTAGAGCAATTCATTGAAATCATGCACATACTTAACCAATTCAGTCAACATAAATTAAATATGGACGAGGAGATTAAGGTCTCATCGATAATAGACAAATTACCCCCTTCTTGGAAAGATCAGAGGAAACAACTGAAACATAAGAAGGAGGATATGAGTCTAGACGGCCTTGCACAGTATCTGCAAGTTGAACAACAACTTAGACAGAAAGATGCTCAAGATGAAACAATTGTTAATACATCAAAAGTCCATATGGTGGAGGAAAAGAAAGAAAATAATGCTTCAAATAAATCTTCTAATAAGAAGAGGAAAGGGCATAACAACAATAATTCCCAGAACAAGAAAAGAAAAAATGGTTGTTACTTTTGTGGTAAACCAGGACATTTCAAAAGGGATTTGTCACTTCTGGAAAAAGAAGCAACAATCTAAGAAAGAAAAGTTTGCAGCAGTCATATCAGAAGTGAATATGATTGAACAAGACAAGTCTTGGTGGATTGATTCTAGTGCTACTGAGCATATCTACATAGACAAGAATCAATTCAAGAAACTAGAACCAACCATAGATGAAGAATACTTATACATGGGAAATTCAGCAAAGGTGAAGGTCAAAGGGAAGGGGATTGTTGATCTGGAATTCACGTCCGGAAAAGTTCTGACATTGAATGATGTATATTATGTACCTGAAATTAGGAAGAATATGGTTTTAGGAAGTCTTCTTAATAAGTATGGTCTCAAACAAGTCTTTGAATCCGACAAATATGTGTTGACCAAAGGCGATGTGTTTGTAGGAAAAGGGTACATGTGTGATGGTATGTTTAAACTGAATGTTGATATTAATAAAAGTATGAATTATGCTTATATTGTTGACTCATTTTCATTATGGCACAATATATTAAGACATGTTAATCATAAATGTATGCTTGATATGATATTAATGAATCTTCCCAAACATCAAAATGATATGCTAGATAAGTGTAGGATATGTTCATTAACCAAGATCACTAGAAAACCATTTCCTAATAAAACAGAAAGTGCAAAAAAATTGTTACAACTTGTTCATAGTGATGTATGTGATATGCATAGTACTCCTACTAGAGGTGTAAAGAAATATTTTGTCACATTCATAGAAGATTATTCAAAATATTGTTATGTTCATCTTATGCATGCTAAAAGTGAAGTGTTAAATTCATTTATGTCTTATAAAACTGAAGTAGAAAGCCAATGTGATGCTAAAATAAAAACACTTAGATATGATCGGGGAGGCGAGTATCAATTTCCTAAATATTGTGAATCAGTAGGAATTATACATGAAACATCTATTGCTTATACTCCGCAACAAAATGGAGTGGCTGAAAAGAAAAATAGAACACTTACCGAAATGGTAAATGTAATGTTGTGTAATTCTGGACTTAATACTACAGGGGTGAAGTTTTACTTACCACATGTTATATTCTGAATAGGATACTTCATAAGAAAAGTAAAATTACTCCTTATGAGCTTTGGAAGAAAAGAAAACCAAATCTTCATTATTATCGAGTTTGGGGATGTAGAGCAATTGTTCGATTACCTAAACTAAAAATAAGAAAATTGGGACAAAAGGCTATCTAGTGCATATTCTAGGATATGCTCAACATAACAAAGGATACAGTTTTTAGTAATAAAACCTAATAGCTCTATAGAAATAACTACAGTAATAGAATCAAGGGATGCAGTGTTTTATGAAAATAGATTCACATCTATTCAAAATAAACCGATTCATCAAACGGTGGAGGTCAATACACCTATTAATGAAATGGTGGAGGTTAATGAGCCAATTGTTGAACCTGTAGAAAACACCGATGGAAATAACGACGAAAATGGTGAATCTCTTAGGAGAAGTAAACGAAGAAGGATAGAAAAATCTTTTGGACCATACTTCGTTGTATATTTGGTTGAAGGATCTAGAAATAACGTAGAGCATCAATTAATGATATCTACAAACCTAGAATCTGATCCTTTAACATATAAAGAAGCAATGAAATCACAAGATTCATCATTTTGGTAAGAATCCATAAATGATGAAATGGATTCTATTATGGGGAATAATACATGGAAACTAGTAGATTTACCTGCTGGTTCTAAGCCAGTAAGGTGTAAATGGATATTTAAGAAAAAGTTAAAAGCTGATGGCACAATCGAAAATTTTAAAGCTAGATTAGTTGCCAAAGGATTCACACAGAAAGAAGGAATAGATTATTTTGATACATATGCCCCAGTAGCAAGAATTTCAACTATTATGACTTTAATTGCATTAGCTTCTATATATAATTTTGAAATTCATCAAACGGACGTCAAGAATGCATTTCTAAATAGAGAACTTGATGAAGAGATATATATGTCTCAACCAGAAGGTTTTGTAATGCGTGGACAAGAGCATAAAGCATGTAAACTTATCAAATCACTTTGGTCTTAAACAAGCACCAAAGTGATGGCATGGAAAGTTTGATAAAACTATTACATCCAATGGTTTTAGGATCTTTGAATCTGACAAATGTGCCTATAGCAAGTTTCATTCGGGTAAAGGTGTAATTATGTGCCTTTACGTAGATGATATGCTTATATTTGGAATGGATGCTTCGAGTATTGAAGAAACTAAAAGAAATCTATCTTCATGCTTTGACATGAAAGATATGGGAGTAGCTGACATGATTCTTGGAATAAGAATCCCAAAAACAAAAGATTGGTTATCAATTACCCAGTCTCATTACATTGAATTTTTTTTGAAAAGGTTTAATCTATTCGATTGTAAACCTATGTCTACTCTGTTTGATCCAAATATGCAGTTAGACACTAATACTGGAAGAGCTATAGAACATTTGGAGTATGTTAGAGTTATTGGAAGTCTGATGTATGCAATGACATGCACATGACCAGATATTGCCTATGCTATTGGCAAAATGAGTAGATATACTAGTAACCCTAGCAATATCCACTGGAATGCAATACATAGAATTTCAAAGTATTTAAAAGGTACCATAAATTATGGTATACATTACAATGGTTATCCGAGTGTAATAGAAGGATACACAGATGCTAGCTGGAACACTGGAAGTGAAGATAATAAATCAACTAGTGGATGGATATTCACTCTTGGTGGGGGAGCAATATCCTGGGCCTCAAAGAAACAAACATGTATTGTTGATTCAATCATGGCTGTTGAGTTTATAGCACTAGCTTCTGGTAGTAAAGAAGCGAAATGGTTAAGGAATTTATTATTAGAAATTCCTGTGTGGCCAAAACCTATGTCACCAATAGCTGTGCATTGTGGTAGTCAATCTACATTATCATAAGCATACAACAATGTATATAATGGTAAATCTAGACATATTGGTATAAGACACAGTTTGGTTAGGCAAATGCTCACTAAAGGGGTAATTACCATAGATTTTGTGAGATCTAGCCAGAATTTGGCAGATCCATTTACTAAAGGACTTGCAAGGAACTTAGTGATAAAAACATCATAGGGAATGAGTTTAAAGCCTATACAATACAATCGCTAATGAAAGAAACTCAACTCAAGATAATAAAGAAATTTGTTATCTTGATTTCAAAGAGCAAAAGTACTTCATATGTTTGCGGTTGGAAGCACTATAATATATACTCTGAAAGACTAAGTATTATACATTCCAAGGAAAAGTGCTTGGTACTTATAATGACAAGGAGAGGATGTTCTGCTTAGAACTTAATAGGTTTATAACAGATATACTATTGAGGTGTGTGTTATAAGTCACTTCTGATAAACCTACCTATATGAATGCAACGAAGGTGGTGCAGCCTTCTGCGAGATTTTGGCTTGATCTCTAAGGGCATTTCATGAAAGAAGATACAGACCCAAGGCTAATCTATGGGTCGGGCAAACTACTATCTAAAAATATGAAAATGGTGATAATCACATCCAGTAGATCATATAGGATCGATGGTTCAATGCTTAGTCAACCACTCCATCCTGATATACTTTGATGGGTTTTCACTACGTATAGATTCAAGTTAGTAAGACATCTATACTTATGCACAAATTTTCTTGCATATAAATGACAATAGGAATTTATTTAAAATTTGGTGGAGGATTGTTAGAGGAAAATTGAAATAAGGGAAAAAATTATTTGTCTCACATCATGAGATATAAAATAGTATGCAACTATATGTGTAAAAGCATGATGTGTTATATCAAAAGAAAGAGGAGGAGAGATAAGGCAAGAACATAACATACATGACATTTGCATGCACATTAACATTTAAAAGGTCAAAAGATGGGCTTTGGGCCTTGGGGCTCTTGGGGTCTTGTGATTAGATGGGCCTTGAAATGCCGATGTGGTTATTGTACAGCAGATCGATTTTGTTTTGCTTGTAGGAATTATCAGTCGACTAGTGCTATTTGCACCAGCCCACTGCTGCAGAATTTTAACATTATCAGTCGACTGGTTATTTACTTACCAGTCGACTGGTCATGTTTGTACTGGCAGGGTTTGTTTGATTTCAAACAAACAGACAGGACTATTTAAAATTAACCATCTTATGCTCTAACCAGTCGACTGGTACTATATATACTAGTCGACTAGTACGAACAGTTGCGTTTGTTTCTGAAAAGAAACAGACGCTACTGTTTGAAGAGTTGCAATCTTTTTTGAATAGAAGCAACCGTATCTCCTCGCTGCTATATAAACTGGATCGCATTTAGGTTTAGAATCACTTGAATTACTTCTCTACATCTTCTTTTTAATTCATACTCTGCCATTTCTTAAATATATTTCAAAAGGGTTCTAGTTCCTGCGGGATAGAATTCAAATCTCTTCTCACTACAGATGATTAAATCCAGATAGTGAATCGTCGTGTTTGTGCAGCCACGTCGATTAAAGATATTCAATATCTGCTCCATTGTATCTTCAAACAGATTTGCCATTACTCGTGCACACAAGATAAGATGGCAAATACTATTTTTGGATAGCGATATATACATCGTGCCTCGGAGATTTTCCAGAGAATCAACGATGAATTTAGTCCAACAATTTAAAATGGTGGGTTGTCACAGTTGTTATCAGATCTTAGGTTGAGCAATGTTTATCCCTTAAAAACCGCACACATGTTGGTTTATTAATTCTATGATAGTATTATGGATCGGACATCATTAGGATTTGTCACGCAAAATGCTCCTCAATGTACTCAGGCGGTCTGTGAAAGGACGGAGACGACTACACATTACGAAGGGTTAAGTACGGCCGGGAAAGTTGCATATAATAGAATGGTCAGGGAGTCTGCTCAAACACAGCCATGGTTAGTTGCACGACATAGTTTAAACTTACAAAGAAGTCGTGCATGCAAGACCATTCCAAGAACGGCACGACACAAAGGCTCACACATCATGGAAGGGTCGCCCCGCTCATCCTTGTATCAAAAAGTTTGATTGAACAAAGCAAGGAGAAGAACCACCCCATCAGTCAAACAAGAGTTCAAAAATACCAGAGATCGCACACGCGCTCTATGTCCACTTACATATTACAGCCATAGTCGTTCGTCCCTCAATCTGTCATTACTATTTCAATTGGATGTTCTCTTCCAATTAAGGTGCTGGTCGCCCATCCGCCTGCAATCAAACACGGCCACTTTAACTAACCCACTCACCTGCATAGGATCACTCACCTAAAGTTGTTCGCGACATAGGAAGTCGCTCACTCTCACAGAGTCGCACGCTCTTATAAACTCACTTTTTCTGAACAGCTGGGGACGGTCATTGACAGCTAGCTACAACCGAGCGGTGGTATGTTCGTAATAAATAGGACAAGCAACTTGGATGAATTGAGGTTCAAACCTCCATAAGGGCTCATATATAAACGGGTCACACCCTCCACCAAGAAAGGGGACCTCTGGCCACCGCGAAGTGCTGCTAAATTCCATCCTTAGCCATTCCTTGAACATTTCATCCGTGATCATCATCACCATCCGAAGATCTTTCATCCATTTGGCCATGGCGTCTGTCAAAATCCTATAGGTGCAAAAGATCAGAGACCTCCTTCGTCGCCTACTCGTCCTTCTCCATCATAGATCCTTCCACTCCTCCACTGAATCTTGTGAATCTAAACGAAATTTGTATGTAAAAGTGAGAATATATTGAGTAAATAAGAAGATGTACAAATATCAAGAGCTGATATGTCTTGTAATCATCATCATGATAATGCAAATTCCATTCATGGTGGATATAGGCCTAACACAAGGCTGAACCACTTTAAAATCTCGTATCCATTTTATTTTCCTTGGCATTTTTACTTTCAATTGTTGTTGAGTATGGCTCCACTTATTTTCTAATCATATTGGTGAAGTACATTCATTGTACCCTTGGTGTTTGAACCATTTTTTGTGAAAACAATTGGCGCCCACCGTGGGGCTGGTTCTCATATCCTTCCTTCACACTTCCTTCTAAATTTCAGCAACCTACAGTCAGAATCCTGAACTTCCCTCTTTTCTCGAAGCCAAGGCCGGTTCAAAGAAAAATAACAAATCCAGTAAAAATACCACGGCCGTTGGGGATGTTCGTGATGATGAAACCACACCGTAGACTTTGAATTGAGAAGTTGAAGAATCCTCTAGGCCATCTGTAACAAGAGATGAATTGATTGTGACCGTGACCGGTTTGAATGATAAAATGGATGCCACAACCAAAATGATGATGGAAAGGCTTGAAGCCTTGATTAATACTCGAGCCAATCTTCCACCACCAAATGCTATGAACAATGCTAACAAAAGAGAGGACTCTTTAACCTTAGACCCTAATCGACCCCGCTTCTTAGTGGGAGATAAGGAAGAGGCCGACATTGAGGACTCTAAGGTCAGATCTCTGCAGCTTACAAAGAAGCGTGCGGTTCAAAGCACCGCAAGTCCTCTTAAAAGAAATGAAAGGCGTCGGAGCTCGAACCACGTTCATACCAGCAAAAACTTAGATGCCAGTCCAGGGGAGCGAGTGAATGATGAGAAACGCATTGCATATATGATCCAGCAGATAATGAAAGGAAAAACAACCCGGAAGGATGAAGAAAAAGAATGGGAATTTTCACCCAGTAAAGACCCATTTACAGAACGTATCCGTCAAGCAAAATTCCCCAAGAAATTCACACCCCCAACAGATGAGATAAAGTATGATCAGCACATGAATGTAGTCAGGGCGACCGATGAGATAAAGTGCTTATACTTTCATGTATGCCTGGAAGGTGTAGCCTCGCTGTGGTTTACCAGACTCCCACCTAAGTGCGTTGATCAATTTGCTGACTTGGCACGAAGATTTCAAGACCAGTTCCGCCTACAAACTACCAAAGCAAGGGATGTAATGTCGCTCAGCGAGATGGAACAGAAGTTTGGAGAAACCATTAAATCTTTCCTTACATGATTCCATGCCACGACGGCTGAAGTCATAGAACCAGAACCCTGGTATTTGCTAGCAGCCCTAAAAGGTGCTATTGATAAGAAATTGGAATTTGGGAAATGGCTCAAAATGAAGAAACCCAAGACTCTAAAAAAAGTTCTATAAGAAAGATGAGGAGTATATGATCATGGAAGATGATGCTCCGAATGTCCAGAAGGTCACAGAAAACAGCACTGTCAAAGAAGGAAAAAGCAATGAGTTCCGAACGGAGCAGAAAAATGACTTTGGGAAAAAGAGGGGGAGTGATGAGAAGGACAACAAAGCTTATAAGAAGGCGCGACTTTACAAGCTTTCAGAATTGACTCTTTTAAACGAGACTCCAGAGAGAATTTACTCCACCACCAAGGGTTCAAGCATCTTTCCCCAGATGAAGCCTCAGAAGATTACTGAGCAACAAGCAAACTCTAGTAAGTTCTGTCGGTTTGATAACCAACCAGGGCACAACACTAATGAATGTCGGCACCTGAAGAGTTTAATCGAGGAGCTCATCAGAAAGAATCAACTCCAACAGTATGTGAAAAATCCCCAAAACCCGCTAGCTGCACAAGGACACGGTAATACCGTTAGCCAACTCGACTCAGGAGAGAAAGCTCAAATATCTGTTGATTCAAGACTAGTAATCAATATGGTATGTAGAGGGCCTCATCCGGCTGGAAGCAGCTGGGCAGACATGGAATAGTATGCTAGCGAGTTGAAAGGAGCTTCAAAAGAAGAAAGATGCATGGTCCTAAACAATGAGTTGCCGATGAAAATGCCTAGAACCTCAACCGATGACGTGGTGTTCAGAGATAAGGATGCTTATGGATTAGTTACACCAACTATTGATACCATGGTAATTACAATTGGTCTTGATCCTGCATTTGTGAAAAGAGTCCTAGCTGATACGGGGGCATCCGTTAATGTGATCTTCATCAATATATTCCGGAAAATGAATCTCTCTATGGAAGAAGTGCAGGCCTATCCGAATAAAATCCACGGGTTTACTGGACAACCCATGCAACCCATCGGTACAATAGACCTACTCGTGGAACTGGCATATGGAGAACGCAAAGTCTCTATGGTGCAGACCTTTGTCCTAGTAGATGAGTTTTCGTCCTACAATACATTCCTAGTAAGACCGACTCTCACAGGCTTTAAGATCACATTAGCTCCATGGTGCTTGATCATGAAGTTTCTAACTGAAAGGGGAACTGATGTAATTAAAGGCGACAAGATCACTACAAGGGATTGTTACGTGACAGAGCTACGCGAGGCTAGGAGAAAAGACTTGGGAAAGGATGCGGAGGCTACGCTCCGCATTCGCAAACTTCCTTTATAGCAATTAAAGAAGGGTCCCTGCACTGGCGAGCACAGCGGAGCACGAAAGGAGGTCGACCCTAGGAAGGCTAATGCAGAGGACGAAAGAGCGGCTCCGGCTGAGATCACAATTCCCATAGTTGTTAATCCAAAAGATCCAAACCGTGTGCTGAATATTGGCTCTCAATTGAGCCCAAAACTAAAAAGTCAGTTGGTTGTCTTTTTGAAGGCCAATTTAGATGTGTTCGCGTGGAACCATTCCGACATGTGCGGCATATCTCCAGATATCACAGTCCATAAACTTAACATTGATCCGCATGTACCTCCTGTCAAGCAGAAGAGGTAGACTCAGGGGCCAGAGCGATCGTGCGCCTTAAAGGAGGAAGTCGATAGGTTGATGGAGAACGGTTTCATCAGAGAATCTACTTATCCAAAATGGGTTTCCAATCCTGTGCTGGTAAAAAAAGCAAACGGTAAATGGTGAGTCTGCGTGGACTATTCAGATCTTAACAAATCTTGCCCAAAAGACAGTTTCTCTCTTCCCAGAATAGATCAACTAGTGGATTCCACGGCTGGGCATGAATTGTTGTCTTTCATGGATGCATATTCTGGTTACAACCAAATTATGATGTACGGACCAGATCAAGAAGACACAAGTTTCATTACTAATCTTGGCTTATATTGCTACAAGGTGATGTCATTTGGCCTAAAGAATGTCGGGGCAACTTACCAGCGATTAGTAAATACTATGTTCAAAAAATAGATTGGCAGGACAATGGAGGTTTATGTCAACGATATGTTGGTAAAATCAAAAAGAACAAAAGACCACTTGGAAGATCTGGCCTAAAATGTTCAATATTCTACGCCAATATGGCATGAAGCTGAATCCTTTAAAGTGTTCTTTCGGGGTCGGTTCGGGAAAGTTCCTAGGGTTTATGGTCAACACCAGGGGCACAGAGGCCAATCCAGCTAAAATATCAGCCTTAAGAGAAATGCGTACCCCAGGAACCAAGAAAGAGCTTCAGCGTTTGAATGGAAGGATTGCGGCTTTAAATCGCTTCATATCCAGAGCAATGGACAGATGTCTTCCATTCTTCAATACCCTTAGAAAAGGAAAGAAAGAGATACAACGGACTTCTGAATTCCAGAAAGCTTTCAAAGAATTAATCCAACATATGGCAACACCTCCGATGTTGTCAAAGCCTAACGACGGAGAGGATTTGTTTGTGTATCTGGCCGTGTCTGCCCACGCTCTAAGCGCATCGTCGGTAAGGGACGACTTGAAGGTTTAGAGGCCCATCTACTACATCAGTAAAAGATTAACTGGGGCAGCACTGAATTATCCAAAGCTTAAAAAACTCGCCTATTGTTTACTTATTGGCTCAAAGAAGCTCCGACCTTACTTTCAGGCTCACCCTATTAAGGTTCTCATGGATCAGCCTCTAAGGCAAGTCTTGTCCCGACCAGAGACTTCCGGGAGGTTGCTGAAATGGAATATTGAGCTTAGTCAATATGATATTACATACCACCCCCGAAAGGCAATCAATGGACAAGCTCTTGCTGATTTTATCATAGAATTTACCGACCGAGGAGAAATAAAAGAGGGATCTGATACGGAAACCAATATCCAATGGAAATTATTTGTTGATGGAGCATCAAACGATTACTGCTCCGGGGCATGAGTAGTCCTAGAAACCCTTGAAGGAAGATCTATATGTTACGCGCTAAGACTAGAATTTCCATCAACAAATAACGACGCTGAATACGAAGCCCTCATAGTGGGGATAAGGCTAGTGAGAGAATTACAGCTAAAGACCGTTCAAATTTTTAGTGATTCCCAGTTAGTGGTGTGTCAAATCAAAGGAAAGTTCCAAGCCAAAATGGTAATTTTCCGACTTATCTAACTAAGGCATTGGAGCTACTGGAAATTTTTTAACATTACACCATATCCTATATTCAAGGGAAGAAAATACCAAGGCGGATTCGTCGGCGAAATATGCAAGCACAGGAGATGCACAACTCATTGGATTGGTTCCAGTAGAAGTCCTTTCCAGCCCCAGCACAAGGCAGGCTGATATTGATTTGACCTTGGAAATGATCGATGAGCCAGACTCATGGATGACGCCAATCAAAGAATATCTCATGATTGGTGCGCTCCCAGAAGAAATTAATAACGGAAGGAAAGTCCTACGAACGGCTCTTATGTACCTCATTCAGGATGGACGGTTGTACAGATGAGGGTTTTCTACACCCTTGCTTCGTTGTGTCATAAAAAGAGAATCAAAAGCAATCATGATAGAACTACATGAAGGTGAAAACGGAGGTCATACTGGGGTCAAACCTTGGCCAAAAAGATTCTACGATATGGTTATTTTTGGCAAGATATAAACAAAGTCTCTGTGGCCTACACTAAGAAGTGCGACAGATGTCAAAGATTCGCTGAGATCCCAAGGATGCCATCCACAGATATATCCCACATGGTCAGCCCATGGCCGTTCGCTATCTGGGGCATTGATCTTATAGGGGCACTTCCCACCGCAAGATCTGGTTTCAAATATGCCATTGTCGCTGTTGATTATTTTACAAAATGGGCTGAAGCAAAACCATTGGCAACCATAACTTCAAAGAAAGTTATTAACTTTATCTTGAAGGTTTGGGGAGCCACAAAAGATAATCACAGACAAAGGAACCCAATTTGAGAGCGAAGAGTTCCAAAATTTCTGTGCCAAATACAAAATCCTGGAAAAGATTTTCAGCAGTTGCCCATTCGCAAGCGAACGGGCAAGTGGAAGCAGTAAACAAAATAATTAAGACAACTATTAAGAAGCAGTTAAAGAAATCTAAAGGTGGTTGGGCAGATGAGCTTCCACTAGCATTATGGGCATACTGTACCACTCATAAAACTGCAATTGGGCACACCCCCTTTTCCTTAGCTTACGGATCTGAAGCTATGATCCCTGCAGAATTAGAAGTTCCCACTCACAGGAGGATTCACTTTAACCAGGAGGAAAATGAAAGGTTACAACTCGAGGCCCTTGACCTAATAGACGAAAAAAAGGAAGGAAGCCAAAGTTAGAATGACGGCACATCAAAGGAGAGTAGCTAGACATTTTAATGCAAAAGTCAGATACAGGACTTTCAAGATCATAGATCTTGTGCTAAAAAAAGTAATGACTGGAACCGGGTTTTTGGAGCAAATTGGGAAAGGCCTTATATTATAAACCAAAAACTTCGAGATGGCACTTTCAAGTTGACCACCACATATGGAGTCCAAATTCCTCGAGCTTGGAATAGCGACCACATCCGTCGTTATTTTCTTTAATGCATTGTACAAATTTATGAAAAAAAAAGTTGTAGATATTTGCAAAAATTCGCATTTGAGCTATGTACATAAAAAACGATGAGTAAAGAGCTCCATTTACATGCACGAATCATATATTCGCAAACTTCTGCTAAAATTGGTTTCTTTGTGTAGGCCAACGAGCGACAAGTGGACACTGAGTCATAAAATTCTGCTTTTCATCACAAAACATCAGCCCCTTTTCTGAAAGCATCCAGCAAAAGGATTGGTACCAAGCTATATGAAGGTAGAAACAACTCAATATGTCCCACGAATTAAAGATTGCTGAATCCCATTAAAGAGGCACCTTCTCAGGTGCAGGATGCAAACTCATTAAGTCAAAAAAAACTCGACGAGAAGAGCTAGTGTCCACCTCCCAAGATAAAGCATCAAGTCAAAGGCTACTTAACACGTCCCACAGATTTAGAATTTCATTTTGCCAATCCCAACAGAGGCATTTGTTAGGTGCAGGACACGAATTCTTTGAATCGAGCAAGAATTCGATAAGAAGAACTAGTGTCCACCTCCCGGGACGAAGCATGAAAAAAACCAAGGCTGGAAACACCAGTCCTAGTGCCGGAAGGACCGCCAAAACAACTCAGAAATCCTAGCTGAAAGGGGGTAACAAAACAACTCAGAACTCCTAGCCGAAAGGGGGTAACAGAAATCCTAGTCGAAAGGGGGTACGCAATTTAGGCCTTTTTTGATAACCAAATCAAACAAGACCAAAATTGGATTGAAATTTGAAACCCAAGCCCTCCCATGGGGCACGTACTCAAAACCAATCTCCAACGAATTTGGGTCACCAAGCTAGTGAGATGTGGATTTGAGTACATCCTAATCAACAACAATGTATATTTAAGTCCAAAAGACTTGTGCCACCGGGTCTGTAAACGTACGAACGCGTGAATTCAAAAGAAAAGGGGTGGCACAAGCGTAACTAACTAAACTAAATTTTATGAAGCTGACCGCTTCCAATTCAATAAAATTAAAGTAAGCCGCTTTAAAACTGAAAAACAAGCCGGTAGCACTAAAGCTACACATCGTAAATATGATACTAACGCGCGACCGCCGTGAAATTGTAACACAAAGACACAATTAAAAATTCTATTAAACAGGGTGCAGGATCACAGTGGGATAAGTACGAGCACTGCCTCGCATCAGCAAAATAAAACACAGAAGCATCATCACAAGTCATCCACCAAAACAACAGAATGTGCAAAAGTCACAGAGCAGACCAACAGAGAATCGGATGCGGGGATCGGCACCAACTTATACAACCGACCTAAGAACATAGTTTGCAAAAGGAACAATAAAAAGTAAGAGAGGAAAGCTACAGACCTTTGTTCTTCCTAGACCTGCCAACTTTCCTCTTACCTGGAGCAGCAGGATGGAGCCTCATTAGCATGCTTTGAAGCTACCGACTCAACACCTCCTGGGATAAAAGAAGCAACTACACTATCTCTGGACCTCAGAGCCTGAATCAGCTTCGCCTTCTCACCCTCTAAAGCATAAATGCGCTCGAGATTATCCTTATGGAGCTTTTGAAGGTCACAAGCTAGAGAGTACCAGCTGCTCATTTGCTTCACGGAATGGTCCTTGAGCAAGTCCGTTTGCTTTCCAAATTCGTACATAGCAGCCTTGAAGTGGGCCAGCGTCTGGGTCTTCGCAATAATCATATCGCAAGAAAAAGTCTGATGATCAAACGGAGATATGTCCGCATTAGAAGATATACCCTATAAGCTCCAGCCTTTAAGCCGCTTATTAAGCTTGGTATTGCATGGTCCAGGATCGTAACATGGCCTACTCACAAGAATCTGAAGTTCTGAATAAGAGGGACTGAGAGGAGAATCCACAGACGGCTGCACGTCGGTTGAACATCATCTATCTGAACATCTAGATCAAAGAACCTCTCTATCCGACGATGCTCTAGAGACGAATCCATCCTGTAAGATGGATCAGTGAGTAATTGTGCAAATCAAGGTTTAAAGGGTCAGTCAAGGTTAAACAAGTAAAGCAATCAAAAGAAAAAACATGAACAATCGACTCCTTCAAATCCTGATCGTGTGCAGCAAGGACATTTTATTCTCGCGTGTCAAAATCATTCAAAGTCAACCCAAGAGTAAAGCAAGAGCGATCTTTGGCCAAAATGCACTTGAGCGGTCATAGGAATCAAACCAGAAGTATAAACCGTAGTAACGGTGTCACGACAGCGTACCTTAAAGCATTTCAGCGACAGGGAACAAACTGTCAACACATGGTCATAATATCAGGGATTATAACTTGTCCTAAACATTTTGGCAAGCATATTGTATGTACAAAGTTTGGAATCATCAGGAGTGGTGGATTAAAGTTCTAAGGTGAGTGTAAAAATGAAGTGAAACCACTCCAAAATTTTGACTATCCTCATCGCAAAAAGATCAGTGGTAGCATGAATCATATCTAACGATCATAAAAGATTTCGGAAAGCAGTTTAAAACAGCATAAATGGACTCATTCATACTAAAAGCACGCATTATCGATTCAGAAGAAGAATAAGCATAAGCAAGAATGGCAAACCTGCACTTTATGGATTAAAAAAGGTATGAAAATCCTTAATGGGAGAATCCGGTCACAATGAAGTTAAGGAAGAAGTTAAGATTTTAGAAACTGGAATAGCTGCTATCGATGTGGTTTATATGGGAAAATAAGAATAAAATAAATGAAGGGTAACAAATGACAAGGAAGATTAAGGGACATGCATCCAGACGTTCCCCACCACGTCAGCTCAGTACTTGATTGCGCATGGCCCATCAAAGACTAGCTGTCTTGCCCGCTCCCCCATGATTTGACCGATCGAAATAAGGTGAATGACTTAGATTTCTTGCCCACAAGGAGGAACGATTTCAGCTGTTTCTTTTCCCTAAGAACGACCCTAAGACTTGCACGACCAATCCTTGATAAACCTGATTTAGTTTACCAAGCTATGTTGTGATTAGTTATTTCAAAGCCAGTAATTTTTGCAAAATAAGATTACAAACTTCAAGAGGCAAATGTTTATCCCTTAAAAACCACACACATGTTGGTTTATTAATTCTGCGTTAGTATTATGGATCGGGCGTCATTAGGATCGGTCACGCAAAATGCTCCTCAATGTACTCAGGCAGTCTGTGAAAGGACGGAGAAGACTACACATTACGAAGGATTAAGTACGGCTGGGAAAGTCACACATACTAGAACGATCAGGGAGTCTGCTCAAACACAGCCAGGGTTAGTTGTACGACATAGTTTAAACTTACAAAGAAGTCGCGCATGCAAGACCATTCCAAGAACGGCACGACACAAAGGCTCACACATCGTGGAAGGGTCGCCCCGCTCATCCTTGTATCAAAAAGTTTGATTGAACAAAGAAAGGAGAAGAACCGCCCCAACAGTCAGACAAGAGTTCAAAGATACCAGAGATCGCGCACATGCTCTATGTACACTTACAGATTACGTCCCTAGTCATTCGTTCCTCAATCTGTCGTTACTATTTCAATCGGATGTTCTCCTCCAATTAAGGTGCTGGTAGGCCGTCCGCCTACAATCAAACACGACCACTTTAACTAATCCACTCACCTGCATAGGATCACTCACCTAAAGCTATTCGCAACTTGGGAAGTCGCTCACTCTCACAGAGTCGCACGCTCTTATAAAATCACTTTCACTGAACAGCTAGGGACGGTCACTGACAGCTGGCTACAACCGGGCGGTGGCATGTTCGTAATGAATAGGACAAGCGACTTGGATGAATTGAGGTTTAAACCTCCATAAGGGCTCACCTATAAATAAGTCACACCCTCCACCAAGAAAGGGGACCTCTGGCCACCACGAAATGCTGCTAAATTCCTTCCTTAGCCATTCCTTAAACATTTCAGCCATGATCATCATCACCATCCGAAGATCTTTCATCCATTTGGCCATGGCGTCTGTCAAAATCCTATAGATGCAAAAGATCAGAGACCTCCTCCTCCGTCGCCTACCCGTCCTTCTCCATCATAGATCCTTCCATTCCTCCATTGAATTTTGTGAATCTAAACGAAATTTGTAAGTAAAAGTGAGAATAAATTGAGTAAATAAGAAGATGTACAAAGATCAAGAGCTGATATGTCTTGTAATCATCATCATGATAATGCAAATTCCATTTACAGTGGATGTAGGCCTAACACAAGGCTGAACCACTCTAAAATCTCGTCTCCATTTTGTTTTCCTTGGCATTTTTACTTTCATTTGTTGTTGAGTACGACTCCACTTATTTTCTAACCATATTGGTGAAGTACATTCATTGTACCCTTAGTGTTTGAACCATTTTTGGTGAAAACAAGCAAAAATGTAAGCCACTAGGGTAACTCATTATAGATCGGGTAAGTATCACCCTAGAATGAGTAGAATCTTTCTTGAGAGTGCGTATTTTAAAATGTAACAGATAATTTTAAAATTCTAACTATGTGTAAGCGTATTCTAAATCAAACCTTATATCCTTCATAGATTTCCTTTGATTAGGTTCTTTCTTTAGTTCAGCTTCTCAAGTTGTTACAAACCTAATTTTTCCTTTAATAGGGTAAGAAATATAAGAAGTATAAATTATACTTGAGGATCAATAAAGAAGTAGAAATTAAGAAATATGAATGTTTAATAACTGTGGTAATTACCACGTAGTTCAATCAAATATTATTTTGAAATGAAATATTTTGAGAAAGCACATATGGATACTTTTCTTAAGGATATTTTGTAGCATCTAATAAATAGATTTTCAATAATTCGTAAAAGATTTATATATTTTGAATAAGTTATATTAAGGAAATCCATATAAATAAGATTTATATAATGACAGTCTATAAGCAAAGAATTTTTTTTAGAGAGAAAGGATATCTTAACGAAGATTTATAACTTATTTTGTATGAAGTTAACATAATAAAAGATTATAAGAAAAAAATAGTTCATAATTATCTTAAAACAAAATTTTATGAACTTTGTTTAAAGTTCTCTTGAATTAATTGGTTTTATTAAAAATCTGAAATATGAAATGGTTGTGAAAATAATAATATTTCCTGGCATAAATATAATATTAGTTACATTTCATAAGTATGGTATTTCGAAATTGTTAACTTCACTGTAAGTAAAATATATATCAAATACCATTTGATTTCATTACAATAGATTACCTTTTAATAATATGTGGAAAACACTAATGTAAATAATCGTAGCATTAGTGACGATGCTATATATCAATATGTTATAACAGCTCTATCATATCTCATAGCTTTATTCTAAATGCTATTGTATCAAACATTTACGGCGCATGTTTACAGGCATGAAAAGTTTTACATATAGTTCAGACATTGCCAATTTTTGTTTACCAAAATCTCAGCTTATTTTTTATAGCGTTATCAATGTTTTCATAGCATATATTCATCAAAATGAAATTTGTTTCATAGTGGTTTGAAAAATTACCACTATTATACTTTCCTATTAATATATAGCATTTAGAACTTCCTATGTTAAATATTAGCTTATTTTTATAGCATCATTACTGTTTCCGCAATTCATATTCAGTGATATAAAAAGCTTGCCACACTATTTAAATTTTACATAGTTTTCACATTTTGTTTCCGCAAGTAGAATTTTCCGCTGTAAATATTTATAGTATACATAGCGCTATAGTGTCTTCATAGCATACATTTAAAGATATGAAAAGGTTTTCCACGCTGCTTATATTTTACATAGTATTTCACCTTTTGTTTCCATAAGTGTACTCTTAAGTTATTAATATTTTTATTATATCACATTTTTCAGCTATGATCTTTCTGTAGTAAATCTCTTATTAATTTATGCATAGTTAAGACAATTAAGCAGTAATTTCATAATTCAAAATTGTCTAATACAAATGATTTTTCTTGGCAACTTTGTGTTTAATAACACTGATTTTGTTTTTGAGTATCTTTCTTCCTATAATCTCTTTTGATTGTAAATCGTGAATGAACAAAGATGTAAGAAACAAGATTCTGCTGATAGTAGCAAGTTTAAGTGAGCAATGGTGTTTTTGAGAGCGTATGAGAATTCAGAAAGTAAGAGAGTTTAGAAAGAAAATTTGATACTAAGTTTCATGAATTCATCATGTTTAGATAGATGTTGAATGGCTTCCATCAGCAGTTACAATTCTTGAAATATTCCATATTGATTAATGGTGGCAACTACTTATGAAGATATGCGATGGAGAAAGAAGAAAAGAAGTGCATTTTTAAAGAGCACGGCTATAATCCTATCAGACATCTGGAAATTTGGTTTAGATGTCTGATTCAGTTTAGGATTATTTCCTGAACTTTGGATCAGATGTCTGAATCTAGGCGTGTCAAGTGGATAGGGTTGGGTTGTATAAGGGTTACACATAAATTGACATCACCCTTTTGATACAAAATATCATCCAACCCTTTAGATCAATTTACCTAAGTGGGTCAACCCTAAATGATTTACATAACCCGTATAACCCACAAAACAAAAAAAATTGAACATGCAGATTTACTGTGTTAGACAAATTTCCACAAACAAAAGCATCTATTCAAAATCACTACTACAAAAATTCTGCACGTAACTAGCATATATGGACTAACTTTAGATTATAGCACCTGTCAAATTTCAGAAGTCTAAACATCTTTGATACAACAATGAAGCGCAGAGAATAGTAATACATTCAGAAACAATACATAACGTCAAACATAATATGATCGTGAACCAATACAGTTAATACATTCAGAAACAACATAAAAAAATAATTCAAATCTTCAATCATGAGTCTGCAAATAGATAAATGCGCTGCATAAATTCTGAAGACTGCTTCTATTCCACCTAAAGTTCAACACAAAAAATTCAGTTATGCCTAAACCAACAAAGAGTTCTTGTCATAAACCATTTCCAAATAGGTAATCCAATCCTATTTCTATTCTTGTTTTAAGTTCTTGTCATAAACCTTAATGGATTCAAAAGAAGTAGTAAAATGATACAGAAGCTACTGTTTTATAACATAGATAATGATAAAGAAAAAGTTGAACATACCCCCATCAAATGCAGAAAACGACAGCCTATACTACTGTTCTTATAGGGATTGTTGTACATAAATTATCTAATGATAATGTAGAGAATTTCTGTAAATATATTAGCAAGTATTGGAGAGTAATACATAACAATGATTTCAATGCTAGGGGTAATCTACTGTTAACCTGGAACTTATTCTCTGGTCACTTTATCTAAGTCTAACTAGTAAATTAGTGTTGCTTTAGCTAATAATGTTCTAACAATGGTTTATGCTAAGAACTTAAAACAAGAATAGAAATAGGATTGGGATTACCTATTTGGAAATGGTTTATGACAAAAAAATTCGGTATTAATAAAAAAGATGGGATTTGCTTAGAAATTTACTAATAGTTACACTTGCACACTTATGATATGATATGATCAAAAAGTATAACACTTGCAACTCATATATGTAAATTGAAGTGATCCACCAGTTAACTAGAGTTTCAGTTGTGCATACATAATTTAAAGCTATGACATGTTAATTAAAACTGCCCATATGATGATGAGATGTGGGTTAGGCATTAGTATAGTGAGAGTGTAACATTTCTGAGAATAAAAGCATGTCAAATAGTAGAGGGAAAATGATAATAGAATAAAAATGTGTTAGTCAAATAAGTGATAAAAGGGTACACTCTCAAGACTAACTAAATAGATCATGATAAAAGGGTACACATTTCTGAGAATAAATGCAGACAGTGTTGAACTCAGTCAAGACTAACTAAGCACAGTGCACCACTGAGAATAAACATAAGCTTCAGCAGACTACACCACCTGGGTGAAGAAACTGAAATAACTTGTCGTGGTTGCACAAATCACAATCAGAAAACTATGAAACAACGATATGTACAAAAAAGACAGAAAATTATACCAAATCCCGAGCCAAAGCTGAGAGAGAAGAAGTTAAACCACAGAATATACACCAGATTTGGTTAGTGCCGAAGACTACTACCTGTAATGAAAACAAGAGCATACAATCAAATATTATATAATTGATAATCTATTTGTCTACCATAATTTGAAAAGTATGTTATATAAAAGCAACAATTATGTAAAGCATACCTCTAACGACACATCAATTAGTCAAAGATTGAGCTAAAAATTAAGTAGCTTGTTCATTGCCAAGAACAACTGTAATATATTCCGTAGAATCTTCAATAGTTGACATAATAGGTGTTCCATACAACCAATCTCTTGAACAAAGTAACGCCTCGACAACATCCTCCTTTAGTGAACTACGATAATCATCTAGAACTCTTCCACTAATACTAAAGGCACTTTCAGATGCAACGGTAGTAATCGGAACTGCTAAAATATCCCTAGCCATGAGAGATAAAACCGGATATTTATATTGTTGCGATTTCCAGAACAAAAGAATATCCAATTTCATTTTGCGATCAACTAATCCATCTTCTAAATAAGAATCAAGTTCTGACTTGTGAGGATTGCTAGCAAATTCGGAAAAATCAAATTGATCCATCATATTTTCGCATTCTTGCGAGTAAGGACCCGTAAATGATTGTGTAGACTCCACGGTTTTCACTACACTTGTTTCGGTAGAAGATTCTTTTCTCATCATTTCAACATATTCATCATACATCGCTTCCAATTTTTTTCACCTTTACAAACTCTAGGCAATCGCCATATAATGTGTCATAAGAAAATCTAATGAAATTTGTTTTGTATCGCGGATCAAAAATGCAAGCAATGGAAAGCAACTCACTGAATTCACTCCAATATTTATTAAACTTTTTGAGCATTTCAGTAGCCATATGAGAAATAAAATCATCCTCTTCCACACACTTCTTCAAAGTATAATGAACCAAGAAAATTTTTGGAAAAAATA
The DNA here is from genome assembly GCA_030737875.1 of Allium sativum. Taxonomy (NCBI): domain Eukaryota; kingdom Viridiplantae; phylum Streptophyta; class Magnoliopsida; order Asparagales; family Amaryllidaceae; genus Allium; species Allium sativum. Next base: position 472,110,071 of record CM060909.1, read on the forward strand.
AGTTGGCGGTTGGGTAACTTGTGCCGGAAAATAAACAAGTGGCGTCGTAAAAAACTTCTAAAAAACGTGATATTTTCTTTGCTTTGATCCATTCTTCCGATGTTGGAAAATATGTATAACTAGAATCTATAAGCTTAAGACGATAGAGCGCTTGCTCATAATGTATTGCACTTTTACGCATTATAAATGTCGAATTCCATCTAGTAGGAACATCCTGACGCAATCCCTTCCTATTGCCATCCAATGAAAGAGTGGCTATGCATTCAACAAAACTTTTCTTTCTAGATTGAGAACCCTTGATAAATTTAATGCTCTCACGTATGTTACTTAAGAAAGAACTGACGCATTTCAAACCGTCTTGCACTACCAAATTTAGCACATGCGCAGCACATCTAACATGTAAAAATTGTCCATCCGCTACCAGTGCTTTTCTATGAGTAAGATGTGATTTCAGTGATTCGACAAACTTATCGTTGGCGGATGCATTATCTAAAGTGCATGCAAATATTTTATCGACTATTTCCCAATCACTTAACATTGTCGAAAATTTTCCAAATATAGCTGAACCCGAGTGGGGAGGTGTCATTAAACAAAAGTTCAACAATTTCTTCTGTAAATTCCATTCATTATCAATGAAGTGAGCAGTTAGAGTTATATAACCATCTGTATTTACTGAAGTCCATAAGTCGGATGTTAAACTAACTCTTCCACTACATGACTTCATAAATTCCTTAAGTTTAACCCTTTCATTCTCATAAACTTTCATAACATCGGAACGTGAAGTGTTTCTTGAATAATGCTCTACTCGATTGTTCAAATATGAATGTATCTCACGAATAGTGTCATATTGAACAAATTTGAAGGGTAAATTATGTTGAATAATTGCCCTAGCCATCAACTCTCTATATTTCTTTTGATCAAACTCACTTCTTTGATTAATCTCCGTGCTCACATCGAGTAATGGACACTTCCCTATATGATTCAATAAATTTTTAGTCCCATAAGCGTCGCCCCATATATACTTTCTATTACATTTTTTTGCAAAAGCAAGTACGTTTTTCGCCCTCCTTAGTTACATGTTTTTCAAAATAGTTCCAAACATCCGAATAAGTACTCTTTTGTCGTTTATTTCTTGACGAGCTACCTATTGAATCTATATCTTCTGTCAACCCTCCCATGTTTCTCAATTGATTATCTTGGTCAACAATATCCATATTCTACAATTAAAAATAATATCAACCATTATTCAAAAATATCCATTTGTATGAACAAGCTACATAAAAACAGTTTTGTCAAGCTACATAAAAACAGTTGTACTCAATATATAAATGCATTTATGTTCAACCAAAATGCACGGCTCAAAAATATACTGGATGATTCAGGTATAACCGTATGTATATACTTGCAAAATGCACGGCCCAAAAATATAAAGATGGTCGGAACAAAAGTTGAAGAAATTACCTAGCTGATTGAATTTTAAAGGCGGAATATCATGCAATCGTGGATCAACCTGAATACAAATTCAGTCAATAAATACAAATTCAGTCAATAAATACAACTTAAGTACTGCTGCGCATCATCTAGTCCAGACAAATTAATAGAACGAACAATGAACGAGCTAAAAAATAATAAGATTAAAAATAATAAGATTAAAAGTAATGCGAATAAAAAAGTTAAATTATCAGTAATGCTTATTTAAATTAAAAACATTGGATTCATATAAAAATAAAACAATGATAGAGGTACTACAATAAAAAAGGACACTACATTTATGTTTTGCCATAGGCAAATTATAATACATATCAGACATATCACGTTATGAGATAGCTGGAAGCTTTATAAAAGAATACCGTTGATATATTTATAAAGGCTAAAAATTGAAAAGAACTTTGTTTGTTCTGAGATCATCATACAACAACTAGAAGAACGATGACAAGCCGAATATACACCTACAAATGGACACACTGTATATACATGGCAGCATGCAAAACAAAAAAACACATGCCTCAAGTGTAAACACATAATAAACAAAAAACATATGCTGCCTGAATACTTCAGTTTAACGTAACTGGTCATCTGCAAGTGTAAACACACAATATACTAATGTTAATGCTCTCACAATATACTAATGTTAATGCTCTCACAATATACTAATGTTAATCCTCAAGCGTAATCAACTAGAAGAATGATCTCATAAAGGATGATATATGTGTATACAGTTGAGATCACCCTCAAGTGTAAACACACAAGTCAAATACTTCGGTTTGCTGCTCACTTTGTATGTACATGACAACATGCAAAACAAAAAAACATATTCCCTCACAACACAACAGCAGTTACACACACAATATATTAATGTTAATGCAGCTATCTCATAACGTGATAAGTATCTATGGCAAGACATAAACCTATGGCAAATTATAATACATATCACGTTATCAGACATCTATGTTTTAAAAACATTGGATTCATATAAAATTAAAAACATAAACCGACACTACATTTATGTTTTGCCATAGGCAAATTATAATACATAAACATTGGAGTTCTTATTGTGTTATAGAAGATTTAATGGAAAATAAAATAAACAGTGGTTTACCTAAAGATTTTAATCAAGCTGCTGTATCTTTTGGTTGTACTTCTTAATAGCACTGCCTGGAATTTCCTATGTTCCCCTGTAAATAAATTAGGACACATAAATGACTTAATTTCGCATAATCAGAATGCATTCATTCCTAGCACAAAATGTTTTACAAATCGTTCATGACTTAAAACCAAACCATGCTGCAAACAGAAACTTCAACCTCCAAGACAGCACACAAAAAAACCAGGCAATCCCAGCTAAAACCAACAAGCACTAAACAACATAATTAAGTTTCTATCACCGAATTAAAAATCGTACCCAATTAAGTTTCTATCACCAAAAGCAGGCGAACAGTAACTCAGCCGAAATATCAAGTAATCGACAAGCAAGCTTGACCAGAATCTGAAAAAAATGAAACGAATCTAACACAAGTAAGAAAAACGCCTTTAAATCCATAAATTTAGAAAATAAAATATCATACCTTTTCTCTTTTCGTTTCTAGGGTTCAGCTACTTTAGGGATCTTCGAATCGAAGGATTAGAATGTAGATCGATGTACCAATTAGATGATTTTTAGAGAACAGTCGCCAATCGCCATCGTCAAAAGTAATAGTCGGTTTAGGGTTTTGAATGGATTAGGGTTGAAACGGGTTATTGAATATTTTTGAATATTTTTGACGGGTTAAGTGGGCCTGACCCGCGGTGGAAAAAGAATAAAACTGGGCCTGACCCACCTATAATAAAATAGGGTTACATGGGTAGGGTTAGAGGGTTAGTGTTTATTTTGACAGGCCTATCTGAATCATTATTCAGACATCTGGTTCAGGTCTGGAAATAAACCCGGGACTAGAATTGGACGTCTGATTTAAATTTCAGACGTCTAACATAAAAGTGTGCTCGTTTTTCCTTTGTGCACCAGACGTCTGGAAGCTGAGTCAAATGTCTTGTTCTTTTTTGGAATTGTATGATATGCTTTAAAATAGTTATAATGAGTATATTCATGTGTGTTTTTCAACAGAGATTTTATAAGATATTACAGACTCTAAAACATAAATAATCGTATCTTACAATAATCTCGTTGAGTCTATCACTTGGAGGAAATTCTATCTTCGGTAAGTAGCAAACTTTTGTACTTATAAGTGGTTGGATAACTTAATGATGCGTGTTTGTATAATTATTGTCGTTATAGTACGATATATGAGGTTCTAACATATAATGCATATAAACCGTCCAAAACTACTTATTTTTACTTTTTTGTTTTTTAGTATTTTTACAGTTAACTAAATTGAAAACGATAAATTTCTGATATCCTCCGTATGCACAAATGTGATATTTGATATTTAAAAATAATTTTAGATGCGGATATATTACCATCCGCATTTAAAAGCATCTGTTACATCTAATAACAAACAAAGCCTACTTGGACGCATTGACTATGTGGACGCTTATAGATTAAATTTAAAATTTTATAAAGTAAAAAAGTAATAATTATATGTTCCAGCTGTACCACGAGAAAAAGTCTCTCATGTCTATGTTTTTAGCAATTATCCATTCACAAAGATTAGTTTGTTCGTCCTATTGAATGTCAAACATGCATGCAGGCCCGGCTCAAAAGTAGGCGGTAGGCGGGCTAAAAGACTAAGAACCTCAATTCTGAACCGTCAGTTGAATACCAAACAAATGTAAACAATGCCATGATTCAAGGAGAGAATTGATACAGTCACTCACCTAAAATCAATGGTCCCACATGTAGATTCCAAATCATGTGTTATGGACCTTCTAGTTCTACCAGCACATTGCAACGCAGATGCAGATGATAAATTGCAACTGAAATTTACGTCTTGCATCTGAAAAACAGAAAATAGATATATCTAGGCAAATATTATAGAACCCAAACATAAAACGTTTGAATGAACACGATTAACACGATTACTGAAAGCAGTCTGAACGTCACATTTGGACTACTGATAAAAAATAAACAGGGCCCCAGAAGGCAGAATCAGGATGTGAATAAACATAACGAGTAATCAAAGGGCAGCCAGTTTTTTATGTACACCATTTCTTCATCCCTGTACAAATATCCATCATATGCTTGCTTAAAGCATACAAGATATAGCATATCAACATCGGCATAACAATACTACAAATACATGAACATCAGGCACTTGCAGCTGGTCCAAAGTACATACAAATGGGCGGATTCACCCTAAATATCGACAGAACCGCCGAGGGCACAGTCCAAATCCCATCCCCACAAATCAACCCGGAAGCCATAGCCCCAGCAAAATCGTCGGCCCCCTTCCTATTAACCTTCTCCCAAACAAACAAAATGACTGTGCCAACAAACATATCAACCGCAAAGTACGCCCCAATGTAAAAAGGCACGGCCATCGCCATCGGTATGGGCACATACTTCCCCACCTTTTCTGGCACGACATCCCTGACCAAATTCACCACCACCGCAAGCACAAAAAACACCCAGCATATCTGCAAGCAGTGCTCAGGTAAGGCATCAAACCCCTCCACCCCAAGAATCGCCATCTCACGGTAAATAACAGCATAGGGTGCCTTGTACACACCGTCGGGGGACCCGATGTCGAAAGCGGACCAGTAGAGCCAGAAGGTAAGCGGGGCGATGATGCAGCCGAGGGCGGTGCCGATGAGCTGGGCAACAAACATGGAAAGAGGGGAGGAGTAGGTCAGGTACCCGGTTTTGAAGTCCTGCATGAGATCGGCTGCGGTGGACACGATGGACATCATGACCCCGCAGGCAGCCAGCCCGGCAATGACGCCACCGTCAGTGCCGGTGAGGGAGGAGAAGACGAAAAGCCCGATCTTGCCATAGGTGGATGCTAGGGACCAGTCAGTGAGGCCACAGCCGTACGAGTTGCAGAAGGCCAGGGCTGGAGCGAGGATGTAGCTGGCCAAGATGAGGTACCACGGTACTTGTGGGAAGATGCTGGGGATGGTGGCCGTGGAGATGGCTGCTAGGGCGATGTAGGAGGAGACCGCTACGTAGGTTGGAATACTGTCTTTGTTGAATGTCTTTTTTCGGAGTTCTTCTTCAGCGAGGAGCTTTGTGCTTTCTTCAGTTGGGGAGTCTGAAATAAAACAATATATCTAATGTGATGCTTCTACTATTAGGGATATTTGGCGAGCAAAAACAGAATGACATAACCAAACAAATTTGTATTAACCCAGATCAGATCAAAACACCGTTAACATCCATCTTCATCATTCTTGCCATTTCCACAAATGCTTGAGGTTGGCAATATGAATTTTCAATTCTACAGTTTGTTACCTTGAGTCATATTTTACTAATTAGATTTAACATTTTTAGATCATTTTGATAACTTTACCCATGTTAATTTAGAACTTCATTTTTGTCGTCTTCGTTCATTATGAATATTATCTTCTCTCTTTACAGATGAAAAAATCAAACATATTGCAATTTTAATCTTAAATAACCATTCAACGCAGTGGAGAAACAATTTAGCCTCCAAATCAAAATAAACCAACCCATACCCATCTCTAGTAAATATGCCTTTATTATTATTTTCTTCCTCAAAAATCTTATAATTTTGGATTTCTTTTCAGTTTGGCCAACTTTGCATGACTTCTAGCAAAAACAAATCCTTCCGAAGTTTTTTTATTTAAAAATAAAATTAAAAAAAAAAACCTGTGGCATACATAGAAATCTCACTCAAAAATAATCGCAAGACTCGATTCAGACCATAGATCGGCTAAACCTCCTGATCTCTCTTCATCTCAACTACATGCAAAAGGGGGTTGTCCTTCAAATCAGTTTAAGCTTCGTAGTCCAGATCTGGGATCTAGGTTGGAATTTCCAGATTTCTTACAAAATAATCAGGTAAATCCTACTTCACTTAGCTCTGCACAACCTAGAAAATGGATTGAAGCGGTAAGAGAGAATAATCTTCATCAGGATGTCATTAAACTAGATTACTATGAGCCGCTTATTCGAGATAACCGAAAAATTGCTGTTATTAGCGATAATCTTGTGAATAAGGGTAGGGATAAGTGGACTAATTTGTTAGTGTTTTACGTATATGGTATATGGCAGCAAACCCTATTATAATTTCATGAAAGATTATATAGATAGGAATTGGAAACCGAAGGGTAACTATCAGCTTTATTCAAGAGATAACGGATTTTTTATCCTTAAGTGCGATTTAGCTGAAGATTGTGAGAAAATTCTATCCACTGGACCTCATTTTTATAACAAAAGGTTGATCTATTTGAAAAAGTGGATGCCTGGAATGAAATTATCAAAAGAATTTCTTAATTCTATTCCAGTTTGGATTAAATACCCAATTTAGATCTTGATTTCTGGACTGTCGAAACCATTAGTAGGATAGATTCGCTATTAGGTCAGCCTCTTAGAATGGACACTTACACTGAGAATGCATGTCGTATTTCATATGCAAGAATTTTAGTAGAGATTAGCATAGATTCTGATTTCCCCGATAGTGTTCCTATTCAGTATGATGATGGTACAATTGTTTTGCAAAGAATTATCTATGAATGGGTACCTTATGCTTGCTCTACATGTAAAGTTTTTGGGCATTCTGATGAAATGTGCAAGTCTACTAAGGTCTGGGTATCAAAAACTTACCTAATTCTAGCAGTAACATGGACTTAGATGGAGGAATGAACATCCAAGATAAGCAGATGAATGATATGGTGAAGCATCAATATAATAGTACTGTTTGTAATGACATGAGTGATTCTGGGCTTCATAAGATTCGGCAGAGAATCTCGGAGTCTTTAGGAGATGAGTGTAATCCAGCTAAGGTGATGAATAGTGACAGTAAGTGTGAGATGGATACTTTGAATAAATCTAAAGAATTGCCTTCTAATAAGGTAGGTATGGTAGAGTATTTTGATCAGGTTAACTCTTGTGATAAAGATAAAGTTGATATTGAAAACAAATCTGTTGCTGAGAATATCATTGATAGTTGCGGTGAGGATCAATATAAAATAGGGGCTGATGACAATGATGATACAATGGAAGAATCTGATAGCTCTATTAGTAGTTTCATAAGGAGGAAAGTCAATTTCAAATCTGGTGAATTCAAAGGAAAGAGTAGTATACAATATAGTGAGCCATTAGTGGAATGTAACCCTGAGTGGGTTAAATTGGTTTCACAATCGCAGAAAAAATCAAAGTCGAATAAGTCTAAAGATGAAAGGGGTACTTTAGCTGGAGTCATGGGAGGAATCACTAAAAAGTGATATTTATTTTAGTGGTTATGTGCTTTTTTGAGGTTATGTTCATTCCTGTTGGAGGTCTGGTTATGCTTGTTTACAGTGTTGGTTGTAGCTTCAATTATCCTTCAAAGTTCTGGATTTCTTTTGGACCTGAGCTGTTGGTACAGTGCTTGAATGTAACTGGGTCTGCAGTGGCTGTGTTTTGTATGGATCAGTTTTCTCGGAGCTTGGTTGTTGATCTAGTTGATGCGTGTTCTTGGAGGGTTTTGAGCTTGGATGTTTTGAGTCTAATTTTTCTGGACTTGTGTCTTTCGGTGAATGCTAAGTAGTGTTGTTTTGTTGTCGTTTTGTCGCTTTTGAGTTGGCTTTCTTTTTTGTTTGTCTAGTATTCGTTGATGTTGTATCTTATTTGTAGCCAACTCAAATGTTATGTAATTTTTTATTGTGTAATATAAGTACCCTTTGTGTTAAAAAAAAAAAAAATTAATGTCTTAAGTCATGGACTATAATATACTGATAGTGGATATAACTATATAAGCATAACAAATTTTGAGAACTGCTAGGGCCAAAAATGAAAGAGAAGCTTAAATGATTTTGGGAACAAGTATGCGTAAGGCAAAAAGCATATTGTTTTGCATCATTAGCATACAAAAGACGATGATGACGACCCAACAGAGAATACTCAGTTTACCTGTAATTTCCATAGAAACAGGAAGATTGGTTTTCTTTGTCCTTGCATTTATAATCTCCTTTACAGTGATATATATTATTTTAACTAGATTGTAGAGACCATCACCAAGAATGAGCGAGATCGCAATGAAAACCTACGTTGGAATGAGATTTAAAAAGGTAAGAACATAAAAGCACCTTTAGAATCATAAACATGAAAAGTTTATATGCATTAAGGATGAAACTCACTTTGTACCCATAAAGACCTTTAAAATCGTTGCTACCAAGATTATCAGGATACCATACTCCAGCACGTGTGCTAATGAACGGCCAAAGGAAACCCCATGATATTATAGCTCCAAGGAGAACGGAACAATTGACAATATGTGGGCATATCAGACCACATCCGATATAAGTTGGACTAAAATCGAAATAGAAACTGCATAACCACACAAAAGATTGAGGTACTAATTATATATCATCTTTGTTAAATCTAAATGTGACACTTCAGTTAAAGCAAAGAAATCTTACGTATATTTAAACAATGTAAGCCCCAATGATGGGAAGTTGTCAAATCCACAGGAGTCACCGACACCACTGAAGAACCACTTAAAACAACTCCAGCAAAAACTTATACTGAGATATTTCCCTAAGCAACTGACTTGTTTTCTGAAAATAAAGATATACATTAGAGAATGAAAGATACCGCAGAGTCAAATCTCCGTAAATAACTTCATATTCAACGAAAACATGAATGCCTGTTCTTGTTTCTTTACAAACTTTGGGGATGGATTTTGGAGATGGTAAAAGCAAATCATTCCACAATACTGATAATACAGATTGTTTCTCATTTCTTAAAACCAACTCCTTCACAAGGCCAGCCTAGAGGGCAACCAAGTCAAGCCCTCGAGCTGGGGAACCGCATTGGGCTAGGGCAAGAAAAATAACTAGTAAAAAAAAAGTCATGAGGAAAAGCAAGCCCAAAGTTATTTCAGTGTCCCGCCCTCATTCTTTTGTTTATTTCACATTCCTGGTGCTCCTGACAATCTGGGACAATCAATTTTGAGATAGCCACCATCCAATCCCCCTCCTCTCCTCAGTCCTCTACCTCGTCTAACTACGTGGCTACGGCCCTACCTCCTCCACACATATTATGGCTACGCCTCTGCTGACGCTGTCCACTCCTGAGTTTGGCTGTTTGAGAGTAAGGTGGATTAAATCTCAAATTTAGTGCTTCATTAACTGTTAATTTATCTTTGTCGTATTATTAACTGTTTGATAGTATAATCTTGGGATTGTTAACAAATTTAATTCTGAGATATATTGAACATAATTAAGGATATGTTTATTCACTGCTCATTAACTATTAGTTATTTTTAGTCATCGTTAATTGTTTCATTGAAATAATTGTATAATTTCGGGGAGTTTTTACATAAGAGCATTGCTGGCTGTTAATTGATTCACTAATGACCAATTGTTCCTTTAGTACTAAATTATAGTTGCAGAAAAGAATATGTAAATTAGCAGCATTAGTATTTTATAGTTAAAGTAACATATGCATTTTAATGCTTTATTAGGGGATACTATGCCGGAAAATGATAACAATAAAAGATAAGATTTAGAAAACAAAATTCCAAAGCTAGTCTTCTTTCTGAATGGCCATGGCAACTTCAGAAAACCAAAGCTAATTTAAGAAGGTATCTAAAGCCACAGCCACATTAAGAAGCCAAAAGCAGAAACATAAATAATAAAAATCAACATATGTGCAGCATGATTCGAACATATATTGACATATAGTATGTCGCATATCGCCTAGACGTGTACATAAGTACCTAATTTCAAATAGTAGTGGTAGTGGTGGTGGTGGCAGTGTTAGTATAGTGGTGGTGGTGGTGACAGTGGTAGTGGTGGTCAGTGGTTAATTGCAAGCTATCTTGCATGTAAATGCTAATATTCATATCGATATCACTATATTCACAGACACTCACAATGTTAAAAGGATATTTCTGATTAAATGTATATATTTCTTTTATGTGTGTGTGCGCGCACACACACGCACATATATTCAAGATTGCATTCAGTTTTGCTTCTTCTTCTTCTTCCTTCTATTGTGGCATGCAATTTTAACACTATCCCCATGTATCTTGAAAATAATGGCATCAATAAGTTAGAAGAATGGTACACTGGAATTGAAAATATTGATGTTCATATTGAATGTCGTGTACGGTAAATAATAGCATCTTGGATAATGTCATTCATACAAATAAATTTGAACTAATCTAGAAAAGGAAGAGAGAAAAGAGAATGATTCATTTATTTGAAATGATAATGGAATAACAAGGATGTCCATGTAGTTTACAATGATCTCATATTCTCTATCGTACAAAAACTGTGGTTCAAAGGTCCCAAAATCTGCCAGTTGGGGTCCTGCTAGGCTGATCACAGCATTTAACAGTGTGCTGACGTAATCAAAGTTTTTATTACAACAATAATAATACTGGCAATAATAATAATAATATAATATATGTCGATATATATTTTTTACCATGGGCAACCGTATTAAAGTTGCGTTTGGGCAACCCAATCTTAGGACCGGCATTGTGCTTCGAGGATCGGGATGGTATCAATATCTCAGTTTTTTTTTTTTTTTTGTACCTTTAATAGAATACTCTTTTTGACATGAACATATAGCACCCGAACAATCCTTTTAACATAGCTAAAATGATTAAGACAGAGTATCTGCCAAAACAACTAAAGCAACATTAAGTATTACTTCTGAAAAAAAATCATCAAAACGAATCTTACCCTGCGAGCTCAGCTCCTGAGTTCGTGTGAAAGCTATTTATTAGAAGTGCTGTTGCTGTTCCACTGGGATATGTAAGTTTGTAATCAATAACCATGACCTGCAGATATTAGCGGGGAAAGAACTCAAAATACGATACAGTCCTATAATATCACCATCATCAAAACATTCAAATAACACAAAAAACTATGTGACCACCATTAAATCATAGATACATCAATGAAAACTTATCTGATAATAATGATGATATATATAGCAATTACTTAATACATGTAATTGTTAGTATCATTGATGGTAGTTTCGATGATATCAACCTCAGGTAATGATATATTTTATATTTACACATGTACTAATTATTATCCACACACACATGTACTAATTATTATCAACACACACACACACGTGTGTGTGTGTGTGTGTGTGTGTGTGTATATATATATATATATGTATGTATGTATGTATGTATGTATATGTATATGTATATATATAGACGAGCGTTCAACGATACCCCAAACAGTTAGGCACCACTTTAGCCTCCTGTTTTCCACCACAAGTTCCTCATCTCTCTTCTTCCACTCATTCTCTTACACACACACATATACATATATATGTGTGTGTGTGTCTGTGACGATATATCTATGTATATATATATATATATATATATATATATATATATATATATGACGAGCGTACAATAGCACCCCAAATAGTACTAGCACCCCTTTATCCCTCCCTCTTTTCCACAACACATTTGTTTCCTCTCTTCCTCCACTAACCCTCTCTCCCCCACTACCTTATTCTAGTATAAATGAAAGATTGAAATAGGAAGGTAAAATGGTGCTCCATTCTTGGCGTGTTGTTGAACGCTCCAATACATATATTGTACATAGTGCACGATATTAGAAAGTATTAATAAAAGATTCAGATTAATAATTCAAGAGCTAAAGAATGAAGACACATGAATATTAAAGAGTTTAAGATTTCAAGATGATCTAGAATATTATTGAGTCTTAAATTAAATGTTAAAACTCAAGTTACACTCACCTGAACTTTCTTCATTCATTTCAAAATGTTTTTAAAAGTATTCCTATTTTAAAATCGATTTACAATAGTGTTTTCAAATAATCCTAGTTTTTAAAATGATTTTCAAAGTAGTGTCAAAAAGAAATTTTAAATTTTATTATCTTTGCTTTGAAGTACTTTACATATTTTTTATAATATTTTTTATTTCAAATATTTTAGTTTCTAAACTTTATATACTTTGATTTTAATATTATACTTATATTTTGATTTCAATAATTATACTATGGTTTTTTATATATTTTGATTATACTTATATTTTGATTTTATATTTTAGATTATTCTTTACATTTTGATTTTAATTATACTTCAAAATTTGATTTTAGCGTTAATAATTATGATTTGATATTATAATTTTGATATTTATATTAATAAAGTTCAATATATTAATTGTGTATATATATATATATATATATTTAAATATATATTAGTTTAAATTCATTAAAATTATTTTTGAAATGTTTTCTTAAGCTTTACTATGTTTAAATATACATTTACTATACTTAAATAATTTCACAAAGTTTCAAACATTACATATAATTTTATACTTCCAAAACATTTTTTACCAAATAAAATTTCAGACACACTACGTACATGTCAACATGGGCATGTTATGTACGTCGATATGATGACCAGTATTTTCAAAATTAAAATATGAATGAAAGTGTCTATTTGCCAAAACCTTTCATCAACAGTCATTTCTCTTCACCCTTATATATACTCTTCTTCCATAAACAATTTAATAAACAATTTCGATCGTTTTCTGCACTCCTTTCTCTCCTCTTCCATTTTCTAAGAAATCTATACTTGTATTTTATCGATATTCAAAATGAATCAAGTCAATTCAATTCTGATTTGATTCTACGTCAAACTCTCTTCTCCTATTAAGATCAAAGTGCAATTCTGAGTGAGAAGAACAATTGTAATCAAGATGAAAGAACCAAGTCTGCATTCTTGGTAAGAACAAATCAAACAACATATACGGATGCGATTAAGTGGTTGTGAATCTAGTTGGATTTGATTATGCCCGATAAAAAACAATTGAAAGTGACTTGTTTGCCCGAAAATCAAGTTGACTGTGCTCAAAGAGCGAGATTCTGAAGGTTGTCTTCTTGTAGCCTTAAAATCAAGAAGTATAATTGAAATAATGGTGATTAAAGGCCGTACGGAGTAATGGACTGGATGTATGGTAACTTCGATCCAGTATAAAATTCAGCATGCACTTTTTTTTTTTACTTCAGTGCATTTACTTTATTTACTATTTCTTTCTTTGACTGATTCTATGATCATTAAATACGTACTCATAAGTATAATCCAAAAAGATTAATAAATTCAAGTAAACACTATTCACCCCTTTTCTAGTGTTAGAATAACCTTAAGATCCTAAATCTGCATCACTCCGTAATGTCTAGCATTTTACTTTGCACATATATTATTACTTCTAGTTAGTCGATGACTACGTGAGCGCGGTTCGCTTCCATGGCTAGGGGACTATTCATCTCTTACCCTTTTTTCCAATTAGGCAATCGTATGATAGTTTCTTGTTTCCCAGTTCCTTACAACTGCTCTAGATCCATGTCAAAATTTCAGAGATTCAATGCCCTTTTTTTCTATATTATCTAATTATAAATTGGCTCGGCTTTACCCATTATATTTGTTTCCAATCAACTGATCTATATTTGTACATTTCAAAGTCAAACCAAAACGAAAAGTCTAAAAATATCCTCTTTCCACATTGGTATAGTCCAATGGTGCTTGAGATCAATGATGTCACGCTTTTTCATCCTTTTTCTCTACATGATATTATGCGGAGAAGTGAATTAAATAAAACGATTAACGAGGAGAACTAGGAAAAGAAAGTTGATGCGCTACATCGCATGTATTATTAAGATACTTTGATCATACTCGAAAGGTGATCATCAAGCGGTCAGCATATCCAAACATTATTTTTATTGAATGGATAGATCAAGAATTATATTTATAAAATATCTAGGATATAAATGAATGGTATTATTTATATGTTTGATTCAACTCCTCAAATGTAGCTTCAAGTGTAGTCACTATTCATTAGATTTTGGATATAATAAAGTGTTCAGAGATATAATGAATTGGATTTAAACAATAGAAAAGCAGTAAGCGAATAATTTACAGTTTGGGTTGGGGAAAGCTTCCAGCAGCATCTTCTTTTCCAGGTTTGCATAGACTTCTAATTTCTACAAAGACCTACAAGTCTAAAACCTGACTTCATAGGTCCTTAACAGACCTTCGTTCCTTGGACCTTCATTATAAGGTCATTGTGGGTGAGTTTGGTGGATATTGATGTAGCAGCCAAGATGAGGTACTGGATTTAAAAACAGTACACCGCCCAAGGGAAGCTAAAAAAATTAATTTTTAAAATAAACAAAAGTGTACTCATGTTGGAAACAAGAGATATTTTACCATCAAAAAAAAAAAAAAAAGGTCTTTGACCAGGGCTGATTCAAAGGGAAACCGAAAAATTGGGGCAACCCCGCTGGCTCAGGGACACACACACTGTGCGTGTGTGTGTTTATATGTATATGTGCCTGTATAAAGTATAAACAATTGGATATCCTCTGGCACATAGAAACGACTGACAAAATGGTAAGTCATATGGAACTCATGTGTGTAGCTTTGCAAGGGGGATTCGTTGTTTTTTGAATTTTTTTTAATCAAGATACTGTCAGTAAAACTATTTCAAACAAAAAGTTGAAGTGTCATTGTGGTATTATTATTTTTCCAACCTAAGCATAAAGCAGTGTCAGATAAAGCTGAAATTTAGTGTGCTATGCAAGGCACACCCTTTCCATGAACCTTTTATCAAAATTAGTTACCATGGTACAAAGTCAACTGAAGTTTCAACTCTTTTTCGATAAATTAAAAGCAGATTGAATCTTGTGTTTTACTGCATTATATGCTTGGTTACTCACACCAAAATTATTTGCAACCATCAACGTAGAAACTTGGATGCTGAAAACAATTAATTACTAGGATCGTCTTGCATGTTGTTAAGGTAGGAATGAAGGTTTGAATAAATAGTTCCACATCACGAAATAAACTGAAGGAGTAGAGTACAAATATGAGTTGGTAGACAAGTAACATTACAAATTCTTTCTGTTACAAGGATGTGTGTGTCAACTCTTATGTGTGTGTCCTACACAGGAGGAAGAGAATGTTTGTTCCAACCGTTGTTACATAACAATGGTATCGGAGCTGAAGGTTACGGGCTGAACCATGCAAGTAAGGCAGTGCTCTCAAAAGATATTTGTATGATACGAGTTAAGTGGAAGACTACTAGAATTGTCTCGCAAGTTGTTAAAGTAGGAATGACGGTCTAAATAATGTCTCACATCACGTAATAAATTAAAGGAGTGAAGTACAAATATGAGTTTGTATGCACGTAATATCAGGGATTTCTATTGTTATAAGGATGTATGTGTCAACTCATATGCGTGCGCCCTACACTGGAAGGAAGAGTGGCTTTGTTTCGACCGTCATTACATAACACTAATAAACTATTAACAACGTAATTTTTATTTGCATGTGGATGAGAAGTTTTGTGCTACTAATAATTTAATTATTTTAGTCATGTAGCACTTAAATTACTAAGAAGATACAAGATGCCAAATATCATTCCCAAAAAATCCTTGCTAGATTTGTCAGGTTAGCATGCATTTAATTGTAATTCCGTGCCGATACAATGTTAGCTTTACCGTGTTCGCTACACTTCAAATTCTATTTTTTCATACATTCACAACATACAAATAGATACATAGCTATTATGAGCTAGTGTGATAATCCAAGTTACGCGTATTACATAAAATATAACATGCAATTGCTTTGTTAGTATATTTTGTATCAAAAGTGTAGACAAAATCAAGTGTGGTTTCGGCAACCAATATTTTTGGGCCAGCCTACTTGTAACCCAAAAAAATTCCTATTGATAGGTGTGCTTCTATTTTTCCACAGTGTTTGCACGACTACGCCACGTAACAGTGATACCGCTGAAGGTTGGATTTGGGTCTGTCAGGGTTCAAGGTTGCGTATGAAATGGAATTATGATTTATTACTGAAGCAACGAAGTCATGCATATTGCTGCTGAAGATTGGATTTGGGCGTATCAAGGCACAAGACTCTGTATGAACAAGAATTGTAATTTATTCCTGACGTTGGATTTATGTTTCCATGGTGCTTAGCATATTCATTGTGAAGATTTAGCACTGAAGGTTGGACATTGTTTGCATGTTAGTCCTCGTGACTGTGGCATGCAAACTGCTATGCTTAGACAAGGTACAAATCATATTTGCAATTTAACTGAAAAACAAATGCCAACATAGGACCGTCTTTCAATTAGAATTGAAGCATGGCCAAAACAAAAAGGTGTAAGCAAGAATACCTTTCTTAAGGTGACAAGGCTAAACAGGCCAAGAAAACTAACGACAAACATAAAACTAATCATCCAGCCCAAGGATGGATTTTTAACATCTTCAGCTCTGTTACCAGGATAATCAGCTCCAATAAGCTCATATGTATTCTGATCCATTGATAGCATGTATGATCCAAACCCCCCTGTCAAATACATAAAAAATAGACTTATAGATGGAAATTTGAGCAAAGTAGTTTCAAAATACTAACAAAATTCAACATTAAAATTTATTTGATAATTGTATAATTAAAGGTGAAGTTAAAAAATCACAGATAATGAAGTCGACGTCACATCAATGTATAAAAGCGTGAATTGATTAGTGTAGATGATGAACAAAAATCAAGCTAAGTAAATCCCAACAGTAGCTTCTTATAAATAATGCGGCGGCCAACTACTAATGCACAATATGTCACTGTCCAAATCATATCAGAAATAAGTATAGATAAGAATTGAATACAAACTTAAATAAATTACGAATTTAAATCAGTACACTAATGGGCCACTCATCTGCCTCAGCATTTTTAGAAGGAAGCCAATTTTTTAGAGAATATGATATTTTAGGCCTCCTTACATTAAAATATTAAAGGAAACTTGACAATTTATTCTATAATAATTTAAAGGCATATTAACCCCCTTATTTTCAACAGAAGGCCACCGTCCTCAACAATAAGTTGATCATTACTCTTGGGAGTTGGGAGATGGAAGGAAAATAATTAGCAAATGCATCTACAGATTTTAACCAATAAATACACAGTCGAACAGTTTATATTTAATTTAGTTATATCCCTATATTATGATTTTCATATTTGGACCATGAATCTTGGTTCATTTTTTTCTATGTTTCCTCATTATGGTTTCTGCTAAAGTAGGAAACCAGGATCTATATTCAACTCCACCTACTTCAATTTAAACCTCACTTTTCTTTATTTTAATGATGGATTAATTATTGATTCACACCATATTCATTAATCCAAGGACAATAATTGTAATTACACTACAACAGCCCTTAGCGCAGTCAGTTCGAACCACCTAGCATGTTCTGTATCTGTAAAATCAGCTAAAATCCTGAAAGCATTTTAGAGAGAAAAATATTACCACTAAAAGCCAACCCATAGCAAGCCACAACACAGGTCTGGATCACCGTATTCTCCTGCCGAGTAAAAGGCCGGCTTCCAAACCCTAACTTCTCACTCAACCCACTCCAGCTCTTCACCATGAAAAACCCTAGCAACCCTGCCGCCACATTCAGCGAAGGAATGACGCCGACAGTTAAATTCAATTTATGAGTGATTATACAGAACAGAGATCCGAGAATTGCGCTCACGACTATTCCTCTGATCGTGATCTGGTCTCTCCATTCTGGAATTTGAGTTTCGAGTTCGGCTTCGGATTTTGAAGAAGGAACGATCAGTGGATCCGATACCTCGGTACCCATTTCAAAAAAATAAAATCGAAATAAGATGAAATAAATTTGCTAGGAAAGGAGGAAGGAAGATGAGGAAGATGATGTTTATAAGAGACTACAGTTTGGCGGTCGCTTTAAATAAAATCAGGACGCATCCTAGTTATCGATGTGATTGTCTGGACAAAATGTAACCGCAGGATAGGGAGCTAGCGAAAGAGATATAAGGATGTTCTTTATCGTAGAAAGTAATTATAACTTATAGATGCAATTCTTGCGTCAGACCATAAAGTTTTAAAACGCCTTTCCACACAGATAAAGATGGTGGGTTTGGATGAATGTGATTTTGTTGACATCTTTTTTGAAGATGTCAACAAAACACTCTATCCTGATTGGTGGAAATCAGGGGGTGCCATATGGTTCCCCCTGATTTCCACCAATCAGGGCCGAGTGTTTTGTTGACATCTCTTAAAAGATGTCAACAAAATCGCACTTGGGTTTGGATCTCAACCGACAAATCTATCTTTTATAGGAAATCATATAATCATATAAGAAACAAACAACTTTCGCAATGTAAATCAAGAACAATTTTTATGATTTAATTGGAAAATGTCCAATATTTTAAATTAAGGACACACATTGACATTTCATAAATAATAAAAATTAATATAAAATTGCTTTTATGTGATTATAAGATTAAAATTTTATAAAAAAAAATGTTTTTTGTATCGTAAATATGGGAAAAAAATATATAAAAATTCAGGAAGGAAAGCTATAAATATAACTTCGTTATTTACGATATAGCTTTTTTATGGTGCAAATGAGATTAGCTTTAAAATGACTTAATTTTGTATTTGGGTGATAAAATATAAAGATATATTTTTAAGTAATAAAGCTATATTCATTTAGCTTTCCGAGTTGATTATTTCTATACGTTTATAGTAACATCAATCGACTAAAATAATTTTAAAATCACTTTTTTTCTTTCAATTTTAAGGGCAATTTTTTATTTTTTAATTAATCTAGTAATAATGATAAATTAAAGTGAACTTCATGTTGATATAATACAATTTGGTCTTTGTTCTTCATTTAATTATCAAATTTAATTGTTCTTTGCTCTTTTATTATTATTATTATTATTATTATTATTTTTTTTGTGAAATGTGTCCTTAAAACTAAATATCACCATCAATTGTTTCGTTTTTACCCCTTTTACAAATTACATCCCTTCTTTTAGAAAAAAAAATAAAGTCAAATGGGTATTTATATAATTTACTAACCCTAACATGGAATCATAAGGCACATATCCATAACTCATAACCGCAGCAATACATTATACACGTTGTATTGCTCGCCTTGAGTTCGAAAATAAAAGAAGTAAAAATGGAATATATATTCAAATTGACAGCTTAATTCTTCGCGGATATTCAACATGCATTCTTTGTAATTATAGAAAATAGCATTATGTTTCTTTCTATCTATTTTCTTAATGATAAATTCACCAGGACGTTTAGTTAATTTTAGCAATATTAATATATGTTTTTAAGATATATGTCCATCATGACATATACTGGAGTTGTCACTTTTAAATTGAGAAAAGTAAATGAAATAGAAATTAAAAGTAGATGGAGAAAATAAATTTTAAAAGGTATCGGTTAGAACATAAAAATATAGCGTATTCCAGGTTCAAATAGAACGAGACGTGTACAGAACGATGTCAACTTGGAAGGGAAAAACAAATACAATAATTTGTAGGTAGCAGTTGCTTTTGCGTGCAAATAATTGGTTCATTAAGAGCTACTCCTGCGAAAGTACAAATACATACAAGAAATGGCCACGCAATATACAAATCTAAGCTAACTAGCCTTCTATAACACGCTAATCAATGCTTCTCTAAAAAAAAAAGGGGTGAGAGAATATATTCCATTGCAGAAAAATAGTGTGAAGGACAAAATTGAAGAAAAATTTGAATATAAAGACAAAAGTCAAAAAAATTAGGTTGAAAGACATTTTTTAGCGTATAATAGGAATAGGGCTATTACGGTAACGGTAAATTTACCATTAACACGCCATTACCAGTCGATCGGTAACCATTTTTGATTGAAATTGGTATACCAGTTAAACGGTATGATAACGATAAATTTGCCATTTTTAACGATAAATTATAGTTAACATTTCTTCAGTACTAGTTAATTTTACCAGTTAATTACATGCACGTAGAACCAAATAAATGATTATATTTAGTTCAATAATCAGATGAAATAATCTCAGATACACTTATTTTCTTTTTCATTTATGTTTTTTATAAACCAGCACTACATATAGTATAATAAAAATGCACCATGTACAAAAAATATGTTAAGATATAAACTTTGATGGACAAACGGTAATTTACCATTATCAGTGTAACGGTTACCAGGTTATCGGTATACCAGTCATCGATATACCAGTCGACCGGTAACGGTAAGCAATTCTGGTTTAGCAGTAAAAACGGTACAGTAGCGGTATTTGTCAAACAGTAACGATAACCATTACCATGATAGCCCCAATAGGAAATGATGGTGGACCTCTTAATTGGGGTATTTACACTAAAAAGTGTCCTTACAGCTACATTTTTGACCATTTGTCTTTTAGGTCTCGTTTTTTTTTTTTAAATTTTGTACAGAAAAAAGGCATCTAAAATGTTATACACTTGTGACGACCGCTCATAACCTCCGCACTATATAAAAGAAATAATGCGCTGAAAGGTGTGAAAGGCAGTCATGGACGATCATCAGAGTAGGTAAACACAAGCGGAACCTGTCGTAATCTCATAGAGCAAGAATAAAATATAATAGAACATATACAACACATAGTAATAGTGAAGCAGAAACACAAGACTTTCATACAACCAGAAAGTAATATCCAAAAACTTGGAAATAGTGTTTATACAAAGTTGCCTCCCTACATTATTCAGAAAAGCAAATGGCGGAAACCCAATTGTTACATAGCAGTAAAACTAGTACGTGAGCCTCCTGCTCACCACCGATCAACATCGTCGTCCTCACTAAAGCATTACCTGTCACCTGCTACTTAGTTTGCTCATCCACAACCAGATGAACAGCTCAAGGTAATAAGAAGAAACATAAAACCTTGAGTCAGACAACAGTCTTAGTGAGCGATAAAACAGCTAACAAACTTCAACAATAAAGTGTATGAGAAATGATAGATAAACATACTAATCTACCCATGACACCCTTTCCCTTCTCCTCTGCAGTAGGAGCTCTCGAAGAAGATGGCATAGCTTCCACAACATATGCCTTCACAATCTGCTTGCCCTTAGCTGATTCCGGACAATCTTTCTTCTCATGCCCAGGCTTTCCACATTTGAAGCACTTCTTCTCAGCTTTGGGATTCTTGCACTCACTAGCATAATGGCCTTTCTGTTGGCAGTTAAAGCAAACCACCTCACTAGCATAATGGCTTGTATAGGGAAAAATGGTCACAAACAAAATCGGTAAAAATTATGGACATGTCTCACATCCCCATAAGCAACATATTAAAAGATGAGAATGATCCAACCCATAGAGAATAAAACAAATATATTTTACTATCTTCCGATACGTAAAATGCGGGTTGTTACTACACTCGCATATGCAATTGTACATCAAAATCAACCAATCGAAGGTACAGATAAATACAAAACAAGAAAAAAGATCAAGGTCAAGTTTTAAATGGTGTTGTAAGAAAAATGCTAATAGAAATGATTTTATAAATTAGATCCATGTTTTTAAAACAATGAAAATGCAAGACCATTTGCACTATTTTAACATAAAATGCAAAGTTGCTTACAGTGTCTAAAAACAAATATAAAATTATAGGTTTGATAAAAAAGATGAACAACAACAAATATTTACTTAAATTATACTTAAATAATAATCATCATTATTTATAAATAGAAAAAAAAATGATTTTTCAAAGTTTGAAATACTTTTTGAAAAACACAAATTAACATGCATTTTATTAGAAATGCAAGTGAATTTGTGCTTTTTAATTCAAAAAAAAAAAAACGATTTTGTTTCGATCTTCATTGCTACAGGGTTTTTGTTAAATTTGGTGATACAAAATCACAAATTGATTGGAACAAATTTGCAAAGAATGGAAAGTAAATATTTTTATAATGGGAATGCATTGATTGCAATTGATGAGGTGGTAGAGAAATAAATGAAGGGATTAATTTCTTCCATCTATGCTAAAGAAACAGATTGATTTACTTCCTATATTTGCACATTTATTGTTATGGTAATTTGCCTCTATTATATTATTACCATATGTTGGTAATTTAATTGATGACTCACATAGATTTGCACTGGCTATATATTGAGGGGTAGACTTCAGTGTAAACCCATCATGGCTGATTGACATAGAAATGTGTTTATTTTATGCTCTTATATCTTATCTTTTGTATATAAATAAATATTACTTGGGTATTGTTTTGTTACTTTTACAGATATTCCAACCCAGCCCGCATGCAACCAGAAAAGTAGAGAAATGGAGATCAGATTGCAATATATTTACATTTTGAAGAATTGTAGATGAAGATCCCACATCTAGTTGCTGTTGAACAAGAAAATGATTGATAAAAAGGCCATGCACATATCAAATCAAGGGAAGCTTGACAATGAACCAAGAGGAAAAGAAGAAAGGCCAAAAATTTAATAGATTTAACTAAGGCCCATTTGAGACTCTCATTGTAAACTCTTTTGTGAATTCCCTAAGGCCCATCTATCATTGTATTAGGGATAGGGTTTGGTTATTCTCTATAAATACCCTTGTAATGTCATTGTAGCCACCATCCTATCCATTATTCTGTATTCTCTTCTCCATTAATAAAAGTTCTTCCTTTTTACTATTTCTGCATTTTTCTTTCTTAGCAATAGGTGTTGTCTTCACAATTAGTTTTGGAAGAGCACCAATTGTATTTTACATTTGTTTCATTAGTGATTAGTCGTCTGATTAGTTTCAACGACAATCCTAATTTTATTTTTGTTGTTCTTCTTATTCTGCATTGTTGTTCTTGTTTTGCAATTTACTTTCTTTAGTGATTAATCGTTGATTAGATTCAACGATAATCCTAAGTTCGCAATTTCAATTTGTTTTTATTTCAACAAAATCTCCAGGCTTCGTCTAACTCGCCCAAGAGATTAGATAAATAATTTAATTTTAATTTACCTCCCTGTGTTCGACCTGTATGCTACACACCTGTGCGCTTGCATAATTTTATTACAAATATCGCGCTTTTCTGATTCATAGATTAGCGTCGATCAAGTTTTTGGCGCCGTTGCCGGGGAGGTAACAATTAAATTTTATTATTTATTTAATTTATGATTCATGTTAGTTTTTTTTTTTCCCCTTTCGTTTTCTTGTATATATAGAAAAAAAAATGTTGGTTGATTTGGTATTGATCATTGATACCGTAATCTTCTACACAAAAAAAAAGTTGCCAATTTTCTTTGATTTCTTTCCTTTCAACCTTCTTTCCTCTTTTCAGTACATAATCTTTCCCTTCTTCTTTCACATCGTTTACATTTGATTTCTTTACAATAAAAAAAAAAACTCACAAATTTTTCTTTGTTTCCTTCTTCCTTATTCTTCACGTCACTTCCACAAATTTCCCTACTCCACTTCGGATCACCCACTACCATAGTCCATCCTCCGAAAAACCAACACCTCCTTCAGACAGTAACTCCATCATCCGTCTAAAACTACCCATCAACCATACAAGCACCATCGCATCCCCTTTGCTTCGCTGCCGATTGCCCAAAATCCTCAACAACAAAATTCCGCAACTACCTGAAGTCCACCATCATCAACCGTCTTTCATCGCTCACGCAACCCCCTCGAAGCACCTGCAATCGCCAAATCCACAACTTGAGACTCCTTTCCACGTCCCCTGTCCACCATACCCACAGATCCATCAACCGTACAACCCCGTCCCATAATCACCGTCCTCATTAAAAAAAATCAATCGAAACAAATTTCCACCTTCTCATCACACCGTCCCAAAACCGAGACCAAATCACGTCCATAAACCAGCGGAACCACTTCACAGTTCCTTCTTCGCTCCACCACTCTTCCCTTATTTTCTTATCCAAACCAGTTCAACTCCCTCCACCGATCCGACCTTCACTTCAAACCAACTCCCAATCGCAAACAAATACCCAAATTCGAGCACAACTAGAACAAACCTTCAACCCAAATACAAGCACGACCAGAACCCAAATCGAAAGAAACCCGAATTGGATCGCTCAAACCCAAAACCCAATTCGAACATCGAAGATTCGACCAAAAAATTTGCGTGTTTTGAGTTCGTGAGTAAAAGATAGAAGGTGTGGCGATTGCTTTTGGTTTGGGAATGATCAATAGGGACTTGTGGTTCCTTTTATTGAGGGGCTGTATTTGTTTTATTTTGTTAAAGGCATTCTAAAATAAAAAAGGGGTGTGAGTTTGTTTCTAAAGGGGACGGAGCTGTTTTGTTCCGTTGAGAACTTGGCATCTAGATGCGTGAGCTCTTTTGAGTGCAAATTTTTGGTTCGTGGTTTGTATTGTGATTCGTGACTTTGTTTTTGTGGAGTCCTTATTGAGTCTGGTTTTATTTGCGAGTCTTTTGATTTGTGCGAGTTGCACCCGTGAGTTTAGTTGAGTCTAAGTTTTGTTTTCAAGGTTTTTATTCTTGTCCAGTGCTTTTTAGCGTATGAGAGATTCAATTAAAAACCGAAATGAAGAAACGAAGCCAAGCATCGAACAAGGGAATCAATGGGTCAAGCAATTGCAAATAGTTGAGTTGAATCGATCAACCTACTCTATTGTTCTGGATGGACTGCCATACCCACTGTAAAATCTTCTAAACTCTACAGGTGTTCTGCTGCTTTGAAAAATATAGAAATTGCTTGTAAAAATCTTCTGCAGGGGCAGCGGCTTGCTTGTACAAATTTTTTTTATTCTGCGATTATTCTGTGACTGTTCCGTGTGAAATTTCTGAATCTGTCTGTGAGGAACGAATTTTCATAACTAAAATCATCACACTCGTCGTTTTTCAGTTTTAACACTTGATTTGATTTGCAAAATAATATAATTGAAAAGTGGTGCTTTGTGAAGTTGATTGTCTCATATAATTGGATCGCGGATATATATTAGTTCAATTTTTTGAACTATTAGCAAAAGAGGTTGCATACTACCCGTAAAACATTGGTCGTATCCCTTAGTTTTATACTATACGTGAACGGCCATAAGACCCTCTTCCTCCTTCTAATTGAGCCTGTTAATTAATAGAGCATAACTCGACATTTTATATTATTTTGAAGTGAGAATAAATTCCGTTTTTTCTTGATTTCATTCAAATGTCTGATTCAAAAAAATCTTTGAGAGAATTGTGGGATAATAATCGGAGTAGACGTCCTCTTGAAGAGTATGAGTATGAAATACAACTCATGAAGCAAGATTTTCCAAAATTTTGTGAGCCCAATGCAAATTTTCAAAATTTTCCAATTGACCAACATTTTCAAAACCATGGATATGATCGAAATTGCGATTTCAATTCAAATTTCAATAATTTCGATTATGGGCCAGATCCACATCAAAATAGCGTTGAATTCCAATATGGCTTTGATCCACATCAATACGGGGTTCTAAACCAAAATTTTGAAAATTACAACCCATATCCACATCTTGAGATTAACCAAAATTACAATTTTCCCTCGAATTTCAACAGTTTTGGTTACGAACCTAATCAAAATGGTTTCCAATATCAATGTCAATTTTCTGAAAATTCAAATAATTTTGAGAATCTAGAAATCCAAAACGAGAGCTCTCAAATCAACGACTCTGAAGAATGTCATTTTGATGAGAGGGCGGAAAGGCTAAATAAAAAGTTTGATGAACTTCTTTGCTTAATGAAATCTTTTAAAGAACAACAAGAGCAACAAAATCAAATGAGCGTTGAATCAGAAAATAATCCAATATCTACTGACATTGAAAATTTTCAAATAACGACTTTGGAAATTGAGAATAATCATCTTGATGAAGTTTTTCAAAATTCAACAAATGATTTGGACTTCAACTCTTTTCAGAAAAAAGATTTAAGCTTGGATTTTGATCTTCCTCTTTCAGGCTGCGGAAAACTTGAAATTCTAGAAATTGAACAGAATAAAAATGTTGAATTTTTCAATTCAAATTTGGAAATGGATTTTAATGAGCAGGAATTTTTTGGATTGTACAAGGATGTATTGCCAAACGAGGAGGAAGTGGATTCACGTCACGAGTTCGAAAATTTTAACTTTGAGAAAATTTCAAACGAACTTGAAATTGTCAGTGTCGAAAATACGTTGTCAGTTAATGATGAGAAATGTGATCACATAGTCTTAAACAACACTCAAAATTCAAATTTCACTGAATTTATATACGATCACAAATTTTTGGACAATTACACTGATAAATTTGTTGAGCACATGAATTACTTTTGGAATGTTGGCTTGATTGAAAAACTTCATGTGAGGACGACCCTGAACATTCATTTACTGGACTATAAATCGAGGTATAAAGATGAGATGGTTTTCAAAAACCTTTGCTTATTAGAAATCATGCCTAGACATAGTGGGAATGGGACTCATAGGGCTAGAACCAAGTGTGGGGGAAAAATATGGTGGTATTCTTTGCATCGCGTGCACCGCAAACACATATATCATTGTATATATGATCCATTCTTACATATAGTTAGATTGCATTTCATTCTACAAATAATTTTGCTTCTCATTCACCTTTGGGTACGATCTTTCAAATTTAGGAAACATTTATAGTGTGGACACTGTTTAGTTCTAGTGTGGGGGGAGTCTGCATTACATCCTTTTATTTTTCTTTAATTTTTTTCTTTCTTTTCATATAGGACCATCATGCATTTTAGATTGTAGTAACATGCCATTTTTTTTTGAAACATGACTCATTTTAGTTTGATACAACAAAATAAGTTAACAATTATTAGTCAGTTGATAGTATTTTTTTCTCTCATCTTAGATCGAATAAGAAATATAATGAAAAGTTTAATTTTGAGGGATAATAGTGTAACCGGTACATAGGGAGATTCTTAGGTGATGGCCATGAAATCTATTCTATATTGTAGACTTTGTTTAAATAAGTGGAGGACTTAAAATACTTATAATGGCTTCTCAAACCTTTAAAACTAAGTTGTGTTAAGTTGAATTCGCGTAACTCCCTTTTTGTGCGTATAAATTCAATAATAATAATAGTAATCCAAGGGTATCCAACATTGCTTGTATATCGAGCGTTGGTGTGCAAACCCGCCAAGCTCTATCCGACACGTTGTTGACAAAGTCAGCATTGGAATATCTTGGTCTCATTTTATGAGATTGGACACCTAAGGATTATCGACACGTTGTTGACAAAGTCAAAGTCGGCCTGCACAATCCGCCAAGCTCTTTACCCACTCTCCGTTAGTCCGCGAGGCAGTGCATGGGTGGTAAACCTTGGTCTTCTAAGTTAGGTGTATGTACTTAATCATAAATTTTAAAATTGTATAGAATAAAGAATAAGCGATGATGCCCAAACACTTCTTGACCTTATTGATTTGACTAGCCATACACAAGGAAATTAGAATACCACTTTACAAACTGTGCCAAGCAAACTAAGAATCTATTTCGTGGCTGCACTATGTTATCGACCAAACCAACTGGCCAAACTAGAGTTTAACATTGTAAACTTGAATTATATTGAAAATTTGTGACAAGTTGAGGTATCTAAAATAAAATCAACCGATTAGAAATTGTTAACTTAAATTGTTGTACCACTTCCCGAAACAAGTCGTGTTTTCATTTTTTGTTTTCAATTGCATAAGTCCTCTGCATTCATATAGTTTCATTAGAACCATATCATGCTGCATTTGGATTTTGTGGGTAGTATCCGCTGAAAACCCTCACGAGACACCACTCGTCCTACTAGGGACACCTAAAGGTTTAACGGCTTGTTGCATACGCTCAATGCAATCGTGTTTCCTACGAAAGTGTGACCTATCTAGTTTGGTTTTTCATTTTTTGTTTTACTCGAGGACGATTAAAAGATAAGTGTGGGGGTATTTGATTGACATAGAAATGTGTTTATTTTATGCTCTTATATCTTATCTTTTGTATATAAATAAATATTACTTGGGTATTGTTTTGTTACTTTTACAGATATTCCAACCCAGCCCGCATGCAACCAGAAAAGTAGAGAAATGGAGATCAGATTGCAATATATTTACATTTTGAAGAATTGTAGATGAAGATCCCACATCTAGTTGCTGTTGAACAAGAAAATGATTGATAAAAAGGCCATGCACATATCAAATCAAGGGAAGCTTGACAATGAACCAAGAGGAAAAGAAGAAAGGCCAAAAATTTAATAGATTTAACTAAGGCCCATTTGAGACACTCATTGTAAACTCTTTTGTGAATTCCCTAAGGCCCATCTATCATTGTATTAGGGTTAAGGTTTGGTTATTCCCTATAAATACCCTTGTAATGTCATTGTAGCCACCATCCTATCCATTATTCTGTATTCTCTTCTCCATTAATAAAAGTTCTTCCTTTTTACTATTTCTGCATTTTTCTTTCTTAGCAATAGGTGTTGTCTTCACAATTAGTTTTGGAAGAGCACCAATTGTATTTTACATTTGTTTCATTAGTGATTAGTCGTCTGATTAGTTTCAACGACAATCCTAATTTTATTTTTGTTGTTCTTCTTATTCTGCATTGTTGTTCTTGTTTTGCAATTTACTTTCTTTAGTGATTAATCGTTGATTAGATTCAACGATAATCCTAAGTTCGCAATTTCAATTTGTTTTTATTTCAACAAAATCTCCAGGCTTCGTCTAATTCGCCCAAGAGATTAGATAAATAATTTAATTTTAATTTACCTCCCTGTGTTCGACCTGTATGCTACACACCTGTGCGCTTGCAGAATTTTATTACAAATATCGCGCTTTTCTGATTCATAGATTAGCGTCGATCACTGGCCTGGAGCCAGTGATCCCCAATGGTGTCTTTTCTTGTTAAACCTGATTGAGGTTTGGATATGTAAACTCTTATTTTGTAATCTCTTGTAATTCTCTCATGTAGAATAAAATCTCTCTCTGTTGGACTGTACGTACACTATCTCGAGGACAGTGGAACCAATATGAATATTGCGTCTCTTTGTTTCTCTGCTATAGTTATTTACTATTTTGTTGATGTAATAGAATAATTGCTATCAGATTAGATTGGTGTTCAATTGGCAAATCTAGATCTTATTTATTGCGCTTCCGTATATGCACAAAAATCATAACAGATTGGTATCAGAGCGAGGCGATTTGTTTTAAATTGTGCATCAATTATTTCTACAATGGTTGGTAGATTCAGTGGTGATTATGCTATTACTATTTTGCAGAAAAGGAGACTTTGGTGGAGGAGATTATGTCGAGAGTGAAGAGCATTCCAATCTGGGAACTTTGACGTGATATGGAGTTTATTGTGAAGAAGCCCTCTGATATGGATGAGGAAAGATGGAAGAAGACGAAGAAGAAGGCGGGTGACAGTTGAAGAACCTAGTCCACAGCAAGGTGGAGAGGTTAATATGGTCACTGCTTATAGTCCTAAGGCAGAGGATCATGGTATCGACAAGGGTCTAGATGTTGATGATGCTCGAGGGATCCCGGAGATAAAGAGATCACGTCAAACGGAAGACGGGTGTCGAGTTTTGAAATCCACAAAGACGATGGAGATCTTGTGGTATTGCAAGCATTTTTTAGACCGTTGGTTGATGCATGGTGCAGCTCAGGTGGTAGATGCATCTTTTGTAGGTGGTGGGTTGTGTTTGTAATTGAGGTGTGGTCGTAGTCCTTTCAAATCGACTCGGTGTATCTCGTTGTCCTGAAATCGAGGTTGGTTTTAATTGAGAGAATAAATAATTGGACTTGGTGGTGTTGAGATTACTTTGGAATCTGCCTTTTTTTTATTTTGGATATTTGCAACACTTTGTTGGCAGGCGGGGGCGTAGTCTGAGCTCGTTAACAATTGTGTGATGCGGGGTGGCTTTGCTGGAACCCATTTGATAAATATTCATTTTTTTGGTGTATTTCGTTGTGAGATTTTGATTGAAGGTGGAGTTATGTTGAAGAGTTTTATGATGAGAAGAGAATTTGACTCAAGGTGGGGTGCTGGAGATATGTGATTTTGCATCAAGGTGGAGTGTTAAATTTGGTGATACAAAATCACAAATTGATTGGAACAAATTTGCAAAGAATGGTAAGTAAATATTTTTATAATGGGAATGCATTGATTGCATTTGATGAGGTGGTAGAGAAATAAATGAAGGGATTAATTTCTTTCATTTATGCTAAAGAAACAGATTGATTTACTTCCTATGTTTGCGCATTTTTTGTTATGGTAATTTGCCTCCATTATATTATTACCATATGTTGGTAATTTAATTGATGACTCACATAGATTTGTACTAGCTATATATTGAGGGGTAGACTTTAGTGTAAACCCATCCTAGCTTAGAGCCAGTGATCCCCAATGATGTCTCTTCTTGTTAAACCTGATTGAGGTTTGGATATGTAAACTCTTATTTTGTAATCTCTTGTAATTCTCTCATGTAGAATAAAATCTCTCTCTGTTGGACTGGACGTGCACTATCTCGAGGATAGTGGAACCAGTATAAATATTGTGTCTCTTTGTTTCTCTGCTATAGTTATTTACTATTTTGTTAATGTAATAGAATAATTGTTATCAGATTAAATTGGTGTTCAATTGGCAAATCTAGATCCTATTTATTGCGCTTCCGCATATGCACAAAAATCATAACAGTTTTATCTTATAACAACTTTAGAAATAGGAACCTTGTGTGCAAAACCTGAATACAAAATGTTTGCTTTAAGTACTTCAATGGAGTAGCAATCAAAGTTGCATTGTTTTGTTCTAAGCCATATAATGGATTAGCACGTGAGGCATTTTGGATGAAGCACGCCTCTTCCGTTGGACCTCGCCTTTTAAAGGGCAGAAGCTAATCTTTATTCATAGTTGGCTTGCAAGCATAAACTTCTAACCTGACCACAAAGTTTCAAATTTGCACTTTACATATAATTTTCTAAAATTTTACTCTTATAATTTTATCCTAAAAAGTAGCATATACATAAAGTCCATAAAAAAATCGTCAATCATACATATCTTCCGTAGATGTGAATTATCAAAAACGTCCTTTTATATATATTATAATTATTAATATCTCTTACAAAATTTGTGAATTAAATTTTATATTCAAATTCAAAACTTACCTAAATAGTAATAACTCAAAATTTTGATCTAACAATTGAACTTTCTCTACGAATTCTAAATGTTAATTTAAAAATATCAAAAAACAACTATTGAATAAACATTCTTTATAATTTCATTTTTTACAGATTAATAATACAAATTAACAATTAAATTGGTAAAAATTTAGATGTTGTAACGTAAAATTAAGAAGTCAAACCAACTACACATGGTTTCAACATAAAAAGCATTGTTAACATTGTATGAAAATCATTTTTTTAGTATCGCAAACACGTCTGAATTGTTAAAAAAAACGAAGGAATTGTGTGTAACGACCCAACTTACGAACACATCGGAAGTTGTGCAGTTAATAAGAAAAGATAGAAGATAAAACACAGAAACATCAGAATCTCACAGCGGAACTTTCACAAAAGATAATACTTCATATTATTACACAGCGGAATATATTACATCAGAACATCATCTGTCAAGTGATACAACCCATTCATAGTACAACAGTAATTATACATAACTGGCGGATTTAATTATACAATAGATAAGTAGGTAGGTGAGTCAGCCACTGATAATCTTCATTCAGCATCACAAGTTCAACATCCTGATTCACTTGTCTATTCATAACAAGTGTTATGAATACCCAAGAGTTTAAGGGAAAACACAGAAAAATAAACTCCGGGTCAGTCAGGGGACTGGTATGAGTAAACAGTTAAAACAATTTGAGAAAAACATCTCACAAGACCTCGCCATGAATACGGAACGAGTTTTGACCTTATGAGATCAAAACACTTTTGTATACGTTAAACTAGATATTTTCAAAACGTTTGATTTTCACAAATAAATTAGAATCTAGGAAAATGTTTGCATCTCACATTTTCCGATATAGGGTACAAACAAAACCTGCTTAGCACTTATGGAAATTGGTCTTCCAACTATGACAAGGTATGGGACCACCTCCCGACGATGTATCTCTAGAGGCAAATACACCTGGGTTCACAAGAATGTCTTGCAACCCGGCCCTCACATGACCGACCACTCATTTCTCTTGAGTGTATCGAGTGTATATCACCGATGGTTGTGTATGGCAACCATCCCCGCATGGGCAGAATCGATAGATAAGAAACAATTAGGAATTTCTCTAGATAGGTGATTCTACACCCTAATGGGAGAGACCCACATAGCCATGCTGCCTGCCCGATTTTTGTCATTTCCTGGGTGTGAGGCTTGAGGCTTGACTTACGTCATCAACACTTGTTTATTTCTTTGAGTGCCACATCGTTCAGACCTCCTGATCACTAATTGACTTTCTCAAAAATAGATTATAGGTGTACGGCGAGAGAAACGAATTCCTCTGCCACCATACAATTACGTTTGAAAAGATCAACGTACGTGACCAGTTGGAATTACTTTGTCGGACACTCGTCCATACAAGTTGTTCTGGGTTTGAACAAACCGAAAGTACTATTTAAAAATAGTCCTTGCACAACGCCGTCTTCAAATTTTAAGATCTTGGCTTACGGCGGAAAATCAATTCAAAGTGAAAACTTGGTTTCGGTCTCTTTGAAATGATCAACGAATATTTTAAAATGTTATCTAACATGATCAAATATGATTTACAGAACTGGTTTGTAAAACTACTGGGCTGTACTTGACCGGTCACTTAAATCTTGAATTTACAGTTTTACAGAACTTTCAATGACTGGTCTTACATACGCTCTCTAGTATGAATAAGAATCTAGTTATTTTATTCATAGTTAAATTCAAATTTTAAATTTATAAAAATTAAATTTAAAATATTTGTTTCAACACTTGATTTCAACTCGTTGACGTTATCCTGATTCACTTCCCCTTTTAAATAACTAAATAAACTAAAAATGTTATTTAAAATATTTATTTACCTATTAAATTTAAACAAGAATTTGAATTTTGAAAACTATTTTAAATTTTGACATATTTAAAAAAAACATGGGTTTTAACCTCAAAGTAGTAAAGTAGCAGTTTTCAAAGTACCAGGGTAAAAATCCCCGTGCTGCGCACACAGAAAACCCCCATGTCCCCTTGAATTTCTAAAGCACCACCTCTCCTCTTGGCAAACTACCCTACCCAAGTACCAGACCCCAAAATTTACATGCTGATCAACAAAAACCCCATGCAAAACTAAAGTACCACATTTCCTGGTACCATCATCTTGCCACTACCACCTTCCATGTGCCACATTGCAAAAACACTTGCCAACCATGGAAAATCACAGTGCCAACATAGCTTGGCACTTTCCTCCTTCACCGGCCATGACTGTGCACATGCACAGCCACGTGGGACCCTTTGGACTGCCGGCGACTGACGCCACAGACCCCTCACCACCACTGGACTCCACCATGGCGGCCAGGTCCACCATTCTCCGGCCAAACCCAAAAATAGCCGTGCTCCTCTTTCCTCAGTAAAAACAACCCTACGGAAATCACCTTCTACCTCTGTCCATCGATCACCGGACGTCGCCTCCACCTGGCCACACCAGCACCTAGTCCCAACACCCAAAAAAACCCCTGGTCCGCAACGTCCTCCCTCCTCCTATGTCGAGCAATCTCGTCCCAAGCCCTTGAACCCAACGTCAGTATTTAAACTCCTTTTTGTTGATTTTACAAAACTGGTTCATTTAAAAAAAATTAAAGTTATATTTTTCCTGATATCCCCACCTTCTTCTCCTCCTACCTGCCAGGCGCCACCACCTCTGGTTCCCTATGTCGACAGTGGTCCACCAAATCCCCTATTTTGACCATCTCTTCTTCTCATGATTTACCCCTCTAAAAATCATACTTATTGTTTTAAAAATCATTTCCTGGTTGTATTAATATGTTTAAGCAATCAAACCTTGATTTAATTCAGTTTGAAAAACCAATTTGGATCCTTGGGACAGAGAGCTGTTAAAGCTTTACTGTTGTTTTCATTTAACCATGACAGAAATTGTTTTCTCGTTTGTAATTCCCACCCTGAACCCATATACCACACATGCAAAAGGTGATTTGCAAGATCAAGTATCCTCCCTACAAGCCATTCCCTTATGAACACTAATTTTCCTAACTACTCAAGCATGCATCCAAAATAAACAATACCTGCTGTTGTAACAGGTACCTAGCTCTCAACATATATCATTTTAAATCAAAACTTCTTGATGATGTTCACATATAAGTTCATGATGTACTAATCCCTAGCAGTCAAGCATACATGCAATTTGATTTGAACAAGATCACAAAAGAATTTCAGAATACTTTAAGGTAGAACATCAAAACTGAAATGTGAAAACAGAAATTTAAACTACTGTTTTTAACTCACCTTAAAGCCTCCTAAAAACTTTTTCTTTTCTTCTGATAAAACTTGGAATTTGCTGTGAGTTTTGTGTGAGAAGAATGTGTGCGTGAAGGGTCTATTTATAGTAGTAAGAAATAATATAAAAATGGGTACATTTAATGCTTCAGCAGCTTTTTATTTGTGACAAATGAAAACCGATTTTGGAAACTCAATTTCTCTTACAATATCTACATATTTCCTCACACTTTCACATGGTGTATTCAGGCTACCTTATACCTGAAATATACCTATATCCTATACAACATTCCCCCTTCCTATTGGCTTACAAAACCCTTTGCATTAATTTCTTCTGTACAATCCTCTTCTCTCTACCTTTTCACTTCTTGGTTAAATAAAATATGTAATCTCTTTTGTACCAAATACACTCAGATTTTCTGAGCTTTCAAACTTATTTTCCACATGACAAATTTAGACTTTATAAGCAAATATCTTTAAATAGCAACTTGCCTTGCAAGTGTAACCAAAATCTGAAATATGGTACAAGAAAAATTCATTTTTGTGAGATGAAAACACATGGAAAATCCTTAGCATTATCCATGATTCGACCTCAGCCCTTGTACACAAAATAATGGTGCATGTATATGATTTCATCAAATCTTTTGCTGCATGGTGTTAATTTGACAAGTTAGCTATAGTTTTGGAGAATGCAACAAGAAGAAGATTTCAGAAATCCCTTTGGAAAGAAAGAAAAGAAAAGACAAAACTGAAATTACCTTGGCTCCAAAATGATCATGTCGTGCACAAGATCCTTAGTTGGAAATCTTAGCATGATGAAATGATCTCATGAAGTGATAGAGAATTTTTACACTACATGCTCTCATTTTTATGCAACATGCAAAAGGGTTTTCATGAGATTTTGGTAGACATCATATGTATGTGTAAATGATGGTAGCAAACATGATTTTACAAGACAATTTGACAATACTTGAGATTTATTTTGAATGTATAAATATAAAAAAAAATCCTCCTTATGCTTACATGAATTTGAACGGATTTGACAAATGCAATAATTCAAATCTAAGTCATTAAATATTTCATGTATATGAGATTCTAGTACCAAATGGAATGTCTACATCATGTTTGGATATATTTTAAATATGTTTCTACACATGAATTTTGCTAGATAATGATTTAAGGTCTTTTTGAAAGATAAACAAGTGTTTTTCTGAAAAATCATGATTTTTGGTTAACATGCTATGTCAACTTGTCTTTTAAGAAAAATGAAAATTTTCTTTTCATTATAAAATATTAAAGAAAACAAGTTTTCTCTAGGTTGGATTTAAATATTTGGTTAAATTTTGTGTTTGCTCATAGATACTCCTAAAAAAAAATATACGAAATTTAAGATTAAGTGAAAAACCCGGGTCATTACAATCCAACCCCCTTATAAAAATTTCGTCCCCGAAATTTGTAAACAGAAGATAAACAAAAAGTCATATATATCATACCATATGTCAATTGGTCTACAGCAAAATATACGTACTATACTCGACTAATATCGAGTTATAGACTACAGCAAAATACAAGTACTACTATAATGTACATGCATGTCATACTACTACTACTATGTACACTATCGTCCAAACTGTCTGCCTACTCGGATCCACTGCTAATCTCGATGACGTCCTCGTCATCAGAAATAACTATCATCTCGCCACCATCCGAGATAGTAACAACCTCCACGTCATCAGAAATACAGATCACGTTTTCGCTGTCTGAGATACTAATCACCTCCTCACTATCGGATATCTCGATCACCTCTATCGGCTCCTCAACCTCCTCCAGAATATCGTCATCGGATAGCTCTATGACCTCAATAGGCGAAGGCGGATGTAACATCATATCTGGGTAAGCAAAATCCATATCATCGTCTATGGGGATCCCCATATCATGATCCATCTGTGGCCCCATCTGTCCTCCATTTGCCAGATACTCTGACATCTCCTGAGCCAACTGCTCTAATAGTGCAAGCAACTGTCCGTCCATAGGAGGTGGTGGTGCCTGAACCCATGGCTCCATCTCTGGCTGCACGAGTGGAGTAGCCTCCTCAGGATGAGGCTGTGCTAGTGGGATATCCTCCAGTGGCAAATCCTCCTCTAGCTCCTGGTCCGTATCCTCCTCCGGCCCCTGGTCCGGATCCTCCTCTGGGTCCTCCTCTGTCGGCTCATCCTCAGGGTCGTCCTCCACAGGATCATCCTCGTCCGAGTCCTCCTCCTCAGGCTCACTATCATCCATATCATCCCTGTCATCGCCATCATCACCCTCATCATCACTATCACCACTATCATCACCATCACCTGCCCTCTTACCTATGTAATATCCTCCCTGATGATCCTCATCGTCCTGGTCCGCCTCCTGTGGTATGTCTCTACTACTGTCCTCATCATACGAGGGCCCCTTCTGGTAAATGCCTGACTCCTCAGAGTCGACATACCTCCTCTCATCCACATGATCCTGGGAACCTGTCAGCTCCTGGATACTAATACTAGTGTACATCCTCAACCTCTGGAGTGGGGTCATCCTCTTCCTAGCTGTTCTTTTAAATACTGGCGACATCTGGAAATGAAACAAAGACAGATTTCAGTACAAGTGATAGTAAACTGAAAGAGTTCATAAGTCCTATGAATGCTGAATCCTCATAACATCTACAATCCATATTGATAAAAACCCAAAAATTCCATTTCCAGTCAAAAGGTACATCCCTACAAGCCATACAAGTCATACAATACCACCATACATATCATACATCCAAAATCATACATAAACATCTAGTCCACCACCAAATCCGGATAAAACTCCTTGATATGCTTCTCCGTCTCCCAAGTACAGTCATATGGGTTTTCACTCCACTGTATCTTGAGCAGTTTCACGACCTTACCCCGGAGTTGCTTCTCTTCCTTGTCTACTACATAGACCAGATATCTTACTACCATCAAGTTTGGTTCAATACCCAAATCTTCTTGAACCGATGGCTCTAGAATCGAAGACGGATCGTGCACACACTTGCGAAGATGAGACACATGGTAAACATTATGAATTCCAACCATCCTTCCTGGTAATTCCACCCGATAAGCAAGAGATCCAACCTTCTCAAGAACACGGAAAGGTCCTACATATCGTGGAGCTAACTTCCCTGTCTTTCCAAATCTGATTGTTCCCTTGATCGGTGAAATCTTCACAAACACAAAATCTCCAACAGAAAAGTTCAGATCCCTTCGTCTGTGGTCTGCATAGCTTTTCTGTCGATCCTGGGCTTCCTTCATTCGTCTTTTAACTAACTCAACCTTCTCAGTTGCTTCTCGAATCATATCTGGTCCGAGAACCAGCTTATTTCCGAACTCTACCCAACAAGTCGGTGACCTGCACGGTTTTCCATAGAGAGCTTCATATGGTGCCATGCCTATACTCCCCTGATAGTTGTTATTGTAGGAGAATTCCACTAGATGTAGGTGATCCTCCCATGATCCACCAAAGTCCAGAATACACGCTCTCAACAGATCTTCCAAAATCCTGTTTACCCTTTCTGTCTGGCCATCCGTTTGGGGATGATAAGCAGTACTTAAATTCAGCTTGGTTCCCAAAGTTGTTTGGAGTGCCTCCCAGAATTTGCTGGTAAAAATAGGATCTCTATCACTTATAATACTCATCGGGACTCCATGTAATCGCACAATCTCCCTTATAAAACTCTCGGCCAACGAAGCTGCAGTCCGGTTTGGTTTTACTGGAATGAAATGTGCACTCTTCGTCAGTCGATCAACTATCACCCAAACTCCTTCGTACCCCTTCCTAGTCTTGGGCAAACCATCGACGAAATCCATTGATATCATTTCCCACTTCCCGGTAGGAATCTCCAAAGGTTTCAGTAGCCCTGCTGTCTTCTGGTTATCACCTTTTACCTGCTGGCAGCATAGACACTGATTCACATAAGCTATAATATCTCCCTTCATTCCAGGCCACCAAAATACTCGTCTCATATCCCTATACATCTTGTGTATTCCTGGATGAATGCTCAGCTTTGATTTATGGCATTCTGCCAAAACTTCTTGCCTTAGTCCATCCACATTTGGAACACACAGTCTCCCATTGATCCTGAGGATACCTAGACCATCCAATTCAAAATCTGACTCACCTCCTTTTATTACTCCTTGGATCAATTTTTCCAGATTCTCATCCCTTCGTTGATTCGCCATGATCCTTTCTTGAAGTGCTGGGGTAGCTTCTAGAAGAGATAAGATCGCATTTTTGCTTAGAGCGTCTGCTACGACATTTGCTTTTCCTGGCATATAGATAATATCCAAATCATAAGACACAAGAAATTCCAACCATCTCTGTTGCCTCAGGTTTAGATCTTTTTGAGAAAACAGATATTTAAGTGGTTTATGATCTGTGAAAAGCTCGAACTTACCTCCTAACAGGTAATGCCTCCACATTTTTAATGCGAAAACAACCGCCAACAACTCTAGATCGTGTGTAGCATAAT
This sequence comes from Allium sativum, assembly GCA_030737875.1. Lineage (NCBI taxonomy): Eukaryota > Viridiplantae > Streptophyta > Magnoliopsida > Asparagales > Amaryllidaceae > Allium > Allium sativum. The sequence goes on from CM060909.1 coordinate 472,149,461, forward strand.
TCTTTTCATGAATCTTTAATTGCCTACTAGCATATGCAACCACACGTCCATTCTGCATTAGTACTGCACCGAGTCCTACTCCACAAGCATCAGTATAAACCTCAAATTTACTTTTCCCATCGGGAACAGCCTTAACTGGTGCTTCTGTCAACTTCTTCTTCAACTTCTTGAATGATTCTTCACACTTTGGAGTCCATATAAATTTCTTACCCTTCTTAGTCAGCTTAGTCAGATGAGAAGAGATCTTGGAATAATCTTGGATAAACCTTCTATAATATCCGGCTAATCCCAAGAAACTACGGACCTCCGTTGGTGTTCTGGGCTGTTTCCATTGCTGTACTGTCTCAACCTTGATCGGATCTACAGAAATACCATCTCCATTTACGATGTGCCCCAAGAATCTCACTTCAGACTGCCAGAAATGACACTTAGAAAACTTTGCCTTCAAAACATTCGTCCTCAGAGTCTCCAATACTATCTTAAGATGATATCGGTGTTCCTCTTCTGTCTTTGAGAAGATTAAGATATCGTCAATGAAAACCAAAACGAACTTATTCAGAATCTTCCGAAAGACACGATTCATCAGGTCCACAAAGTATGCAGGTGCGTTGGTTAAATCGAATGGCATAACTAACCATTCATAAAAGAAATCCGGTCCTCTGAAAGCAGTTAAAGGAATACTATCTTCGGCGATCCTTAACTGATGGAATCCTGTAGCAAGATCCATTTGAGAAAACACCGTAGCTCCATTTAACTGATCAAAAAGATCGTCAATCCGCGGCAAAGGATACTTATTCCTGATGGTCACTTTATTTAACTCCCTGTAGTCGACACACAGCCTTAGTGATCCATCAGACTTAGCCACAAAAACTACAGCTGAACCCCAACTTGAAAAACTTGGCCTGATCAATCCTCTGGTCAGTAAATCTTGGGTTTGCTTCTCAAGTTCCACCACTTCCTTTGGTGCCATTCGTCTTTTTGGCTGAACGATGGGTCTGGCTCCTGGAATCAGATCGATGCGAAACTCTATCTCACGGTGTAGGGGTAAACTCTTAACTTCTTCAAACACGTATGAAAAATCTCTAACCACCTCTAACGTCTCCAAATTCTCTTGTGGTGCCTCCAAAGCGTATAGGAAACTACACATATGAATACCGGGTTTTCCACATGGTATCCTAGCTTTGCTCCCAATATTTGTTATCAAAGTCGCGATCTCCTTATCGCATTTAATCTCAACTTGGAATTTACTTAACCAGTCTATTCCAAGTATAAAATTAAATCCTTTGAAATCCAAAACGTAGAAATCGAAGGAAAAAGAATGAGAAAGGTACGAAAGTGCCACATTATCGCAATACATTTTTAACTCAGTTTTCCCGCCGATGGGATTAGTTACGCGAATTGGGTTTGGGGAAATTTTTGGGGTAAAATGGAATTTTCCCACTGTGCCAGAGGAAATGAAACTATTTGAGGCGCCAGTGTCAAATAAAACACGAACATCAATGCCTTTTAAATCAAAAGTACCTTCGAGAACTCCCTTGCCTTTCACATCTTGGGAAGTTGATGGTTCGCTTTTGATAGCATACACCTTGGGTTGTTGTGCCCTCTTCATGAGTGGACAGTCTTTAACCAAGTGCCCGGGCTGATGACAATTGAAGCACAGATTCTTCATCACCATTGCATGTCCAGGGCCTTGCTGCTGTTTCTGCTGCTGTTGCTGAGGTGGTTGTTGTTGCTGGTTTTGCTGTGGCTTCTTTGCTGCTGGTTTGGTGCAGAATTTGGCAATGTGTCCTTTCTGCAAGCAGTTATGACATTTGGTGTCTTTGAACCTTTCCTTAGCTTTTTCTCCCGTCTTAGGTACACCTTTGTTGTTGTTGTTCCAGTTTGGATTGAACTTCCTCTTATTTGGATTCTCTCCACTAGTCCCTCCTGTTTGTACAGCTTTAGCAACTGGCTTCTTACTCTCCAGTGCTTCATAACGAACAGCCATATCCACTAGATCAACGAATGGAAGTTTTAGAAGTCCAATCATCTGAACTTGTAGGCCATCTTTCAACCCTGCTATGAACATCTCATTCTTCTTAAGCGAAGTGTTAATCAGTTCTAGCCCGAAACAAGAGAGCGAGTTGAATTTGTTCTCATATTCTGATACTTTCATATTTCCCTGCTTGAGATCGATAAAATCTCTATACATCCTCGTCTTTCCAGCAGCAGGCAAAAACTGAGCTTCAAATGCTTCCTTGAACTTATCCCAAGTAAAATTTTCTTCGGGAACATTAGCAGTTTGAGCGTCCCACCAAGTTGCAGCAGCTTCTTGAAGTTGCCATGATGCCAAAAGACGCTTCTGATCGTCATTCAACTTTAACCCTTTGAAAATTCTTTCACAAGACCTCATCCAGGCTTGGACTTCGGTAAAAGACTCGGTTCCTTTGAAAACCTTTCCTCCTAGAGTCGTATACTCCTTACAAATAGTCGCAAAGCTCTTATCCTGTTGAACTTGTGCAACTTCTTCTACTGTCTCTCCTTGGTCTTGGGATCCAGCAGTACGACCAGTAACTGTGGAAGATCCCCTAGCTCGACCTCTTCGTGCATGGGTACTCATTTTGATCACCTGTACAAACAGGTTATCAATCGAGTCTTGACGGTGTATAACTACTTAGCTATAACATCCAAGTTGTTTTAGATTCATTTTAAATTTTTATATAAAAATACGCTCTCTCACACTCACACAAAGCCTAGGTAATCAAGAACCTAAGCTCTGATACCAACTGTAACGACCCAACTTTCGAACACATCGGAAGTTGTGTAGTTAATAAGAAAAGATAGAAGATAAAACACAGAAATATCAGAATCTCACAGCGGAACTTTCACAAAAGATAATACTTCATATTATTACACAGCGGAATATATTACATCAGAACATCATCTGTCAAGTGATACAACCCATTCATAGTACAACAGTAATTATACATAACTGGCAGATTTAATTATACAATAGATAAGTAGGTAGGTGAGTCAGCCACTGATAATCTTCATTCAGCATCACAAGTTCAACATCCTGATTCACTTGTCTATTCATAACAAGTGTTATGAATACCCAAGAGTTTAAGGGAAAACACAGAAAAATAAACTCCGGGTCAGTCAGGGGACTGGTATGAGTAAACAGTTAAAAAAATTTGAGAAAAACATCTCACAAGACCTCGCCATGAATACGGAACGAGTTTTTACCTTATGAGATCAAAACACTTTTGTATACGTTAAACTAGATATTTTCAAAACGTTTGATTTTCACAAATAAATTAGAATCTAGGAAAATGTTTGCATCTCACATTTTCCGATATAGGGTACAAACAAAACCTGCTTAGCACTTATGGAAATTGGTCTTCCAACTATGACAAGGTATGGGACCACCTCCCGACGATGTATCTCTAGAGGCAAATACACCTGGGTTCACAAGAACGTCTTGCAACCCGGCCCTCACATGACCGACCACTCATTTCTCTTGAGTGTATCGAGTGTATATCACCGATGGTTGTGTACGGCAACCATCCCCGCATGGGCAGAATCGATAGATAAGAAACAATTAGGAATTTCTCTAGATAGGTGATTCTACACCCTAATGGGAGAGACCCACATAGCCATGATGCCTGCCCGATTTTTGTCATTTCCTGGGTGTGAGGCTTGAGGCTTGACTTACGTCATCAACACTTGTTTATTTCTTTGAGTGCCACATCGTCCAGACCTCCTGATCACTAATTGACTTTCTCAAAAATAGATTATAGGTGTACGGCGAGAGAAACGAATTCCTCTGCCACCATACAATTACGTTTGAAAAGATCAACGTACGTGACCAGTTGGAATTACTTTGTCGGACACTCGTCCATACAAGTTGTTCTGGGTTTGAACAAACCGAAAGTACTATTTAAAAATAGTCCTTGCACAACGCCGTCTTCAAATTTTAAGATCTTGGCTTACGGCAGAAAATCAATTTAAAGTGAAAACTTGGTTTCGGTCTCTTTGAAATGATCAACGAATATTTTAAAATGTTATCTAACATGATCAAATATGATTTACAGAACTGGTTTGTAAAACTACTGGGCTGTACTTGACCGGTCACTTAAATCTTGAATTTACAGTTTTACAGAACTTTCAATGACTGGTCTTACATACGCTCTCTAGTATGAATAAGAATCTAGTTATTTTATTCATAGTTAAATTCAAATTTTAAATTTATAAAAATTAAATTTAAAATATTTGTTTCAACACTTGATTTCAACTCGTTGACGTTATCCTGATTCACTTCCCCTTTTAAATAACTAAATAAACTAAAAATGTTATTTAAAATATTTATTTACCTATTAAATTTAAACAAGAATTTGAATTTTGAAAACTATTTTAAATTTTGACATATTTAAAAAAACATGGGTTTTAACCTCAAAGTAGTAAAGTAGCAGTTTTCAAAGTACCAGGGTAAAAATCCCCGTGCTGCGCACACAGAAAACCCCCCTGTCCCCTTGAATTTCTAAAGCACCACCTCTCCTCTTGGCAAACTACCCTACCCAAGTACCAGACCCCAAAATTTACATGCTGATCAACAAAAACCCCATGCAAAACTAAAGTACCACATTTCCTGGTACCATCATCTTGCCACTACCACCTTCCATGTGCCACATTGCAAAAACACTTGCCAACCATGGAAAATCACAGTGCCAACATAGCTTGGCACTTTCCTCCTTCACCGGCCATGACTGTGCACATGCACAGCCACGTGGGACCCTCTGGACTGCCGGCGACTGACGCCACAGACCCCTCACCACCACTGGACTCCACCACGGCGGCCAGCTCCACCATTCTCCGGCCAAACCCAAAAATAGCCGTGCTCCTCTTTCCTCAGTAAAAACAACCCTACGGAAATCACCTTCTACCTCTGTCCATCGATCACCGGACGTCGCCTCCACCTGGCCACACCAGCACCTAGTCCCAACACCCAAAAACCCCCCTGGTCCGCAACGTCCTCCCTCCTCCTATGTCGAGCAATCTCGTCCCAAGCCCTTGAACCCAACGTCAGTATTTAAACTCCTTTTTGTTGATTTTACAAAACTGGTTCATTTAAAAAAAATTAAAGTTATATTTTTCCTGATATCCCCACCTTCTTCTCCTCCTACCTGCCAGGCGCCACCACCTCTGGTTCCCTATGTCGACAGTGGTCCACCAAATCCCCTATTTTGACCATCTCTTCTTCTCTTATGATTTACCCCTCTAAAAATCATACTTATTGTTTTAAAAATCATTTCCTAGTTGTATTAATACGTTTAAGCAATAAAACCTTGATTTAATTCAGTTTGAAAAACCAATTTGGATCCTTGGGACAGAGAGCTGTTAAAGCTTTACTGTTGTTTTCATTTAACCATGACAGAAATTATTTTCTCGTTTGTAATTCCCACCCTGAACCCATATACCACACATTCAAAAGGTGATTTGCAAGATCAGGTATCCTCCCTACAAGCCATTCCCTTATGAACACTAATTTTCCTAACTACTCAAGCATGCATCCAAAATAAACAAAACCTGCTGTTGTAACAGGTACCTAGCTCTCAACATATATCATTTTAAATCAAAACTTCTTGATGATGTTCACATATAAGTTCATGATGTACTAATCCCTAGCAGTCAAGCATACATGCAATTTGATTTGAACAAGATCACAAAAGAATTTCAGAATACTTTAAGGTAGAACATCAAAACTGAAATGTGAAAACAGAAATTTAAACTACTGTTTTTAACTCACCTTAAAGCCTCCTAAAAACTTTTTCTTTTCTTTTGATAAAACTTGGAATTTGCTGTGAGTTTTGTGTGAGAAGAATGTGTGCGTGAAGGTTCTATTTATAGTAGTAAGAAATAATATAAAAATGGGTACATTTAATGCTTCAGCATCTTTTTATTTGTGACAAATGAAAACCGATTTTGGAAACTCAATTTCTCTTACAATATCTACATATTTCCTCACACTTTCACATGGTGTATTCAGGCTACCTTATACCTGAAATATACATATATCCTATACAACATTCCCCCCTTCCTATTGGCTTACAAAACCCTTTGCATTAATTTCTTCTGTACAATCCTCTTCTCTCTACCTTTTCACTTCTTGGTTAAATAAAATATGTAATCTCTTTTGTACCGAATACACTCAGATTTTATGAGCTTTCAAACTTATTTTCCACGTGACAAATTTAGATTTTATAAGCAAATATCTTTAAATAGCAACTTGCCTTGCAAGTGTAACCAAAATCTGAAATATGGTACAAGAAAAAAAATCATTTTTGTGAGATGAAAACACATGGAAAATCCTTATTATTATCCATGATTCGACCTCAGCCCTTGTACACAAAATAATGGTGCATGTATATGATTTCATCAAATCTTTTGCTGCATGGTGTTAATTTGACAAGTTAGCTATAGTTTTGGAGAATGCAACAAGAAGAAGATTTCAGAAATCCCTTTGGAAAGAAAGAAAAGAAAAGACAAACTGAAATTACCTTGGCTCCAAAATGATCATGTCGTGCACAAGATCCTTGGTTGGAAATCTTAGCATGATGAAATGATCTCATGAAGTGATAGAGAATTTTTACACTACATGCTCTCATTTTTATGCAACATGCAAAAGGGTTTTCATGAGATTTTGGTAGACATCATATGTATGTGTAGATGATGGTAGCAGACATGATTTTACAAGACAATTTGACAATACTTGAGATTTATTTTGAATGTATGAATATAAAAAAAAATCCTCCTTATGCTTACATGAATTTGAACGGATTTGACAAATGCAATATTTCAAATCTAAGTCATTAAATATTTCATGTATATGAGATTCTAGTACCAAATGGAATGTCTACATCATGTTTGGATATATTTTAAATATGTTTCTACACATGAATTTTGCTAGATAATGATTTAAGGTCTTTTTGAAAGATAAACAAGTGTTTTTCTGAAAAATCATGATTTTTGGTTAACATGCTATGTCAACTTGTCTTTTAAGAAAAATGAAAATTTTCTTTTCATTATAAAATATTAAAGAAAACAAGTTTTCTCTAGGTTGGATTTAAATATTTGGTTAAATTTTGTGTTTGCTCATAAATACTCCTAAAAAAAATATACGAAATTTAAGATTAAGTGAAAAACCCGGGTCATTACATTGTGTATCTTAACATTCATTGATAATGTGTTTTTGTGCTTCTGAAGAGATCAGGCTTTATTTGTTTTAATCGAAAAAGGGTTTAATCGTGAAATGAATAGATGACAAGAGCTTGCAAGCTTGTTTATTTTCACATAAATTCTCTCCTTAAGCTCTATTATTAAGTGAAATAAGCAAAAAACTCTTGTTGATCACCTATTATATAACATCTTACAATTATCCAAATACAACACAATCTTTTTATGTGTTCAATCGTTATCCACTCATTTCATTAAGTATTTTATGATATCAAACAATTAAAAATTCGGGTATGATATCAAATTTGTTTTCGAATAATCTCCTTCAATATTGAGGTGAACTTTTTGTTTGTTTTCGTTCTAGCTATATACTTCATAGATTCTACTAAGTCGATAACATTTTTTAAGCTTTGTTACATTTTAAAGTTAATTTTTTTATGAATTACTTTTAAGAATCATAATGAAATAGATATTTTTGTTACGATATATATATTTGAATCAAAAAGATGTAAAATCAAATATGTAATATGGATGTGAAAAATTATGAATAAATATTCCCGACAACAATGTCATTTTATTTAAATTGAAATGAAACTACAACCGAATTAACAATACGTATGCAAAAGTGTTAAATAACCACGGTATAGATGAAAAACACAATGACATTTTTATTGCAACTTATTTCATAATGCATTTGCAATGAAAAATAACTAATTTTACAACCAAGGGTAATATTTTCAAAGCGGAAATTTATGTTCATAAAACAAATTCTTAACCAGAACACAAAAAATGACATTTCAATTATTCAGCAAACATCATTCATCGACCAATACTTAGCATTCAGCGTTCAAAGTTCAGTATTAAGCATTCTAAACAAACTATTAAACCATACATAATTAAAATAGAAATGACTGTTTATATCATTATCAAATAATTGATGTTAAGGATAATTAATTATTGACTTACTGTTAATGATAATTAGTTTGCAATTAAGAAATATCACGCATAATTAAACAATTTGGTATTTATAGGAAGTAGTTTACAAAGATATAAATATGTTTATGCAATTTTGAAAATACTTTTAGTGGAACTCTAGAGTAATTATTTCATTTATACGCTATTGCGAACTAGTGTCATATTATTTTCTAAACTCATTCTTTTTCTTTTTCATCGAGTATTGCAGTATTCTTGAAGTTTTTCTTTTGAAATAAAATCGAGATCGTCAACATATGACATGAAATTTACCTCCTTGTTAGTGCACCTTTGCATTAAATTGCGAACAACCATTGTAGTGATAACCATGTTAACTCAAACTGATAATTTTGCATAGTATTTAAGAATGCGAATTTTCTCTTGCATATTCAAGACATTCTTTTGATTGCTATGTGTAAACTTGAATGGTAGAATTCAAAATTTTCACATATTTAGGTTCATTTTGAGTTTCATGAATATCGATATTGTTATATCTCATGATTCGATATATTGGCATCTAGCAATCCATTAGTGGATATGTAGAGTCGACTAAATAATACTAAGCTGATGAAGGATTTAAAAGTTTTAAGTTTTAGTCGACGGAATTGAATATCATGCTATCTAAGTGTGGTATCTTCTTAACCAACCATGACATATGTAAAAGTCATATCAAATGGACACATGACCATAATAGCCCGTAGCACATCATTTTCATCTAATAAATAGTTGTGAACTACTGGAAAAGTGTGCAACTATGTACGTATCATCTATGTAACACCCTAAAATCAAGCATTAGTTAAATTAGTTATTTAATTATGTTCAAAACAATGGAATTTGACCATAGTGTTCACACGAGAATTATGATCAACTTTCATATATGGAATTTTGCGAACGAAGTGCGTATAGAAAAGTTACGGACAAAAAGGATTATAGACGAATATAATTTATTAAATAAAACAACATTAACTCCCCTTATTTACCACCTAACCCCTTTGGAGCCTGGTTGACCAAAGATATCGGCCGCTAGAGCAAGTTCCTAGTTGTTCTGGTCCAGCGAAAGTTAAGGTTTGAGGAGAATAAAATATATTTGAATCGACAAATTTTTATAAAATGAAACCTTATGGCTCTGGGTCATTTCGGTGCCTATAAAAAATTAGTCTAGATCCCATATCCTTTTCTTATATTTCCCAAAGCAACAACGAAGTTTTTTGTCATTTTTATTTCTCCAATCTCTTCCAAACTTTCTTAAATAAAATAGTTTTCAAAACAAACAGCAAGAATTTGAGAGAATGAATCTAGATTTGTGAATAAATATGGATTTTTGCATGTAAAGTAATTTATAGGTTTTATATTCTTTATTCAATTTTCCATATATCAATTCTTTTATAGATTTACAAATTTTAATGTGTATGCATATCCCCTTATTATATATATTATATAGATCTGTAAGGATTTGGGAATGAAATCTAAATACTATAGTTCATATATGAGATTTGGGGAAAGCTTTACAGGTGAGTCAGAAATCTATTTATTGTTTATAAATTAATTCTCTTTCGTTTTGGTGTACTTTAGATTTATATGCCTAAACCCGATAATTAAATTTATAGGCTTTTCAGTTATAAATATCTAAATCTTGCCTATAGTTCTTTCTGTAACTTTTATTTAGTATTTACACCTAAGTCTGGAAAATCAGTCCCTAATTATTATTCAGATTTGTTTTGTTGTTTCACTTCAGATTCTATAGATTTGGTGTAATCGTAAGATCAATGTCAATCGCCCTTTTTAGTGTCAAATCTATATGTGCTTTGAATTGTTAAAGATCTGTTCAATTTTTATAAAATAACCATCTTTGTTCTTTTTCTATAAAAAGATCATGTTTGAAATTATTAGTAATACGCAAATAAATAAATGAAACAGTGTGACAACCGCGGAATTCGAACCACTGACCTCCTAGAAAGCAACATCACGCATCAACCACTATGCTAAAAGATTTTTGTGTTAGCTTTTCGAAAGGGGTGTTACAGACTACTCCCCTTAAAGAGCCCAACGTCCTCGTTGGCTCATATCATTCATCACTCGGGCGTTGTGCATGTAACATGCCTCAGTACCACATCGATTGATATCTGCAGCATTACATACACAATTCCAGCTGGGTATCGGCTCTGATACCAAACATGACAACCGCCGGGTTCAAACCCCTAACCTCTCAGAAAGAAACATCACGCACAAACCACTGTGCTAAAAGATCTTTGTGTTAGCTTTTCAAAAAGGGTGTTACAAAGAAATGTGTAAATTTACGTGTTTTCCGCATAGTTTACGCTGTCTATTCCAAGTAAAAGAACACCCATTCCTTGTAATTTTAAATAAATTAATAAGTTCTTCATTTTTATATATTGGGAAAATTTATGGAAATTATAGCAAAAGAAAGACCTTTTAATGGGATTTTAAACCTAAGCAACCCAGAGCATAGAAAGATTGTTCTAGTCAGTAGTTTGGACTAATATGTAAAATAGTTGGAACTAAGAAACTAGTAAATGAATAAATATACAAATCTAAAAATAAGCATACACATAGTAATTGTACTAATATATATATATATATATATATATATATATATATATATATGTGTGTGTGTGTGTGTGTGTGTTAATACTGTATCCATCCAAAACATACATATAGCGCTATTTTTCATTATTATTAAAAGAATGTTAGGATAGGTTTGAATTTAAATGTTCTCAATTAATTGCGGGTACATGTTAACATTTCCTGTAATAGATGGAGAATAATTGGTTGTAGCTTTGGGTTTATGGGAAATAAATGTGGAATTAAATTGTAGAATTTAAACGGGTTACAAACAGTGTAAATAAGAATTAATTACTGGAACTTCAATTTAGGGGCAATTAATATAATAAGTTTAAAGAATATTTAGGAGTCACAACTAAATATGAATTAATGGAAATAGATGAAACAGATATAAATTACATTTATTGTAATGTCTATTATCTAACGAGAAGTGTTTGTTATGGTTATTAATAAAACATGACAGTTATGATAATCAAATTAAATGGGGTCTAGGTAGAATTACCATAATTAATACTAAACCCAATAAATCATCTTAGAGCAGTGAACTTCATCTTAGGAATATCAATCTTATCATGTCTTTGATTTAATTCTATGATTAATACCTTTAATTAAACTAAGAATTAGACTTAAGCAGTTTGATAATGCGGCGTCGTTGAGTTATCCAATAGAAGTATATACTTTTCAGCAGCCAGATATACTTACAAATGATGTGAGATATACTGATCATAGGAACCCGCAACGATTATCTTAGCGCAGCCTGCTTCGGGGTTAAGGTCTTAATTGGTTTTGGGATTCACGTCTTTGGGGTATTAAGTAAGTGGGTTCACTCTTTCCTTAAGATTTAACTAGGGATCTCGCGTGATAGTTAGACTCGTTCTTCTCTTTGGAATTTAATATAAGGACTGGGAACCATAACATTCAGGCACATTCCTCTTCCTTAGGGTCTAAACGAATAAGGGTAAAACCATTAGGTCTGCCCTCAATAAGTATTAAGTGATCAGAGAACTTGCCTTTTTCCGATAAGAATTATTAAATGGCGAATTGGGTACGATTTCAGTAATCTATATGAGGGTCCACTTTCTCTAGGTAGTAAGTGATAGATTAGAATCCATTATGGTATTAAATGGCGGCTACGGAGGTGCATATCTGCCTATCCTGCGGCAAATATTAAGCAGTTCAGAGATCATCCAATGAAGTTAGCTAGTAGTAACATAATGGTCCATCGGGGAAGGCCTCAAATTACGAGAGGTCATCATGAGTGACTGCTTACTATCTCTTACCTTATACGGGGTAGGGATACACGAGTGATGGAAGCCATAAATTAGTGGCTAGAGGACTTGGTATCTAACGTCCGCTAATTTATAATAGCGTGTAAGTAAACCACCTACAAAATATTAAGTGATCAATTGATCTGCCTTAACCCTTCAGTGATTATAAGAATTTGCCTTATATATAATATTATATTTTTAGCGAGGTCATAAATGGCTATAGATCCACTTCTTTTGATTTATTAAGGTATTAAGTGGTTTGTAGGTCCGCCTCTTAGTACAAGTTTATGAGTGGTTTAAAGGCTTTATATATGTATAAAAACTGTATCTCATGATTGAATAATCCATTTGTTGGGGAGGGCTACCTTAAGTATGCTAGTTAATCATTGTGCGTAACTATACAAGGTTAGGCTAGAATCACTAATATTGTTAGATATAATTTAAGTGATATCAAACAGTTACATTTTCACCTCACCGAGACTTATTGTTCTGACCATCCTCCTCATAATAACTCTCAAGCTATCCTTAAGGGAGGCAGGTCTTTGGAAGTGTTTGTGTTTGATTCTCTGTTCTTTTCTCTCGTACTCGATGTTAGTGTGGCGACTAACTATTAAGATAGTTGTCATGGCCCATACTTTTATCCTATCTTGTTTCTGCTATGAGTTTAGTTTTATTGTTCTCTGATTTTGTTCATGCTCAATATTTGTAGGTACCAGATTTACATGATCCGTGCTTGGACAGGTTTGAGTTTCATTTTTATCGAAGTTCAAACTCGGAAAGCATGGGATATCACAATCTAGTACTCTGATACAACTTCTGCAAAAGGAAAAATATCAGTTAGATCTTCTAATTTATTCAAGTACAATGTTGATCCGAAGATCGTCCGTCTTAATAATGCGATCTGATATTAACGTAAGAACTTTTGAAAAAATATGAAAAAGCAACAAAAGAGTTACTAATCATGGCAGGAATGATTAAAATATAATAGTAGATAAATACCTACCAAGATATTGACACTTCCTGTGACGACCCCAAAACCCCGTGACACGGTGTTAAGGATAATCATTGGAATATAACACATTAATTATCATTAACAGATCACATATAATAGCATAAACAGAAAATAGAATAATTTACACACATATGACAGCGGAATCATATAGATATCACCACATCAGAGAGCACAGTGCAGGATACAACTTAGTGCATAATAATACAAAATCAGTCACCATCGCCAGAGGCGGAATCATACATAAAGAGTACACAAAATAAATATCAGTCTACATCGCCAATGGCGGAATCATAATATAGATACAATAATGGCGGAAAGAGTCAAAGTCAGCACGGTGTAGTCAAGCCTCGCCATGAGCCAAAAGTGCGTCAGAAACCTGTAACTAGGCTGCCCATGTGAAAATGAGGGCACCCGAGTTTGCAAGGTGAAACAAACTACGAGTCAGTCATGGGACTGGTATGAGAAATCTACTTAACTTATTAACAACAATAATAAGGCAAATCATAGGACCACGCCACTTTCGCGGAACGGGTTTACTCCAATGAGTGCTAGTGCATGAAATAAAGTAAATGATTAAATCATCGTAATGCTTTTTATAAAATGAAGCCATTATAAGACTCAGGTCCCATCACACAATGCAACGCAAGCCGGAGGATAGAGTTTTTACCTTATAATGGCCAAAAATGCTTCATACGTATAACACAAAAGTGTTTGATATTATTACTAGTGCATATATATTTCAAAAGCGATTTCAATCATAAATATTAATCATAGGCGGCATAAATGACCCATACCACTATGTCGCCGTACTAGTAATACACAGAGCCGGCTCGGGGGGTAGTCTGAGCAGGCGGCCGCCTAAGGCATCCCCCCGGACGGGAGCAACAGCCACCAGAAATGGTCAGTGATGACCAACGAAATTTGTATAAATATAATTGTTGGTAAAGCATTTGCAAGCAACTTGTAGCTCAGTTGGTTGTGCAGTATTGCTATATAGTTGGAGGTGGTGAGTTCGAGCTGGAGCTGCAGTAATATTTTTAAGTACCATATCCTGTAGTTGCTCTAGGCTTTTTTGTTTGGGCAACAAATTCTACAGTTCACCTTGAGTTGCCTAGGGCAACCCAAAGTCCAGAGCCGGCTCTGGTAATACAATCATGTCCGCATATTTCGTATTGGAATTTGGATTCCTTCATGAGTCGAGGCAAGGGGCAAGCTCCTCTCCGATTCAAGACACTCTAGCAAATGTCCCGGGACCCCACTATGATCCTTGGATCTTCAGGGCCGGTCCTCTTTTACTTTTGAGGATTGGCAATTCCTGAACACACGTTTCCCGGTCCTTACAGACCTATATCGAGGCGCCTCGCATTCCAACAACCACACAGGTGAAAAGTATATATAATGTCAGGGCTGGTAGGTCACTGACACCACCTTAGCTAGAAAGAAACGTCGTGCTCTCCCTGCAGTCACTCTCCCGTTTTTGACTCATACCAAGGTGTGAGGCTCGCGAATTCACGTTATACACAAAGCTACGTCACACAGACCATGCTTTGATCATCAACCACAAGACTTTGCTTTGCAACAGAAGCCTTGATCATATGCCACTTAGGCGTGCCACACAGGCAATCCACTCCATGCGACTGATTTCTATCAATACATAACCTCTGAGCTCGTACGTCTCAGAGAAGGGCGTTAAGCAAAAGAATAAATTCTCCGCTGCCAAACAGATAAATATTTAACAGAGATCAATCAGCACAGAACAAAATCCAATATCAGACACACAGTCCATTTACAAGTCCGTTCTGGGTCTGAACGAAACCGGAGGCACCAATTCCTCGCATATCCGTACAATCAACAGTATGTCTGGACGGCTACTACTTCAGCTCCTTCACGGTAGCTACTCCAATCACGAGCATCAGTAGCGCCCATCCATCCAATGTGAAGATCGTCGGTCTTCAACCGTCTTCGACTCTTCGACTTCTCAACGTCGATCGATTATTTGAAATGAGATGAACTCGGCCTTTTCAAATAACCCACGTATATTTAGATTTTCAAATCAATTAATCACATGGTTGGAATATTCAACATTCACATTTCAGTTCTTTAGTTATAATCTTCATGTTAAATACATTCAACCATTACATATCAAGCAAACACAACGAAATTGGTTTATTTCCACTCTATATCGTCTATAGTATTTTATAACGATATATCGTCATTTTTATTTAATTTAAAACGGCCATATTTAATTAAACGACGTTTCAGGTCGTGCCGATGCACTGACGCTGTTTTTCACTAATTTTGTTTTACACATATATGAAAATCTAACCGTTGGATCTTCACAAATTTTATAACATTGGGAAGTTCATTTCAAAACGAATCCAACGGTTTCAGTTTTGGGAAAATCCGACGGTCGGATCTTCCACACTAGCCATTTGAAGTTACGATTTCAATTTACGAACTGCAGCGTCGTTATTCGATTTAATTTAATTATATATATATATATATAATCGTTTCTGGCGCTGTTTTTCTTCAAATTTGAATTAAACATTCCAGACAATCCAACCGTCGGAACTTCACAAAGTTTGTGCCGTTGGAAAGATATTTCCAAGGCGAACCCAACGGTTGCGGTTTCGGGAAAATCCAATGGTCGGATTTCCCGCACTAGTCGTTTGAAATCACGGTTTCAAAACACGAACTGCACGGCCACGTTTCGTTTTAATTTTATTTATATATTTATATAAATATAGTTCATTCCAAAATTCCTATATCGTTTTCACTTCAATTATTTCACTAACGCCTTTAAATTTTGGAAAATTTCGCCATAACCTCCTTTGTACGTGAGGGGCTGGGAAAATTCCCAAATAGCCACACGGGCTTCTCATGTCAAAAAGAAAAAGAAAAAGCCAACAGGCTCATAAAATCATCACCCAAACAAAACAGTAAATGTGTACCTATTTGTCGGGCACAAAATTTTATTCCTCTTCTCTAGCCCCTTTGCTATAACCTGTTCAATAAATATGCATGTACATATATACAATTTTTATCACTTATCATTTTCCATTCAACTTCATATTTGATTTACTTTGGTTTAAAAACACCATTCATTCTAATGTTGCATGCATAGGCTAAAATCATATCATTAGCTAATTAATGTATATTTCAACTCATGTATGTTTATTTGAACAAGTGGCTATTTTTAACACTTCACATTTCAAAGATGATAATTTTGGCGAACTAAAATAGATTTCAACACATGACTATTTTATTTAGTTCCTATGCATGTTAAAAATAATATTTCATTCACAAATATTTATTTCAACGTTCGCATATCTTTAGCGTATCACATATATGATAAAAATGATATTTTTATCATTTAAAATATTTATTCGACAAATGAATGTTTTCAACACTTCATAGTTTCAATAAAAATGTAATTTTTATTGTTCGATCTTTTTATTCAACACATGAACTTTTCCACTACACACACTTCTCAACACATGAGCATTTCCACACATGGATATTTTATTTATGTTGTTCATATAAGAAAGATGGAATTTTCTATTGTTGAAACTATTTATATATAAGGCGAATATTTTACATACTTCATATATATTATAAAAATGTGATTTTTATTGTTTAAACACTTCATTCATTCACAAATGGATTTAATTTTCACACATCACTTTTCAACACATGAATATTTCCACACATGGATATAGTTTCAACATATGACTTTAATTTCAACGCATGAAGATAATTTCAACATATGAAAATAATTCTAACACATGAATATTATTCAAAATTTCGGCAGCATAACGGCAGGGTAGTTAAAACCGGCACCGTCCCTAGTACGGCTCCTCACTCTACCTTAAAACCTCGCGGTTTTTGACAATGGGGATTCATGCATCTAATTCGCATGCAGGCGGCATGTTTTATTTTTATTTCCACAAATATTTCCAATTCATTTCAATCACCAATGGGTATTTTTCAACCACAACCAAACAATATCAACCACAAACAATTATTCAACCATTCGTATTTTTCATCCAATGTTTCACACCAATTCACAACAATAAATATCGTCCATGGTTTGTGGACGAGGGGAGTATATATATATATTATTGCTATATTTCACTTGCATTTCAACACATATATCAATTATTCTATGCATGTATAATTCATACTTCGCTTATATAGCTTACACCACGCATGTACAGGAGGTATACAACGCGTGTGTAATTTATATTTCGCTTATATAATTTATACACAACATTTTCCATTCAAATTCATTTAATTTAGATTTCTCACATTGATTTTCGGAGTGCTAAAAATCGTAGGTGACTCAGAAAAATCCGCGACTTCTTCTTTGTGGTAGAGAGCTTCCTTGCGGTCCCGATGTTTCCTGTTTCATCGAATTTCGTCAACACACCAAAAAGATATGATTTTTCAAAGTGCAGACATCAAAAAGGACTCACCTTTCTATTTGGTTCGAAACTAGGGTTGCAGTTTTCATGAAATCCGTGGCACGTGGGGACGATCGGGGGTGCTGACGTGGAAGAGGGAGGAGCGGCGGTCCTGTCGGTGGAGGTTTGGGGTGGCTCGGTGGTCGGATCTGGTCGTGGCGGCGATGGGAAGTCGATGACTTCCTGGGCTCGATTCAGGCGGCACAGGCGACGAGGAGTGGAGGGAGTTGGTCGTATTTGAAGAGGAGGAGGAGGCGCGTCGAGGTAGGGGGTGGCGGCGGCGATAGGAGGCTGAGGCGGTCGGAATCTCGTCGGGAAGAAAGGAACACGCGTCGCCGTTGAAGTCAAGGGTTACAGAGGTTTTTTTATATTTTAATTTATGAAAGAAAAATTCTGATTGGCCGATATATATATTATTCAGAAAATTAGGGTTTTCCCACACGAACTCCTTTTCAAGTCCAACGACTGTCGTCCCTAGCTAAATACCCCCATCCCGGACACAATGGGATATGTTTCGTTGGCCAATTCGACTGTTACAGTCAGTTATTTTTCAAATTAAAGTATAAAACATTTAATTTTTAACTCTGAACATACATTTTAATTTGCCAGGGCCACAAACTGATTCGAAAAATTCCAGAAAAATAAATCTAGCTATGTTTTGACGCTACAGTCCTAACAAAACTAGTTTCGTCGAATTCTGAGATCGTTTGAAAAATGGCCATTTTCTGGTCGATCCAATTTAACAAAAAATGACCAAACACATTTTCTTTTGCCACGCTCACATACTAGCTTCAAAAATTATGAAATTTAAAACCTAGCAATAGTTTGACATCCCGGACCCAACAAAAGTGGTTTCGTCGAATTCCGAGGTCGTTTGCAAAATATCAATTTTCCAGGGCTATATATTCTATATAGCGACCTTTCTGAAAATTCATTCGGCCATAACTTTTGATTTCCGTTATGAAACTTCGATTTTTCAGATTCGTTTGAAAGGTATTGATAAACAGATTTAAATATTTTTGGTTTCACTAAAATCCGTTATATTTTCCACCCTGCACAGTCAGTCAAAGTTTGAATTCAAAATTTCAAACTGACTCACTATTTCTAATTCACTATTTTATTGAAATATTCTATTTCAATTGTTCAAATTCCTTTGAAATGACCAATTTAAAATTTTTAAATTGGCTCGTTTTTTCCGGGTT
This sequence comes from Allium sativum, assembly GCA_030737875.1. NCBI lineage: Eukaryota > Viridiplantae > Streptophyta > Magnoliopsida > Asparagales > Amaryllidaceae > Allium > Allium sativum. Next base: position 472,168,173 of record CM060909.1, read on the forward strand.
ATTACACTTCCTAAACAAGTGTCTCTAAGTAGAGTAATCTCTGTCTATCATCTACTATGTGGATTGTTATGAGGAGGAGGTCAGAACTAAAGTTTTGGTGAGTGGACAAATTATACCAAAATTCCATGATAACAATTGCATGTAAGTATACTTTTAACCATTTACAGTTTAAACATGAATGGCTGACACAACCCATTTCCGCAATCATCTTAAACATAACTTACGTCAAATCCAATAACTTTATGAGAATCTAATGATATTATATACCATTAACAGAAAAGATATATAATTTAATTCCACTTACTTTAAAAAATCATTCTGAGTTCCATACTTGACTTTAATCCAATTCTATTATTCATATTTTTCGTTTGTAACCCCATTTGAATCCACAACCTGGAATTGTATGGATTATAAATATGGATCTAAAGTAATAAAAGTAAACTAACCTGAAAACCAGATCTGTAGAACTTACCTTATACAGACAGCTTAATTTGGACATCTCTTCCTAGTTTCTACCTCCCGATTAGATCTGTAGAACTTTCCTCATATGGACAACTTAATTTGGATATCTCTTCCTAGATCTACAGTTTCTACCTCCAGATTATTAATCAGAAAGCCTAAATCTAATATGTTGATTTTTAAAGAATTGGACAAGAAAAGAAAATGGCAAAGCTTCCACTCTCATTTAGAAAACTATGGTTTTGAATGCTAGCCGTGGACATTTATTTATAAATGTCCGAAATAACATCTTCCATTCGTTTTATAATAAATAAAATCTCACTGTCCATATGCCTACAATTTTGACGTATCTGGTTCGGCCTGCCCCTTCCATAGGTCGACCTGACTTTCTAGTTGGTTAACCTGTAAATCGACCTGACAATTGTAGGGGTCAAACCCTACATGTTAAAGTGATGTTTCACTCACCAAGTTTATCTCTTAATGCTTTAAATTAAATGTTACCAAATATTAATTATTTTCCATTGATTCTTGATTTAATTTCTTTTTTGATGCACGTTTATTTTCAAATTCAAATGCACTTCATTCCTGGAATTAATACGCGTGCATATTTATAAAATAAATATGTTCATGCACATTGACACATATAAATATTTTTTGATGCAGAACTTGGATCATCAAAAACTTTTTTGTACAACCCCATTTGCAGCATATTATATATGTAAATTGATCAGAAAATTACCAAAATGCAATGTTATAAGTTTCAAGGTCAAAATTTGACAATTCAAAAAATGATTATTTTCATATTTTATAATTATTTCTATTATTTATTTATTTAAAAATGCACCATATTACATTCTCCTACCCTTTAGGAAATTTCATCCCTGAAATTCTTTAAGGGTAGAATTACGTAATTCCTCGCATCAATCACGCGTATTATGTGTACATCTAATTTTGCAACCATCTGTGTCATTGTGCAAAGTGCAATACATCATAAGATATATGAATACATATGAATTTCTATGCGGTACCTCCTATATGAATGCTATTTTTTAAATAAAAAAAACGTGATTCACACATCAAAAATATAATTTCAATTTTCACATGAGTGCAATCTTTTGAAAACCAAAATTGTTTTTTATCCAATTTTTCCTAACTCCTATTGAATAAGGGCATAGTTAGCCAATTTTTCATCTGAACCCTATCACACGACTTTTAATATGTGAACTAAAAAAAATTAAACTTGATTTCTTATGTTATAAAAAAGATAAAAAAAAACAGAAAACATCGCATTTCCCACTTTTGTTTTACACGCCTTGTTCTCTGTACTTGGAACATTGTCACTATTCTATGAAAATCCTTATTTTTCTATAAGCATGGTTTGCATAAGAGAAAATATCATTTGAAATTCTCCGAGCTTATATAGGAGTAATTCATTTTTCTTCTACAATTCTCATTTATTACTTTTATCGCTTTCTTTGAATTTGTTGCTTTTCCTTTTAGTTACCTATCTTTTCTTTTCTTTTTATTTTATTAATTACATCTTATGCTTTTATTCCCATTTAGTGATCATCAAGAAGCACAGAAAAAGGATCTTCTACTAATCAATTATGATTTGCAACAATAAAGCAAAATACTATATAGGAATACAATCCTATAATAAAATAAAAACAAGCTCTACTACAAAGTAACACTAAATAAATAGATACGACAGACAAACACAACTACCATCTAGAGCTAGGAGGCCTAAGATAGTGTCCCCCCTGACACAGAAATGTACAAATGAGTGAATCCAAGCAATTAAGACGTTCCTCCTACCGCCTACTACTCTCTATCGGCGTATGTTGTGTGCTAACAATCTCTTGCTGCCCTCGAAAGAACTCCTGATGCTCCCTAGATAGCTTCTCCTAACTCTCATCTATAATCCTAATCCTCTCACTATTACTCGTCAACTTAGGAGGCCGAGAGTATCTCCCTCCGTCTGGCTGAGGCCTTCGTTCCCACCTACTCGCTAGCTCATGTGGCTCGTGCCACAGATCTGCATGTCTGACTCCCCCTCCAAACGGTAGCACTGGAAAAGCCTGATCCAACTGAAATGTGTTGCTCAAGCTCAGGCTATGGCTCAAACAACTATTGCACTGCCACAAGATCTGTAAATTCGTCAAACCTATATGCATCATCCTTAGGATAGAGGAATCTATCATGGGGTGGTTCTGCTCAACGAAACTCTCTCTATCCATCTTCACCCCTATCTCTTAAAATACCATAGTTTAGAAGTGACAAAATGGAATAAAAGACCGTCGACAACTTGCCGCTACTAAGTACTGGGCCATGATCTCTTTAGCCCAATTCACTGGATATCTCCAAAAATGGCATAGGTGGTCGCCTCATAGCTGTATAGATTTGGTCAAAACTCTCCCACTTGGGGGCTGGGTTATACCACAAAATGCATATAACCACCCCAGCTAATAGGCGCAAATGTACAGTGCCACAAATCAGATGCTGGGGAACTATAGAATTATGTCGTAGCAAAACGTAATCTGCAACAACTTGCATATTTTATGATTATGTGATTAAGAGATTTATATAAATAACGTATCATGTATTCGGTTTAAAACCTAAAATTTGTGACTTTTTGTAAATGGAAGAATTTGGACTTAGGAACACTCACATTGAGTTTGAAATGTCATTTACAACATTTTGAATATAAACATCAATATATTTGGAGTTAATGAAATTTGGGACTTTGGGTGTGGCTTAGGTTTGTAAACCTAACCCACTGCCTTATAACCCACCTAGCCACTTTCCTTCTCCTTCACTCTAAATACTTAAAGAAAATTAGAAATGGAGAAAGGATAAGGAAATTAAAATTCCTAAATCTATTTTGGTCTTAGGAATATATTCGTGTAGAAACCAAGTGCAAATTCAAGGAGAAGCTTGGGTAAGTCTATATCCATCTTCTCTATCTTGTTCTCTCTTCAATCCTTGTGATTTCCTATAACCTAACTCTTAGGAATTTTACTTGTATGATCTTAGATTGAAGATTCTAGAGTGTTGGTTGAAGAGAGGTTAATCTTGCTTGGTTTTGGAGCCTGTCCTTCCTTATTAATATCAAAGGTGAGTTCCTGGGAACTCACTTCTATGACTCAAGCTTATATGCTTAGCTAGTGAGCCCTTGGCACGTTTATGTTGTGTATGCATTGTGTGATTTGGATTGTTTGTGTGTGGACTTTCCGATTTGTGAGTGTTCGTATATATTTATATGAATTCAAAGTACAAACCTTTGTTGTGGTTTATGTTTTATTTCTTGAGCTGTTTCGGAGAGTTACCGAAGCTTCATTTCCATTTGAATAATTTTATAAGACTTCATTATTAGTCTGGGTTCATCCGAAGTTGTTTTAGGCTAGGCAAATAATTGCCCAAGCTTTAGCTCGAACATATGAGTTTAGCCATTGGATGTCTGGCGTGATGTTCGAAATAAAAAATACAGTGCAACAGGTCAGATGTATGACCCTAAAGTTTAGACATATGACCCTGTTTTTCTGCTGCTGACCAGTGGAGACCACGGTCAGCAGTTTCGGTTGATCTAGACTTCTTCCCGACCAATTTTCATCTCGTTTGCTCTTTTCTTGTGTTTCTTAGTTACTCTAGTTCGCGAATTTCAGCCGCTTGATTATACAGACTTTTGATTTTATTTGTGGTGAACGAGTTTATAATCGATATATGTTAGATTAATTTACGTCATTAAAACGTGAATTTTGGGATTGATTGTTATTACAATCGATATTTTATGAGATTTGCCACTACAAACTATATATAAAGGGTTTTAAATTATTAGTAGATACCAAATCTTTTACCAAAATGGTTTCTAATACTACTTTTATCACACAAAGTTGTTTCATAAATTGTTTTCCAATCTACTAGTATGTATATTATAAACCTTTTCATCACTTGTATGATAAATCCAATTGAACGCCATAGTAAAACGAGTGGTATGAAATGCTTGCATTTGCTTCGATGGTTAATTCTTGAACTTATTTGATTGAAAACTATGGCAATGATAATTTCCTGTCTCTTGTGGAATATACGACTTGTTCTTAAATATTCTAGTAGAGCAAGTGGTTATGAGAGATGTAGCTTAACTTGTATATTTACTAGCTTGGAGTAATTTACACTGTACTTGATCGATTATGATCTTTTTGATATTTAGACTATCTTTATGCAACGTCTCTGAGTTGTGGAACTTATTTCACATGTTGAGGATCTTCAGATAATCTTAAGGATCTTCGGATCATTTCTAGGAACTTCAGTTCATCTTTCATACTGGATCTTCGGATCATTTTGGGGAACTTCGATTCCGGTGGATCTTTGGATCATTTCTAGGAACTTTGGTTCATCTTGTGGTATGGGTGACGAACTTTAGATCGTTTTGTTCATTGGACTGTTTTAGTCTTTGAACCACTTTGATCTAGGATCGTATTGGAGTTTTCAAGCTCTAGTCTTGTGGAGTTTCCTGGCTCTTGTATTGTAACGATCTTTGAATCGTTTTGGTCTAGGACCATGTTCGTGTTTTGATTTCATGTTATCAATTTCGTGTTGATTTGATAGGGGACATCATTTCTTGTGAGCAACTATATAATTTAGAATGTGATATTCTTTCATAGCTCTGAGATTTCTTTGAGATATTGTGTGGACATTTTTGGGGTTTCACATTTACATGTGAACATTGTTTATTTTGTGCACATTCATTATCTTTATATCTCTTATCATATCTCAGTTTATTATGATAAGTACAGCTAGACTGATTCGTTTATTGTTTATTTTCTTATGAACAATACTTGGGTCAGACTGAGGTATTACAGGTGCTTCTTCACAACTTTTGGCGGGGACCATCTCTTGACTTTTCGAAACTACATTAGTATTATAGTATTTTGGGTTATATGTACATGATACTTCTATGTATACATATTCTTTTGGCTAGAACTTATACCTATTCTTTGTTGTATAGTGGATCGAGTATGACCACTATTTATTTATTTTTTGGGCAAGGCATGGCCACTATTTTTGTGTATACACTTGTGCGTTATATTCATATCTATTTCTGCCTTAGCGATGTGAATATCTGTGTATGACTTTGATTATGTTGTTACGTATTTTATACTGATTCTGGATTATGTACAGCTACTGTGTAGTGAGTTCGAACTTGAATAAGGTGTGTTGGATTTCCTCATGAGATTTAAAAAGTAAGACCACATTATCTAGAATGTTTAACACTCGTTCAAAGATATTATACAGATAGTCACCCCTCAACAACATTTTTCTTTGGGTTAGTCGACAATATTACTTGTAATGTCCTTGGTTAACGCGAGTATAAAGGTGGGGTGTTGCACCATCTGTCATCTCAATCTGGTCTAAATCTAGATCTTGCCCTCTAATACCCAAAATAGCAACTAACTATGTCTTAGTAAATGCTACCTTGGTGCCCTTGACCTCTGACTCGGAGGCAAAGTCATGCCCAACAGTATTCGAATATAAATTGGCATCGAAGAGACATATGAACATGATATACGATCTCTTCTCAAACGTCAGATGGCTAAGAACCTGATTTAATCCATTATCTAGAAGTCCAATGACATGTCAGGAAAATCAAAGAAATTAATTGCCCTTCCATGTAGAAACTGAAGAGAGGCTGTATCCACATACGCTTGAACTGTCCTCTTAACGCTTTGACACCAAGCAATCTCCTATGGTGTCAATTAGTAGAAAAGATTAGCAAACATGCCCATGGAGGCATGACAGAAAATCTTAAAATATGAGAAAAAGAATTATGAAAATGGATTGATCTAGCGAAATGCTTTGCTTTGGTATATTTTTTAGTTGATTATAGGTTCTTTGAGATAGTGAGAAGCATTGGAAGTAGCAAATGGGACGAGTTTCTCTAGAATCTTAGCTTTTGGTTTGGAAGAAAATAATGACGAAGCCGACAGGCTTCGTCATTATTTATATATGCAAAATGAATAGGTCTGGCCAACCCATCCATCAGACAGGACGACTTACAGGTCGACCTATCAACCTTCGGGTCGATCTGACATGAACATCAATTAATTCACGTTCTTCTTTTCTTCCGGTCAATCCTAGTTTATTCCTATTGCAATAATTCCAGATTGGCTAAGTTGCTGCTATGACTTTGTTAAAAAATTCCTAAGTTTTCTCTACCCGTCATGTAGAGTCTTGACAACCTCCATCCTTCAATTAAATCCATTTCCATATACCCAATTTGCATCTTTTCCTTTTATATTCGCAATCTTTTCCTAACCATTTATTGTCCAACACCATAACTTACATACTATTTTTTCTATAAACAAATTTACTGTTTTTTCTTTCAAAAACTATTTTAACGCACTTCTCCATAACTAATTTAGTAAATATTTAAAACTATGAACTTTAAATTTAAAACTTAAAAACCCTTCATTTTTTGTCAATTTCTTCAAAATTTAATTATGGGGCCTGACTCAAAGTGACTTTTTAACTTCCCTTTTTCTTTCTCAAATATTTCTGCAAAACTACTCCTCTTAGTCCAATTGCTTTTTATGTCAATTCCTCCAATACTATCCATATCTAAACCGCAATATGGTTCTAGCACCACTCACGCGCGATATGTATATATTCTTAATTAGTTTTCTCTCTTATGCTTCTATAAATTCTAAGGCACAACCGTCTCATCCACTGATATGAAATAACTACGAATCCCAAACATTGACATATGGATTTCCTATTTGAAATTAAACATATTGTACATCTTATACCATGGTCACACTAGGACCTACATTAACTCTTAAATTTCCAACAATTCCAGTTTTGAATGTACAAAGTTGTTACCACAATCTTTCCATATGTCTTAAAAGTGGGTTTCTTTATGGATCTAGGTATATAGTATAAGAAATATATTTATATTTTTAAAATATAAAAACATCTACTCACTATTTATTTAGGACCACTAGATCTAAGCTCCGATTGCAAATGTAAAGATCTAAGTCCCAATAAGCTTGGATTTTTTGCAAAATGCTAAAATCTTAGTCTAGTAAAGACCGAGTTAGATATAGGATATGCCGTAAATAGGCAAAGAAAAATATATCAGATCATAAATAAGAGACTCACAACGAAAATGACTAAAATATAATAATGGACAAATAATTATTGTTGATGTTTGATTTTGGCCAACACACGCCAATACCCAATTTGTATGTGGATTAGATGTAAAGCATTGTTATCAATCATAGCACAATTACAAAGCATTCATAGAATCCATAAAAATGAATGAACACACAAGTTTCATAGTGGTTTAGTAAATTGTGCCAATGTCAACTTATACCAGTTTATTGATTATACCTTGATTCACAAGTACAACACAATTTGGTCATATAAATGTAGAGAAAGATAGCTGAAATTAATTTCCTGCAGTATCCTTGCAAATGGACTTTCCCCAATTTCGAAGATATCCCTCAAAATGGCCTATTTATTATTGTAGAAAGATGTGCTTGTCCTAAAATATCAGAGGAAGAAGTGGATCTCAAATTGGTTGGGTTACATGAACTTTCTTATCTGTGGATCAGTAAGACTCCTACTTGGGCATTGATATCGAGCCACCGATCACTAAGATACCCTAGACTTTGCCAAATTTCCACATTTCATCCCCATACCGCCAATGCATCCCAAAACTTTTGTACATCCTTCGTACTTCAAAACCATGCCTAGTTCGTGTGCAAATAGCTAAAAATCATGTGCTGATCATTAGAAACTCTCAGATCTACATGTTGTGATTCACTTTATGTCCTCGGAGTTTTGGCACATTTTGCATCTCTGATAAGTACATGTTGATCATATAAAGACTCGTAATAACCATGAATCGAACTACCATTTTTCTTGGATCGGTATGATCTCGATCCATGCCCGATTACTCTTTGGGAATCCGTCAACTTCGTACTCTTGAAATTTTATAGTCGATCACCTAAAAATGCACAAAAACACATACTGATCCGTCTTTTTTGCTTGGATCGGTACGTATCCATCTTTGCCTGATTGCTTCATAATCGCCACATGTTTTAAGTGTTCTAAATGACGTAGTCGTATACACTATTATATGAATTTTGTTTGATGATAACAACCAAATAAATATATATTATAAACGTGTTTGTTACTGTACTGTTCTATATATACATCACAGACAGGAATATTATATTTATATTTAAACAAAATACGACTGTACAGAAATTCAAATATTTACTGTATTTTATTTAAATTGAATATTATATTTCAATATTCAATAGTACAGATTTACAACTCCACTATTTAATCACATCACAGAATATTGTACTCATAAATAAATAGAATAATTAGACAAGTTTGTTTAACACAATAAAATATTATTCTATTTCAAACAAGTTTGTTTAATACAAACATCAGTACAATTTTTCATATATACACAGCTCCTCACTACAACACTCACACTCAGTTATACATTTCATATGTACATTTTTCTACACAGACTCAAATACAGACTCTTTCATATAGACTTCTATTAACATTGTCTTCTGACTTCTGTTCTCTGTTAGTCAGCACTGTTAGTCCAGTCACTATCTTCATACCTGTCACACAATGAAACACACACAACAGTACACAGCAATAGAATTTAAACTGAATTCATGCATATATATATATTTATTTTAAAAATTCTTTTTCCTCAGATTTCGGTGTGTTTCTCATCATTTTTCAGACTTGATATAATTTGTATTCATCGGTACCCACTGATCAGCCTAAACTTGCCACACTGGTTTGCTGATCAGAACCAGCGTCAAACTAGCTGATTCTGACCAGCCTCAACATAGTGCAGCAGTCTACTGATATAAGATAATCTTTATTTCACGTGCACAACATATGTATACACACACTGCTGTGTATATACACACGTATGGACAGGTAAACATGGTGAAGACAAGCCAACACTTAAGTTACAAGTCAAGTCAAAAGTGGTCAAGCCATACAAGGTGTATACAAGCATTTGTCAAGACCATGGCAGCACAATGTGATTGGAGAAAGTATGCATGTGTGCACATATACACATTAATGGGTGTAACATCTAAAGATAAGGATTTCAACATGCAAGTAGAAACAATAATCAGAATTCTTTTTGGCAAGTATTTTATTTTGGCAAAACAGCATGGCAGATATATATATATGGAGCATGGGCACAACTTCAAATTCATTGTGATCACACAACAAAGAATGTACATGCAAATGTACAAGTGCATGGTGATCATGGTGGACAAGAAGAATGGTGTAGCCAAGAATTCAAGTACAGCATGTATAGAAGCAAAAACGAAAGGTCGAGCACAAGTTCAGGCATGGTGATAGTTCAACATGAAAAAGCATGGAGCACGGCATATTCAAGACTTTAGAAGCAGCAAACAAATGACTGTGTCGAGCACAAATAAATAGGGTGGACATGCAAGCTGCAACAAACTTAGTGTATGGGAGCAACAAATTTCAGTATTTGAAAGCATGATTAAAACAATAGTGCATTGCAACATATTCAAATTGTCGAACTACAAATGGTTCATATTGGTTAATAGATGTGCAAGTGCAAATATGGAAGAAGTGGTCGAGTATGTTCAAGCATGATAGCAGCAAGCATCAAAATGGTGCATCAAAACAATTCAAGACATGGTGCAAACTCAGATGGTCAGGGAACAAGCATAATTTTCTTGTATATTGTAAATGAAACATATTGGTATATTACATATACACAATGGTGCATGTAAACAAGATGGTCTCGGCAACAGTGAATCAATGCAACTACAAACAGTTCAACAAGGCAGTTGTGTTCAATGATCAAATACAACAAATATACATGCAATCCCATTTTCATGGATGGTGTAACAATACAAGCATTGTGATACATCAACAATGCATATTCATCATTTTCAAGGGTCGAGCAATATAATTCAGCATTCAAGTCAAGTATGCAGGCTGAACTCATTCAAGAAATCCAAAAGGAGGAAACTGTGCAAATGTGAATTCAAGGCTGTTTTAATTCGAAGCTTTCAGCAACATTTTCGAAGAACCAGTTTTGGCAAGTGAATGAAATTAGTTTTCAAATTAGCAGTTTTTCAATTTATGTTTCCTTTTTTTTTATAGCAAAATTGGCAATGTTTATCCTCAAAACATTCGGCATTAAATCATGGACTTTTGGGAAAGTTTTTAATCTCAGACAAGTTGCAGAAACAATCCATATTTGACAAGAAATTCAAATCTGCTAGTATCACACATATCATTTTCAAATCGAGGCCAGCAAAAAGGGGAACTACTCAAATCAGGCAACAAAAAGATTTCAAAAAATCAATTTTGGCCGAGAAATCACAAAAGAAGAAACCGCAATAAAATCAGATCGAGTCATATCTAGAAATCAGAGAGGTTTAAGGATTTGTAATCCTATATAATTATCACCATCTCATCACTGGCAGGCATCAAAAACAACAAGCCAAAATCGAGAGCAAAAATCAGAGTAATATTTTCAGAATTTACTTACAAGATTTTCGATCAAGAACCAAGTAAGTAAATCGGAAATCGAAAACCGACAAAATCAATTCAGGCATCTCAAAGAAATAATTTTCAGAAAAACTCACTTGGTTTTCGGTCAAGAGCAACAATCAGATATTCCAAAATCGGAGCATCAATCAACAAAGCAGAAAGATTTGAGCTTCAGAGATTGATCCATTTATCACACAGTCGATTCGATTGGGAGCAAAGCACGAAACCCTAGAAATCTCTTCTAGAATTTGGCCGCCATATTTTCTCACAAATACAAGGAGATCAAGCCATATGCAAATGAAAAAGGGCCGACATGTTTAGCTTGGGCTAAGCCAATTTTTAGGGGAAGCTTTATTTTTTAAATTGAACTAGGGTTTTGAGGGTCTTGTTTTTATTTTTCAATTTCAAATTTGTTTTGTATTTTGATTTGTATTCGTCCGAGTTAGTTTCCAGAAGTCTGTAAAATTCTAGGGGAATCAGTCAGGGTGTTGACCGACAGTTGACAGAGTCTGTAAAATCTGGGTTACATGTTACGGGTTTGTAATACGGGAAAATCTGGTCGAGGGGATATCGGTCAGTCTAGGGTTTTGAGCATAGGGTTAGAATAGGAGCAGGGTTTGCAATTGTACATGGTCTTGTATGCGGGATCTGTTCTATCATCTAGTAGAAACCTTAGGAATGCAGCAGTAGGCAGGATTTTGCCGAAGCTGGGTATCTCTGTGTGTGATTTACTTTCTGTATTTTTATATCTACTGCATTCTGTGATCTGTTTATCATTTTAATATCCTGTCAGTTTTTCAATTCAGTTTAAACTGTGATAAACCCTATTCACCCCCCTCTAGGGTTAATCTAGATCCAACAATTGGTATCAGAGCAGGTATTTTCTTTAACTCTAGAATCATGGGTAACCCTAGTGAGAGTCAGTCCAATTCATCTCCAACTATTTTCACTGGAACAGATTTTTTAAACTGGAAATCCAAAATGGAATTTTATTTAAAATCTGTTAATATAAAATGGTGGGATATTGTTATCAATGGGTATGATATGGTAGATAAAGTTTTTAATTCTCGTGCTACACATATTCTATATTCTTATCTTGATGATGATCAATATAATGATCTCTCATTGTTTAACTGCCAATAAATATGGAGAACTCTCGAAGCAAAATACGGACGCAATGACAAAAATTGCTCAAAACCCCACATGGACAACTCAAGTTCAGAATTTTGACTGACTGGATTTACCAAGGATGAATCTGAAGATGGAGACTCAACAAACAATGAGACAAGAGATTACTCATATGAAGATTTGGTTCATTTTTGTACTGAATTAACAAAAGTCGTTGATAGTCTCAAATCTAAAAATAAAACTCTGAAATCTGAAAAACTTGAGTTGATCACCAAAAATAACATTTTGGAATTAAAGCTTGAAAATGTCAGAAATTTAGAAAATTCCAACTGCAAAAATTGTTTCAATTTCAAATCGGATTTAGTTCATCAAAATGAAGATCTGAAAAATCTGGAAAATGAAATCATGCTTTTAAAAGAAAAGGAGAATGAACTAGTTTGTAGAAACAATATTTTGCAAAAGAAATTAGATAATCTCAAGACATCTGAAATTCCAAATTTGAAATTTTTGAAAGAGAGAGCCTATTGAAAACTGAATCTATTTTGAAAGAACTTGAAAACGAGATTGAAAGATCTAAGAAATTTGAATCCGAAAAACCAAAACAATTTGAATGTGAGATCTCTGAGTCCCAAGTCAAAATTGAATTACTTGAATCTGAAAATTTGGTTTTGAAACAATATGATATTGAAAGAAAGATCACTAATAATCGATGTTCTGATTTAATAAAAGAAAACAGTGATCTTAAATCCAAAATTCAACGATTAGAATCAACTTTGGATAAATTTTCTATTGGGGAAAAATCGTTGAATATGTTGTTGCAAAATCAAGTTTCTACTGGAAATAAATTTGGTATTGGCTTTGGGAAAAATAATGTTTTTGAAAATGTCAATTCAAATGGTTTTAAAAATCCCTTAAGTTGCTTCAAGAAGGATAGTTTTGAAAAGTTGAACTCTGGAAATTTCAAAAGTTTTTTTAATCACAAACGTGATAAGAAATTGTTTGATAATAGTTTATCTAATCCACTTTGGACCCCAAAAAGAAATAAAGTGAATTCATATAAATTCACACAGATTTGGGTCCTTAAAGGAACTTTGGTAAATTCTGATGGACTGTTGTACAAACAAGTTTGGGTACTGAAAGATGTTAACAAAAATATGAGTGGTTTTACTGCTTTTGTTAGACCACTCAATCCTCTTAACAGTTAGGTACCGAAGGAGGCTGAGGAACTGCATTGCTAAAGGAAAATTTGATTCAACCTACTACATATCACAGAATCATTCACAGTTCCTTAGCCACATCTGATGAGTCAGAGATTCTGGTTTACACTGATTTCAGGTATGATCTCTGAACTTACCTCTGTATATATTCTCTGTTTTTTCTTGCTTATTTTCTCCTTCTGTCTCTTTCTGTTTTTGTTTTTGTTTTTTGATTTATCACTACCATACTATTTCTTTTTATTCTGAGCCTCTTCTAACTTCCAATTGCAGTATTCATGATCTTCTAGAAATTCGTTTTATTTGAATAGAACTCTAATGTCTTTAATAATTTCCAAATCTTGAATTTAAACTTGCAAATATCTGCAATTGTTTTGATGTTTATTTTTTATTTCTGAATTCATAACAGTGCTGATGTATTCCTGTCATATCTTGAACACTGTTAATTTGAATTCTAAATTTTTGAAGATCTGAAAAACAATTGAAATTTCACACACCACTGTTGTTTTGAGTTTCCTCCAATTCATTTTAGAAAAGCTTGAAATATTATACTCATTACAGCACACAGCTAATTCTCAGTCGTGATAATTTCATTGATTTTCAGATTGGCTTGAACATGTTAAATTTTCTTGAATCGGTGATACATCTTGAAATTCATCATTATTCATGATTATTATGATTGAAATTAGTTTTGTTTGAAATCATCTGAGATTTTAGATATTTTGAATATCACGAACCACTTAAATTTGAAATTAGCATCCTTGTGTGACTGATTCATTATATCTCAAAACTTGACACTAATTCAAGTGATTTCGAATAGATAAATTCTTACTTTTTGAATCATGAACTTTCTTCAAAACTTGATGTAAATGATCTGATATTTCTCTTATACTTATCAGAGATAACTTTGAAAATCCTTTGAAAAAATGGGCTTAAATCTCTCTATTATTTCATGGTTATTTGATTTAAATATTTGTTTGTTTAAAATCATTTGAAATTATTGGTTTATTGAATCTCACACACATCTTGAATCTGAAATTAATAATTTGGTGTGATCGATTCGTTGAATCTAGAGTTTTTCATATTCCTCAAATGATTTCAAATAAACGATATTTCTTATCTTGGATCATGAATGATATTTACATGACCATCATCTTTTGACGAGTCTGTTGTGCTATTGTTTTTTCTATACTGCTCTGATACTGTTTTTTTTTTGAAAAATGTTTTCAAAAATCTGCCTGTTTTTGACTGCTGCTATGATAGATGAAATTTATTTTCAAATCTTGTCTACTTGGGCCTTGTGATCGATTGTCTATTTGTCCGTGAAATCCTGGTTTAACTCCAGTGTGATTATAATCCTCATTAATAGGGACACCAAGTGGTATCATAAGTGCCTTTTATTTGCCTCACACATCTGTACTTAGATTCAAATCTTCACCATGTATAGCTCTTCATATTCCTCTTTTAATTGATTTTCAATTCTAAACTTATTTATTGATTATTCATTCAGAAATTGAAATCAATATCCAAAATTGAACTGTATTTATAATTCATCAAAAATTATTATCAGATTTTGAAATTGTGATGAATTGTGACTACAGTATATTTCACAACAAGAGGAGATTTTATTAATATTTTCATGATGATTGAACATACATTATAATATCTTTGAATTGGCGATTATTCCGACCATCATCTTTATCTTCCATCATTCTACCATCCATCATGACTTTATATTAATGTGGAGAGTTAATATTTTTTAAAATCTTCTTGGATAAACAGTGGAAATATTTGTGATAGAATTTGGACTATGTTATTATTCAGAATTAGTGATAATTGAAAATTTTCAATAATCCCGGTACAGTCGAGCATATTTCATAATATAATTAATTTAGAAATTTATTTCACAGTCCATCTCTGTACCTACCGCATTTCTATCATTCATATTGGTTCTATATACTGAGGAGTTTTTTCTTTTGGTGCTAAAAATGAAATGATAAATATATAATTAATACATAAGTGTGTCTCCAACCTCATTTAAAAATCCAAGCTCTGGTTATGCATGGTTATGAGACGACTTATAATTTAAGTTGTGACTGACCTCATTTAAAAATCCAAGCTCTGGTTATGCGTGGTCTGCGTGCTTTTAAATAAATAAAAAAAGGAAATATTGTGCTATAAATTGAAATTATTCTGAAATTCTCCTCAGTGTGTAAAAATCAGCCTATCAATCCATATTTCTAATCTGTGAAAAGTTTTAATACTTTATGAATTATTATGATTTGTCGTTTGATAGCTATTGGGATTTGAGTGTATTTGATTTTGTCACTTAAATTGAATTATTAATTATAGTCCAAAATCCATCATTGTTTTTTAACCTCATTTTTATAAAAATTCTTCGGAAAATAATTGGAACTCGTTTTTTTTAACTCTCCCCATTTTATATAAAATTCATCGTAAATCCGTCATTCTATATAATGTGAAATATGCCACTTGTTCTCAGTTTATTATGATTTTTGTTTGACTGATTGAGATTTATGATGACCGTTCTCCCTCTTAAGCTGAAATTATATTTTTAGTCATTTTTTCATCTATATTTTAAACTCTGTATCCTTTTGATGGTAACAAAAGGGGGAGAATGGATTAGATTTTGATTTATGAGTGAATATTTTATAAATATTTCTAATTTTGAAAATTTATTATTACTCAGTCATTCTCACTCATGCACAGTTACAGGGGGAGTTTTTGATGTAGGGGGAGCTAATAAATAAGGGGAGTTCGATATTCACTGTCAAACACATTTATTGTGCTCAAAATCTTCTATTTGTTTGTCATCATCAAAAGGGGGAGATTGTTGTATATGACGTAGTCGTATACACTATTATATGATTTTTGTTTGATGATAACAACCAAATAAATATATATTATAAATGCGTTTGTTACTGTACTGTTCTATATATACATCACAGACAGGAATATTATATTTATATTTATACAAAATACGACTGTACAGAAATTCAAATATTTACTGTATTTTATTTAAATTGAATATTATATTTCAATATTCAACAGTACAGATTTACAACTCCACTATTTAATCACATCACAGAATATTGTACTCATAAATAAACAGAATAATTAGACAAGTTTGTTTGACACAATAAAATATTATTCTATTTCAAACAAGTTTGTTTAATACAAACATCAGTACAATTTTTTATATATACACAGCTCCTCACTACAACACTCACACTCAGTTATACATTTTATATGTACATTTTTCTACACAGACTCAAATACAGACTCTTTCATATAGACCTCTATTGACACTGTCTTCTGTCATCTGTTCTCTGTCAGTCAGCACTGTCAGTCTAGTCACCATCTTCATACTGTCACACAACGAAACACACACACAGTACACTGCAATAGAATTTAAACTGAATTCTTGCATATATATATATATATATATATTTATTTTAAAAATTCTTTTTCCTCAGATTTCGGTGTGTTTCTCATCTTTTTTCAGACTCGATCTGATTTGTATCCATTGGTACCCACTGATCAGCCTCAACTTGCCACACTGGTTTGCTGATCAGAACCAGCGTCAAACTAGCTGATTCTGACCAGCCTCAACATAGTGCAGCAGTCTGCTGATATAAGATAATCTTTATTTCACATGCACAACATATGTATACACACACTACTGTTTATATACACACGTATGGACAGGTGAACATGGTGAAGACAAGCCAACACTTAAGTTACAAGTCAAGTCAAAAGTGGTCAAGCCATACAAGGTGTATACAAGCATTTGTCAAGACCATGGCAGCACAATGTGATTGGAGAAAGTATGTATGTGTGCACATATACACATGAATGGGTGCAACAGCTAAAGATAAGGATTTCAACATGCAAGTAGAAACAATAATCAGAATTCTTTTTGGAAATTATTTTATTTTGGCAAAACAGCATGGAAGATATATATATGGAGCATGGGCACAACTTCAAATTCATTGTGATCACACAACAAAGAATGTACATGCAAATGTACAAGTGCATGGTGATCATGGTGGACAAGAAGAATGGTGTAGCCAAGAATTCAAGTACAACATGTATAGAAGCAAAAACAAAAGGTCGAGCACAAGTTCAGGCATGTTGACAGTTCAGCATGAAAAAGCATGGAGCATGGCATATTCAAGACTTTAGAAGCAGCAAACAAATGACTGTGTCGAGCACAAATAAATAGGGTGGACATGCAAGCTGCAACAAACTTAGTGTATGGCAACAACAAATTTCAGTATTTGAAAGCATGGTTAAAACAATAGTGCATTGCAACATATTCAAATTGTCGAACTACAAATGGTTCATATTGGTGAATACATGTGCAAGTGCAAATATGGTAGAAGTAGTCGAGTATGTTCAAGCATGATAGCAGCAAGCATCAAAATGGTGCATCAAAACAATTCAAGACATGGTGCAAACTCATATGGTCAGGGAACAAGCATAATTTGCTTGTATATTGTAAATGAAACATATTGGTACATTACATATACACAATGGTGCATGTAAACAAGATGGTCTCGGCAACAGTGAATCAATGCAACTACAAACAGTTCAACAAGGCAGTTGTGTTCAATGATCAAATACAACAAATATACATGCAATCCCATTTTCATGGAAGGTGTAACAATACAAGCATTGTGATACCTCAACAATGCGTATTCATCATTTTCAAGGGTCGAGCAATATAATTCAGCATTCAAGTCAAGTATGCAGGCTGAACTCATTCAAGAAATCCAAAAGGAGGAAACTGTGCAAATGTGAATTCAAGGCTGTTTTAATTCGAAGCTTTCAGCAACATTTTCGAAGAACCAGTTTTGGCAAGTGAATGAAATCAGTTTTCAAATTGGCAGTTTTTCAATTTATGTTTCCTTTTTTTTATAGCAAAATCGGCAATGTTTATCCTCAAAATATTCGACATTAAATCATGGACTTTTGGGCAAGTTTTTAATCTCAGACAAGTTGCAGAAACAATCCATATTTGACAAGAAATTGAAATCTGCTAGTATCACACATATCATTTTCAAATCGAGGCCAGCAAAAAGGGGAACTACTCAAATCAGGCAACAAAAAGATTTCAAAAAATCAATTTTGGCCGAGAAATCACAAAAGAAGAAACCGCAATAAAATCAGATCGAGTCATATCTAGAAATCAGAGAGGTTTAAGGATTTGTAATCCTATATAATTATCACCATCTCATCACTGGCAGGCATCGAAAACAACAAGCCAAAATCGAGAGCAAAAATCAGAGTAATATTTTCAGAATTTACTTACAAGATTTTCGATCAAGAACCAAGCAAGTAAATCGGAAATCGAAAACCCACGAAATCAATTCAGGCATCTCAAAGAAATAATTTTCAGAAAAACTCACTTGGTTTTCGGTCAAGAGCAACAATTAGATATTCCAAAATCGGAGCATCAATCGACAAAGCAGAAAGATTTGAGCTTCAGAGATTGATCCATTTATCACACAGTCGATTCGATTGGGAGCAAAGCAAGAAACCCTAGAAATCCTCTTCTAGAATTTGTCCGCCATATTTTCTCACAAATACAAGGAGATCGAGCCATATGCAAATGAAAAAGGGTCGACATGTTTAGCTTAGGCTAAGCCAATTTTTAGGGGAAGCTTTATTTTTTAAGTTGAACTAGGGTTTTGAGGGTCTTGTTTTTATTTTTTAATTTCAATTTTGTTTTGTATTTTGATTTGTATTCGTTCGAGTCAGTTTCTAGAAGCCTGTAAAATTCTAGGGGAATCAGTCAGGGTGTTGACTGACAGTTGGCAGAGTCTGTAAAATCTGGGTTACGTGTTACGGGTTTGTAATACAGGAAAATCTAGTCGAGGGGATATCGGTCAGTCTAGGGTTTTGAGAATATGGTTAGAATAGGAGCAGGGTTTGCAATTGTACATGGTCTTGTATGCAGGATCTGTTCTATCACCTAGTAGAATCCTTAGGAATGCAGCAGTAGGCAGGATTTTGCCGAAGCTGGGTATCTCTGTGTGTCATTTACTTTCTGTATTTTTATATCTGCTGCTTTCTGTGATCTTTTTATCATTTTAATATCCTGTCAGTTTTTCAATTCAGTTTAAACTGTGATAAACCCTATTCACCCCCCCTCCAGGGTTAATCTAGATCCAACATTAAGCATGATCACTATGGAGTGATCAGTTAATTTTCATGGATAAGCACACCTCAGTCTCATAATTCGAATCCTTGATTGTGTTCTTGCTTTCCATCACTTTTTTTGAGTTACTGATCCATGTTGATCACCGTTTTTTAGGTAATCAGTTCTACTTTAGAATTTGTCTGATCCATAGCCTCTTGCTCGACCATGAGTTTCTAAGTGATCGGATAGACCCAATCACTAGTTTTTTAGTGATTTTTCTAGGTGGTTGAAGTGATTGGAAAAATTCCATTTAAATCTAATGATGAGTTTTTATGTGATTGTGCCATGTCAATCACCTATTTTTAGATGATCGGACCATGCCAATAACACTTTTTTGAGATGATCGATCTGATCCCATGCACGATCGATCAAGTGAATATGTTGTACTCTAATAAGACATTCGGGCTATTTCTGAGTAGTCAGACGATGCTCGAAGTTGATCGATCTAATTCGAACCATTTTTTGATTCATATGTGAACGTTGTTTATGTTGCTTATTTTGAGTTTATTCGAGTCCGTGTTCAATTCAGGAGCGATCCAGTTGTCCTACTCCAAATATTAATAGTCTTATCAAAAGGCAGGTTAACACCCCCCCAACGTGTCTTTCTATGAAAGACATGTTTTGGGTTAGTTCAGTTTATCGCAATCTCTTCGGATTGATGTTGTAAGTTCATGACCGCGCTGGGTTGATTCCGCGCCAAGTATAATCCAAACTTGAATTTCTGAGTCAAGCTCCAACCAACTGTAATCCACAACTAGTGTTTCGAACCTCTTCGGTCTTTGGATAAAGCATATTCCATACTTGTTGCATTTGAACTCTCTAGGTTTTCGGTCATGTATAATCCATACATGATGGTTTGGAACCTTTCCAGATTATCGTTGCATTATTCATACTTAACATTTTCGATTTCGGGTTGATCCCCATTAAGAATAATCAATACTTAGCGGTTCACGATTCAGTTGACCCCCACTAACAATAATCCTACTCAGTGGTTCTCGATTTGGTTGGACTGCCAAGCATAATCCATACTTGACAGCTCATTTCCCAGGTTCCCGCCAAGCATACATTATACTTGATGTCCCATTGATTCTCGTTCTATCATGCATAATCCATATTTGACAGTCTATAACAAAGCATAATCCACCCCTGATGCGTTCCTAGCCTCTCTGGCTCTTGCCACGCATAAATCATACATGATGTCATTGTTAAATAGCCGAGCATAACCCATAATTGACCATCCCTGGCCTCTCCGGGCTCTTGCCATGCATAATCCATACATGGCATCATAGGTAAATAGTTTTATACTTGATGAGCATAATACATACTCACCATGTTATTAAAGTTAAAATTGAGTTTTACATCTAATGATTATATCCATACCCATTAGATGGTTTGTTGGATATCCAATGAGCATAATCCATACTAATCAAATTTGTTGTTCTACATTCGATGATCGTAATCCATACTCATCGAACATTACACTAAAGTTTATCAATTTCATATTTCACACATGATGAGCATAATCCATACATGCCAAGTGATCTTTTTAAAGTAGAAAAACACAAAATATAAGTCTGACAAGCATAATCCATACACGCCAACCAACTTTATTAGAATAAAAAAAACGACTTTTTTATTGCAAATCAATAGGTATTTCACCATCGAGAGCTTGTATAGGGATCATTTTAGCTCTTTATGCAAAAGTAAACGACTTAGCCCTTTATTACAACTTGCTTAAAAGAATGAACTAAAAAAAATAAAGAAAAATATGGTGAATTGGTCAATACAGAGCATGTCTAGGAAACTCTCTGGTTTTTGTACATGGGTAGGACACCTATCCACCAGTATCATTCCATTCCCACTTGCCAGTTTATGAGAGGCCAAGAAGAGCGCTTTGCTCGCCTACATCCTTGGCTGTTAGCGGTCGTTCTTGTTGGGTTGCCATGACTGTTCTATTCTGAATATACTGTTTCAGTTATCCATTTCTCACTTGGTCTCAATGACATCCTGTAAATGCCAACATACATTTGTTTCATGTCCATGCCTCTCATGGAACAAACATGATTTTTTGAAAGTCAAGACTCTATTGGTGGGCTCCCATCGATTATGCCTTCTCGGCGGAAGGTGGTCTTTATTATCTAGGAATATCTTCTTTGGACTCACATTCAGCTCTATATATGAATATCTCCATCCCTTTCTGATTTGATTTGTGAAAGATGGATTGCCTTATGCTTCCTCTTTCCTTTTCTTTTCCCAGAATTGGATGGCTCTTTATCATAAATGTTATTCAACTGGATAGATTCTTGATCTGTTTTGGCATATATCTCCCTTCGGAATCTATCCTCTTTAAGGTAGAAATGCCTTAGATCCCGTAAGGGGTCTCTTTTGTAGTGAGATCTTGAACTTTGATCCATCCAAGGCACCCAATACCGCAGCCATTAGCACCAGTGATGGATAAGGTCTATGCACATAATCCACAATAGCATTGAAATGCTCCAAGAATTTAAGTATAGATTCTTCCTTCCTCTGCTTAATCGTAGTGAGTAACATCACATTATTCGGTCTAGCGATATGGACTTTGAATTGTTCGACAAACTTTTCCACTGGGTTGTTCTATCTCTTAATAGAACTCAATTTCAACCGTATGAACCGCATAGTAGCGAAATCTGAGAGGCGTAGGGGAAAGCACTTTGTCAAGACATCGTCAGATGCTCCAAGTATTTCCATGTGTCTAATGCATCAAGTGGGCGATAGATTCCTTCCTACCATTATAAGCTTATAACATCATTAGCATTAAGTCTGATAAATTGCGTGAGTTTTGGATATTCAAATGAATGGTCTGCGATTCTAGTCTAAATTGGGGTTGGGTAGTCCGCCTCTCAAGATTTTTCCAATCACCTCTATGACGTGATTGTTGTATCGAGAAGTTGACGCCAATCTTCCTTATCAACACCTATTGTTGAAGCATTTTGAGTATCAAGTCTGAGATCCAAGACTCTACGCGCCTTAATTCTAGGTCCAAGTCCCAGGCTCAAATCCAAAAGGGATTGAATGGGATGTGTCTAGCGGTACTGGAGGCTTTTCCCCTACTGTAATTGGTTCAGTACCGACCCCTCCAAGTGTACGGGGAGTTCCCCCAGTTCCAAGCTTTGGAGTATAGCGTTGATGGGTCCTACCCTAGCATTTTGGTTTCGAGTTAATAGTTGAACTTGTTGTTCAACCTGATTGAGGAGTCTGTTAACCAAGTCCTCCTACCTTTTTAGCGGAGTTTCCTGCCTCCTCAGGCGAGTTTGTAAAGTGTTGATAGCCTTATTTATGTCTTCCTTAATTAAACACAGGCAAGGATTTCCCATGGAAGAATCCTCCTTACTTCCTTCATCCACCGTTGTAGCACCTTTTGATGGTTTATTGGTATTCTTTTTCCGAGCCATCGTCCCCTAAGCATAGAAAGCAAAGTGGTGTTCCTCTACTTGGCACACCACAATGTTGAGTTTTATTTTGGTGCACACAACAACCGATCCGTATGTGCATTACATGTAAATCATAGTTATTAAAAGCAGTCACAAATTGCATAAAAGTAAATGAGTACATAAGTATTATAGTGTTCAGCAAATCGTGCCAACGTCTAATTTTATCAATTTATTGATTATATTTTGATTCACAATTACAATGCAATTTGTTTATAAGAATGAAGAGAAAGATAGTTGAATTAATCTCAAATACTGTACTTACATAATGGAGTTCCCCCAGCTTCAAAGAGATCATTTAAAATGGCCTAGAGATGGATTATTTATAGCTATAGAAAGATGCTCTCATCCTAAAATTTTAAAGGAAAAAGTAGATCTCAAATTGACTGGGTTCCAAGAATCGTCGCATCTATAGATCGGTAAGACTCCCACTTGAGGGTCAATAAGACTCCCCAGACTTAGCCAAATTTCCACATTTTTACTTCGTACGCCTAATACATCCTACAACTTTTGTACCTCATTCATACTTCAAAACCATGCCTCGTTTATGTAAAAATAGTAAAAATTCATGTGTCGATTATTATAAACTCTCAGATCTACATGTGGTTCACTTCGTATCCAATTTTGGCACATTTCGCATCCTTGATCAGCACATGTTGATCACATTAAAACTCCTTAAAACCATGCATTGATCCACTGTTTTGCTTTGATCAGTACGATCTAGGTCCATGCCTAATCACTCCTTCTGAAACCATCAATTTCGTATTCCTGAAATTCTATGATTATAACTTAAAAATGCACAGAAACATATACCGATTCATCTTTTTTTTTTTGGATTGGTACATATCCAACTTTTCCTAATCACTTAGTATCCTCCACTCCTGATCCCTTGTTTTAAACATGATGACCGCGAAGTGATCACTTATTTTTCATGGATCCGCATATCCCCATCGCAGAATATGGATCCCCAATCATGTGCCTTTTTTGGGATCCTAGTCTTGCTTCTCGAACACTTTTTTGTATGAGTGGTTCATACTAATCATACGTTTTTAGGTAATTTGTTCTGCTTTAGAATTTGTTGGATCCTTTGTCTCTTGCTCGATTATGGGTTTCTATGTGATCATGCGTTCCGATCACTAATTTATAAGTGATTTTTCTGGGTGTCTGAAATGATTAGACAAATTCCAAAAAAAATCCGATCATGAGTTTCTGAGTGACCATGTCGTGCCAATCTCCTATTATAAGGTGATCAGACCATGTTGATCACACTTTCCTGAGATGATTGATATGATCCCTTCCACGATCCATCAAGTGAATATGGAGCACTCCGGCGAGCCACTTGGCCAATTTCTGAGTGCTCAGACGATGTTTGGAGGTGATCGATCCGAGTCGAGCCATTTTCTGATTCCTAAAAGAACGCTGATTATGACGTTTAGTCCAATTTTATTCAAGTCTGTGCTCGAGTCATGAGCGATCCATATGTCCAAGTCCAAAGAGTAACGACCTTGTCAAAAGACTAGTTAACACCTTCCAAGACATTAAACATCTTATAAACAAGTTCCCCTAGGATGAGTAATGTATGGATCCCATCCAACCCATTGGTTGTTATGAGGAGGGAGTCAGGACTAAAGTTTTGGTGAATGGACAAATTATATACTTTAGATTTAACACTACATATACCATTCTTTCCATCTTAAATATCATAAGTTAATTGGGTTTACAATACTCTCGCCTCCGTTCATAACTCATACCCATATACTTCTAAGTAGACCAAACCTAGTAGTCAATACATATCGAGTTATACGCCTAATAGATTGCCTCGGTCCTAGGTGTTACTCGTAATACCCCTGTATCCTAGCCGATAGGATTTTATCATCTTGCTACAAAAACGTACTTCAACTACATTAGCAAAGGACAACTTTGTGTGACATACAATAGAGATGTTCCTTCGGTTGATAGGAAAACATAAAACTGCATCCGCATCAGCCCGCTCCAATGCTCTAACATCTACAATGAACCACCGAGTGCATACATTAAGGACTTGCATGTAATCGTTCTGTCTACTACCTAAGTTCCACTAACAAGGCCCACCGTTGTACAAAACTCAAACGAGAATTTTTACATCTTTAAAAATAGCTTTATTAAGCATACAATACATATATTATATTCTGTCTTTCTCTTTCTTCCATAGCTGGTTTCACGCTGCCCTCCATCAGCTAGTTGAAAGACCCCCTAAGAGCTAAGTGATCGTGCATTACTGTAAACAATCTAAATATCCATTTAGCGTCATCCCTTATCCAATGCCTCGATAGTGAAAGACCATTGACCTGTTGATTTAGCTCCAATCTTTCTGTTTCTCACTCTAACCAACAATGGTTGATATTCGTATGAGACTATCCTTATGGTCCCCTTCCACTAAAAACTTGCTTGTAAGGCCATAGTCGAAGTGTTATAGTAATATGCTCCTTCATCCACTGGCCTTCTAACTGCTTGTAAAGGACTACTTCGTTAGGTGTATAATATAAATGCAGTCAAGGCATACTCTTTTGATGGAACCCTTACAGACTTGCCTCAGGAGGTGCAACTTTATTAGGCCTACCCCAAAGGGTTATCCTAGAGTATCCCCACGTCCCATTGACGTCTTCCACTTCCAGGTCCGCTGAACAATAATATTGGATGTGCCCCCATTATACCAAAGCATCTATGATGATCTTCTTCATTAGGCTCTTCATCCGGGCTCCCTTCGGATTGCTCCAAGCGCATCTCACTGTTTTATTAGACCTTATGTCTAATCATTCATTATGCATTTAGATTACTTTTCTTTCCATTTATTATGATACTGATTTTCTTTTCTTGCCCATTTCTACCTAATCTGGACCTTATTATTATGCTTATTAACTTAATCCATGATCTAAGTTTTAATACAATAAACCTCTTTATATTTCCTTTCTTCTTTTTGATTACAACCCTCGTGTTATTATATTACTATTAAATGTCCAAATTTTCCTAATTTATTTTTGTTATTTTTTATTCATAACCCCCATGTTATAACTTTACTTGCACTAATATGTCCTTTACTTCTCTTTCTTTTGATTATAGATTTACTTATTTTACGGTTATTGTATGTTTTATTCTAGGAAGCAGTCTTACCTCACTTGATTTGTTACTGAAACTACATTCAAATTTGTTTCCTTATTTTAATATTATTTTCAAAAGTAGTAACACGTAATTGCAAGACATTTCATTTCTTATTTAACTAATTATCAGATAGTGCAAAATATAGTAAAACCTCTATTCTGCACTAATCCCACTTCCATTTTACCTTTGCAACCTTCTTTTTTACAATATTAGATTACGGAAATGTTGCATCTTTCCTTAACCAACCAACTAATCTAATACTAACTTCCAAACCCATTAATACATTATAATTCCCTTTTTATTTCGATTCCCAAGTTTTGACATATTTACTGTAAAAGTCCTGCATTTAGGCTTGTGCCTTTTTTCTATAATCATCGATCCCAACATTATTTATATTTATTTATCTAGTTTCCAGTCTACAGTAATAACAATTGCATATAAGTATACTTTTAATCCTTATATTTTAAATATGAATAACTTGCAAAACCCATTTCTACAATTATCTTAAACATAAATTGTGCCAAATACAATAATTTAATGGAAATCTAACGGTATTATATACCATTAACAGATATATAATTGAAATCCACTCACCTGGAAAAAGCATTTCAAGTTCCAAATGTGGTTTTTAATCCAATTCTATTGCCCATAGCCTTCCCTATTGTAACCCTATTTGGATCTATAAGCTAGAATTTGTATGGATTATAAATCTAGATCTAAAGAAATAAAAATAAATTGATTTGAAAACCAGATCTGTAGAACTTACCTGATACAGACAACTTAATTCATACATATCTTCCTAAATCTACAGTTTCAACCTCAAGAATGTTGATCAGAAAGCCTAGAACTAATATGTTTATCTTCTAAAGAATTGGAAGAGAAAAGAAAATGACAGAGCTTGTGCGCCCATTTAAAAAATATAGGTTTGAAGGCTAGCCCTGGATGTTCATCTATATATGTCTGAAATAATGTTGTCCATTTGTTTTAAAATGAATAAAATCTCACTGTTTAAACGCCAGAAAACACATCATTTTTGACATGTCTGAGTGGACCTGTGTAACCACTCGGATTTCGCCCGGACCTAATCGATCGTAAGATCGACCAAGACCGTTCAAGAACTCGAATACGCTAACTCTGGGAATACAACACATTAGAACAAATAACATAAGGCTTTTATTACATCATAATAATGCATCATCAGAGTACATAATATCAGAGTACATCGAATATAATAATACAACAGTGGAAGATAATTTACAATGAACTTAATACAATGCAGCGGAAATAAATAAACTAGCATAGCGGAAGACTAGCAATGCTCTGGACACAGCTTTAAGCTTCGATCCAGAATCCTGCTCAATATATCTGCAAAATAAGCTACTCGACTGCCCGTGTGGAAAGGAGGGCACCTGAGTTTGCAAAGTGAAACAAACTTCGGGTCAGTCATGGGATTGGTGTGAGAAATCTTTCCTAACTTATCTAACAATATGGCTAATCACAGGACCGCGCCGCTAATGCGGAACGGGTTTACTCCATTGGATTGCCAGTGCATAATTTAACTATGTTTTTATTCAGAACAACGCAGTACTTTTTAGAAAAATTAAATCATTATAACATGCCCTTACATGGGTCGACCTTTGGGTCAACCCGACTTTCCAATGGGTCAACTTACAGGTTGACCAGAGAATTGTGGAGGTTGATTCCCATGTGTTAAAGTGATGTGTCACGCACCGTATCCAATTATTAACGTTTTAAATTTAAAACTTACCTACCGATGTTCATTAATTTCCGTTAATTTTTAATTTAATTCCTTTTTTGACACAATTTTATTTTCAAATTCAAAAGGACATTGTTTCCAGAATTAATACATGCATATATTTATAAAATAAATATATTCATGCACATTTACATGTATTGATATTTTTCGATATAGAACTTCGAACGTCAATAACTTTTCCATATGAATTCTATTCGGAACATATTATATACGTAAATTGATCATAAAATTGCCACAAATGCAATGGTATAAGTCTCGATCCAAATTCTAGAAAATCCAAGAATATTTATTTTCACCGTTTATGTAACATCCCAAAATTTAACACACTAAAACCATAATGACAATAAAATGAATACTACATAATTAAATATTTAGAATTAAGTGAAACTGTATTTACCATTGCGTTCATCTCGGAATTCTAATTCAGATAGACCCCAAATTTGTATAAAACGGATAACATATGAAGAAGTTATGAGCATAAGAAGTTTGCATACACATAAAGGGGTTATATATATATATATATGGGAACGACTATAGGGACACAAAATTAGACACAAAAGTGTGTACACAAAATCTGGACCACAAGAATTGTTTGTCTTTATGTGTGAGGTATAATTCAGGGGGAGATCTAATGGCTCAGATTTTGTGTGTTTAATTTTGTGTTAAAATTTTGTGTTCTTTTAGACTTTCTATATATATATATACACAAACAAATTCAAAATAATTCAAACCGAGATTAACATATAAATCAACGCACTTAGGACGATCCATAATGAGCCTGGGTCAGCCTATGGGTCGACCCAGTAGGTTGGTGGGTCAACCCATCCAGATGCAGAGTGAATTCCGAATTATGCACTTGGACTGTTTTGTTTGCTAGGTTCATCCGTTGACTCAGCGCTACGCATATGTCTTAGATTGAAACCGTAATATCTAACGGTTAAGGGTTGGCTCTGTTAATATATATAAAAGGGACTCCCTCTCTCTCCCATTTTATGTACACACAATTATTCTTCACCTCTCTCTGCCACCATGAAATATTCTAATTTAAATAATAAAATAGTGAGACGCTGCTGAAATCTAGATTAACAAAGAAGATACAATAGCTGTAATCAACCTTCAACCCTGCAATCAACATATAGCTCTACATATAACCTTTTGCAATGAAATTTATATTATAAAACGATATATTATTTTCTTTGCTAACACCAGCTATGAGTTTCATGTTATTTTTAGATCTGATACCTTGAACTATATCATGACAGTAAACAAAAATTGGATCTAGAACATACAGTGCCTACAAGACAATTTCTATACGTGTTCTTTCACTATTATTCGTCTATGTCGTTGTTATAGTAATGTATGTTCTCTTACTGTCAGTTGATTAATTAATTATGCATATCCGTCTTACTTTTCCATATTTCCACTGTTTTAATTTATTTCCAGTCTTGCACATATGCCTATTTATATATGCTGATTCTGCTCCTTCTATTTTTCCCTTTTATTTAAGCTAAGCCTAGGCCATATCCAATGTAAAGATTGTGTATTTTTAAATATTGGGATAATAAGGAATGACATGAAAAAGGGGAATTTGGGATTATTGATAAATTGAGGACCGTTTGACTATAATTTGGGAAAGGGGTACTATCCACTATTTATCATGTTTTTAGGGATATAAATAAGAAGCATTACTCGATCACTATTTATCTTGTCTTATTCCTGTTGTTCTTGTTTACTTATTGCCTTATATGTTACTGTACTTTCTCATCCTATCTTGTTTATCTTTCTTAGTATTTCTATTTTATGAATATTTGAAAATCACTAGAACTTACAAAGCGTTATGTCTGACCTTTTTTCTTTCGCTTCTTTCTCTTCCTTTTCCCCACCTCAGGTCCTCATAGTGGTAGCACTCCTCAGTTATTAGGACTTTCTCTTTCAGCTTGGATCTGGACTTTCAGAGATGTACCGCTTTGACTTACTTTCTACTTTGTTGTGGCTTGCTATGAGGAATATTGTTTTATATTATTGCACTATATTATTTTGCATTATGAGACAGATTTGAGGTTATTGGTTGTTGATGTAACTTGATTTGATGATGTAACTTGATTTGAGACAAAGTTTTATTTTCAGTAATAGAAGTATAAATTTTCCGCTCCTTATTTCTATTTGTTGTGTTAAATTATGTTACTGTTTACCTATTGTGCTTCACGAAACTTAATGCATTCTCTTATGAGTGACATTAACAGACATGAGTGTCGCATTTAGTATCAGAGCTAAAGGTTATGACATCGGAGAGAAACTTGAAAAATTGTTTAAAAAGCAAAGTATTTTCAAATAAAAACCTATTTTTGAAAAACATATCCCCTCAAGCCATATTCAATATTCTCTTGATCTCTCATTGAATCTTTTGTTTCTTCTCTTTTCAGCATGCCTGGGGCACCTAATCTTCCTGTGGACATTCCACTACTGACATAGTTCCATAGGTATCTTGAGGCTACAGCACCTGCCGGCGTTCAAGGAGATGCCCCGCCCCCAGCTGCAACCGCAGTAGCTCCACCTCCACGAGTAGATAACTTTTCTAAGCTTTGTAAGCACTTTTGTGATATGGGAGGAAAACCATTCTATGGTATAGAGAGCTTTGTTGAGGTGCTAAATTGGCTTTGAGAAACGAAGAACGTATTTGGCCCTTTTGAGCTCGATGATAAGGGGAAGATATAGTTGGCATTATGCCAACTGAAGGACGAAGCTTTAAACTGGTGGGAGGTGACACAGGCAGGACAACTAGTAGCAACTTGGGATGATTTCAAACAGAGATTTGAGATGAAGTTTTATCTCAGGCGGAAGAAGGATTACAGATGGAGAGACTCTTGGCTTTGAATCAGGGGGACATGTCTGTTAAGGATTAGGTTAATTAGTTTCAGTAGCTGACTAGATTTGGTCTAGACTTGGTTAACACACCCCATAAAAAGGCTCTTAGGTTTGCGAGAGGGTTGAATCAACCTCTCCAAGGACTAGAATTATCACATATACTGATGGGGTAAACGTTTGAGAGGCTGACTGGCATGGCTCTAATGCACGAAGTTGGAAAGGATGAGAAGAAAGACAGTAAGACTAAGGAGACACGGGCTAATGGCGAGAAAAAGAAGTGTTGGGCCAAGAAGGGAACATAAAAGAAAGGTGGGAAGCCTTATAAGGCTCAGATCAAGAAAGATATCAAGTTTCATGGTTGCGGAGCTATGGGTCATTTTGTGGAAGGCTGTAGAGTGATAAAGAAAGATTGCTTTAATTATGGTCAAGTGGAACACTTCACTAAGAAATGCCCTAGCGAGCAAGGACAAGTGGTAGAATCTTTTGGACAAATACATGCTCTTGAGAATTAGTGGACTTGATCGAGGTAGGAAAGTCATTGTTGAAGGTTTGATTATCCTATTAGAACCCTCTTTGATTCCATTGCTTCTCAGTTCTCATTCATTTATATCAAATTCATTAGTATATAATCTGCACCTTAATGCTAGTATAGTCACTGTTCATGTAGTAGTCTCAAACTCCATAGAAGGTATGACTCATTTATTCATGATATGTAGGTGTTTGAGAATTTCTATCTTGGGTGTTGGGTTTGAATGCGACACATACGTGCTGGGCTTTATGGGCTATGGTTTGATTCTAGGAATGGATTGGCTAGACATGTATGGTGCCATTCTTGATTGTGAAAGCAGAGTAGTTAGACTTCTTACTTGTCATGATATGACTCTCGAAATTTCCTGTGACACACGGGGGTCAGTGATGCTCAGTTTCCTAGATTCGCTTGATACTTCTAATGATTTGCGATCAGTACCCATAGTCAGGGATTGTCCGGACATATATGATGAGGTTAAAAGGGACTACCTCCGAGGCATGAGATAGACTTCAAGATTTATTTAGTAGAGAATGTGAAGCCAATTTCTCTACCGGTGCTCCACATGGCTGCTAGGGAAAGAGGGGAACTCAACGAGCAAGTAGGGGAGCTATTCGGGAAAGGATTTATTAGACAAATCATATCACAACAGGGAGCTCAGTCGTCTTTGCAACTAAGGCGGACAACTCATTTTGTCTATGCGTGGATTATAGAGAGCTGAATAAGCTCACCAAGAAGAATAGGCACCCGCTTCCAAGGATTGATGACTTGTTTAATCAGCTAGTAGGCGCATCAGTTTTCTCGCAGATGGATTTGGCCATGGGATTCCATTAGTTGAGGGTGATAGATGGCAGTATTGATAAGACTGCATTTAGAACTCTAGACGGTTTCTTTTAGTGGCTGGTTATGTTTTTTATGCTAACCAATGCACCCACATATTTTGTGGACTTGATGAGTAGGGTGTTTAGAGAGTTTACGAACAAGTTTTTGGTGGTCTTTGTGGATGATATTCCGACCTTCTCAAAGAATGAGGAGGAGCATGCCCTATAGTTAGGAGAAGTTCGACGCACTCTCGGATCACATCAGCTCAAGGCGAAATTCTCTAAGTGTCACTTTTGGAGAAAGGAATTTAGGTTCCTAGGGCATGTAGCCTCCAAGGACAGGATAGAAGTGGACCCCATCGAAGTTGTCGCAATTCAAGATTGGAGGGCTCCAAAGAATGTGACGGAGGTGAGAAGTTTTCTAGGGTTAGTAGGCTATTATAGACAGTTTTTCAAGGACTTTGCAAGGATATCATCCCCGCTCGCCCGATTGACGAAGAAGAATTTGGCTTTTTCGTGGAGCATTGATTGCGAGGATGCTCTTCAGAGATAGAAAAGGGCTATGACAACAGTTCCAGTTCTAACTCTCCCTGATGGAAAAAAATATGTTCACAGTCAACACAGCTGCTTGTGGCACACGGCTCAGTGCCATTTTGATGCAGGAGGGAAGGGTAGTATGCTATGGTAGCAGACAGTTGAGAGTTCATGAGAATAAATAATACCTTACCCATGATCTAGAGTTGGTTGCGATACTGTTTGCATTGAAGTCTTGGCGACATTATCTACTTGGAGAGAGATTTGAGCTATATACGGATCATAAGTTGCTTAAATACTTGTTCTCACAGAATGATCTCAACCTAAGGCAACAATGGTGGATGGAGTTCCTAGCGTCCTACGATTTTGAGATATCTTATACCCCAGGCAAGGGTGACGTAGTGGCGAACGCATTGAGTAGGAAGAGGATGACTTTGAGTCCTCTATTCATAGAAAGGCAGAGCTTGGAGTTTATATCGACCTTCAATTTTAAGCCATCAATGGATTTCACATTGAGATTATTAGCATCATTGGAGGTGCAACCTACTCTCATGGAACGCATTGGATATATGCAACGAGAGGACTCGTAGATAGCAGACACTTGGACAGGCTTGGTAGAGGAGAGACTTCTAGTCACCTAGCTAGATATATTGTGGACGAGAAAGGGTGGCTAAGACGAGATGGAAGGCTATGTGTTCTTAGAATTAGAGAACTGCTAAAGGCAGTGCTTGAGGAAGCTCATCATTCTTAGATGACTATCCATCCGCGCGGCGACAAGATGATTCGAGACATGAAGAGAGATTTCTTTTGGACTAGTATGAAGAAGGATGTAGCGGAATTTGTAGCCAAATGTTTGACTTGCTAGTGAGTAAAGGTTGAACAGAGGAAACTTGGTGGATTGCTTCAACTCTTGGATGTCCCACAATGGAAGTGGGAGAGCGTCTCTATGGATTTCATTGATGCATTACCCCGATGAAGGAATGGAAATACGAGCATTAGGTGATAATAGACAGAATTACGGAGAGCATTCATTTTATTCCTGCCAAGAGTAAGAGGATGACAACTTGGCTAGCATCGGTATATCTTTGAGAGATAGTCCGACTTCATGGGGTACCTTCAAATTTAGTAAGCGACCACGACCCCATCTTCACTAGTGAGCTTTGGAAGAGCTTAGAAGAGGCATTAGGTACACAACTATGTTTGAGCATGACATACCATCCTCAGACCGATCGACAGACCGAGAGGGTGAATAGAGTTCTAAAGGATCTTCTAAGATTGTGTATCCTAGATTTCGGAGGGACTTGGGAGGGGCATCTTCCCTTGGTTCAATTTGCCTACAACAACAATTATCAATCAAGCATAGGCATGGCACCCTTCGAAGCTTTATATTGATGAACTAGCAAATCGCCGACTTGTTGGTGGAAGTCTACAGACAGACTTTTACTTGGACCTGAGATGATTTGAGAGACTTTTAATAAGATTGATCTTATCCGCCTAAGAATGAAAGCAGATCAAGACAGCCAAAAATCATATGCCGATAAAAGGAGGACTGATTTGGAATTCAAAGTTGGAGATATGGTCTTCATTAAAGTATCACCGCTGAGGAATGTAGTTCACTTTGGCTCAGAAGGGAAGTTGGCACCAAGATTCGTAGGGTCGTTCCCTATTGTGCAGAGGATAAGTCAGATGGCCAATAGGATCACACTACTGGTCAAACTGGTAGGCGTACATGATGTGTTTTACGTTTCCCATTTGAGGAAATGTCTTCATGATGCGGTAGAGACAGTAGAGCCAAGCACACTTAAGACGTGGTAGTTGAGAAGGAAGCATCAGTGAGAAGAGTTCCTACTCATGTTCTTGGATCAGAGGCTAAGAAGCTACGCAACAAAGAAATCAGATTGGTGAAGGTATAGTGTGGAGAAGACAACGAAGATGCAACGTGGGAACCTGAAGATATGATTCGCACTTCTTACCATTTTCTTTTTTAGAGTACATTCTTAATTTCTTTTCCAAGCTTTTAAATTCGCATTTTTTGCTTCTTTCATTCAAGTATGTTTATCCTATCGTTCGAACCTTCGATCCTTAGGTAGAATACAATGGTTGGAAACATGTGTTTAAAACATGTTATGATTGATGGTTTCAAGTGGATGCAAGTATTTGCTAGTGTTTGCTCGTGGATGCATACTCACACTAGGCACTAGATCAGCTTAAGCACTTACATATTGCATATGGATGTTTGTGCATTTTAATTTTCTATGGATGGAAATGGGTGAATCATCATATGGATGTTTCATTTTGGTGAATGATTATGCACACATACCGAGTTTGTATGTTATACTAGGACTTTTTGCACACATATTGGATGCATGGCAAAAACATATATTGAATTTAGGAGGTCAAATGAATCGGTCGACCGCCTGATTTTCGCATTAGTGTAGAGACATATACACACAACACTTTTTGCATATGTTCATACAAGCATTAGAAATTATTAAGGACAATGGATGCCAATTGGATGAAAGATGAGTAGATGGTTATTAGGATAATAACATTCTTCTTAACTTAGAGATTTAGGGGACGAAATCCTTTAAGTAGGGGAGAATGTAACACCACAAAATTTAACACACTGTAACCATATTGTAAAGGTAATAAAATGAATATTACATAATTAAATATTCAGAATTAAGTGAAACCAGCTTTACCGTTGCGTTCGTCTCGGAATTCTGATTCAGACAGACCCCAAGTTTGCGTAAATTGGATAACGTATGAAGAAGTTACGAGCATAAGAAGTTTTTATACATATAAGGGGTTATATATATATATATATGTAAATTCAAAATAATCCAGACCAAGATTAATGCAGAAATTAGTGTACTGGGGACGACCCACAAGGGGCCTGGGTTGACCCAAGTCAAGTGGGGTCGACCCAGTAGGTCGGTGGGTCGACCTATCCAGATGCAGGGTGGATTCCGAATTTTGCACTTAGACTGTTTTGTTTGCTAGGTTCATCCGCTGACTCAACGCTACGTGTATGACTTAGATTGAAACCCCAATATCTAGCGGTTAAGAGTTGGCTCTATTAATCTATAAAAGAGGCTCTCTCCCCCATTTTATATACACACAATTATTCTTCACCTTTCTCTACCTGCATGACATATTCTAATTTAAATAATAAAATGGGGAGAAGCTGATGAAATCTAGATTAACAAAGAAGATTCAAGATCTGTAATCAACCTTCAACTCCGCAATCAACATACAACTATGCATAATATTATAAAAAGGTATATAATCTCTTCTTTACCAAGACCCGCTATGAGTTTCATGTTATTTTCTAATTTAATATCTAGAACTATATCATGACTAAAATAAAAATTGGATCTAGAACATACAGTGCCTATAAGATAATTTCTATACATGTTCTTTCACTGTTATTCATCTACGTCATTGTTACAGTAATGTATATCCTTTTACTGTCAGTTGATTAATTAGTTATGCGTATCTCACTACTACAAAATAGGTCAATTTCTTCGGTTATTTACCCCCGTTGCTTCTGTTCTGGAATGGAAGCAACTGCAGACGACGCAACAGACCAAAATTTGTTGCTTCGGACAAACAACCGAAGAAAATAATATTTTTTTTGCTTCA
Source organism: Allium sativum (assembly GCA_030737875.1). NCBI lineage: Eukaryota > Viridiplantae > Streptophyta > Magnoliopsida > Asparagales > Amaryllidaceae > Allium > Allium sativum. The sequence goes on from CM060909.1 coordinate 472,204,557, forward strand.
GTTGTTTACCCCCTGTTGCTTCAGTTTAATAACGAAAGCAAATGTAGAAGACGCAACAGGTCTACACTTGTTGCTTCCGTTCTAGAGGGAAGCAGATGGCCAATATTTTTCTTCAGTTGCTCCAAACAACCGAAACAAAAAAATGTCTAAAGCAGGAAAAAATACTACTTCAGGTTTTATTTAAAACCTGAAACAACATCAAATTTCAGAAAGCACAGCAATAACACTAAACCCCTGCAATATCAATATAAAACACTGAAATAAAATTAAATATCAATACTATATGTATACATAATATTGAATTCTAACTAAATATCAATGTTACATTACAAAATAAAACTAAATAGTATAACAAAGTGAAATAAGACTAACTGCAGTATCAAATTCAGCCAATTCGCAACACACATCGCATTGTTATTTGCTGAAAATAGAAAAATAAATTTAGAGTATAAAACCAAATGCATCGACAACTCGCTAAATCAAGCTTGGTGCATGTTCCAAAACCAAATGCGCTTGCAGCATAAAACAAATAAAAAAGAATGAATTATTATTTTATCACATGTTTACTCTTGTAAATATGCATCAAGATATAAAACAAATAAAAGAGAAGGATACGATCCATTTTTTGTGTCATCAGTTGTGTTTTATTCGGTGTCCAAATAGCCAGCCTCATTTAACATAATAGAAATATTATATACCTAGACGAGTGTCTATATGATGGTAGATAATAGAAGAAAGATAATTGAAATAAAATCATGGTACAATCATATTGAGATTTCAGATGATAACTAAACTATTAAAATCATTCCAGACTTAACAACTTCAATGAAAAATTATGAGCATACGACATCATTTAAAATATATATAAAGGATTTCCTTTGAGTAAGTTTAAGAGAGTCAAAATTTTCACTTTGATATATAAATTATTTTGGAGGGTAAGTTTGGAAAAAAATCTCTCTAGCTGAACAACAATAAAAATGAGCATGTTTACAACCTCAATAATCCAATAATACGACATAAGTCTACACATAAACTATATCGTCAATTATCATCAAATCTACATTATCAAGAATCTTAAAGGTTGTAAACTTAATGGAACTCTTCTTTTGTACTTATTTTGTTTCATGAGTCTGATCTGTGTACTTACAAACTTAGGGGAATATTATCAATACTTAAGGAAATAATACCTAAATAACTAAGAGTTTGATTCACACAACTCAAATGCTACATGTTGTGATTCATTAGCTTCACTAATAACAATTAAGTTATAGTTTTAATTATTGAAGTTGTGTTTTCACTATGTTCAGAATTATCAATACTTCTTTATATTGTTGTGTACTATTGGAAGAAAAAGCTAGTCTTATCATAACACAAGCATGATTATGCTAAAATTAAATAGCATTAATAAAAGAATAGCAGCTATTGACTTTATATGCTGTTAACCTATAGTACAAGAAAAAAACGTACTTTAATGCTATAAATATAAGTCAGACTGAATGAAATACTATAACACAAGCATGTTTTAAACTCTCTTATGCTAAAATTAAATAGCATTAATAAAAGAAGAGCACTTATTGACTTTATATGTTGTTATCCTACAGTACAAGGAAAAAAATGTACTTTAATGTTGTAAACATAAGTCAGACTGATTGAAATTTAAAGATATTTCTATAGATATGCTACTATTATTCATCATGTTTCTAAAGTCTGCCCAAAATAAATAAATAAATTCACAGGACCATCTTCGGTTGCATAAAATGAGTATTTACAAAATCATTTTTTTTAAAGTTCTGTCAAAGACCAAAGTCTACAATGTCAATTCGATTCAGTTATGTTGAAATGGTCCAAAATTTAAGCTAATTATATCTTGTAACATCCTGTACTCATGCAGTAGTAATGTATTAATTTTTAATGCTTATTCACCCAAACATGAACTGCTCTTATGAATCCGCATGCAATACTGACAATCCAAAAATAATTTAAAATATATCAGAATGAAAATTCAATAAGAATTCCCTCAACAATAAAAAATGTAGCATACGAAAGTAAAATGAACAAGTTTTTATTAATTATTAGCGTTACACCCTGCACAAAAACTTTAATAGTTAATGGAGATGTTTATCTTCTTGTGTTAAACAAATAAATGAATAAATAGCTTGTTTATTACTCTCCCTTATAACAATAAATGTAGATTGTCCCTTTCAGTTTCCTGCTCTCCTTACCCACCTGTCATCAAGTACCTCATCGCCTCTTTGAGTCACACTGACATCGCCAAAATCATAGCTATCGTCCATCCTTTCAATCCCTTTCCATTTATGCACCCCATCATTCTTCCCAATGCCTCTCTCTATTGCCTTTATAATCTCTTCAACAATAAGTCTAACTCTAGCTCTATCAGGGTGAATCAGAGGGAAAATCTTCAGGTTCAGATGAGATTTTATCTGTTCAAACTGGCTCTGGCCGAGCTGGCGCTTGAGGCTAGAGGAAAAATAACAAAATGCTGTCGTTTGGTATAGGGGGACGGTCTCGAGGTTTCCGTAGTATACGGAGACGGAAGTTGCATCGGAGACGCCCATGACTGTGAGGAAGACGTGATGATTGCGGATCCACACGGCGGATTAGCGGCTACTGCGACGTTGAAATTTCAACCACTGATGTCCTCCAAATGCAAGTAGCTTAATTTGCAAAAGTTGCACATAAAAATTCTACTTCATACTATCTTATAAAATAAATTACACTTTGCAACAAAGCAGGTAACTTCTGAGAATGTATGTCACTCATAATAAATCAAACGATTTAGCAAAGTAGAGAAGAAAAGTAGAAAGTGAGGGCAATTTGAGTCATTTCTATTGTCTGTAAACATAAACTAGGATGATGATGTTAATAAAAATTGATGCAAAACATAAGATAATTAATATGGCTTAATTTCACTTTTAGTGTCATGACTCATGAACTTTGTATGTACACTGATGAAGATCACAAAAAACAGAAGCAACCATTTTACAAAGGCAAAGCATTTATACTTAAAACTAGCTTGAGAAGATAATTATTTTGAGTACCAAAAATTTTGTACATCAAACTGGAAATGCTGCAGTGTATGTAATAGGTACACCATGGAATAATACTTTTATAGGCAATAAGAGATGAAGCAGGTGAAATTACTAACTCATTCGATTATCGTTGCATTTTTATTATTGATTGCTTCTGTTTTTTAAACCATGATAGCTTCAATTATTTATCTTATGGTTACTTTTGTTTTTCATTGGTTAAAATGAAGATAAAAATGGAATTAGTCCTAGGCACTGTTTCAAATCTCACAAATATCGCCCAAGATCTCCTCCAGATCTCGTTTTAGGCTCCTTCCGAAACGAAACAGCAAATATCACTCTAAATCTCCTTTCGAATATATCGCCCGAGATATTGCAATATCGAACGATATATCGACCGAGATGAAATACTGGAATATCGTCCGAGATCTTAGTTTTTTTGGTTAAAATTATAATTTGTGCCTGAACTAGAACTATAATTAAAAAATTCAAATCTAGCCATATCAATCTTTTGTTATTTTACATTTTGCGTGTTAAATGACTATATTGTATATTCGTATATGTTTTACAATGCTTATGATTTTCGTATTCATCTTTTTACATACATGTTACTTATGAAATTATGTATTTTATGATATATTTATGCTGAATTTTTTAATGTTTTGGATCCTTTTAATGTTTCCTGTCTAACAATATTTCTTTTTTAAGCATATTACGATTTAAAGTATGAATGATCTTTCATAAAATAAAGAATAATAAAGTTATTTTGCATTTTAAGTTCAAGTTACTATGTTTTTAATAGCATTCATAAAAATCATTTTGTTAAAATATCATTTTTAACATATTATGTACCCCGAGATTGCTCCGATATGAACTGTTAGACCCGAGATGAAAATCCGAGACGAACTCCCGAGTTAGACTCATCTCGTCCGTGATCTCCCCCGATACGAGACCGAGTCTATAAAATCCCCGATAAGAAACGTGACCGATATCCGAGATTTAAAACCTTGGTCCTAGGTCAGAGAAGACTTGGTATATTTACATATGAATCATGAGTTTCATCTCCAGAATCAACACAGTAAACATGAAGCCTATAAGGCACTCTTCAAGTAATCAAGCAATATAGCGCTGTAACACCCCGTAATTTTAAATATTAAAATTAACAAATTAAAGAACACTTAATTTTTAGCAGAAGAATTAAGGGAAATGGTTTATGCCATTGCGTTCGTCTCGGAATTCTGCTTGGAATAGAGTCCATTTTTTTCGTAAATCGGACTTCGTATGAGGAAGTTATGGCCTTCAGAAGTTTCAATAGTTTAAAAAAATTAAAACAGCTCGAATTCAAATTCAAAATTTAAATGAAAACACAGAAACGGACTGGGCCGGATTTTCCCCACCCCAGACCAGGTCAACCAGGGGGTCGACCTCCACTATACAGGTCGACCTAGGGGTCGACCTGGGGGTCGACCTCCCCTGATTTGGTCAGATCCGAGGCAGACTCGGGATTTTGTACCTAGACTTGTTTTGTGGACAGATTCTTTGGCTCGTAACCTATTTAAACACCCCCAAACCCCACTTTCTCTCCACACCAAACCATTGTAACGCTATGCTACCTCATTCCTAATTAAAATAAGTTAAAGACGTCCTTATGTTGCTGGAATAGTTCATCTTCTTCTTAAAGCTTAGGAATTGCAAGTCAGGATTCTAATACAAACGACGAACGAATTATTCTCTTCTCTAATCTGTCTTTGTGAGTATAATTTCTTTCACAAAATAATTAATAAACTAATTATGATGAGTTATAATTTGGATTATGAGAACATGCCTGTTGAATCATGTGACGTTAATTAATTTTGTTATTGTCTGTTTGTGAACATATGACAGTTTTGTTAATTTATGTTAATGGATCTATTTCATATGACCAATTGCATATGTTTAACCTGATTCATTTTATGACATCAGTTTATATGCGAGTTTGGATGTGAATCATATGCTAGTTTGTATGTGAATCATATGCAAGTCTGTATGCGAATTATACACAAGTTTATATGTGAATCAAGTATATATATGTATGCGAGTTTATATGTAAAACATGTGATATTAGTTTACATGTTTAAATTCATATGCAAGTTTGTATGGAACCCATATGCAAGTTTAGGTGAAAACCATAGTCATATATGCAAGATCACAATTTTATATTTAGATCTATATTTAGACCCATGGCAGTACATAGTTTATGCAAATTTATGTCCTATATGTCCATTGCCTATGCAAGTTATTGGCTATGCAAATTTATGTTATAATTCTTATTTGCAAGTTAGATCTATTTTATGTGTTATGCAAGTTGTGACGTTTCTTTTCTTTTTATGAGTTAGACTATTTGCAAGTCTAACATATTTCATATTAAACGTACGAACGGCGTAGGGACATTGGGAAAGTATTAAATATACATATTGAGAATTGGCATAAAATGGCTTTAAAGACATATAATTAGTTTGAGACATTAATTGGTATAATTTATATACCTGAAAATTATGGACATAATTTATGTGACAATTATGGACATAGATTAATTTGGAAATTATTGACAATTTGAATAGGGATATTAATTCAAATTAGGGTTAAATAATTATGTGTAATAATAAATGCCTAAGACATGAGGTTAGACTCGTTTGTGGTATAAGACTGCCTGGACCCGCCCGGCAAATCCAGCAACCACAAACAGTAGTCTAATGTGAGAGGTCAAAGGCATAAATTAAATGCGTAAAAATTATAAAGGCACGAGGTTAGGCTCGTTTGCGGTATAAGACTGCCCGGACCCGCCCGGCAAATCCAGCAACCGCAAGCGGTAGTCTAATGTGGGAGGTCTTACAAGGTTACGGTTATAATGAATCAAGTAACACTTAACCAAGATAAACATGTAGTGGGAGATGGGGTTAAGTGTGTGACATGGATGGCATGTGAAATACGATTAGAAACACTTAACCAAATTGAAACATGTAAGAAGACATGAATAAGAAGGGGTTAAGTGGGGAATCCTAGTGGGGACCAAGCATAGGTGGAAAGCTTGTGTGAAGCATGTGGGACCCTTTTCAAACCAGTAACCCATTAAGTATCTTTGTGAGCTCGAGCTAGGTCGAGGACGGGACACGCTTACTGGGTTTGATTGTAAGAGTTCAAAACGGGTTAGCGGTGGCAACGCAAGTCCAACGAGGTCATGTGCGTGCGTGGGCCCGGGCTGGTAGGTAAGACGTTGTTGCTTCATGTAGATATAAGCCGTGCATCTTTGAGTAGTATCGGGTTGCCACTTTGGGGAGTGATACACCCCACTATTGGATCAGCACGAGTATCTACGAGTTAGGGAGCCGATCGCATAGGGGTAGTTGGTACAACTAGTGGAGATAGGGGCAGGCGGCTGCTATGAAGACAGCTAGGGATACACGGGACTACCATTGTCATTATTATGTTCAGCAGGCGGGATCAACTTTTCGGGTGACTAGTATTGGTGCAGTAGAGTAATTATCCTATAGTGATTAGTAACGCAATTAACATTATCTTACTCCTCTTGTTGGATTTGTCATGCCCATTTGTTTCTCAGTCATTCCTTGTTTTACCAGTTTATGCCTTATCCTAATTACTTTAATAATTATATTGTTAAAGTTATTGGACTCGCCGGACTTTATGTCTGACCCCCTTTGTTTTCGCCTCTTTTCTTCCTCCCCCCTAGGTTCTCAGGGTGGGACTAGTGCTAGTGGAGCTTGATTTGGATCTCTTTCTCTCTCTCTTGGAAGTGGTTGGATTGCTGAAAGTAAAGTTCAGCTTATCTCTTTTATGGCTACTTATGTTGGGGTTATGCTTTTTTACTTTATGTACTCAGAAAACAATTTGTCAAGATGGATATTAAGTGTACTTAGTTTTATTGTTGGTTCTTGATGTTGTTGTAACCAAACTATTTCTCTATTGCAATAAAAGTTGTTTTAAAATTTTCAAGTACCAATATATGTATCAGTCTTGTTATATTCCGTCCTATACACCAATAATATTCCATGGAAGTTAATGCATTCCCTTTGGGAGTGACACTAATGGACATGGGGTGTTACACGTGGTATCAGAGCTGAAGGTTACCAGAACAAATAAGAGATTTTGAAAAACTGTTTTTTTTCAAAAGCATTTTATAAATAAATACTTTCAAAAATGTGTTTTAAGGAGAGTATTTTCAAGAGAAATGTTTATTTTAAAAACATAACCCCCAAGAGCCATATTTCTTTCCTTCGATCTCTTCCTTTTTCTTTTTCAGCATGTCTGGGGAACCCGAGATACTCGAGGGCATACCGATACCAGCCTGGTTCAGAAGGTATATAGAGGCTAGGGCCACCGCCGCAGGCCCAGAAGACGTTCTTCCTCCCCCAGCTGCAGTCGTTCCTCCTCCTCCCCCTCTCCGCGTTGATACTTTTTCGAAGTTATGCAAGGACTTTCGGGCAATGGGCGGGAAACCTTTTCACGGGTCGGAGACGTTTGTTGAAGCTTTAAATTGGCTTAAGGAGGTGGAAGATTTATTTGGTATCTTCGAGATAGAAGATGGAAGGAAGGTCCAATTAGCTTCTTGGTTAATGAAGGACGAAGCCTCGTTTTGGTGGGAGGTCACGAATGGAGAGCGTCTTGTGGAGACATGGATGGATTTCAGGCATAGGCTCGAGATGAAATTTCTCTCACGAGCAGAAAAGAATTTATACATGGAGAGGTTCTTGGCATTGAAGCAAGAGAATTTATCAGTAAAGGAGTACGTCAACAAGTTCAATCAGTTGGCAAGATTTGGCTTAGACTTGGTGAACACACCTGATAAAAAGGCCCTGAGATTCGTTAAAGGTTTGAATGAGCCGCTACACGGGTTGGCTATGATCCACATTCCTATGGGGGCTACCTTCGAGAAACTGGTTGACATGGCGCTTATGCATGAAGAGGAGAAAGATGCTAGTGCTAATAAGGCACTGGAGAAGAAAGGGGGTCCAAGAAATTGCAGCAGCAACCCAAGAAAGGCGGTAAGGATAACAATAGTAATGGAAAGAAAAGCTGCTTTAATTATGGAACACCAAGCCATCTGAGCAAGGACTGTAGGAAGAAGAAGAAGACTGGCTTTTTCAACTGTGGTGAGGCAGGACATCTGATTAAAGACTGCCCGAGAAGACAAGGGCAAGGACAGAGGACAGGGTCTACTTCTGGAGGGCAGGTTCAGGCTCTTATGGCACCAGGGCAGGCAAGAGGGCAGGTTCATGCTCTCATGGCACCAGGACAGGAGAGAGGTAGAAACATTTCCGTTGAAAGTTTGGTTTTTCTCTTTGATCATCCTGTTCGTACTTTGTTTGATTCTAGCACTTCACGCTCGTTTGTATCTTCTTCGTTAGTCGAAACACTGCACCTAAATACTAGTCTAGTTACGGATCCCATAGTACTCTCAAATCCTATTAGTGGTTCGGCTCATCTTTCAATGATTTGTCGGGATTTGAGAGTGTCTATCTTGGGCGTTGGGTTTGAATGCAACACCTTTGTTCTTTGCTTCACGGGCTACGACTTGATTCTAGGCATGGATTGGCTAGCTAGATACGGTGCCATCTGAGACTGTGAAAGAAGGGTAGTTAGATTGTTCACTCATTGTGGCAAGACCCTTGATATTTCTTGTGACCTTAGGGGTCCGGTGATGCTTTGCTACCTAGAATCTCTTGACGCATCCAATGATGATTTGGAATCTGTTCGTGTGGTCCGTGAATATGGTGACGTCTTCGATGAAGTTCAGGGTTTACCCCCGAGGCACGAGATAGACTTTCGTATATACCTTGTAGATAATGCAAAGCCTGTTGCATTACTAGTACGCCACATGGCTCCGAGAGAGAGAAGAGAACTCAGTAAGCAAGTGAAAGAGTTGCTTGAGAAGGGGTTCATAAGAAGAAGTATTTCGGAATCGGGTGCTCCAGTTGTTTTTGCTACGAAGGCTGATGGTTCACTTAGATTGTGCGTGGATTATAGAGAGCTGAATAAGCTCACAAAGAAGAACAGATACCCATTGCCGAGGATAGATGATTTATTCGATCAGTTGGTCGGTGCTTCGGTTTTCTCGCAGTTGGATTTGGCTACAGGATTTCATCAGCTAAGGGTGGCTGAAGACAACACAGATAAGATTGCATTTAGAACTCCTAACGGTTTCTTCAAGTGGCTCGTCATGCCTTTTGGTTTGATGAATGCACCCGCATACTTCGTTGACTTAATGAGTAGGGTTTTTAGGGAGTTTCTAAACAAGTTTGTGGTAGTCTTTGTGGACGATATCTTGGTTTTCTCTAGAAGCGAAGAAGAGCATGCCCTACATCTTAGGGAAGTCTTAGAGACCCTACGAGCACATCAACTCAAAGCTAAGTTCTCCAAATGCCACTTTTGGAGAAAAGAAGAGAGGTTCTTAGGGCACGTGGTCTCTAAGGAAGGGATAGCTGTGGATCCCGCAAAGGTGGTGGCAATCCAAGATTGGAAGATTCCTATGAACGCAACATAAGTAAGAAGCTTTTTAGGGTTGGCTGGTTATTATAGGAAGTTCATTAAGGACTTCGCGAAGATATCAGCCCCACTTACTCGGTTGACGAAGAAGAACTTGACTTTTTCATGGGATGTTGACTGTGATGATGCTTTCCAACGTTTGAAGGGGGCTTTGACGACGGCTCCAGTTTTAGTTTTTCCAGATGGGAGTAAGCCATTCACAGTATATACCGATGCTTGCGGGACAGGGCATGGCTCAGTTTTAATGCAAGAGGGAAGGGTGATATGCTATGGTGGAAGGCAGTTGAAAGTCCACGAGAAGAATTACCCTATCCACGACTTAGAGTTGGCTGCCATAGTTTTTGCGCTTAACTCATGGCGTCATTATTTTCTTGGCAAGAAGTTTGAGTTGTATACAGAGCATAAGTCACTAAAGTACTTATTCTCTCAGAAAGATCTAAACTTGAGGCAACAGAGGTGGATGGAGTTTTTGGCATCCTACGATTTTGAGATCGCATATACCCCTGGCAAGGGTTACATTATAGCTGACGCCTTAAGTAGAAAGAGGTTGACTTTGAGTCCTTTGTTCGTAGAGCGGCAAAGTTTGGAGTATATATCTACCTTTGACTTCAGACCCTCTGTCGATTATGTACCCAGATTGTTGGCATCGTTAGAGGTACAACCTACACTTTTGGGTCGGGTTGGAGAGGCACAGCGAGATGACCCACAGTTGGTTGAGATAGTAGGCAAGCTTATAGGAGGGGAGTCTTCGAGTCATCTTAACATATATGCTATAGACGAGAGAGGCTGGGTGCGTAGAGATGGGAGTAGGGGTGGAATCAGTTCGGTACCAGAACTTTGTATTCAAAACCATTACCGTACCGACTTTATATGGTAATAGAAAAATCATACCATTACCAACCAAAGAAATCGATTACCAACAGTTCGGTTTGTGGTTGGTAATGGTTGGTAGAGGTCGGTAATAAGTTTTTGCCGTTCACTAGTGTGAGGTTTTTTTTTACAATATTTCACGGTAAAATATTAAATATTAAAATTAGTTTTTTTGTTATTATATTATTATTTATCTATCTTATTTTGTGTAGTCAAACATGCATGAAAAATTACGAATGGCCAAAAATATTATATAAATTATACCGTTTCTAAGATATATGATAAAAATTGCATTTAGTTGTGTGTCGTAATAGTATTTTCCTAGGTATTTCATTAAATCATTGCATATTAGAAATTCTTTGTTATGTAATAAACATATATGATGAAATATAAGAATATACATATGTATTGTTTAAGATATGTGGTAGGTATGGTAATTACCATTGTTAATCCTCAATTACCATTACCGTACTGTATATTTTCATGTGGTTTGGCATACGGTACCAATCAAATTGATTACCGATTGTTCGGTACCACTTTCGTTGGTAGCGGTTGGTAATGGCTGGTAAGTGATAATATGGTAAAAATGTCCAGCCCTAGATGGGAGACTTTGCGTACCACAAGACGAGAGCTTGAGGAAGACAGTTCTTGAGGACACACATCGCTCTAAGATGACTACATCCCGGTGGTGACAAGATGTATAGGGATATGAAGCGAATTTTCTTTTGGGCCGGAATGAAGAAGGACGTGGCTGAGTTCGTTTCTAGATGCTTAGTGTGCCAGCAATTCAAGGCGGAGCAAAAGAAGCCCTGTGGTTTGCTCCACCCTTTAGAGATTCCTCTGTGGAAATGGGAAAGTGTTTCCATGGATTTTGTAGACAGGTTGCCAAGATCAAGGAAGGGTAACACGGGGATTTGGGTAGTTGTAGACAGACTTACCAAAAGTGCCTATTTTATTCCTATTAAAAGTAGGAGGACCGCCACATGGTTAGCATCTGTTTACCTCCGAGAGATAGTTCATCTGCATAACATACCCTCTAGCATTGTAAGCGATAGAGATCTCATTTTCACTAGCGAGTTTTGGAAGAGCTTGCAAGAGGCGGTTGGAACACAATTGTGCTTAAGTACCGCTTATCTCCCTCAGACAGACGGCCAGACCAAGAGAGTAAATCGGATTCTAGAAGATCTTTTGAGGCTATGCATCTTAGATTTTGGAGGATCATGGGAAGAACATCTTCCGTTAGTGGAGTTCGTCTATAATAACAACTTTCAGTCTAGCATTGGCATGGTACCTTTTGAGGCTCTTTATGGACGACCATGCCGATCACCTACTTGCTGGTGCGAATCTACGAATAATGTTTTGCTTGGACCCGACATGATTAGGGAGACTTCGGAGAAGATAGATTTGATTCGACGGCAAATGAAGACGGCGCAGGACCGACAGAAATCATATGCTGATAAGAGACGAACTGATGTTAAGTTCGATGTTGGGGACATGGTTTTTATTAAGGTGTCACCATTGTGAAACGTAGTCCGTTTTGGATCAGTAGGGAAGTTAGCACCGAGGTTCGTAGGACCCTTTCCAATTACAGAGAGGATTGGGCAGATGGCGTATATAGTAAAGTTGCCAGAGAAGCTCAGTGGTGTTCATGACGTGTTTCACGTTTCGCATTTGCGTAAGTGTTTACATGATACAGCGGAAGTGGTGGAGCCGAGCACGCTCAAAGAAGTGGAAGTAGAGCGAAATGCCACGGTTAGATGAGCTCCTACACGCACTCTCAGATCGAAGGTAAAAAAGCTATGCAACAAAAAGGTCAAGTTGGTCAAAGTGCAATGGGGAGATGATCAAGGAGACGCGACTTGGGAGACAGAAGACAAGATGCGTTCGCAGTATCCTTTCTTTTTTGAGGGTATGTTTTCTTCCGCTTTGTTGATACTTGTCCTATCGTTTAACATGTCTTTGCGATGATATCTTCGATCTTTAGTTAGGAAAAACCCTATGGTTGTAAACATGTATTTGAGACATGTTATGTTTGGTGGATGCAAGTGGATGCAAGTGGTTGCTCATGGATGCATGTACACACACGTTAGGCACTAGGTCGGCTCAATCACTTTTATACTGCATATAAATATGTGTGCATATTTAAATTAATGGATGTATAATGGTTGTATTATCATATGGATGCTGCATTTTGATGAATGGTTGTTCACACATGTAGAAATAATATGTATCGTTAGGATTCTTTTGCATACATAATGGACGCATGGCACTATCATGATTTGCATTAAGGAGGTCAACTGAATCAGTAGACCGCCTGATTTTGCATTGTATAAGGAACATATACACACACTTTTTGCATATGTTCATATGGCATTATAAATCTTGTAAGGACAATGGATGCCTGTGTTTGATGGTTGAGTAGATGGATGATTGGATGTTAGGATATACATTCTCCTTAACTTGGAGATTTCGGGGGCGAAATCCTTTAAGGAGGGGAGAATGTAACACCCCATAATTTTAAATATTAAAATTAACAAATTTAAGAACACTTAATTTTTAGGAGAAGAATTAAGGGAAATGGGTTACGCCATTGCGTTCGTCTCGGAATTCTACTTGGAATAGAGTCCAAGTTTTCGTAAATCGGACTTCGTATGAGGAAGTTATAGCCTTCAGAAGTATCAGGAATTTAAATAAATTAAAACAGCTTGAATTCAAATTCAAATGAAAACACAGAAGCAGGCTGGGCGGGATTTTTCCCGCCCTAGGCTAGGTTGACTAGGGGGTCGACCTCCCCTTTACAGGTCAACCTGGGGGTCGACCTCCTCGGATTTGGTCAGATCCGAGGCAGATTCAGGATTTTACACCTGGACTTATTTTCTGGACAGATTCTTTGGCTCCTAACCTATTTAAACACCCCCAAACTCCACTCAATCCTAATTAAACTAAGTTAAAGACGTCCTTATGCTGCTGGAATAGTTCATCTTCTTCTTAAAGCTTAGGAATTCCAAGTCAGGATTCTAATACAAACAACGAACGAATCATTCTCTTCTCTAATCCATTTTTGTGAGTACAATTTCTTTCACAAAATAATTAACAAACTAATTATGATGAGATATAATTTGGATTATGAGAACATGCCTGTTGAATCATGTGATGTTACTTAATTTTGTTATCGTCTGTTTGCGAACATATGACAATTTTGTTAATTTATGTTATTGGATCTATTTCATATGACCAATCACATATGTTTAACTTGATTCATTTTATGACATCAATTTATATGTGAGTTTGGATGTAAATCATATGCTAGTTTGTATGTGAATCATATGCAAGTCTGTATGCTAATTATACAGAAGTTTATATGTGAATCAAGTATATATATATATGTATGCGAGTTTATATGTAAAACATGTGATATTAGTTTACATGTTTAAATTCATATGCAAGTTTGTATGGAACCCATATGCAAGTTAGGTGAAAACATAGTCATATATGAAAGTTCACAATTTTATGTTTAGATCTATATTTAGATCCATGGCAGTACATAGTTTATGCAAATTTATGTTCTATATGTCCATTGCCTATGCAAGTTATTGGCTATGCAAATTTATGTTATAATTCTTATTTTCAAGTTAGATCTATTTTATGTGTTATGCAAGTTGTGACGTTTCTTTTCTTTTTATGAGTTTGACTATTTGCGAGTCTAACATATTTCATATTAAATGTACGAACGACGTGGGGACATTGGGAAAATATTAAATATACTTATTGGGAATTGGCATAAGATGGCTTTAAAGGCATATAATTAATTTGAGACATTAATTGGTATAATTTATATACCTAAAAATTATGGACATAATTTATGTGACAATTATGGACATAAATTAATTTGGAAATTATTGACAATTTGAATAGGGATATTAATTCAAATTAGGGTTAAATAATTATGTGTAATAATAAACGCCTAAGACACGAGGTTAGACTCGTTTGTGGCATAAGACTGCCCGGACCCGTCCGACAAATCCAGCAACCACAAACGGTAGTCTAATGTGAGAGGTCAAAGGCATAAATTAAATGCATAAAAATTGTAAAAGAACGAGGTTAGGCTCGTTTGTGGTATAAGACTGCCCAGACCCGCCCGACAAATCCAGCAACTGCAAACGGTAGTCTAATGTGGGAGGTCTTACAAGGTTACGGTTATAATGAATTAAGCAACACTTAACCAAGATAAACATGTAGTGGGACATGAGGTTAAGTGGGTGACATGGGTGGCATGTGAAATATGAGTAGAAACACTTAACCAAATTGAAACATGTAAGAAGACATGAATAAGAAGGGGTTAAGTGGGAAATCCTAGTGGGGACCAAGCATAGGTGGAAAGCTTGTGTCAAGCATGGGGGACCCTTTTCAAACCAGTAACCCTTTAAGTATCTTTGTGAGCTAAAGCTAGGTCGAGGACGGGACACACTTACTAGGTTGTATTGTAAGAGGTCAAAACGGGTTAGCGTTGGCAACGCAAGTCCAACGGGGTCATGTGCGTGCGTGGGCCCGGGCTGGTAGGTAAAACGTTATTGCATCGTGTAGATATAAATCGTGCATCTTTGAGTAGTATCGGGTTTCCACTTTGGGGAGTGATACACCCCACTGTGGCACCACCACGGGTTTCTATGAGTTAGGGAGCTGATCGCATGGGGGTCATGGGTGCAACTAGTGGATATAGGGGCAGGCGGCACCTATGAAGACAGCCAGTGGTACACGGGACTACTATTATCATTATTATGATTATTATGTTCAGTAGGCGAGATCAACTTTTAGGGTTACTAGTATTGGTGCAGTAAAGTAATTATCCTATAGTGATTAGGAATGCAATTAACGTTATCTTACTCCTCTTGTTGGTTTTGTCATGCCCATTTGTTTCACAGTCATTCCTTGTTTTACCAGTTTATGCCTTATCCTAATTACTTTAACAATTATATTGTTAAAGTTATTTGACTCGCCGGACTTTATGTCTGACCCCCTTTGTTTTCGCCTCTTTTCTTCCTTCCCCCCTCAGGTTCTCAGGGTGGGACTAGTGCTAGTGGAGCTTGATTTGGATCTCTTTTTCTCTCTCTTGGAAGTGCTTGGATTGCTGAAAGTAAAGTTCAGCTTATCTCTTTTATGGCTACTTATGTTGGGGTTATGCTTTTTTACTTTATGTACTCAGAAAACAATTAGTCAAGATGGATATTAAGTGTACTTGGTTTTATTGTTGGTTTTTGATGTTGTTTTAACCAAACTATTTCTCCGCTGCAATAAAAGTTGTTTTAAAATTTTCAAGTACCAATATATGTATCGGTCTTGTTATATTCCGTACTATATACAAATAATACTCCATGAAAGTTAATGCATTCCCTTTGTGAGTGACATTAATGGACGTGGGGTGTTACAAGCGTGGTTTAGCAAACAACCAATCTATAAAGAGGACATCATACTCACATTTATGGTGCATGTATGAAGTGTTGGATCTAGATTAACCCTAGAGGGGGGGTGAATAGGGTTTATTATAAATTTTTGCAGAGTTATAATATAACTGGATATTGAAATAATAATCAGATCACAGAATGCAGTAGATATAAAAATACAGAAAGTAAATGACACACAGAGATACCCAGCTTCGACAAAATCCTGCCTACTACTGCATTCCTAAGGTTTCTACTAGGTGATAGAACAGATCCCGCATACAAGACCATGTGCACTCGCAAACCCTGCTCCTATTCTAACCCTACGCTCAAAACACTTGACTGGTGGATATCCCCTCGATCAGATTTTCCCGAATTACAACCCCGTAATCCGTAACCCAGATTTTACAGACTCTGAAACTGACAGTTAACACCCTGACTGATTCACACTAGATTTTACAGACCTAGAACTGATTTGGTTCGATTTACAAAACAAAATTAAAATACAACATAAAATAAAACAAGATGAAACCCTGGTGATAAATAACTAAAGGAGTTAAATTTAAAGGGTCATCCCCTTTTTCTTTTAACAATGCGCCTGCCCTTTTGTTTAGGGTTGCTCCCTTATCTTTTATTTGTCCTGATCACTTTTGCTTCTCTTGAAAAAATAATGGAGGGGGCTTGAGAAACCTAGGGTTTATGAATTTGTCCCCAAAACGATTCCGATTGCTAAAGGATGAATTAATCTCTGATGATTTGGAATCTCGTGGCTTGCTCCTTTGTTTTGAAATTGCTCTCTGGACTTAAGAGTTGTGGCTTTGCTCGTCCGATTTGAGATAGCTTTCTGGTTCGATCGAAATTGTGAGTTTTCTGAAATTTCTTGCTTTGAAAATGCTTGAATTGAGTTTGTGGGTTTCGATCTAATTTTGCCAGTGATGAATCGGTGTTAATATAGGATTAAAAAATTCCTTAAACCTCTCTGATTTCGTATAACTGACTTCGATCTGATTTGTGGGTTTCCTCTTTTGGAAAATGGCGCGATTTCCTCTTTTGCAATTTTCGATTGAAACGGATGTAAAAACTGCCTTGTATCAAAACAGGAAAGAATTTATCTGTTGCCATTGAAAAAAAATGATTTCGAAAATTGTTTCTTGCTTTTAAAAAAAAACTTTTCTGGAAACAATTAAATGAGCATGCCATATATGTTTGTCCCACTGCAAAATGCTTTGTCTTGAAATGAATCTGTCTTAACTTCTTTGACCTTTCTGATTTAAACAAAAACAGAAAGTTTTGAAATAATATCTTGCCAAACCTGATTAAATGGTTCCTGGAATTTCTGGATGGCAGTATTGATTTCTTGCTGAAAATATTCTTGCCATTGTGCAAAAACATTTGTGTGTTGATTTGTGTTTATCTCTTGCTTAAAAAAAATCTTTGCTGAATCACCAATTTCTTTATGCTTGCCATTGTTCCTGTTTTGCCCCTGCTTGTATACTGCTGTGTTCTCGTAGGCTTGTGAACTTGTACATGAAATCAGACTTTAGCATCCATACAAATGCTTGAGCACTTCAATTTGCATCTTGACTGTGTTGAACTTGCACCATCAATATATTGGGTTGCCTTGAATAGTCTGGCTTTTGCATTTGCTTGATGTTTGAACCTTCACTTAAATTAATTGCCTGCTGCTCCATTAAGTATTCATTTTGTTGTTAAACCTGAGGCTAGTCTTCACAATTTTCATGTTAACTTGAACTGTTGAAACCTGAAATATTAACTTGTAGTTTGAATTTGCTTGAGTTTGCCACTGGGAATAATCTTTCTTGCATTCATTTGTGTATTTTCCATGAGCACTTGTATCATCCTGCTTGTCATGCACCTTGTTTTGCATTTGCAAATATGAATTTCTTGCATCAAAACCGAAAATGATTTCTGATTTTGCCATGTCATTTGTGATGACTGAATTTCTGAATTTCTTCAAACATCATGTTGTGTGAACTTCTTGTGCTCTACCATATTCACCTTGTTATGTCATGTTTGTAAATCATGTTGTTGAGTTCTCTTGCATACTTGAGTTCGACCACACCAATGTACTGACTTGTAACTCACTTGATTTGGGATGATCTGCAAATGCTTCACAACTTTGAACTTATAGACTTGTTGTATACACACCATCCATGCATATTTCCATGAACATGAGATCATTCTGCATTGCTATGATTTCTGAAATCATTATGTCAAACTGTTTTGCATTTAAAAACTGCCTCGACACTTTTTTTTGTCATTTCTGAGACTATACTTGTATTTGTTGCTTGTTTGGCATTTGAATATATGCTTTGTACTTTGAGATGTGTTGACTTTGTTTTCATGTGCACTGAGTTGAGAAGGTCCACGTGACTACTCCTCAGTTGCAAACTGAATTGGCGTGGCAGTGCACACGTGTATATATATACACGTGTGTATATGCAGCCATTCAGAAAATTTCCTGTCCCTGTACATATACAAACTGTCTGCCTAGACACAGATAAATCAGATCAAGTCATGAAAAATGATGAGAAACACACTAGAAAACTGAGGCAAATAAATTTTAAAATTAAAATAATATTTGCTAGAGTATGAAATTATTTCTTTTCAAGATTACTGTGTGTGTGTTTCTATACATGACAGGTATGAAGACTGGACTGGTAATGAATTGCTTTGAAGACTGAAGACTTACAGTGAAAGAGAGTGTCAGTGTGTGTCAGTATATATGTACGAGTCTATGTAAATGAATGTATATGTGACTGTATAAAGAGTTGAGTGTCTGTATATGAATCAATGTGAATGTTTATTGACAGGGTTGTAGTGAAGAGCTATGTATGAATGAAAAATATTAGTGAAGTGTACAAATAGTGGAGTTGTAATTCTGTATTGTTTGATATTGAAATAAAATATTATATTTAAATAAAATACTGTGTGAATATTTAAATTTGTGTACAACAGTATTCTATTTAAATATAAATATTGTATTCCTGTCTGTGATTTAAATATAGAACAGTACAGTAAGAAACACATTAAAATAATATATATTTGGTTGTTATCATCAAACAAAAATCATATAATTGTGTATACAATACCGTTATATACAATAATCTCCCCGTTTTGATGATGACAAACAAATATTAAGATTTTGAATACATTACATGTGTTTGACAGAAAAGAACATAACCCCCCCTATTTGAAAGTGCCCCCTACAATGGAGGCTCCCCCTATAACTATGCATGAGTGAAATGAAAAATAATGAATTTTCTATCATAAATCAAAATCTCAACCCATTCTCCCCCTTTTGTTATCTTCAAAAGGATACAGAGTTTAAAATATAGATGAAAATTGACTAAAAATATAATTTCAGCTTTAGAGAAAGAACAGTCATCATAAATCTCAATCAGTCAAACAAAAATCATAATATACTGAGAACTAGTGGCATATTTCACATTGTAGATAATGATGGATTTATGATGAAATTTATATAAATGGAGAGAAAAAAATATTTTCCAATTATTTCCAAAAGAATTTTATAAAATTGAGCACACAAACAGTGATGGATTTCGACTATAATTAATAATTCAATTTAAGTGACAACATCGTATAATCTCAAATCCCAATAACTATTAATCAACAAATCATAATACGTCATAAAATATCAACACATTTCACAAATTAGAAAATGGATTGATAAACTGATCTTTATACACCAAGGAGAATTTCAAATTAATTTTTATTCATAGCACATTTTCCCTTTTTTTATTTAAGAGCACACTGACCACGCATAACCAGAGCTTAGATTTTTAAATGAGGCCAGTCGCAGCTTAAATTATAAGTTGTCTCTTAACCGTGCATGACCAGAGCTTGGATTTTTAAATGAGGTTAGAGACACACTTATATATTTATTATTTTCAGTTTCAAAACGAAAAACTCCTCAGTATATAAAACCAAAAATGGATGATAGAAATGCGGTAGCTACAAAAATGGTCTGTGAAATAAATTTCAAAATTAATTATATTATGAAATATGACCAAGTGTACCGGGATCATTGAAAATTCCAATTGTCACTAATTCTGAATAATAACATAACCACAATTCCATTACAAATGTTTTCACTGCTTATTCAGGATGATTTTTTTATAAAAAAAATCAACTCTCCACATTTATATAAAATTATAATGGATGGCAGAATGATGGTAGATAAAGGAGACGGTCGTGGAATAATTTGACAATTCAAAGATATTATAATAAATGTCTAACCATCATGAAAATATAAATAAAAATTCCTCCTGTTGTGAAATATATTGCAGTCACAATTCATCACAATTTCAAACTCTAATACTAATTCTGATGAATTATAAATACTGTTTAATTTGGATATTGATTTCAATTTCTGAATGAATAATCAATAAATAATTTTAAAAATGAAAATTAGTTACAAGAGGAATATGCTGATCTATACACGACAAGAGGAAAAAAATGTGTACAAGGCAAAAAGAGTGTGTGGATCTATACATGGTGAAGATTTGAATCTAAGTACAGATGGGTGAGACAGATAAAAGGCACTTCTGATACCACTTGGTGTCCCTGTTAATGAGGATTATGATCACACTGGAGATAAACCAGGATCTCACGGACAAATAGAAAATCGATCATAAGGCCTAAGCAGACAAGATTAGCAAATAAATTCCATCTATCATAGCAGCAGTCAAAAACAGGCAGTTATTTGAAAACATTTTTCAAAGACAGTATTAGAGCAGTACAAAGACAGTTTCCAAGCAGACAAGACAAGATGATGGTCACAAAAAAATATTTCATGATCCCAGATTAAAAAATATACTTTATTTTAAATCATTTGAAGAAATGTGAAAGTATTAGGATTTAACGAATCAATCACACCAGGTTATATTTCAGATTCAAAATTATGTGTGGGATTCAATAAATCAATAATTTCAAATGATTTTAAACAAACATATATTCAAATCAAATAATCATGAAATAACAGTGATATTTATGACCATATTTTTAAAAGCATTTTCACAAGCAATTTTCTAACAAGTATACAAGAAATTACAGATCATTTACATCAGGTTTGATAGATATTCTTGATCCAAAATAATTTATTTGAAATCACTTGAGTCAATGTCAAGTTTTGAAATATAATGAATCAGTCACACAAGGTTGATAATTTCAAATTTAGGAGGTATGTGATTATTCAAAATATCAATAATTTAAGATGATTTCAAACAAACAAATTCTAGCCAAAATGAACATGAGTAACGATGATTTTCAAGATGTATCACTGAGATTTAAGACAGATTAAAATTTCCAAGCCAATCTGAAAATCAATGAAATTATCACAACTGATAAAAAGCAGAGTGCTGTGACGAGTACATTATTTCAAGCTTTTCTAAATTGAATTAGAAGAAACTCAAAACAGCAGTGGTGTGTGAAATTCCATAAATTATTCAAATCTTCAAAAATTTAGAATTCAAATTAACAGTGTTCAAGATATGATATTAATTCTCCAGCACTGTTAAGAATTCAGATAATCAGAAAACCGAACTTCAAAAAAATTGCAGATATATACAAGTTCAAATTCAGGATATGGAAATGATTAACACACGATGATATTATACAAATAAAGCAAATTTCCAGAAAATCATGAATTCTGCAACTGGAAGTTTAAGAAGTCCAGACAAGGAAGAATATGGCAGTGTCAAATCAAAAACAAAAAAAAACAGAAGGGGTTAGAGGAAGGATTAAACACAGAAAATAAAAAAACAAAGAGAATATACAAAGGTGAGTTTAGAGATCATACCAGAATCCAATGTAAAACAGAATCTCTAACTCAACAGACTTGGCTAAGGAACTCTAAATAAATCAAAGATGTGGAATAGCTTGAATTCAAATTTTCTTTTTCAAAGCAGCTCCTGAGCCATCACTGGTACCTAGCAGTTGAGAGGGTTAAGTGGTCTAACAAAGATTGTTTTACCACTCATAGCTGTGTATCGAACTTTCGATACCCAAACCTGTCTATATAACAAACCATCTGAATTTATCTTTATACCCTTGGGAACCCAAATCTGTTTGAATTTAACAAAGCCCGTATTATTTTCTTTTGAGATCCAAGATTGTTTAAATGGTTTGTTATAAAACACATACTCATTTCGTTCGTGATTTAAAAACCCTTTGGAATTATCAGAGTTAAAAATTCCAAAGCTATTCTATTCAAAGGAGTTTGAAGGATATTTAAAATCACTTGAATTTCGTTATTCAAAACCATTTATTCTCCCAAAACCAAAACCACGTTTATTTCCAACAGAAAATTGGTTTTTCAACAACATATCCAAAGATTTTTCATCGTTTGAAAATTTAGACAAAATTCTTTCAAGTTGTTGAATTTTAGTTTTAAGATCATAGTTTTCTTTAATTAAATTTGAACAACGATTTTTAGTGATCTTACATCTTTCAAACTCAGATTTCAAAACTAAATTTTCATCATTAAGCAATTTAATTTTGGTTTGGGACTTAGCCATTTCAAAAACAAAATATTTTCGACTTTCAGATTTAAGTTTCTTCAAATTTTCAATTTCGATTTCAAGCTCTTTCAAAATCAGATCTGTTTTCAACAAACTATCATTTTCAACAATTTCATGTTTGGAATTTTTGGTAGCCTTAAAATTTATAAATTCCTCTTGTAAACAATTGTTTGCATCTTTCAGCTCAATCTCGTTATCTTTTAAAATTAGAATTTTTTCTTTGAGCCTTTGAATGTTATTATTGAGATGAACGAGATCTGTTTTTAATTTCAAATAATTTTCACAATTAGAATTTTCAAATTTCACAACATTTTCGAGTTTTAATTCCAAACAATGAATTTTTCTTGTCAACTCACGATTTTCAGTTTTCAAGATTTATTTTTAGAATGGAGTTTGTCAACAGATTTAGTTAAATCCACGCACATATAAACTAAATCTTCATATGAGAAATTTTCTGTTTCAGCATCTGTTGATTCTCCATTATCTGATCCTTCAGAATTTTCATTTGTAAATCCTGTTAAATAGAACTCTGAATCTGAGTTGACTTTCTCGGGTTTTGAGCTACCGTTGTCATATCTTCCATACTTCGTATTGAGAGTATCCCAGATTTCCTGTGCAGATAAACAATGGCAGATAAGATTAAACTGTTCAATACTAAGATAATCAAATATAATATTCATAGCACGAGTATTGAAAGTAATATCTACACAATCAAATCCATTGATAACAACATCCCAATATTTAATACTAACAGATTTTAAATAAAATTCCATTTTGGATTTCCAGTTTAAAATATCTGTTCCACTGAAAATAGTTGGAGATAAACTGGACTGACTCTCACTAGACTGACGACTAGGATTACCCAAGACTCTAGAGTTAAAGAAATACCTGCTCTGATACCACATGTTGGATCTAGATTAACCCTAGAGGGGGGGGGGTTAATAGGGTTTATTACAAATTTTTGCAGAGTTATAATCTAACGGGATATTGAAATAATAATCAGATCACATAATGCAGCAGATATAAAAATACAGAAAATGAACGACCCACAGAGATACCCAGCTTCAGCAAAATCCTGCCTACTGCTGCATTCCTAAGGTTTCTACTAGGTGATAGAACATATCCCGCATACAAGACCATGTACACTCGCAAACCCTGCTCCTATTCTAACCCTACGCTCAAAACACTAGACTGGTCAATGTTCCCTCGATCAGATTTTCCCGAACTACAACCCCGTAGTCCGTAACCCAGATTTTACAGACTTTGAAACTGACAGTCAACATCCTGACTGATTCACACTAGATTCTACAGACCTAGAACTGATTTGGTTCGATATACAAAACAAAATTAAAATACAACATAAAATAAAACAAGATGAAACCCTTGTGATAAATAACTAAAGGAGCTAAATTTAAAGGGTCATCCCCTTTTTCTTTTAATAATGCGCCGATCCTATTGCTCCCTTATCTTTTAATTGTCCCGATCACTTTTGCTTCTCTTGAAAAAATAATGGCGGCGACTTGAGAAACCTAGGGTTTATGAATTTATCCCCAAAACGATTCCGATTGCTGAAGGATGAATTAATCTCTGATGCTTTGGAATCTCGTGGCTTGCTCCTTTGATTTGGAAATTGCTCTCTGGACTTGAGAGCTATGGCTTTGCTCGTCCGATTTGGGATAACTTTCTGGTTTGATCGAAATTGTGAGTTTTCTGAAATTTCTTGCTTTGAAAATGCTTGAATTGAGTTTGTGGGTTTCGATCTAATTTTGCCAGTGATGAATCGGTGTTAATATAGGATTAAAAAATTCCTTAAACCTCTCTGATTTCGTATAACTGACTTCGATCTGATTTGTGGGTTTCCTCTTTTGGAAAATGGCGCGATTTCCTCTTTTGCAATTTTCGATTGAAACGGATTTAAAAACTGCCTTGTATCAAAACAGGAAAGAATTTATCTGTTTCCATTGGAAAAAAAACGATTTCGAAAATTGTTTCTTGCTTTTAAAAAAAAACTTTTCTGGAAACAATTAAATGAGCATGCCATATATGTTTGTCCCACTGCAAAATGCTTTGTTTTAAATGAATCTGCCTTAACTTCTTTGACCTTTCTGATTTAAACAAAAGCAGAAGTCTTGAAATAATATCTTGCCAAACCTGATTGAATGGTTCCTAGAATTTCTAGATGGCATTATTGATTTCTTGCTAATAATATTCTTAACATTGTGCAAAAACATTTGTGTGTTGATTTGTGTTTATCTCTTGCTTAAAAAAAATCTTTACTGAATCACCAATTTCTTTATGCTTGCCATTGTTCCTGTTTTACCCCTGCTTGTATACTGCTGTTTTCTCGTTGGCTTGTGAACTTGTATATGAAATCTGACTTTAGCATCCATGCAAATGCTTGAGCACTTCAATTTGCATCTTGACTGTGTTGAACTTGCACCATCAATATATTGGGCTGCCTTGAATAGTTTGGCTTTTGCATTTGCTTGATGTTTGAACCTTCACTTAAATTAATTGCCTGTTGCTCCATTAAGTATTCATTTTGTTGTTAAACCTGAGGCTAGTCTTCACAATGTTCATGTTAACTTGAACTGTTGAAACCTTAAATATTAACTTGTGGTTTGAATTTGCTTGAGTTTTCCACTAGGAAGAATCTTCCTTGCATTCATTTGTGTATTTGCCATGAGCATTTGTATCATCCTGCTTGTCATGCACCTTGTTTTGCATTTGCAAATATGCATTCCTTGCATCAAAACAGAAAATGATTTCTGATTTTGCCATGTCATTTGTGATGACGAATTTCTGAATTGCTTCAAACATCATGTTGTGTGAACTTCTTGTGCTCTACCATATTCGCCTTGCTTTGTCATGTTTGTAAATCATGTTGTTGAGTTCTCTTGCATACTTGAGTTCGACCACACCAATGTACCGACGTGTAACTCACTTGATTTGGGCTGATCTGCAAATGCTTCACAACTTTGAACTTATAGACTTGCTGTGTACACACCATCCATGCATATTGCCATGAACATGAGATCATTCTACACTGCTATGATTTCTGAAATCATTATGTCAAACTGTTTTGCACTTAAAAACTGCCTCGACACTTTTTTTGTCATTTCTGAGACTATACTTGTATTTGTTGCTTGGCATTTGAATATATGCTTTGTACTTTGAGATGTGTTGACTTTGTTTTCATCTGCACTGAGTTGAGAAGGTCCACATGGCTACTCCTCAGTTGCACACTAAATTGGCGTGGCAGTGCACACATGTATATATATATACACGTGTGTATATGCAGCCATTCAGAAAATTTCCTGTCCCTGTACATATACAAACTGTCTGCCTAGACACAGATAAATCAGATCAAGTCAGGAAAAATGATGAGAAACACACCAGAAAACTGAGGCAAATAAAATTTTAAAATTAAAATAATATTTGCTAGAGTATGAAATTATTTCTGTTCAAGATTACTATGTGTGTGTTTCTGTACATGACAGGTATGAAGACTGGACTGATAATGAAGTGCTGTGAAGACTGAAGACTGACAGTGAAAGAGAGTGTCAGTGTGTGTCAGTATATATATATATGAGTCTGTGTAAATGAATGTATATGTGACTGTATAAAGAGTTGAGTGTCTATATATGAATCAATGTGAATGTATATTGACAGGGTTGTAGTGAAGAGCTGTGTATGAATGAAAAATATTAGTGATGTGTACAAATAGTGGAGTTGTAATTCTGTACTGTTTGATATTGAAATAAAATATTATATTTAAATAAAATACTGTGTGAACATTAAAATTTTTGTACAGTAGTATTCTATTTAAATATAATTTAAATATTATATTCCTGTCTGTGATTTAAATATAGAACAATATTGTAACAAACACATTAAAATAATATATATTTGGTTGTTATCTTCAAACAAAAATCATATAATTGTGTATACAACACCGTTATATACAACATGAAGATGTCAATAATCCTCTAAATGATGCAAAAAGCTTGATGTAAATGATACGCTACTGATTTAGTTACAAATAGATCTACCTATCGGGAAAACAACAGCCAGAAGCTCAAATACAACATTTAACAGTTGTGATGTCCATCCGTAGAGTGGTTAGAAGAGTGAATGTATCCAGTTTTCATTTAAGTTAATAAGAAAAAAAATTAACAGAAACACATATGAGAAAATGAAGCGTTGTAACGTCGTTTTGCATTGTGGAATGATTATAAAGAAAAAATGAAACAGTTTTACTT
Source organism: Allium sativum (assembly GCA_030737875.1). NCBI lineage: Eukaryota > Viridiplantae > Streptophyta > Magnoliopsida > Asparagales > Amaryllidaceae > Allium > Allium sativum. Next base: position 472,231,277 of record CM060909.1, read on the forward strand.
TAAGACACAATGAATTGAAGTAGCAATAAAGTTAAAGCTATAATGTGCTAAGAAAACTTTACGTTACTTGTCCCGTAAGTTTCTTGTGACGGCAAGGAATTTCGCTCGGTCCGAACCTGTCGCTAAACCGACCCAGACCGTTCGAAACGCCCTATCGTTTGAGAACACGACAAATCAGAACGCAGACGGAAGAACATTTCATTGTATATCACAGCAATGCATCAGATTACAAGAATATACAGAGTATAAATGAATAAACATTACACAGAAATATCAGAGATTTAAATTACATTTAAATACATAGCAGCGGAAAATAATACAATACACAACTAGAAGAGATATACGGATACAAAGCTTTCCGGATATCGTTCCAGCTGTAAACCAGGATCCTGTGAATATAAATCTGCAAAACCAAAACTACTAGCTGCCCGTGTGGAAAATAGGGGCACCCAGAGGAAGGGGCGACGGGTTTTCTGAGAATTGGGGGGGGGGGGGGGGGTCGGGTTTTTTCTGAACGATGGAAAAGGGAGGAGGTGGGGTTATGTATAAAAGGGGTTTATATTTAATTAATATTATTTTTCTCCTTTAATTCTTATTACGGTTGACTTTCATTTCGAACCCCGATTCAAGCCCAACGACTGTCGTCCCTAGCTAATTACCCCCATTCCGAACACAATGGGATATGTTTCGCAAGCTGATTCGACTGTATCGATCAGTTTTGATTCAAATTTAAATATAACTCTTTATATTTTCCATTGGAACGCACATTTTAATTTACCGGGGCCACATACGGACTCTACAAATTACAGAAAAATTATTTCTAGCGTCGTATTGACGATACGGTCCTAACAAAACTAGTTTCGTCGAATTCTGAGACCGTTGGAAAAATGACCAATTTCTAGTCGATTAAAATCAACTGAAACTGGTCAAACGCGTCTTCCTTTGCCACGCTCACATATTGATTCATAAAATTATGAAAATTGGAATCTAGCAATAACTTGACATCCCGGACCCAACAAAACTGGTTTCGTCGAAATCCGAGGTCGTTTGCAAAATGTCCATTTTTAAGGGCCTGAATTCCATAGCGACTATTCAGAATTTTCAACTGGACATATCTTTTGATTCCCGCTATGAAATTTTGATTTGTTGGATTCGTTGGAAAGATATTATCAATTAGATCCTATCATTTTTGGTTTCACTAAAATCCGGATTGTTTTGCACCCGGTACATTCAATTGAAGTTTGAAATCGAATTATCGAACTACCGCGCCATTTTCAATTCCTTTTATAATTAAAAATAAATATTTATATTCTAATGACGACGTGTATAATATATACGTTTTAAATATATTCAAAATAAATTTCTCGTCGATATTATTTTAAATATTCAAAATTCGCTAAAATTGCCAAAATAAAATTTTTAAACTGGCCCAGATTTTCGGGTTGTTACAATCTCCCCCACTTAAAACTTTTCGTCCCCGAAAAGGAACAAAGTCGAAAGTGGTTTGATTAATCTACTCTACGTTCGATCTGGCTTTCATTCTCCAACTTTTCAGTTTCTGAAAATTTTCAAATTCTTCAAAAATTTGGCTAACACCCTAAATTTTTGAAAAATTTCGCCATAACCTCCCCTGCACCGGGAGCCACGGGAAAATCCCGAAATTGCCATATAGGCCTTCTGATCTCATAAAGAAAAAGAAAAAGCCAAGCGGCTAGCCAATAGGCTCATAAAATCATCATCACCCAAACAAAACAGTAAATTATGTAGTAAACATGTACCTATTTGTCGGGCAAACAAATTTTATTCTCTGCTCTAGCCTCCTTGCTATGACCTGTCCAATATAAGTACAAGTATATGCAAGCAAATGCGACCAATTTCCAATATAATTCAATATGTGATTCAATTAGGCTAAATGGCTAAAGATTAGCAAATAAATAAACAAACAACACAAACATCAATCAATTAGTTGATTAGCTTTTCAAATTCATAACTTTGATATATAGTCAAAAATCTCACTTTTGATGCCAAATCACAACAATAGGCCCTATCTAATTTTGGTTCTCACACCAGTCTAATGGAAATATATAGATATCACACCTTCGACACTCGAATATAAATGCTGATAATGATGCACCATCATCAGGATCATCCCCGGGTGACTAGAGTGTGGTTCTATATCTATCCAGTATATTAAAACTTCGAATATACGTTTGCAAGGCGCATATGCAAAATCTTTATATACTGGACTGTCCAAATCAATACAAACAAATAATCAAATACGAATAATTGATTTAGATTTTCAAAACAAAAATTGTTTTCATTTTAAAAATATACTCTTCACACTCGTTCTAGGATACTACTGATCCCATCTCTAACGAGTCATTCTAACTGGATATTACTAATCCAATATCTGATGAATCCTTTCGTAAGGTTCTAATGAGTCTTGTTCTCTAGCTTTGTAAACCAAAGCTCTAATACCAACTGTGATGACAAGGAATTTTGCTCGGTCCGAACCTATCGCTAAACCGACCCAGACCGTTCGAAACGCCCTATCGTTTGAGAACACGACAAATCAGAACGCAGACGGAAGAACATTTCATTGTATATCACAGCAATGCATCAGATTACAAGAATATACAGAGTATAAATGAATAAACATTACACAGAAATATCAGAGATTTAAATTACATTTAAATACATAGCAGCGGAAAATAATACAATACACAACTAGAAGAGATATACGGATACAAAGCTTTCCGGATATCGTTCCAGCTGTAAACCAGGATCCTGTGAATATAAATCTACAAAACCAAAACTACTAGGTGCCCATGTGGAAAATAGGGGCACCCAGAGGAAGGGGCGACGGGTTTTCTGAGAATTGGGGGGGGGGTCGGTTTTTTTTTGAACGATGGAAAAGGGAGGGGGGGGGGTTATGTATAAAAGGGGTTTATATTTAATTAATATTATTTTTCTCCTTTTAATTCTTATTACGGTTGACTTTCATTTCGAACCCCGATTCAAGCCCAACGACTGTCGTCCCTAGCTAATTACCCCCATTCCGAACACAATGGGATATGTTTCGCAAGCTGATTCGACTGTATCGATCAGTTTTGATTCAAATTTAAATATAACTCTTTATATTTTCCATTGGAACGCACATTTTAATTTACCGGGGCCACATACGGACTCTACAAATTACAGAAAAATTATTTCTAGCGTTGTATTGACGATACGATCCTAACAAAACTAGTTTCGTCGAATTCTGAGACCGTTGGAAAAATGGCCAATTTCCAGTCGATTAAAATCAACTGAAACTGGTCAAATGCGTCTTCCTTTGCCACGCTCACATATTGATTCAGAAAATTATGAAAATTGGAATCTAGCAATAACTTGACATCCCGGACCCAACAAAACTAGTTTCGTCGAAATCCAAGGTCGTTTGCAAAATGTCCATTTTAAGGGCCTGAATTCCATAGCGACTATTCAGAATTTTCAACTGGACATATCTTTTGATTCCCGCTATGAAATTTTGATTTGTTGGATTCGTTGGAAAGATATTATCAATTAGATCCTATCATTTTTGGTTTCACTAAAATCCGGATTGTTTTGCACCCGGTACATTCAATTGAAGTTTGAAATCGAATTATCGAACTACCGCGCCATTTTCAATTCCTTTTATAATTAAAAATAAACATTTATATTCTAATGACGACGTATATAATATATACGTTCTAAATATATTCAAAATAAATTTCTCGTCGATATTATTTTAAATATTCAAAATTCGCTAAAATTGCCAAAATAAAAATTTTAAACTGGCCCAGATTTTCGGGTTGTTACATTTCTTGTAACTAACACATATTGCATACATAGGTAACTGTACTTGATACATCAAATAATAAACCGTAACGTCCAGTTTGGGGTTTTCAGCTTAGTCAATAAATTCTGATTAAAAATATACCAGGTAGATTAATAAAATCGTAACCTACATACAATAACTAATCCAAAATTAGTTATTAAACAACTTCTCGGATAAAAACAAATAAAAGTACACCAGTAGTACCTTAATCAGATTATTTACTGTAACATAAGAGGCCCACTCGAACCGTTCCGACAATATAATGGTCTTCAGTTCCCAAGGCTGCAAATTCCACGAGCAGGAACAATAGGAATTGGCTCCTGATTAACTGGGTGTTCCAGGCGAGCAGCCACGGCCATCGCTAACTTCAAAGAAGAAACACTTCCTCAGATCCGAAGCAGGCTATCAGACTTCCATGCGAAGCGATAGCAAATCAAGCTATCATACGATGAGTTTAGGTAACGGAATACTAGTGAGATTATTGGAGAGACGCTCGTCATCTGCTTTAGATCTACGAGTTTGACCATCTATCTAGCCGAAATACCTCAAATTGATCTCTAAATTGCCATGATATCAAATGTTTTTGAGCGCCGCCATGAAATTTCGATCTTTTAAGGTTGAGAAATGAATCAATTTTGACTGTAAGTATGGTTGGGATAGGGTACCTCGGGTTTAGTTTTTCTTCCATTCGATTTGTGTTGGACCTGTAACGATTTGCATAACCGTATTGCCCTCTGCTGTGAAGAATATAAAACAATTTTAAAAAACTTAAATAAACAGATACTAGCATATTTTGTTGACAAAATAAAGTAATAACCTAAATAATTTTTTTAGCAAGAGCTCCCATATGCAATGTGCTTACTCGTTACAGTCCAACCTTGCAGCCGACAGTAAACTTAGCACATCGATGCACCAAAACCTATATGCATGAATCAGACATTAAAATTTAATTTAGTTACTATCTGTAGATAAACAAACACACATACATTCACTCACATATTCAATGTAAAAAATATATAATTTAATTCGAGTGGCGACAATTAAGGATTTTAATTAGAAAAGAAGGGTAAGATAGACTGTCGATTTTCTTTCGTAAGTAGAAGAAAAGTCGAATAAAAATAGTGATAGCGGGTAGTGGTCGCGGAGCAGGTCATTTATCCATACTGTTATACTGTTGTTAAGGGGGAAAACAAGTAATCTGGTACTATTTCCAAGCGGGAATTAAAAGTTAAAGCGGGAAACAAAATTTAATGGAAAATGAAATAGGACGCGCAAGCTAAATGTTAGTGAATTATTATTAACTATTAGAATTTAGCTAAAAGATGTTAAGTATTATTTAATTCTTGTTTGTTAATTACTTTTTGCTAATTATTTGTTTTCATTAGTAATAGTTGAATAGAAATGCATTATTTTCATTTGATTGTAAAATTCCAAAAAAACCTTTCAATGCAAACAAAATAGGGGTTTCGAATACTACCATGAGCAAAAGTATTATGTCTAATTAATTACTTATTTATTGTTTACTAATTATTACTTGTCTTCGTTCTATGTTTCTTCAATTTTCGAAAAGAACGGTATAAATAAACATTAGTTATTTAAATTTCAAAAAATTTAGCTTTTAAATATTGAATATTATAAAGTTATTAATTATAATTAGGAAATATAAAAACCCAAATGTTACTTATCGATTATTAATATTTTTTACTAATTATGAAATATTAGATATTTTCTCAATTAATGTTTATTTATTTATGGGTGCGTTTTTTACAGGTCCCTATTAAGTTTTAAAATATAAAAAAAACCCGGTGATAAAAATAATCTAGAATACATCCCTATTTTTGAATTTCCGCTAAAAAAATTCTTGATCTACCCTTACGCACCTATTATCTTGATAAAAAAACCTAATCCTACAATACTGGAAAACTGTTGATCACTCCAACAACGTTTTTTTTTATTTTTTATTTTTTGATTTTTACGAAAAAATAGAAAATTAGATACAAATATTACGAAAAATTGCATACATTTACGCAACTAAGTGAAATAATTGCATACATATATTAATATTATACAGAAAATAATTTATTACTTTCACGCAACAATGAATTAGACGTGCATACATTAATATTATACAGAAATAAATTATTACTTGAATGTAGTGAAAACAATTTTTTTATTAAGATTTTTGATTTTTACGAAAAACTAGACAATTAGATACAAATATTGCATAAAATTGCATACATTTATGCAAAAAAATGAAATAATTGCATACATATACAGAGCTGTACTGCATAATTGCTGAAACAAAAGAAATGACAACAAAATAAATACATATAATTATAACAAGATGCATATATATATATATATATATGCAAATAACATAAATATGTGCATACTTACATGAAAATTTTCATAACATTTACATCTACTACATCAAAAAATAAGTACAAACCACATTCACAAATATGCATCACAAATTTCAGAACATTTACAAAGCAGAGATGATGGTCTATTGAAAAACATATAATTTTGTTAAGACCCAGCTTATTGCGCAAACCACATCTAGTAGTCTCTGTAGAAACAACTGCAGATTTCAATCATTTGGAAAAAGATGGACGACCAAGCTTCAACAACACCAGTACACCAATATCCGCCGGAACACTGTTATCAAAAAAAGAAAATCACCATTAATAAGCTTAATGTGCAGTAACCTAAATTACAAAAAACTGCTTTAGAATAATATAAATACATGCGTAAAATTCAGCAAAATAACTGCAATTTTTGAATATTTATATGCAAGTATTCCAGATATATGCATAGAAATATGAATATATTACAAAAACTGCTTCAGAATTCTATAAATACATGCGTACAATTCAGCAAAAAATCAATAATTTCTGAATATTTATATGCAAATATTCCAGATATATGCATAGAAATATGAATATATTACAAAAACTGCTTCAGAATAATATAAATACATGCGTATAACTCAGCAAAATAACAATAATTTCTGAATATTTATATGCAAGTATTCCAGATATATGCATAGAAATATGAATATATTTGTAAAATAATATGTTTTTCTGTTTGTTTGATAAAAAATTGCATACATATATGCATATATTAAGAGTAGATACATATTTGTCCGCAACTTTTTATCAGAAGTTCAGCAAAATTCCACAAGTTCTAACAATGGTTTCATGAATTTATGTTTTTTACAAGTCCTTGTCATATGAAAAATCATATTTTTATGCTGATAAAAACCTAATATTTATCCTGCAAGTAAAATCAGAAAGAATAGAAAAAAAAAACTCACAATGGTTTGCTGTGGACGGTTTGATATGCCATCGACCTCCAGTGCTTGACGCCGATGCCTGCGCTGACAAGCTGAGGACGAAAACTCACGATTAAAATCTGAATTAGCTCGGATTTGGAAACAGGGGTTGCAGAGATACGTGGAATTTTGTGGAAGCCGTTGTTGACGCCGATGCCTGATGTTGCCGCCGAGATTTGTGGAAGCCGCCTGGATTGATGTCGCTGCCTGGTTGATGAGGTTGCTGAGATGAGGAAGATGATGTAGATGAGGTTGCTGAGATGAGGAAGATGCCGTGAGTAACAGTAGAGGATGAGAGTTGCTGAGATGAGTGATAGATGGAGCCGCCGCCGCCATGGATTAGAAAATTTTATTTCTGTAGAAAATAAAACCCTAATACGTAACCTATAAACAATCCATACCCCTTAAAATCGGACAAGGGCATTTTCGGAAATATTAAAGGCGCGTTTTAAAAATAGGGAAGAGATTTATATGTTTCAAAAGGGAAGGATGTGAGCCTAATTAAGTTTATTTTTAAGGGCGTGAGCCTAATTTTCACTTTATTTATTATTAATTTTAAATAGTCATTTTTAATCAATAAATATTTAAAATTAACTATACAATTCAAAATATAACTACATAATTATTATATTTTATTAATATTGTTAACTAGTAAATTCTAGTCTTAATGCCATGCAAAAAAAAATTCTAGTTTTAATTATTAATAATTAATTACTTACTAGTAATTATTGATTACTAATATTTCAATATTAAGCATTACTTTTTAATTATGAAATATTAAATATTAATTAAATAATAAATGTTAAACACTAATTATTATATAAATTATTCAATATTATTTATTTAACATTAGTTCCTATTTCTTAAATGTAATTATTAAGTAGTACATCTAATTTCCTAGTTAATAAAAATTACTACGCTAAATTATTAAATATAAAAAATAATGATTGATTAATAATAATTAGCAATTATAAATTATTAATTATTAATCAACTATGAATAGTAACATATGAAGTTATTGTGTATGATTATTTGCACACGCATTAGCTTCGATTAAAATAATTTGTGTTTGCTTCATTTCCAAAGGAACATATGCAAATAATACTATTTGCTTCCATGCATTTGCTTTGTTGCTAAGAAACCGAAGCAAATAATATTAGTTGCTTCCGTTCCTAAGAAACAGAAGCAAATGACAGTAGTTTCTTTGGTGCATTTGCTTCAGTCGTAAGGACAACAGAAGCAAATGAAAGTAGTTGCTTGAGTGCATTTGCTTCAATTGTAAGGATAACAGAAGCAAATGATACTATTTGCTTCTGTTGCTAGCATAACAGAAGCAAATAACACTATTTGCTTCTATGCATTTGCTTCGGTTGCAAGGATAACAGAAGAAAATAAAACTATTTGCTTCTGTTGTAAGGACAACTGAAGCAAATGAAGCGAAGCAACAGACCTATTTTGTAGTAGTGTCTATCTTCCTTTTCCCTATTTCTACTATTTTAATTTATTTCCAGTCTTGCTATATGCCTATTTATATATGTTGATTCTCCTTCTTCTATTTTTCCCTTTTATTTACTCTAAGCCTAGGCCATATCCAACTTAAGATTACGTATGGTTAAATATTGGGATAATAAGGAATGACATGAAAAAGAGTAATTTGGGCATATTAATAAATTGAGGATTGTTTTACTATAATTTGGGAAAGGGACAATATGCACAATCTTGTGCATGCTGTAATTTGGGAATATAATAATATGCATAAACTTGTACGTGTCGTAAATTGGGCAAATATACTTGAAAGTAATAGTATGCGTATGTATAAACATATTAGATTTAATTTAATACAGACATTAAGTAAAGGGCATGCTAAAATAATGTAATTATTAGATGTAGGATAGGTAAACTGAATTACTATAGTAATTATTTACATCTGGGAAGGTGTTTGTTTTGGGAAAGAGTTTTACACACATAATAACGTGTAATATTACAACCATGCTTATTAATGAAGCTAAACCTGCTAGGTTAAACCTGATTATTAATAAGCTAAGAGGTTCCTCGTTTTGCTGTTGTGTCGGGTTTTAAGGACTCTTAAATCCTAGTTATTTGGGGGGAACAAGCTTAGGGGGTTTGGCTTGTGTCAATCTTGCTGTCTGGAACCCATATCAGTCAGTATCCCTGTTAGTATGTTGTTAGAGGGCCTCGAATTAGGTAGGGATCAGGGTATGCTTTACTGAACTGGATAGTAAGAGGTTCAAACGAGGAAGGTGGGTACGGGCGCATTCTGGTGGAGTCATGAGCATGCATTGGTTCGATTAGGGAAACTAAGCCACTGTAACACCAGTAAATAGGTCCGTGTTATATAAGTTGCTGCGTTAGGGAGTGATACACCCTACTGTCGGGGCTGACACAGGGTATTTACGTATTAGGGAGCCAATCACATGGGTAGTGATTAGGGTACACCTAATTTTGCTGTTATGTAATTACGGTAACACCTAATCCTATTATGTAATTAGAGTACACGTAATCCTACTGTCTAATCCTGCTTTTCCTATTAAGTAATTAGGTTAACGCCTAATCCTGTTATACTACTATTGGTGTAGACACAACCTTTTTTAAGGATATAAATGAGAAGCATTACTCGATCACTATTTATCCTTTTTTATTCCTATTATTCCTGTTTATCTTGTTTACCCGTTGCCTTATATGTTACTGTATTTTCTCATCCATTCTTGTTTATCAGTCTTGGTATCTCTATTTTATGAATATTTGAAAATCACTGGAACTCGTTAGGCTTTATGTCTGACCTTTTTGTTTTTGCTTCTTTCTCTTCCTTTCCCTCATCTTAGGTCCTCAGAGTGGTAGCACTTCTCAGCGATTAGGACTTTCTCTTTCATCTTGGATCTGGACTTTCTAAGATGTACCGCTTTGACTTACTTTCTACTCTATTATGGCTTGCTATGAGGTATATGGTTTTATATTATTGTATTCTGTTATTTTGCATTATGAGGCAGATTTGAGGTTCTTGGTTTTTGATGTAACTGGTTTAACGATGTAACTTTATTTGAGACAATGTTTTATTTTCAATAATAAAAGTATAATTTTTCTGCTACTTATTTCTGTCTGTCTTATTAAATTATGTTACTATTTAGCTATTGCGATTCACAAAACTTAATGCATTCTCTTATGAGTGACATTAACGAACTTGGCGTGTCATAGTTTCTAATCATTTTAATTATTTGATTCTTTCAAAATAAGGGATGTTACACAAAGTGATAATGCATAAAAAATAGAACCCATTTCATTAACCCAAATTTCCTTATAGGCTACAAAGCATAAGATTTAAAATGATCGCACAAGTAATTAACCATAATTTTGCATACAAAGGTTTCATTAACAATGCACTTATTATTTAGTCAAATTATAACCAACTCAATGCATGCAAATATAGCTCAAAGCATGAGCCAACATTACTATCTTAGTGGTTAAGCGTTTCCACTTTGGAGTAAGAACATAAGTTCGAAACTCATGTAGCATAATTTGAACATATATTAATATGTAATATGTTAATACTACCCTGGAATTGTGGTACTAATATATGTTACCAACTAAATATCCAATTCTAAAAAAATATCCTTTACCGAAGCCGAATCTAGCAGGTCTCTACAGCTGGGATTGAAATATACTACTGAAGTGTAAAATTGTAGAAGAGAGTGCAAAACAGAATTAAGTGAATCATAATTAAGGATGGAAAATGGTTATATGAGGGGAAAAAATTGGACAATTAAACTTGACATGTTAGATGAGATTGAATGCGTTCAACACATCAAAATTAAATAATTTTACTTTTTGCAACTCCTACATAGGAAAGCTCGAGCTCAAGCCCCATTTTATTTTCTATGTGTAGAAAGTGTCAAAAATTTGAATAGGCTTGCAAATGGTTGCAAACACACTTTTAGTCTACCAAATGAAGTTGGAAATTATAGTTGTTATAATTGCCAGGCAGACATTAAATGCATCTAAAATGTAAAAACAGGGATAGTCGGAAGCTTGTAAAATATGTATATCCTAGAAAACATACTATTTTTGATCCATTAGGAATATGAAGTGTAAATATTAAAGAGGTTCAGAATTAATTAATTTAAATAGGATCATATATTATTCATCCTTTTCTATTCAATTAATGAATGTAACTAAAGTCATTTTACAATATATATCCTCATACACACACACACACACACAAAAGTTTCATGAGCAGCATAACATACGGTATCGGTGGATAAATATATTCATAAATAAATGTTGGTGTTTGCATCACTATATATATTTCCATTTACATATTAGTTAATTGCCTTGTTTTTTACATGTACACACCAACATATATTTATGTGTGTGTGTGTGTGTATATATATATATGTATTGAAAATTGGTTCACTTTATTAACAAAAGAAAGCATACACGAAATAGGTTAACATACTAACCTTTACAACAAAGAAAAATAAAAGGATAGAAAATACAAGTAAACTTTGAACAAACACAAACTTAAATTGACCCATGATAAGGTCGCCATCCCGCTTCTGTGCAAAACCGCACATCTCACGACTAGCAGGTCGTCATCTATACAAGGTTCCTTCCTTTTAACATAAATTTACTTCACAGTAGAAGATAGCAACTTTTCCCAAATCATAACTAAGCATTTCAAACCATTATCATCCAAGCCATCCAACAAGATCCATCTGCTAACTAATCAGCCACAACTTTATAAAACAAACATAAAAGGGTTCACATGTTATCCTATAAAGCATATAGCCGAGCAGTAATTGAGCACAACACCTAGTTCACAAGAATTCAAATTCAAACCCTAAATCTAGTTGATGATTCATGGCCCCGTGAATCAATCTTAGTATCTGAATCTGTATTATAACATATATAACCATGTGCCAGTTTCTTGTAGCAGAATGGTAGCTTGAAGAAGATTACTTATTCCCCATCTCTAATGTAACACCCCACGTCCATTAATGTCACTCACAAAGGGAATGCATTAACTTCCATGGAGGTTTTAAGTGAATATAGAACAGTAAAATTACAACAAGACAGATATAAAATAGTACTTGGAAATTCAAAAACTTTATTTCATTGTAGCAGAAGTCAAAACATGTTTGATTACATCATAACCCATATTCAATGTCAAGTACAATATCTATCTTGATAAAACAAGTACATAATCCCATTACATGAATAGCCATTAAAAAGAAAGATAACAAGCTGGACTTTACTTCAGCAGTCCAAGCTTTCCAGAAGATAAGCGATCCAACTAGACTCCACTAGAACTTGGCCCAACCTGTGGACCTGAAGGGAGAAAAAGGATGGAAAAGAGGGGGTCAGACATAAAGTCTGGTGAATATGATAATTCTACAATACTATTACCAAAATAACTGGACTAAGGCATAAGCTGGAAAACAAGAAAATGTCTATGAAGAGCAGATTAAGGACATAGACAATCGCTAAAGGCAACGTTATAGGCGTTCCTAAATACTAAAGGATAAACACTATACTGCACCACACCAGTCACCCTAAAGATTCATCCCACTTAGCTTCACTTAGAAACTTTCCCAATGGCTTTACGTACCCCTAGCTGACTACATAGGTGCCGCCTGCCCCTATCTCCACTAGGTGTACCCTACTTCCCATTATTCGATCGGCTCCCTAACTCGTAGATACCCGTGCTGGCCCCACAGTGGGGTGTATCACTCCCCTAAAGTGGCAACCTGATACAACGGACATGCACGGCTTATACCTACACGATGCAACAACGTCTTACCTACCAGCCCGGGTCCACACACGCATATGAAACCCGTTGGACTTGCGTTGCCACCGCTCCCTGTTTTGGCCTCTTATAGTCAAACCCAGTATGCGTGTCCCGTCCTCGACTTGGGTCGAGCCCACAAAGATACGTTTTGGGATACTGGTTGAAATGGGCCCCCACTATTTACCACAAGCATTCCACCTAAGCTTGTCCCCATTAGTCCATCCCACTTAACCCACTTAGTCATGTTCATTTACATGTGTGTTTGGTTAAGTCTAATCGTATTTCAAATGCCTCTAAAGGCAACCACCAGATTCCTCATGCCACCCAAGGCACCTACTTAACCCCCATGTCCCACCTTACATGATTATCTGGTTAAGTATTTCTTAGTTCATTAAGGCCATAACCTCATAAAGACCTCTCACATTAGACTGGCATTTATGGCAGCTGGATTTGCCGGGTGGGTCCGGGCAGTCTTACACCATAAAAGAGTCTAACCTCGTGTCTTTACAACTGTTATGCTTTAGTTTGGGCCTAGGACCTCTCACATTGGGCCGACATTTGTGACTACTGGATTTGCCGGGCGGGTCCGGGCAGGTTTACATCACAAACGGGTCCAACCTCGTGTCCTAAGCATTGATTATTAATAATAATCCACTTTCCCCCAATTTTAATAATTCCCTACTTGAATTATTAATTACTTCCAATTTTTAACAATGTCCATAATTGACTCAATTATGGACATCCATTCATGGTATGCAAAATCTTACAAAATTGCACCCAATTTATTAATTCCTAATATTACCCCTACCCCACGTTTGAACGTTTATTCGCAAAATATATGTTAGACTCGAATAGCCTAACTCATAGCATAAAAGAGATTATCATAATAACAACATGTATATGTGACCAAATGAATCATAATAAGGGGTGAAACTTGCATATGTCCAACTTGCATAGATTATACATGTCATGGACCTAAAGGTGTCAACTTGTTCAAAATTCACCTAATATAATCTCAATCAATTTTCGTAAACTTACATATGAACATGTGTGAATCAACATCATCTAATTTTTTAACAACATGGTTTTATATGGGTACACCTAACTCAATAGGCAAATTCCCATAATCAAGTTTTATTTAATTATAGTTTCAAGTTTATGGGTACACCTAACCTAATAGGCAAATTCCCATAAACAAGATCCATTTAAATTAAGAAAAAAAAAAACATAACTTTAAGCATGATCCAACAACATCATGATTTTTCAACATAATATAGCATGATTTATAACATGGCATAGTATGATAGTATAACATAGCTTGACATGATTCTCAACATAGCACGACATAGCATAAGAGAATTTACAACATAGCATGACATAGCATATATAATTTACATCATACGACAACATAATAACATAATAAGAGAATCCACAATATATAGAATTTACAATTACAAATCACATCACTTTCTTGTGATCCATTCATAACTGAGTCAAATTAGTTTGTAATAGTCTTGTGAGAATCATCATACTCACCAACAAAAGAAGAGAATTAGAGAGAGAGTTCTTTGGTTTGATTTGTTTTGTTGAGAAGAATTTAGTTGTAGTAGATTAAGCTTCCTCTTCTTTGTTTGTGACGGCTATGCTGAACTCCATGGCAGCAGCATGACGGTAGCTCTTCTAATTTTACAAGTGATTTAGGTCTAGGGTCTACCCACTTATTTATAGATTTTAGAATTCATTTAGGCCATTAGATTTAACCTAGAAATAACCGCAGCCGTTCAGACAAGATGGGGTTTATCTTGTTGACTCAGCAATGAGTCAGAAGTGACTCAGCAAACACTCAGCATATCAATAAACTTCTATTCATGTCATAAATATATATATATTTTCTACAATGTACATATTAGATACATCCCCCTTTACTTATTATTGTTTTTATATACATATTAGATACATCCCCTCTCTCACACACTTATTAATATTTTTATATTCATATTAGATACATCCCCTCTCTTACACACTTATTAATATTTTTATATTCATATTAGATACATCCCCTCTTCTACACACTTATTATTATTTTAGCAACTTTAGTGTTAATAGAAAATTCGGGGTGTTACATTCTCCCCTCCTTTTAGGATTTCGTCCCCGAAATCTTCAAGTCTGGAAGAATGTATATCCTACCATCCAAACGTACATCTACTCATCCATCATACACAGGCATCCATTGTCCTTAAAAGACTTCTAATGCTTTATGATCATATGCAAGTGTGTGTACATGTCCTTACCTAATGCGAAATCAGGCGGTCTACTGATTCAGTTGACCTCCTTAATGCAAATTATGTAAGTGTCATGAATCCATTATGTATGCAAAAGATCCTAATTGCTTACATACTACTTCTATATGCGTGCACACCCATTCAACCGAATGCAGCATCCATATGATGGTACAACCATTATACATCCATTATACTAAATACATCCATATATATGCAATATGCAATATGAAGTGACTGAGCCGATCTAGTGCCTAAAGTGTGTGTATATATGCATCCACGAGCAACCACTAGCAAACACTTGCATCCATTTTGCATCCATCATACATAACATGTCTCAAACACATGTTTCAACCATAGGATTATCCTAACTAAAGGTCAAAGATACTAATGAGAGGACATACTAAAGATAAGATAAGATAAGCTAAGCGATAAAGGAGAAATTAAAAGACATACCCTCAAAAAGAAAAGGGTACAACGAACGCATCTTCTCTTCTGTCTCCCAAGTTGCGTTGCTCTCATCATCTCCCCATTGCACTTTAACCAGTCTGACCTCTCGATTCCTCAACTTTTTGATCTCCGACCCAAGAATGCATGTAGGAGCTCGTCTAATTGTTGCATCACGCTCTATTTCCACCTCTTTAAGCAAGCTCGGCTCTACCACCTCCGCGGTCTTGTGCAAACACTTCCTCAAATGTGATACATGGAATACGTCGTGTACTCCACTAAGTTTCTCAGGCAACTCCACCCTATATGCCATCTTCCCAATCCTGTTTTTTTACAGGAAACGGCCCTAACCTTGGTGCTAATTTCCCCACGGACCCAAAGCGAACAACATTCTGTAACGGAGATACTTTGATAAAAACCATGTCCCCAATGTCAAACTCAAGATCTGTTCTCCTCTTATCAGCATACGATTTTTGCCTATCTTGTGCTGCTTTCATCCTCCTTCGAATCAACTCAATCTTCTCCGAGGTTTCCCTAACCATATCGGGCCCAAGTAGGATTTTATCGGTAGATTCCCACCAACATGTAGGCGAACGGCAAGGCCTTCCATAAAGAGCTTCGAAAGGTGCCATGCCAATACTAGACTGAAAGCTATTATTATATGCGAATTCTACTAACGGAAGGTGCTCTTCCCATGTACCCCCAAAGTCTAGGATACAAAGCCTTAAAAGATCTTCTAGAATGCGATTCACCCTCTCGGTCTGGCCGTCTGTCTG
The DNA here is from genome assembly GCA_030737875.1 of Allium sativum. Classification (NCBI taxonomy): domain Eukaryota; kingdom Viridiplantae; phylum Streptophyta; class Magnoliopsida; order Asparagales; family Amaryllidaceae; genus Allium; species Allium sativum. Next base: position 472,247,775 of record CM060909.1, read on the forward strand.
AGGATGATATGCGGTGCTCAAACATAGCTGAGTCCCTACCGCCTCTTGTAAACTCTTCCAAAATTCGCTAGTAAAGATGGGGTCACGGTCGCTTACTATACTAGAAGGAATACCGTGCAAACGAACTATCTCCTTAATGTATACAGAAGCCAACCACGGAGCAGTCCTCTTACTTTTCACGGGAATAAAATGGGCGCATTTAGTAAGTCTATCTACTATAACCCAAATCCCCGTGTTACCCTTCCTTGATCTTGGTAATCCATCCACAAAATCCATTGAGATGCTTTCCCATTTCCATAGTGGAACTTATAATGGGTGAAGCAACCCACCGGGTTTCTTTTGTTCTGCTTTAACTCGTTGGCACACCAAGCATCTAGCGACGTACTCGGCCACATCCTTTTTCATACCGGCCCAAAAGAAAACCCGCTTCATATCTTTGTACATCTTATCCCCGCCGGGATGAATGGTCATTTTTGAGCGATGAGCATCATCAAGAATGGCCTTCCTTAAGTCTTCGTCTTGTGGTACACAAAGTCTATTATCCCTTCGTAACCAACCCTTATCGTCTAGGGTATACCTACGAAGATGGCTTGACGACTCCCCCCCTTTGAGCTTTTCTACTATCTCAACCAACTGTGGGTCGTCTCGCTGTGCCTCACCAACCCGTCCTAGAAGTGTAGGTCTAACCTCCAAGGATGCTAACAGACCGGGTACTAAGTCAACGGAGGGTCTAAAGTCAAACATAGAGATGAATTCTAAGCTTTGTCGTTCAACAAACAACGGACTCAAGGACAACCTTTTCCTACTTAAGGCGTCTGCCACCACGTTACCCTTGCCCGGGGTATATGCTATTTCAAAATCGTAGGAGGCTAAGAATTCCATCCACCGTTGCTGCCTTAAATTCAAATCCTTCTGAGAGAATAAGTATTTTAATGATTTGTGGTCAGTGAACAGTTCGAATTTCTCACCAAGAAGATAGTGACGCCAAGACTTAAGCGCGAAAACAATTGCGGCTAGCTCTAAGTCATGCGTGGGGTAATTCTTTTCATGAACCCTCAACTGCCTTCCACCATAGGCTATTACTCTTCCCTCTTGCATGAGGACCGCGCCAAGTCCCGTCCCACAAGCATCAGTATAGATGGTAAACGGTTTATTCCCGTCTGGCAGCACTAAGACTGGGGCTGAAGTTAAGGCTCTCTTTAAACGTTGGAACGCATCATCGCAATCTTTGTCCCACGTAAAAACCAGGTTCTTCTTCGTTAACCGTGTTAATGGAGCTGATATTTTTGCGAAGTCTTTGATAAACTTCCTATAATAGCCAGCCAACCCCAAGAAACTTCTTACTTCGGTTGCATTTTTAGGGACCTTCCAATCTTGGATGGCCACCACCTTTGCGGGATCCACTACTATCCCTTCTTTGGAAACCACGTGCCCTAAGAACCGTACTTCCTTCCTCCAGAAGTGACACTTAGAAAATTTTGCCTTAAGGTTATGCGCTCGAAGGGTTTCCAACACTTCCCTAAGATGTAGGGAGTGCTCTTCTTTATTCTTAGAAAAGTCTAAGATGTCATCCACAAAGACTACCACGAATTTGTTAAGGTATTCCCTAAACACCCTACTCATCAAATCAACAAAATATGCAGGGGCGTTTGTCAAACCAAAGGGCATCACTAGCCATTCATAGAATCCGTCAGGAGTCCTAAAAGCAGTCTTATCTATACTATCCTCAGCCACTCTCAGTCGATGAAAGCCAGTGGCTAAGTCCAACTGCGAAAACACTGAGGCGCCAACTAACTGATCAAAGAGATCGTCAATCCTCGGCAGTGGGTGTCGGTTCTTTTTAGTAAGCTTGTTTAGTTCTCTATAGTCCATACAAAGTCTAAGAGACCCATCCGCCTTTGTGGCAAAAACTACTGGAGCACCCCACTCCGATATACTACGTCTTATGAACCCTTTCTCAAGCAACTCCTTTACTTGCTTATTGAGTTCCCTCCTTTCACGAGGAGCCATGTGGCGCACTGGCAAAGATACGGGTTTAGCATTATCCACAAGATAAATTCGAAAGTCTATCTCCCGCTTTGGAGGTAAGCCCTTCACCTCCTCAAACACATCCGGATATTCCCGGACCACTTCTACCGATCGCAGGTTCTCTACAGACGCGTCAAGCGATTCAAGATAACTTAGCATAATGGAATTTATGGGATTACAAAAGATGTCGAGAGCATTACCAAGGCGAGTCACAAGCCTAACTACTCTCCTTTCACAATCAAGAATGGCCCTATTTCTAGACAACCAATCCATTCCTAAAATTAGCCCATAGCCCGTGAAGCCCAATACATAAGCATCACATCTAAATTCAACGCTAAGTATAGAGATTTTCAAATCCAAACATATCATGGTCAAATGAGCCGAACCCCCAATTGGATTTGAAACGACCAAGGGATCCTCTACTAAACTGGTGTTCAAGTGCAGTGATTCAACTAATGATGCAGAGATAAACGAATGAGATGCGCCAGAATCGAATAAGGTACGGACAGGATGATCAAACAGAAAAACTAAGCTTTCAACAGAAATTGTTCTACCTCTTTCTTGCAGCGGTGGGGCCGCAATAGCCTGAACTTGCCCCCTTGCCTGCCCTGGTGCCATAAGAGCCTGCACCTGTCCTCCCGAGGTAGACCCTGCCCTCTGCCCCTTCTTTGGACAGTCCTTCACTAAATGTCCCGCATCTCCACAATGAAAACAACCAGTCTTCTTTTTCTTTCTACAATCTTTGCTGAGATGGCCAGGCGTCCCACAATTGAAGCATTTCTTCTTCCCTTTGCCATTATTGTTTTTACCACCCTTCTTATTTTGCTGTTGGGGTTTCTTCTGATCCCCTTTCTTTTCAACTGCCTTATCCTCATGCATAAGTGCCATTTCTACTAGCTTTTCAAAGGTGGCTCCCATAGGGATGTGGGTCATAGCCAACCCTTGCAACGGTTCATTCAAGCCTCTAACGAACCTCAAAGCTTTCTTCTCTGGCTTGTTCACCAACTCCAAGCCAAACCTTGCTAACTGATTAAATTTATTGACATATTCCTTTACTGATGAGCTCCCTTGCTTTAGTGCCAGGAATTTTTCCATATTTAAGTTCTCCTCTGCCCTTGAAAGAAACTTTGCCTCAAACCTTCGTCTGAAATCCGCCCATGAATCAACTGGACGTTCCCCGTTAGTGACCTCCCACCAAAACGAGGCCTCTCCCTTCATTAACCAAGCAGCTAAACGGACTTTCCTCCCATCTTCCACTTCAAAGATATCCAACAATTCCTCAGTCTCCTTAAGCCAATCTCTGGCCTCCACAAACGTCTCAGTCCCTTGAAAAGTTTTTCCTCCCATAGCCTTGAATTCCTTGCACGTCTTTGCAAAAGTGTCAACACGAGGAGGAGGAGGAGGAGGAATGGGTGCAACTAGGGGTGGAGGAGTATCCGCTGGGCCTGCAGTGGTGGCCCTAGCCTCCAAGTATCTCCTAAACCACTCTGGAATCGTCACACCTTCTGGGAGATTAAGATCTTCAGCCATGCTGAAACGAAAAAGGAAAGATTCAAAATGGAGAATTCGAAAGATAAAGATAAGGATGTGGCTATTTGGGATTATGTTTTTCATAAAAACTCTCTTTAAATAACATGTTTTTTTTTTGAAAGCACTTCTTCCAAAAATACTTTAGAAAAAAAATATTTTTCTAAATTTTTTTTTTATCTGTTCTGGTAACCTTATGCTCTGATACCACGTGTAACACCCCACGTCCATTAATGTCACTCACAAAGGGAATGCATTAACTTCCATGGAGGTTTTAAGTGAATATAGAACAGTAAAATTACAACAAGACAGATATAAAATAGTACTTGGAAATTCAAAAACTTTATTTCATTGTAGCAGAAGTCAAAACATGTTTGATTACATCATAACCCATATTCAATGTCAAGTACAATATCTATCTTGATAAAACAAGTACATAATCCCATTACATGAATAGCCATTAAAAAGAAAGATAACAAGCTGGACTTTACTTCAGCAGTCCAAGCTTTCCAGAAGATAAGCGATCCAACTAGACTCCACTAGAACTTGGCCCAACCTGCGGACCTGAAGGGAGAAAAAGGATGGAAAAGAGGGGGTCAGACATAAAGTCTGGTGAATATGATAATTCTACAATACTATTACCAAAATAACTGGACTAAGGCATAAGCTGGAAAACAAGAAAATGTCTATGAAGAGCAGATTAAGGACATAGACAATTGCTAAAGGCAACGTTATAGGCGTTCCTAAATACTAAAGGATAAACACTATACTGCACCACACCAGTCACCCTAAAGATTCATCCCACTTAGCTTCACTTAGAAACTTTCCCAATGGCTTTACGTACCCCTAGCTGACTACATAGGTGCCGCCTGCCCCTATCTCCACTAGGTGTACCCTACTTCCCATTATTCGATCGGCTCCCTAACTCGTAGATACCCGTGCTGGCCCCACAGTGGGGTGTATCACTCCCCTAAAGTGGCAACCTGATACAACGGACATGCACGGCTTATACCTACACGATGCAACAACGTCTTACCTACCAGCCCGGGTCCACACACGCATATGAAACCCGTTGGACTTGCGTTGCCACCGCTCCCTGTTTTGGCCTCTTATAGTCAAACCCAGTATGCGTGTCCCGTCCTCGACTTGGGTCGAGCCCACAAAGATACGTTTTGGGATACTGGTTGAAATGGGCCCCCACTATTTACCACAAGCATTCCACCTAAGCTTGTCCCCATTAGTCCATCCCACTTAACCCACTTAGTCATGTTCATTTACATGTGTGTTTGGTTAAGTCTAATCGTATTTCAAATGCCTCTAAAGGCAACCACCAGATTCCTCATGCCACCCAAGGCACCTACTTAACCCCCATGTCCCACCTTACATGATTATCTGGTTAAGTATTTCTTAGTTCATTAAGGCCATAACCTCATAAAGACCTCTCACATTAGACTGGCATTTATGGCAGCTGGATTTGCCGGGCGGGTCCGGGCAGTCTTACACTATAAAAGAGTCTAACCTCGTGTCTTTACAACTGTTATGCTTTAGTTTGGGCCTAGGACCTCTCACATTGGGCCGACATTTGTGACTACTGGATTTGCCGGGCGGGTCCGGGCAGGTTTACATCACAAACGGGTCCAACCTCGTGTCCTAAGCATTGATTATTAATAATAATCCACTTTCCCCCAATTTTAATAATTCCCTACTTGAATTATTAATTACTTCCAATTTTTAACAATGTCCATAATTGACTCAATTATGGACATCCATTCATGGTATGCAAAATCTTACAAAATTGCACCCAATTTATTAATTCCTAATATTACCCCTACCCCACGTTTGAACGTTTATTCGCAAAATATATGTTAGACTCGAATAGCCTAACTCATAGCATAAAAGAGATTATCATAATAACAACATGTATATGTGACCAAATGAATCATAATAAGGGGTGAAACTTGCATATGTCCAACTTGCATAGATTATACATGTCATGGACCTAAAGGTGTCAACTTGTTCAAAATTCACCTAATATAATCTCAATCAATTTTCGTAAACTTACATATGAACATGTGTGAATCAACATCATCTAATTTTTTAACAACATGGTTTTATATGGGTACACCTAACTCAATAGGCAAATTCCCATAATCAAGTTTTATTTAATTATAGTTTCAAGTTTATGGGTACACCTAACCTAATAGGCAAATTCCCATAAACAAGATCCATTTAAATTAAGAAAAAAAAACATAACTTTAAGCATGATCCAACAACATCATGATTTTTCAACATAATATAGCATGATTTATAACATGGCATAGTATGATAGTATAACATAGCTTGACATGATTCTCAACATAGCACGACATAGCATAAGAGAATTTACAACATAGCATGACATAGCATATATAATTTACATCATACGACAACATAATAACATAATAAGAGAATCCACAATATATAGAATTTACAATTACAAATCACATAACTTTCTTGTGATCCATTCATAACTGAGTCAAATTAGTTTGTAATAGTCTTGTGAGAATCATCATACTCACCAACAAAAGAAGAGAATTAGAGAGAGAGTTCTTTGGTTTGATTTGTTTTGTTGAGAAGAATTTAGTTGTAGTAGATTAAGCTTCCTCTTCTTTGTTTGTGACGGCTATGTTGAACTCCATGGCAGCAGCATGACGGTAGCTCTTCTAATTTTACAAGTGATTTAGGTCTAGGGTCTACCCACTTATTTATAGATTTTAGAATTCATTTAGGCCATTAGATTTAACCTAGAAATAACCGCAGCCGTTCAGACAAGATGGGGTTTATCTTGTTGACTCAGCAATGAGTCAGAAGTGACTCAGCAAACACTCAGCATATCAATAAACTTCTATTCATGTCATAAATATATATATATATTTTCTACAATGTACATATTAGATACATCCCCCTTTACTTATTATTGTTTTTATATACATATTAGATACATCCCCTCTCTCACACACTTATTAATATTTTTATATTCATATTAGATACATCCCCTCTCTTACACACTTATTAATATTTTTATATTCATATTAGATACATCCCCTCTTCTACACACTTATTATTATTTTAGCAACTTTAGTGTTAATAGAAAATTCGGGGTGTTACATCTAATGTAAACCAGCTCCCATACATAAACAAACACTTACCCAAATCTTACGAGAGCATTAAGAATACCCAACCAATCTGAACTATTAGATAACTCCCAAATATTCATAATAGTTCACTGAACAAAAACAACTTGGTAGCTACACCCCCATCAATCCATACATTTGAGTTGAGGAAAGCTAAAATTACCCTACTGAAAAGGTTCATAAACCGTTCAGACTTCCTCATATTATCTTCATATGGAACAAACTTGCCCAAAACATTCTGTAGAACTACCATATCCACTAGTTGGAGACCTTACCAATTTGGGGAAAAGCTTTAATGGCTTGCTGCTTTACACTACAAATATGATTAAATCAACTATATATCTGAAACAAAAGCTACTGTGAAGGATTTATATCTGAAACCAAATTCTCTCTATTACTTCAAGACCATATAATCAATTTCCGTAATCAAACCAATCCATAGCATATCCAAATCTAACACAATCTTCTAAAATCAGTAAAAACATACATATGAAAATCACGAAGACGTTAAGAAACAGGAAGGTTGGTTACGAGGAGCCGGAAGTGATTTAACACTTTCGCCAGCAATGCCAGATCCCAGCTCCCCCAAAGGCTTGAACTCGTCATTTCAAACTACTTCGCACCAGATCTGTAGTTACTGCAGTTAACCCAGAGATGCGTAGATCTGAAGCTAGGACCATCGATTGTTATGCATTTGTTAGAAACCAAATCTATTCTTGGTTGTGATAATAGATCTGAAACTCTGTGTATATTAGGGCTTTGAAAAAGGTGAAATAAATTTCGGATTTGAAATTAGTTGTGTGAAACTGATGAAAAACAAAAAGGTGAATGGCTTATCAATGAGAGAACTCGTTGAAAATTGCAGATAGAAAATGATATAAATAGATGAGAAACAATAGAATTTAAGAATTGCTCACGCATGGAGAAATCAGGAGAGAATTTCTCCTATCGCCATTAACGAGCGATTCTTATATATATAGTCCATATATATACACACACACACACATCAAAAACAAAAATTGATGTCATTTATAAATAGTCCCAAAGTAATTTTTGACTAGGTTTTAATCTTAAATTTCTAATTTAACATATCTAAATTTAATTTATAGATAAGATTCAATTAAAAACTATATTTGATATTCGAAAATCAAATTTTAGACATCCTAATATAGCTTAATAATACGTTAACTAATATATTTTTTGGAACTTAAGTTAACCAATATACAAACACTTATATATACACACATATACATATACATATACATATATACACATAAACACACACACATATACATACATACATATATATATAACTGTGCATGTTATAAATATTTATTTAAATGGTACACACATACATACAAAATATTAATATTATAGATATATATATGTATATTCAATTGTGTATTGAAATATATATCCTATAAAAAAAACTAAATTTCATAGTATACAAAATGTAAAATTCATATAAAAATTTCAAATAGAGGGTCTTCTAAGAATTTCTTTAATAAAAATATTTCTGAAAAAGCGGGTTTCCAAAAATAGAACATTTACTTAATACTTCCTATGAATAAATTTAAAAATATACATTCAAATTTTTAAATATATGATTTAGCTAACATAGTGTTTTGATTCTTGAATGATCCCCAATGTATTTAGTAGCTCGATGTGGTCTATGCTTGACAGTTTTATTATAGTTAAATTTGAATGGCTTAAGTTGCAGAGTTAGCAAGCCTAGATATTAACCCAAAAATTGGATTAATACCCAACATAAGATTAAGAGGCTAAGATCTACCAGCAAATATGAAAACAGAAAACAAAAAGAAAATGAGAATACATATGGTTAGTATAATGGTTTGGATGTTAGTTAAGCCTATGTGCACTTTATAATCTTACTGATTAACTGAAAGAATATGAAGAGAGATTTCAATAAAGTAATGAAAATCAATCTTCGGAAGATCCTTTTCCAGTTGAAGCCAGGTTTGCCTTTTTGTGGGTAGATGGACTATTAGGCCAAAAACTCATTACTACCAGTGCATAGGAGTCGGCCTCGTATCACTAAAGAAAACCCATAGAACCATGACTCATCAACATAACTCTGTATCAAGTTATAGCTGTACATCGTATTATGTACATTGCTTAAAATTGGTCTTCTCAACCTGCACCATGCTTCTTGCTTCATTTGGATGTTCTCCTAGCATTTTTATTGATCAGTTACTTGTTTTAATGATCGTTCCTTCATATCTTAGTTTGTTCTATTTTTTCCAATGGTAAAATCTTCAATTTCAAAGATAGATCACCTGAAATTCCACGAAATCTCTTACACATAAATGGAACATATAAGGAATCCCTTATGCTAAGTTCGGAGGTATGGTGATGAAGCATTATAACTCGAAGTTTAGTTATGGCTATAATTTATCGTGGAGTTATGGTTGTAACTCGGGGTTAACTTATGGTATTGTACCATCCTTGACAATATTTTTGCAGGCCTCTTCTCCGCTTCTTCCAAGTGTGCTTACCAGGTTTCAACTCATTTTGTAGACATTCCTTAACTTAGTACCAACCTATGGCCTTCAATCGTGGATAAGTTAAGGACTTAACTCCAAATATTTTGTAACTTTTCCAAGGCTTTTCATTGCGTCTTCTAAGGGTGCTCGTTGAGTTTCAATCTAGTTAATCAAGTGTGATAACTCAATGTCAAGTTATGGCTATAAATCATCAATAAGTTATGGCTATTACTTGGGTTATGTAACTACTATAACTCATCCACGAGTTATGGGTATAACTCAAGGTTGAATTATACACTTAGCCAATTTTTTTTATCCAAACATTAATTCTTTAGTCCTTATTAAGGGGATACAAGTCTGCTAATCATTTCAACTTTGTTTCGATCTTCTAAGTCAGTCACTATAGGCTTTGTCAAAAAAAGGTTAACCTTTTCCTCTTAGAGTATGCCTTTGTTGAAAACAAAGTATGCTCTAGATTTATACAAGTCCCGGACTATTTTCTGTTGAATCCTGATTAGCTTTCTGATTGTTGCATTAATGCATTGCTCTTGCTTGGCATATTTCCCATCAACTGCTTATCTCAGCTTCTATTAAAATTCCAATCCTTTGCCTTTGTGATGTAATCTACACTCTGGAGACTACGCCTCACTTTAAGTTGATTTAAAATTTTTTGTAATAATTTTGGGTTGAAGGAAATATCAAAGCGAGATGATTGAATTTTCGATGGCCTATAGCGGACTTAAGGTTTTCTTCGATATATTGCACGCCATTCTTAGGCTAAATCATGTTTTCTAGAGTTAATTGTTTATTTTTGAGAGTTTGGCTAAGATTTTATCACCATTTATATTCCAATGCAACAATTTATTTCAAAATTTAACATAATGGACGATTTCATCATAAATTTCCTTTATTTTATTCTAGTGATCCAGAAAAGAAAAGCTTTCCCTGTCACTCTAGACGTTGGCTCCATTATCGATTCCTTACCGATAATGGGGAAGTTCCGAAAAATAATAATACTAAAGTAGAACAGGGCCCATTTTTCAAACATGAGTGAGATATCTACATAGGATGGTCCGTTCGTGATGTTCAGGACACTGGGCTCACTTTGCATAGATAACAAAATTTACTTTCCTAGGACATACTCATAATTAAATGGTCGATGTATGTTGACTTTGCTTGGATTTAGGAAGTTGGTCATATGATAATTTTATTTTAACTAAAGCATATCTGGCCATGTTGAATACTTAGTTTGTCGATCGTTCCATCTTTTGTCTAGCGAAGGAATGTCCACTTTCCTAGAAATCAAATCCTTTACACCTTGCGCTTCGACTTTTATTCCTATTATGCCTAGATGACCAGTCATGGCCAGATTGCAAGGCATTGTTGTGCCTACGATTCATTGCTAATTTTGCCTCCTCTTTTAGATAAGATTCTTTATGTGCCATTGAACGAAGAAGGAAGAGAAGGTATGGATCTTCCAAAGCTTTCTAGTTGGTCGATTTATCTTTCAATTGTATATTCTATACTCTTTGTCTTTGCTTTAATCTGGTCTGTGTTCCCTTTGAACGACTATAGCTTATGAAGGCTTCCAATTTTGTGCCACCCCGGATGGTCCCAGACTCCCAGAGAAACAATTGGGATGCACGTTCTCTCTCTTACAATCCTGGTCGTATGCTAAATTCTATTGGCAGAACCCATCTTTAAGATGTCTGGCCTTGGGAATCTATTGTGGCTGAATGTTGCGGGTATGTTATTCAATCGCCTCTAGCTTGAGTGTGTCTCCCTAATCCTAATCTTGGACTGGGATCGTCCAATGGCAGCATCTTTGGATTCTCTACGATTTTCCTTTAATGAGGCTGTATGTTCTAGGCAATAGTGGTATCTGTTTGAATTTCTATATATATTATGATTGAAGAATCATGAAATCCTAGATTCTAACATGTAACCCATATTGATTTATTTGAGAAAAAAATCAGAATACAGATAAATAGATTAGCGGAAGCATACCTAAATCCGTAGTTAATCATTGTAATACCTGAGTCCATAGTCGGTTGCTAAGGAGACGATGAATTTGGTTTGGTCTTCCAAATTGACACAAATCCTAGATATGAAACTAACTCTCCATATAAGAGGGTTAGAGAGTTGCCAAAGCTTATGTAATTTGTGGACCATAACCCCTTATTTATAAAGCTGATGTTTTGTAATTTGGCCTTTCAACAAATTAAAACGCCCTGGTATCTACGCATTAGGCTGATAATGATGTAAGCTTTAAGCCCCTCAACTCTAGTTTATAATTAGATCACCCAGTTAGGCTTCACACAGAAATAGCGCAACACATTTTATTCTACATATGTGACCCAGTTGTCGAAATATTCCAACAATCTCCCTCTGGGCCATATATGAAATAATCGTAAAATGTGTTTAACTTTATGAGCTTTAAAATTTGCTATTTATAACATATGGTGTATCTAAAACAATCTCGTCCATTAATTGTGTTGACAAAGGATCAAAGCGGCATTCGTTACATTTATCATAGCTAAACCTGTCAATGGTCACATATATCAATACAATCAAATGACATAGATCAGTCATGGATGCGTAGCATGGAAATTACATGCAATGTGATCTATACATGTCTATTTCCAACCGGTCGTTCTTTAGTGAGATCGTCTAATATTTGAACAACTTGAGTGCAAAAAAAATTTATTACTTTATTTCTGATCAGAAAAATAACTTGATATACATATATATGTAACTGAAATATAGAGCAACGAGTCATACGACAATACCAAATACAAACTCCCCTGAACCAAAATATCCTTATATAAAAGTTACACCAATTGAGCTACATGCTCATGAAAGACCTTAGGTGATAATCTTTTGGTGAGAAGATCCTCCATAATGGAGTTTGTCAAAGTATGCTCTATGAATTACAATATATTTTTGCACTCTTCCCTTATTTGAAAATAATATGTTCTTTGCTGTCACAATATTATTTGGTCTTTCAATTCTTTATTAATAACCGGAGTCTTGTGAAAAAATTTCATTAATTTTTTGAGTAGTGGGATGTCTTACAATTTATCACAAATGATATTTTCAAATTGATGGAAGCTATAAGTGTTTAAATGACACTTTTCCTTATATAGTATCCCCCATAAAATATATTATCATTACCTGAAGTGGATCTTTTATAGTAATGACATCCGAAATATCTGGATCGTAATTCTTTATGATCTGCGACCGATCCGATCTTTTATCTATGAGCATATAATCTTTTATTTTGTCCCTTAAGGATATCTCATAACCATTTTGGCTACTAAATCAGTGATCCACTTTTAACATCAGTAAGATATCTACCAAACAATACACACATATCCATATGTGTATATACATTAGTACGCAATAGAATTCACACTGAAAATGCATGAGAAATCTTTTGCATTTGTTTAGTTTCAAGGATGGTAGCATTTATCTATTTTGTTAAAAGAAAATCAACTGAATTGCAGTTTACATACCAAACCTTTTGAGCACTAATCTTCCTAATTCTTTTGTAATAATCTAAATATCATCCCATGAACAATAATGGTGTATTTGAATCCCAAATACAAAAGACTAACCCATAAATGGGTTTCTTAAGTAGTTTCATCAATGTCTCCATTGAGAAACATAACTTTAATCTCCATCAGATAATGCTCAAAAGTACAAAATGTAATAAGCTCCAAAGTGGTTCTAAAAGGCCGTTTAATAAATTCAAATAGAATGTTCTTAATGAAAACAAAATTCATTAAGAATGATCATTCCAATAATGCCTTATACAATTCCATATCACCCACTTAATTCCATTTACCTTTGAATAGTTATTCACAATCAATAATCTTGTTACTTAAGTTAGAGGAAAATTGCAAACTTTATCGTCTATATAAATATACATCATATTTTCATATCTTAAATCCACCTTTTAAATTAATACCGTATATGGGTTGATGTAAGTACATAGAATCATATTCACCAATTCATTATTTATCTTTAAGGAAAAAATAATAAATAGTCATCCGAAGCAATTTCCTCTATAAGTGGATTTCCTTAGTAACCAAACACTTTGAGGTTGTTGAGTCTGTCTTCTTGAAACAATAACCTTAGCTTAAAGGAAAATTTTCTTTAACATCATCTTATTGTGGTTCTTAATTTACTTTTTTATGAAAGAAAAAATCTTAAACTTTAGCCGAAGAAGCAACCATAGTTGAGTCAAAAATACTCTTTAAAGACAATGATCATACTTGATTTCTCCCCCCAAACACAACATCCTCAAAAAATCTTTTGCATTTACCTCTTTAAAGCTTTTTCTTAGTGTGGGTTCATAAAAAACCTATAAACTTTAAATAGATTAGATTATCAATAAAGTATTTTCTATCTTTATGATATCTCAGTCTATAATTCCTTAATGAACTGAAACAAATATTTATATTAGTCACTAAAACAAAATTTGAGATATCATTACATAAGCTATTTAGCATAAGTAGTCATAACTTATATATTAGACATTATGAGCTTAATTACATAAAATTTTGAATTTATTCATAAATAGACATTATTATTCCTTGATGAACAATAACAACCTAATATGTTCAAGAAATAGAAAACTGAAATCTGTCTAAATGAAAGCAGAAAAAATATCAAATAAATTCAAACATTATAACTAAAATCTTAATAATGACTTTGAAACATCTAGTATACTTTACTCTATATGTCTGTATATATTAAAGAAACAACTATAAGATATCCATATGTGTTTTTTAGATCTTCAGTGACTTTTCAACTTTATTGATAAAAAATGTAAATCAAATGAGTACTTTTAATCTTAAAAACTTCAATCTCTATTTTAGTTAACATAGTGATAAATTATCTCAACAAGATGACATCTTATTCTTAAAATTATATTAATCTTAAAATGATCATGCTGGAGATAGCAACAACAAAAAATAACAATAACTTGAGTGACTTTAACCTTTAAAGTAATATTTTTTCATATAGTACTCATTTATATTTCTTTAACTTTGACTTATGGAATCAAGCACCACAAAGAGTGTTTGTTTCCCCTTATTGTTTTCACAAAATCGTTTCCTTTCTTAGTAGGTAACTTATCAAAAAAATAGTTATCTTGCATATAACACGTCCTTGAAAACTTCTAAAATATTTATTTAATGATCCTTTAGCTCTTTCCTTTCGAATTATACAACCTTTCAATATTCCTTATAACATTATAAGAACATATAACCATAGTAGGGTTAGTTGTAACCCTCCAAATTGCAAGAGTCAGATCCATAAGTCAAGAACAAACAATATTCTCTTTTACAAATCCCTATAGCTAACTCCCAAAATAAGATGAGAATATCCTAGAACTTGGTAGACACTTCAGTCAAGTTAACTAAAAATTGAACAAAAATGAAATAAAGACTGACTACATATGCTCATAGCTAATTATCAACCGTAGTAAATTCAAATAATTGGTAAGTCTCTTCTCAAGATACCTAATACACATAAATATCAAGTCTTTGGATAGTAATATTAACTGTAAGTGGCGCTCTTGTTGTAATGATCAAAGACTGACAATAAGTTCAAGTCAAATAACAATCTTCCTTTGGGCCAATTAATTATTCGCTCGAAAAGCCTTATAATTGTCATGTATTTATCATCACACATGTGTAAGTGATTCAGCCAAATATTAGTCTTCCTTTGGGCCGGCTAATACTCGCATGAACAACTACACACAAATATCTAACATTTTCATGAACCACTAAAATAAGAGAGGTCACTTTGGTGATATGTTATTTCAGTTAGTTCACTATGAATGTAGGATCTTTACAGTTATAAAGAGACACCAAAATTATATTTGAACTTATTTCTTACTATCTGTACAATGTACCTCAAGTGCTATAAAACACTCCGAAAATGATTTAGGTCCATGTAACAGTTAAAAATTCTAAAAAATAAAATTTTTATGGGGACATAAAATGTTTCAATCATAAATACTTTAATCCTTTACATTAGGTATGTGGCTATAGACATTCCCTTAATAAATACGATAATACTCGCATGACTTTAAATTATTTAATCATTTAGATTTATCTTGAGAAACCAATGTCAGTGCATGTATAACAAGCACCTGAACTTAACACATATTTTTTTAATACACGGAACCATATTTCAACATTATAATATAAAATTCCCAATAAAATCAACAATGGATGAACTGTATTTATGATTACATCAGTCAAGATCCGTAACTACTTAAAAAAACAAATATTTATTTATGATTACATTAATCTGGATGCATAATTCCTTCAAGAAATCATTTTTTTATTTTTAAATCTGTTGTTTAGTGTATTCTCATATCAGACAACTAAAATTCTCAATCAATTCGATAATGGGTGGCTCTAATACCACTCGTTGGAATTTCCGTATACTTAATGATTGAGAAATCATGAAATCCCAGATTCGAACATGTAACCCATATTGATTTGATTGAGAACAAATCAGAATTTAGATAAATAGATTAGCGGAAGCGTATCTGAATCCGTAGTTAATCATTGCAATACCTGAGTCCATAATCTACTAAGGAGATGATGAATTTGATTTGGTCTTCCAAATTGACACAAATCCTAGATCTAAAATTATCTCTCCATTAAAGAGGGTTAGAGAGTTGCTAAGGCTTATGTAATTTAGGGACCATAACCCCTTATTTATAAAGGTGATGTTTCATATTTTGGCCCTTCAACAGATTAAAACGCCTCGGTATCTACGCATTAAGCCCATAATAATATAAGCTTTAAGCCTCTCAACTCAAATTTACAATTAGATCACTTTATTAGGCTTTACACCGAAATAGCGCAACACATTTTATTTTACATATGTGACCTAGTTATCAAAATATTCCAACTGAATCCCCATTGAAAAAGGGTGGTGCTTCAATCGTATTCTATTGACTCCAAAAAGTAGCACATCAGTGACTCAATTTCAAGATTTTCGGTGCTAAAAGGTTCCTTTCAACATCAAGACCTCGTTGTTCACTGCTTCCTTTGGCTTATTTCCCTTCTTTTCCATGATGGCATTAGTGTTTATGCTTTGTTTTTCATTACTAGAAATGTGCAAAGATTGCACTGATACAATCCCTAATGTTTGTATTGTACGTAAAAGATATAAGCAATAAAAGACTATTTTTTCTACCGTAATTTCCCATAATTTTTTCCTTGCATTTACGTATTGTGTATAACTACTTGCGTATATAATGTGATTGCCTATACTGCAATTTTCTATGTTATATACTACTATTTACATGTAACATATTTATTTACCACATCTTTGTGCATGTAAGTAGCATTCTCATAGTTATGTTAGTATAGATTTTTACTTAGCTCTATTTTGGTTGTTGAAATACTCTACTTGGCATAATACCATTATGAGGTTGTCTAGCCTAGCCATCTCTACAGTTCTGTTTTGGCTTGGTCGAGTTCACTTTAATCAAGTGCTAGTTTATATGTCCTAGTCGGTATGACTAGTTTCACTGAATGAATTTTTTTTGCATTGATTAGGAGATTGGATATTCAAAATAATTCATTCAATTCCCCTTTGGTTTGATTTGCATAATGGTTCCTACCTTCGATAGCAAGTGTTGCTGCTGCTTGATTCCAATCTCTGGTTTTCCTTTCTACCGATTCATTGACTATGATCAATTTTTTTTCCAAATTTATGTTGTGATCCCAGTGGTGCTTCAGTTAATGTCTCCAGCAACTTGTGTATGAACGACTCAAATTTGTGGACTTCTCCTTAGCTTTGCCTATCTATGGGAATTAATAAGTAACATGAAACCATATAGAAAATGATCAACTTCCACAAGTCCAATTTTCACTCCAATGGTGTGATGACCCTCTCATACCACCTAGCATAAAAGAAGCATTACAACATGCCAAGCTGGTATGGGACCATCACCGAAGAGGGGAAAAAACCATCCTATCACATATCTCACAATGCATGAATAAAAAATAATAAGAATATATACAATAAATAGTACAAAGCCATTAAAAAGTGAACTGTCATATATATAATTAAATGAGTTATGTCAAGCATGTAATAAGAAATTGTTTGTTTAAGAATTTGAGCCTCTATTAAGAGAAGGATAATATTGTTTTCACGCATTGCGAAAGTAAAGGAAATTTTCGTAGGAACTAGGACTTCAATGATCATAGGCAAGATTTGCAGAGGATTATAAGAATCTTTTAATTCACTTCTCGGGTTAGAAGAAGATTATTTATGGAAGACTAACTTTGTAACACCTCTCATTTATCTGAGCCAAAATTTCGATAAAAATTGAAATCCAAACCCATCTCAGTATGGAGAGTATAAATTCGGTACCTGCAATTGATAAGCATAAGCATAATCCGAGTAAAATAAAACTAAGTCACAGCGGAAACAAAATAAGATAACTAATACTCACTATGGTGGTTATCTTAAAGCATATCACCACACTGATATTGAACATGAGAGAACGAGAACCGAGAACCAAACTGAACATCTGCTAAGACCTGTCTTCCTCAAGCTAAACCTGATAAGTTTAATGAGGAGGAGGGTCAGAACAACAAGTCCAGGTGAGTAGAAAATGTATAACACTGTCTACAATACACAAATTGGGTCCCATTTGGTCAGAACCAAAACATATGTCTAACAAGACAGGTAATTGTAAAGATTTATGCATGACGACCAACTACCATACCCAAAGTAGTTTTCCGAACATAACAATATTGCAATACTGAGGTAGAACGTTTACACATAAGCATGAAGCCTTTAAACCACCATTCAACTAATTACCAATGATTAAGATGTTGGATCCCAACTAATCACTATTCCATATGGAGACTAATTATTTCTATATAGCCACTTAAGACCTCACTATCAATATAAGATAAGGGTGGATCCTTTTGATCACTTAAGACCCTAGAAGGACCCATCGATCACTTAATACCTATTCTACACTAATATAAACTAGAGGACACTAGCTACCACGTCCAACTATTTTAAGGCTTCCGTCACACACATAAATCCAAAAACCCACATGAGGAGAGAAATAGTAACTAGCCACTTAATACTAGGTTTAGGTTTAGGTGTACTCATAACCACATATAATATGAAATGTGAGAAATGGCGAATGCGACTGTGTCATCATCTCTCTTCTCTCCTTCCGCTTCTTCAGCTTTCGACGCCTCCTTCACACCTCTACCTCCTCGCAATTCTCCACCAAAACCCCTTGATCCTTCCCCTTCTGGAGTTAATCCATCCATTGAAAAACCTTCACAAGCAATAAATCGTGATAATTCTTTCTTCCTAGATCCAAGAAATTCCTCTGCCTCACAAGCTTCTTTTCCTCATTTCACGAAGGTTTATTACGCTTCCCTCTTCAATTCACTTCTGAGGAATGCTGGTGCTTTCAAGACCTTGCATTTCGACATCCCTTGTGATGGTATACCGCAGAAGATTCCAGAAATGGTCAAAATTGAAGGACTGAAGTATTGGAGTAATCAACTTGTCGGTTTTTTCTTGGATGGCGTTCTTCCTTATCCTACAGTAGTTAATTCTTTGTTAAGATCTTGGAAGTTTGAAGTTACGGTTGATATTAAATTTGATGGGGTTCACTTTTATTTTAATTTTTCCAATGAAAGTGATAGATCAAAGATTCTCAAATCCGATCCAATTTTCTTAAGGGGTCGTATGTTCATCGTCACCACATGGGATCCGTCTATAGGTTATGCCCAATCACAAATTAAAAAGGTTCCTATGTGGGTACAATTTTATAGAATACCCATTATTTTGTGGATTCTCTTAGGTATAAATTGGCTTTCTTGCCATATTGGGAGATTAGTTTGTTTTGATACAAGAACTGAGAAGTTACAGAGATTTCGCTATGCCAAGGCCCTGATAGAAATTTCAACTAACTATGAATTGCCAGATCAAATTATAGTAAATGGTTTAGGAAGAAACTGTCATTCCATTCAAATTTCTTATGATTGGAAGGCTTGCATTTGTACAATTTGTAAAGTATTTGGTCATAATACTTGTGCATGTGAGTTCAATTCTAGATCTGAGATAGAAAATAATAATCATGTTGAACCACGGTATCAGCATGGAAGACAATTTGGCTTTGGTAGTTATGAAAATAATAAGGGTTCTCAAACAAAGGTCAATGAATGGAATACTTTTAATCCAAAGTCCAAAAAGATTTGGATGAAGAAGAATGATTTATATAGTAAGGGAATTAAAGATGCTACTAATAATGTAATGGATATTAATTTGAATACATTTGATGTTTTAGCCTCTAAGGATATTGGAGGAAATTCTACGGTTGGTGCTAATGAAAACTTGCAAATTTCTGTTTATAAGATGGCTGATGATAATGGCAAGGGGAATTTGTCTGGTGTGGGTTTGAATAATAAAGTCAATGTTAATAGTGAGGTTTCTGGAAATCAAAATGTTTCGAGTACAAATCCTTCTAGTTATGTTGCATCTGTTGAGCAAAAGAAAGATAGTATTAATGAGGGCCAAACTGGTGTGGATATACATAAGGTTAATACTGACTCTGAAAATTTCTTTGGTAATTTGTTTGGTGAATTAGTTATGGTTGATAACCATTTTTCTTTTGCTACTATGAATACTTCTGCTCCATCTGATTCTAGCATGCAACATATCAATTCTTCCTCTTCTATTGCAACCATGTCTTGTTCCTCCTCTATTAGAGCTAAAAATCCATCTTCTTCAAATTTTAATGTGAACAGTTCAAGCTCGGCTCATAGTACATCTCCTTATTCTCACCTGAAACCTCCTTTCGATTTGCAACTTCCACTTGCTAAGGTCACTGGATCTGGTTTGACCTTTGCAATTATTAACACTACTTTGTTATCCTCAGTTGTACCTATTAGTGCTATTCCATCTACGTCTAAATCAAGGAGTGGTAAACTGAAAGGGAAATTTTAGCAAGATACTGATGAGGGTTCTGATCTTGACGACGGCCATGATTACAAACCTAAAGATGTTTTGCCGTTAAGTTGTGGTCTTAAATCAGGAAAGAGGCATACGAGAAGAAACCCCATTTAAGTGTTTTCTGATTTTGATATTCCGGATGATATTTTGTTTGAGGACAACTGTTGGTGTCGAGCATTATCTTGCTTAAACTTCTTTATGGTCATTTTTGAAGATTTTTACATACTTGGAGTTTTTCAGGATGGCTTCTTTAGATTGATCTTTACACAAGGAAAAATCCACAATGATGCTTTGTTTTGTTTGGATTTTTTCCTTTTAACTAGGATAGCTTACATGTTCTGGGTTATTTCAGATGAAGTTATTTGATGCTGTGCAAGGTTTGCGGTTGCATGGTATACATGTTTTGTAATTAGCGTGTATAGTTTGCATTGTAAATGCTGTAGTAGAGTTCAATGTACTTGGAGGAATACTGATGGCTTCTAGAAATTCTAATAAAGCAAATGAAGTATGGTAGCTTTATAGCAGAAGTCAAGATGACCAACAGTTTTGAGTTTTTTTGGGAATTCATTTGTATTTTGGTTGTTTTTCCTCAATTCTATCGTTGTGAGAATAGAGAGTGATTGTGGTATAGCTGTTGTATATACTGAGACATTTGTTGTAATATCTTGTAATTGTTCTTTAGCGTTAATAAAATTTAACTTGCCTTTCAAAAAAAAAGACCCCATGGATGACCACCATGTTTCTACCTACCTTATTAGATAATCCCCTAACCACTTAGTACTTCCCGCATGATAGGAAGACTTAGGGTACCTCCTTAACCTTCATAATTTAATACCTAATCACAAGGAGGAATCTCAACCTAGTTACTTAATGACTAGAGGAAGCAGACCTACGTAGGGATTACCAAATTTGTACCCAATAGTCATTTAATACTTGTTTATGGGGAGGTGAGTTACGTGATCACTTATTACACTTTTAAGGGTGGATTTAACTACCTAATACCTCTATCCCAAAGTAGGAATACACTTATAAATTATTTCCTTTTTAAGTTTTTCTCTCTTGGACAGGAGACGGGTCCTATAACCACTTAATACCCCACACTTGAGATAAACCCCATTTTAGGAAATAGTACTCGCTACGCGATTAACTATCGACGCAGGTTCCTAAGGTTAATGATATCTCATATTAGTTGTACATATATCCGACTACTGGAAAGTGCAGACTTTTGTTGAATAAGGCAACTGACCTTGCATCATTAAGCTACTAAGTCCAATCCTTATAGTTAACTAGATTAATTATCTTAATTCTAGGTTAACTAGAATAACATAAGGAAAACCTATAACTTTCTATCTTAAGATGTCTAATTATTATTTCCTTACTGGAATTAATATTTACTATGATAATCAATCCTCAATGACTCTCCTTTTCAATTCTATTTAATTCTATTATTTAGCAACCTACCATTTACGACACTGGCGGTCATATTTCCCTAAGGCATTCATTATCACATTAAGTGTTATTTATATGAGTCCTGTTTAAATTCTAATCTAACTATCATAACTCTAAATTATTACTATAATCTTAGTTTTGTTAAATTCTTATTTGAATACATATATAAATATATAAATTTATTATTTATTTATTTCCTTAGTTGGAGTTACAATCTCTATCCCTAAACACCAATTTAATTGTAACTATTAAGGCATATTATCCTATTTAATGTATTTCCTCGAATAAATATGGTTACAATACTAATTACCTTATTTATGACCTTTGTAACAACCCGCCTGGAATAGGCCTAAATTCCAACCCAGAAAAGGCCCATCGAAACTTAGAGCCACTCTAGATGGATCGTTGGTTCCAATAAGGAAATACTAAATAGGTATCACGGAGCAGTATAAACGATAGTCAGAATCTTACAAGTGGAAGGGATAAAATATAATAGCATAAAATTAGATGTATCATTATTAAAACCACAAATTCAAATACAAGAAGTCTCAAAGGTACATCAATTATTCATTATCCTAATTACACAACAATAGCAATCATAAGGCTATTGCCACTATAACTAAATCTTCGAGAGGCTCCTCCACCAAGAAATCGTCCCTCATCTGAAGTCAACAGTCTCACCTACTAACCTGTTTATGTTAAGAGGAGGGAGGTGAAAATTTAAAATTCAGTTTAATAAAAGGCATATGAGTTTAGGAATAACTATTCCCTAAAGTTGGTAGGATAAACTCTTCATGTTATGTCTACGTAAACAAACATACACACAATCAAACATTTAAGGCGGACATCCTAATAGTCACTTAAGGCCTATATGTAAACCTAAGGGGGAACGTACTTACATTCACTTAATACCCACAAAATAATTTAATGGAGGACATTTTTTATAGTCACTTAATACCCTATGAGGCAAGCCATTTCTAGTCACTTAAGGCCATTTACTAAAATATTGAGGGTGGACAACCCTACAGTCACTTAATACCTTATGACAGACACCTAACTACTTAAGAATCATCTCAAACGTCAACATCATAAAGTAAATACTCTCTTTGTAGGTTGAGAAATAGTAACGACCACTTACTACCAGCTTAGGTTCAGGAACTCATTTTAAGAGAACCCACCCGGTGGACCCTCTTGTTATCATCTAGTTGTCCCTATGTGTGAACTCCAAGCTACTTAATACTTCCCTTAGACGGTGGTTCCTTTTGCCCCCTCCCCCCCATATATATATATATATATATATATATTATGTCCCTTGGTCAGCCCTCACTAGCCCCTTGATAAGAATTAGACATTACTTGGAGAACTACCCTATTCACGTTATCGTCTAATAAGACCATTTAATACCTTTTAGGGGAAAGGTGGACCCAACAATCATTTAAATCCTCGAAGGGAAGGTTCCATGACTTGGTCCTAAACCAAGGAGTGAACCTTAGGAATGGACCTTGTCCTAACCACTTAATACCCAACAAGAGAAAGGCCAACCACTTAATACCTTTTCCCAAGGCTGACCTACTTTACACATACACACTAGACATCCCACATTAGATCGACCACTTGTGGATGATGGATTTGTCGGGTGGTTCCGAGAAGACTTCTACTATAAGGTAGGCCTAACCTTGTATAAAAGTGTACTAATTATATGTCCCATGGCATGTAGACCCCTTACGTTAATCGGGCTTACTTATAGATGCTGAATATGCCGTTGGTTCTAGGTAAACTTCTACTACATGTAACAGATAACCTCGTGTCTATGTGTCATTTATATATCTAAGGCCATTAGCACACATACAAACACACAAAATCCTATGGGACACTCAAATTCAAGTTCCTAATTTAACCGTAATTATTACGCACTTAATACGTATAATTATTAGGTTGTTTACGCTATATACATATAAGCGTGAATTAAGCGAACACAATTAACGTCTTAGCCACATTTCGAAAATGTCAATCCCTATTTAAAATTAAAGGTGTGTAAGTTATTATTTCTCATATTTTCTTCAATCATGGTATAAATATAACATGTAACAATCAAAAATGGAAAAATAGCTATAACAACACAGAACTTGCAACCTAGTTTTGACTTGATTATCTAAATAATAAAAGATAAACAAAGTGCCATATACCCAATATATATATAATTCCTATTTTTAATGGATTCATTTTTATGTATGTTTACATACAAAACATTTATATTTGAATACCTTATAAACAATATGTTCAAATACTCTATTTAGAAGAAATAAAGATTTAAACCTATTCAATTTACAACTCCATCTAAATCTTAACCTTTTGTACAAAACCGTACATATGAAATTGCATACAAATGAAATAAGATGAATCCGACAAAACATAGAGGATCATTCAACACTAATCAAGCTTTTCTTTTATTAATTCAAAAATCCCAAAACCACAGACAAAAATATATTGATAATTTCTTTATCAGAAAAAAACAAAATGGAAGGTTTGATGGGTTTTAATGTTGTGTTATTTTCGTATGAACTCAAACCTTCCTAGGCACAATAATCCAAGTCTTAAACTAACAAATTATAGGAAAATAGCAAACTCGGATGGATTCCACTCACAATGCTATTAGGGAGAGTAATAATAAGATTGAATATAATAAGATTTGGGTTGATTAGTTAATCTATCAAAATCCAATTTGGGATCGAGTTGTCCTCGAAATAAAAAATGAAAATTGGCCTTCGTGAACAAACATGCTCCAACCTTTCAAATATATATGTGTATATATATAAGAATCACATACTAGAATCTTATATATATATATATATATATATAAATCTAAATTCCATAATAAATCTAAATCTATGTTAGAATAGAACTGAGGAGATAGAATGGGTTAGGGAGATAGAAGAAAACCTAAACCCTTTTTCTTTTCTGGAATTAGAGACGGTAGAAAGGCATCATGGAGGCATAGAGAAGAATGGTTATAGGGTTATGAGTGAGCGTTTAAGGTCCTGTTTATAGTTGACATCATGTATATGGACTGTTAGATTTAATAGTTTAAATCTAAGCAACCTGTTTAATAAAAATTATAAATAAGTCCCTCTTTAGTACAACCCTCACTAGGCTCCTCTATAGGAAGGTGGTCGACCACTCGAGGGCGGTCATCTGGGGCGGTAGACCACCTTCTGGGATTGAGCCTAAGAGAGGAATTCTCTAGTACATTACTTAATTTATTAATATCTTTTGCATACGGACTTTGTTTCCAACAAATAAAATATGAAAACGGATCAGAATCTAATCACAAATGCAACTATAATACTTTCTAACCCAAATCCTAATTGTCCAAAATTCCATTTCAGCCCATTAATTTGTATTTGATTATTATTACTTATCTTAAATTAAGTATATTTTTACGGGGTGTTACATTCTCCCCCCTTATTAGAGATTTCGTCCTGAAATCTTTTTAAAGGGCGAAGAACACAACTCGCTCTAAGCAACCATGTTGTATACCTATGTTATTTTATAAACATCCATATACATCAATAACTCATAGTGATTATTAGCTACATACTTGCTAATAATGAGCTCTATCCTAACGTGTACATGTAACAAATGATGCAACATGTATGAAAAACATCCTACTATGCATATAATTATATAAGTGCACTGTGGTTCTGGGTTGCAGTCATCTCCTACCATCCAATCTAGCAACCACAATGCAACCAAAAATGAAAAATTAGGAGAAAATATTTACCCGAGAAAAGCTCTGGATGAATAAGCTTAATCTTCTCCTTAGTTTCCCAAGTGCTTTCCGCATGGTTATCTCCCTACTGAACTCGGACTAGGCGAATATACCTGTTACGAAGTCATTTGGTTCTATGCCCCATTATCTTTGTGGTGGTATAGGGCATCCTAGACTCCTACTCGAAGCTTCATATGTCCCCAATATCATTAAGCTCGAGTCTGTCGGCTGAATTATGAAGGCATTTGCAAAGATGAGGAACATGGAAAACATTGTAGACCCCCGATAAATGCTTCGGAAGCTCTACACGTTAAGTCATCTTCCCAATCTTATCTAAAATCTGAAAAGGCCCAATAAACGTAGGAGAGCTAACTTCCCATTCTTCCCAAATTGAACTATTTTCTTGAGAGGAGAAATCTTAATAGATACGAAGTATCCAACATCAAATTCTAAATCTTTCCTCCTCTTATCTGTATATGACTTCTGTTAGTCTTAGACAACCTTCATTCTTTGCCGAACCAAAGCGATAATCCCCATGGACCCACGGATAAGGTCTGGTCTAAGTAAAACCTTGTTGGTAGTTTCCCATCAACAAGTTGGCGATTTTCACGTCCGCCTATACAAAGCTTCATAAGGGGTCATGCCAATCGTCGCTTGGTATCTGTTATTGTACGAAAATTCAACCAAAGGTAAGTGCAGCTCCCATGCTCCTTTGAAATCAACTATGCAAATTATGAGCAAATCCTACAAAACTCTATTGACTCTCTCTATCTAGTTGTCTGTCTGCGAATGATAGGATGTACTCAAACTCAGAGCCATTCCCAAAGCTTCTTGAAGACTCTTCCAAAATTTGCTAATAAATAATGGGTCTCTATTACTGACTATAGTAGCTGGAATCCCATGTAGCCTAACAATCTCTTAACATACAACTGAGCTAACAAGGCAACAATTTTGTTCTTCTTGATGGGAATAAAATGGGAACTCTTCATTAATCGATCCACTATCACCTAAATGGCTTCATTCCCCTTTTTACTCCTAGTATGCCCATCAATAAAGTCTATAGAAATTTGTTCCCATTTCCAAGTGGGAATTTCCAAGGGTAACAAAAGTCCTCCAGGTTTTACTTGCTCCGCCTTCACTCTTTGACAAGTTAAAAACCTCAAAACAAACTCTACCATGTCTCTTTTCATTCCTACCCAATAAAAGCTTCTCTTCATGTCCTTAAACATTTTGTCAGCTCCGGGGTGTACGGTCATCCTCGACCTATGGCATTCTTCTAGAATATCCTTCCTAATATTCACAATACTAGGGACACAAATCCAACCATCTCTCCTTAAGATACTACTACCATCAACAGAATATCTATTAGAATGAGGGAAAGATTCTCCCCTACATTTTTTTTCTTTAACACCTTTAACTCATCATCATGGTCTTGCTCACTCTTGATCCACTCCATTAGAACTGGCCTTATCTCCATAGCTCCAAGAAATCCTTGAGCTGTCTCATATGGTGGTTGCAAATTGAAACTAGAGAGAAACTCTATCTGTCTTCATCCGGTGATAGCACTAAGGACAACATGCTTTCGACTCAAAGCATCGGCCATGACGTTACTCATCCCAGGAGTATACAAGATGGTAAAATTAAAAGATGCAAGGTATTACATCCATCTCTACTTTTGAAGGTTAATATCTCTCTGATAAAACAAATACCTAAGAGACTTGTGATTAGCGAACAACTCAAACTTCTCTCAAAGAAGATAATGCCTCCACGTCTTAAAGGAAAAAACCACTACCGCTAATTCCAAATTATGGATGGGGTACTTGTTATCATGGTCCTTGAGCAGTTTGCTTTCGTAGGCAACTGCTCTACCTTCCTTTATGAGTACCGCTCCTAAATTGGTCTCACATGCATCCGTAAAAATAGTGAACATCTTGTTTCCATCCGGGATAATAAGAATGAATGCACTTGTGAGAGATTCCTTCAACCTCTTAAAAGAAATTCCACATTTCTCAGTCCACACAAATTTATGATCTTTTTTCATCAGTTGGGTTAAAGGGATTACAATATTTGCAAAGTCCTTAATAAATTTCTAATAATAGCTTATTAACCCAAGGAAACTCCTTACCTTTGTCGCATTGCAAGGTATCTTCCACTCTTGGACTGCCTCTACCTTCGTTGGGTTTACTGCTAATCCCTTTCCCAAAACAATATGCCCTAGAAACTTAACTTCTTCCTTCCAAAAGTGGCATTTCTATAATTTAGCTTTAAGTTGGTTCTAGAATTCCTATAACCCTTCTCAAGTGATCCTCATGTTTCTTATGGTCCTTGGAAAAGATGATGATATCACCCACAAACACTACCACAATCTTATTGAATATCCTCAAAATACCCTACTCATAAGGTCTAAAAAGAAAATGAGGGCACTTGTTAAACAAAAAGACATAATCTCCCATTCGAACCATCTGTTTGGTGTCTTAAATGCGGTCTTGGGATTATTCTCTTCCGAAATCCTTAACTGGTGAAATCCAGTATCTAAGTCTAACTGGGAAAATATTCGGGCTCTTCCCAAATGGTCAAACAAGTCGTCAATCCTTGGTAAGGGATACTTGTTTTTCTTAGTCAACTTGTTAAGTTCCCTATAATCCACGTATAATCTTTAAGATCTATTAGACTTTGTGGAAAACACTACTGGTGCACCCCATTCAGAGGTACTCCTACGAATGAACCCTTTTTGCAATAATTTCATGAATTGTTTGTCAAGTTCTCTCCTTTCCTTAGGAGCCATGTGCCTCAAAGGCAATGTTGTAGGCCTCGCATCCTTCTCGAGGTCTGTTTACAGTCGCTATTACCAGTCATTATTTTCTCAGTCTTGATTATAACTTTGAGTCTCATTGTTGATTATTATTGTTTATAGGTACATCAACATTTCTGGCGAACTCAGCAATAGCAGCACTAGTTTATGATATTTGTTAGATAGTTCAGTTGTTTATTGTGTTTGTTTATTTCAGTTGTTTATGGTACTTTAGCTGCAGCACTATTATGACATTGTTTATGGTAGTTCATTTTTTAAATGTATGGCTAACTTTTTGTCTTGACGCTACTGTTTGGTTATGACATAGTCATGTTTATGTATTTTGTGGTTCTTCTAATATGTACATGTATATGTATCTTGTGTTCGTTTAATATGTTATGTTGAAATGTGTATGTGTTTGTTTATTACGTTATTATTTTTTGTAGCATTCGAAAATCGCTACAAAACCAGTAACTATAGTAACCCAATACCTTGTCAGTGGCATTTGAGAAACGCTGCATGAAAAATGCTGCAAAAATAGTAACTAGTAAACGAACACCTTTTCGGTGGCGTTTTAGAAATACTTCAAAAAATAACTTTTGTATCGTTTAAAAAATTCTACCAAAAATATATTTATAGTGGCATTTGTCAGATCTACAACAAAAAATCAAGGATTTTTTGTCTTGCGCTACCAATACTTTTAGTGGCATTTTTTGTATGCTACCAAAAAATGATTTTTCTTGTAGTTTGTATCTTTTGATCTAGATTCTTAATAGTTTCATTTAAAAAAATTCTTTTCTTGCTTTTTAACTTTAGAGCAGCTTGCCAAATGAGATCTCTCAGTCTTGTCTTGCTTCAGTCTTTCTTCCTCTTGAACACAATATGAAATGAGCTCATTAATAATCCATATGATGACCTAAATTTTTAGTCAATTTAAAATATTGTTTTAAATAAATATAAAGGGGATTTTAAATGGTTAAATATAAAATCAGGACCTAAAAACTATTGGAAATGACTTCTAAATTTATTTTATATTATAAAATAGTTCAAATAAAGTTATCGGATTTTTAAAATGTTCATTAAAAACAACATTTTGAAAATCGATAATTCAATGCTATTTTAAAAGCCTAAAAGTAGACACTTGGCAGACAATTTCGGAATTTGACGAAACCAAATTTATTGGATCTTTAAAGTTAAATTATTATAAAGTACTAAATTTCAAGTCAATCAAAGTTAGTGTGTGAGCGTGCGTAATATAAACACAAGTCGAAAAACCAGTTAAAATCCAATAATAACATAGAGAAAAAGGCCATTTTGCAAACAGACTCGAAATATGACGAAACTGGGACCGTTAGAACTGTATTTGTGAAACATAACAGAGTTTCAAATTTCGTAGCAATTAAAGTTAGTATGTGGTCATACGAGTAGAAACAAGAAGATGTAGTGTAATTAAATTAACTAAAAAACAACATTAAATGAAAATGTGCTTTCTATGAGGTGTCACTCCATCTTCCTAGAATGCCGACACCTCACCAATCCAAGTGTCCCTTCATTTTCTACAAAAGAGGACCTACCCTTCTCATTTCTCCCCCTTTCTCCTTCTTCCTTCCTCCATTTCTCCTCCTTCCTCCCCCTCCCCCCCCCCTTCCGTTGATCCTACATCCCCCCAAGGCCACCGCCACATCCTTCCAGCCACCACTACCGGCGTAGGCAGCCCTCACCTCCCCTTGGCCCCACCAAGCCCCTATCTCAATTAAAACTCCTTTTAGCTCTCTTTAGATTTGTTTACACCATATAACCTAGCTTTCACCACCATCATCACCTCCCCACCCTCCCCCCACTACCATGTCACCAAATCGTGGGCCCCTTAGGCTGTGAGCCCCTTAAATCCCTAAAAATCCCACCTTTTCTTCTTAAAACTCTTAAAGATCCAATCTTTCCTCTTTAAACCCAATTTATAACATATGTATACATACATACGGTGACTACATAAGCGTATTTGATGTGTATGTTGTTCGTTTGGTTGCTAGCAAGCTTTTGGAGTGGTAAAAAACCTTGCTTTAAAAGTTAGATGGAATGGAAAGCAATGGCGAGCAATTATAGATCACGTTTGAATAATATGTTTCATATATGCTTATTGATGATATGTATTTGAAATACAGGTGAATTATATGCATATGTAGTTAATGTTGAATGTGGTTAGTGTATGTATATGAATTATTGAAGTTGGATAGTAATTTCTATGTTAACATATGTGAATTGAAGTTGAAACCATAAATAAAAAGGTTGGGTGAATTGGATGATAACTTGATTGCAATGTTGCATGTATATTGGTTAGAAAAAAATATTTGCACGCTACATTAGGGTGGCTAACTGAATTAGCGATTAACAATGGGGTTTGGATAATTTACCGTATCCAAAAAGACATATAGATGTAGTGAAAATTGTAGTTTTGAAACAATTACTTGAGTAATAGTTATATGGAATGAATAGTAAATGTAACAACCCGCCCGAAATGGGCCTAAATTTCAACTCAGAAAAGGCGCATCGAAACTTAGAGCCACTTTAAATGGGTCATAGGTTCCTGTAAGGATTACATTTGCACAGATAATAATAACATATACTTCTAATGGGAATCTCATACAACGGAAAGAAAATATAATATTCAAATAAGATTTAACATTATTTCAAAATCTCAGAAATACAATAGTCACAGTTACATTTATTCAAAAGGTACATCAAATAGTTAAATCTCATAAGATTCCAAAAGAAGTATGATAACTGCTAATAATATCATAATAACTTCGTCTTCTCCATCGGCTTCAATCATGACTTCATCCATGGATTTTACTCCATCTACAGACCTGTTGGATGTTAAGGAGAGGGGATCAGAACATAAAGTTTTGTGTGACTGAAATATAGTGTTATTTAGTGTCCATACCCAATATTTTTAGTAGGTTACATATGTCAAGGTATGTCTACGCAGCACACAACAAACACCAAATTTCTAACCAATGGGGTGGATATCCAAGTCAATAACACACTAGTGTTTTTAGGGTAAGGACCCAATGAGGTGACATTCTCAGACACTTATGGCCCTATTAAAGGTGGATTCTTACGATCTCCTATAACCCTGAGGCGGACCCTTAGCCCTTTCAGACCCCATCCTAGTACGTCAACGTTCTTAAGTCTATTCTCTCATTTGTAATATGAGAAGTAGTATTGCGAACGTTACTACTTAACTGATATGACCCGGTAGGACACCTGTGTCGATTAAGACTTCCCTTAGACAGTTGGTGAGCATGCAATGGCTACATTTTTTCAATTATCAATCTACCCCCAGTTAAGCCCTTATAAGCTTTTAGAAGAAGTGGACATCCCATTGAACTACCCTAATCTGTTACCGTTTTATGCCTAACAACTTTTAAAGGGGGACCCAAAGACCTACCTTAATTCTAATAAGGGTGGGTCCCATGATTTTGGTTCCTCTCCAAGGAATAATCCTTCGGAGGGATCCTAGTTCTAACCACTTAAGACCCAAACTAGATAAAAAGGTGAGTCAGCCACTTAAGACCTTCTCAAGGCGTAGTAAACCTATCTTTTTTTCACACATCAGACTTATATTTATATATATACACACTAGACCTCTCACGTTAAATCGTATACCTGTAGGTGTTGGATATGCTGGTCGGTTCCGGGCAAGCTTCTACTACAAGTCAATTTAACCTTATGTCCAGTGTACTAAGTTTATGAATAGCCCATGGCACCTAGACATCTCACATTAGTTGGGCCTACTTATGGTTGCTGGACTTGCCGGTCGGTTCTAGGCAGGCTTCTACCATGAATGGAAACTAATCTTGTGTCCATGTGTCACTTATATATATATACATATATATAAAGCCATTCTATATATACGCACACATAAGCAAACAAATATATATATGTATATTTGTTAAGGGGACATTTCAAATTCGAATTCTAACTTAATCACATTTATTACATTAACACAAAATTAATTACGTTGATTACGTTTATATAAGTAAAATAATAATAGTGCCTAATTAACGTAAACATTCGTATAAATGGGGAGATGTTCTATTAAGGTGGAAAATTGTCAATTTATCCAATTTAAGGCATATAAGTTAGATTTTTCCATATTTTTACTACTACAACATAGGCATGATGGCATAATGAACATATACAAATAGCAGTGAATGGAAAACTTATATACATAACAATAAATTTGTATCCTAGGCATGTAGAAATGATTTCAATACTGAATTAAAATAGAGCGTTACATACACCTACATATGTATGTTTATAATTCATATTTCACCCAATTCACCTGGTTTGGTGTTATGCACATAAAAATGTTTACCTTTGACTTATTTCAATTGTGAATGCGTTTAGATCCAATATAAGATCCATACCCAATTCAAACCATGAAACATTCAAATTCAAACCTTTTTAGGATACAATCTAATGATAATAAAGGTGGATCACATAAAATATAAATAATAGCATGGCACTCATATTTACTTTTAATCCAATACAAAAACCACAATTCGACATACCCAATTCATCATGACGATTTCATACATAATTACAAGATAGAAGATTTTGGGATTCTCATGTTCATATTATCGAATATCCAAATCTTCCTAGGCATATCAATTCATGTGACAAACTATTAAAACCATGAATATGCCTTTAAGAAAAACTAGATTCCACTCACAAATTAGGCGGAGATGTGGTAGAATTGCAAGATTAGCAACGATTCTTAATGTTTAAGCAAGCTCTGATTATCCACCTAAAGATATACATATAAGAAACATACAATTAGAGTCTTATACATATATGTTTATGCTAAATTCTGAAATCTTAAACTTATATAAATTGAAACAGAGAGATCTAGAGTAGAGTTAGAGAAGTAGAAGAAACCTTAACCCTGTTCTCTTTGTTTTTCTATGGAATTCAGCAGCATAGAGGCGGAGATGTAGAATGATTAGGGTTTCTAGTGTGTTGTTTGAGGGGTTATTTATGCTTGCTCGTGTGAGTGTGAGCCATCGGATTAATAAAAATTAATCCAAGCCTTCCATATAAATATAAACTCTTAGAAAACCCTCATCCACGTAGGCCGATTGGGTCTTCCAGACGCCTAGCGATCGACCGGTGTTCGACACCCCTTAAGGGGGAGTGGTAAACCCCTTTGGGGCTGGGACGCCCAATTTTGTTGTGTTGC
Source organism: Allium sativum (assembly GCA_030737875.1). Classification (NCBI taxonomy): domain Eukaryota; kingdom Viridiplantae; phylum Streptophyta; class Magnoliopsida; order Asparagales; family Amaryllidaceae; genus Allium; species Allium sativum. The sequence goes on from CM060909.1 coordinate 472,281,283, forward strand.
TGAGCTGTTTATTTTATTAATTACGTTCTTAATTTGCTTTATTCTTTTCCATATTTCCGATATACACTGTCCCCTAGATCTTATCTCGAAATTCCAATTTTGAATTTCCCCCTTTTATTTTAATTTATAATTTGGACAATATATATAATATTTACATAATTGTATATATATATATATATATATATATTCTACGTACACTATCCAAATTCATTTGTTCATAACTTCTTCATACATTAACTGTTTTTAGCATATTAAATATGAAAACGATTCAGAATTTCGCCACGAATCCAAATAAAAGAGTTTCATTGCCAAATTCCTAAAGCTGCAAAATCTCATTTTTCAGCCATATTATTTAACTGCTTGTTTTTAATTATTTATTAATACTTATGAATTTTACGGGGTGTTACATTCTCCGACCTTAAAATGGATTTCGTCCCGAAATCTGTTTAAGGGGTTAAAAATACAACTCGTTTGAAACGTCTATGTTGTACACCCATGTTATTTATAATTCATCCATATGCATCTATGACTCGAAGTGATTATGAACTGCAAACCCACTAAAGTAAGCTCTACCCTAGCATGTGAGTGTAATAAGTGATGCAATTTGTATGCAACCAACCAAAATATACATATATTTCTACATGAGTGCTCAGTGCAACGGTGTTGCATCCATTTCCTAACATCCAATCTAGTAATCATGATGCAGCCATAAACAATATTTTAAGGAAAATTTTACCCATGAAAAGCTCTGGGTGATTCTTTCTCATCTTATCCTCGGCTTCCCATGTGCTTTCTGCAGGGTCATTTCCCCATTTTACTCGGACGAGGCGAATGGTTTTAATATGGAGTCTCTTGATTCCATGCTCTACAATCCCTACAGTGGAACAGGGCACCCTGGACTCCCACTCGAGTTTCTTTATGTCCCCAATTTCATCAAGCTCGAGTTTGATAGCAGAATCATGAAGGCAATTCCTTAGATGAGATATATGAAAAACATTATGGATTCCCGATAGACGCTCTAGGAGATCCACTCGATAGGCCAAGGATCCTATCTTCTTAATGACACTAAAAGGCTCAATAAATCTGGGAGCCAACTTCCCAGTTTTCCCAAAATGAACAATTTTCTTAGGAGGGGATTTTTTTTGGATACCAAGTCTCAAACATTAAATTTTAGTTCCCTCCTACGCTTATCGACATACAGTTTCTGGTGGTCTTGGGTTGCCTTCATTCTCTGCCTGATAAGAGATATCTCCTTCGTGGATTCACGAATGAAGTTTGGTCAAGTATAGCCTTGTTGGTAGTTTCCCACCAACAAATTGGCGATTTGCATGGCCTCCGTATAGCGTCGAAAAGGGCCATACCAATTGTCGCTTGAAAATTGTTATTATATGTGAACTCCACAGGCGGTAGATGCTGCTCCTAAACTCCTCCAAAGTCGATGACACAAGCTCTGAGCAAGTCTTCTAAGATTATGTTTACTATGTCTGTCCATCGGTCTACGGATGATAAGCCGTGCTTAAGTTAAGGGTCGTCCCCAAAGGTGCTTGTAGGCTTCTCCAAAATTCGCTTGTGAATAAGGGATATCTATCACTCATGATACTTGATGGAATACCATGGAGTCTGACTATCTCTTTGACATATAATTGGGCTAACGAGGCTATAGTCCTTGTCTTCTTGACTGGTATGAAATAGGCGCTTTTGGTTAAACGGTCTGCAACAACCCCGTTGGCTTCATTATCATTTCGGCTTATAGGAAGTCCATCTATAAAGTCCATGGAAATATGATCCCACCTCCACGTGGGGATCTCTAAAGGTAACAATCATCCTCCGTGCTTCCCTCGCTCCGCCTTGACTTTTTGGCATGTTAAACATTTGGCCATGAACTCGGTATGTCTCTCTATATTCTGATGATGTGTCCACATCATCATTATTTATGTTCGAGTTTCGAATGTGTGATATCTATATATTTCCATTAACTGGTGTGAGAACCAAAACTAGGTAGGTTTATCGTTGTGATTTGGCATCAAAAACATGATTTTCTGTATATGTATCAAAATTATTAATTTGAAACGTTAATTCACTAATTGATCGTTGTGTTGTTTGATTATTGGTTTTAAATTTTGAACCATTTAGCCTAATGGAACCGAATATTGAACTGTATTGAAAAATGATTATAATTGCATGCATATACATGTATATCCATTGAACAGGTCATAGCAAGGAGGCTAAAGCAGAGGAATAAAATTGTTTGCCCGACAAATAGGTACATGTTTATTGTATTTCTTGGGGATTTGATGATTTTATGAGCCGATTGGCTAGCCGCTTGGCTTTTTCTTTTTCTTTTGGATTGGTAAGGGCCATGGGAGGCTATTTGAAATATCCTGAAGCTCCCGGTGCAGGGGAGGTTATGGCAAAAAATTTCAAAAATTTAGGGTGTTAGCCAAATTTTTGAAAAATTTGAAAAGTTCTTAGAAACTGAAAAGTTGAAGAACTTAAGCCGTAAAGAAAATAATGGAAGTTGAGTTGGTTTGTAAAACAACTTTCAGCTTCGTTCCTTTTCGGGGACGAAAAGTTTTAAGTGGGGGAGATTGTAACAACCTAGAAATTCTGAGCCAATTTAAAAATTTTTATTTTGGCGATTTTAATGAATTTTGAATATTTAAAATGAATTATTTTTAATAACAACGACGGGAAATTTATTTTGAATAGAATTAGAAGTATATATTTATATAGATCGTCGTTAGAATATAAATATTTATTTTTAAATATAAAAGGAATTGAAAATGGCGCGGTAGTTCGAAAATTCGATTTCAAATTTCAAATGAATGTACAGGATTCAAATTAAACCAGATTTTAGCAAATAGAAAAAAATTAGAATCTATTTGAGAATACCTTTCCAACGAATCCAAAAAGTCAAAATTTCATAGCAGGAATAAAAGTTATGCCCAGTTGAAAATTCAGAATAGTCGCTTTGGAATTCTGGCCCTCAAAAATGGAAATTTTGCAAACGACCTCTGTTTTCGACGAAACCACTTTTGTTAGATCTGGGATGTTGAATTATTGCTAGATTCCAAAATTCATAATTTTTCGAATCAATATGTGAGCGTGGCGAAGTAAAACAATTTTTAACAGATTCAGTCAATTTCGATCGATCAGAAAATGGTCATTTTTCAAACGATCTCAGAATTTGACGAAATTAGTTCTGTTAGAACCATATCGTCAATGCGAAGCTAGAAAACAGTTTTCGGGAATTTTTAGAGTCCGTAAGTGGCCCCGATAAATTGAAATGTGCATTCAAATTCAATATATAGATTTATATTTTGATTTTGACGGAAACTGATCGAAATGATCGAATCAGCTTACGATACATATCCCATTGTGTTCGGAATGGGGGTAATTAGCTTGGGACGACGGTCAGTGGATTCGATTTCGAGTTTGAAATAAAAAGTTGCTTTTGAAAGTTGAAAATAATAAAAAAAAAATATTGATATAAACACCCTCCTCCCTTTATTCTTCTTCCCCTTGGTCAACCCCTCCCCGTTCAAAATCATTTCAGAAAAGAAAAAGAAAAAAAAAAGAGAAAAAGGCGCTTGCGCTCCTCAATCCACCTCCGCCATCGACCGCCGCATCCACCTCCGCGCCCCCCCTTCTCCACAGCTCTGACGCCTTCGTCTCTTCTCCTCCCTCCTCTCTCCATCGCGAGATCCGCACCCCCCTCTTCCCCCAAAACCCTAACCACACAATTTCCGCCGCCCAGGCACCCACCGCACCACCAGGAGTCGCGAAGCACACCTCCCCCTCCTTAACCACAGACGCAACCCCCCCTCTCTGCCGAATTTGAACTGTAAGTTTTTTTTATTACTTCCTTTTTTTAGCTTGACCTAGGTAAGTAATTTGTTTTAGGTTAGGATTCTCTAAAGGATTAGATTTTTTATTTTTTTTAAAGATAAAAATATGATTTTTGTATTATAGAAAGATTAAAAATATGATTTTTATATTATAGAAAGATTAAAAATATGATCTCCTTATATAAAGAAGTGATCTTTATTATATTTAACATGGTATATACAAAAAATTAGATTTTTTGTTATGTAAAGATATGATCTTTATACATGTAGCGATGAAGTAAAAGTGTGATTTTTACCATATAGAGATTTTGTTTTTACAAGAGGAAAGATTGGATTTTTTATCGCTTGGAAGTTGTGATTTTTATAAGGCAAACGAAGGGATAAAGTTACGATTTTTATCTATGTGATGAAACGATATAAATATGATTTTTTCTAGGTAGAGTTGAACTAAAAATATAATCTTCATATACATAGTAGCATTTTAAAATTATGATTTTTATTTAATAGAGAATATAAAAATGTGATTTTTATATATGTAGCGAACACGGACGACGAAAATGACAAAAAGCGAGCACAGCGAAGATTTTCTACATATGAAGAGTCATGGCGTTTGGTTTAGCTATCGGTGAGAACTTCTCACTTTAATTCTTGTTCTCTAGGTAAAATATATTCTAGGATGTAGACGGTGCTTAGCAGCACCCGACACCCATTGTCCACAGACCATGGACGACTTGTTTGATTTTGTTGTATGGTGAAAATTGATTATGATGTGAAATGAATGGAAATATATTCATGTGTTGAAATAAATTATTTATCGTTAAAAATATAAATTTAACGTGAATGTGAATAAATAAATATTCATTTACCAATCGAACGATTTGTTTATGTACACCCATTTGACTGATATTTATTGGGACGATAAATTTTACACATCACCCAACTGCACAAATACTATTCTGTGTTTGTTGATTTGAAACCCCACACGGGTGTTGGGATGATATTTAGCGTACACTAATCCCAATTATTTAGTTGTATGTCGATCGATTGGTTGACAGACTGTGTAAGCATTAATTATTTATATTTAATGCTTATGCAGTTGTGTGGTGCACTTTGGATGATGTTTGATTATTTATCATTGCTATTATATACATGTGTTGTATGGAATTCATATAATGAACATTATATGGTAATTGATTGGGCCTCATTCCAATTTGGAAAATAAAGAATATTATAAAATAAAGATTCATGTGTTGAAAAGAATATATAGTCATGTGTTGACAATAATCATGTGTTGAGAATATTCATGTGTTGAAAATATTCATGTGTTGAATAAAATATTTATACAATAAAATTCACATTTTTATTGTAAGTAAGAATTAATAAATATTCATGTATTGAATAAAATATATATTCATGTGTTGAAGAAAATATTCCTTTGTTGAATAGAATAACGAAGTTATTGAAATATATAAAGCAGTGTTGATTAGATTTGCGCCATTGTGACGCAAACGATATTTATATCAATTATATTCGTTTTTATAATGAATATAGAAAAGGAAGTGATTTCAAAATATAATGTTTTGAAAATATTATCATTTATATATTAATGATGTGGAATATTCAATTTTGATTCAAAATTGAATATGAAGTTGAAATTGTTTTGAAAACGAATTTAAAACGATTTATAAAATACGTTTTGAATTGAAATCAACGAAATATATATAATATATTATATATATATATATTAAATGGCCTGAATAGAAGGCGCCGCGCCGCGGCAGTTCGCGAATTTCGACCATTGACTTCGAATTGACGTTACGGGAGATTCGACCGTCGGATACTCCTGAAACCAGAACCGTTGGGTTCGTATCGAAAAGAGCTTTCCAATGAATATAAAAGATTTGAAATATAATGGCTGGATTTGGAATTATGTCCAAATCAAATTTGGAAAAGTCCTTGTAAGTGTAGTTCGACGACCGTTATTGGAAATCGACTGTACGGGCCTTGATAAAATTATTAAAAATATCAATAATTTGTGTAAAATCATAATAACTGATTTTGAAAGAACTGGGATGAAAATCCCATATTTAAAAAGGATTAAAATATATTTTTATCGAAATGAACTAGTTATGAACTAGAATTATAATCCAATGTTTTTGAATAAATAAATTGGATTTGAAGTGGTTTTAAAATAATCAGAATTTCCAATATGTGAATTGAAATGGATTTAAATCGATATTATCTTTGGAATATTTCGATGTTGGATTTCGTGATTATACAGATATGGTTGTGGAAAATTTGAAAGATATATTTATATCGTTATTTCCAATACAATATTTGTTGGTTTCAGAATTTGATATTGAATATAAGCCAATATATTTTCTATTCAGAGCCTTGTATTTAATATCAAATGGGATTTTGGGTTCGTCGTGAATGGTGTCTTAAATAACGCTGTTCTTGAGCCAAGTTTAGAAAAGAATAAATCTTTTAATTAATATTTAGTGAAACTGTCCAGTTAATTAGTATTTAATTGGAATTGAATTTAAAATTGGTTTTTGGGTTTTATCGTGAGCGGTGTTTTGAATAACACCTGTTCTTTAACTCGATTAACAATGGAATGTGATTTTGGGTTTATCGTGAATCGTGTTTTAGATGACATTGGTTCTTTAATCCAGTTAAAGGCAAGATATTGATTTTTGGGAAGATTAAAACCAAGTGGAGTTTTAATGAATCTTTAATTAGATTAAAGTGATCGAGAATGGAGTATCACCAGTTTTGCTCCAAAGCGATAGTTAAATCTTTAATTAGATTTGAACGTGAAATGGTAATTAATATTTACCGATAACACCGTGGTGTTAGATATGGAGTATTACCAGTTTTGCTCCATTGGATGAATAGGTTGGGATTGAGAAATAAAATAAATAATTACTTCGGTGTGGTTCGCTAATCCCGACTAGTTTGGAAAACCTTAACATGGTTTGAAATGATATCCAAAGGAAGATTAAAGAATAAATTTAGAAGAATTTATCTTTCATAAAATTAATGGGAACCTTTCCCTAAGAATATGAAAATATGAATAAAAGAATATTCTGAATTGTAATGAGGCGTATGTTGTGTTTGTGTAGCACTTATTTATTATATATGCTGGTTATTCAGAAAGGCCGGGTTTATACCCAATCTGAATAACCGATTCGACGATATGTCAAAGGTGAAGATGGTGGTTGAAGACCGGGGGTCTTCACGTCGTTTGGTTGATTCCTGACAATCTTGATTGGGATGTACACCCAAGATGAGGGAATAAGTTGGAGATCGTCCAGGCGTACTTGGAGATCGACGGATATGCGAGGAATAAGGTTCCTCCAGTTTCGTTCAGACCCAGAACGAACTTGTAAATGGACTGTGTGTCTGACATTGGATTTTATTCTGTGTGATTGATTTCTATTAAATATATATCTGTTTGGCGACGGAGAATTTATTCTCTTGCTTAACGCCCTTCTCTGAGACGTACGAGCTTAGAGGTTATATATCGATAGATATCAGTCGCATGGCATGAATTGCCTGTGTGGCACGCCTAAGTGGCAAATGATCAAGGCTTTTGTTGAAAAGAAAAGTCTTGTGGTTGATGACCAAAGCACGGCCTATGTGGCACAGCTTTGTGTATAGCGTTAATTCGTGAGCCTCACACCTCGGTATGAGTCAAAAACGGGATAGTGACTGCAGGGAGAGCACGACGTTTCTTTCTAGCTATAGTTGATGTTAGTGACCTACCAGCCCTGCCATTTATATACTTTTTACCTATGTGGTTGTTAGATGCGAGGAGCCTCGGATATAGGTCCTATAAGAGCGGGAAACGTGTGTTCAGGAATAACTAATCCTCAAAATTAAGAGAGGACCGGCCCTGAAGATCCAGGATCGCTGTGTGTGGTCCTGAGACATTTGCTAGAGTGTCTCGAACGAGGAAGAGCTTGCCCCTTGCCTCGACTCATGACGGAAATCCAATTTCCAATACGTGACATTCGGTTTTGTTTGTAGAGCCTAGTATGGCGACATAGTAGCATGGGATACTATGCCGTCTATGATTGATACATTTATATTCGAAGTTGTTTTTGACACTATACACTTATAATAGTATCAAATGATTTGTTTTAAACGTACCAAGCATTCTTTGGCTATTATAAAGTAAAACCCTATCCTTCAGCTTGCGTTGCATTGTGTGATGGGACCTGGGTCTTATAATAGCTTCATTTTTCTATATCTAGCATTGCGCTGTTTGTTTTATGCACCGGTATTCTTGGGAGGAAACCTGTTCCGTGTTATACGGCGTGGTCCCTTGATTTACCTAACTTTAAAAATAAAGATTAATAACTGTTTTAGTTCTCACACCAGTCACATGACTGACCTGAGTTTATTGTTTTAACCTAAACCCTGGGTGCCCTTATTTTCGACACGAACAACTAGTAGTTGGGTTTTGCAGATTTATATTCACAGGATCCTAGTTTACAGCTAGAACGATACTCGGAAAGCTCTGTATCCGTGTATTTATTTCAGTTGTGCTTTGTATTATTTTTCCGCTGCTATGTATTTAAATGTAATTTAAATCTCTGATATTTATCAATGTGTAATATTTATTCATACTCTGTATATTATTTATTCTGATGGAATTGTTGTAAATAACAATGAAATGTTCTTCTATTTGTGTTCCGATGTGTGTTGTCCTCAAAGCAATTCGTTCTTTCCTTACCGGGGAAGTTACGAGTCGCTTCACTCTTTGTCAATGTCTTGTGTGCTTTGGACTCTTTCTCTTAGGGTAGGTCTAATTATCATATCCCCGAGAAAACCATTAGAAGTGGTTGGTGAGGGTTGCAAATTATAATTTACGAGGAACTCTAACTGTTTCCATTCTGAGATCGCATTCAAAGTCGCAGGTTTCCTACTTAAAGCATCCGCCACAACATTCCCTTTGCCTGGGGTATACTGAATCGTAAAGTCAAATGAGGCAATGTATTCCATCCATCTTTGTTGTCTCAAGTATAGGTCACATTTAGAAAATAAATACTTGTAATGACCCGCATCGGCTGAGGTATTATAATTAATTTATTCAATTATTTAAAAGGTGATTAAAAAGGATTTCATGGTGGTTTAATTAAATAATGGTGAATATTTAATTAAAATAATAAATTAAATAATATATTTAATTCTGAAATAATCAGAATTGGCTGAAATGGCGATATGGTGTGAACTGGATCATCTGTGATATTTAATTCAGTTTAGAATTGAATTAGAACAACGAATATATTATTTGAACGACTGTTTGAACGTATAATTATATTATAATTAAAAACGAGCTTGAAATGGCGCTGTAGTTCGTAATTTGGTGATTTGAACTTCAACTGAATGTACAGGATTCGTTTTAAGCCGGATTTCTGTGGAGCTGGTGGAGTATATCTTTCTAGTGGAAGAGAAAAATCCGGATTTCGTTGTGTAGATTTTGAGATATGTCCAAATCAAATTTTAGAAAAGTCGCTGTGGAATTCCTTTATAATTTATAAAGGAATTATTTATATTTTAAAAAGGAATTTCAAAAATAAATTGAATATCGGGTTGACCCAGATTTGAAATATCGAGTTGTAAATCCCATTGGAGTCGTATAATATTCCACTGTGGATATATATACAATAATATTAATTTATTTATATTAAATTTAATTATATTTAAATATTTAAATAGGCTATTTAGAGCTTTAAAAATAGCCACTTTTGCAAACGAAGTCGGACTTCGTCGAAACTTATTTTGTTGGATCTGCAACATCAAATTATTGTTAGATTCCAAGTTTCATGATTTTTAGAGTCACTGTGTGGCCGTATGGATTTTTAGAGTGAAAAACAGTCGATATTCTAACAGTTAAAAATACGCTGTGTAAGCATACGGAGTCGGAATTCGACGAAACCAGTTTTGTTGGGACCATAATGTCAAACTCTAGCTGCACGTTTAGTTTGGTGATTTTTGGGTATCGCATGTGATCGCGGGGATTTTTAAGGACGAGAGGCAAGCATAAAATAGAGAAAATAAAATAGAAAAATAAAAATAAAAATAAAAATATCCCATTTCCTTTCCGTGGTCAAAAGCAATCCACGCACTCACATCTCTCAACCACAAGCGCTACCAAACCCCAACGCATGTATAAGAACAGCTGAACATCATTCACACAGAAAAGTTCGATCAAAATAAAAAATCAATACAAACCAAATATAATTCTATAAATTCCAATACATATATAGATCGAATCAGTGGATGATGCTCTTCAATTCTGTCCTACTGTTGTGGAGTTCGACGTTCATTGTCTGGGTTGCGATTGTCTTCATAGTGGTTCTAGGGTTCAATCTATAGGGGATTTGGATCATCGATTTGATTTCTAAGTGGTATGGTTGTATTCATGAGGTTGTTTAACACCTTGCCAACGATTTTGGGAAGAATCCGTTCAATTTGATGTCGTGCCTGTTCCTGTAGGTGTCGGAGACGCATGTCGAGGGGAGATCTCGAGTTGGGTGAAAGTAGGATGAGCGGAGAGAGACTCAGATGAGAAGTTCATTGGTATTTTTAGTTTGGCATAACAGTAGAAGGAGGAAGAGAACGAGAAGGAAGAAGGGTTCAAAATGGCTGTGTGGATAGGAGAGGAGCACGACATCAGAATTTGTGGAAGAAAGAAGCAATCGGGTATGAGAAGGTGGAGCGGGTCTGAGGGATTTGGGCCAAGGAATAAGGTTAAGGTCCACTTATTAAAAATCCAAGTTTTTATTTCTATTTAAAAGTGTTCAAACTCCGTAATGGTATAACTTGCTCATATGAAATCAGAATTACGAATCGAAAGTTGCGTTGGGACCGTATGGACGAGAGCTTCACAATGGAGCTGACCGGGAGTGGATCTGAGCTCGTTTGAAATTATGGCGAAATAAACTGTTTGATTCAGATCAAACAACAGTTTATCGTTCTTTAACGATGAACTGCCAAAGTGAGTAAAACTCACCAACTCTGAACAGTTTATAATTTCATGTTGTATTTTTAGAACTGTTAAATATTGGCTGATTGACTATGTGTTGACTGTTTGATTGCACTGCTAGTCAGTTAGTTGAATTTCTATATTGATTCTGTTTAACAGAATATATCATATGGAACTGAAAGTGATGTTGATTTTATTGTATAACATCTGTGGATGCAGGGAAACAGGTTGGAGGAATCCGACAGGATTCCTCAATAGTTATTTTACTGTTTTTCATATATTGTGATATATGATGGAGTTTATAATCTGTGGTTGATTATATGTGTTTGAACGATACTGATCATCGTGATTTGATATGTTGAATACCATAACATACCGAAATATTGATAAGGGAATATTTTCAAAGTGATATTTGAAAATAAAATATTTATAAACGGAATATTTATAAATAAGAAATATTTATAAATTGGAATATTTATAAATAGGAGATATTTAGAAAAAGAAAAAAAACGTTATAAAAAAGGAAACTGTTATAAGAAGGAAAACATTTTAAAGTGGAGAACCGTTACTAAAAGTAAATCTTTTAAAAATGAATAAACGTTGTTACATAAGGAAATCTTTATAAATCGAATATGGTATTCGAAAGGAGTTAAATCGAATATGGTATTCGAAAGTTAGTAAATCGAATTAGTTATTCGAAAGGGGTTAGTCGAGTCGAGTTAGTTGAATAGAGTTAATCGAATATTAGTTATTCGAATAAGAGTTAACCAGTTAGAGTAAAACCATTTGAGTAAACCAGTTAGAGTTAAACCAGTTAGAGTAAAACCATTAGGGTAAACCAGTTAGAGTTAAACAGTTAGTGTTAATCAGTTAAAGTAAATCGATAGAGTTAAATCGAACTAGAGTTATTCAAATGGAGTTTATCGAATATTAGTTATTCGAATAAGAGTTAAACACATAAGGAGTTATCGAATAAAGTAAAAGGAGTTATCGAATATTAGTTATTCGAATAAGAGTTAAATAGAGTTATCAAATATTAGTTATTAGAATAGAGTTAAATGGAGTTAAAGGAATAAATCGAATTTAGTTTATTCGAATGGAATTAAAGGAGTTAATCGAATTTGGTTTATTCGAATAGAGGTAAAGGAGTTATCAACTAGAGTTAAATCAAATAAAGTTAATCCAATAGCGTTAGTCCAATGGAGTTAATTGATAAGGGTCAATTGAACAGAGTAAATTGAATAGAGTTATCGAATATACCTTATCGAAGGAAAGAATTATCGAATAGAGATGATTCGAAAGAGAGTTACGTAAGGAAGTTTGTTAAAGAATTAAAAGGTGAACTTTGTCTATTTCAAGGTTAGAAACGTTGTTCAGTTAAGGTCTGAGAGGTAGTATTACTCCAACTTGATTGACTTCATTTTTAACTAAGGAATTGTTAAGGTTCGATAGTGAAGGATGGTAAAGTGAATTTAGTAATTAAAGGAAATGGTTGAGTTGGCATAGCGATGTTTTATCTAAACATCTGCTTAATCCAAACGTAGGAGTTTTGGAAATGTTTTCCAACCAAGAATCAGAAATGTTTTCTGATATAGAAAACAAGAAATGGAAATGTTTTCCAATGGTAATAACATATATTTTCTAAATATAGAAAATAGCAAATGTTGAATATAGGGAAACAGGAGATGTAAAATGAACTAAAGAGATTAATGTTAAATGATGTTTGTTCGATATAATTTCCATCTGGAAATAGTATCGTTGTTTGCAAACTTGTTTTTCTTTGATAGTTAACTCACAGACTATCGAAGTTTTGACCATTTTAACGTTGTTAATATGGAGAGACCGGTTGGATTATTATCCAAAGAACCACTTTATATTGGCATAAGCGTTGCGAAACATATATGCCAAAGAAAATTGAAGACAGAGTAAAGTGCAAGGGCTATTGTATAAGTCTTAGATAACAGTGCCTAAGATGGATGTACTGAATAGTGCCTTCGGTTCATCCTGTTCCTGGATGACTTGTATGGATGAATGTCTGACAGAGTATTTCCAGAAAGGTCACATACATTGATTTCTTCAACCGTACCAAGAGTGGAAGTGGAGAAGGAAATTTCTTTAGCTAACACGTAATGTACTGTTGTAGACGTCAATTAGTGATTTTCGATGGATCTGACAATGTGGCATTCGAAGTGAATCTGATGCGATGATGAAGCGTAACCTCAAGCCTCATCATCCGGTAAATGACAGAAATCGGGCAGGCAGCATGGCTAAGTCGGTCGCTCCGAAGTAGGGTGTACAATCACCTAATCTAGAGTTTCATTTACTTCTAAAAATCTATTGTTGATGTTGTCCCATTCGGGAAACGGTTGCTGATCCCAACCGTTGGTGATATACATTCGATACACTCAAGCGAAATGAGTGGTCGGTCATGTGTGGCCGGGTTGCAAGATGTTCTTGTTGAACCCAGTGTATTCCTCTCTAGAGGTACACTAGCGAAAGGTGGTTCCATACCTTGTCATTGTTGGAAATCCATTACCCAATACGTGCTTGCGGTTTTGATTGTATACTATATATGTAGAATGTGAGATGAAAGCGTTTCTGCTAAATGATTATTATATTGTGGTTGGTAGACATTATTATAATATCAAAAGGTTTTTGATATAAAGATATTTGGATTCTCATAAGGGAAAAACCCGTTCCGTTATACGGCGTGGTCTTATGAGATATCATTTACCTGCTTGAACTGTTTTAAACTGTTTTACTCATACCAGTCCCATGACTGACCCGGAGTTTATTTTGTTTTGTTTTCTCTAAACTCTTGGGTGCCCAATTTTGTATGGGAAGTCAAGTAGTTAGGAATTTACAGATATACTGGAAGAGCTTGGAGCAGGAGGCTTCAGGATTATATAGCTATAGTTATTTCCGCTGTGTTGTAAGTGCTATACTTGATAATGATATGTATATTCAAGTACAATATTTTATTTCAAAGATATGTTATCTATTATATGTTATTCGTTCCGCTGTGAGGTTCGTGTTACTCTAATGTTGTGTTCTTCTTCTTCTTCTATTCTAAGTTTCTATCTTATCTTTCCTCACCCTCTAATTTCTTTCATTAATGACCGGTATTTTTCGATGTTTGGTTAGTCATCATTGAGTTTATGGCGATAACCAAAGTCGACAAAAACCCGGGTCATTACAATACTTTAGGAATTTATAGTCAGTAAATAGTTCAAACTTCTCCCCGAAGAGATAATTCCTCCATATCTTAAGAGCGAATACAACTGCGGCTAACTCAAGGTCATGCACTGGATATCTTTTCTCTGGATCATTGAGTTGTCTACTAGCATAGGCAACTACTCTTCCTTCTTGCATAAGGACTTCTCCTATACCAGTACCACATGCATCAGTTTAAACAGTAAATGATTTTGAACCGTTGGGTATAATTAGGACTAATGCACTAGTTAATGCTTCCTTTTATTTCTTAAAGGCTCTATTACTTTTATTACTCCAAGTGAACACCAAATTCTTCCTTGTCAATTAGGTTAATGGAGTAGCAATTTTGCGAAGTCTTCAATGAATTTCCTATAATATCCGGCCAATCCAAGGAAACTTCTTACCTTTGTAGCATTTCGAGGTATCCTCCATTCCTTGATTGCGTCGATCTTCGCGGGGTCTACGGCTAAGCCTTTACTCGACATAATATGTCCTAAAAATCTTACTTCTTCCTTCCAAAAATGGCACTTCGAGAATTTTACTTTCAGTTGGTTCTTTCTTAATATCCCCAACACTTGTCTCAAGTGTTCTTCATGCTCTTCACGATCCTTCAAAAATATAAGGATATCATCTACGAAGACTGCCACAATTTTATTTAGAATGCCCCTAAACACTTTACTCATGAGGTCTACAAAGAAAGTGGGTGCATTCCTTAATTCAAAGGGCATAACTTCCCATTGGAACAATCCGCCTGGCTTTCTAAATGCAGTTTTGTCCTTGTTGTCCTCGCAATTCCTAACTGGTGAAATCCACTAGCTAGGTCTAGTTGGGAAAATATTTGGGCTCCTTCCAAGTGGTCAAAAAGGTCAACGATTCTTGGTAAAGGGTACCTATTTTTTTGGTCTATTTAGTAAGTTCCCTATAGTCCACACAAAGTCTCAAAGATCCATCTGCTTTGGTAGCAAATACAACAGGTGCACCCCCATTCTGAAGTACTTCGACGAATAAAAACTTTTTGTAACAACTCTGAAATCTTTTTATCTAACTCCCTTCTTTCCTTGGGCGCCATATGCCTCAAGGGCAGTGCTACAAGTCTAGTGTCCTTCTCTAGGTCAATACAAATGGAGATTTCCCTGTGGGAGTGGAAGCCATGTGACTTCCTCGAAGACATCCAAAAACTCACAAACTATAGGGACCGATGATGGTCTTTCAGAACTAGGAGAATAGGAATATAATAAAGCTTTGTCCTTGTTTCTAACATTATAAGGAATATTTAGGTTGCGTCCTCCTCGGCTCTTAAGACGAACAGTCTCTTACCACAATCCAGGAC
The DNA here is from genome assembly GCA_030737875.1 of Allium sativum. Taxonomy (NCBI): domain Eukaryota; kingdom Viridiplantae; phylum Streptophyta; class Magnoliopsida; order Asparagales; family Amaryllidaceae; genus Allium; species Allium sativum. Next base: position 472,296,671 of record CM060909.1, read on the forward strand.
GACCCCATAAAACGGTAGCCATCCATACCTAAGATAAGGTCATACCCTATAAAATCCAACGCATACGCTTTACAATGGAACTCGACATTGTCGACCTCCAATACTAGGTCTTTACACAACAACTAAAGATACTTCGATCCTCCGATAGGGTTGGCCACCTCTATCGCATTATCCGAGATGGATATAGAAAGGTTCAACTTATTTACTAATCGCTTAGAGATAAAACAATGGGTCGCTCCGGAATCAAACAAGGTGTATGCTGAATTTCCAAAAAATAGAGATTATAACTTCGAGTTTAGGTTACCCTTGGTCTCTTGGGGCAGGCTTTGAACTAGGCTTGCTTCAATTGCATGCTTCTGGCCACTTTTGGCAACTTTGGGTAGTCTTTGGACATGTGTCCTTCTTCGTGGCAGTTGTAACATTTTCCCTTAAACTCCTTTTTCGCCAATGAGGTCCTACAATCCTTGGCCTTATGGCCCTTGCGGTTGCACCTCGTACAAGTCTTTGTATCCTTTTTGAATTTGTTCTTTTTCTTGTTCTTCCACCACTCCTTATTCTTATTTTTACTGGAACCTTCTCCTTTCTCTCCCTTTTTATCATCCTTAGAGCTTTCGGCCGCATAGAGGGTAGCTGTCTCAACTAGAGTCTCGAAGGTTGCCTCAAACGTTACTTGGGCTAATAAGGTCTCCTTCAATGGAGAGTTCAGTCCTTTGACAAACCTAAGGGCTTTGTTTTTGGGAGTGTCTACCAACTCTCTCTCAAACTTACATAACTCATTGAATTTGGATACATATTCTTGCAGACTCAAGCTTCCTTACTTAAGGTGTATGAATTTCTCTTGCTGAATAGTCATTTTGTCCCGGGGTAAAAACTTCGCTTCAAACCGGCCTTGAACTCGGCCCACGTTTTTGCCTCCATTCTTCATTGATACTAAGTTTCACCACTGTAGGGCTTCATTTTTCAAATGTCAAGTCGTTATCCTTCTTTTTACTTCGTCGGGCCAGGCTGTAGCCTCAAAGATTCTTTCACAATCCATTACCCAAGATAGGGCTATAGCAAAGCCTTCCTTTCTAGAAAACGATTTCCCTCCAAGATTCGTAAAGGTCTTACAAAAGCGGGAAAAGTCGAAGGCCATTTCAGCGGCAGGAGCCGCTGGGCCAAGATTTGCGACAGGGACCTGTTCCATAGTACGGTGGTACTGCTGGAACCATTCGGGCAAGTATCTGGGCTTTTCCTGGTTACCCTGCTCATCTTGATTTTCATCCCTTCTTCTATCTGAAAAGAAATGGAACAATCCATTAGTGGATACTCCTGAGATAGCATTTAATGCTGAAAATGATAAAGATGCTTAGTATAAATGCGTATGCGTATGCGTATTGGGGTAAATATATATTATATATAGTTTGAAAAACCTTTTTAATATACAAATACGCCTCTCATACGTATATTTTCCTTATAATCGGGTAATTTATGCTCTGATACCAAATGTAACAACACACCCAGAATAGGCCTAAATTTCGACCTAGAAAAGGCCCATTGAAACTTAGAGCCACTCTAAGCGGGTTGTAGGTTCCTATAAGGATTACATTTGCACAGATAATAATAAAATATACTTCGAATGGGAATCTCGCACAGCGGAAAGAGAAAATATAATATTTAAATAAGATGTACCATTATTTCAAAATCTCAGAAATATAACAGTCACAGTTAAACGTATTCAAAAGGTACATCAAATAGTTCAATCACATAAGATTCCAAAAGAAGTAAAGCGATAACTGCTAATAATATCATAATAACTTCGTCTTCTCCATCGGCTTCAATCATGACTTCATCCATGGCTTTTACCCCATCTACTGACTAGTTGGATGTTAAGGAGAGGGGGTTAGAACATAAAGTTCCATGTGACTTAATGTCCATACCCTATATTTTTAGCAAGTTACATATGTCAAGGTATGTCTACGCAGAACACAACAAACACCAAATTTCTAACCAATGGGGTGGATATCCAAGTCAATCGTCCATTAATGTTTTTAGGGTAAAGTGTTAAAGTATGTGCCCTAGAGGCAATTCATTTGATGAGATTGATAACACTGTTGATGTTATTATTTTATTTGGAATAAAATATTATTCTATTATATTGTATTTACTGTGTAATATAAATAATAATATATTAGAAGTCCTTAGAATAATAATGCAGAATTATATAGTTCGAGTAAGACTGAACTTAAGATTATATAATGTGATAAGTATTATAATTCCTAAATGTCCCTAGTCAAGTTTTATTATTTATATAGGACAACAATAAAGCGTTGAGACTAGTATGTTGATTGACTGATGATCACATCTCATTGATCATTAATATAACCGATATTAATGTCAAAACATAAGTACGTATTGGAGAATATCGTATTGGGCTGACCCACCGTGAGATAACTCCATGGAATATAAATAACAATATCATAAGTTATTCTCATAGTGACAGTGATGTAATGGTCCTCAGACCTGAAATCATTATAATTTTATTCGAGGATATTTGTGTTTTGATATCATCTAAAGTTATTCGTAACAGAGTAACGATAACGGTGATTATTGGATATATCTTGAATCGAATGAAAATTATGAATGATCTAGATGGAATTTAACCCTACGATATACTCGTAGTGATATCCATGGGCCTCTTGATTGAGTGAGACTGTGAAATGCATGACCGTGCTCAAATATTGATTTGTTTTAAACAGTCTACTCATCGATCAAGAAAACGGATTAAATTATAATGAGGATGATACAATCCATGCCTCTAGTTTAATCTTGGATATATTGTTTAAAAGGATTATATTACATTGAGACATTGGTCACAGAACAGGTTGTATCGAATCGTCAATATTATTATAACTTGGGTAGCAGTGATGTATTACTAGATGCCGCTCACTGTTTATAATTTTAAATACGATTTAAAATTATTGCTAACGTTATTTTATCCTAAAGGTTCACACAACTAGAACGCTATGAAAGGGAGAATCATTATTAAGCAAATATTAAGATAACTATATCAAAAGTTGATATTTAATTTTGTTTGAAATGGTAAAAGGAGGATTTTAAGGTTCCAATTAAAAAGGGTTTCAAATTTCTTTTAAAGGGAAAGCCGACCCTTTTTCTAAAAAAAAAATTAGATTAGATCAAATAAGAAAAGTTTAGAAAACCCTAGAAATTGAAAAAGAATGTCCTCCATCGGCTAGTACCGGGATCCCTCTTTACTCGATTCTCTCTGATGAAATCGAAATAGCGTTTGTGGACTTCTGTAGAGGTACGGCGCTTGGCGTACTATGATTCAATTCTCCCAAGCTCGAACAATTCAAGGTTGGATCGATTTCCTTTTGGGGTTTTGCATCGTCAGGTATATATTCAAACCTAAATTAGATTTTGATTTCAATTTTTGCATAGATCCTTGATTTAAGATCGTTAAATCATCTAAAATGGGTAATACGATTAGATCTTGAAAACCTAACAGTGGTATCGGAGCAAGGTTTGCATTAAATTGAAATTCGATTTCTGATTTAGGTTTATTTTGTTCGTATTCCTATTTAATCGATACTATTTCTTATAAAAATTTACGAATTTGACTCTAATTTGATTAATTGGGAATATTAAAATGGTTTTCGTTTCTAGGATAATACGTGTTTGTTAAAATACGAATTGACATTTCATATTTAATCTGTCTGAATTTTTCTGGATTTTGAGAAATTAAATATGGAGAAACCTTGATTTGTTTGAGACTAATTACTGATTTGTTTATGAGTGAACAGTATTACAATTATCATCAAATTGTTTGATAGATAAACACACTTGAAGACTTATCATAAATGTACTTCTCATTTTTAAAAACAGCTTCTTACTGATTGCTGAATCAAATATTTTTTTATCTTGATTTACTGAAATCAAGTATTTGTTAAGACAAAATATTATGAATCGGGTCCTTTTGGTTATATAATATGAACTATAATCTAATTGCTGTAGGAATTATGATATTCTTGCATAAGTCATATAGTTCAATATTTACATTATATATTAATATAATGTAAGGAATATCTACAAATCATAGTAAATGTATTATGATTATTAATTCTGTAAAACAAATATAGATGTATTCTGATTAAAATATTTTACTGGATAGAATATCAATAAAATGTTTTTCGGATTATTTTGATTTAATGAAATCAATTAATTCGAAATTTGTTAAAACCAATTTTCAGAGTTGTTCTTAATACTTGCAAATAAAATCAAATTTGTTTGATTTAGTCAGGATAGTGTTTTCTGTTTTCATCCATACATTTAGGTATGCATCATAACACTTGAGATTAATTCCATCTACAGAATAGTCTGTTTTATCATAAAACAGGAGTTAGAAATCCATGCTATCTTTACATGGTTGTGTATTTACATTAAAATGCAATCTTATTATGAATGTTCATTGTACAATATTAACCTATGATGTAATTTGGTAATCATATATCATATATATATATATATATATGTATTTGATACATATGTAAAATGCATATGGACTTTGATCTTTTATACCTATATTTTGAGATCTGTTTTAACATTACAGAAAATCTGAATTTCTGTTTTGGTTTTAATACTATCCGTAAATGGTAAAATCAATACAATAAACAGATCCATAGGACCATAGGTCACCTAAAATTATAGGTACATGGTTGAATATATCACTTTTGAACACTGACCCATGTATGCTTCAATTATGGGTTTAGATATATTCATATATTTCATAATACTGTGTATGAAAGCCATGGACTATCATTTTTTTGTGTTACTCTGCTAACTTAAGATTTAAATACTTAAATCTGAACTGTATATATATATATGCAGTGTGTGATAATAGTACTAAGAAAGGATTCAAATTGTTTGAATAGGCTTTGGATGATACATCGGTAGTATGAATAATGATTCTAATCATAAAAGGGATGTGAAAGTTACAAGGATTTGATTCTGACATGAAATGGATACACAATAAACAAAATCTGATTTGTTATTAGTATCTGAATACAAATACAATTGTGAAGTAATATATGATACTGTCTTCATCATGATTCCAGTTTAATTTGTCATTATTGACAATATGTATTCTGGAATCTAATTTCATGTTCATCTTTGGGTGAATTGTTTTAAATGTTCAGATTTAAAATAATTCCTCAGGTAAGAAATAATTTTAAAATGTTTAATTAAAGCAACACTCCTTATTAGTTGTATTATATGTATTTAACAGATAACCATCTACAAGGTTGGTACCTTTTAAAAACCAAACTCGTAAGTTTGGAAATAGGATCTGTAATATGATAAATAGACGATTGTGAGATGGATTCCTTTTGTGTTATCGATTCAGAGTTAATATATGATATTAACTCGATCATGTGTATTTACAATTTTAGTTATTACTTGCTATGACTAGAGAAATAAATCATCTGTACGGTCTTCAATATGAAGTTTATTTTGAAAATATGTCAAAGTACAATTCTTCCTGCACACATGTGATTTTTGACCTTAGTGCTTATGCCAAATTAATTGTAATCAAGTGATGAATATGATTCATCAAAGAAAATGTCACATTCCTTAAATCAGCATGTTTTGAAACATGTTCTGATATTTAATTCTTAAGCATCTTGATGCTTATACAATCAAATATCATGTTCCTAAATACAGTTTCAATTTGAACTGGGTCTTGACCTTATACCAAAATTGAAAATTGTATGTTAGTTCTATTATAAACAATTAAATCATGGTTAGTCTGACATCAAAATGAATCATTTGAGCCAAATACATAAGAATGATATACAACAAGTTTTGTTAATATTTATCTATTGTTTATATATACATACATACATATATATATATATATGTTTATATTGATAATTATATATATACACATGAATGTTTGATTCATGTCGTTGTTGACAACGCTTCGTTAAGTCAATAGACATATGATGTATTTGACTTAAACTCAACATATAATGTATATTTGATATATATTATAGTAGTCTAACCCTGTGATCAAAACTGTTTTGTACAGGGGAGCATCAGTGTTTGCTGCCTGATATTTAACCTGAAACTGTTTCAGGATAAAAAAAAGGGAAACTCAAAAGGATGGGTCAAAAGCAGCCTCTACTGGTGTTATGGTTTTGAGAATTAAACAAGTATGACTTGTTTTTCAACCTTAAAATGTATATGTATATGTGTATATCAATGTATTGCTGCATGAATTTTGTTTTGAACAAAAGTGTATAAGACATTGTATCAATGCATTGATATATATTTTTCATTTTTTTAATGTTTCATGTGTATGTATATATATTGATATCATGCTGTATGAATTTTTTTTTACCAAAACTGTATACGACAGTAGACAGTACATCAACATGTTGATATGTAATATTGGTTTTAAATTGTATGTAGAGATGTATATGCACTACTGTGTTATGTGCCTTTTGCATTGGTTAATGTATCCTTTTGCTTGGTTTTAATATGGATAATCATATATGAGTCTGAATATATGTATAAATTTGGATGTATGAGATGCATTGTAGAGAGAGCTGAATAGATATTCATGTTTAGCTGTTGATCTAGTTTCCCAATTGGTCTATATTTTTTTTATGGAAATCACTTTGGGTTATATGATAAATGAGTTTTTGGTTTTCAAAACAGCATAATTTAATAAACTCACCCAACATCTTTTATACATAGTTAGGCCTTAAGTTGTTTGGGCTTGAATGATGTATGAATCTAGAAATAAAATTGATTGTTTGAAATTTAATATTCAACATAGAAGCTTTAAGTTAACCAATTTTATTTATTTGAAATGTTCAAATAAATTAAACTTGGTTCTTATATCATAATGGATTTAAATACATGTATGTGTTTCATATATTATTTAAATCATACTTATATTATGAATATAAAAACACACATATTATGATATGTGTAAATAACTCTAATAATGTTCTCCAATACGAATTATAAATTCTCTTTAAAACAATTTTTTTTAATTGTTATATTAAATCATGGTGAAGTCTTCCAATAGTACACCCATCAATGTCCAATCTCATTGGGTGTAGGTAACGCCAAAGCGTTGTGCATCCTCTGATATTGGTTATATGCAGTAGGAGTAATTGTGGTGCTTCGACTGTATTATTGGGTCTGATTTAACTAAGGCTGCATAATAGGATTATGGCCTTAGAGACAATAGCGTGAATTATTCTATATTTGAGCAAACGAATAATGTTGAACAAAATGTACATCATGCGATCCAGGAATTATATACACGATATAATTGACATAAGATGTCTACCTAAAAGGTTGTGTTTTGGGGATTTGCCAAAGCAGAGTCAAAACATGATTAGATATGGATCTTGGAACACCATTATATATATATATACTGATATATGTACATAAATAAAGGGATGTTAATTTGAGTGGGAGCATATTTTAGTTTAAAATATATACATTTATGCTAATATAAATTTTGATTGTCGAAATTTATATTAAATAAATATTAAAGAATCGGTTATTATTTATTATCTACTGTAGATATTAAATAACAAAATAACTACGATAGTTAATCCTTAAGAAGGATAAATTGAATTAAATCAAATTTCTCGACTGACATTGAAATTTGAGGATTGTCCTCAAACAAATTAAAACATAATTGTTCTAATAAATATAGAGGATCTAAATCAAAAGTTAAAGTATGACTTCAACTGAATAAAATATAAATGTTATAACAATATATTTATACATTTCTATTGGATACTAGATATAAATCACATAAATGCATGTTGATTTACAGAAATTGTAGAATAAGTAGAAATTTAATAAAAGAACAAATGGACTTACAATTGGAAACGAAGCAAATGTTGATAAATTATTCATAGTAAGTTGATTCTTGTTGGATATACTGGTTTAATTAAATAAACAAAATAATTGTTATTACGAAATTCCACTTAAAATAAATGTTATAATATAACTTGTTAGACAAATTTGAATTTCTTTTGTAATAAAAGAATAATTGTTATTCATATTATTCAATGAAATATCATATGGAATTTCACAGATAGTTAATGATATTTGTAAATAATTAACTATATAATGTACTTGACATTAATAATGATTGGATTAAATTTAGTGATTTAAATCCAATATACCTTTAGTATTGCCAATTAGTCCAGTAAATAAGAGTGTATATCAAAACTCCATAATGATGGAATTTTGAGACCATTTGATTTTGAATTGTATGAAGAATACAAATCTTGTTTATCAGGCAAAATAACTGGATCCACTATCACTTGACACAGTGACTGAATGATAAGTATTGGGTCTCGTACATGATGATGTATATGGAGCAATGAATACATAAACTAGAGGCGGGTTTTATTACTTCATTATATTTACTGATGATATCAGTAGATACAGATTTGTGTATCTTATGAAACACATACCAGAATCCTTTGAAAAGTTCAAAGAATTCAAAGTGAAGTTAGAAACCAATTTTGATAGAAAATAAATTCTATTTGAAAGGATCAAAGAGAATATTTAAGCCAGTTATTTAATGACTATCCAGATGAACTTGAAATTGTTTCACGATTCACTCCACCTAGAATACCATATTGAAAATGGTGTGTTTGAATGGAGTAATCACACCTTATAAGATATGGTACATCCAAGATAAGTCATATAGATCTTCCAATAACTTAAATTTTGAACAGTTACATTTAATCCTACTAAAATGATTTTAAAGACTCCATATAAGATATGGACTAGGAAATGTCCTAGTATGTCTAATATAGAGATTTGGAATGTAAGATGTTAATTGAACGTCCTTCCTCTGATAAGATCAGACGCAAATCATATAACTATTTTATGGAATATCCAAAAGAAACAAATGGATATTATTTCTATATATCCTCTGAGAATAAAAGTTTATTACTCGAATTGGTATCCTTAATAAAGGAGAGCCAGTCTCTAAGATACCAATGAGAATGAAATGGAATTCGAAATGTTTCACAACCAGAAAATGCCACTGGATCTTGAATAGACAAGAAATTGAGTGGGAGTGATACAATAATTCAAATGTTATTTGATAACACATTAATTATTGCAAATAATGTTAGTTTAAAAACCAGAAATAAATACTGATTCTAAGAAAGAAAATATTTGGATTAAGAAGTTCATGATTGAACTTAATTCATTGTTGATCGAATGATATACATTGCGATAACAATATGGCTGTTGCTCAGGCCTAAAACATTAAACTCATCATCAATCCAAACATATATTTTAATAAATATAATTCTTATGTGAATTTGTTCACAAAAGAAATAAACATATCTGCAAAGTCACAAAAGTTGTAATGTTGCAGACCTACTGAATTAAACTCTGTCGCAGCAGAAGTTTAATAGTCACACTAGTTTCATAAGTATACGATACGTAAATGATTGACTCTAGTGCAAGTGGGAGATTGTTAGAGTTTGTGCCCTAGAGGCAATTCATTTGATGAGATTGATAACACTGTTGATGTTATTATTTTATTTGGAATAAAATATTATTCTATTATATTGTATTTACTGTGTAATATAAATAATAATATATTAGAAGTCCTTAGAATAATAATACGGAATTATATAGTTCGAGTAAGACTGAACTTGAGATTATATAATTTGATAAGTATTATAATTCTTAAATGTCCCTAGTCAAGTTTTATTGTTTATATAGGACAACAATAAAGCGTTGAGACTAGTATGTTGATTGACTGATGATCACATCTCATTGATCATTAATATACGTGATATTAATGTCAAAACAAAAGTACGTATTGGAGAATATCGTATTGGGCTGACCCACCGTGAGATAACTCCATGGAATATAAATAACAGTATCATAAGTTATTCTCATAGTGACAGTGATGTAATGGTCCTCAGACCTGAAATCATTATAATTTTATTCGAGGATATTTGTGTTTTGATATCATCTAAAGTTATTCGTAACAGAGTAACGATAACGGTGATTATTAGATACATCTCGAATCGAATGAAAATTATGAATGATCTAGATGGAATTTAACCCTACGATATACTCGTAGTGATATCCATGGGCCTCTTGATTGAGTGAGACCGTGAAATGCATGGCCGTGCTCAAATATTGATTTGTTTTAAACAGTCTACTCATCGATCAAGAAAACGAATTAAATTATAATGAGGATGATACGATCCATGCCTCTAGTTTAATCCTGGATATATTGTTTAAAAGGATTACATTACATTGAGACACTGGTCACAGAACAGTTGTATCGAATCGTCAATATTATTATAACTTGGATAGCAGTGATGTATTACTGGATGCCACTCACTGTTTATAATTTTAAATACGATTTAAAATTATTTCCAACGTTATTTTATCCTAAAGGTTTACACAACTAGAACGCTATGAAAGGGAGAATCATTATTAAGCAAATATTAAGATAACTATATCAAAAGTTGATATTAAATTTTGTTTGAAATGGTAAAAGGAGGATTTTAAGGTTCCAATTAAAAAGGGTTTCAATTTTCTTTTAAAGGGCAAGCCGACCCTTTTTCTAAAAAAAAATTAGATTAGATCAAATAAGAAAAGTTTAGAAAACTCTAGAAATTGAAAAAGAATGTCCTCCATCGGCTAGTACCGGGATCCCTCTTCACTCGATTCTCTCTGATGAAATCGAAATAGCGTTTGTGGACTTCTCTAGAGGTACGGCGCTTGGCGTACTATGATTCGATTCTCCCAAGCTCGAACAATTCAAGGTTGGATCGATTTCCTTTTGGGGTTTTGCATCGTCAGGTATATATTCTAACCTAAATTAGATTTTGATTTCAATTTTTGCATAGATCCTTGATTTAAGATCGTTAAATCATCTAAAATGGGTAACACGGTTAGATCTTGAAAACCTAACATAAAGACCCAACGAGGTGGCATTCTCGGTCACTTATGGCCCTATTAAAGGTGGATTCTTACGATCTCTTATAACCCTGAGGTGGACCCTTAGCCCTTTCAGACCTATCCTAGTACGCCAACGTTCCTATGTCTATTCTCTCATTTGTAATATGAGAAGTAGTATTGCGAATGTTACTACTTAACTGATATTACCCGGTAGGACACCTATGTCGCTTAAGACTTCCCTTAGATAGTTGGTGAGCATGCAATGGTCACATATTCCTTTAATTATCAATCTGCTCCTATTTAAGCACTTATAAGCTTCTAGACGAAGTGGATACCCGTTGAACTACCTTACTCCGTTACCGTTTTAAGTCTAACCACTTTTAAAGAAGGAGGACCCAAAGATCTACCTTAATTCTAATAAGGGTGGGTCCCATGTCTTTCGCTCCTCTCTAAGGAATAAACTTTCAGAGGGCTCCTAGTCCTAACCACTTAAGATCTGAAACTAGATAAAAAGCAACTTTTAAAGAAGGAGGACCCAAAGACCTACCTATCTATTTTCACACATCAAACTTATATATATATATATATAGTGTTATATATATATGCACTAGACTTCTCACATTAAACCGTATACCTGTAGACGCTGGATATGCCGGTCGGCTCCGGGCAGGCTTCTACTACAAGTCGTTTTAACTTCGTGTCTAGTGTACTAAGTTTATGAATGGCCCATGGCACCTAGACATCTCTCATTAGTTGGGCCTACTTGTGGTTGCTGGATTTGTCGGACGGTTCCGAGCAGGCTTGTACCATAAATGACAACTAACCTCGTGTTCATGTGTCACTTATACATATATATATATGTATGTATGTATGTATATTTAAAGTCATTCTATATATACGCATACACAAGCAAAAAAATATATATGTATATTTCTTAAGGGGACATATCAAAATCGAATTCTAACTTAATCGCATTTATTACATAAATACAATGTTAATTACATTGATTTCGTTTATATAAGTAAAAAATAATAGCGCCTAATTAACGTAAATATTCGTATAAACGGGGAAACGATCTAACGAGGTGGCAAATTGTCAATTTATCAAACTTAAGGCATACAAATTAGATTTTTTTCCATATTTTTACCGCTATAACATAGACATGATGGTATAATGAACATATACAAATAGTAGTGAATGGAATACATATATACATAACAATTACAACTTGTATCCTAGGCATGTAGAAATGATTTCAATACTGAATTAAAATAGAGCATTACATACGCCTACATATGTAGGCTTATAATTCATATTTCACCCAATTCACCTGGTTTGGTGTTATGCACCTAAAAATGTTTACCTTTGACGACCCGGAAAATCTGAACCAATTTAAATTTTTTAAATTGGCTAAAATAGTGAATTTAAAATAAATATTTTAAACAATAAAGACGAAAAGTGAGTTTGAATCAATGTTTGAAAATAAATATAATTAATTCTAATTATAAACAAGGCCTGAAATGGCGCGGTAGTTTCAAATTTTGAATTCAAACTTTGACTGACTGTACCGGGTGCAAAACAAAACGGATTTGAGTGAAACCAAAAATATTTAAATCTGTTAGTGAATATGTTTCTAACGAATCTGAAAAATCGAAGTTTCATAGCGGGAAGCAAAAGTTATGGCCAAATGAATTATCAGAAAGGTCGCTATGGAGTAAATATAGCCCGTGAAAATGGCCATTTTGCAAACGACCTCGGAATTCGACGAAACCATTTTTGTTGGATCCGGGATGTCAAATTATTGCTAGGTTTCAAATTTCATAATTTCATAATTTTTGAAGTTAAAATGTGAGCGTGGCGAAGGAAAATGTGTTTTGGTCAATTACAGCTAAATTGGATCGACCAGAAAATGGCCATTTTTCAAACGGTCTCAGAATTGGACGAAACTAGTTTTGTTGGGACCGTATCGTCAAAACATAGCTAGATTTATTTTTTGGGAATTTTTAGAATCAGTATGTGGCCCCGGCAAATTGAAATGTACGTTCAAATTAAATATTTAATGTTTTACATTTTAATTTGAATGAAAACTGACTGAAACATTCGAATGGGCCTTTGAAACATATCCCATTGTGTTTGGAATGGGGGTATTTAGCTAGGGACGACAGTCGTTGGGTCTGGATTGGGGTTCGTGAGTGAAAGAGGGTATTTTTGGATTTAAATATATTAAAAATTAAAATAAAAAGGGGCGGGCCCAATCAGAATTCACCACTTCAATCATCTCTCCCCGTATTCACTTTCGAAGCCACCAGATCAAACGGCGACTTATCTTCAACCCTTCTTCCCTCTTTTTCTCTCCGATCTCGCATCAAAACACGTCGGTCCTGTTAGGGATTTTGAAGAGCTCTCTTCCAGCTCCAAATCCATATAGGTGGTGCCCTCCATCGTTCAACCATCAGGGAGATCGAGCCCCTCGAAGTCGCGCCGTTCGAACCCTTGTCCTAGCTCCGATCTGCCGTCAATCTGAAGGTGGGTCCCAGCGCAGAGAAGCCCTCTCCACCCCCGACAATGTCATACCATCCGATCATCGAGACACTACACGGATTTGAAGTTATTGCAAAACCTAGTTTTGAACATTCAAAGAAAGGTACGGGCTTTATTTATTTTAATTGATTTCAACAAATAAATGCGTTGCAAACTTGTAAAAAATCATATCTTTTTCATGTATGGTTGAAATTTGGTGAAACAAGAGACACCAGGACCGTGAGGACGTCTTCTACATTCTAGAAGAGACCGTATATTTTTCTGAGCCTTCTGCTATTTTTGGTGGAGTGGAACCCAATGTGAGATTTCTAATATTATAAACGAAGTGAAATGCTTATATATATATATATATACATATATATATATATATACGCCCCTCGTCCACAAACCATGGACGATATTTATTGGTTGTGATTGGTGTGAAAATTGGTTAATTACGAATGGTTGATTAGAATTGTTTGTGGTTGAAATTGGTTGATTGTGGTTGAAAAATACCTATTTGTGGTTGAGAATTATTTGGTTGAAACCACATAGGATTAGTTTGTGGAAATGAAAAAAAATATACATGCCGCTTGCGTACGAACTAGATGCATGAATACCCCATTGTCAAAAGCTGCGAGGCTTTAAGGTAGAGCGAGGAGCCGTACTAGGGACGGCCCCGGTTTTAACTACCCTGCCGTCATGCTGCCGAAATTTTGAATAATATTCATGTGTTAGAATTATTTTCATGTGTTGAAACTATTTTCGTGTGTTGAATAGAAATTCATGTGTCGAACGATATTTGTGTTTTGAAATAAATTGTTTTATAATAAAAATCACATTTTTATTGTATATATATAAACTAGTGTTGAATAGAAATTCATTCGTTGAATAGAAATTCATGTCTTGAATGGTATTCGTGTTTTAAATAAACTGTTTTAAATATAAAAAATCACCTTTTTATTGTATATATATAAACTATAGAAAACATTCATGTGTTGAATAGAAATCCATTCGTTGAATAGAAATTCATGTGTTGAATGGTATTCGTGTTTTAAATAAACTGTTTTAAATATAAAAATCACCTTTTTATTTATATATATAAACTATAGAAAACATTCATGTGTTGAATAGAAATTCATTCGTTGAATAGAAATTCATGTGTTGAATGGTATTCGTGTTTTGAAATAAATTGTTTTATAATAAAAATCATATTTTTATCATCTATATGAACTATATAAAATAGTCGTGTTTTGAAAGAAATTGTTTTATAATAAAAATCATATTTTTACCATCTATATGAACTATATAAAATAGTCGTGTTTTGAAATAAATAGTTTTACAATGAAAATCACATTTTTATTATATACATGAATTGTTAAAAATAGTGAAGTGTTGAAATAGAAGTCAGTTGGATAAAAATATCATTTTTATCAAAGGTATGAAAAGAATATGGTTTTGAAATTGAAGAATCGATTATATTTATGTATATATATAAATATAATTAAAACGAATCGAATAACGACGCTGCAGTTCGTATTTTGAAATGGAAACTTCAAACGATTGTACCGGGAGATCCGACCGTCGGATTTCCCCAAAACTAGAACCATTGGATTCATTTTGAAAAGATCTTTCTAATGATATAAATTTTGGGAAGATCCAACGGTTATATTTTCAGATATGTGTAAATCAAATCTGAAGAAAAACAGCGCCACGGCCGCGTTATGGCCCGAAGCGTCGTTTGAATAAATTGTCCATTTTTAAATAAATAAAAATAGCGATAAATCGTTATAAAATATTATAAACGATATGGAATGTGAAATTTTAGAAACTAACTGAAGGTTAGCTAAGTCTAATGGTTTCCTGGGTTTTGATCTGATGTTGGTTTCGGCCTTTGGGGTTAATATTTGGGAAATCGTTCTCTTACTGATTTACGGTTAGTGACTAATGAATTGGAATGAGGCGTATGTGTGTTTGTGTAGCACTTGTTTATTATATATGTGAGTTGCTCAGAAAGAACGGATTTATCCCATTCTAAATAACTGAATCGACGATAAGATATCGAAGATGAAGACGGTGGTTGAAGACCGGAGATCTTCACCTCGTTTGGATGGTAACTGATGCCCTGATTGGGAGGCATCCCGAAATATGGATAATGAGTGGTGATCGTCCAGACGTCCGTGGAGATCGATGGGTATGCGAGGTATATAGTGCCTCCGGTTTCGTTCAGACCCAGAACGGACTTGCAAATGTACGGTGTGTCTGGCATTGGAATTCATTCTGTGTGATTGATAGAATCAGTTGCATGGTGTGAATTGCCTGTGTGGCATGCTAAGATGCAGTGATCAAGGCTTCTGTTGAAAAGCAAAGTCTTGTGGTGGATGATCAAAGCACCGCCTGTGGGGCGTAGCTTTGTGTATAACGTGAATTCACGAACCTCACACCCCGGTATGAACCAGAAACGGGAGAGGACATCAGGGAGGGCATGCGTTTCCTTTTAGCTAGAGGTGGTGTCAGTGCTTAAACTGGATGACATTTATATTATTTTCACCTATGTGGTTGTTGCTGTTGCGAGGCGCCTCGGTTATAACGGTCGATGCAGGACCGATGGAGTCATTCGTTGGCTCATTTACGCCCCCAAAGGGCGGGGAAATGTATTGCTCAGGCACTATAATCCACTCCATGTGGACCGGCCCTGTCGCTCGAAGGGGCAGTTGCGGCTGTTCCGAAGACATGGGCTAGATTGTCTCGAAGTCGGTAAGGACTATCCTTTGCCTTGGTTCATGACGGAAATCCAATTTCCAAATACGACACCGTGCGGTTTTGATTGTGTGTGTGTATATATATATATATATATATGGCGACATGATATATGGTACCCATGCCGTCTATGATTGATAGTTCTGATTGAAATTGTTTTTGAAACGTATAAAACTAGTAATAATATCAAATGCTTTTGTTTTATTCGTATCAAGCATATTTTGGCCATTATAAGGTAAAACTCTATCCTCCGGTTTGCGTTGCATTGTGTGATGGGAACTGGGTCTTATAATGGCTTCATTTTTATAAAAATCATTGCAATGTTTTAAAGATTTACTTGTTTTAAAGCACGGACAATCCAATGGAGTAAACCTGTTCCGCGAAAGTGGTGTGATCCTGTGATTAGCCATATTATAAATGTGTTAAGTTGATTTCTCATACCAGTCCCATGACTGACTCGTAGTTTGTTTCACTTTCAAACTCGGGTGCCCCTTTTTCTACACGGGCAGCCTTGTTAGCAGTCTCTTTCTGGATAGCTGGAGCTGAGGATGGATTCTATCATTTATATCTTTTTATGCTGTTCAGCTCCTATTGTACATATTATGTTTGTTTTCCGTTGTAGACATTTATGTATAGCTGAACTGTATTTGTACTAAGTATGATCCTATATACTGTGTAACTCTGATGATTACGTTTATCCAGTGTATTATTTGTACATTATCTGGTGTATTTATTTATTTCTGTTCTGCTATTATCTGTTTATGTGTTATATTCCAAAGATTACCCTTGACACCGTAGTACGGGGTTTTGGGGTCGTCACATTTCAATTGTAAATGCGTTTAGATCCAACATAGGTCCATACCCAATTCAAACCATGAAACATTCAAATCCAAACCTTTATAGGATACAATCTAATGATAATAAAGGTGAATCACATAAAATATAAATAATTGTATAACAATCATATTTACTTTTAATCCAATACAAAAACCACAATTCTATAAACCCAATTCGTTATAACAATTTCATACGTAATTACAAGATAGAAGATTTGGAGATTTTCATGTTCATATTATCAAATATCCAAATCTTCCTAGGCATATCAATTCATATAACAAACTATTAAAAAAAATATGAATATGCCTTAAAGAAAAACTAGATTCCAACTCACAAACTAGGTGGAGATATAGTAGAATTGCTAGTTCTGCAACGATTCTTAACGTTCAAGCAAGCTCTGATTATCCTCCTAAAAATATACATATAAGAAACATACAATTAGAGTCTTATACATATATGTTTATGCTAAATTCCTAAATCTTAAACTTATATATATTGAAATAGAGAGATTTAGAATAGATTATAGAAGTAGAAGAAACCTTCACCGTATTCTCTTTGTTTTATTATGGAATTTAGCAGCATGGTGGAAGAGATATATAATGATTAAGGTTTGTAGTGTTTGGTATGAGGGATTATTTTTACTTGATCGTGTGAGCGTGAGCCGTCGGATTAATAAAAACTAATCCAAGCCTTCCATATAAATATAACCTCCTAGAAAACCCTCATCCACGTAGGTTAATTGGGCCTTCCAGCCGCGTAGCGGTCGACCGGGGGTCGACACCCCTTAGGGGGGGAGCGGTCGACCCCTTCGGGGCTGGGACACCCAATTTCGCTGCGTTGCTGAGCTGTTTATTTTATTAATTACGCTCTTAATTTGCTTCCTTCTTTTCCGTATACCCAATATACGATGTCCCCAATTTCTTATCTCGAAATTCAAAATTTGAATTTCCCTACTTAATTTTAACTTATAATTTGGACAATATATATAATATTCACATAATTGTATATATATTCTACGTACACAGTCCAAATTCATTTTTTCATAACTTCTTTACAAGTTAACTGTTTTCATCATATTAAATATGAAAACGATTCAGAATTTTGCCACGAATCCAAATAAAAGAGTTTCATAGCCCAATTCCTTAAGCTGCAAAATCTCATTTTTCTAGCCATATTGTAACACCCTGTAAAATTCAAAAGTATCAATAAATAAATTAAATTATTAAAAACAAGCAATTAAATGATATAGTCAGAAAATGAGATTTTGCAGCTTTAGAAACTTGGCTACGAAATTCTTTTACTTGGATTCATGGCGAAATTCTAAATCATTTTCATATATAGTATGCTGAAAACGGTCAACGTATGAAGAAGTTATGAACAAATGAATTTGGATAGTGTACTTAGAAAATAAATATATAATTATGTAAATATTATATATATTGTCCAAATAATAATTAAAAATAAAAAGAAGGAAATTCAAATTTTGAATTTGAGATAAGGTCAATGGGACAACTTCTAAACATGGAATAAGATAAAAAGAATTGGAAACGTATTATAAAAATTAACAGGTCATCAATCGAGCAAAATAGGGCATCCTAGCCGAAGGGGGATCGAACGCTCCCCCTTACAGGGAATCGACCGCTAGTCAGATGGCAGGCCCAATTCTGCCTATTGTGATTAGGGTTTTCTAAGAGGTTGTGTTTTTATTAAAGGCTCGGATTTATTCTTATTAATTCGAAGGCTCTCGCTCACACGAGCAAGTATAAATAACCCCTCAAACCACACACTATAAACCCTAATTAATCTAAACCTCTGCCTCCATGCTACTGAATTCCATAGAAAAATAATGAGAAAAATGGTGACGGTTCTTCTACTTCTCTACCTCCATTCCTACATCTCTCTATTTCAATTTATATATGTTTAGGAAGTTGGAATTTAGAACAAACAATTTATATATAAGAGTCTAATTATATGTTTCTTATATTTATATTGTCAGGAGATCAATCTGAGCTCACTTGAACGTTGAGAACTGCCATAGATCTTGAGATTTCTATCACATCTCCACTTGATTTGTGAGTGGAATCTAATTTTGCTTAAAGGCATATTCATATTATTATCAGTTTCCTATATGAACTATCATGCCTATGAAGATTTGGTTATGCGATAATATAACATGAAAAACTCCCCAAATCTTCTTTGTAATCACATAGGAAATTGTCATGTTGGTTTTGTAGAATTGTGTATTTGTATTGAATTAAAGGAAAACATGAGTATTGTATTATTATCTATATTTTATGCACTTCACCACTATTATATTTTGATTTCATAATTGAATTGGATTTGGGTCCTAATTTGGGTGTAAACGCATTCATAAATTGGAATAAGTCAAATGCGAACATTTTTAGGTGTATAACACACCAAAAAGGGTGGATTGAGTGAATTATAGATTGAATGTATGAAATACTCTAGTTTTAATTTAATATTGAAACATTTTTCTACATGCCCAGGATACAAGTTGTAATTGATGTGTATGTTTTCCATTACTGCTATTTGCTATATGTTCATTATGCCATCATGTTATGTTGTAGCGGTAAAATATGGAAAGACTTAGACTTGTATTCCTTAATTTGTATAAATGACAATTCCCATTCCGATTAGAATGTTTCCCCATTTATGCAAATGTTATGTTAATTAGGCACTATTATTATATTATTTATTTAAAACATAATTAACGTTATATTAGCGTAATAAACATGATTAGGTTAGAGTTTGAATTTGAAATGTGCCCTTAACAAATATATATATATATATATATATATTTGTTTTCTTGTGTGTGCGTATTTATATAGAATGAATTAAATATATATATATATAAATATATATATATATAAGTAAATGACACAAAGACACGAGGTTAGTTGCCATTTGTGGTACAAACCTTCCCAGAACCGACCGACATATCCAACAACCATAGGTAGGTCCAACTAATGTGAGATGTCTAGGTGCCATGGGCCATTCATAAACTTAGTGCACTAGAAACGAGGTTAAACCGACTTATAGTAGAAACCTGCCCGGAGCCAACCGACATATCCAGCATCTACAGGTAAATGGTTCAATGTGAGAGGTCTAGTGTGTATATATAACTATATATATAAGTTGATGTCTGAAAACAAATAGGATTACTATGCCTTAAGAAGGTCTTAAGTGGCTGACTCACTTCTTTATCTAATTCGGGTCTTAAGTGGTTAGGATTAGGATCCCTCAGAATGTTTATTCCTTGGAGCGGAACCCAAGTCACGGGGCCCACCCTTTCTAGTATTAAGGTAAGTCTTTAGGTCCTCCTTCTTTAAAAGTGGTTAGGCATAAAATGGTTAATGAAGTAGGGTAGTTCACGGGGGATGTCCACTTCCTCTAGAAGCTTGTAAGGGCTTAACTAGGGACAGGATGGTAATTAAAGGATATGTGGCCATTGCATGCTCACAACTGTCTAAGGGAAGTCTTAAGTGACATAGGTGTCCTACCGGGTAATATCAATTAAGTAGTAACGTTCGCAATGCTACATCTCATATTACAAATGAGAGAATAGACTTAACAATGTTAACGTACTAGGACGAGGTTCTTAAAGGGCTAAGGGTCCGCCTCAGGGTCATAAGAGATTGTAATAATCCACATTTAATAAGGACATAAGTGACTAAGAATGCCACCTCGTTGGGTCTATAACCTAAAAACACTAATGGGAGATTGACTTGGATATCCACCCCATTGGTTAGATATTTATATTTGTAATAAATTTTGTGTGCTGCGTAGACATACTTTGACATATGTAACCTGCTAAAAATATAGGGTATGGACATTAAGTAACACTATATTTCAGTCACATGGAACTTTATGTTCTGACCCCTTATCCTTAACATCCAACAGGTCAGTAGATGGGATAAAGCCATGGATGAAGTCATGACGCAAGCTGAGAAAGAAGATGAAGTTATTATGATATTATTAGCAGTTATTGCATTGCTTCTTTTGGAATCTTATGAGATTGAACTATTTGATGTACCATTTGAATAAATGTAACTGCGACTATGTATTCCTGTGATTTTGAAATAAATGGTACATATTGTTTTGGTATTATATTTTCTCTTTCCGCCATGTGAGATTTCAATTCAAAGTATATGTTATTGTTATCTGTGCCAATCTAACCCTTACAGGAACCCATGACCCATTTAGAATGGTTCTAACTTTCAATGGGCCTTTTCTAGGTTGAAATTTTGGCCCGTTTCGGGCGGGTTATTAATTTGGTATCAAAGCATAGGTTCCCTGATTCTACGGGAAATATACGTATGAGGGGCGTATTTGTGATTTTAAAAAGATTTTTCAAACTCTTATATATATAATATATGTTTGCCCCAATAAGCATATGCATTTACACTAGGCACCTTTATCGTTTCTTCCTTTTTCAACTTATATCCCAGGAGTATCCACTAATGGATTCTTCCTTTTCTTTTTAGATAGTAGAATGGCTGAAAATCCTAATGAACATGGAAATCAGGCAAGACCCCGCTACTTGCCATAATGGTTCCAGCAGTACCTCTGTACTATGGAGCAGGTCCGTGTAGCTAATCTTGCTCTGGAGGCTCTCACAGCTCCTACCGCTGATGTGGCCTTTGATTTTCTCGCTTATGTAAGGTCTTTACAAATTTTGGAGGGAAACCATTTTCTGGAAAGGAAGGCTTTGCTAGTGCCCAATCTTGGGTTATGGACTGTGAAAGGATCTTTGAGGCTACTGCCTGGCCAATGAAATAAGAAGAAGGATAGCAGTCTAGCATTTGAAGGATGAAGCCTTAGAGTGGTGGAACTTAATATCAATGGAGAGCAAGGGTCGAATCTTCACATGGGCCGAATTCAAGACCCAATTTAAAGCGAAACTTTTGCCAAGGGAAGAAATGACTATTCAGCTAGAGAAGTTCATCCACCTCAAGCAAGGACGCTTGAGTCTGCAAGAATACGTATCCAAATTCACTGAGTTATGTAAGTTTGGTAGAGGATTGGTAGACTCCCCCATGAATAAAGCCATTAGGTTTGTGAAAGGACTAAACTCCCCATTGAAGGAAACCTTGTTAGCCCAAGTAGCAGTTGGGGAGACTTTTGAGACTCTAGATGAGACAGCTACCCTTTGCATGGATGAAAGCTCCTAGGAGGATAAGGAAGGTAAGAAAGCAGAAAGCTCCAACAAGAACAAGAAGAAAAAATGGTGGAAAAACAAGAAGAAGAACTTCGAAAAGGATGCATAGACTAACGCGAGGTGCAACCGTAAGGGCCATGAGGCCAAGGATTGTATGGTCTCATTGGCAAAGAAGGAGTTCAAGGGAAAATGTTACAACTTCCACGAAGAAGGACACATGTCCAAAGACTGCCCAAAGTCCAAAGCTTCCGAAAGTGGCTAGAACTATGCAATTGAAGCAACCCTTATTCAAAGCCGAGCCGACCCCCGAGAGATCACGGGAAGCAAGCACTTGAAGGTATAATTTCTATTTTAGGAAATTCAACATACAACTTGTTTGATTCCAGAGCTACCTATTCTTTTATCTCCAAGCGATTAGTAAATCCGTTGAACCTTTCCATATCTATCTCGGATAGTCCGATTGAGGTGGCCAACCTATCGGAGGATCTAAGTACCTTGACCTGTTGTGTAAAGACCTTGTATTAGAGGTTGACAATGTCGAATTCCATCTTGAAGCGTATGTGTTGGATTTTATGGGGGTATGACCTTATCTTAGGTATGGACTGGCTATCGTTTTATGGGGCCATCCTAGATTGTGATAAGAGACTCGTTCGTCTTAGGAGCCGAGGAGGACGCAGCCTAAATATTCCTTGTAATGTTAGAAACAAGGACAAAGCCTTTTTATATTCCTTGTCTCCTATTCCTGAAGGACCATCTTTGGTCCTATAGTTTGAGAGTTCTTGGACGTTTTTGAGGAAGTCACGAGACTTCCACCGCCACAGAGTAATCTCCTTTCGTATTGACCAAAAACAAAAGGTACTCTTTACCAAGAATCGATGACCTTTTTGACCACTTGGGAGGAGTCCAAGTATTTTCCCAACAAGACGTTGCTACTGGATTTCACTAGTTGAGAATTACGGAGGACAGCAAGGACAAAATTGCGTTTAGGACGCCGTACGGATTGTTCCAATGGTAAGTTACGCCCTTCGGATTAACTAATGCACCCGCTTTCTTTGTAGACCTCATGAGTAGAGCGTTTAGGGAAATTATAAATAAAATTATTGTACTCTTTGAAGATGATATCCTTATATTTTCGAAAGATCGTGAAGAGCATGAAAAACATTGAGACAAGTGTTAGGGATATTAAGAAAAAACCAATTGAAAGCAAAATTCTCGAAGTGCAATTTTTGGAGGGAAGAAGTAAGGTTTTTAGGACATATTATGTCAAGTAAAGGCATGGCCATAGACCTCGCGAAGATCGAGGCAATCAAGGAATGGAGGATACCTCGAAATGCTACAGAGGTAAGAAGTTTCCTTGGATTGGTTGGATATTATAGGATATTCATTAAAGACTTCGCAAAGATTGCTAGTCCATTAATCCAACTGACAAGGAAAAGTTTGGCATTCACTTGGAGTGATAAAAGTGGTACAACCTTTAAGAAATTATAGGATGCTTTGACTAGCACACCAGTCCTAATTATACCAGATGGTTCAAAATCATTTACCGTTTACACTGACGCACGTGGGACCGGTTTAGGAGCAGTCCTTATGCAAGAAGGAATAGTAGTTTCCTATGCTAATAGATAACTCATGGATCTAGAGAAAAGATATCTAGTGCATGACCTTGAGTTAGTCGCAGTAGTGTTCGCCCTAAAGATGTGAAGGCATTATCTCTTAGGGGAGAAGTTTGATTTATTTACCGACCATAAATCCTTTAAGTATTTATTTTCTCAACGTGATTTAAACTTGAGACAACAAAGATGGATGGAATATATTGCCTTATTTGACTTTACGATTCCGTATACCCCAGGCAAGGGGAATGTTGTGGCGGATGCTTTAAGTAGGAAACATGCGACATTGAGTGCGATGATAGAATGGAAACAATTAGAGTTCCTCACCAATTTTAATTTGCAATGCTCACCAACCACTTCCAATGGTTTTCTTGGGACTATGGTAATTAGACCTACCCTTAGAGAAAGAATCCAAAGTGCAAGACATTGACAAAGCGTTAAGAGAAATAAAGGAGAAAGTGGAAAAGAGAGAGACCTTTCCTTATTTAGTTAGGTATTCGATCCATGATGATGGGAGTTTGCTTTAGGACGACCGACTTTATATCCCTAAGGATGAAGGGGTGAGGAAAGAAATTCTAGAGGAGTGCCATAGGTCGAGACTGACCGTACACCCCGATAGGGATAAGATGTACAAGGATATGAAGAGGAATCTCCATTGGGAAGGAATGAAGAGAGACGTAGTCGAGTTCGTGGCCAAATATTTATCATGCCAAAAGGTCAAGGCAGAGCAAGGGAAGCCTAAAGGATTGTTGTTACCTTTAGAGATCCCCACGTGGAAGTGGGAACATATTTCTATGGACTTCATATATGGACTTCCTAGAAGCCAAAAAGGGAATGAGGCCATTTGGGTTGTGGTAGACTGTTTAACCAAAAGCACCTATTTCATACCAGTTAAGAAGGCAAGAACTGCAACCTCCTTAGCCCAATTATATGTTCAAGAGGTAGTTAGACTCCATGGTATTCCATCAAGTATCGTGAGTGATAGAGATCCCTTATTCACTAGCGAATTTTGGAGAAGCCTACAAGCAGCATTGGGGACGACCCCTAAATTAAGCAAAGCTTATCATCCAAAGATCGGCGGACATACAAGTAGAGTAAATAGGATTTTAGAAGACTTAATCAGAGATCGTATATATCATCGACTTTGGAGGAGTTCGGGAGCAGCACCTACCGCTTGTGGAGTTTACGTATAATAAGAGTTTTCAAGCGACGATTGGTATGGACCATTTCGAAGCGCTATACGGGAGGCCATGCAAATTGCCAACTTGTTGGTGGGAAACTACCGACAAGGTTATACTCGGACCAGACTTCGTCTGTGAATCCACGGAGAAGATATCTTTGATTAGGAAGAGGATGAAGGCAGCCCAAGATCGTCAGAAGTCATATGCCGATAAGCGTAAGAGGGAACTAGAATTTAATGTTGGAGACTTGGTGTTCGTAAAAGTATCCCTTCTTAAGAAAACTGTTCGGCTCGGAAAGACTAGGATGTTGGCTCCCAGGTTTATTGGGCCTTTCAGTATCATCGAGAAGATAGGATCTTTGGCTTATCGAGTGGATCTCCTAGAGCGTCTATTGGGAATCCATAATGTTTTTCATGTATCTCATCTAAGGAAATGCTTCTATGCTTCTGCTTTCAGACTCGAGCTTGATGAAATTGGGGACATAGAAAAATTCGAGCTGGAGTCCAGGGTTTCCCCGTGCAACTGCAAGGAATGTGGAGAACGGAATCAAGAGACTCCGCAACAAAACCGTTCGCCTCGTCCGAGTACAATGGGGGAATGACCCAGTAGAAAGAACATGAGAGGCTGAGGATGAGATGAGACAGACTCACCCAGATATTTTCAAGGGTAAAGTTTTTCTCAAAATTTCCGTTTATGGATGCAGATTGCTAGATTGGATGTTAGGGAATGGATGCAACACCATTGCACTAAGCACTCATATAGAAACATATGCATATTTAGGTTATTTGCATACATGTTGCATTACTTATTACACCTACATGCTAGGGTAGAGCTCACTTTAGTGGGTTTGCAGTTCATAATCACTTCGATTCATGAATGCTTATGGATGAATTATAAATAACATGGGTGTACAACATGGATGTTTCATGCAGGTTGATTTTTCTCCCCTTAAACAGATTTCTAGATGAAATCTATTTTAAGGTAGGAAAAATGTAACACCCCGTAAAATTCATAAGTATTAATAAATTAATTAAAAAATAAGTAATTAAATGATATGGATGGAAAATGAGATTTTGCAGCTTTAGGAATTTGGCTACAAAATTCTTTTATTTGGATTCATGTCGAAATTTTGAATCGTTTTCATATATAATATGCTGAAAACCGTCAACGTATGAAGAAGTTATGAACAAATGAATCTGGATAGTGTACACAGAAAATAAATATACATATATATATATATATATATATATATTGACTAAATAATAATTAAAAAAAAGAGGGAAATTCAAATTTTGAATTTGAGATAAGGTCAAGGGGACAACGTGTAACACCTCGTATTTTTAACAACACTAAAAGTGGATAACTTAAATAATAATTAATTTAATATTTTGAATTAAAGTAAACGGACTACACCATTGCGTCCGTCTCGAAATTCTGGTCAAGATAGACATTTGGTTTGCATAAAACGGACACCATACGAAGAAGTTATGAGGATTTTAAGTTTGTATACGCGCAGAAGTATAATATATATACATATGAGTCAGAACCTTATCCAAAACCATTCAAAAATTGAAAAAGAAAGTGACGGCAATTTTCCTGCTCTAGGGGGTCGACCCCCCTAGGGGGTGTCGACACCGGGGTCGACCCCCTACAGGGGTGTTGACACCCCTAGGGCTGACGTGGTAGTCAGTTTTGGAGGGGTTGGAAGCTATAAATACATGGTCATTTCTCTTGTTTTCTTCATTGAGAATCTATGGGGGCCAAACTCTGTCGGTATCTGAACTGAACTAGATCCATTGTCTTCTACAACTATCAACTTAAGCAAATCGGTTAGAAATTCAAGATCCATTCTTTATCTATTTACTAATCCAAACACTGTGAGTTCCTAGTTGCTTTTAGATTTAAATATTTAAAAGTAAACGTGATATGACTATAGTTTATATTTGTTCATGTGCCTATATTATACTAGATCCGTTGTAAATTGTGAATATATGACAATCTATGATATGGATCTTGACCTTATTTGTGTTAGACCTATTGGATCTAAATCTCTATCTTGTCGGATCTATTGTAGCTTTTGTGGCATTCTATGAGGTGGATCTTGACCTTATTTGTCTTAGATCTATTTTTAACTATTGGATCTGAATTATGTGGACATCTAAATTACTAATCAAATCTATTTTATCACCTTGTGCCTATCATATTAGATCTAAACCAGTTGGACATCTAAATTGTTAATTTAGATCTTATTATGGTAATTAAGACATCATAGTTATGTTAGAATTAGTTAACTGCCACAAGTTCATCAAATTTATACTTATATTTCTATCTTATCACCATGCTAGTTTATGTCTATGCCAGAACAATCACTATTGTCATTTTTCCCATCACCTTTCCCTTTTATTGTTCAAGGCTAGGCTACTTTCTAGCCTAGATACTGCCAAATATATTCGAATGCGTTAGTTAGGAAACGGGGGAAAAAGGTTAGAATTGGCATAATTTAAATAATGTTTATATGAATTGGACACATAATTCAAAATGGGGAAATATTGGCATAATCACCTATAAAGACATCGGTAAGAATTTGATAAGAATGAAATATCTAATAATTACAATTAGAAATTTTAATTGCACTTATGACACGAGGTTAGGTTGCATCAGTGGTGGAAGTCTTCCCGGACCCGACCGGCATATCCAACAACCACTAATGTTGAACCTAATGTGAGAGGTCTAAGTGCATAAATACGAGATGGGATATGACACGAGGTTAGGCCCAACTTGTGGAAGAAGTTTGTCCGGGCCCGAATGGCATATCCATCATCCACAAGTTGTAGTCCTAATGCGGGAGGTCTAGCCCATTATAAACCATAAATGGACATGGTAATGAATTGGACTAGTTAACCTAATATAATCCATTGGGATTATATGATTATGAACTAAAGTTAGAGTTAAGTAAAATTGGTTGGACCGTGGGTGGGTTAACCAAATCTGAGGGGGTGAGTAATATTTACAAATAGGCCCATAAACTTAACCTGATAAGGTTATGTAATTAAAGACACTTAGTGGTATACATGACCAGTGGGAATAATAAAGTTATGCAATTAAAGACACCTTTTAGGGTAAACATAACTAGTGGAAATGATAGGGTTATGTAATTAAAGACACCTAGTGGTATACATAGCCAATGAAAACCTAGTGGGGGATACAAGACAAAGGGGAGAACTTGTATCTTATTGTGTGAGACCTGTTTCAGCCAGTAACCCGGAGTAGGTATCAAACACGTACTCTGAACTAGGTCAGAGAAGGGGCATGCTTACTAGACTGATTATAAGAGATTCAAACGTGGAGGATGGTGTGGGTGGCGCAAACCGACTAGGCTATGTGCGTGCATGAGCCGGACAGAAGGGGATAAGATGACCGTGACATTTGTAGATATGGGGCTGTGCATATCAGCGAGGGGTTGCCACCTTAGGACGTGATACATCCTATGGTGGGTCTGGCATAGAGTATCTACGCGGATTAGGGAGCCAATCGATTAGGGTAGTAGTTAGGAAACATTTGGACGTATGCCTAAGTCTGCCAACTTATAGTGGAAGGGAATATCTCATTCTGGTTATACTAGTAATAGTCAAGAGTAATCATTAGGGAAGCGTATATACCTTATCCTATCTACCTTGTCACACCTGTCTTTTATGTAGTAATCTCTCTTATCCACTTTATATGCCTGTCATGCTACTTTTATTTATTTACTTGCTAAATTTAACTAGACTCGCTAGACTTTATGTCTGACCCTTTTTGTTTCCTCCCTAGGTTCTCAGGGTAAGAATGCTCAGGCTTAGTCAGGACTCGGTTATCATCTTGCTAGGAGCTGCTTTCGAAGTATGGCTCAAGTTCTTATCTCTATTATGGCTTCGTCTCTTTTTGGCAAATTATGTTTTTTTAAGTATTGATGTACTCTGATAGTACAAGACAATAGCTTTTATGTTGTAATGGGTTCTTATATTTCAGACATGTGAATTTTTGGACCACAGTGTTTTATGATAAATAAAGTTTTTATTCCGCTGTTATTTTATATATCTATCTTGTAATACTTCTGTTCTATTTACTTATAACGCTTCATGAAACTTAATGCATTCCCTTTGTGAGTGGCATTAACGGACGTGGGGTGTCACACTTGGTATCAGAGTTGAAGGTTACCATATTAGATAAAAGTTTTTGAAAGTTATTTTCAGAAAGGTTTTAAAAGAAAGCATTTTCAAAAAGAAAAGTCTATTTTGAAAAACATTCCTCAAAAATCCATAAGTAATATCTTTCGATCCCTTGTTTGAATCTCTTTCCCTTTTCTTTTTCAGCATGTCTGGGAACCCAACATTCCAGAGGGCGTTACGATACAAGGATGGTTCCGTAGGTATTTGGAGGCACCGGCGCCTTCCTAAGGCCAAGGAAACGTTTCTCCCCCAGCTGCACTCGTTATTCCTCCTCCTTCTCCTCCACGTGCAGACAACTTCTCAAAGATCTGCAAAGATTTCCGTGCTATGGGAGTGAAGCCGTTCCATGGAACCGAGATGTTTTTGGAAACTTGAGATTACTTTAGACAGAGGTTTGAGATGAAATTCCTTTCCCAAGTTGAGAAGAGCATGTAGATGGAGAGGTTCTTAGCGCTCAAACAAGGGAACTTGACGGTTAAAGAGTATGTGAACAAATTTAACCAACTGGCAAGATTTGGACTGGAACTAGTAGACACTCCACGTAAGAAGGCTTTGCGGTTTGCTGAAAGGCTAAATGAACCCCTTCGTGGTTAGCAATGTCCCATATTCCAAAGGGAGCCACCTTTGAAAGACTTGTTGATATGGCCTTGATGTATAAGGAAGAGAAAGGGGAAAAGAAGGAGGTTTAAAGCTGAGGAAACAACGCAAAATAAGAAGGTATGGCCAAAGAAGGGACAACAAGAACAACAACAACAGAAGAAAGGAGGAAAGAATGACAAGGGTAAGGAGAAAAGGAAGTGTCACAGTTGTGGGAAAGAGGGTCACTTGATCAAAGACTGTAAAAGAAGGAAGAACACTTGCTTCAATTGTGGAGAAGTCAGACACTTTGCTAGGGTGTGCCCGAAGAAATAGGGATCACAGGGACAAGGTCAAAGGACATGAACTTCTGGAGGGAAGGTGCATGCTCTCGCGATCAGTGCTCCTGATAGAGGTAGAAAAGTTTATGTGGAAGGTTTAATTTCTCTTTCAAACCATCTTATTAAAACACTTTTTGATTCTGGCGCTTCACATTCATTTATATCTAGTTCTATGGTTGAATCTCTGCACTTAATTACTAGTATGGTAGTGGATCCCGTAGTTATCTCAAACCCCATTACTGGTTCGGCTCATTTATCTATGATTTGTCGGGGTTTGAGGATATCTTTGTTAGGTGTCGAGTTTGAATGCGACGCATATGTGCTTGGGTTCATGGGCTATGGGTTGTACCTAGGAATGAATTGGCTTACCACATATAGTGCCATTCTGGATTGTAAGAGGAGGGTCGTTAGGCTTCTAACTTGTCATAGGAGGACCCTCGAGGTTTCTTGTAACCCCCAACGTTCTATTACGTTTAGTTTCCTAGAGTCTCTTGATGCACCTATCGATGATCTGCAATATGTTCCAGTAGTCCGAGATTATTCGGATGTTTTTGATGAGGTACGGGGTTTACCTCCAAGGCACGAGATTGACTTTTGTATATATCTGGTGGACCATGCAAAGCCAGTTGCATTACCAGTGCGCCATATGGCTTCGAGGGAAAGGAAGGAGTTTAGTAAGCAAGTAGGGGAGCTACTTGAGAAAGGATTTATTAGACGAAGCATATCTGATTGGGGTGCTCCAGTTGTATTCGCAACTAAGGTGGATGGTTCGCTTCGTTTGTGTGTGGACTATAGCGAATTGAACAAACTCACAAAGAAGAATAGGCACCCACTTCCGAGGATAGACGACTTGTTTGACCAGCTTGTCGGGGCCTCCATATTCTCCCATTTAGACTTAGCCATCGGGTTTCATCAGTTGAGGGTGGCTGAGGACAG
The DNA here is from genome assembly GCA_030737875.1 of Allium sativum. Lineage (NCBI taxonomy): Eukaryota > Viridiplantae > Streptophyta > Magnoliopsida > Asparagales > Amaryllidaceae > Allium > Allium sativum. The sequence continues at coordinate 472,327,796 of CM060909.1, forward strand.
CATAGATAAGACTGATTTTAGGACTCCGGATGGTTTCTTTGATTGGCTAGTTATGCCTTTTGGGCTGATGAATGCACCCGCCTATTTCGTCGATCTAATGAGCAGGGTGTTTCGGGAGTTCCTAAACAAATTAGTCACAGTCTTTGTTGATGATATTTTGATCTTCTCCAAGAGCGAAGAAGAGCATGCCTAGCATTTAAGAGAAGTTTTGAAAACTCTCTGTGACCATCAGCTTAAGGCAAAGTTCTCCAAATGCCATTTTTGGAGAAAGGAGGTGAGATTCATATGGCATGTAGTCTCCAAAGAAGGGATAGCTGTGGATCCCGCAAAGGTAGTTGCTGTGCAAGATTGGAAAATTCCAAAAAATGTAACAGAGGTGAGAAGTTTTCTTTAGTTGGCAAGTTATTATAGGAAGTTCATTGAGGACTTCGCAAAGATATCAGCCCCACTCACCAGGCTGACAAAGAAGAATTTGGTGTTTTCATGGGATATAGATTGTGATGTTGCTTTTCAACATTTGAAGAGGGCTCTTACAACATCCCCAGTCTTGACTTTGCCCAATGGGAACAAATATTTACCGTTTACATTGATGCATGTGGTACAGGGCTAGGTGCGGTTCTGATGCAAGAAGGAATGGTAGTGTGTTATGGGGGTAGACAGTTGAGAGCTCATGAGAAGAACTACCCCACACATGATCTAGAACTAACTGCCATAGTATTCGCGCTAAAGACATGGCATCATTATTTACTTGGAGAGAAGTTCAAGTTATACACCGATCATAAATCTCTCAAGTATCTGTTCTCAAAGAAGGATCTTAATTTAAGGCAACAAAGGTGGATGGAGTTCTTAGAGTCTTATGATTTTGAGATTGCTTATACTACTGGCAAGGGTAATGTGGTGGCTGACGCACTAAGTAGGTAGAGGATGGCCTTAAGTCCTCTGTTTGTGGAGAGGAAGAGCTTGGAGTTCATATCAACCTTTGAATTTAGACCCTCCATCGAGATTTTGCATAATTTGTTTGCACCACTAGAAATAAGACCAACTCTTATGGATCATATAGGACTTCGCAGCAAGGTGACCCACAGATTTTACACATCATGGATAAGCTCAGAAAAGGGGAGACTTCTAGTCACCTTAGTAGATATTCCATAGATGAAAAGAGGTGGCTGCGACGAGATGGAAGGCTTTGTGTTCCTCAAACTGGAAGCTTGATAAAGGTATTCCTAGAAGAAGCCCACCATTCTAAGATGACTATACATCCATGCGGTGATAAGATATAAAGAGACATGAAGAGGGTTTTCTTTTGGGCTGGGATGAAGAGAGATGTGGCCGGATTTGTTTCTCAATGTTTAGTTTGCCAGCAAGTTAAAGCTTAGCAAAAGAAGCCTGGTGGTTTACTTTATCCTTTGGAGGTTCCACAGTGGAAATGGGAGAGCGTCTTTATGGATTTGATAGATGGTTTTCCTGGATCAAAGAAAGGCAATACCAGTATCTGGGTTATGGTAGATAGACTCACTAAGAGCGCTCACTTTATTCCAGTTAAGAATAAGAGGACGACATCATGGTTGGGAGCAATTTATGTCCGAGAGATAGTTCGTCTTCATGGAATACCTTCCAGCATCGTGAGCGATCGTGACCCCATCTTCAACAATGAATTTTGGAGGAGCTTGCAAGAAGTATTAGGTACATAGTTGTGTTTGAGCACCGCTTATTATCCTCAGACCGATGGGCAGACGGAAAGGGTGAACAAAATTCTTGAACATCTTTTAAGGTTGTGTATCCTAGACTTCGGAGGGACTTGGGAAGAGCATCTTCCTTTAGTAGAGTTTGCCTATAACAACAGTTATCAAGCTAGCATCGGCATGACACCCTTTGAAACATTGTATGGACGACCCTGTAGATCACCAACTTGCTGGTGGGAATCTACAGAAAGATTGTTACTTGGACCTGAGATGGTTAGAGAAACGTCCAAGAAGATTGACCTTATTTGACGGCGGATGAAGACAGCTCAAGATAGGCAAAAATCCTATGCGGACAAGAGAAGGACTGACATCGAATTCGAAGTGGGAGACTTAGTTTTTATCAAAGTGTCACCTCTGAGGAATGTGGTTCGCTTCGGATCGGTAGGGAAGTTAGCACCGAGGTTTGTGGGACTATTTCCCATAACCGAGAGGATTGGCCAAATGGCCTATAGAGTAAAGCTTCCAGAAAATTTATCTGGTGTTTATGAAGTTTTCCATGTTTCTCATCTGCGGAAGTATTTGCATGACACCGCGGAAGTTGTTGAGCCAAGCATATTGGAAGAAGTGGAAGTAGAGCGGAAGGCGACAGCCAGACGAGCCCCTACCCGTATTCTTGGATCAGAAGTTAAGAAGCTACGCAATAAAGAGATCAAGCTGATAAAGGTTCAATGAGGAGATTACCCAGAGGATGCGACTTGGGAGACCGCAGACAAGATTCAGGCTTTGTACCCTTTTATTTTCAAGGGTATGTTCTTAACTCCTTTTCCAAAATTTTATCTGTGCTTGTTTCTATCATCAAAATTTATCCTATTCATAGAACTTTCGACCTTTATATAGGAATCCTATGGATGTAAACATGTGTTTGAGACATATTATGTTTGATGGATGTAAGTGTTTGCTAATGGCTGCTTGTGGATGCATATACACCCATTAGGCACTAGATCAGCTCAATCACTCTCATACTACATATGGATGTGTTTGCATTTTATTTTCTTTTATGGATGGAAATGGATGTATTAGCATATGGATGCTACATTTGGACGAATGAGTGTGAACACATATAGAAATTACATATTATAATAGGATTATTTGCATACATATTGGACTCATGGCACTAACATGCATTACATTAAGGAGGTCAACTGAATTAGTAGACCACCTGATCTTCACATTAATATTGGGACATATACACACACCTTTCCATATATTCATATAAGCATTAGAAATCTTTAAGGATAATGGATGCCGGTGATTGATGGATGAGTAGATGGATGATAAATGGCAGGATATGCATTCTTCTTAACTTAGAGATTTCGGGGATGAAATCCTTTGACTAGGGGGGGACGTAACATCATGTATTTTTAACAACACTAAAAGAGGATAAATTAAATAATAATTAATTTAATATTCATAATTAACGGACTGCACCATTGCGTCCTTCTCGAAATTCTAGTCAAGATAGACATTTGGTTTGCGAAAAACAGACACCGTATGAAGAAGTTATGAGGATTTTAAGTTTGTATACATGCAGAAGAATAATATATATATATACATATGAGTCAGAACCTTATCCAAAACCGTTCAAAAATTGAAAAATTAAGTGATGGCAGTTTTCCCGCTCTAGGGGGTCGACCCCCTAGGGGGATGTGGACACCGAGGTCGATTCCCCTATAGGGGTGTTGACACCCCTAGGTGTAACGACCCAGGATTTTCGGCTTCGAAAATCGACACAAATACCTTTACTGTACCTCATGCCGACCTTTCCAACACCGAGAACACCGGATTGTTAATGAAAGAATTTAGAGGGTGAGATAAGAAAGAAAGAAATATAAGAATAGAAGAAGAAGAAGAACACAACACAGAGTCTCACATCGCAGTGGAACAAAATATAATATAGAAATAAATCTTTATTGAGAGCTTTAAATGAAACTTACAATCATCAGAGTACATCAACATTACTGGACAGTTATAATAATCTGCCCTTACATACAACACAGCGGAATAATATCATACGTCTGAACACTTCCAGCCCGTCTCTTCACAGCTTTCGAACCTGGACCTGTACACTCCGGGCTAACCCGAGCATTTACAAAACACCGGGTCAGTCTGGTGAACCAGAGTGAGATAAACTCGCACAGTATTTAGGGTAAATCATCCAATCATGATTTTAAAGTTAAAAATCATTTCAAAGCAAAAGATAATCGTAAGACCAAATCCACATATAAACACGGACGGTTTTTACCTTACGATAACCCAAATCAGTTTTCGAAATCAATATCTATTCTGATATTATAATAATGTCTAAATACAAATAATTAGCAAATCTAGGGGAACGCTTGCATCTCACGCTTCCCATATATAGTATAAAATCGAAAACCGCGGGCGCTTATTGGATATTGGATTTCCAACTTGACAAGGTATGGGACCACCTTCCGCACGTGTATCTCTAGAGGCGAATACACAGGGTTCAACAAGAACGTCTTGCAACCCGGCCCTCACATGACCGACCACTCATTTCTCTTGAGTGTATCGAATGTATATCACCAACGGATGGACTCAAACCACCGTTCCCGAATGGGCAGAATCGATAGAATAAGAACAAAAGGGATTTCTCTAGATAGGTGATTATACACCCTAATGGGAGCGACCCACATAGCCATGCTGCCTGCCCGATTTCTGTCATCTCCCGGTTGATGAGGCTTGAGGCTAGAAATCATCTCTTCGAACATCTGGCCATCATTCACTTTGAATGCCACATCGTCAGATCCTCCGGATATCACTAATTGATATCCACAAAAATACTCTGCGGTCAGCTAAGAGAAGGTGTACGGCCTCCTCCGCCATCAACAGAAATACGTTTGAAGAAATCAACGTACGTGACCCCTTTGGGAATACTCTGTCAGACACTCGTCCATACAAGTCATCCAGGAACAGGATGAACCGAAGGCACCCTCCTACTGCATCCCAGGAATCACCCTATAGATCAGTAGCGAGAAATCCTTGCAATCCATAGATTCCAATCACGACAGAATTACTTTTGAAATATCTCCGGCCGCTAAACCAGAGGAATTCAATCAGTAGTTCTTCCGCTCATGAAGATCAACGGTCTTCCATTGCTCCATCTTCAATAATCTTCTTTCACGTATTCGCTGGTCGGAATGGTTTTCGAATATATATTCGATTCCGGTCTTTCCGTACCAACGATCGTATGGTCAGGTTTGATAGTCGGTGTTTTAACTATCAAATGAATAATTGTGTGAATGACATGAGCTTACCAGTTCAGTACAACACCACATGGCCTCTTTAATTCAAAACGATTAACGATGGTTAATCTCTAACTCTTAAACATTTCAAATATAACTTATTTGACGTCAGGTTCTTTTTTTCAACCATTTCATTTTCATATTTAAGAAAATATGATATTCAATTCCTTACTCAACCATTACCACTCATTTTCCCTTATTGGAAAATCAACTCAATTTATATTACAAACCCACTTTTCATTTCATTACTTGCATACGTTGATCCACTTTCATTTCTGTAAATGAATTCATTTCAAAACTTATTTTTTTTCCCATTTCCTTCCATCTTGGAAGTACCACTTTTAATTCCCCCACCATTTCCCTTTTTATTTATTTCACCTTGGACATTTATAAACACCAAATTCTTTTCACTCCCGTTACTCGGAAACAAAACTCATTTATATATATCCTCGACCCTTTCACTTTCATCTCGTTATTATTTCCCTCCTTTCACATTACAACTAATATCATTCTTAGATAATCCCGAGGTCGTTCAAGTTGGGGTATTTATTTACCTCTCAGACCTTGATCAACAACGGTCTTACCTTTAGATAAACATCAGTTGTAACTCAAACAGATATTTATTTTAATATCGAATACACCTCATTTAACTATCTTATCGATAAAACTTCTTATCTTTTAAAACTTCCGTCTCGAGTATAACCAAAATTCTTAAGTCATTAATTAAGAAAATTATTTATAAAATATCACGTCTTCCTTTTCCTTTTCTAACCGATACATCTTATCACCTGGATTTTTGTTAAAATCCTATTTCTTACCACATCACTTCTAACCCTTTTTATTAAAGTCTTATCTCGTAAACTTCCTCTAATTCCTTTATTGAGTAATATTTATAAATCCTTTACACCTCATTCCTTTTTATAATTTCGTTTATAAAACATGGTTCTATATAACCCTTCCTTTATCACTTTATAAAATCATCTAAAAACCAATTATAAATTCAATAAATAAATAATAAATATTTATTTGTTTTTTTTCATTCTTTAATTCAAATAATAGATAAAAAAAAATCTATTCTCAGTTATAAAATAAATTGTATAACTTTAACTCGTCGATTTACCTGACGGCAGATCGATATCTAAAAATGGTTAATTCATAGGCCATGTGCTGTCGATCACCCAACCAATAATACCCATTTATTTAAACCAAACAAATATTGAATTTCAGGTCAATATTCAACCATCCAATCAAACAATTCAATACTGGTCTCATAACAGTCCATAACGACAATTTAATATCAATCATCACAATCAATCAACCAATTCATTTGTTAAAACACGTTTATTTAATAAACGTGACCAATAAGGTAACTTACCCTAACTGGGACCAATCGTTAAAATAACGATTCGGTTTTACTGAAATTAAACGACGTTTAACTCCATCAGTTCAACACTAACTGAATATATATCAGAAATCAGTCAATCACGAGCAACCATAGCACACAAAAATAAAAACCCAACTTATAAAATATAAGCGGGAAATAACTGAGTGAGTTTAACTCACCTTTGTTTGATTTTGTCGATAAATCAGCTTGTTTTCAGTTGAATTAAACGATGTTTCATTTTTCTGAAAAACCCAACTGCTGCCTGCCCTGCTCAGTTCCTTTCCATCACGTAGTACTTATCTCCACGGTCCTGACGTTTTTCGTTTCGTCGAAATCTGATTACGTATGTTCCCGAAATCAATATTTGAAATTTATATAAACATTTAAACTAATTAAACTAAGAAAAATGGGCCTTACTTAACCATTCTCAGCCCAACCCGAAATAATTGAAGCCCGCACCCTTTCCACTTAAAACCCTAAAACGATCGATCCCCTTCATCACAAATCTTCAGTCGTTCCTATTTGCTCCGCCGCCACAAAAATGGAGAGAACAAAACCCTAAATCCTACTCCCTTCCATCGCTTCTTCCCCCAGTAAATCGGACGTCCTTCTCTTCAACATCCTCACCTTCAGTTTCTCTGCCATCCCAGAGACCCAAAACCGAACGCAGCAGCTAAGTATTGTTAAATTCCTGTACTCGTTTTCGTTTTGATTTCTATAGTTTCGTATTTCTTGTTCAATTCGAACTGAGTTGATTTTGTTCGCGGTTTAACTTGCCGTGTATTTATACTAGAAAGTATTGCAATGAACCCTGAATTGTTACATCCTAATTTTTAGATCCTACGGCTATGAAATGTGACCGAACTGATTGATGGATTTTTCGTGATGTTGTATGAGGGCTTTGTGTTGTATTTTTATGTACTGTTTCCTGCTTAAGTACATACATCGATCGAACTGCTCATTCGTAGGTTAGGTGTAGCTGTGTAGCTATTTGAATTGTCTATTCTATTTGAAAATTAAAACTGTGGCATTTATTGGTAAGGCAGAACAGTCCTTGTATAGATACAGCTATTATACATAGTCTGTTTGGGTTGTCATGAGGCTTTAAATTTGTTTATTTCCTTTTCAGATTTGCATTGGGATATAGCAGGACAGTTTATAGATTTGTATAAATGGTTTTTCTGAATATATATATATATATGAATATATATGTAGATTTGATTGGGTTTTCTACTGTTTCATTTCAGGCAAGAACATGGCCTTGTATTTCAATAAAAAAAATGGATTTTAATAGATTTGATACGGCAGGATGGTTTGTACAGCTTTGTTGATCAGAACCAAAGATTTTGTTGTTTCCTTTCGATTCAAAAGATTTGATGTAACAAGATATATACATATCTGTTTTCCTTTTTCTGTGCATTTAGCTGTTAAGCTATAAAAATATATAGTTGTTCTAGCTATTTCTTAGGTGAGTGTTTGATCTTTCATTTCAGGTTTTTCAGATTTACATGTGGTATTTTTCTCCTTGCAAATCTTTCAACCCTTTTTATATATATCTATGTATGTTCTAGCTATTAATAGCTGTTTTCTTTCTCCTCTCTTTTCAGGGCAGTGGTGCCTTGAAGTGATGGCTGCGCAAGTGATGGTTTTTGGACCAATGTATATAGTGGCAAAAATTTTGTGTACTTGAGATTTGCTCAATATAAATGAATATGTATTTCTTTCTTTTCTCTGCCCATTTGTGTTTGATTACAAAAACACACATTTGTTCTGTTGGTTGTAGGATTTATTTGTTTCAAATTTTGATTTTACGTGACAATGAATCTTCTATGCAGCTTGGTTTGTCGGTGGTTTTAGTTTTTAGGTGAAATGTATTTAAATACTATTCTGACTTTGGTTCATTTAGTAATTGTACGTATAGATATTTCCTTTTTTACTCACATGGTTTCTGTTGGCTAATTCATGTGTGGAAGATGTAGGATGTAGACGAGAATAGGGTATGGCACAGGGATATATTTTTCCCTATCTTATACTGTCGGTCCAAGTACAGACAAAAATATTTGCCAAGACTTTTGAATGAAGGTACCATCCAAAACTATTAAATTATCGGCTACTTGGCTTATAAACTGTGTCCAACTTTTGGTTATAAATAAACATATATGCCGAGTTTGCTGTTTTAAGATTGAGTTTTGAACTTGTAGTTTTATAACATAGAATTTGTACATGATATGTAATAAAGTTTTTTGTAAAATTTTTGATATTGTGACTGTGCTCCTTCAACCAATCAAGGTATGCATGCAACCTTTAGTTCCTCATATTAAGGTGCAAATATTGTTTCATATCACCAAAATTTGTAATATCGATTCAATATAAACGCTTACACTTAACAATCATGTTTGGATCAAAATGATCGAGTTTACATTATTTATTAAACCACGTTTGCACCGCTGAGATATTCGAAATAAATAAGACATACATTATTATTATATTATTAATAATAAATTAAATATTCAATTTAAATTGGCCAAATCTCTTTATTTGGACTCAAATAAATATTTTAAATAAATAAACTATTTCAAATAAATGGTCAGAAAATACGGGATATTACATTCTTTCCCCCTTATAATAATTTCGTCCTCGAAATTGCAAAGGTAAGAAAATATTGTAAACTCCAGTAATTTTTAAGATATATTTAAATAACACTTCATTTTTCCTCAGGGTTTCAATTTATTTAATTCTTTATTAAACAGTGGATGAATTTTATATTCAACCAATCTAATAAGCACACAAAAACCAATTAATAATCAAGGCACAACAAACTCAATCAAATCAACTGAATACACATTCAATATTACTATTCAACATATTTGAATATCAATTGATTGATATTCGATTGATTTCTATTTAATTAAATTTCCAAATTCAAATTAATTTAATTTAATTACAACACCATTTCTTAATTTATTTTCAATATCATTATTAATGATTTAATTCGATTTCACTTAACCCAGTTAAGTTTCAAATTCAAAATCTTAGCCAAATTTTCGAATCCTATTCAAATCAGTCAACACACCATATCTAAATAATTTGAGAAAATTATTTTTCTTTTTTTTTTTTTTATACAAAAATAAACTTCGGGTAAAATTATTTCATTTACCCTCTTCACAAAACAATATTGTGCCCCTTATCAGCTCAACGCTTTTCAACACTTGAACCAATCAACCACACAATACAAAACATTTGTATATAAAATTTACAAATACGCTCTCATATATATATACACTCAAACTCAATCTAGGGTGTCACTAACCTCATCTTTATCGAGTTATGCCACAGAGCCAAGGTTATCATTAAACCAATAGCTCTGATACCACTGTAATGACCCCGAGATTCGAGTAGGCTTTTCAACCATCCTCTCCTCCCTCGGCACTGGGCTAACCTCCCAGCGTGGCTTACAGAGATACCTCAGAACTGCTTTTACGGCCAGCCTCTCGACTCGACCAACCCACATTGTCGGGAGATGTAGGGGTAAGAGTCTCCCGTTCGCCACCAAACGCGAAGCGAGAACCCCCTATCATCCGTACCAATTAAGCAACCAGCTCTGATACCACTGTAACGACCCAGGATTTTCGGCTTCGAAAATCGACACAAATACCTTTACTGTACCTCATGCCGACCTTTCCAACACCGAGAACACCGGATTGTTAATGAAAGAATTTAGAGGGTGAGATAAGAAAGAAAGAAATATAAGAATAGAAGAAGAAGAAGAACACAACACAGAGTCTCACATCGCAGTGGAACAAAATATAATATAGAAATAAATCTTTATTGAGAGCTTTAAATGAAACTTACAATCATCAGAGTACATCAACATTACTGGACAGTTATAATAATCTGCCCTTACATACAACACAGCGGAATAATATCATACGTCTGAACACTTCCAGCCCGTCTCTTCACAGCTTTCGAACCTGGACCTGTACACTCCGGGCTAACCCGAGCATTTACAAAACACCGGGTCAGTCTGGTGAACCAGAGTGAGATAAACTCGCACAGTATTTAGGGTAAATCATCCAATCATGATTTTAAAGTTAAAAATCATTTCAAAGCAAAAGATAATCGTAAGACCAAATCCACATATAAACACGGACGGTTTTTACCTTACGATAACCCAAATCAGTTTTCGAAATCAATATCTATTCTGATATTATAATAATGTCTAAATACAAATAATTAGCAAATCTAGGGGAACGCTTGCATCTCACGCTTCCCATATATAGTATAAAATCGAAAACCGCGGGCGCTTATTGGATATTGGATTTCCAACTTGACAAGGTATGGGACCACCTTCCGCACGTGTATCTCTAGAGGCGAATACACAGGGTTCAACAAGAACGTCTTGCAACCCGGCCCTCACATGACCGACCACTCATTTCTCTTGAGTGTATCGAATGTATATCACCAACGGATGGACTCAAACCACCGTTCCCGAATGGGCAGAATCGATAGAATAAGAACAAAAGGGATTTCTCTAGATAGGTGATTATACACCCTAATGGGAGCGACCCACATAGCCATGCTGCCTGCCCGATTTCTGTCATCTCCCGGTTGATGAGGCTTGAGGCTAGAAATCATCTCTTCGAACATCTGGCCATCATTCACTTTGAATGCCACATCGTCAGATCCTCCGGATATCACTAATTGATATCCACAAAAATACTCTGCGGTCAGCTAAGAGAAGGTGTACGGCCTCCTCCGCCATCAACAGAAATACGTTTGAAGAAATCAACGTACGTGACCCCTTTGGGAATACTCTGTCAGACACTCGTCCATACAAGTCATCCAGGAACAGGATGAACCGAAGGCACCCTCCTACTGCATCCCAGGAATCACCCTATAGATCAGTAGCGAGAAATCCTTGCAATCCATAGATTCCAATCACGACAGAATTACTTTTGAAATATCTCCGGCCGCTAAACCAGAGGAATTCAATCAGTAGTTCTTCCGCTCATGAAGATCAACGGTCTTCCATTGCTCCATCTTCAATAATCTTCTTTCACGTATTCGCTGGTCGGAATGGTTTTCGAATATATATTCGATTCCGGTCTTTCCGTACCAACGATCGTATGGTCAGGTTTGATAGTCGGTGTTTTAACTATCAAATGAATAATTGTGTGAATGACATGAGCTTACCAGTTCAGTACAACACCACATGGCCTCTTTAATTCAAAACGATTAACGATGGTTAATCTCTAACTCTTAAACATTTCAAATATAACTTATTTGACGTCAGGTTCTTTTTTTCAACCATTTCATTTTCATATTTAAGAAAATATGATATTCAATTCCTTACTCAACCATTACCACTCATTTTCCCTTATTGGAAAATCAACTCAATTTATATTACAAACCCACTTTTCATTTCATTACTTGCATACGTTGATCCACTTTCATTTCTGTAAATGAATTCATTTCAAAACTTATTTTTTTCCCATTTCCTTCCATCTTGGAAGTACCACTTTTAATTCCCCCACCATTTCCCTTTTTATTTATTTCACCTTGGACATTTATAAACACCAAATTCTTTTCACTCCCGTTACTCGGAAACAAAACTCATTTATATATATCCTCGACCCTTTCACTTTCATCTCGTTATTATTTCCCTCCTTTCACATTACAACTAATATCATTCTTAGATAATCCCGAGGTCGTTCAAGTTGGGGTATTTATTTACCTCTCAGACCTTGATCAACAACGGTCTTACCTTTAGATAAACATCAGTTGTAACTCAAACAGATATTTATTTTAATATCGAATACACCTCATTTAACTATCTTATCAATAAAACTTCTTATCTTTTAAAACTTCCGTCTCGAGTATAACCAAAATTCTTAAGTCATTAATTAAGAAAATTATTTATAAAATATCACGTCTTCCTTTTCCTTTTCTAACCGATACATCTTATCACCTGGATTTTTGTTAAAATCCTATTTCTTACCACATCACTTCTAACCCTTTTTATTAAAGTCTTATCTCGTAAACTTCCTCTAATTCCTTTATTGAGTAATATTTATAAATCCTTTACACCTCATTCCTTTTTATAATTTCGTTTATAAAACATGGTTCTATATAACCCTTCCTTTATCACTTTATAAAATCATCTAAAAACCAATTATAAATTCAATAAATAAATAATAAATATTTATTTGTTTTTTTCCATTCTTTAATTCAAATAATAGATAAAAAAAAATCTATTCTCAGTTATAAAATAAATTGTATAACTTTAACTCGTCGATTTACCTGACGGCAGATCGATATCTAAAAATGGTTAATTCATAGGCCATGTGCTGTCGATCACCCAACCAATAATACCCATTTATTTAAACCAAACAAATATTGAATTTCAGGTCAATATTCAACCATCCAATCAAACAATTCAATACTGGTCTCATAACAGTCCATAACGACAATTTAATATCAATCATCACAATCAATCAACCAATTCATTTGTTAAAACACGTTTATTTAATAAACGTGACCAATAAGGTAACTTACCCTAACTGGGACCAATCGTTAAAATAACGATTCGGTTTTACTGAAATTAAACGACGTTTAACTCCACCAGTTCAACACTAACTGAATATATATCAGAAATCAGTCAATCACGAGCAACCATAGCACACAAAAATAAAAACCCAACTTATAAAATATAAGCGGGAAATAACTGAGTGAGTTTAACTCACCTTTGTTTGATTTTGTCGATAAATCAGCTTGTTTTCAGTTGAATTAAACGATGTTTCATTTTTCTGAAAAACCCAACTGCTGCCTGCCCTGCTCAGTTCCTTTCCATCACGTAGTACTTATCTCCACGGTCCTGACGTTTTTCGTTTCGTCGAAATCTGATTACGTATGTTCCCGAAATCAATATTTGAAATTTATATAAACATTTAAACTAATTAAACTAAGAAAAATGGGCCTTACTTAACCATTCTCAGCCCAACCCGAAATAATTGAAGCCCGCACCCTTTCCACTTAAAACCCTAAAACGATCGATCCCCTTCATCACAAATCTTCAGTCGTTCCTATTTGCTCCGCCGCCACAAAAATGGAGAGAACAAAACCCTAAATCCTACTCCCTTCCATCGCTTCTTCCCCCAGTAAATCGGACGTCCTTCTCTTCAACATCCTCACCTTCAGTTTCTCCGCCATCCCAGAGACCCAAAACCGAACGCAGCAGCTAAGTATTGTTAAATTCCTGTACTCGTTTTCGTTTTGATTTCTATAGTTTCGTATTTCTTGTTCAATTCGAACTGAGTTGATTTTGTTCGCGGTTTAACTTGCCGTGTATTTATACTAGAAAGTATTGCAATGAACCCTGAATTGTTACATCCTAATTTTTAGATCCTACGGCTATGAAATGTGACCGAACTGATTGATGGATTTTTCGTGATGTTGTATGAGGGCTTTGTGTTGTATTTTTATGTACTGTTTCCTGCTTAAGTACATACATCGATCGAACTGCTCATTCGTAGGTTAGGTGTAGCTGTGTAGCTATTTGAATTGTCTATTCTATTTGAAAATTAAAACTGTGGCATTTATTGGTAAGGCAGAACAGTCCTTGTATAGATACAGCTATTATACATAGTCTGTTTGGGTTGTCATGAGGCTTTAAATTTGTTTATTTCCTTTTCAGATTTGCATTGGGATATAGCAGGACAGTTTATAGATTTGTATAAATGGTTTTTCTGAATATATATATATATGAATATATATGTAGATTTGATTGGGTTTTCTACTGTTTCATTTCAGGCAAGAACATGGCCTTGTATTTCAATAAAAAAAATGGATTTTAATAGATTTGATACGGCAGGATGGTTTGTACAGCTTTGTTGATCAGAACCAAAGATTTTGTTGTTTCCTTTCGATTCAAAAGATTTGATGTAACAAGATATATACATATCTGTTTTCCTTTTTCTGTGCATTTAGCTGTTAAGCTATAAAAATATATAGCTGTTCTAGCTATTTCTTAGGTGAGTGTTTGATCTTTCATTTCAGGTTTTTCAGATTTACATGTGGTATTTTTCTCCTTGCAAATCTTTCAACCCTTTTTATATATATCTATGTATGTTCTAGCTATTAATAGCTGTTTTCTTTCTCCTCTCTTTTCAGGGCAGTGGTGCCTTGAAGTGATGGCTGCGCAAGTGATGGTTTTTGGACCAATGTATATAGTGGCAAAAATTTTGTGTACTTGAGATTTGCTCAATATAAATGAATATGTATTTCTTTCTTTTCTCTGCCCATTTGTGTTTGATTACAAAAACACACATTTGTTCTGTTGGTTGTAGGATTTATTTGTTTCAAATTTTGATTTTACGTGACAATGAATCTTCTATGCAGCTTGGTTTGTCGGTGGTTTTAGTTTTTAGGTGAAATGTATTTAAATACTATTCTGACTTTGGTTCATTTAGTAATTGTACGTATAGATATTTCCTTTTTTACTCACATGGTTTCTGTTGGCTAATTCATGTGTGGAAGATGTAGGATGTAGACGAGAATAGGGTATGGCACAGGGATATATTTTTCCCTATCTTATACTGTCGGTCCAAGTACAGACAAAAATATTTGCCAAGACTTTTGAATGAAGGTACCATCCAAAACTATTAAATTATCGGCTACTTGGCTTATAAACTGTGTCCAACTTTTGGTTATAAATAAACATATATGCCGAGTTTGCTGTTTTAAGATTGAGTTTTGAACTTGTAGTTTTATAACATAGAATTTGTACATGATATGTAATAAAGTTTTTTGTAAAATTTTTGATATTGTGACTGTGCTCCTTCAACCAATCAAGGTATGCATGCAACCTTTAGTTCCTCATATTAAGGTGCAAATATTGTTTCATATCACCAAAATTTGTAATATCGATTCAATATAAACGCTTACACTTAACAATCATGTTTGGATCAAAATGATCGAGTTTACATTATTTATTAAACCACGTTTGCACCGCTGAGATATTCGAAATAAATAAGACATACATTATTATTATATTATTAATAATAAATTAAATATTCAATTTAAATTGGCCAAATCTCTTTATTTGGACTCAAATAAATATTTTAAATAAATAAACTATTTCAAATAAATGGTCAGAAAATACGGGATATTACACTAGGGCTGACGTGGAAGTCAGTTTCAGAGGGGTTGGCAGCTATAAATACATGGTCATTTCTCTTGTTTTATTCATTGAGAATCTATGGGGGCCAAACTCTGCCGGTGTTTGAACTGAACTGGATCCGTTATCTTCTACAACTATCAACTTAAGCAGATCAGTTAGAGATTCAAGATCCATTCTTTTTCTATTTTCTAATCCAAACACTGTGAGTTCCTATTTACTTTTAGATTTAAATATTAAAAAGTAAACGTGATATGACTATTGTTTGGATTTGTTCATGTGCCTATATTATACTGGATCCATTGTAAATTGTGAACATATGACATTCTATGATGTGGATCTTGACCTTATTTGTGTTAGATCTATTGGATCTAAATCTCTATCTTGTCGGATCTATTGCAACTTTTGTGGCATTCTATGATATGGATCTTGACCTTATTTTACTTAGATATATTTTTAACTATTGGATCTGAATTATGTGGACATCTAAATTACTAATCAGATCTAGTTTATCACCTTGTGCCTATCATATTAGATCTAAACCAGTTGGACATCTAAATTGTTAATTTAGATCTTATTATGCTTATTATGATATCATAACTATGTTAGAATTAGTTAACTACCACAAGTACATCAGATTTATACTTATATGTCCACCTTATCACTATGCTAGTTTATGTTTATGCCAGAACAATCACTATTGTCATTTTTCCCCATAACCTTTCCCTTTTACTGTTCATGGCTAGGCTACTTTCTTGCCTGGATGCCGCTAAATATATGCGAATGCGTTAGTTAGGAAACGAGGAAAAATGGTTAGAATTGGCATAATTTAAATAATGTTTATATGAATTGGACATATAACTCAAAATGGGGAAATAGAGGCATAATCACCTATAAAGACATAAGTA
Source organism: Allium sativum (assembly GCA_030737875.1). Classification (NCBI taxonomy): domain Eukaryota; kingdom Viridiplantae; phylum Streptophyta; class Magnoliopsida; order Asparagales; family Amaryllidaceae; genus Allium; species Allium sativum. Next base: position 472,344,268 of record CM060909.1, read on the forward strand.
AGAATTGGATAAGAATGAAATGTCTAATAATTACAATTGGAAATTGTAATTTCACTTATGACATGAGGTTAGGTTGCATTAGTGGTGGAAGTCTGCCCGGACCCAACCGGCATATCCAGCAACCACTAATGTTGATCCTAATGTGAGATGTCTAAGTGCACAAATACGAGATAGGTTATGACACAAGGATAAGCCCAACTTGTGGAAGAAGTCTGCCCGGACCCGACCGGCATATCCATCATCCGCAAGTTGTAGGCTTAATGTGGGAGGTCTAGCCCATTATAAACCATAAATGGACATGGTAATGAATTGGACTACTTAACTTAATCTAGTCCATAGAGATTGTACGATTATGAACTAAAGTTAGGGTTAGGTAAAATTGGTTGGACAGTGGGTGGGTTAAGCAAATCTTTGGGGGTGGGCAATATTTACATATAGGCCCACAAACTTAACCCGATAAGGTTATGTAATTAAAGTCACCTAGTGGTATACATGACCGGTGAGAATAATAAAGTTATGTAATTAAAGACACCTTTTAGGGTAAACATAACTAGTGGAAATGATAGGGTTATGTAATTAAAGACACCTAATGGTATACATAGCCAATGAAAACCTAGTGAGGGATACAAGACAAAGGGGGAGAACTTGTATCATATCGTGTGGGACCCGTTTCAGCTAGTAACCCGGAGTAGGTATCAAACATATACTCTGAACTAGGTCGGAGAAAGGGCACGCTTACAGGACTGATTGTAAGAGATCCAAACATGGAGGATGGTATGGGCGGCGCAAACCGACCGGGCCATGTGCGTGCATGAGCCGGGCAGAAGGGGATAAGACGACCGTGACACCTGTAGATATGAGGCTGTGCATATCAGCGAGGGGTTGCCAACTTAGGACGTGATACATCCTATTGTGGGGCCGACAAAGAGTATCTACGCGGTTTAGGGAGCCGATCGATCAGGGTAGTAGTTAGGATACATTTGGACGTATGCCTAAGTCTACCAGCTTATAGCGGAAGGGATCATCTCATTCTGGTTATACTAGTAATAGTGCAGAGTACTCATTAGGGAAGCATATACACCTTATCATGTCCGCCTTGTCACACATGTCTTTTATGTAGTAATCTCTTTTATCCACTTTATATGTTTGTCATGATACTTTTATTTATTTACTTGCTAAAAGTAACTAGACTCGCCAGACTTTATGTCTGAACCTTTTTGTTTCCTCTTCTCTCTTCCGTTTCCCTCCCTCCCTCCCCCTCCACCCCCCATTCTCAGGGTGAGAATACCCAGGCTTAGTCAGGACTCAGTTATCATCTTTCTAGGAGCTGCTTTCGAAGTATGGATCAAGTTCTTATCTCTACTATGGCTTTGTCTCTTTTTGGGGAATTATGTTTTCTTTTAAGTATTTATGTACTCTGATAGTACAAGACAGTAGCTTTTATGTCGTAGTGGGTTTTTGTATTTCAGAGATGTGAATTTTTGGACCATGGTATTTTATGATAAATAAAGTTTTTATTCACTGTTATTTTATATATCTGTCTTGTAAAATTTCTTCTCTGTTTACTTATAACGCTTCACGAAACTTAATGCATTCCCTTTGTGAGTGACGTTAACGAACATGGGGTGTCACACAACGTATCTTGTAAATATGGAATAACACAAAAGAATTGGAAACATATTAATAAAATTTAATAGCTCATCAATCGAGCAAAATTGGGTGTCCCAGCCAAAGAGGAGTCGACCGCTCCCCCTTTAGGGGGGTCGACTGCTAGTCGGCTGGTAAGCCCAATTCTACCTACTGTGATTAGGGTTTTCTTAGAGGTTGTGTTTATATTAAAGTTCCAAATTTTATATTTTTAATCCGATGTCTCTCGCTCGCACGAGAAAGTATAGAACCCCACAAACCCCACACTAGAAACCCTATTTAATCTAAACCTCTGCTTCCATACTGCTGAATTCCACAAAAAATTTGAGAGAAAAGGGGAAGGTTCTTCTACTTCTCTACCCCCATTCCTATATCTCTCTATTTCAATTTATATATGTTTAAGAAGTTGGAATTTAGCACAAACAATATATATAAGAATCTAATTATATGTTTCTTATATTTATATTGTTAGGAGATCAATCAGAGCTCGCTTGAACGTTGAGAACCGCCGTAGGTCTTGAGATTTCTATCACATCTCCACTTGATTTGTAAGTGGAATCTAGTTTTGCTTAAAGGAATATTCATATTATTATCAGTTTGCTATATGAATTGTTATACCTATGCAGATTTGGTTATGCGATAATATTACATGAAAAACTCTCCAAATCTTCTTTGTAATCACGTAGGAAATTGCCATGTTGATTTTGTAGAATTGTGTTTGAATTAAAGATAAACATGAGCATTGTATTATTATCAATATTTTATGCAATTCACCACTATTATCTTTTGATTCGGCCTAGAAAGGTTAGTATTTGAATTGTTTCATAATTAAATTGGGTTTGGATCCTAAATTGGGTGTAAACACATTCATAAATGGGTGTGTTTGGCTTAGATCCCTATTAAGTTTCGAAATTAGGATCAGGTCCGGTCCATAACTTATTATAAATTACATCCCTATTTTTCGAAATTCATAAAAAAAAATAAAAAAAATCACATAAATTCATAAGTAAATTAAACACGTACACGTAAAAAAAATCGGTTGAAAAAACCATCAAAAAACGCATCAAAAATATTACATAAAAAGAGCGAAACAGCAGTTATTTGCATAACGGTATGCTAATATTTAAATTTCTTGCATACGTCTTTGCAACTATTTCAGTCAAGCTTCTGCGTTGGCTTTTTTGCATACATGCATGCAAGTAATACAAAATTCTTGCATACAAGTATGCTATTATTCGTAGGTATGAAAATCAATTCATATTTATTTGCATACATGCATGCAAGTATTCAGAATAAATGCACATATATATGCAACAATCCGCAGGCATGAATATCAGTTCGTTTTTACTTTCATATATGTATGCAAGAAAACATAATACTTGCATACATGCATGCAAGTATTCACACAAATTTTCAATGTAAATCGCTTCAGGAATACTTGCATACATGTGTGTAACTATTGTGTATACTTGCATACATATATGCAAGTTTTTTTTCGTGGTCTTCTAGGAATATTTGTAGATTTTAGATTTTTTATATATATATATATATATTTGTGTATGTGTGTGTGTGCACATTTTTTTAGAAAACACGTAACATTGAAACCAGGGACCCGCTTTATATTTAAAACATAGGAGGGAGGCCGATTATATTTGCAAAGTTTTTAGGGATGTGTCCCTTATTTTAACTTCATAAATTGGAATAAGTCAAATGCCAACATTTTCGGTGTATAACACACCAAAAAGAGTGGATTGGGTGAAATATATATTGGATGCATGAAATACTCTACTTTTAATTTAACATTGAAACCTTTTTCTACATGCCCAGGATACAAGTTGTAATTGATATGTATGTGTATGTTTTCCATTACTACTATTTGCTATATCTTCATTATGCGATCATGTTATGTTGTAGCGGTAAAACATGGAAAGACTTAGACTTGTATGCCTTAATTTGGATAAATGACAATTCCCATTCTGATTAGAACGTTTCCCCTTTTATGCAAATGTTATGTTAATAAGGTGCTATTAATATATTATTTATTTTAACATAATTAACATTATATTAGCATAATAAATGCGATTAGGTTAGAATTTGAATTTGAAATGTCCCCTTAACAAATATATATATATATATATATATATTTGTTTGCTTGTGTATGCGTATATATATAATGGCTTATATATATATATATGACATAAAGACACAAGGTTAGTTGCGATTTGTGGTAGAAGCTTGCCCAGAACCGACCGACATATCCAGCAACCACAAGTTGGTTGGTCCAACTAATGTGAGATGTCTAGGTGCCATAAGCCATTCATAAACTTAGTACACTAGAAACGAGGTTAAACCGGCTTGTAGTAGAACCCCGCCCGAAACCGACCGATGTATCCAAAATCTACAGTTAAATGGTTCAATATGAGAGGTCTAGTGTACATATATATAAGTTGATGTGTGAAGACAAACAGGCTTGCTATGCCTTAAGAAGGTCTTAAGTGGCTGATTCACCTCTTTATCTAATTCGGGTCTTAAGTGGTTAGGACTAGGATCCCTCCGAAGGTTTATTCCTTGAAGCAGAAACGGATTCATAGGACCCACCCTTATTAGTATTAACGTAAGTCTTTAGGTCCTCCTTTAAAAGTGGTTAGGCATAAAATGGTTAACGGAGTAGGGTAGTTCACCGGGGATGTCCACTTCCTCTAGAAGCTTGTAAGGGCTCAACTAGGGACAAGTTGGTAATTAAAGGATATGTAGCCATTGCGTGCTCACTAACTGTCTAAGGGAAGTCTCAAGTGACATAGGTGTCCTACCGGGTAATATCAGTTAAGTAGTAACGTTCGTAATACTATTTCTCATATTACAAATGAAAGAATAGACTTTATAATGTTAACGTACTAGGATGGGGATCTTAAAGGGCTAGGTGTAACGACCCGTATTTTCTGCGACATATAATTAACTTGTTTAATTATATAAATAGTGATTTAGAATTCAAATGTTCATTTAATTAAATTATATAGAATATTTAATTAAAATGATAATTAAATAATATATTAAATTCCGAAATAATCAGAATTGGCTGAAATGGCGATATGGTGTGAATTGGGAAATTCAATATATATAATTCAGTTTAGAATTGAATTACGATAACGAATATATTTAATTAACGATGGTTGAGCGTATAATTTATATTATAATTATAATCGAGCTTGAAATGGCGCTGCAGTTCGTAATTTGACGATTCGAACTTTAAACAAATATACAGAAGCCGTTTTAAATCGGACTTATGTGAAACAATAAACGTTAGGAGCTGGTGAAGTATATTTTTCTAGTGGAAGAGAAAAATCGGGATTTCGTCGTGTAGATTTTTAGTTATGTCCAAATTAAATATTCAGAAAAAAACAGCGGTATATTTGTTCGTGGCCATAACGGTTATTTAAAAATATTTGAATATCGAGTTTGAATTTAGACAAGGTTCTTTTGAGACATAACGATAATTTAATTTTTAGAATTTTACCAGTAATTTTTAATTAATTAAATACGCAACTTTTTATTTGGAGTATTTTGCACCCTATATCGATATTTTGGGGTTTCACAATATGAGTTAACCTACCGATGTTATTATATTTTTGGGATCGTAGAGCACTGCTCAATACAAGGGTATTTTTATCTCTGTCGTTTGCAGTTCGTATGTATAAATAAAATAGTGTATAAAGGGGTATCTATATTTTAGGTGGAAAAAGGGTCCACGCACTAAAATTTCTCTTAGCCGCCAGTCTTCATTTGCTCGAACACAAAACGTGGAAGCTCCATCTCCCCAAATCAATTCAGCACTTCGTTTCTCTTCAAAATCGCAGTTTCAAAACAAAATTCTATAAATACCCTGTATGTTCCTAAACCTAATTCATTTGCTATTCTGGTCAGCGAAGTTTCAAGCCGCCACTTCATTTTTCTCTCCACTTAAAATACTTCATCTTTAAACATACGCAAGGCCATGGTCTCTCCTAGAGCTACTGTAGTGGCAACACGGGTGTCGATCGACGATTCTGAAACGATAGCTGTGAGCTGATCAAGGGGAGGGAAGCGTGTTCTCTTGTGTGGTCGGCTGGGCGTTCAGTGACCGGAAACAGTGGGTTTTTGTTTGTGAAGGGAAGGAGTACCAGTTGGGTATGAAGCAGGTATGTGCATCAGATATTTGGGGGGGGGGGTGAAAGTTGCAAATGAACTGTTGGGGAGTTGATGGTTCCGAGAATAACACAATAGGGTAATGAAGTGTGTGGAGTTTTAAAGCAGGTGGAGTTAAATGGATGGTGTGTTACGTGTGTATGATGTTGTGCCTGAAGGGGAGGGGTATTCGAAGTTAACAGGAACCCGAGAGTTTTTATTTTGGAGAAGGTATTCACGTGGGTTTCAAGTGTGGAGATGAACATGGCGGGTTGGGTTGTTTAAATGGGCTGAGTCACAAAGGGTAAAGGCCCAATCAAATTTAATTAAGTTTTATTTAAATCTAAAATATGCATTAACTTGTTAATGCAATATCTTTGTCATACATTATCGAAATTCAGCGAAATATGATCCGATGGGATCGTATGGACGAGAGCTCCACAATGGAACTGACTGGGAGTGGATTTGAGCTCTTTTGAATTTATGGCGAAATAAATTGTTTGATTCAAATCAAACAATAGTTTATCGTTCTTTAACGATGAACTGCCAATGTGAGTAAAACTCACCAACTCTAAACAGTTATATTTTTATAACGTATTCTTAGAACTGATAATCATCTGTTGATTACTGTGTGTTAATTGTTTGGTTGAATTGCTTGTGCATTGGTTGTAATTATAGATAATGATATATATATATATATCGTTAATCAAATATTGATTCTGTTTAACAGAATATTTCATATTGAAATGAAATCGATGTTCACGATATTGTTTACCATCTGTGGATGCAGGGAAACAGGTCGGAGGAATCCAGCTGGATTCCTCAACAATTATTTTACTGTTTTCATATATTGTGTTATATGATGTGATGTATAATATGTGATAATTATAATGACACTGGTCCTGTCATTTGGTACTGTTGAATACCAAAAGAAATACTGGAATAGAAAAGGGAAATTTCAAACTGTGTATTGAAATACAATATTTATAAAATCAATGGATTTTATAAAAAGGAATTTAATAAAGAAATTATTTATAAAATCAAAGAATTTTATAAAAGGGTTATTTACTTAGAAAGTAAATAAAAGTGTAAAACAATTTTTACTTAGAAAGTAAATAGAAGTATTAAGAAAGATATTTACTTATAAAGTAAATAGAATTTATAAAGGGATATTTATTTAGAAAATAGAATAAAGATAAAAGGGAAATTATTTATAAAATCAAGGGATTTAATAAAAGGAATTATTTATAAAATCAAAGGATTTTATAAAAAAGTAAATATTTATTGGTTAAATAAATAGAATTATAAAGGAATATTTATTTAGAAAATAAATAGAATTAGAAAAGGAGTAAATATCTGTAAAACAAATAAGGTATTATAGAAAGACATATTTGGGAAAATAAATAGGATTTTATAAAAAGGATATTTGGAAAATAAATATCAACAAGAGCGAATCGAATATAGTTATTCGAAACAAAGTCAAAACAAACATAGTTATTTAGAATGAAGTTAAATCAAATATAGTTATTCGAACTAGAATTAATCAAGTAAGGTTAATTGAATATTAGTTATTCAATTAAGGTTAATCGAATATTAGTTATTCGAATAAGAGTTAATCAAATAGAGTTAAGCAAAATTAGAAACTAACTGGAGATTAGTTTAGTTGAATGGTTTTCTAAGTGACGATCTGATGTTGGTTTCGGCCTTCGGGATTGATACTTAGGGAATTGTTCTCTTACTAGTTTACATTTAGGGACTAATAGTTGAGGAAGAATAGTGATTTGTAAATAAGCAGATGGAAACGTTTTCCAGTGTGAATAACATATATTTTCTAAACATAGAAAATAAGGAAATATGAATATATATATAATTGTTTGATGATTTAATCGATAGAATTTCCATCAGGAAATAATATCGTTGTTTGCACATGTGTTTTTCTTCGATAGTTAAATCACCGACTATCAAAGTTTTGACCATTTTAACGTTTTTAATATGGAGAGACCGGTTGGATTACTATTCGAAGAACCACTCCATATTGGCGTAAGCGTTGCAAATCAAGTATGCTGAATATATTGAAGACGGAGTAAAGTGCAAGGGCTGTTGTATAAATCTTAGATAACAATTGCCTAAGATGGATGTACTGAATAGTGCCTTCGGTTTGTCCAGTCCCAGGACAACTTGTATGGAAGAAGGTCTGATAGAGTATATCTAATAGATCACATAAGTTGATCTCTTCAAATGTATTCACGTTTGGTGGCGGAGGAATTCGTTTCTCTTAGCTGTATACCCGTGTTATTTTTGGATAAATCAATTTGTGATTTAAAGGGTATGATGATGTGACATTCTAAGCGAATGAGGATGTGGTATGTAAAAGATAAGCGTAGCTTCTAGCCTCACATCCGGTAAATGACAAAAATCGGGCAGGCAGCATAGCTATGTAGGTCGCACCTATTAGGGTGTATAATCACCTGATCTAGAGTTTCATTTATTTCTTAAAATCTATTGTCGATGTTGTCCCATTCGGGAAACGTTTTCTGATCCCAACCATTGGGGATATACATTCGATACACTCAAGCGAAATGAGTGGTCGGTCATGTGTGGCCGGGTTGCAAGATGTCCTTGTTGAACCCAGTGTATTCCTCTCTAGAGGTACACTAGCGAAAGGCGGTTCCATACCTTGTCATAGTTGGAAATCTATTACCCAATACGTGCTAGCGGTTTTGATTGTATACTATATATGTAGATCATGAGATGAAAGCGTTTATGCTAGATGATTATTATATTGTGGTTGATAGACATTACTATAATATTTAAAGGTTTTTGTTATAAAGATATTTTGGATTCTCATAAGGGAAAAACCCGTTCCGTTATACGGCGTGGTCTTATGAGAGATCGATTACTTGTTCAAACCGTTTTAAATTGTTTTACTCACACCAGTCCCATGACTGACCCAGAGTTTATTTTGTTTTGTTTTCCCTAAACTCTTGGGTGCGCAATTTATACGGGCAGTCAAATAGTCAAGATTTTACAAATATACTTGGAGAGCTTGGAGCAGGAGGCTTCAGGATTATATAGCTATAGTTATTTCTCTGTGTTGTAAGTGTTGTACTATGATAATGTTACTGTATACATATACTGTTTTCATTTCAAGGATATGTTATCTATTATATGTTGTTCGTTCCGCTGTGAGATTCGTGTTACTCTGATGTTGTATCTCCTTCTTCTTCTATTCTAAGTTTCTATCTTATCTATTCTCACCCTCTAACTTCTTTCATTAACTACCGGTAATTTTCGATGTTTGGTTAGTCGTCATTGAGTTTATGTCGATAACCAAAGTTGCTGAAAAACTGGGTCGTTTTCAGAGCTTAAGTGAAGTAATTACCTTGGCCCTGTGGCGTGACTCAGTAGAGATAGGGTTAGTAACACCCTAGATTGAGTTGAGTGTATATATATGAGTGAACATATTTGTTATTTGATATAAATGATTTTATATTGAGTAGATTTATTGGTTGAGTTGTTTATGGATTCTGGTCGATGGTGGGGCACCACAATATCGATAGGGGTTTTTCAACACTCGAATACGACGGGTCGACACGATACGTTTTGAAAAGAGGGTAAATGAAATAAATTTACCCAAATTATATCCTGATATAGAGAAAATATATATATTGGTTGTTATTATAATCGAGTAAGATTATAAATAAAGTGGTTATGTAAATAGCCAATCAAAATTCGTATAAGTATTACAAAGTGAATTAAATCTGAAATTTAAATCAGAATTGAAATTAAAACTTGAAAAATTTGAATAAGTGTTTGTAAATGGATTTGAATTAAATATATGAGAATTTTAAAATCCTGGGAGATTTAAAATTGTTTTACAAACATTGGAAGGATATTTTGAAATAAATTTCAAAGTGGAAATGTTTGAAATGATTTTTGAAAGGTGTTATAATATTGAACTCACTTCGGTCACTGGAAAATAATTTTGATAATGACTGCAGCATCATCAGTGTTTATTTTCGAGTTGCTGAGTGATGGATTACTACCGAAAAGATTTTGTTTTTGAATTGTTTTGAGAGAAACAAGTTGTTTGAAATCCGAAAAGGGATATTTGGTTTTAGAAAAGAAAGCTGTTTAAAACTCCCAGGAAGAGACTGTTTGAATTAAAAACAAATTTAAATAGAAATGTGTGAAACCAAGCTGGAACTGAATTGAAACCAATTAACTGGAAATTGAATTGGATACGATATATAAAGTAGAATTAGATTTTGAATTGTGAGATAGAATCCGAAATGGTATGGGATTGATGAGTTAAGAATTTAAAAATCGAAAATGGAACTTTGATTTGAAATTGAATTCGACTTAGGTATTAGCGAATGGTTGGATTTGTGGATAAAAACTGATTGGAAATTGGTTGAGACGATGTTGGCATATGTGGACTGATAACAGGTGAAAGTGATAGAGTTGGTATGCCCGACAAAAAGGTACAAGTTTATATTTGATATAAGCATGAGATTTATGAGCCGAATTGGCAAGCCGCTTGGCTGTTTGATTTTCTTTTGGGTTGGAAATGGCCCAGAGTGGCGGGTTGGAGTTTGACCAGTACAAAGGAGGTGTTGGCGAAATTTTTCAGAAATTTCGGGTATTAGAAATTTTTTAGATTTTTGAAAATATTCGTTAATAGAATTAAATTAATAATTAAATTAAAATTAAATTAGTCAGAGGAAACTGAAGTTGAGAAGTGAACAATATAGTCTACCCAGTCGATAGGGTTTGTTTTCTACCTTAGCAATTTCGAGGATGAAATTTTTTTAAGTGGGGAAGAATGTAACGAACCATATTTTCTACAATATATAATTAACTTATTTAATTATAGAAATAGTGATTTAGTATTCAAATGGTCATTTAATTAAATTATATTGAATATTTAATTAAAATGATAATTAAATAATATATTAAATTCTGAAATAATCAGGACTGGCTGAAATGGCGATATGGTGTGAATTGGGAAATTCAATATATATAATTCGGTTTAAAATTGAATTACGATAATGAATATATTTAATTAACGATGGTTGAGCGTATAATTTATATTATAATTATAATCGAGCTTGAAATGGCGTTGCAGTTCATAATTTGACGATTCGAACTTTAAACGAATATACAGAAGCCGTTTTAAATCGGATTTTTGTGAAAGAAGAAATGTTAGGAGTTGGTGATGTATATTTTTCTAGTGGAAGAGAAAAATCGGGATTTCGTCGTGTAGATTTTTAGTTATGTCCAAATTAAATATTCAGAAAAAAAACAACGGTATATTCGTTCGTGGCCATAACGGTTATTTAAAAATATTTGAATATCGAGTTTGAATTTAGACAAGGTTCTTTTGAAACATAACGATAATTTAATTTTTAGAATTTTACTGCAATTTTTAATTAATTAATTACGCAACTTTTTAGTTGGAGTATTTTGCACCCTATATCTATATTTTGGGGTTTCATAATATGGGTTAACCTACCGATGTTATTATATTTTTGGTATCGTAGAGCACTGCTCAATACAAGGGTATTTTTATCTCTGTCGTTTGCAGTTCGTATATATAAGTAAAATAGTGTATAAAGGGGTATCTATATTTTAGGTGGAAAAAGGGCCCACGCACTAAATTTCTCTCAACCGCCAGTCTTCATTTGCTCGAACACAAAACGTGGAAGCTCCATCTCCCCAAATCAATTCAACATTTCGTTTCTCTTCAAAATCTCAGCTTCAAAACAAAATTCTATAAATACCTTGTATGTCCCTAAACCTAATTCATTTGCTATTCTAGTCAGCGAAGTTTCAAGCCGCCACTTCATTTTTCTCTCCACTTAAAATACTTCATCTTTAAACATACGCAAGGGCATGGTCTCTCCTGGAGCTACTGTAGCGGCAACACGGGTGTCGACCGACGATTCTGAAACGATAGCTGCGAGCTGATCAAGGGGAGGGAAGCGAGTTATCTTGTGTGGTCGGCTGGGCATTCCGTGACCGAAAACAGTGGGTTTTTGTTTGTGAAGGGAAGTAGTACCAGTTGGGTATGAAGCACGTTCGGGCATCAGATATTTGGGAGGGAGAAAGTTACAAACGAACTGTTGGAGAGTTGATGGTTCCGAGAATAACACAGTAGGGTAATGAAGTGGGTGGAGTTTTAAAGTAGGTGGAGTTAAATGGATGGTGTGTTACGTGTGTATGATATTGTTTAACATCTGTGGAGGCAGGGAAATAGGTCAGAGGAATCCAACTGGATTCCTCAACAATTATTTTACTGTTTTCATATATTGTGTTATATTATGTGATGTATAATCTATGATAATTATAATGACACTGGTCCTGTCATTTGGTACTGTTGAATACCAAAAGAAATATTAGAATAGAAAAGGGAATTTCAAACTGTGTACTGAAATAGAATATTTATAAAATCAAGGGATTTTATAAAAAGGAATTTAATAAAGAAATTATTTATAAAATCAAAGAATTTTATAAAAGGGTTATTTACTTAGAAAGTAGATAAAAGTGTAAAACTATTTTTACTTAGAAAGTAAATAGAAGTATTAAGAAAGATATTTACTTATAAAGTAAATAGAATTTATAAAGGGATATTTATTTAGAAAATAGAATAAAGATAAAAGGGAAATTATTTATAAAATCAAGGGATTTTATAAGAGGAATTATTTATAAAATCAAAGGATTTTATAAAAAGTAAATATTTATTGGTTAAATAAATAGAATTATAAAGGAATATTTATTTAGAAAATAAATAGAATTAGAAAAGGAGTAAATATTTGTAAAACAAATAAGGTATTATAGAAAGACATATTTGGGAAAATAAATAGGATTTTATAAAAAGGATATTTGGAAAATAAATATCAACAAGAGTGAATCGAATATAGTTATTCGAAACAAAGTCAAAACAGATATAGTTATTTAGAATGAAGTTAAATCAAATATAGTTACTCAAACTAGAATTAATCAAGTAAGGTTAATTGAATATTAGATATTCAATTAAGGTTAATCGAATATTAGTTATTCGAATAAGAGTTAATCAAATAGAGTTAAGCAAAATTAGAAACTAACCGGAGATTAGTTAAGTTGAATGGTTTTCTAAGTGACGATCTGATGTTGGTTTCGGCCTTCAGGATTGATACTTAGGGAATTGTTCTCTTACTAGTTTACAGTTAGGGACTGACAGTTGAGGAAGAATAGTGATTTGTAAATAAGCAGATGGAAACGTTTTCCAGTGTTAATAACATATATTTTCTAAACATAGAAAATAAGGAAATATATATATATATATAATTGTTTGATGATTTAATCGATAGAATTTCCATCAGGAAATAATATCGTTGTTTGCACATGTGTTTTTCTTTGATAGTTATATCAAAGTTTTGACCATTTTAACGTTGTTAATATGGAGAGACCGGTTGGATTATTATCCGAAGAACCACTCCGTATTGGCATAAGCGTTGCGAATCAAGTATGCTGAATATATTGAAGATGGAGTAAAGTGCAAGGGCTGTTGTATAAATCTTAGGTAACAATTGCCTAAGATGGATGTACTGAATAGTGCCTTCAGTTTGTCCAGTCCCAAGACAACTTGTATGGAAGAAGGTCTGACAGAGTATATCTAATAGATCACGTAAGTTGATCTCTTCAAACGTATTCAAGTTTGGTGGCGGAGGAATTCGTTTCTCTTAGCTGTATACCCGTGTTATTTTTGGATAAATCAATTTGTGATTTAAAGGGTATGACGATGTGACATTCTAAGTGAATGAGGATGTGGTATGTAAAAGATAAGCGTAGCTTCTAGCCTCACATCCGGTAAATAACAAAAATCGGGAAGGTAGCATGGCTATGTAGGTCGCACCTATTAGGGTGTATAATCATCTGATCTAGAGTTTCGTTTATTTCTAAAAATCTATTGTCGATGCTGTCCCATTCAGGAAACGATTGTTGATCCCAACCGTTGGTGATATACATTCGATACACTCAAGCGAAATGAGTGGTCGATCATGTGTGGCCGGGTTGCAAGATGTTCTTGTCGAACCCAGTGTATTCCTCTCAAGAGGTACACTAGCAAAGGTGGTTCCATACGTTGTCATAGTTGGAAATCCATTACCCAATACGTGCTTACAGTTTTGATTGTATACTATATATGTAGAACGTGAGATGAAAGCGTTTATGCTAGATGATTATTATATTGTGGTTGATAGACATTACTATAATATCAAAAGGTTTTTGTAAAGAAAAGAAATTGATTTGAAACCATTTTCAAACAATTAAGGCATGTTTTAAATTTTATTTTAAAAGTGAATAGTAACTAGGAAAAGTGAAGTATGGTTGGGTATCTGAGGAATGTTTTAACAATATTTCCTTTATAAAACTATCTTATTTATTTTTATAATGGACATCAGGAAAGTTTGGGCGTCAAAAGACGAAGATTAAAATAATATTATTTTAATAATAAAATAATATTATAATATCCATTTAATAGAGATATTGAATTTTAAAGTGAAATATTGGAAATATAGCTTCCAAAAAATACTATATATGTTTTATATAATTAATAAATTATTTTAAAGGAAATTAGATTCGATTTTAATTTAAAATCGAAGTTTGGTTTGAATAGAACTAGTCGCGCAGCGATTGTTCTCGAATTTCGACCATTAATTTCAAATTGACGTACCGGGAGATCCGACTGTTGGATTTTCCCAAAATGAAAAGTGTTTGGTTTGAAATGAACAGAGCTTTCAAATGAATCTAAGAGTTTTAAAATCTAACGGCTAGATTTGGAGATAAGTTCAAATCAAATTTGAATAAAAACAGCGTTAATGCAGTTATTGACCTGAAACAGATTTTAAAGAAATAAGCTATTTTAAGTTATTAAAAATAGGAATAAATTATGGTAAATCATGAAAAATGATTTGAAAGATATTTGAATTGAATATACATAGTTTGGAAAGTTAAAGTGCTATTTTCTGAAAATGAGTCGTTTTGTCAATGTTATCTGCGATAGTTTTTCGAACGATTTAAAATCAAAAGGTTTTGAGATTACCAATGATATCCAAATGGTTTGTAAATATGTCCAAAGGATTAGATTGAAGTTTTAAGACAAATTTAGGATTTAAAAAGGTTTAAACCAAAGCTAAGTTTTCCAAATAAAATTGGTACTGAATGGAAATCGGTTTAGAAATAATCGAGATGGGTCTCTGTGAATGAAGACTTGTACTATTTAATGAATTAAAAAGGTCGTGTCATTATTCTGTTTATAGTATTAGTCAGATATGGTAATTTATATCGATTATAAATTAGTATTATTTTCATGAAGATTTCAGTTGAAATGGAAGTGTGATTTTGGGTTTATCGCTAACGATGTTTTAAATAATGTCTGTTCATTAACCCATGTAAAGGAAAAAAATCGAAGATGAGTTGAAATTAAATCTTTATTTAGTTCGAATATAAAGATTTAATGAAAGATTTTTTCCTAACAAATGACAACGGGTATGAGTTTAAGAACTGCTTAAAAGAAGATAAGCGTGTTTTTCACGTAAGCGATTAGGTTAAGAAATCGTAAATTCGATTTTGCATGACTGATGTGATCAAAGAAAGATTTAAACAAGAGTTTAAGGTGTATAAATTTTTGATAAAGTTTAATGGAGTAGTCCCCAAATGTAAAGAATGATCTGAGTAAAAAAATATTCCCAAAATGGAATAAGACTTATGATATCTCGAATATCGCTGTTGATTTTAAAGATGTGCTAGTTATGCAGAATGACCAGATCTTGACCCACTGTGAATAACTATACAACGTAGCATTGACTATGATTGGAGGCCGGAGATCTTCACATCGGAAGGATTATTCATCGATGCCTCGGGTGGCCACCCAATTATGGGGTTATATTGTGATGGCGATCTAACCGTACTTGAAGGGATTTGGATTGCAAGGGCTTTCACACCCAGACGGAGTCGTGGAATAAAGTGCCTTTGGTTTTGTTCACAACCCAGAACGAACTTGTAAATGGATGGGTGTTTGACGTTGTATTTTACAACATAACCGATTGGTTACTATTGATATTATATTAGTTGGTGGAGGAGGATTTATTATCGTACGTTAACACCCTCCTCTAAGACTTATATACTCAGAGGGTTATATATTAATAGACATAGATAATATGTTGTGAATTGACAATGTTACGTGCTAAGTGCTGCTGGCAGATAATCAATGCTTTTGCTGAAAAGCATAGCTTTATGGAATGTTGACTCTAAGACCTCATACTCTGGAAAGAACTAAAAACAGGATGATGGATCGCAGAGGTAAGGACATACATTTCTCTAAAAAGTGATGCCATGGTATGGAGCCCAGGAAAGTTTACTTAAGTGGATAATGGATTGAGGCGCCTCATAATGATCGAATACGACTGGGAAAATGGTTAGTCACAACCGGGGAACATTATGTTTAGGAAAGATCTTTATCAACCTACTAGTGCTAGCCAACTCTACCGTTCTGAAGGATCACATGCATGTGAGTCCTGGGACATCCCGCTAGAGGTGTTCCGAATGGTTAAGGAAGATGCTTTTTGTAACAGTCCGCACCTCCGTTCGCGCAAGATATTGTCCCCAACTTAGCCACCGTATAGGTGTGGGGTTTTGTTCCTCAAAAGGCCTCGGCTAAGTTTCAAGATCTGCCAACACATGGCGTTGCCACACAGGCTGAGCCATCCTCCCTACTAACACCGATATTGTCCCTACTTTGCCGCCTCTGAGGTGTAGGGTTTTCCATCACTAGGTCTCGGCGTTAGTAAGAGATGGGCTCTACTATATAAGTACTCACTTCACACAGGCTTCCACGATGTGGGACGTAGGGGTGTTACATTCTTCGCTCCTACAAAGCCCAACGTCCCCGTTGGCTCACAAACACCTCACCCAAGCGTTGTGGTCCACATAGGAGCCATAATTCCGGCCGGGTATAGGCTCTGATACCACTGTAACATCCCGCACCTCCGTTCGCGCAAGATATTATCCCCAACTTAGCCATCGTATAGATGTGTGGTTTTTTTCCTCAAAAGGCCTCGGCTAAGTTTCAAGATCTGCCAACACATGGCGTTGCCACACAGGCTGAGCCAACCTCCCTACTAACATCGATATTGCCCCTACTTTGCCACCTCTCAGGTGTAGGGTTTTCCATCACTAGGCCTCAGCGTTAGTAAGAGATGGGCTCTACTATATAAGTACTCACTTCACACAGGCTTCCACGATGTGGGACATAGGGATGTTACACTTTTCCTTGGTCATTGTCGGAATCCAACTTCCAATACGAGTTGTATGTTTCAGTTGTAACATAGTAGCCAAATAATGGGTAGGGCAATTATGCGAGCAAAGATTTATACATTTATTTTCAAAAGTGATTTCCATACCTACACATTAATAATAATAACGAAATATTTGTTTCAAGAATATCAAGCATGTTTGGTTATTATAAGGTAAAACTCTATCCTTCAGTATGCGTTGCATTGTGTAATGGGACTTGAGCCTTATAATAGCCTCATTTTTCAAAAGCATGAATTTTAAAACTTTTTAAATGATTGTATGAGATGAATTATTGTTTTATTATCTTCTCAAGCTGGTTAATCCAAGCTTGACCCGAGTGTTTGTCGCTCGGGTTAGATCCGAATGTGTTTCAGGTTTAAATAGGTGCCTGAGGACTTTTTAGTTGATTTTGAAAAGCCGAATTTCTTCATCAAATGGCAAGGAATATTTCACTATCTATACCTGGATGAAATAGATTGATGATGTAAGAATGTGTTCAACTCTAATAATAAATGTTTTTCTTTGTAAATGTTTCTGTAACAGCCCGCACCTCCGTTTGCGCAAGATATTATCCCTAACTTAGCCACCGTATAGGTGTGGGGTTTTGTTCCTCAAAAGGCCTCGGCGTTAGTAAGAGATAGACTTTACTATATAAGTACCGACTTCACACAGGCTTCCATGATGTGGGACTGAGGGGTGTTACATTCTCCCCCCTACAGAGCCCAACGTCCTCGTTGGCTCACAAACATCTCACCCAGGCGATGTGGTACACACAAGAGCCACAATTATGGCTGCGTATTGGCTCTGATACCACTGTAACAGCCCGCACCTCCGTTTGTGCAAGATATTGTCCCCAACTTAGCCACCGTATAGGTATGGGGTTTGGTTCCTCAAATGGCCTCGACGTTAGTAAGAGATAGACTCTATATGAAGTACCCACTTCAAACAGGCTTCCACGATGTGGGACTGAGGGGTGTTACATTCATGTAACAACCTGGATTACGACGGACCGATTTTTTTTCAAAAAATCCAATCCACCGAAACCCGAATTGGTTACATCTGGTATCAGAGCAGACATGGTTGTACCTAGACTTTCCCACGTACGTATCATCAATCGTACTCGATGTTTCTACTGCACATAACCTCTACTTGTGCACCCAAGTTCCATGGCAGGGCTACACCAGAAAACATGGAACTCGGTTGGGAGATTTTCTATATCTATACGGGCCTGCCTCTAAGAGTGTCCAATGTACAGATATCCCTTGGGTCTGGTTTTTCTATGGTGGATATGGCGCCACCTCAGCCCCTCCCTCAACTAATAAAGACCCCACATGGATGTTTAGATTGTTTGCTTGTTATGGGAGGTCGCTAGAACCAAACTTTTTTGTTTACCGCTGCAATGAATGAAGTTTTAAAATTTTTTTAAGTACTGTTTTATATCTGTCTTGTTGTTAAGTTTCTGTTCTATACACACTTAAAACGCTCCATAGAAGTTAATGCATTCCCTTTGTGAGTGACATTAATGGACATGGGGTGTCACACGTGCTCGGATTCTGACTTCTGATTAGGTCGACTTGTAGGGGGGAGGTCGACACTAGGGTCGACCCCTAGGTCGACCTAGGTCCTGGGCGGGAATTTTCCCACCCAGCCCGATTCTGACTTCTGATTTGAATTTTGAATCTGTTTCAAGCTGTTTGAATTTATTTGAATTTTCTGGAAACTTCTGACAGCCATAACTTCTTCATACGAAGTCCAATTTACGCAAACTCGGACTCTATCTCAACCAGAATTCCGAGACGAACACAATGGCGTAACCAGTTCCCCTTGAATCTTACATTTAAAATTAAGTATTCTTTAATTTGTTAAATTTAATATTTAAATTTGCGGGGTGTTACATTCTCCCTCCTTAAAGGATTTCGCCCCCGAAATCTCCAAGTTAAGGAGAATGCATATCCTAACATCCAATCATCCATCTACTCAACCATCAAACACAGGCATCCATTGTCCTTACAAAATTTCTAATGTTGTATGAACATATGCAAGATTTGGATAACTTATGTATTATCATGGCTCTGATACCACGTGTGACACCCCACGTCCATTAATGTCACTCACAAAGGGAATGTATTAACTTCTATGGAGCGTTTTAAGTGTGTACAGAACAGAACTTAACAACAAGACAGATATAAAATAGTACTTAAAAAAAATTTAAGACTTCATACATTGCAGCGGTAAACAAATAAGTTTGGTTACATCATCAAAAACCAAAGACTAAAGTCAAGTACATAATATCCATCTTGACTAAATCAGAGTACATAAAATGAAAGATATAACCCCAACATAAAATAGCCATAAATAAGATAAGCTGAACTTTTACTTCAGCGATCCAAGCAACTTCCAAAGAAAGAGGTAAAGCTGTCCAAATCAAGCTCCACTAGTACTAGTCCCACCCTGGGCACCTTGGGCGGGGGGGGGGGGAGGAAGAAAAGAGGTGGAAACAAAAAGGTCTGACATAAAGTCTGGCGAGTGCAATAACTTTAACAATATAATCATTAAGTAACTAGGATAAGGCATAAGCTGGAAAATAAGGAAATGACTGTGAACAAATGGGTATGACAGAGCAAACAAAGGAAATAAGACGAACAAAGATAATGTTAAAGGCGTACCTAGTCACTATAGGATAGTTACTAAACTGCACCACACCAAACCCCCTAAAAGTTGATCCCTCCTACAGAACTTAATAATGATAATGGTAGTTTCGTGTACCCCTAGCTGCCTTTATAGGTGCCGCCTGCTCCTATCTCCGCTAGGTGTACCCGCTACCCTCCACTTTTCTAATCACAATGTTTATAATATGGTAGTTGCACTCTTAGCTGCCGTCATAGGTGCCGCCTGCTCCTATCTCCGCTAGTCGTACCCACTACCTTTCCCATTCGATCGGCTGCCTAACTCGTAGATACTCGTGCTGGTCCAATAATGGGATGTATCACTACCCAAAGAGGAAACTCGATACCACTAGAAATGCACGGCTTATACCTACACGATGCAACAACGTCTTACCTACCAGCCCGGGCCCACGCGCGCACATGACCCCGTTGGACTTGCGTTGCTACCGCTAACCCGTTTTGACCTCTTACAATCAAATCCAGTAAGCGTGTCCCGTCCTCGACTTGGGTCGAGCTCACAAAGATACTAAATAGGATACTGGTTTGAAAAGGGCCCCCATGCCTGACACAAGCTTTCCACCTATGCTTAGTCCCCACTAAGATTTCCTACTTAATCCCATTCTTATTCATGTCTTCTTACATGTTTCCATTTGGTTAAGTGTTTCTAATCGTATTTCACAAGCCACTCAAGGCACCCACTTAACCACCATGTCCCACTTACATGTTTATCTTGGTTAAGTGTTTCTAATCTTATTTCACCAGCCACCCAAGGCACCCACTTAACCCCCATGTCCCATTTACATGTTTATCTTGGTTAAGTGTTACTTAATTCATTAAAGCCGTAACTCTTGCAAGACCTCCCACATTAGACTGACATTTGTGGTTGCTGGATTTTCGGGGCGGTTTCGGGCAGTCTTATACCACAAACGAGTCTAACCTCGTGTCTTAAGCGGTTAATTATTCCCATAATTAATTATCCCAAATTTGAGTTAATATCCCTCTTCAAATTGTCAATCATTTCCATATTTATTTATGTCCATAATTGTCACCTTAATTATGTCAGTCTATTTATGGTATATAAATTATACCAATTAACATTACAAACTAATTATATGTCTTTTAAGGCATTTATGCCAATTCACAATATTAAATATTTTAATATTATCTCATTGCCCCACGTTGTACGTTTGTTCGTTTAACGTGAAATATATGCTAGACTCGCCATAGTCTAAGAAAGGAAACATCACAACATGCATAGCACATAAATTAGATCTAATTATAAAATTTGCATAGTCAACTATATAGATCTAAACATAAAGACGTGAACTTGCATGTGTGACTATGGTTTTCATCTAAACTTGCATAGAAAATGGGTGTGTAACACATATATTTGCATAACTTATGTATTATCATGGATCTAAATATAGATCTAACATAAAGGTGTGAACTTGCATATGAATCTCAAACTTACATTTAAACTAGCATATGATTCATATCCCAAATATGTATATTTACTTGCATATGTGATGATGTAAACTTGCATATGAATCTAAACATGTAAATTAAGATCTACATGTAAACTAGCATGAAAGCTTGTGTATAATCCGCATACAAACTTGCATATAACTCACATATGTCTTAGCATATACTTTAGATCCAAACTTACATATAAAATAGATGTCATGAATCAAATTAAACGTACAAAGTTGCATATGATTCTCACTAAACTTGAGTATGATTCATGTATAAATTAACATATCCAAACTTGCATATCAAGTTAAACATACATATGATTTAACATATGAATTAGATCCACTAACATAACAAAACTAGCATATGAAGCATCATTATGAATCGATTGTACATAAGCCAACAACTAACATACATTTACAACATAGGTAATATCATAGCAGTCAATGATTCACAACCACAAACTTGTGTATAAATTGATGTCATAAAAAAATGAATCAAGACATATGTGATTGGTCATATAAAATAGATCCACAACATGAATTAACAAGACTGTCATATGTTCACAAACAAAATATAAGTAACGTCACATGATTCAACAGGCATATTCTTGTATTCCAAATTATAAACTTATCCCAATTAAATTAACAATTACTTTGTAAATGAAATTGTACTCACTAACAAAAAGAAAGTCTTGAGTTCTGGGATCTGTATTCTGTAATTGATTAGCGTTCCCTTGATGTAGACAAATTTTGATTTAGATTAGACTTGAATTGAATTGAATTGTTGCTAAGCTTCTTCAAGTTGGTGGCGGCTACTCTAGGTTGCAGACTGACAGCATGACGACCATGGATATAATTTAGTTTAGGTTTTAGGGGTTGAGGTATTAGGTTGCTTTTAAAGAGATTTAGATTAATTTAGGCCATCCGATCAACCTAGAATCAATCAAGACCATCCAGACCAGATCAGAACTATCCAGAAACCCTAGTGACTCAGCAACAAGTCATAAGTAGTCATCTTTCAGATCTGGCCCGGGGAGAGGGAGGGGGCAGGTCGACCCCCAGGTCGACCTGTAGGGGGGAGGTCGACAATAGGGTCGACCTGGGTCCTAGGCGAGAATTTTCCCACCCAGCTCGATTCTGACTTCTGATTTGAATTTTGAATCTGTTTCGAGCTGTTTGAATTTATTTAAATTTTCTGGAAACTTCTGACAGCCATAACTTCTTCATACGAAGTCCAATTTATGCAAACTCGGACTCTATCTCAACCAAAATTCCGAAATGGCGTAACCCGTTTCCCTTGATTCTTACATTTAAAATTAAGTATTTGTTAACTTTAATATATAAATTTACGGGGTGTTACATTCTCCCCTCCTTAAAGGATTTCGCCCCCGAAATCTCCAAGTTAAGGAGAATGCATATCCTAACATCCAATCATCCATCTACTCAACCATCAAACATAGGCATCCATTGTCCTTATAAAATTTCTAATGCTGTATGAACATATGCAAGAAGTGTGTGTGTATGTTCGTTATCTAATGCAAAATCAGGCGGTCTACTGATTCAGTTGACCTCCTCAATGTAAATCATGATAGTGCTATGCGTCCATTATGTATGCGAAAGAATCCTACCGATACATATTATTTCTACATGTGTGCACAACCATTCATCAAAATGCAGCATCCATATGATGACATAACCATTATACATCCATTAATTTAAATATGAACACACATTTATATGTAACTTGAAGGTGATTGAGCCGATCGAATGGGGGTAGTGGGTACACCTAGTGGAGATAGGGGCAGGCGGCACCTATGAAGGCAGCTAGGGGTACATGAAACTACCATTATCATTATTAAGTTCTGTAGGCGGGATCAACTTTTAGGGTGTTTGGTGTGGTGCAGTGTAGTAATTATCCTATAGTGATTAGTTACGCCTTTAACGTTATCGTTGTTCATCTTATTTCCATTGTTTGCTCTTTCATGCCCATTTGTTCATAGTCATTTCCTTATTTTCCAGCTTATGCCTTATCATAGTTACTTAATGATTATATTGTTAAAGTTATTACACTCGCCAGACTTTATGTCTGACCCCCTTTATTTCCATATCTTTTCTTCCTTCCCCCTCCCCCCCAGGTGCCCAGGGTGGGACTAGTACTAGTGGAGCTTGATTTGGACAGCTTTATCTCTTTATTTGGAAGTTGCTTGGACCGTTGAAGTAAAAGTTCAGCCTATCTTATTTATGGCTATTTTATGTTGGGGTTATGTCTTTCATTTTATGTACTCTGATTTAGTTAAGATGGATATTATGTACTTGACTCTAGTCTTTGGTTTTTGATGATGTAACCAAACTTATTTGTTTACCGCTGCAATGAATGAAGTTTTAATTTTTTTTAAGTACTATTTTATTTCTGTCTTGTTGTTAAGATTCTGTTCTATACACACGTGGTATCAGATACCACCAAAATGCACGGCTTATATCTACACGATGCAACAACGTCTTACCTACCAGCCCGGGCCCACACACGCATATGACCCCGTTGGACTTGCGTTGCCACCGCTAACCCGTTTTGATCTCTTACAATCAAACTCAGTACGCGTGTCCCGTCCTCGACTTGGATCAGACATAAAGTCTGGCGAGTACAATTACTTTAACAATGGAATTATTAAAGTACATTGTTAACGTTATCTTATCGTGGTATCAGAGCCATGACAACGGGTGTGTAACACATATAATTTTATAATATAGTTTTTCACCTAAAACTTGCATATATGAATATAGTTTTCATTCCAAAACTTGCATAGGCCATAGTCACAAACTTGCATAAAACTATGTACATCATAGATCTAAATCTAAAGGTGTAAACTTGCATATATGTGAATCCAATCTCTACCTAAACTTGCATATAGTCACTTTATTTGATTCATATGTAAACTTGTGTACAATTCATATAGAAACTAGCATATAATCTACACCCAAACTTGCATATAAAATGATATCAAACATGAATCAAGTTGAACATAGGTGATTTGGCATATGAAAAGGGATCCACAACAAAACTATCATTATGAACCACTAGCATATATTCACAAAGTACCACATTTTTCCAATGTTTCACAAACATAACCATATAACCCAATTTATAACTCAACCCAATTAACTTATTAATTATCTTATTAAAGAAATTGAACTCACAACTCAAAGAAGGTCTTGGGTTTTGGAATCTGAGTTCTGAAATTGATTTAGCTCGCCTTTGAAGAAGATAAATTCGTTGTTGTTGTTGTTGTTGTTATAGACTTGAGTTGAATTGAGTTGATTAGCTTTACTTTCTCTCTAGTTGGTGGCGGCTACTCTAGGTTGCAAGGTGATAGCATGACGGCCATGGTTCTAATTTTTATTTGGTTTTAGGGTTTGAGTCTACATGTGTTTATATAGAATTTAGGATTAATTTAGGCCATCTGATTAACCTAGAATCAATCAACACCATCCAGACCAGATCAGAACTATCCAGAAACCATAGTGATTCAGCAACAAGTCATAAGTAGTCATCTTTCAAATCTGGCCTGGGGAGGGGGGCAGGTCGACCCCCAGGTCGACCCCTAGGTCGACCCCCAGGTCGACCCCTAGGTCGACCCCCAGGTCGACCCATAGGTCGACCCCCAGGTCGACCCCTAGGTCGACCCCCAGGTCGACCCCTAGGTCGATCCCCAGGTCGAACTGTAGGGGGGAGGTCGACACTAGGGTCGACCTCCAAGTCGACCTGGGTCCTGGGCGGGAATTTTCCCACTCAGCCCGATTCTGACTTCTGATTTGAATTTTGAATCTGTTTCAAGCTGTTTGAATTTATTTGAATTTTCTGGAAACTTCTGACAGCCATAACTTCTTCATACGAAGTCCAATTTAAGCAAACTCGGACTCTATCTCAACCAGAATTCCGAGACGAACACAATGGCGTAACCCATTTCCCTTGTCTCTTACATTTAAAATTAAGTATTCTTTAATTTGTTAACTTTAATATTTAAATTTACGGGGTGTTACATTCTCTCCCCCTTAAAGGATTTCGCCCCCGAAGTCTCCAAGTTAAGGAGAATGCATATCCAAACATCCAATCATCCATTTACTCAACCATCAAACACAGGCATCCATTGTCCTTAAAAAAAATTAATGTTGTATGAACATATGTAAGAAGTGTGTGTATATGTTCCTTATCTAATTCAAAATCAGGCGGTCTACTGATTCAGTTGACCTCCTTAATGCAAATCATGATAGTGCTATGCGTCCATTATGTATGCGAAAGAATCCTATCGATACATATTAGTTCTACATGTGTGCACAACCATTCATCAAAATGCAGCATCCATATGATGACACAACCATTATACATCAATTAATTTAAATATGCACACACATTTATATGCAACATGAAGGTGATTGAGCCGATCTAGTGCCTAAGATGTGTGTATATGCATCCACGAGCAACACTAGCAACCACTTGCATCCATTTGCATCCATCAAACATAACATGTCTCAAACACATGTTTCAACCATAGGGTTCTTCCTAACTAAAGATCGAAGATGTCATCGCAAAGATAATACTAAAAGATAGGACAATTATCAACAAAGCGGTAGAAAAAGGAGAAATTAAAACATACCCTCAAAAAGGAAAGGGTACAACGTACGCATCTTATCTTCCATCTCCCAAGTTGTGTCTCTTTGATCATCTCCCCATTGCACTTTGACCAACTTGACCTCTTTGTTGCGAAGCTTTTTGACCTCCGATCCGAGAATGCATGTAGGAGCTCATCTGATCATGGCATTGCGCTCTACTTCCACTTCTTCGAGCGTGCTCGGCTCTACCACTTCCGCCGTATCGTGTAAACACTTACGCAAATGTGAAATGTGAAACATGTCATGAACTTCGCTGAGCTTCTCTGGTAACTTTACTCTGTACGCCATCTGCCCAATCCTCTCTGTAATTGGAAAAGGTCCTACGAACCTTGGTGCCGACTTCCCTATCGATCCAAAGCGGACTACGTTTCTCAACGGTGACACCTTAATAAAAACCATGTCCCCAACATTGAACTCAAGATCGGTTCGTCTCTTATCAGCATATGACTTCTGTCGGTACTGCGCCGTCTTTATTCGCCGTCGAATCAGGTCTATCTTCTCCGAAGTCTCCCTAATCATGTCGGGTCCAAGCAAAACCTTATCCGTGGATTCCCACCAACATGTTGGTGATCGGCACGGTCATCCATAAAGAGCTTCAAAAGGTGCCATGCCAATGCTAGCCTGAAAACTATTATTATAGGCGAACTATACTAGTGGAAGGTGTTCTTCCCATGTTCCTCCAAAGTCTAGAATGCATAGCCTCAGAAGGTCTTCTAGAATCCGATTCACCCTCTCGGTTTAGCCGTACGTCTGAGGATGATAAGCGGTACTTAAGCATAATTGCATTCCGACCGCCTCTTGTAAGCTCTTCCAAAATTTACTTGTGAAAATAGGATCTTCATCGCTCACAATGCTGGAGGGTAAGTCATGCAAACGAACTATCTATCGAAGGTAAACAGATGCTAACCATGTGGCGGTCCTTCTACTTTTAACGGGAATAAAATGGGCACTTTTAGTAAGTCGGACTACAATTACCCAAATCGCCGTATTACCCTTCCTCGATCATGGTAACCTGTTCACAAAATCCATGGAAACGCTTTCCCATTTCCAAAGCGGAATCTCTAAGGGATGGAGCAAACCTCCGGGCTTCTTTTGCTCCGCCTTGACTTGCTGGCACACTAAGCATCTAGCAACGAACTCGGCCACGCCCTTTTTCATTCCGACCCTAAAGAAAACTCGCTTCATATCCCTATGCATTTTATCACCACCGGGATGTATGGTCATCTTAGAGCAATGTGAGTCTTCGAGAATTGCCTTCTTCAAACTTTCGTATTGTGGTACGCAAAGTCTTCCATCTCTACGTAACCAACCTCTTTCATCTATAGCATATTTATTCAGAT
This sequence comes from Allium sativum, assembly GCA_030737875.1. NCBI lineage: Eukaryota > Viridiplantae > Streptophyta > Magnoliopsida > Asparagales > Amaryllidaceae > Allium > Allium sativum. Next base: position 472,371,559 of record CM060909.1, read on the forward strand.
GACTCGAGGACTCCCCTCCTATAAGCTTGCCTACTATCTCAACCAATTGTGGGTCGTTTCGCTGTGCCTCTCCAACTCGACCCAAAAGTGTAGGTTGCACCTCTAATAATGCCAACAATCTGGGTACATATTCGATAGAGGGTCTGAAGTCAAAGGAAGATATATACTCCAAACTCTGTCGCTCTACATACAAAGGACTTAAAGTTAACTTCCTTCTACTTAAGGCGTCAGCTACAACGTTACCCTTGCCAGGGGTATATGCGATCTCAAAATCGTAGGATGCCAAAAACTCCATCCATCCCTGTTGCCTCAAGTTTAGGTCCTTCTGAGAGAATAAATACTTTAGCGACTTATGGTCTGTATACAACTCAAACCTTTCACCAAGCAAATTATGACACCACGACTTAAGCGCAAAAACTATGGCCGCCAACTCCAAGTCGTGGGTAGGGTAATTTTTCTCGTGGGTCTTCAACTGTCTTCCACCATAGCATATCACCCTTTCCTCTTGAATTAAAACTGCGCCAAGCCCTGTCCCATAAGCATCAGTATATACAGTGAATGTCTTACTCCCGTCTGGTAAAACTAAAACTGGAGCGGTCGTCAAAGCTATCTTCAGACATTGGAAAGCATCGTCACAGTCAACGCCCCAAGTAAAAGTCAAATTCTTCTTCGTTAATCGAGTGAGAGGGGCTGATATCTTCGCGAAGTCCTTAATGAACTTCCTATAATAGCCAGCCAGCCCTAAAAAGCTTCTTACTTCAGTTGCGTTCTTAGGCGTTTTCCAATCTTGGATTGCCACTATCTTAACGGGATCCACAACTATCCCTTCCTTAGAGACCACATGTCCTAAGATTCTCCCTTCTTTTCTCCAAAAATGGCACTTGGAGAACTTGGCTTTTAGACGATGTGCTCGTAGGGTCTCTAAGACTTCCCTAAGATGTAGGGCATGCTCTTCTTCATTTTTAGAGAAAACCAGAATATCGTCTACAAAGATTACCACAAACTTATTCAGAAACTCCCTAAACACCCTACTCATTAAGTCAACAAAGTATGCGGGTTCATTCGTCAAACCAAAAGGCATGATGAGCCACTCAAAGAAACCGTCAGAAGTTCTAAATGCACTCTTATCGATGCTATCTTCAGCCACCCTTAGCTGATGAAACTCTGTAGCCAAATCTTGTTGCGAGAAAACCGAAGCACCCACCAACTGATCGAATAAATCGTCTATCCTCGGTAACGGGTGTCTGTTCTTCTTTGTTAGCTTATTCAGCTCTTTATAGTCCACGCACAATCTAAGTGAACCATCAGCTTTTGTAGCAAAAATGACTAGAGCACCCCACTCCGAAATACTTCTTCTTATCAACCCCTTCTCAAGCAATTATTTCACTTGCTTACTGAGTTCTCTTCTCTCTCGGAGCCATGTGGCACACTGGTAATGCAACTGGCTTTGCATTATCTACTAAGTATATTCGAAAGTCTATCTCACGCCTTGGGGTTAAACCTCGAACTTCATCGAAGACATCCGAGTATTCACGGACCACTCTAACAGACTGCAAATTCTCAACTGGCGCGTCAAGCGATTCTAAATAACTTAGCATAACAGAATTCATGGGATTACAAGAGATTTCGAGAGTGTTGCCCAAGCGAGTCATAAGCCTAACCTCTCTATTTTCACAATCTAGGACGACTCCATTACTGGATAACCAATCCATGCCCAAAATTAACCCATAGCCTGTGAAGCCCAAAACATAAGCATCACATCTAAACCCAACGCTAAGTATAGAAATTTCCAAATCCAAACAAATCATCGACAAATAGGCTGAGCCCCCAATTGGATTTGAAACAACTAAGGGATCCTCTACTATACTAGTGTTTAGGTGTAGTGTCTCAACTAAAGCAGTGGATATAAAATAGTGCGATGCGCCAGAATCAAAGAGTGTGCGAACAGGATGATCGAAAAGATAAACTAAACTTTCAACGGAAATTGCTCTACCTCGTTCTTGTAGCGGTGGGACCACTAGAGCCTGGACCTGCCCCCTTGCCTTCCCTGGTGCCATGAGAGTCTGAATCTGCCCTCCAGAGGTAGGCCCTGCCCTCTGCCCTTTCTTTGGGCAGTCCTTAATCAGATGTCCTGCCTCACCACAGTGGAAACAACCAGTCTTCTTCTTCTTCCTACAGTTTTTGCTTAGATGGCCTGGTGTCCCACAGTTAAAGCATCTTTTGTTTCCCTTACCATTGTTGTCTTTACCACCCTTCTTGTTCTGCTGTTGTGGTTTCTTTTGATCCCCTTTCTTCTCAAGTGCCTTATTAGCATTGGCGCCTTTCTCCTCTTCATGCATAAGCGCCATGTCCACTAGTCTCTCAAAGGTGGCCCCCATAGGGATGTGTGTCATAGCTAACCCATGTAGCGGCTCGTTCAAACCCTTAACAAATCTCAGGGCCTTCTTTTCGGGTGTATTCACCAAGTCCAAGCCAAATCTCGCCAATTGATTGAACTTGTTGACGTATTCTTACACTGATAGATTCCCCTGCCTCAATGCCAAAAACCTTTCCATGTATAGATTCTCTTCGGCCCGTGAAAGAAACTTTGCCTCAAACCTACGCCTGAAATCCAGCCATGTATCAATTGGACGCTCTCCATTAGTGACATCCCACCAAAACGAGGCTCATCCTTCATTAACCAGGCAGCTAGCTGGACCTTTCTTCCATCTTCTACCTCAAAGATTCCAATTCTTCAACCTCCTTTAGCCAATTTCGAGCTTCAACAAACGTCTCCGACCCGTGAAAAGGTTTCCCACCCATTGCCCGAAAGTCCTTGCATATCTTTGCGAAAGTGTCAACACGGGGAGGAGGAGGAGGAGCATTTGCTGGGCCTACGACATGGGCCCTAGCTTCCAAATACCTTCTAAACCATCCTGGTATCGGTATCCCCTTGGGTATCTCGGGAATTCCAGACATGTTGAAAAAAAAAATAAAGAGCTTCAAACGAAGAATTCGAAAGAAAGATATATGGCTCTTGGGGTTTATGTTTTTAAAATAAACTTTTCTCTTGAAAATACTCTCCTTAAAACATACTTTTGAAAGTATTTCTTTATAAAATGCTTTTGAAAAACAGTTTTTTTTTCAAAATTCATATCTATTCGGGTAACCTTCAGCTCTGATACCACGTGTGACACCCCACGTCCATTAATGTCACTCACAAAGGGAATGCATTAACTTCTATGGAGCGTTTTAAGTGTGCATAGAACAGAAACTTAACAACAAGACAGATATAAAATAGTACTTAAAATTTTAAAACTTCATTTATTGCAGCGGTAAACAAATAAGTTTGGTTACATCATCAAAAACCAAAGACTAGAGTCAAGTACATAATATCCATCTTGACTAAATCAGAGTACATAAAATGAAAGAAATAAACCCAACATAAAATAGCCATAAATAAGATAGGTTGAACTTTACTTCAGTGATCCAAGCAACTTCCAAAAGAAAGAGATAAGGTTGTCCAAATCAAGCTCCACTAGTACTAGTCCCACCCTGAGCACTTGGGGGGGAAAAGGAAGAAAAGAGGTGGAAACAAAGGGGGTCAGACATAAAGTCTGGCAAGTGCAATAACATTAACAATATAATCGTTAAGTAACTAGGATAAGGCATAAGCTAGAAAATAAGGAAATGACTGTGAACAAATGGGTATGACAAAGCAAACAAAGGAAATCAGAAGAACAAAGATAACATTAAAGGCGTACCTAGTCACTATAGGATAATTACTAAACTGCACCACACCAAACACCCTAAAAGTTGATCCCTCCTACAGAACTTAATAATGATAATGGTAGTTTCGTATACCCCTAGCTGCCTTCATAGGTGCCGCCTGCCCCTATCTCCACTAGGTGTACCCACTACCCACATTCGATCGGCTCCCTAACTCGTAGAGACCCGTGCTGGCCCCATAGTGGGGTGTACCACTCCCTAAAGTGGCAACCCGATACCACCAAAAATGCATGGCTTATATCTACACGATACAACAACGTCTTACCTACCAGCCCGGGCCCACACACGCACATAACCCCGTTGGACTTGCGTTGCCACCGCTAACCCGTTTTGACCTCTTACAATCAAACCCAGTATGCGTGTCCCGTCCTCGACTTGGGTCGAGCCCACAAAGATACTTAATGGGTTACTGATTTGAAAAGGGCCCCCATGTATGACACAAGCTTTCCACCTATGCTTGGTCCCCTCTAAGGTTTTCCCCACTTAACCCCATTCTTATTCGTGTCTTCTTACATGTTTCAATCTTGGTTAAGTGCATCTAATCGTATTTCACATGCCATCGAAGGCACCCACTTAATTCAACATGCCACCGAAGGCACCCACTTAACCCCCCATGTCCCACTACATGTTTATCTGGTTAAGTGTTTCTTAATTCATTAACATTGTAACCTTGTAAAGACCTCCCACATTAGACTGGCATTTGTGGCAACTGGATTTGCCGGGCGGGTCCGAGCAGTCTTACACCACAAACGAGCCTAACCTCGTGTCTTTACAACTATTACGCATTTAATTCATGCCTTTGACCTCTCATATTAGACTGGCATTTGTGGCTGCTGGATTTGCCGGGCGGGTCCGGGCTCTTACACCACAAACGAGTCTAACCTCGTGTCATTGGCGGTTGATTATTACACATCTTTATTTTACCCCAAATTGGATTAATATCCCTATTCAAATTTGTCAATGAATTCCAAATATACTTATGTCCATAATTGTCTCAATTATGTCCATAATTGTCTCAATTATGTCCATAAATGCCAATTTTTCCAATTAATGTCTTAAATTAATTATATGCCTTTTTAAGGCCATTATGTCAATTCTCAATATGTGTATATTCAATATTACCCCGATCGTCCCCACGTTGTTCATTCGTTTGTCATGACATATATGTATATTAGACGAGCAATTAGTCTAGCACATAAAAAAGGAAGAATCATCGCAAATTTGCATAACACACAAATAGGATCTAATCTTGCAAATAAGGATTACAACATAACTTGCATAAACTTGTTATCATCATGAATCTAAACATAGGCCTAAAGGTGTGAACTTGCATATATATAATATAGTTTTTCACCTAAAACTTGCATATATGAATATAGTTTTCATTCCAAAACTTGCATAGGCCATAGTCACAAACTTGCATAAAACTATGTACATCATAGATCTAAATCAAAAGGTGTAAACTTGCATATATGTGAATCCAATCTCTACCTAAACTTGCATATAGTCACTTTATTTGATTCATATGTAAACTTGCGTACAATTCATATAGAAACTAGCAAATAATCTACTCCCAAACTTGCATATAAAATGATATCAAACATGAATCAAGTTGAACATAGGTGATTTGGCATATGAAAAGGGATCACAACAAAACTATCATTAAGAACAACTAGCATATATTCACAAAGTATCACATTTTTCCAATGTTTCACAAACATAGCCATATAACCCAATTTATAACTCAACCCAATTAACTTATTAATTATCTTATTAAAGAAATTGAACTCGGAACTCAAAGAAGGTCTTGAGTTCTGAAATTGATTTAGCTCGCCTTTGAAGAAGACAAATTCGTTGTTGTTGTTGTTGTTGTTGTTGTTGTTCTAGACTTGAGTTGAATTGAGTTGATTAGCTTTACTTTCTCTCTAGTTGGTGGCGGCTACTCTAGGTTTCAAGGTGATAGCATGACGACCATGGTTCTAATTTTTATTTGGTTTTAGGGTTTGAGTCTACATGTGTTTATATAGAATTTAGGATTAATTTATGCCATCCGATCAACCTAGAATCAATCAACACCATCCAGACCAGATCAGAACTATTCAGAAACCCTAGTGACTCAGCAACAAGTCATAAGTAGTCATCTTTCAGATCTGGCCTGGGGGAGGGGGGCAGGTCGACCCCAGGTCGACCTGGGTCCTAGGCGGGAATTTTCCCGCCCAGCCCGATTCTGACTTCTGATTTGAATTTTGAATCTGTTTCGAGCTGTTTGAATTTATTTGAATTTTCTGGAAACTTATGACAGCCATAACTTCTTCATACGAAGTCCAATTTACGCAAACTCACACTCTATCTCAACCAAAATTCCGAGACGAACATAATGGCGTAACCCTTTTCCCTTGATTCTTATATTTAAAATTAAGTATTCTTTAATTTGTAAACTTAATATTTAAATTTACAAGGTGTTACATTCTCCCCTCCTTAAAGGATTTCGCCCCCGAAATCTCCAAGTTAAGGAGAATGCATATCCTAACATCCAATCATCAATCTACTCAACCATCAAACAGAGTCATCCATTGTTCTTACAAAATTTCTAATGCTGTATGAACGTATGCAAGATTTGGATAACTTATGTATTATCATGGCTCTGATACCACGTGTGACACCACACGTCCATTAATGTCACTCACAAAGGGAATGCATTAACTTCTATGGAGCATTTTAAGTGTGTATAGAACAGAACTCATCAACAAGACAGATATAAAACAGTACTTAAAAAAAATTTAAGACTTCATTCATTGCAGCGGTAAACAAATAAGTTTGGTTACATCATCAAAAACCAAAGACTAAAGTCAAGTACATAATATCCATCTTAACTAAATCATAGTACATAAAATGAAAGACATAACCCCAAAATAAAATAGCCATAAATAAGATAAGCTGAACTTTTACTTCTGTGATCCAAGCAACTTCCAAAGAAAGAGATAAAGCTGTCCAAATCAAGCTCCACTAGTACTAGTCCCACCCTGAGCACCTGGGGGAGGGGAAAGGAAGAAAGGAGGTGGAAACAAAGGGGGTCAGACATAAAGTCTGGTGAGTGCAATAACTTTAACAATATAATCATTAAGTAACTAGGATAAGGCATAAGCTGGAAAATAAGGAAATGACTATGATCAAATGGGTATGACAGAGCAAACAAAGGAAATAAGATGAACAAAGATAACGTTAAAGGCGTACATAGTCACTATAGGATAATTACTATACTGAACCACACCAAACACCCTAAAAGTTGATCCCGCCTACAATACTTAATAATGATAATGGTAGTTTCGTGTACCCCTAGCTGCCTTCATAGGTGTCGCCTGCTCCTATCTCCACTAGGTGTACCCGCTACCCTCCCCTTTTCTAATCACAATGTTTATAATATGGTAGTTGCAATTCTAGCTGCCGTCATAGATGCCGCCTGCTCCTATCTCCGCTAGTCGTACCCACTACCTTTCCCATTCGATCGGCTCCCTAACTCGTAGATACCCGTGCTGGTCCCATAATGGGGTGTATCACTCCCCAAAGTGGCAACCCAGTACCACTAGAGATGCACGGATTATACCTACATGATGCAACAACGTCTTACCTACCAGCCTGGGCCCACGCACCCATATGACCCCGTTGGACTTGCGTTGCCACCGCTAATCCGTTTTGACCTCTTACAATCAAATCCAGTAAGCGTGTCCCGTCCTCGACTTGGGTCGAGCTCACAAAGATACTAAATAGGATACTGATTTGAAAAGGGCCCCCATGCCTGACACAAGCTTTCCACCTATGCTTGGTTCCCACTAAGGTTTCCCACTTAACCCCATTCTTATTCATGTCTTCTTACATGTTTCCATTTAGTTAAGTGTTTCTAATCGTATTTCACAAGCCACCCAATGCACCCACTTAACCCCCATGTCCCACTTACATGTTTATCTTGGTTAAGTGTTTCTAATCATATTTCACCAGCCACTCAAGGCACCCACTTAACCCCCATGTACCATTTACATGTTTATCTTGGTTAAGTGTTACTTAATTCATTAAAGCCGTAACTCTTGCAAGACCTCTCACATTAGACTGGCATTTGTGGTTGCTGGATTTGTCGGGCGGGTCCGGGCAGTCTTATACCATAAATGAGTCTAACCTTGGGTCTTTGCAACTTGTTACGCATTTAATTTATGCCTAAGACCTCCCACATTAGACTGGCATTTGTGGTTGCTGGATTTGTCAGGCGGGTCTGGGCAGTCTTATACCACAAACGAGTCTAACCTCGTGTCTTAAGCGATTAATTATTCGCATAATTAATTATCCCAAATTTGAATTAATACCCCTATTCAAATTGTCAATCATTTCCATATTTATTTATGTCCATAATTGTCACCTTAATTATGTTCATCTATTTATGGTATATAAATTATACCAATTAACATTACAAACTAATTATATGTCTTTTAAAGCATTTATGCCAATTAACACTATTAAATATTTTAATATTATCCCATTGCCCCACATTGTACGTTTGTTCATTTAACATGAAATATACGTTAGACTCGCCATAGTCTAAGAAAGGAAACATCACAACATGCATAGCACATAAATTAGATCTAATTATAAAATTTGCATAGTCAACTATATAGATCTAAACATAAAGAGGTGAACTTGCATGTGTGACTATGGTTTTCATCTAAACTTGCATAGACAATGGGTGTGTAACACATATATTTGCATAACTCATGTATTATCATGGATCTAAATATAGATCTAACATAAAGAGGTTAAGATGTGGAAAATGGATTAGGAATATATATAGTCGAGAGAATTGAATTTGCATAAGTGCCTAGGAAAGCCTAGTCGAGTTGAAGACCCGCTTTGAGTCTAACCCAATGATAAGCTTTTAAGAACTTGAATCTGTAAGAGAGTTTATGGTATTTTTCCAAGTTTTGATCTTAAAAGTATTTTGATGTTTTTAGTGCATGATGGGTTTTAAAGTAAAGTGAGGTATATTGGGTAAAACAATGATTTCTTGAATTCTCTCATGAAAAGGTGCATATTATGGAGCATAAATAGCTCGCTAGTTTTCATATATGAAAAGAAGTTTTGAAATCTCTATTCGGTTAACAATAAATTTTGATTATTGTTTTAAAAAGAAATTTTGTTGGGTAAACAAAATTAGCTGTAGAGTGCAAGAATAGAGTAGATATTTGCGCCTTAGCAACCAAAGTTAACATTGTAATTAGGAACAGTGTAACTCATTAGTCATCCTTGTCTACTCCAGTTTGTGATTTGAAAAAAAAAAAATTGATTTTACTTTGTAACATGTTTTTATGGTTTGGCAAAAGCAAGTTTTTGAGAAAAGAATAAAAGTTTTACCACTTTAGTTTTTTTTGAAAGAAGAATGTAATAAAAAGAAAGAGGCCAAACCATGTTTTAAAAATGGAGTAGTTAAGGATTAAGGCCTAGAAAGAACGAGATAAAGTTAAAGCTATTAGAACCAACTGGGAATTGGTCGAGATGAGAAATTTTCTGAGTATCATTCTGATGTTGATTTCGGTCTTCGGGGTTGATACTTAGAGAGTTATTTTCTTGCCAATTTACAGTTAGGGATTAGATAATATTAAACTAATGGAAAATTTCCCGTAGAATGCATAAGCCGTATGAGTCTAGGATTGTTGCTTGAAAGAGAAGTATAGGCTAGTAATACACAACATGGACTAGTAGTGACTACTAAGTAGTGGAGGGCAAGCAAGTGTATAGATCCTGTTGAGTGGACTCGTGACAAAGTCCTAAGATTCTTGGCCCATATTTGTAGCTATGTAGGATACTGTTTGAGCTGAAAACAGAAGAGCTTGTTTGAAATAATAAACTTAAGAAGAAGACTAGCCCAACTAACAAGAAAACAACTGAATCAATCAAGCAACAAAACGTGATGGGAAAAGAAAATAAAAATCTTAAGAAAAATATGAATAAATATGAAATTTTTCCAAGATAAGTGGAAAAAGAGAAGAAATTTTCTTATGTGATTGTACTTGGATAGGAAAATAGGAAATCTTTATAGAATAGTTATGTAAAAATCCAAGTGCAATTAGAAAAGAAAAACGAAGGATGTAAAATTTTCCGTTTTCATAACATAAGAAATCGAATTTGGAAAATTAGATTTTTCTAAATTTCGAATTTAAGGATGGTTGGTAGGGTTTTTTTTGGATGTGAAAATTGGATGAACTATGCTCTTACTTTGTAAGAGTGTAGGAAAATTTGGATGAAAAACGTTTTGATTTTTCAAAAATATTGCATTCATATAGAACTGCAAGTATATTTAGGATGTGAGCATCATGTTTTGAAAGAGTTTTAAAAATTTGCATACATATAGGTGGATCCAAATTAGGCATACATACTTTACTATGATGTATCTCACTTTTCACATGTGCACAATGTTTGCAACAACTGGATGCAGACTTGATGGATGGATATTGCGAGGGGTTATCTATTTTACTCTTATCGAATTTCGGGGACGAAATTCTTTAAGGGTGGGAGAATGTAACACCTCGCATTTTTAATATACTTAAAAATATGTAAAAATATGTTTATATGCATAGATAGGTAAATAATGGTGATGTATAATGAAAAATTTATTAATATATGGAAGAGAAGGAAAAATTAATTCGATAACAGTGTACGTAACAGAGAAGACAATAAAATAAGGACACTTAATTTAAATATCAGGAATTAAGAAAAACGGACATCACCATTGCGTTCGTCTCGGAATTTTGCTTGGGATAGATCCCAAGTTTTCGAAAATCGGACTCCATATGAAAGAGTTATGGCCTGCGGAAGATTCAACAAAAATTCGGAAAATACCCAGGGAGGTCGACCTGGGGGTCGACCTTAGTGTCGACCTCCCCCCTGATTTTTTTTTTCAGATCTGGGCAGTGACGATTTTTGATGTGCTGGACGGACCGGCTGGCTTCTAGGGCGATCTAATGGCTTTAAAACACTCTCTACACCTATAAAATAGTGCCTAGACCTAACCTAATTCATAAAAATTCTCTATGACGCTTCCATGCCGCTAAACTTCAACCAAACATGGTCGCCGCCTCAAAACCCTAAATTAATTTGCAAGTTCTTCATCAACTTTGGAGTTTAATCAAATCAAGTAGCAAAGTTTTTCATCAACAATTCATGCTCTTCACCAATAATCAAATAAGAAGATTAAATCAGTGTTCTACATCAACGACAAATCACTTATTTCTCTAATCCAGTCAATGTGAGTGGATTTGAACTATATTTGTTGTATAATGTTGCTTCTATCATTTACCATTCCCCATAATGAATATAATGTTAATTTAATAAGATTTGTTATTTTATTTATGCCTACGTTTGAGTTCTCTCCTTTTATCCTTTACCCTTTTTATTTTTGGATCTAGGTTATCTCAAACCTAGACGAAATCTTATTATACAATACGCACGATTGGAATATGGGGATATTGGACTATAATCTGAAATTTTGGGGTTTGTGGCATAACAATTGTTATTGCATTTATTGGGCATAATCTATTTTATGCAGTCGAGGAACATAATCTATGTTAAATAGTGCGCAACTATGAATTTTGATTTATGATGTTAACATGAAATTGTGTAAATTTAATTGGAACTATTGGATATGGAATTGGTATAAATATTAACAACATGTAATTGGATAACATGGATTGGTGAAATTTATTTGTGACTTGAAAAGTAAGCTTAGAGGGTGAATTTGATTATATGTATGAACGTGGGAATGTTGGGATATATATTGGGAAAATATTGATTATATGAAATTGGGTATAATTGGATATTGGAAATTGACATGTTTGGGTATGAATAACATGGAATTAGTGAATTTGGCTATAGTTAGATAATTTGGGTAACATGAAAATTGGCTAACTATTATGTAATTGGTGTAGTGAATGGCAAATTGGAAATAGGCATAAAAATGAAATGTAATTAATTTGAATTTGGAACATATGACATGAATTTGGGGTTTGGGTGAAAGACGACTGTTAATGAACGCCTATGACACGAGGTTAGACACGTTTTGGTGTAAGACTGCCCGGAACCGCCCGTCAAATCCAGCAACCACAAGCGGACATCTAATGTGAGAGTTCAACGGCAAGAACTAGAGGCGTAACGGTTTATGACACGAGGTTAGGCGCGTTTGTGGTGTAAGACTGCCCGGAACCGCTCGGCAAATCCAGCAGCCACAAACGGACGTCTAATGTGAGAGGTCATACATCGTTACAGCATTATAAATAAATTAAGAAAGTACTAACCATAATAAGACATGTGGGTGACATGGGTATGGTTAGAGGGTTAAGTGGGTGATATAAATGACATGTAAAGCATGACTAATGTGGACTTAACCGTTGTAAGACATGTGATGTAAAACATGACTAAGGTAGACTGAACCGTAGTAAGACATGTGTAAGATATGGAAACTATAATAAACGGGGTTAAGTGGGACACGTGTGACATGTGAAACAGAATTTAGATATGCTTTACCAAATGGGACTCGTAACGATATCATAAATTAATTGAATTGGGTAAAGTTTAAGTAACGGGTTAAGTAAAAGGAAGGGTTAAGTCAAATGTAAAATTTATGACACAGTAATGGGGGAATGATAATTACCTATTATAAACTTAAGTTGCGGTGATGTAAAATTTAATAATAGGCAAACTTGTCATAGGGATAAGGGAAGGTTATGACTTAAGATGTAATACAGGACTTGAAGGGTGGGACGACTTATACTATGAAATAAGTTAATCTAAAATTAATGACAAGAAATGGGGAATGTTAAATAACCTATTATGAATAAACTTGAATAAGGCAAGAAAGGATAATAGGTGGAAATTATAACCTATGGGACAAGATAAGTTATAGGAAACGATAAGGAAGATGAGATAACTTATATGTAAAGATATACTTAAATTAAGTGTTTTGGAAAGGAGAAATGTGAAATTTAAAAATGATATAAGTTATATGAGTGGAAAAGAAGTAAATTAAAATCATATATGTTGGTTGGGTTGAGTAATTCTCTGGGTGTCAGTCTGATGTAGATTTCGGTCTTCGGGGCTGGTGTTTATAGGGTTATTCTCCTAATCAGTATGTATGTGGGATAAGGCATACTTAACTATGAATTAAGTATAACATGTTGTTGTAACCCAAAAAGGGAATAATTTATGAAATTGGAAAATAACATGTTGTGGGCTTATTAATGGACTTAAGTGGGTTACGTATAAATTGAATTAATAAGCAAGGGTAACATGGTAAATACGAAAAAAAAGCTAATGTGAATAACCAAGTTAAATGAGAAAGTTGACGAGGTGGCACAAGCGTGAAATAAATGGTTAGACCTAGGGTCTAATGACATATAAAACTAAGGCGCTTGAAGCAGTTCGTACGTTGTAGGATGAATAACCCAACGAGGTAGATCATGATGGTGTCATAAGGCACGAGGAGAGCGCACGTTCGCTATTTTGGCGGCTCCAACGGACTGGAAGGGGAAGCACGCAGCTTCCTCATACGTTAAAGGTGCTCCTGGTAGTCCTCTGTAGTGGTTTAGCTTCAGGCTAGGATTATCGAGGTTGGGTCTGCGCGGAACTACCAGGTGGGTGGGCCTTGACTGCACAAGTAGGTGGCAGTCAGAATGCTGTACGCGGTGGCATTAAGGGTGGTTCGGCGATTGCCTTAGGCGGAGGTGGAGGGTGTAACACCCCGGATTTTTCCATTAACAGTAAATTAACGAATTAAAGTATAATTAATTTCAAATCAAAGAATTAAGGGAAACGGGTTACGCCATTGTGTTCATCTCGGAATTCTTCTTGAGATAGAGTCCGAGTTTGCGTAAAACGGACTCCGTATGAAGGAGATATGACCTCCAGAAGTTTCAGAATTCAGTTTAAAATTCAAACAGCCAGGAACAGTTCAGAAAACGAAGTTCGAAATTCAAAATCGGGCCCAAACTGGGCTGGGCGGGAAAGTTCCCGCCCAGGACCCAGGTCGACTGGGTAGTCGACTTTGGGGTACCCAGGTCGACTGGGTAGTCGACCTGGGGGTCGACTGGGTAGTCGACCTGGCCCTGAGCCAGATCGAACCCAGCCCACTTCTGGCTGGCCTGGTCAGTGTTGGTCGAATTTCTGAGCTCTGGAGTGTCACTAGGGCTGAGTTGTCTTCTTTTGATTGGCTTCTCTTTAGGACGGACGGCCAGAATTAATCTTGGCTTCATCGATGGCTCAAATCAATTTACAACTCTATAAAAAGGACCTAAGACTCAACCTAATTCACACAAATAAAATAAGAATGGAGCCGTCATGCTGCTGAAGAGAGACTAGGAGTAGCCGTCAGGTTGAGAGACGATAAGGAGTTGATTCAAAAGCTTAAAGCTACAACAAATAAATCAAAACGACGTCTACAACAAAGGATAGCATCACCAAAATCAGAATTCAGAATCCTGAATACAAGATTCGTCATACGTTGTAAGTAGAGTGCTATTCCGATATGAATAACAATTGGGACTTGATTTGTGTAGAATGAAAGTGGAATCGTACTTTAATTGTAATGATGCTAGTTTATAATTGTATGTTCCTATGATTTTATTATAAATGGATTTGGGATGTTGTAGTATAATTACCATGATTAATTGTGCGTTTGCAATGAAAAGTAACACACCTTACAAGTATATGATTCATGTTGGAAATTGACTCTTACATGATTTTGGTTAATAAAAGTTGTATACATATTTTGTTACAACATAGTTGAGACTTATGCAAGAATGATCCACTATTATGACTACATGATTTAGACCCTTGTATGTATATTCCTATGATCATCTCTAGTGTAGTTGGATCCATTTAGGTATTTTGATTCATATAAGTTTATGTTGGAATAGGCCTCATAATTCTAGTTGAACCATACTTTTGTATTAGTAACAAAAGTAAGCACCTTTGTGAACATATAGTGACTTTACGAACATGACTAGCTTATGTTTGATATTATGCCTAAATAAAAATATAGGCTTATGTTGTAGTCAAGATCATATGCTAATAATAGTGACGTCTAATTAAGTTAGATCCTTATTTTAAATGCAAGTTTACATGATTGGATTGAAACCTAGGATCCATGTTTAAGTTTATGCTTTATGTCCAAAGTATATGCTATTACAATGCAAGCACACTAGCCTCTAATTTGTGATTAAATCGCTATGTTGCAAGTTCATGCGTTCACACACCCCTTTTATGTTACTTAGAATATATACATCATGTTCTAAGCCTCCCCTTTTTCATGTGGCTAAGTTGGGCTTAAATGTTAAGTCCAAACATATGTTATCATATAGCAAACATATAAGAGGGGGTAGTGACGTTGGGTTAAAAATAAAACATATGTGTTGGCATGTTTGACACATGCCAACGACTTGAGAACATTTGAGTGGTATAAATTATTATACCCAATAAGAATAATGGGCCGCAAATATTTACATATAAAATGGAAAGAGACAAAATATGTAAACTTAGAGAATACGATATGCTTAACCCAAGGTTGGATTGCGTTGTGATATAAACCTGCCTGGACCCGACCGACTGTCCAGTAATCACAACAATACCTATCCAATGTGGGTGGTTAAGCATTGAGCCCAATAAAGACCCGAGGTTAGACATGAGTTGTGGTGTAAACCTGCCCGGAACCGACCGGCTCTCCAGTTACCACAACAATACCTGTCTAATGTGAGTGGTTGGTGCTTTAATTAATAAAGGCTGAGTTAGGATTGATAAGATTAAGTCAATTGAATTAATGCTAAATCAAATTCAACATGCTAACTATACATATTGATTGGAGGTTAGGCTTATACAAACACTTAACCAACTTAACACAGTTAAGCTAGAATGGGAGGGTTAAGTCCATAGGAACACTTAACCAACTTAACATGGTAATAAGACAAGACTTGTAGGGGTTAAGTAACTGAGAATACACTTAGCCAATTTAACATGTTAACTAGACCAGAAGGTGAGGTTAAGTAAACTAGAACACTCAACCATCATAGCATGATAGATGAACAAGGTTAAGTTAAAGCATGAAGGGGTAGTACCTAACCATTAGAACATGTACAGAGGTTAGGGTTAAGTTAGATAAGAGAACACTTAACCACTATAACATGACAGTTAAAACAGATGGGCAAGGATAGGTTAAAGGGAACGTTTAACCAATACAAGGTGAATGAGTAAGGTTAAGCAATAAGAAAATACTTAAACAATATAACTTGGTTTGTGGTAGGGTTAAGTCAACATGAATTACTGATAACACTTAACCATTTTAATATGACAAATGAATGGGTTAAGTTAACTTGAATTGACTAATGACACTTAACCAATCCAACTTAACGAGGAAGGGGACTAAGTAGTAAAACTTAGTTGAAAAGGTACTAAGTTGTAAACCTTAGTTAAGAAAAACGACGATTTAATAAACTAAGTGGTAAACCTTAGTTAGAAAAACTAAGTAGTAATCCTTAGTATAACACGAGGAGGAGCGAGCATCTAATCTTAGAGAAGGCTCCAACGAATTGGGTTACGAAGCCCGAGGCTTCGAGGGGACGTGAGGGTACTCTTGGTATCCCTCTGTGAGGTGGCAGATGATCCTCCTGGGCTCACAGAGGTTAAGGTCTGCAGTAGAAGAACCAAGGGTATGCCTTGGTTGCAATACAAGGCAACCTAAAGACTAGGATGGACCAACGTGATTCGGCGAGACCAGTAGCCCTGTGA
Source organism: Allium sativum (assembly GCA_030737875.1). Lineage (NCBI taxonomy): Eukaryota > Viridiplantae > Streptophyta > Magnoliopsida > Asparagales > Amaryllidaceae > Allium > Allium sativum. The sequence continues at coordinate 472,388,140 of CM060909.1, forward strand.
TAGCAACTCGTCGTCTACCTACCATCTTTAGTCAATCGTTGTACGTATGCGGAAAGGCAGAGAACTCCCAACATACCATATACTTGCTATCTAGTTATCGGTGAGGCTGGCCAATAGGAAAGTAGGGCATAGGGTGGCAAGAGTACAGTTCTCGCGCTTAATTTTCTTGGATTGCCTTTCATTAGTTGAGGGAGGGGTCACGTGGGACCATAACCACTGGTAGAAAAACAGACCTTAGCATCTGCATCGGCAGATATCTGAAAAGATCCCGACAGAGTTCCGTGTTTCTAAAGCAGCCATGCCACGGAACTCGGGCCGCACATTACAGGACATGTGCATCTAGACAAGCGATAACGATTCGCGACACATACGTGGGGAAGGTCTAGGAACATATACCACTCTAGGTAGTGTGTCCAAGACTAGAGGGCATTGTTCGACAGGTAGCATAATCCCTAGTTGGACCTAGGTGGCATAAACCCTGAATCCGAGAAGCGTCCAATAGATAGCGTAAACCCTAGTCGAATCTAGGGAGCACTTGGTAGAAAACCTAGATTAGATCTAGGTAATAAATAATAAATGTGTGCCTGAAGGCAACCAAAACTATAGAGATTGGGATCACGTTATCATTACTAGTGGGGACACTAGTTAGGTGGTGCAGAGACATAGAAACACATCTGACTATGCGAGTAGGAGCCGATCTTTAGAAAGGCTTTATGTCTGACTCTACTTTTCTTTCGTCTTCTTTTCTTCCGTTCCCCCCCCCCCCCAGGTAGTTGAGGAGGGAATAGTACAGCTCAGGTTAGATTGGACCGCTGCTCTTTCCAAGCTCGAAGATTAGTTGAAGCTTTGCTTGGATTCTCGTTTCCACTGCTATGGCTGGCTCATGCTATATTGGGGAATAAAAATGTTATTTTATGCTTTTTTGTTTTGTAAGACAGATGATACTATGATATTGGAAAACAATTGTTGTACAAACTATTTTATCAATAAAGTAAAGCTTTATTTTCCGCTGTTTTAATTTTGTCTGTCTTGTAATTTATCTGCATCTTTTACCCTAAATGCTCGACAGAACTTAGTGCATTCCCTTTGTGAGTGACACTAACGGATGTGGGGTGTTACAGAGGGTCAAGACCAAACGATAGCAAGATTGTCGGACAACTGTCACCAGCAGCCTATGGAATGCGAAAAGACAAGAGTTAACCCCTAGAGATCGTTAACCTTTTCTATCAAGGGACGGGTGCGGGGAGACCCCATATGGATGTTTAGATTGTTTGCTTGTTAGGGGTGGTCACTTAGCTCGTGTGGTCTTTACTAGTTGAGGGAGGGGCTGAGGTGGGGCCATAGCCACCATAGAAAAACCAGACCCGAGGGATATCTGTACATTGGACACTCTTAGAGGCGGGCCCTTACAGATATAGAAAAGCTCCCGACCGAGTTCCGTGTTTTCTGGTGTAGCCCTGCCACGGAACTTTGGTGCACAAGTAGAGGTTATGTGCAGTAGAAACATCGAGTACGATTGATGATACGTACGTGGGAAAGTCTAGGTACAACCACGTCTGCTCTGGGTGGTGTATCGTAGACTAGAGGGCATTATTCGGTAATGGAACCAAACCCGATCGAATAGTTCGAGGATAGCAGTCAATATGCTTACGTAGCACAGCGATAGTGGTTCTATGCGGATGTAGCATTGTACGTTACTATGGCAGAGGATGAGGGACTGCGCATATTACTATGGCGATACGGAGGAGACCGTACGAGTGGGGTATCACGGGGTGTACCTCAGTTTGGGGGTAGCTACATATACACTATATTAGGTTAGTCTACTGGGGGTAGATGGGTGTGATGTGTTTGTAAGTTTTGAGTGTTAATAACACGTATAACCTAATAAATAAGAAAGCGTAATTGAACGGTATATGTAGGATTATTCAAGAAGTGTAGTTTAAATCCATTCACATAAAACTTATGTTCTAACCCCCTCCTCATAACATTCGCAGGTTAGGCAGAGACTTATAGCTTTGGGAATACTCATTTAGCAGTATTGTGATTAAGGTAAAGCCATGTTTTAAATATATTATATTTTACTCCTTCCGCTGTGAGGTGTTTTCCGAACTCTGACATATCTCTTTTCTCTGTCTTCTTCTGTAGGATACCAGAGCAACCAACTCGGGTTTCGGTAGATTGGATTTTTTGAAAAAAAATCGATCCGTCGGAATCCGGGTTGTTACAGTTTCCACTGTAAAGATATATATTAAATATTATATTTTATTTCTGTTCCGCTGTGTTAGCTTTGATAAAATCCTAATGAATCGAATTTGCGACATTTGATTGTACGATACATGAACACCGTGGATGTGTTAAGTATCGACTATTGAAGATCGAAAATTTAGTTTATCGCAGAACCTTCAAATGAAGTTTACCTTTTGAACTGGACTTGTGTGGTTTATAGTTGGTTCATAAGGCAGGCAGATTTGGATCGTCGCATTTTATATCAGAGATTTGGTTTAGCGATAAACCTTGGCTCTGTCGAGTAAAAACTTGTTAAAGATAGGATCAGTAGTATCCTAGGACGGATAACTAGTAAGAGATAGGATCAGTAGTATCCTATGATGGGTTACTCATTAGAGATAGGGCTAGTAATATCCTAAAATGAGTTGAGAGAATTATATATGTGAGAGATGTATTTATAGTCTTGATTTAAGTAATAAGTATTTTAAAAATAAAATAAAAAGAAGAATCATGTTTTAATAAAATAAAGTTAAATTTGAGAAGTTGATTAACAGATTAATTGTTGGATGTGTTGTGGGGTAACAAATTTAACTAATTAAGGAGTGATTAAGAACTTAAAATGTTAGATTATGGTAAGTAAACGAAATTTTCGGCGATTTTAGATAGTCGATAAATTCTAACGCATATTAGGTTGAAATTTATAAAGAAGGTTATATTCAAGATTTTGGACAGTGGATATACATGAAACTCATTTGTTATTTTATTTAAAAAGGTTTGAAGTATATGTATAAGTTTAAAAAGTGTTAGTTTAAACTTGTGTACTGATTAGAAACTCTTTGTTTTATTGTAGAAAGGGAGAGGTAAAATTGGAGGCAGGGGAAAGCAGATGTCTGTACTTCGATATTTGGCCCAGTTTCGGGAGCCTTCTCCCCCCACTAGTTCTTCGTCTGATGATACACAAAGTAGTTGTTCTTCTGACTTGTCTAGTCACGGCAGCACATACGAGTATCTCTATGACGCTATGTTAGTATATAGACTCGTAGGAGTTGTGGATTCTGAGTCCAACTCAGCACCTACTCCTATATATTTAGACTCTTTGTAGCCCGAGGACTCGGGCAATTATGAAGATTGGATGCTTGAGGCCGATAAGGACATTGGATTAGATGTTGAGGACCACGATATTATGGATGGTCTGATACCATCACCACGTGTGTTAGAGATTCAGCCTCCCCCTATACTAGAGATCATACCCGACTTTATCCCTGAGGAGATACATGAGGAACCTAGGCCAGCAATACTTGAGATACCACCCCTAGAGATAGACGAGCCTATGTTAGACATAGCACTAAAGTTTGATGATGAGATAGAGCCGGATATAGAGTTGGACGTAAACGAGGACAGCTACAACGCCAATGACGAGGAGAAATTTATGGAGGACGATCCAAATGGCTTTGACGCACACAAGATTATCTTACTCGGATGGGATGGTTGGGATGATCCTGATTCGGATGACGAGATAGACCAGGAGCCAGAGGAGATCACAGTCTCTGGGCCCTTTGTGCATGACTACTATGACAGTTAAGCAGTCAGATGTTAGCTAGTTTCGTTTTGGAATATGATATGTATACATAATTGTTAGCTTCGTTTTGTGCAGTACAGACACTTAGTACATATTTTGGAGCATGATACTGTTGGCTAGCTTTCTGACAAAGCCACCAAGAAAAACAAGTATTCACAAGTAAATGGACGAAGACTCATATACAAAAGTTCAGGATAGATCCACCTTAGCTCGTGAAGCCCAGAGGCCCGTTCATGACCTAGTCCCTCGAACCCGACTCATGACCTACATTCCACTAGCGGTTCGTGATCCACAGTCCCTCACCAGTTTTTCAATATCACCACGACCCGCTCGTGCCAAGCCCCCACGACCTGCTTGTATTAAGGCATCACAACCCGATCCTACATCTTTGATAGCACAGCTACGAGTTGGTCATCACGGGCCCGGAGTCCATGATCTGATGACATCTGTCCCTAACTGCCATATTGACCATTTCTCCATCAAGCCATGAACCAATCCTAGATTCTCGGGATTTGTGCCACGTGTCTTCATGAACCGCTTGTAGAAATCACCTATAAATAGCCCAGCACTTGGCATTTTTTAGGATCTTTTGGCAATTCTGAGTATTGTTTCCACCATTACTGTTCCTCCATTATTTACAATCAGAAACATCTCGAAATTATTGGGTGAATTTTCATTGTAAGAGTGAGATAGAGAATTTATTGATTGTACTTGCATTCAATCATATAATCAAAGTCATATAAAGTGGACGTCGGCTCGTTAACACCGAACCGCTATAAATTTGGTGTGTTTGTTGCATTTTCTTTCATTTCTAGTTATCATTCTCTGCAATTTCAGATAATTTAGGTGTTAGAGACATAATATTGTCAAACATTTTGGTTCTTTCACTGAGAATTGAAGTCTCAGTATATCGGATTATTGCTCTACTATTTGAATATTCAAGTCTGAGTAAAGTAGTCCGAACTTCCACTATTTTGGTTTTTGAAGATTTCAACAAAGTCAAGATGTTATGGCTGCAAAGAAATCTAAGGATTGATGAGCTTCACGAGCAAAGGAAGTTGCAAATGAAGCTAATGAAGAAAGTGTTCACGAGAAGGCTAAAGTGGAGTCCCGGGCTCGCGGCTCACAGGGGGCGAACCGACCCCAGGAAGGCGTCACGACCTCCTCGCAGGAGCTTATCACGAACCTCCCCCAAGACACAATCACGAGCCGATTTCAGGGAGCCACCACGAACCATCTTCAGGGAGCTACCACGAGCCGGTCTCAGGAGGGAACCACGAGCCATGAAGCAGAGGGGCTCACGAACCGCCCACACCAAGGAACCACGACTCGACCCGGATAGGAAATTATAGCTCGTCCTGCTCGTGCTGGTGCTTCTGCTCGACCTAGTTCAAGTGCTCTACGTCCAAGAGCGACTACTGAGGACCAGCTACATGCCTGTGCTCCGGTAATCGAAGGATATCTCTCTCGTGTGCTTGATATATTGGAAAGGACGAGTGATGAGTTGGCATCCCAAAGGCAAGAGAGTTCCTTGTTACGAAAAAATATTACTGCACTGGATAGATGAATTGATGATCTCCAAAGGCAGAGGAAACCTCCACCAGCCCATCCTCTTACTCTAGAGTATTCATCCTCATCAGAGAAGCCTCCAAGACCTCCACGATGACCATTGGAGAGGGCTGAAAATGTGGAACAACTTTGATTTGGATCACTTCCTTCTCGAGAAGAGGCCACACTCAATCTGGGACCTGACAATCGTAACTTGAATGACCCTGTTCCGCTACGTAGAAATCGAGGCATTGTTGACCCTGTTCAGAATCATCCATTATAACCCCATCGCCGCGTGATTGACCGTGGCAACAGGGGACAAGGAAGCTCTGCTCAGGCCCCGGACTTCGCGACAGCACGTCCAAGAGACAATGGAGGGCCCCAATGGGCAAGGAGTGTAGATCCTGAATCTATATTGACTAATGCTGATGTTGATGCAGTGGTTAGGAAAATCAAGGCAGATAGCCGTGGACAGAGAAACGAGGATTGGGGTGTAGACTACAGTCATAAGCCCTTTACTAACGACATATTAGACGCTTGATTCCCAAGGAAATTCAACATGCCATCTATGAACCGCTATTCGGGCAGGACGGATCCAGTTCAACATCTATTGAGGTATTCATGGTACATGAATGTCGCTGTCGCTCCAGACGTAGTAAAATGTAAAGCATTCCCGATATTCTTGGAGGATGTGGCATTAATGTGGTTTACCCGCTTGCCAGCACGATCGATCTCCAGTTTCAGGGAATTGAGTGAACAATTCATAAATCAATTTCGGCTTCATGCTCAGAGGTCTAAAAATGTCATTGAATTATCTCTCAATAAACAAAGCCCTAGTGAAACTTTGAGTTCATACTTATATCGTTTTAACTCAGCGGTCACGGAGGGTAGAGATCCTCACGAACAGAATGTCTTGATGGCCTTAATTGACGGAGTAGACAAAGATACTAAGTTTGGAACATACTTAACCGACAAGCCGCCGCTGACCAAAGAAATATTCTATGAAGAAGTTAACATCCGTTTACGTCAAGAAGAGATATACGCCAACCGGAAGAGAAAGGCTACCAATAAAGAAGATATACAGAGTAACGTGGCCATCAAACAATCTGGTGACAGTTTAGGAAAGGTAGAGGTTAACATTTGAAATAAGAATCTGGGCAATGGCCGCCAATCTGGGAATAACAGTCGGAAGAAGAATCGAGGGAATGATTCTCAGAAGAGACCTCGGTTCTAGACTTTTGAAAACTTCACACCGTTAAATGATACATTAGAGAATATTTTCCTGGACACCTACAATGTTCTTCAGTATAAGAGGCCTCCATCGAGAGATTCAACGGAGAAAGAACGTGAGACAGGAAAGTTTTACCTTTTCCATCAGACCCATGGTCACTCCACCAATGAATGCTTTCATTTGAGAAACGTCGTCGAGAAGCTACTTCGTGAAGGAAAGTTGGACGAATACAAGGTTGCTCCGAGAGATAGGTAGCAAGCTGGACAGGCCCTGAATCAAAACCAACCTGCCGCTAGGCCTACTGATCAGCAGAAAGGAAAAAAATGTTGTCATCAACACTATAGTAGGAGGACCTCATCCTGCTGGACACAGCTTCAGGGCAATGGATCGGTATGTGAACGCAGCCAAACACCTCGAAGTAGGGGAATGTGGTAATCCTGAAGTTGCGGCCCTGGTAAAGCAACACAAAACAATGTCAGACGATGTAATTTTTCATGATAGAGATAGTATTGGAGTTCATTCCCCCACCGAAGACCCTCTAGTGATAGCGGTAACTATCGGTCCCGCTTTGGTTCATAAGGTTTTGGTGGACAATGGAAGTTTAGTAAATATTCTGTTTAAGAAAGCATTTGATCAGATGAAGCTTGAAGCAAAGGATTTGAAGCTTTGTGATGGATGGATACATGGCTTCAATGGAGCCTCAACATCTCCGATCGGATACGTGGAATTATTAGTAACTCTAGGAGAAGGAGATCGTCGGAGAGAGAATTTTTCTGTTTGTGGTATTAGATATTGAATCATCTTATAACGCCTTTTTGGGTCGGCCGGCCCTAGCAGAATTCAGGGCCTGCATTGCGCCCTAGTGTCTATTGTTGAAATTTCTAACGGATGCAAGAGTGGGAGTAGTTAGAGGTGACCAAGTCGCTGGGCGAGCCTGCTATATAGCAAAATTGAAATTGTTGCTCAAAGGATTAAACATAGAACCAAAGGGTACTTCTCCACCCGCAAAGAAGAATTCAATATAGCAATTGAAGATGGGCCCGAAGGAGCCGCTCAGAGAACTACTTGAGGATATAGATCCCAGAGAGGATGAGGATACCGGGGGCAGAATGGCGACTCCTAATGAAACGGCTGAGGATATTCTGATCAATGATAATGACCCAGCGAAGGTCTTGAAATCGAATCCCAATTAGACCCTCTTCGTGCAAGAGAATTGATTGACTTCCTAAAGACCAACCTGGATGTATTTTCCTGGACCCATGCTGACATGTGTGGGATATTTCCATCAATTATGAGCTACTCGTTGAGCATCAACCCGAAGTACCCACCAGTTAAGCAGAAAAGGCGAATGCTTGGCCTGGAGAGGTCAGTTGCCTTAAAGGAAGAAGTTGAGAAGTTGAGGAGTAATGGATTCATTAGAGATTCAACTTATCCAAAATGGATTTCAAACCCGGTTTTGGTAAAGAAGGCCAACGGAAAATGGTGCACCTGCATCGCTTTCTCAGATTTGAACAAGGCTTGTCCGAAAGACAGTTTTCCACTTCCTAGAATTGATCAATTGGTGGATTCAGCGGCGGGTCATGAACTCCTCTCCTTCATGGATGCATACTCCGGATATAACCAAATTCTCATGCATGTTCCGGACCAGGATCATACCAGCTTCATCATAAATTTGGGAGTGTACTACTATGTAGTGATGCCTTTCGGTCTAAAGAATGCTGGAGCTACATATTAGCGACTAGTGAACCGGATGTTCTACAATCAGACTGGGAAGACGATGGAAGTATACGTGGACGACATGCTTGTGAAGTCCAGACAATCATCCAACCATACCGTCGACCTAGCAGAAATGTTTGATATCCTTAGATGATATGGGATGAAACTCAATCCTCTAAAGTGTTCATTTGGAGTCACCTCTGGAAAATTATTAGGCTTTATCATTAGCTTGCATGGAATTGAAATCAATCAAGATCAGATCGCGGCAATCAAGAACATTCAAGAACCAAGACAAATTAAAGATATGCAGAGCCTCGCTGGGAAAGTAGCCGCATTAAGTAGATTTATCTCTAAAGCTACAGATAAGTGCATTCCATTTTTCAATTTGATAAAGCGAGGGAAGCGTAATTTCAAATGGACCCCTGATTGTGTGGAAGCATTCCAAATGCTTCTGAATCATCTGGAAAAACCCCTGGTAATGTCCAAGTCGGTAGACCACGAGGACTTGTTTGTGTACTTGGCAGTGTCATACCATGCAATAAGCTCAGGCCTGGTAAGAGAAGAAGATAAGTCCAGAGACCTGTGTACTACGTAAGTAAGAAGCTAGCGGCGGCAGACCGGAACTACCCAAAGATAGAAAAACTCGCATATAGTCTGCTAATCGCATTAGAAAGCTTCGCCACTATTTTCAAGCTCATCCCATCACCGTATACACTGACCACCCACTATGGAAAGTGTTACAGAGACCAGAGGCATCAGGAAGGCTACTCAAATGGAATATCAAGTTAAGTCAGTTTGATCTGAACTTTCAACCCCAAAGATCGATAAGGGGGCAAGTGTAGGAAGATTTTATAGCAGAATTTACTATCCCAAAGGACAATGCAGTGAGTGAAGAACTGGATACCTCAAAACCACTAGTTGACCCCCAACGCTTGGAAACTGTATACTGACGGAGCTAGGAATGATAGACGATCTGGTGCTGGAGTTGTACTTGTAACTCCCGAAAAACGATCGATATATTATGCTTTAAGATTAGAGTTCCATGCTACGAATAATGACTCGGAATACGAAGCCCTGAATGTCGAGCTTAGACTTGCAAAGGAGTTAGGGATAGAGAAACTGGTCAATGAAGAGTTTCAAGCCAAAGGGCCAAGGCTCGTATCATACTTGAAGGAAATGAGAAAATTACTGGGTGGCCTCGAACACTACAACATAACACATATTCCCCGATCAGAGAATCAAAGGGCAGATAAGTTGGCCAAGATTGCTAGTTCTGATAACCCTAAGGACACAGAGATGGTCCCAATAGAGGTACTGCAGTCTCCAAGCATCGATCAGATGGAAATTGATCATGTATTGGAAATTGAGCCGGAAAGAGAATCATGGATGACACCCCTAAAGAACTTCCTTATGAGTGGAACACTTCCTACCAAGAAAAGCAAGAGGCGTACTGTTACTCGAAAAGCCTCCTGATATGTCATGCAAGGTGAAGTCCTATATAGACAAGGATTCTCGATGCCCCTCCTCCGGTGTATAGCCCATGACGACATCAAACGAGTACTGAAAGAAGTACACGAAGGTGAATGCGGTGACCACACTGGAGGACAAACACCGGTGAAGAAGGTACTACGATATGGCTATTTCTAGCCTATTGTGAACAAAGATGCAGCTAAGTATGCTCGATGTTACGATGCATGCCATAAGTTCTCGAAGATTACTAGGGCACCTCCTAGCTAGTTGAAGACGATGATGAGTTCGTGGCCCTTCGCTGTTTGGGGAATTGACATTATTGGAAGCCTCACCATTGCGAAGGGCAGAGCAAAGTTCACCATTATGGCCGTGGATTACTTTACTAAGTGGGTAAAAGCAGAACCGTTAACCACGATCACAACCAAGCGAGTGCTAAATTTCATCGTCAAAAACATTATATGTCGATTTGGGATTCCAAAAATCGTCATAACAGATAATGAACCCAATTTGATAGCGCTGAGTTCCGAGACTTTTGCCAGAGATATCATATCGAGAAAAGGTACACCTCTGTGGCACATCGACAATCAAATGGACAGGTAGAAGCGGTAAACAAAGTAATTAAGTCCATTCTGAAGAAGAGATTGAAGTGGGCCAAAGCCATGTGGGTCGATGAACTACCCTTGGCATTATGGGCCTATAGGACAACTTACAAGTCGGCAACGGGCCACACACCCTTTTCCCTCGCTTTCGGAGCAGAAGCAGTCATCCCGGTAGAGCTAGAAGTACCATCCCACAAAACAACTTACTACGACCCGATGACTAATAATAAGTTGCTCCTTGACTCCCTAGATATGGTTGAAGAAAAGAGGGACAAAACAGACCTGCGTGCCTTGAGACACAAATAGCAGGTGTCCCAATATTACAATAAAAAGGTTCGAGATCGAACCTTTGAACCTGAAGACTTGGTTCTGAAGCATGTCTTTCCACCTCCCAGTACATTTGAGTCTGAAATGGGAAGGACCGTATTCCATCCTACGGAGGCTTGATAATGGATCCTTCAAGCTAGCGACCGTGGACAGAGACGAGATCCCCAGAGTGTGGAACGCCCAGCATTTGAGGCGTTACTTGACATGGAATTGTCATCTTTATTCTTTTTTTTAGGACTGTGTAAAAAGGCATGACTCGCCTAGAATAGTCTGGTTATATGAGCAAAAGATTATGAAGTTGACATAGGTCATGATTCAACCGAACCACTATAATATACCATGTGTCATTTACTTTTACAACACCATTTCTTATTTATTCTTTCATTCTTTACTCACATGAATTGTCATGATTATGAAGTTCGCTATCAGATCAGAAGGTCAACAGTGTGCAAAGCATCGAGGGTGCAATGAAGTAAATGACACAACTACCGACACTCTACTTCTCGTGACCTGAGAAAGAGTATAAAGGACAAGGAAATGGATGGTCCACGAGACATGAAGGTGCACCATGATTATAAAGACCGTCTCGATTGCACTCTACCCTTGGCATTCGACGGGAGAGTATAAAGGCGCCAGAGAATGAGCATCATGAAAGAACTCCTACCCCGCTGAAGGAAGAGGGGGCGAATTGAAAGCTGAGTTCGAACTCTATCCTGGGCATACGATAGGAGAGTATAAAGGCATATTGACTAAATGCCATGAAAGGGCTCCTACCCCGCTGTAGTATCGGGGATAATATTGAAAGCTGAGCCCGAACCCTTCATGTCCGGACATGGAGGGCTATGTAATGTTGATCCTAATCTATCCTTAACTAGCCAGGCACCACGTCGACGATTGATTGGGGGCATACATAGACATACTACTTGACACACCATAATGCATTATAGAAGTTTTTATGATGTGCCTACAATGAAAAACTTATGATGCGCTTTCATTCAAAACTTATTTACGATTCAAATACATAATGATGCAAAAGAAACAGATTTTCATTTACTAAGTGCAGATTTACAAGATAAGGCTAGACAAAATGTGAGGGCCATACTTGCGACTACATCATAAGGTTAGTGGAACAACTAAAAGGAGAAAAGACATAAACAAACTGGCTCGACTTGGGCTTTGGGGATGACCTTGACCTCTTCTCCTTTTGCTTCTCCGGATCCTCCTTGTTGGCATCAGATTTATCCTGCTTTATCCTCTTCTTCTTATCCAAAGGAGGATCCTGTGGAAGGTCAGAGGATTGGGATGCGAGCTGTGTAGTTATCGACTTAGCAGATAGCTTTATAATTAATCGAGATTTGGGATCAGCTGCAGAGATAGGTTGCACATTTAGAAGCTCTTGCTCCTCTATTTTTAAGGCCAGCTGTTCATCCTTTTTGGCCTTCATGTCGGCCAGAGTCATGCTGTCATCGTCCTTTGTTTCTCCCGTGATGGTGACCTCCTCTTCTTCATCCCCATTGTCACCATCGGTGTCCTTTAAGGCTCCAATGATTTCAGCATCCTTAGGAACATCAGCGCCTGATGCCATAATGGCCTTCTCTTTTGCCTCAACTTCAGTTTGTTTTGGAACTTTAGGAACTTCAGAATGGGATGGCACTTTGATCTTCTCGGTCTCCACTGGCTTTTCTGCCACCTCCTCAGTAGACTTGACACCTATATCATGAGAAGCAACCGTTATTAGTTTGGGAGAAAATGTGGTCTTCTCGATTGTTTGCTCCACAACGCGACAACAAGTTACAATTGTTTTGACAAATTGGGGAGCGAATATGGAGATACCTTCCGCTGACTCTTCGCCCGATGCTATAGTAGAAACCCCAACAGTTGGAGGGACTGGGACTTCAGAGATCAATGGATCATCTAGGTTATATTCCTCAACCTCGGAGGTCTTGGGCTTCGCAGTTGAGCTTGAACCTTCATAAGCTTTGTACTTGCCCTTGAGCTTAACCCTCTCTTTTTCCGCCTCCTCTTGAATTTGACGCCTACCTTCCGCTAAGACCTTGGGCTTTCCACCCCTCAGGAAGGTCTACATAAGCTGGCTCTCGTCGACTTCCTCAACCTTTGAGCATTGCTTTTCTCCCTCGATGATCATATCCCATACGTTAGCCAAGTTAGTGGGATAATTCTTAATCCAAGAAATATCTCAGGTTCGAATGATGTTAGCAAAAAACTCCATTAGCAGCTCGTCGAACCCTTCTATCTCCAGTTCGGCTGCGGCAAGCTTAGAGGTAGCAGTGGAGGCTGACTCGAGGGCATCATTGGCATTACTCTCGGCAAGAGTTGCCCGTCCCTCAGCATGAGCAAGTTTTTCAGTCAAGCTTGCCTTTTCCTTCTCCCAAGCAGCCTTTTCTGTAGCAAAGCGGTCTTTTGATGCTTTCAATTCAGTATTTTCCCTCTTGATATCTTCTATCTCCTTTTTCAAAGCCACCCGCTCTTGGATGTTCGAGTCGAGCTCAAGATGGAAACGTTTCTTAGCGTTGTCCAACTCTGTTTTATAATTTTCAGCATCCCATTGAGCTAAAGCAAGCTGAGCCTGTGCATCTTCAAGTTCCTTCTCAGCCTTGCTCCTAGCCTTGGTGTCATGATCAATCTTCACCCTAGCTCTCTATGCATCTATTTCCAGGCGACGGATAACATCTGAAAGATTCTTGGCATGTTTCTTCATTACCCTATATTGTTTAGCCTCATGACCGACTTGGCCCATAACTTCTGTATCCCAGTCCTCAGGAATGGGTTCAAGATCTAGGATGAAAACCATCCTTTCAAAGTAAATATCGGGGAACTTCTTTCGTAAACACTCCACCTTAGCCTAAATTTCAGAAGTAACGGCACCCTCTTGTACAATGGTAGTGTCCAGTCGGTGTTGGCCAGAAGGAACAAGAGCTACCTTCTCTTTTTCCGAATCGTTGCTGGGATCCTTGTGTTTGTCTTTGGGCTCATGATGTTTCTTGGAAGGTTTGCTTGGAGGAGGTATTACCTTCGGGGGATTCGTAGCCTCGGAAAGTTGTTTTCCCCCCGCGTGTGGCACTTGACAACTATGATGCTTCCCGGGGTCTTGCCTCGAAGGAGAGCGAGAGCGCGTAGAATAGGACTAATAAGAATTATGATGCCTTTGATTATCTCGTCCCAGACTATCACTGTGATCGTGCTCAGCTACGGGAGTAAGCCTGGGTGTGTTCTCGCGAAGGTCACGATGAGAGTAGAATAGTGGCGAGGCGTTTTTCCTACAAAAAATAACAAACAGGTATAAGGATCGTGAATACAACTAGTATACGAGTGTTGTGACAAGTGGTGCATGTGATTTATGTATCCCGTGTGATCCCCCTTAACAGACCAAGGCCCAAAGCTTGGTTCGTCTGTGCAGTATCTTTATTTTTGGTGGGAGTGGTTTCTTCCTTAGAGACAGGGAATAACGGTTCCTCTCCGAAATTCTCAGAGGTATAGATATTATCTGGCAGAGGGATCTTTTCTAAATCCCCAAATATCTGCTCCTCTATTAAGGTATCATGAGTAGTAGGCTCTATTGGTGGTGGAGTCCTCAGCGAGACTACCCCTTGGAAACTGAAACTTACTTTGGTTCGTCATCTCGGATTCCATCTCCTTTGTATACATTTAAATCCTCATCATCTTGGTCAATCATCGGCGAAGGACTCTTATGAAATTCGGTCGTCTTTGTGGCTTCCGTGGTCACTTCTCCTTTGGCCGGGGGCATGTTACTAGACTCCCCAACTGTCTGAGTAGGGGGCACGTACTTGTGGGGCTTGCCGCCCGGACCTAGCCTGAATTTTACGTCCAGAAGTTGGTGTTTGTGAAGGTTCTCATCGGTTATACACTTCTTAATTTTACCAAAGTCCGACTTGCTCTTTAAAAGGCGAGATAATCGGTCCTCGTGCACCGAACCTTCTGTCTTTTGGAAATTATGAGTTGTACAGAGAAAGAGAAATATTAGCACTTCAATCATACAACTGGAATATGCAATGAAGAAATCACAACCTACTTGGCTGTAGCCACGTCCTCGCGCATCCAACTTGATGTTTTATGTAAAACCAATCAGATTTATCATCTCCTAAATTACTGTGCCCATCTGTTAAGACCTTTTTGGAGGGGACTAACTCGAAGAAAATGAAGTTCGGAGTCCCCATGAAACAATGCTTGAAGTAATAATAGAATTTCAAATCTTTGAAGGTAAGCTCGGACTCTAGAATCTTGGCATATGTGATGTACAAAGTATTCAGAGAAGCGTAAGCATTAGGATGGAGTTGCATAGGAGCAATACGTAGTCATCTCAGAAGCTCGACGATGATTGGAGAAAACTGAGGAATGGCGCCTACCAAGTACATGACTCTACTGATAACCGTGTACCCCTTCGGAGCAGAATGGGGTCTGTCTCCATTTTCTGGAGTTTTCACGTCAACCCAGGGGATCCCATGTCTTAGGCATAGTCTATTAAGCTTTATATCATCCAATTTGGAAGCTATAGAGTCACTCAGTTTCTCTTTTTCTACTTCTTTAACGCCCTTAATTTCGTCAGGAGCTCGATTATCTTCCTCCTCCTCAAGTGATGTGCATTCAAAAGATGTTGATTCTGTATCAAGATATGTTTCACACTCGGAGTCAGAATTACTCCAATCTGGATATGACGGGAGTACATCGGGATTATAATAGTTTGACAACTCTGGATCTTCACCCTTTTCTGATATCGTTGCTGAGCGTTTACCGAACATGTCTATTGTGTTGGTGAACAAACATGAGCAATTATAGCATAAACATCCGTGAACCCCGTGTGTGAAAGTGTCAAAGTGTGCCAATGTGTGCATTGCTGAAAAGGAAAGCATAAAATTAAGCAGATAAGCATGAAAGTGGTCGTTGTATATCGCTAAGTTATGTTGTCGTCCAGTCCGGGGAATCCATCTTGAAGGCTCTAACCTAACTGTTCATCAATTCATTCAGATTACAGTTGATTTTAAGTTGAAATATAAAGTGGGGTATTTGATTAGTTGATGCTGTGAGGTCGAATATAGTTGTGTAGCGAGAGTTGGTTTGGGGATACATTGGCTCGTGAAGGATTCAAAGATGGCTCATGGTAGGGAATTTGCTCGCTAAGGAGAGTCGGCTCGTGATGATGGCTTGATTAACAAATGCGCAGTGACTCGTGATGGGGGTTGACTCGTGGAGTGGGGTTCGACTCGTGAACGCACTGGGCTCATAATAAAGGATCACAATGGTTTGCGAGTTAATACTGCAAACCGTCACACCCTATGAACCGATACTTCACTTACATCCATGGCCTGATCCCACTCCTGTCCCCTTACCATGACCCGAATGCTTACAACTCACCACCCCTTCCAGCTCTTCCCCACGAATCGACACCTTGTCCTCCTTCACAACCCATGACTTGAATCAATGACTCTTATTCCCCGACATCACGAATCACGTCGCCATCACGAATCAACCTGCTGTAACTCATCTTTCTTCCTACCGACTCCCTCCTCTATGAACAAGTCACCACGATACCCTAGGTCCACTCATGGAGCCACGAGCATAAATCTCTGCCGCCATCACTTGAAGCATCGTCGATCTCACCAGCGTCGGTGAGGTCATCGACGATGCTAGTATGGAGGACCTCGACGACAGAAAGCAATAGAACTGCTTAAGAGTTGATTTCTAATTCGCAAATCCTATAAATTAAGTGTATAAATCACAATATGGGGATCGAAATACCTATTACTTGAGTTTAGGGGTCTGCAATTTGACTTAGGAAAAACTAGGGTTAAGGCTTAGGAAGGAGGCGGCGGTACTAAAAATACAGAAGAAAAGTGAAAATATAAGAGGGAGATCAGCTTATATATCCCGCACAGAAACTCTTGGCCTTCCCTCTTTTGTCCTATTGAGATCGGCCTGGTCCTATGGACTGTGAATACTTAAGCGAGCCCACCGTTGTTTGCGTGAGGTATGATACATTATCGGTTCGTGATACGTGACATGGACCATGGCGTAATAAACTTCTTTAAAAAAATTTATGGCTTTTGTTGAAAAGCATAGCCTTGTGGTTGATAATGTAACAATACGCATTTCACCCGGACCTAATCGATCGCTAAATCGATCAAGACCGTTCAAAATCCGCATATGTTAACTTTGGGAATACAACACATCAGAACAAATAATAGAAGACTTTTATAAACATTACAATAATGTTACATCAGAGTATAGAATATCAAGTACATCGAATATAATAAAACAACGGAAGATAAATTACAATAAATGTAATACAATGCAGCGGAACAAATAAACTGATACAGCGGAAGTCTATCAATGCTCTGGACACAGCTTTAAGCTTCGATCCAGAATCCTGCTCAACATATCTGCAAAATAAGCTACTCGAATGCCCGTAGAATTAATCGCGACGTGCTCCGAAGTTCTGGAGAGCGGAGATGATCAATAAATGGAAAGGAATAATTGGAAACTTGATTCTACATTAAACTCGTCAGAGAACGCGATTCTTCGAAATAGTGTGACGATACAAACAGATACGACTGTCTACACTCGTCTGTTCAGGAATAGGCGTATTGATTAATTTCGAAACATGTTCCATCTCTGATAAAATGTACTTCGAGGGGGCAAATGTTGGCTAGCTTTCTACAAGCCACCAAGAAAAAAAAGTATTCACAAGTAAATGGACGAAGACTCATATACAAAAGTTCAGGATAGATCCACCCTGGCTCGTGAAGCCCAGAGGCCCGTTCGTGACCAGGCCCCTCGAACCCGACTCGTGATGTAACACCCCACGTCCATTAATGTCACTCACTAAGGGAATGCATTAACATTCATGGAGCGATATAAGAGTATAGAACAGAACATCACAAGACAGATATATAAAATGGTACTTAAAAATTCAAAATTTATTCATTGTAACGGAAAAGCAAAACATGTCTGGTTACAACATCAAAACTACATATTAAAGCCAAGTACACAAATATCCAGCTTGAACAAAATTATTATCAGAGTACATAAAAGCAAAACCATAATCCCATTCCAAAATGCCATATGAAAGAGAAACAAAGCTGAGCATTACTTTTAGCACTTCCAAACACTTCCAGTAGAGGGAGAGAGAAATCAAAATCAAGCCTCTCTAGTCCCACCCTGAGAACCTGGGGGGGGGGAGGAAAGAAAAGATGCGAAACAAAAAGGGTTAGACATAAAGTCTGGTGAGTCCAGTGACTTTAACAATATAATTAGTAAAGTAACATGATAAGGACATAAACTGGGTATAAGAAATGACTGTAACATAAGCAAGTATGACAAGGTAAACAAGATGAACAAGGTATAACATCGATTGCGCTTCTAAACACTATAAGATATTTCTTGCACCGCACCGATACTAGTCTCTTGCTCTCGTAGGTTCCCACTTGCTCCTACCCCCACTAGTTGTACCCACTACCCTCCATATTCGATCGGCTCCCTAACTCGTAGATACTCGTGCTGGCCCCATAGTAAGGTGTATCACTCCCTAAAGTGGTAACCCGATACTACTAAAATGCACGGCTTATACCTACATGATGCAACAACATCTTACCTACTAGCCGGGACCCACGCACGCATATTACTCCGTTGGACTTGCGTTGTCATCGCTCTTTACTCTTTTGACCTCTTACAATCAACCCTAGTAAGCGTGTCCCGTCCCCGACCTAGTTCGAGCTCATATAGATACTAAAAATGGGTTACTCGTTGAAAAGGGTCCCCATACTTGACACAAGCTTCCCTCCTACGCTTGGTCCCTACTAGGATTTCCCACTTAACCCCCTTTTTATTATTCCCATGTCTTACCACATGCCTTATCTTGGTTAAGTGTTCATTAATTATATTTCACATGCTACCCATGTCACCCATTTAACCCTTTTATTATCCCCAGGTCTTACCACATGTCTTATCTTTGTTAAGTGTTCATTAATTCATTATATTCGTAATTGTGCAAGACCTCCCACATTAGATTACCGTTTGCGGTTACTGGATATGCCAGGCGGTTCCGGGAAGACTTCTATCGCAATCCGAATCTAACCTCATGTCTGAGCACTGTTATGCATCTAATTTCTGCCTTTGACTTCTCACATTAGACTGCCGCTTGCGGTTGCTGGATATGCCGGGTGGTTCCGAGCAGACTTCTACCGCAAACCAATCTAACCTCGTATCTTAGGTGTTCATTATCTTTTCCTTTTTATTCATGCCCAATTTCAAGTCTTTAATTAATGTATTCCAATTGCCCATATTTTCCAATTATGCTTATAATGCTAATTCAAGTTATGCCTATAATTTCATGTATACAAGTTGTACCAAATTATGTCCAAATCAATTTCATAGTTATCAACAATTTATGCCAAATCTCATTTTATTACATATTTCCCAAACTTTTCCCAATCATCCCAACGTTATTCGTACGTAAATCTCAATGTAATATGCTTAGGCTCGAAGTTAGCCTAATCTAAAAAGGAAAAGGAGAAAGGAAGAGAATCAAACATCAAAATTGGCATAAACATATAAATACGCATGTGAAATGAATAACGATAAAACAGATCAGACAGGCATATGATAATAGCAATTGGGTATGAATCTGAAGGATAACAAATTACAAAACTTGATATGATTCATCTTATTTACAGGCATATACATTAGATCCAATTTACAATCCTATAACAATTACTTTTTAATTTAATTATATGTGAAAGTAACATAAACTCACAGCGATATGATTCTTAGAAAACAGAATTAGGCGTTGTTGTAGCAAATCTGATCTTGAATAACCTCTTCTTTGATTATTAAAGAAGAATAGCTAAATTAATTTGAGTTGGAGCAGCAGGATGGAGGCACCATGGATTAGGGTTGAAGAGATTAGGGTTAGGTTTAGGTGTTTATTTATAGATGTATTAGGTGAATTAGGACCTTTAGATTTGATTAGGAACCATCCGAACCACTCAAATTAGAAAAACACATCATCAGGAAACTGCCCGGAATCAACCAGTCGACTAGCCAGTTTCAACCGGTCGACTGTTTCCACTTCTGTGTAAAAACGGTCGAATGGTGAAAAATAGGCGGTCGACTTGTTTTACAGCTTTAAACTTTAAATCTTCTGAGCTTTATTACTTCTTCATACGATGTCCGTTTTACGCAAACTCAGACTCTATCTCAAGCAGAATTCCGAGACGAACGCAATGGCATAAACCGTTTCACTTAATTCTTCTTCAAAAAATTAAGTATTCTTAAATTTTTCAGTTTTAATATTTTAAAATTACGGGGTGTTACATTCTCCCCTACTTAAAGGATTTCGACCTCGAAATCTCCAAGTTAAGAAGAATGTAAGTCCTAAAATCCATCATCCATCTACTCATCTATCAATCACGGGCATCCATTGTCCTTAAAAGATTTCTAATGCTTTAATGAACATATGCAAAGTGTGTGTATATGTCCTTATCCTAATGCAAAATCAGGCGGTCTACTGATTCAGTTGACCTCCTTAATGCAAATCATGATAGTGTTATGCGTCCATTATGTATGCAAAAGAATCCTAATGATACATATCATTTATATATGAGTGCACAACCATTCATCCAAATGCAACATCCATATGATAACACATTTAATATACATTCATTAATTTAAATATGCACACTCATTCATATGCAATATGAAAGTTATTGAGCCGATCTAGTGCCTAATTTGTGTGTAAATGCATCCACGAGCAACCACTAGCAAACACTTACATCTACTTGCATCCACCAAACATAACATGTTTACAACCATAGGATTTTCTACCTAAAGATCGAAGATATAATCGAGAGGATACACTAAACGATAGAACAAGTATAAACAAAGCGGTAGAAAAAGGAGAAGTTAAGAACATACCCTTAAAAAGGAAGGGTACGACGCACGTATCTTGTCTTCCGTTTCCCAAGTCGCATCTCTTTGATCATCTCCCCATTGGACTTTAACCAACTTGACCTCTCGGTTGCGTAACTTCTTGACCTCCGATCCAAGGATGCATGTAGGAACTCGCCTAATCGTGGCATCCCGCTCTACTTCCACTTCCCTAAGCATGCTCGGCTCCACTACTTCCGCTTTATCACGTAAACACTTCCGCAAATGCGACACATGAAATATGTCATGAACACTACTAAGCTCCTCAGGCAACTTTACTCTGTAGGCCATCTATCCAATTCTTTCTGTAATGGGGAATGGCCCTACAAACCTTGGTGCAAATTTCCCTACAGATCCAAAGCGAACTACGTTCCTCAATGGTGACACTTTAATAAAAACCGTGTCCCCAACATCAAGATCGGTTCGTCTCTTATAAGCATATGGCTTTGCCGGTCTTGTGCCGTCTTCATGCGTCTTCAGATCAAGTTTATCTTCTCCGAGGTTTCCCTAACCATCTTGGGCCCAAGCAAAATCTTATCTGTAGATTCCCACCAATAAGTCGGTGATCGCCAAGGTCGTCCATATAGAGCTTCAAAAGGTGTCATGCCAATACTAGTCTGATAGCTGTTGTTGTAGGCGAACTCTACTAATGAAAGGTGTTCCTCCCATGTCCCTCCAAAGTCCAAGATGCATAACCTCAAAAGATCTTCTAGAATACTATTCACTCTTTTTGTTTAGCCGTCTGTCTGAGGGTGATAAGCGGTGCTCAAACACAATTGCATTCCTACCGCCTCTTGCAAGCTCTTCCAAAACTCACTAGTGAAAATGAGATCTCGATCGCTTACGATACTAGAAGGTATGCCGTGTAGACGAACTATCTCTCGGAGATAAACAAATGCTAATCATGTCGCTGTTCTTTTACTCTTAATGGGAATGAAATGGACGCTCTTGGTAAGTCTATTTACTACTACCCAAATCCCCGTATTACCCTTCCTTGACCTCGACAACCCGTCAATGAAATCCATGGAAACACTCTCCCATTTCCACAGCTGAACTTCTAAAGGGTGAAGCAAACCACCAGGCTTCTTTTGCTCAGCCTTGACTTGTTGGCACACTAAGCATCTAGAAACGAACTCAACCACATCCTTCTTTATTCCGGCCCAAAAGAAAACTCGCTTCATGTCCCTATACATCTTGTCACCACCGGGATGTATGGTCATCTTAAAACGATGTGCGTCTTCAAGGATCGTCCTCCTCAAGCTTTCGTCTCGTGATACACAAAGTCTCCCATCCCTACGCAACCAACCTTTTCCATCTATAGTATACCTACTAAGATGGCTCGAAGACTCCCCTCTTATGAGCTTGTCTATTATCTCTATAAGTTGTGGGTCATCTCACTGTGTCGCTCCTATCTGTCCCAAAAGCGTAGGTCGCACCTCTAATGATGCCAACAAACCGGGTGCATAATCGATAGAGGGTCTAAAGTCAAAGGTAGATATGTACTCTAAACTCTGCCGCTCGACAAACAAAGGACTCAAAGTCAACCTCTTTCTTCTCAAGGCGTCAGCTACAACATTACACTTGCCAGGGGTATATGCAATCTCAAAATCGTAGGATGCTAAGAACTTCATCCACCTCTGTTGCCTTAAGTTTAGATCTTTTTGAGAGAACAAGTATTTTAGTGACTTATGGTCTGTATACAACTCAAACCTCTCTCCAAGCAAATAGTGATGCCAAGACTTAAGCGCAAAACCTATGGCAACTAACTCTAAGTCGTGGGTAGGGTAATTCTTCTCATGGACCTTTTAACTGCCTTCCACCATAGCATATCACCCTTCCCTCTTGCATCAAAACTGTGCCGAGCCCTGTCCCGCAAGCATCAGTATACATTGTGAACGGTTTACTACCATCCGGCAAAACTGGAGCTGTTGTCAATGCCCTCTTCAATCGTTGAAAAGCATCGTCACAGTCAACATCCCAAGAAACGATCAAGTTCTTCTTCGTCAACCATGTAAGTGGGGCTGATATCTTTGCGAAGTCCTTAATGAACTTCCTATAATAGCCTGCCAACCCAAGAATATTTCTTACTTCTGTTGCATTCCTAGGAATCTTCCAATCTTGGATTGCCACCACCTTCGCGGGATCCACTGCTATCCCTTCCTTAAGACCACATACCCTAAGAACCTCACTTACTTCCTCTAAAAATGGCAATTTGAGAACTTAGCCTTGAGTTGATGTGCTCGAAGGGTCTCTAAGACTTCCCTAAGATGTAGGGCATGATCTTACTCGCTTCTAGAGAATATCAAGATATCATCCACAAAGACTACCACGAACTTGTTTAGAAACTCCCTAAACACCCTACTCATCAAGTCTACAAAATATGCGGGTGCATTCGTCAAACCAATAGGCATGACGAGCCACTCTAAGAAACCGACGGGGGTTCTAAAAGCAGTCTTATCTATACTATCCTCAGCTACCCTCAACTGATGAAATCCTGTAGCTAAGTCCAACTGTGAGAAAACCGAAGAACCAACCAACTGATCGAACAAATCATCTATCCTCGGCAATGGGTGTCTATTTTTCTTCATAAGTTTATTTAACTCCCTATAGTCACGCACAATCTAAGCGAACCGTCCTCCTTCGTAGCAAAAACAGCTGGAGCACCTTATTCTGAAATACTTCTTCTTATGAACCCTTTCTCAAGTAGCTCCCCTACTTGTTTACTGAGTTCCTTCCTCTCTCTCGGAGCCATGTGGTGCACTGGCAATGCAACTGGCTTTGCATTATCTACTAAGTATATACGGAAGTCTATCTCGCACCTCAGGGGTAAACCCCGAACCTCAACAAAGACATCATTATATTCATGGACTACTCGAACAGATTGCAAATCATCGATGGATGCGTCAACTAATTCTAGGTAGCTAAGCATCACTGAACCCCTAGGGTCATAAGAAATATCAAGGGTCCTTGCACAACGAGTCAACAATCTAACTACCCTCCTTTCACAGTCTAGGATGGCACCATACCTGGCTAGGCAATCCATCCCTAGGATCAAACCATAGCCCATGACACCAAGAACGTAGGCATTGCCTTCAAACTTAACGCCTAAGATAGACACTCTCAAATCCCGACAAATCATAGATAAATGAGCCGAACCACCAATAGGATTTGAGACTACAATGGGATCCATAACTAAACTAGTATTTAGGTGCAGTGTTTCAACTAACGAAGCAGATATAAACGAATGTGAAGTGCCAGAATCAAACAAAGTTCGAACAGGATGATCATAAAGGAAAATCAATCTTTTGATAGAAATGTTTCTACCTCCTTCTTTGCCCCGGTGCCATGAGAGCATGAACCTACCCTCTAAAAGTAGATCCTGTCCTCTGCCCTTGTACTTGCCTCCTCGAGCAATCTTTAATCATATGTCCTGGCTCACCGCAATGGTAACAACCAGGCCTTCTTCTTTCTACAGTCTTTTTTTAAGTGGCCAGGTATTCCACAATTGTGACACTTCCTTTTCTCTTGGCCCTTGTTACCCTTATCGCCTTTCTTTTGTTGTTGTGCCTACTTTGGATCCACTTTCTTATCCTGCGTCCTATCCATTTTAGCACCTTTCTCCTCTTCATTCATCAACGCCATATCAACAAGTTTCTCGAAAGTAGCCCCCATAGGAATGTGGAACATAGCCAACTCGTGAAGCGGTTCGTTCAAGCCCTTAGAAAATCTCAAGGCTTTCTTATGCGGCGTGTTCACCAACTCTAAACCAAATCTCACCAACTGATTAAACTTGTTAACATACTCCTTAACAGACAAGTTTCCTTGTTTCAAAGCCAAAAATCTCTCTATGTATAAACTTTTTTCTGCTTGTGAAAGAAATTTCAACTCGAACCTCTGTCTGAAATCCATCCATGTCTCCAGTGCACGTTCTCCATTCGTGACCTCCCACCAAAATGAAGCTTCATCGTTCATTAACCAACAGCTAGTTGGACCTTCCTTCCATCATCTACCTCAAAGATACCAAAAAATTCCTCCACTTCCTTGAGCTAATTTCTAGCCTCGACAAACGTCTCAGTCCCATGAAACGGTTTGCCACCCATCAAACGAAAGTCCGTACATATCTTAGAAAAATCATCTACATGCGGAGGAAGAGGTGGAATGACGGCTGCAGCTAGGGGAGGGCGAATGTTTGTTGGGCCTGCGGCAAAGGACCTAGGCTCCAGATACCTTCTGAACCAGCCTAGTATCTGTACGCCTTCGGGTATATTGGGTTCCCCAGACATGATGAAAAGAAAAGGGAAGAGATTCAAAACAAAGAATCGAAAGAAAGATATATGGCGTTTGGAGATTATGTTTTTCATAATAAACCTTTTTCTTGAAAATACCTTCTTTAAAACATGTTTTTGAAAGTACTTTTAAAAATGCTTTTGAAAACGGTTTTCAAAATCTTTTATCTATTCTGGTAACCTTCAGCTCTGATACCACGTGTGACACCCCAGGTCCATTAATGTCACTCACTAAGGCAATGCATTAACTTTCATGGAGCGTTATAAGAGTATAGAACAGAACATCACAAGACAGATATATAAAATGGTACTTAAAAATTCAAAATTTATTCATTGCAGCGAAAAAGCAAAACATGTTTGGTTACAAAATCAAAACCGCATACTAAAGCTAAGTACACAAATATCCATCTTGAACAAAATTATTATCAGAGTACATAAAAGAAAAACAATAATCCCATTCCAAGATGCCATATGAAAGAGAAACAAATCTGAGCATTACTTTCAGCACTTCCAGTAGAGAGAGAGAGAGAGAATCCAAATCAACCCTCTCTAGTCCCACCCTGAAAACCTGAGGGGGAAAAAGGAAAGAAAAGAGGCGAAACAAAAAGGGTCAGACATAAAGTCTGGCGAGTCCAGTGACTTTAACAATATAATTAGTAAAGTAACAGGATAAGGACATAAACTGGATATAAGAAATGACTGTAACATAAGCAAGTATGACAACGTAAACAAGATGAACAAGGTATAACATCGATTGCGCTTCTAACCACTATAAGATATTTCCTGCACCGCACCAATACTAGACTCGTACTAAAAGGTGATCCCTCCCTACTAATCATAATAATGGTAGCTTCGTGTACTCCTAGCTACTCGCATAGGTGTCCACTTACTCCTACCCCCATTAGTTGTACCCACTACCCTCCCCATTCGATCGGCTCCCTAACTCATAGATACTAGTGTTGGCCCCACAGTGAAACAACCCACCTTCATTAAGGTCACTCACAAGGGGAATGCCTTAACTTCGGTGGAGCATTATAGGTAAAATATACAGATAATTTACAAGACAGACATATAAACAGTGGAAAGACTAAATTTATTTCATAAGTACGCGGCTCAGTTAAAACATTACAACAACTGTGTCAAACCAACTTCCAATTTTTTACAACAAAATCTCTGTCTTGAATTAAAACATAAAGAAGCATTAAAATAACAGTAAGGCAGCATAAATCCTCAATAAGAGAGTATCCAAAGCCATAGCCCAAGGAAAGAGAATCCAAGCAATACATCTACTCTCTTCAAGCTGGAAATGGTTCAAACTAAGCTGAAGTATTCCCTCCCTACGGACCTGGGGGGGGATGGAAGAAAAGAAGATGAAAGAAAATGGGTCAGACATGAGTCTGGTAAGTCCAGTGATTATTTAGCATGTAAAGAGGAAAAAGGATCATGACATGAATAAACTGAACCTAGGACAGCACCCTAGAAATAAGATAATAAGACTGAACATGCTATCGCACTCATTATTGTTTCTCTGTACCCATTTACAAATGTTTCAGCTAGCACCATGTGTTCAAGATAAATGATCCCCTTTTTCGATCGACTCCTATTCGTATGCGTTTACCGCTTGTGTCATTCGGCCCCGCTTGATTGTAGATACATGTGCTAGTCCCATCATGGGGTGTATCAAATCCTATGGTGGCAACCCGACACAATTCAAGATGCATAGTGTATAACTACTGATACCCAGTGCCTGCTTTTTCCACTCCGGAGTACGTGCACGCTCGCACTCCGTCGGAACCTACACTGACGCACCACCCACCGTTGTTTTGATCGCTTATAATCAGCCAGTAATCGTGCCCCACCCTGCCTAGTTCAGGGTACCATGATACATCTATGTGGGTTACTGCTGAAATCGGTTCCCGTTACTAGGGTTTCCTAATCAACATGTTAAAATGGTTAAGTGTTCTCAAATTAACCTAACCCCACCCATCAGTTTAGTTAACATGTTGTATTGGTTAAGTGTTGCCTTAATTAACTTAACCCTACCATTCATGTCTTAGCTTTGATTTATTCATCAAAGCACCAACCACTCACATTAGATATGCATTGTTGCGGTCGCTGGATGTGCGGGTCGGTTCCGGGCAGTCTTACACCGCAACTGAATCTAACCTCAGGTTATTTTGTGCTTGATGCGCTAACCTCTCACATTAGATCTATATTGTTACGGTTGCTGGATGTGCCAGGCGGTTTCGGGCAGTCTTAGACCGTAACTCAATCTAACCTCGGGTTACGCATATTCGTCTTTTACTTAGTTTAAATATTTACTCTTTATATATACATATATATATATATGTGTGTGTGTGTGTGTGTGTGTAAATTATCCACAATTATTGCCATTCAAGTCATGCCCCATTTACCCACTAGATCATGTTCATAGTTTTTAGGTATATAAATTATACCAATTTATGCCACTAATCATTTATATGATTATGGGCCAAACTATGCCAATAATTTGAAATTTAAGGTTTTTCCCCACATTAACCCCGTTATACATTCGCAAAATTCACATAGAATGTTAGGCTCGCAGCTTAGCCTAACTTATATACAAAAGGGGAAAGAAAGGAGCATGTACCATTCCTACAACATAAAATAATAAGGATCTAACTAAACATGTGTCATATAAGTTTGGCATGACTTGCATTTTTGGATCCAATTAACATGAATCTTAAGCATATGAAATTACACAAATCCGACTAGACATGTAAATGTAAACTTGCAATTTGGATCCAATTAATATGAATCTTAAGCATATGAAATTACGCAAATCCAACTAGGCATGTAAATGTAAACTTGCAATTTGGATCCAATTAATATGAGTCTTAAGCATATAAACGGGGACTTGCATAGAATTACACAAATCCAATTAGACATGTAGATGTGAACTTGTATTTTGGATCCAATAATCATAGATCTAACATATGAGAATGTAGATCTAAACATATATATGACTTAGCCTAAAAACTTACATGTAACATAACATGAAAGAGTCACCAAATTTACATAATACACGATTGGTTTAACATACAACATAATAAGTCCAATAAACCACAATAGTCTCATAGGCATATATGATATAATCGTTACAAGAATAGACATGAATCAGCATCACCATTATCTTACAACTTAGGCACAACTCTAGTTTTCACTTTATTACAAATCATAACTTTTAATTGTTCACATCTAAATAATAACAGGACTTACAAACAAAAGAAAGTCTTGTTTTCTAGGATCTGTTTTCTTAAACTGAAAAGCAATCCCTTGATGTAGACTATCGATTCTCAAATTTATATTAGACTCGTAGCTTCTAACTTGCTTTCTAGTATGAGAAGAAATGGTGGCTAGGCTAGGTCGATCATGGACAGCATGGTGGCTCCTTGGAATGAAATTCTGTGATTTAGGGTTGAGGACTAGGGTTGCTTTTATAGAGGTTTAAACTTATGTGAGCCATTAGATCATCCTAGGAGCGATCACAACCGTCCAGACTAGATAGAGTTATCCAGAAATTGCCACCTACGCCCTAGTGACTCAGCAACAAGTTAGAAAATCGTCACTGTTTGGATCTGGGTGAGGGGGTCGACCCCTATAGGGGGGTCGACACCCCAGTCAACTCCCCTCTTGGGGGGTCGACACCTATGTCAACCCCTCCGGGGGGGAGTCGACCCCTATGGGCGGGAATTTTTTCGCCCAGCTGAGCCACGTGATTTTTGAAATTCGAACTGTTTTGTTTATTAAATTATTTAATTATATAATTTTCTTTTTAAACGTGAAATCTTCTAAACTCCATAACTCCTTCATACGTAGTCCGATTCATACAATCTCGGACTCTATCTCAAGCATAATTCCAAGACGAACGCAATGGCATAACCCGTTTCCCTTAATTCTCACTTTTAAAATTTAGTGTTGTATAATTCGTTACTTTAATAAACATAGAAAATACAAGGTGTTACATTCTCCCCTCCTTAAAGGATTTCATCCCTGAAATCTTCAAGTCACGAAGAATGTATATCTTACCATCCAATCATCCATCTACTCAACCATCAAACACCGGCATCCATTGTCCTTAAAATATTTCTAATGCTTTCATGATTGTATG
Source organism: Allium sativum (assembly GCA_030737875.1). NCBI lineage: Eukaryota > Viridiplantae > Streptophyta > Magnoliopsida > Asparagales > Amaryllidaceae > Allium > Allium sativum. The sequence goes on from CM060909.1 coordinate 472,417,232, forward strand.
CAGAGTGTGTGTATATGTCCTTATCTAATGCAAAATCAGGCGGTCTACTGATTCAGTTGACCTCCTTAATGTAAATTATGTTAGTGCCATGAGTCCATTATGCATGCAATTATTCCTAATCATACTTTCTACATGAGTGCACAATCATCCATACAAATGCAACGTCCATATGATAACATTCCAAGTTTCAATCCAAATACAAATACATATATGCATATGCAATATGAAAGTGACTGAGCCGATCTAACACCTAATGTGTGTGTATATGCATACGCGAGAAACCACTTGCAACCACTCGCAACCATCAATCATAACATGTTTCAAATACATATTTACATCCATTGGTTTCTACCTAAGGATAAAGAATAGGACCAAGGAGATATACTTAAAAAGATAGATATAAGCATGTATAAACTTATGGAAAAAGAGATCAAGGAGGTACCCTTAAAAAGAAAAGGGTAGGATGCACATATTTTTCTCTCAGTTTCCCAAATCGCGTCTTCCTCAGCGTCACTCCATTGAACTTTAACAAGCTTGACTTCACGGTTGCGTAGCTTTTTGACTTTCGTACCCAAGATACGAGTTGGAACTCTTCTCACAATCGCTTTTCGTTCCACTTCTACTTCGTCTAGTATACTCGGCTCCACAACTTCCGCAGACTCGTGTAAGCACTTTCGTAGTTGAGAAACATGAAAAACATTATGAACTCCAGCCAGTCTTTCGGGTAGCTCTACTCTGTAAGCCATCGTCCCAATCCTTTCAATGATAGGAAATGGTCGTACGAATCTTGGTGCCAACTTTCCTACAGACCCAAAGCGAATGACATTCCTCAAAGGAGATACTTTAAGGAACACCCTATCTCCAACCTCAAACTCAAGGTCAGTCCTTCTTTTGTCTGCGTAGGATTTCTGTCTATCTTGTGCAGTCTTCATCCATCTTCTTATCAAGTCCACCTTTTCTGAAGTTTTTCTAATCATGTCTGGCCCAAGTACGAGCTTGTCTGTAGACTCCCACCAACAAGTTGGTGATCAGCATGGTCTTCCGTATAAAGCCTCGAAGGGTGCCATGCCTATAATTGCTTGGTAGCTATTGTTGTAAGCAAATTCCACCAAAGGAAGATGATCCTCCCATGTTCCTCCAAAGTCAAGAATGCACAATCTCAAGAGGTCTTCCAATAATCTGTTCGCCCTTTCTGTCTGACCATTAGTTTGGGGGTGATAGGCCGTGCTTAAGCATAATTGTGTGCCTACAGCCTCTTGCAAACTCTTCCAAAACTCGCTCGTAAAGATAGAATCTCGATCACTCACTATGCTGGAGGGTATCCCATGGAGTCGAACTATCTCTTTAAGATAAATGGATGCTAAGGACGAGGCAGTCCTTCTACTCTTAACAGGTATAAAATGAGCACTTTTAGTGAGCCTGACCACTATTACACAAATACTGGTATTGCCCCTTCTTTACCTAGGCAACCCATCAACAAAGTGCATCGAAACGCTATCCCATTTCCACTGTGGGACCTCTAGAGGATGAAGCAGACCACCAGGCTTCTTCTGCTCCGCTTTGACTTGCTGGCATATTAAGCACTTAGCAATGAACTCAGCTACCTCCCTCTTTATGCCATTCCAAAAGAAAACCCTTTTTATGTCTTTATACATCTTGTCTCCACCTGGATGTATGGTCAGCTTAGAATGGTTTGCTTCTTCGAGAACCATCTTCACCAAATCCCTTACTTGTGGGACGTATAGCCTTCCATCCCGCCTCAAACAACCCTTATCATCGATGGAGTATCTATTAAGGTGACTAGAAGTCTCACCCCTAATTAGCTTATCCATCATATCAACTAGCTGAGGGTCTTCTCGTTGCGCGGTTCCTTTTGAGTCCAAAAGAGTAGGCCCGCACCACTAGCGATGCTAACAAACCGGGTACAAATTCAGAGGAGGGTCTAAAGTCAAAGTTTGCTATGTACTCCAAGTTTCGCCTTTCTACAAAGAGTGTACTTAAGGTCAGCTTCTTTCTACTCAAGGCGTCTGCTACTACATTGCCCTTGCTAGGGGTATAGGAAATCCCAAAATCATATGAGGCCAGAAATTCCATCCACCTTTATTGTCTTAAGTTAAGATCTTTCTGTGAGAAAAGGTACTTTAATGATTTATGGTCAGTAAACAATTCAAACCTTTCTCCTAGTAGATAATGACGCCATGACTTAAGAGCGAAAACAATGGCAGCTAGCTCCAAATCATGAGTTGGGTAATTTTTCTCATGTACCTTCAACTGCTTTTTCCCATAACAAACCACCTTGCCTTCTTGCATCAAGACAGCGCCTAATCCTGTACTGCATGCGTCTGTGTATACGGTAAACATTTTGCTCCCATCAGGCAATGTCAGAACTGGGGTTGTTGTTAGAGCCCTTTTCAAGCGTTGGAAAGCAACATCGCAATCTAAATCCCAAACGAAAGTTAGATTCTTCTTTTTCAATCTTGTGAGTGGGACTGAGATTTTTGCTAAGTCTTTAATGAACTTTGGGTAAAAGCCCGCTAGCCCGAGAAAGCTTCGAACTTCAGTTGCATTCTGTTGAACCTTCCAATCTTGCACCACAACTACTTTTGCGGGGTCCACAGCTATCCCCTCTTTGGACACCACATGTCCAAGAAACCACACTTCTTCTCTCCAGAAATGACACTTGGAGAATTTGGCTTTCACCTGATGTGCACGAAGAGTATCCATGACTTCCCTTAAATGCAAAGCATGCTCTTCTTCATTCTTCGAGAAAATCAAAATGTCGTCCATGAAGACCACCACAAACTTATTAAGGAACTCCCTGAACACCCTGCTCATCAAGTCAATGAAATAAGTGGGTGCGTTTGTCAAGACTAAAGAACAACTGCAACTGGGGGAGGAGGAACGTCTGTTGGGCCTGCATCATTAGCTCTAGCCTCTAGGTACCTTCTGAACCAGCCAGGTACCGATACGCCCTTTGGAAGGTTAAGATCCCCAGACATGCTGAAACAAAAAAGAAAGGATTTAAAACAATGATAGAAAGATAGTGCATATGGCTTAAGGGGATTATGCCTTTTAAAATAAAAACAACACTTTTTCTTGAAAATGCTTCTTTAAACTTCTTTTTGAAAATTAGTTTCCAAAATTTTTATCTGATCTGGCAACCATCAGCTTTGATACCAAGTGAAACACCCCACCTTCATTAAGGTCACTCACAAGGGGAATGCTTTAACTTCGGTGGAGCATTATAGGTAAAAGATACAGATAATTTACAAGACAGACATATAAACAGCGGAAAGACTAAATTTATTTCATAGGTACGTGGTTCAGTTAAAACATTACAACAACTATGTCAAACCAACTTCCAAATTATTACAACAAAATTTCTGTCTTGAATTAAAACATAAAGAAGCATTAAAATAACAGTAAGGCAACAAAAATCCCCAATAAGAGAGTATCCAAAGCCATAGCCCAAGGAAAGAGAATCCAAGCAATACATCTACACTCTTCAAGTTGGAAATGGTCCAAACTAAGATGAAGTATTCCCTCCCTGTGGACCTGGGTGGGGGAGGGAACGGAAGAAAAGAAGACTAAAGAAAATGGGTCAAACATTGTAACGACCCGTATTTTTTGCCTATTTATTTGGATTATTTAAATTATTTTAATTATGGGTTTGGATTTAAATTATCGAATTTAATGATTTTATTTGGAATATATTATTTAAATGAATAATAAAATAATATTTTAATTTCAAAATATTTGGGGAAATATAGAATTTAAAATATATTGTGACCGGGCAGTTTAAAGTGGTCGAATATTGGTTATATTGAAACTATAGGGACGATTTCGATTTGAAAACGACGGTTGAGCGATATGGTTTATAATTTAATTAAATAATGAGCTGGAGCGGTGCGGCAGTTCACGATTTGGCGTTTTGAACTTCAATTGGTCGTACCGGGTTCAAAATAAGTCGGATTTCCTCGAAACAAGAAATGTCGGGACCGATTTGACGATATCTTTCCAATGGCAGAGAAAAATTCAATTTTCGTCGTTTGGATTTTATTTTATGTCCAAATCAAATTTTGGAAAAAACGTTATGGAATTCCTTTATATATTGTATCGATTATTTATATATAATAGAGGGTTTTTAAATATTTTAAATATCGATTTGGCTTGGAATTCAACCCAGGGTATTTTTCCTTGGTAGTGTATCAAATTCTGGTCGTGTATGGCCAATGGCAATATTTTAATATTATTATATTGAAGTATTTTAAAATTATTTTATTTTATTTTAAATTGACAGTTATAAAAGGGACATTTTTCCAATGACCTCTGTTTTCGATGAAACAAATTTTATTGGGACCGCAACAGTAAATTATTGCTAGATTTCAAGTGGCGCAATCGGGGTTAATTTGTGAGCGTGGCAAAATAAAATACAAATAAGAACCGACCATTTGAACGTGAACGAGGGCCATTCGAGCAAACGAACACGGAATTCGACGAAACAAGTTTCATTAGGACCGTATCGTCAAATTATACTATGCCGTCCATTTGCATCACGAACGGGGTTTGTATGTGAGCGTAGGAGCGAATAAACGACGTTCGAAAACGCGATAGACACGAAATAAAATATCGCTAGTCAATGTCGTTCGTCAAATCAACTTAAATTATATTATTTTCACACTATATATACCCTTAACCCAAAGCCTAAAGCCCCAAAATCTGAAATTGTTCATACATTTTGCAATAAAGCCCTCATTTACCAAATCAATTTTTTCTCCCAATCTGAAATGAATCAATGAAGGGAACGTGAATGAAATTGGTAGATCGGGTTGTTATCTACCTACTGAGAAAAGTTGGGGGTGATCGGGCGACTCTGGTGGCCGGAATTCACGATGAACAACAAAGAACAGTTTTCGTTTTTGGCCAAAATTGAGGAGATTTGGTCGATTTGAGAGGTCGGGACCTTGGGGGTTTTGTAGAGGAGAGGCAAGGCTTCAATTTGGCGGTGGTCTCAGGTTCTCCGGTGGTCTGTGGTGGTCGCAGTTGTTAGATGAACGTTGGGTGGTGTTTTGAGTTCGGTTTTGTTTGATGGTGGCGGTTTTGGTGAAATTCCGGCCGACTGGGTGGTCGAGGGGGACGCAGGCTGAAGGTCGATGGAAGAGGTGAAGGTGGCAGTCAGATTGGAGGTGGTACGGTGATCGGAAGTGGTGTGTGGCGGTGGGATTTCGTGGTTGAACGGAAAAGGGGGAGAGCGGGTTTTTGGCGATCTGAGGAGGCGATAGGGGACCAGGTCAGGGGCGATGGGGGTTGCTCTCTGGCGCGGAGAAGTTGGGAGGTCGGCGGTCAGGTGATCTTCATCAGAGTGTCGGCGCGATGAGGAGTTTGGAGGGGAGCGGGTTTGAACATCATGATGAAGAAGAAAGACGGGTTTTAGTAGGCAACGAAGGGAGAAACGCGTTTTTCGTTAATACCAAGATGGTAATTAAGTTTAATTAATTTAATTAGTTAATAATTGTATAAGTTATACAAACTGTAAACTGGTATAACTCTCTCATACGTTAACGAAATCTGATGAAACTGGATCCGTTGGGATCGCAGGGACGAGAGCTATCCGATGGCACTGACTAGGAGTCGATCTGACGTAGTTGAAAATTCAGCTAATTTTGGACGTTCGGCTCAAATTAAAAGGGACAAACACGTCAACCGTCAACCAGAAAAAAATCTGGTGAGTTAATTCTCACACCTTCTGGAATCCTGTGATGTGATAAATCCATAGAAAATTATAAATTACCCTTAATAGTAGAAATTGGTTGATTGGATGCTATCGATGCAAATTGGTTGTTATTGTTTGATTGGATGCAGTTATTTATATTCCATCATTTATTTAATTTGTATATTATTATCCAACTGTTATCTGTGATGCAGAGAAGGACATGTTGGAGGGATCCGACCGGATTCCTCAAATAAACTGTATTTTTAACTGTTGTGCATATATGAAGTGTTCAACCGGACTGACACCAAAACCTGTTTAAATGTGATGGTTGAATAGATATTCATCATTGTTGTGTTTGAAATCAATCGACAGTGTTGATTTGGAAAATGGCCTAAATGGTATTGTTTAAACGTCGTTCTACAGTCAGGTGGATAGACACAGTTTTAAAGTTATAAATTATTTTATAACTAAATTAAAGTTTTCGATTATTTTATATAAGTAATTAAATTAGAAGTTTTATAAATATATATTTTAATCGTGTTTATAAAGGGATTATTTAAATGGTTTACACCAGCTTTAAAAGCAGAGAAAACCACAGATTTTACCTGTGGACTGATGGGAAAATTGTTTTTAAACAACTAAAAGGTGATTTTAAATTAATTGCGTTATTTAATTAATTTAAAAGGGAAATGACAAATGGAATTCCGTTAATGGTTAACCGAGGTGTACGGTTGACCAAATCAACCATGTTTAGCTTAAATTGAAAATGAGACCAACTTGAAATGGAATGGAATTAATTGGGTTCTAAATATTCGTCAAATTTGGCGAGAGGTGTTTAATAATTAGTTAATCTTTGATTAACTATAATTAAGGGAATTCTTGAATTTTTTAGTGTAAAATTTTAGTTAATCTTCGATTAACTAAACCTCAAAATAATTATTAAATTGGTTAGGGTTAATAAAGTAAAGTTAAACAACTTTTAAAAGTGATAATTATCATATTTTTGATAAATAGCAAAGTTAACTATTCTTATATAGTTAATGTTGAAGTTATTATTATTATTTTTTGACAATTAGAGAAATGACTTTTAAATAGGAATTCAATTAAGAAATGACTTAAGTGGCATTATGGTTCGACCAAGGAAGTGGGAAAAGTTTATAATTTCGGATGAGGATGGTAAATGGAATCGGTAAGTAAAGATGGTGTTTACTTAATCAAACAAGTTAAGTAAAGAGAGGATTAAAATGAGGATTTCAAATATAAGGGATGGTTTTAAACCCAGATTTGAAATCAAAGGGGAAATGGGATTTTGATGTTAGTGATTAAACTAATATTATTCTAAGGTAAGAACGGGTCGATCAAGGTCTGAGAGGTAACTAAAGTACCCCAACTTGGTTGGCTTCACTATTATCGAGGAATGATATTAGTTTGGAATAAGTGGAAAGTGTTGAGATTTGGTTTACCTTATACGAGGAATATTGAACTCTAATGCAAGGTTTTGGGAAATAAATATTATTGCAATATTAGTTTCAAAACAAATAGGAAAATTGATTTCAAATTATACTGAATATTTGTTATTCAATTAGAGTTGATCGAATATAGTATTTGAGATAGAGTTAGTCAAACATAGTTATTCAAGAAGAGTTACCATTACGTACGACTGCTAGCGTAATTCACAGGGCTGTAGATAGCCTACGGCGGTCGGATGTTTCCTGAGGGAATCAGGCGTAACCATTGTGATCGCTGCGATCTAGAGTCAAGCGAATGAGGTAAGTCGAATATTAGTTAATCGATAGGAGTAATCAAGTCAAGTTAGTCCAGTTGAGTTAAATAAGTCGAGTTAGTCAAGTTAGAGTTAATTGATCAAAGTAAATCAGTCAGAGTTAATCAGAGGAAATTTGGTTTATATCATTAAGTATATACATTTATGGATATCATGAGTTGCTCAAATATAGGAAAAAGGGAAAGGGGTTTTAAAGAAATATATCGATATTCCCGACGGAAATGGAAAGCTGGATATATATATATATATATATATATATATATATATAAGTACTCAAAATCATATAAACAATTCTGTTATAATAGAATAAGGTTAAATCAAATGTTTTGAATATATTGGAAGAATTAAAGGTTGATTAACCATTTTGTTAAAAATATTTTAAATAGGACAATTAATGCCAAGTACAGAATCAGCAAACTCATTTATTCACACGATTGTTATTTGATAGTTAAATCACCGACTATAAAACCAGACCAATACGATTGTTGGTATGGAAAGACCGGGATCGAATCTATATTCGAAAACCATTCCGACCAACAAATACGTGAAGACGTCAATTGAAGGCGGAGCAAGTGGAGACCGTAGATCTTCATAAGCGGAAGGACTGCTTGTCGAATTTCTCTGGCTTGCAACCAGAGTTATTTGATTTGTTTTTCTGTCGTGGTTGAATCTACGGATTGCAAGGAATACTCGCTACTGATCCTTGGGGTGATTCCTATATTGGATGTGGTAGGAGGGTGCCTTCGGTTCATCCTGTTCCTGGATGACTTGTATGGACGAATGTCTGACAATGTATTTCCTTAGAACCACGTACGTTGATTTTTACAAATATACCGAGTTGGTGGCAAAGAGGGGCACTTCTTTAATACCCAGAGTATATTTGTGGACGTCAATTAGTGATTTGACGGATCTGACGATGTGGAATTCAAAGCGAATGATGACCAGATGTTTTAAAGAAAATTCTAGCCTCAAGCCTCATCAACCGGGAAATGACAAAAATCGGGCAAGCAGCATGGCTATGTGGGTCGCTCCCATTAGGATGTATGATCACCTATCTAGAGAAATTCCAATTTCTTCTTTAATCTATATTCAATGCTGTCCCTTTTCGGGAGGCGGTTGATGATCCCAACCGCCGGTGATATACATTCGATACACTCAAGCGAAATGAGTGGTCGGTCAAGTGTGGGCCGGGTTGCAAGACGTTCTTGTTGAACCCAGTGTATTCGCCTCTAGAGATACACTATCGGAAGGTGGTCCCATACCTTGTCAAGGTTGGAATCCAATATCCAATAAGCGTCCGCGGTTTTTGATTGTATACTATATATGTGGAGCGTGAGATGCAAGCGTTCTACTAGATTCTAAATTACTTGTATTTAGACACTATGATAATATCAGAATAAGTTACGATTTCAAAAAAATGTTTTCGGTTGTAGTAAGGTAAAAACCGTCCGTATTTATGTGTGGGCTGGTCTTACTATTACCCTTTGATTTTAAAAGGATTTTACAAAGTTAAACAAGTTGTGTGTGTGTGCTGTGAATTTATCACTGATAGTATTCCAGACTGACCCGGTGTATTTTGCTTTTCCTCAAATGTGCTCGGGTCAGACCGAGTGTATTTCCAGGTTAGGTTCGCTTGGAGTTTCAGGAGCTAGAAGTAGGTGGCTTCACCGTTAGTTATATACAGTTATTTTTCCACTATGTCTGATGTATGATGCACTCTGATAATTGGTATGTATATACAGTTCTTTGTTTAAAAAGATTTATTATATTTTATTCGTTCCGCTGTGAGATTCTGATATGCGTTCTTCTTCTTTCTTCTATTCTAATATTTCTTTCTATTCTCACCCTCTAATTTCTTTCTCATGACAATCCAGTGTTTTCGATACTTAAATAGTTGACATGGTGATTTTATGTCGATTTTCGGGGTCGAAAATCGCTTGGGTCGTTTTAGTGGTATCAGAGCTATTGGTTAGTGATAACCTTGGCTCTGTGGTGTGACTCAATAGAGATGGGGTTTGCAGTACCCTAGATTGAGTTTGAGTATATATATGAGAGCACGTATTTGTAATTTGATATAAATTATTTTTAAATTTATTTTTGCCCAATTTATTTTATAATAAAATAAAAGTAAAGGTTATTATAATATGGGCAAATTATTTGGACTTGTTGATGTTGATTGTGTGATATGTTTTGATGGTGTACTGGATTTCATGAATATGGAACTGAACATGAATCGATTTAGTTGAGAACCAAAATGAAATAAATAAGTTGGATAAATCAATTCAGATAATTAAATTTGAATGGAAAATTAAAGAAATAAATGAAGTGATTATAAATAATTATAACCTCGTATGGATTTAATTGTGTGTAAATTTGGTTGATGTGGATGATATGGATGTTTTGAACATAATTGACATTGGTTTTGGAGACTAATGAATTCCTTTGAGTTGAGAACAGTTGCAGAAGTACCAATTCAGCTTTAAAATCCATCCAAGAGAGAAATTTTGGAGTTAATTGAATCTAGTTTGGGTATAGAGCTGCACAATAATTAAGCAAGCTCGAATATAAATTATCGCTTATCGCATAATAACGCTCGCAAAAAAGTACGCTTCCGAAAGTATGAAATTTTGGTTTTATTTGGGTTTTGAGTTTGGATTTTAATTTTTCCAACCATGAGAGTCGAGGTATATATATTTCTTGATCCTGCGATATTGCAGATGGTCCTCCGTGCAGGGGAGACTCTGCCGAAATTTTTCCAAAATTTAAGGTGTTAGAAAAATTTTGAATTTTTTTTGGGAAAATTCTTTTATTTGAAATAAATTGGTTTTAAAACCAATTGGATCAGTTTGGAAATAAATTAAAATTTTAAAATTAATTATTTTTGAAAAGATAATGAGGTTTAACGTTCTTCTACCTTAGCAATTTCGAGGACGAAATTATTTTAAGGGGGAAGGAATGTAACGACCCGTATTTTCTGATTATTTATTTGGATTATTTAAATTATTTTAATTATGGGTTTGGATTTAAATAATCGAATTTAACGATTTTATTTGGAATATATTATTTAAATGAATAATAAAATAATATTTTAATTTCAAAATATTTGGGGAAATATAGAATCTGAAATATATTGTGACCGGGCAGTTTAAAGTGGTCGAATATTGGTTATATTGAAAATATAGGGACGATTTCGATTCGAAAACGAAGGTTGAGCGATATAGTTTATAATTTAATTAAATAACGAGCTGCAGCAGCGTGGCAGTTCACGATTTGGCGTTTTGAACTTCAATTGGTCGTACCGGGTTCAAAATAAGTCAGATTTCCACGAAACAAGAAATGTCGGGACCGGTTTGACGATATCTTTCCAATGGCAGAGAAAAATCCAATTTTCGTCATTTGGATTTTATATTATGTCCAAATCAAATTTTGAAGAAAAAAACGCTATGGAATTCCTTTATATATTATATCGATTATTTATATAGAATAGAGGGTTTTTAAATATTTTAAATATCGATTTGGCTTGGAATTCAACCCAGGGTATTTTTCCTTAGTAGTGTATCAAATTCTGGTCGTGTATGGCCAATGGAAATATTTTTATATTATTATATTGAAGTATTTTAAAATTAATTTATTTTATTTTAAATTGGCAGTTATAAAAGGGACATTTTTCAAATGACCTATGTTTTCGACGAAACAAATTTTATTGGGACCGCAACAGTAAATTATTGCTAGATTTCAAGTGGCGCGTCAATCGGGGTTAATTTATGAGCATGGAAAAATAAAATACAAATAAAAACTGACCATTTGAACGTGAACGAGGGCCATTCGAGCAAACGAACTCAAAATTCGACAAAACAAGTTTCATTATGACCGTATCGTCAAATTATACTATGCTGTCAATTTGCATCACGAACGGGGTTTGTATGTGGGCGCAGGAGCGAATAAACGACGTTCGAAAATGCGATAGACACGAAATAAAATATCGCTAGTCAACGTCGTTCGTCAAATCAACTTAAATTATATTATTTTCACACTATATATACCCTTAGCCCAAACCCTAAAGCCCCAAAATCTGAAATTGTTCATATATTTTGCAATCAAGCCCTCATTTACCAAATCAATTTTTTCTCCCAATCTGAAATGAATCAATGAAGGGAACGTGAATGAAAGTATTAGATCGGGTTGTTATCTACCTACTGAGAAAAGTTGGGGGTGATCGGGCGACTGTGGTGGCCGGAATTCGCGATGAACAGTGAAGAACAGTTTTTGTTTTTGGCCAAAATTGAGGAGATTTGGTCGATTTGAGAGGCCGGGACCTTGGGTGTTTTGTAGAGGAGAGGCAAGGCTTCAATTTGGCGGTGGTCTCAGGTTCTCCGGTGGTCTGTGGTGGTCGCAGTTGTTAGATGAACGTGGGGTGGTGTTTTGAGTTCGGTTTTGTTTGATGGTGGCGGTTTTAGTGAAATTCCGGCCGACTAGGTGGTCGAGGGGGATGCTGGCTGAAGGTCGATGGAAGAGGTGAAGGTGGCGGTCAGATTGGAGGTGGTCCGGTGATCGGAAGTGGTGTGTGATGGCGGGATTTCGTGGTTGAAAGGAAAAGGGGGAGAGCGGGTTTTTGGCTATCTGAGGAGGCGATAGGGGACCAGGTCAGGGGTGATGGGCGCTGCTCTGTGGTGCAAAGGCATTGGGAGGTCGGCGGTCAGGTGATCTTCACCGGAGTGGCGGCGCGATGAGGAGTTTGAAGGGGAGCGGGTTTGAACATCACGATGAAGAAGAAAGACGGGTTTCGGTAGGCAACGAAGGGAGAAACGCGTTTTTCGTTAATACCAAGGATGACGTGTCAATTTAAAAGGTAATTAAGTTTAATTAATTAATTTAATTAGATAATAATCATATAAATTATACAAACTGTAAACTGGTGTAACTCTCTCATACATTAACGAAATCTGATGAAACTGGATCCGTTGGGATCGCAGGGACGAGAGCTATCCGATGGCACCAACTAGGAGTCGATCTGATGCAGTTGAAAATTCAGCTAATTTTGGATGTTTGGCTCAAATTAAAAGGGACAAACGCGTCAACCGTCAACCAGAACAAAATCTGGTGAGTTAATTCTCACATCTTCTGGAATCCTGTGATGTGATAAATCCATAGAAAAATATAAATTACCCTTAACAGTAGAAATTGGTTGATTGGATGCTATCGATGCAAATTGGTTGTTATTGTTTGATTGGTTGCAGTTATTTATATTCCATCATTTATTTAATTCGTATATTTTTATCCAACTGTTATCTGTGATGCAGAGAAGGACAGGTTGGAGGGATCCGACCGGATTCCTCAAATAAACTGTATTTTTTAACTGTTGTGCATATATGAAGTGTTCAACCGGATTGACACCAAAACCTGTTTAAATGTGATGGTTGAATAGATATTCATCACTGTTGTATTTGAAATCAATCGATAGTGTTGATTTGGAAAATGGCCTAAATGGTATTGTTTAAACGTCGTTCTACTGTCAGGTGGAATGACGCAGTTTAAAGTTATAAATTATTTTATAACTGAATTAAAGTTTTCGATTATTTTATATAAGTAATTAAATTAGAAGTTTTATAAATATATATATTTTAATCGAGTTTATAAATGGATTATTTAAATGGTTTACACCAGCTTTAAAAGCAGAGAAAACCACAGATTTTACCTGCGGACTGATGGGAAAATTGTTTTTAAACAACTAAAAGGTGATTTTAAATTAATTGCGTTATTTAATTAATTTAAAAGGGAAATGACAAATGGAATTCAGTTAATGGTTAACCGAGGTGTACGGTTGACCAAATCAACCGTGTTTAGCTTAAATTGAAAATGAGACCAACTTGAAATGGAATGGAATTAATTGGGTTCTGAATATTCGTCAAATTTGGCGAGAGGTGTTTAATAATTAGTTAATCTTTGATTAACTATAATTAAGGGAATTCTTGAATTGTTTAGTGTAAAATTTTAGTTAATCTTCGATTAACTAAACCTCAAAATAATTAATAATTGGTTAGGGTTAATAAAGTAAAGTATTGTTTAATCAACTTTTAAAAGTGATAATTATCATATTTTTGATAAATAGAAAAGTTAACTATTCTTATATAGTTAATGTTGAAGTTATTATTATTATTTTTTGACAATTAGAGAAATGACTTTTAAATAGGAATTCAATTAAGAAATGACTTAAGTGGCATTATGGTTCGACCAAGGAAGTGGGAAAAGTTTATAATTTCGGATGAGGATGGTAAATGGAATCGGTAAGTAAAGATGGTGCTTACTTAATCAAACAAGTTAAGTAAAGAGAGGATTAAACGAGGATTTCAAATATAAGGGATGGTTTTAAAACCAGATTTGAAATCGAAGGGGAAATGGGATTTTGATGTTAGTGATTAAAATAATATTATTCTAAGGTAAGAACGGGTCGATCAAGGTCTGAGAGGTAACTAAAATACCCCAACTTGATTGGCTTCACTATTATCGAGGAATGATATTAGTTTGGAATAAGGGGAAAGTGTTGAGATTTGGTTTACCTTATACAAGGAACATCGAACTCTAATGCAAGGTTTTGGGAAATAAATATTATTGCAATATTAGTTTCAAAACAAATAGGAATATTGATTTCAAATTATATTGAATATTTGTTATTCAATTAGAGTTGATCGAATATAGTATTTGAGATAGATTTAGTCAAACATAGTTATTCAGGAAGAGTTGCCATTGCGTACGACTGCTAGCGTAATTCGCAGGGCTGTAGATAGCTTACGGCGGTCGAATGTTTCCTGAGGGAATCAGGCATAACCATTGTGATCGCTGCGGTCTAGAGTCAAGCGAATGGAGTAAGTCGAATATTAGTTAATCGATAGGAGTAATCAAGTCAAGTTAGTTCAGTTGAGTTAAATAAGTCGAGTTAGTCAAGTTAGAGTTAATCGATCAAAGTAAATCAGTCAGAGTTAATCAGAGGAAATTTGGTTTATATCATTAAGTATATACATTTATGGATATCGTGAGTTGCTCAAATATAGGAAAAAGGGAAAGGGGTTTTAAAGAAATATATCGATATTCCCGACGGAAATGGAAAGCTGGATATATATATATATATATATATATATATACGTACTCAAAATCATATAAACAATTCTATTATAATAGAATAAGGTTAAATCAAATGTTTTGAATGTATTGGAAGAATTAAAGGTTGATTAACCATTTTGTTAAAAATATTTAAATAGGCCAATTAATGCCAAGTACTGAATCAACAAACTCATTTATTCACACGATTGTTATTTGATAGTTAAATCATCGACTATCAAACCAGACCAATACGATTGTTGGTATGGAAAGACCGGGATCGAATCTATATTCGAAAACTATTCTGACCAACAAACACGTGAAGACGTCAATTGAAGGCGGAGCAAGTGGAGACCGTGGATCTTCATAAGCGGAAGGACTGCTTGTCGAATTTCTCTGGCTTGCAACCAGAGTTATTTGATTTGTTTTTCTGTCGTGGTTGAATCTACGGATTGCAAGGACTACTTGCTACTAATCCTTGGGGTGATTCCTATATTGGATGTGGTAGGAGGGTGCCTTCAGTTCATCATGTTCTTGGATGACTTGTATGGACGAATGTCTGACAAAGTATTTCCTTAGAACCACGTACGTTGATTTTTACAAATATACTGAGTTGGTGGCAAAGAGGGGCACTTCTTTAATACCCAGAGCATATTTGTGGACGTCAATTAGTGATTTGACGGATCTGACGATGGGGCATTCAAAGTGAATGATGACCAGATGTTTTAAAGAAAATTCTAGCCTCAAGCCTCATCAACCGGGAAATGACAAAAATCAGGCAGGCAGCATGGCTATGTGGGTCTCTCCCATTAGGGTGTATGATCACCTATCTAGAGAAATTCCAATTGCTTCTTTAATCTATATCCAATGCTGTCCCTTTTCGGGAGGCAGTTGCTGATCCAACCGTCGGTGATATACATTCGATACACTCAAGCAAAATGAGTGGTCGGTCATGTGTGGCCCGGGTTGCAAAACGTTCTTGTTGAACCCAGTGTATTCGCCTCTAGTGATACACTATCGGCAAGTGGTCCCATACCTTGTCAAGGTTGGAATCCAATATCCAATAAGCGCTCGCGGTTTTTGATTGTATACTATATATGTGGAGCGTGAGATGCAAGCGTTCTGCTAGATTCTAAATTACTTGTATTTAGACACTATGATAATATCAGAATAAGTTTGGATTTCAAAAAAACGTTTTCGGTTATAGTAAGGTAGTTTATGTGTGGGTTGGTCTTACTATTACCCATTGATTTCAACAGGATTTTACAAAGTTAAGCAAGTTGTGTGTGTGTGCTATGAATTTATCACTGATAGTATTCCAGACTGAACCGGTGTATTTTGCTTTTCCTCAAATGTGCTCGGGTCAGACCGAGTGTATTTCCAGGTTAGGTTCGCTTGGAATTTCAGGATCTAGAAGCAGGCGGCTTAACCGTTAGTTATATTCAGATATTTTTCCGTTGTGTCTGATGTATGATGCACTCTGATAATTGGTATGTATATACAGTTCTTTGTATAAAAAGATTTGTTATATTATATTTTATTCGTTCCGCTGTGATATTCTGATATGTGTTCTTCTTCTTTCTTCTATTCTAATATTTCTTTCTTTCTATTCCTTCCCTCTAATTTCTTTCTCATGACAATCTAGTGTTTTCGATACTTAAATAGTCGACATGGTGATTTTATATCGATTTTCGGGGTCGAAAATCGCTTGGGTCGTTATAGACATGGGTCTGGTAAGTCCAATGATTATTTAGCATGTAAACAGGAAAAAGGATTATGACATGAATAAACTGAACCTAGGAAAGCACCCTAGAAATAAGATAATAAGACTGAACATGCTATCGCACTCATTACTGTTTCTCTGCACCCATTTACAAGTGTTTCAGCTAGCACCATTTGTTCAAGATAAATGATCCCCTTTTTCGATCGGCTCCTATTCGTATACGTTTACCGCTTGTGTCATTCGGCCCCGCTTGATTGTAGATACCTATGCTGGTCTCACCATGGGGTGTATCAAATCCTATGGTGGCAACCCGACACAATTCAAGATGCACAGTATATAACTATTGATGCCCAGTGCCTGCTTTTTCCACTCTGGAGTACGTGCACGCCCGCACTCCGTCGGAACCTACACTGACGCACCACCCGCTGTTGTTCTGACCGCTTATAATCAGCCCAGTAATCGTTCCCCACCCTGCCTAGTTCAGGGTATCTTGATATATATGTGTGGGTTATTGCTGAAATGGGTCCTCGTTACTAGGGTTTCCTAATCAATGTGTTAAAATGTTAAGTGTTCTCAAATTAACCTAACCCTACCCATCAGTTTAGTTAACATGTTGTATTGGTTAAGTGTTGCCTTTATTAACTTAACCCTACCATTCATGTCTTAGCTTTAATTTATTCATCAAAGCACCAACCACTCACATTAGATATGTATTGTTGCAATCGCTGGATGTGTCGGTCGGTTCCGAGCAGTCTTACACCGCAACTCAATCTAACCTCGGGTTCTTTTGGGCTTGATGCGCTAACCTCTCACATTAGATCTATATTGTTACGGTTGCTGGATGTGCCGGGCGGTTCCGGACGGTCTTACACCGTAAATCAATTTAACCTCGGGTTAGGCATATTCGTCTTTTACTTAATTTACATATTTACTCTTTATATATATATATATATATATGTAAATCATCCACAATTATTGCCGTTCAAGTCATGCCCCATTTACCCACTAGATCATGTTCATAATTTTTAGGTATATAAATTATACCAATTTATGCCACTAATCATTTATATGATTATGGGCCAAACTATGCTAATAATTTGAAATTTAAGGTTTTTCCCCATGTTACCCCCGTTATACGTTCGCAAAATTCACATAGAATGTTAGGCTAGCAACTTAGCCTAACTTATATACAAAAGGGGAAAGAAAGGAGCATGTATCATTCCTACAACATAAAATAATAAGGATCTAACTAAACATATGTCATATAAGTTTGGCATGAACTTGCATTTTTGGATCCAATTAACATGAATCTTAAGCATATGAAATTACACAAATCCAACTAGACATGTAAATGTAAACTTACAATTTGGATCCAATTAATATGAATCTTAAGCATATGAAATTACGCAAATCCAACTAGGCATGTAAATGTAAACTTTCAATTTGGATCCAATTAATATGAATCTTAAGCATATAAATGGGGACTTACATAGAATTACACAAATCCAATCAGACATGTAGATGCGAACTTGTATTTTGGATCCAATAATCACAGATCTAACATATGAGAATGTAGATCTAAACATGTATATGACTTAGCCTAAAAACTTACATGTAACATGACATGAAAGAGTCACCAAATTTACATAATACACGATTGGTTTAACATGCAACATAATAAGTCCAATAAACCACAATAGTCTCATAGGCATATATGATAGAATCGTTACAAGAATAGGCATGAATCAACATCACCATTATCTTACAACTTAGGCACAACTCTAGTTTTCACTTTATTACAAATCATAACTTTTAATTGTCTACATCTAAATAATAACAGGACATAAAAACAAAAGAAAGTCTTGTTTCTTGGGATCTGTTTTCTGAAATTGAAAAGTAATCCCTTGACGTGGACTATCGATTCTCAAATTTAGATTAGACTCGTAGCTTCTAACTTGCTTTCTAGTCTGAGAAGAAATGGTGGCTAGGCTAGGTCAATCATGGACAGCATGGTGGCTCCTTGGAATGAAATTCTGTGATTTAGGGTTGAGGACTAGGGTTGCTTTTATAGAGGTTTAAACTTATGTAAGCGGTAAGATCATCCTAGGAGCGATCATAACCGTCCAGACTAGATAGAGTTATCCAGAAATTGCCACCTATGCCCTAGTGACTCGGCAACAAGTCAGAAAATCGTCACTGTTTGGATCTAGGTGAGGGGGTCGACCCCTATAGGGGGGTCGAGACCCCTCTTGGGGGGTCGAAACCTATGTCGACCCCCCTGGGGGAGTCGACCCCTATAGGCAGGAATTTTCCCGCCCAGCTGAGCCACGTGATTTTTGAAATTCGAACTGTTTTGTTTATTAAATTATTTAATTATATAATTTTCTATTTAAACATGAAATCTTCTGAACTCCATAACTCCTTCATACGGAGTCCGATTCACGCAAACTCGGACTCTATCTCAAGCAGAATTTTGAGGCGAACGCAATGGCATAACATGTTTCCCTTAATTCTCAATTTTAAAATTTAGTGTTCTATAATTCGTTACTTTAATAAACATAGAAAATACAGGGTGTTACACACAGTAAGGTGTATCACTTCCTAAAGTGGCAACCTGATACTACTAAAATGCACGGTTATACCTACACGATGCAACAACGTCATACCTACCAGCCCTGACCCACACATGCACATGACTCCGTTGGACTTGAGTTGCCATCGCTCTTTACTCTTTTGACCTCTTATAATCAACCCCAGTAAGCATGTCCCGTCCTCGACCTAGTTCGAGCTCATATAGATATTAAAAATGGTTTACTGGTTGAAAAAGGTCCCCATACTTGACACAAGCTTCCCTCTGTAACGACCCAGAAAATCTGAACCAATTTAAAATTTTTAAATTGGCTATAATAATGGATTTTAAATATTTAAAATAAATATTTTAAATAATGGCGATGAAAACTGAGTTTGAATCGACATTTGAAAACGAATATAATTAATTATAATTATATATAGAATTGAAAATGGCGCGGTAGTTCGATAATTCGATTTCAAACTTCAATTGAATATACCGGGTGCAAAACAATCCGGATTTTTGTGAAACCAAAAATAATGGAATCTAATTGATAATATCTTTCCAACGAATCTGACCAATCGAAATTTGATAGCGGGAATCAAAAGATATGTCCAGTTGAAAATTCTGAATAGTCGCTATGGAATTCAGGCCCTTAAAAATGGACATTTTGCAAACGAACTCGGATTTCGATGAAACCACTTTTGTTGGGTCCGTGATGTAAAGTTATTGCTAGATTCCAAATTTCATAATTTTTCGAATCAATATGTGAGTGTGGCAAAGGAAAACGCGTTTGACCAGTTTCAGTTGATTTTAATCGACTGGAAATTGGCCATTTTTCAAACGGTCTCAGAATTTGACGAAACTAGTTTTGTTAGGACCGTATCGTCAATACGAAGCTAGAAAATATTTTTCTGGGATTTTTCTAGTTAGTATGTGACCCCGGTAATTTGAAATGTGCGTTTAAAATTCAATATAGTGATTTAAATGAAAATTCAAAAGGAAACTGATTGTAACGATCAAATCAGCTTGCGATACATATCCCATTGTGTTCGGAATGGGGGTAAAACGCTATGGACGACAGGCGGTGGGCCTCGTTTCGAGGTCGTATGTAAAAGTCAACCTTTTAGAAAGATTAAATAATTAAATAATAATAAAATTAAAAAAAATATTACTTTAATTTTTTTCCCCTTTTCTTCTGCTTGCCCCCCCCCCCGATTCATTTACCAGAAACAAAAAAACAAAGAAAAGGAAAAAAAAACCTAAATCAATCGAGCCGCCCCCCTCAAGACCTCAACGCCGACGAACCTATCGCCGCCCCCCCTCCGTCCGACCTCCTCCTCCCAGTAGCGAAGCCCGCGAACCCCTCGCGACGTCGAATCGAAGCAGCCCGCCGCCCTTACCTCGACGCCGACACCATCGAGCCACCGCGCCCCCCCACGAAGCCGCCGACGCCTCCTTCTTCTTCCCTCCACTTCGCAAGCTATCGGTGAGAATTTAGTTTATTTTATTTTTATTTTTATTTTTGTTTTGTTAAAAACTGATTTGTTTTAAATATTAAAAACTGATTTGTTTAAGATATTAAAACTGATTTGTTTAAAAATTTAAAAACTGATTTAAAAAGAATATAAAAACTGATTTTTAAAGAAAAAAAACTGATTTAAAAGATTTAAAAACTGTTTTTTTTAAAAGATTTTAAAACTGATTTTAAAAGATTTAAAAACTGTTTTTTTTTAAAAGATGGTAAAACTGATTTTAAAAGATTTTAAAACTGATTTTGAAAAGGTTTTAAAAACTGATTTTTATTTTAAGATTTTAAAAAGGAAAAAGATTTAGATTTTAAAAGGAAAAAGATTTAGACTTTAAAATAGAAAAGATCTAAACTTTAAAATAGAAAAGACGGAATTTTTATTAAGTAAAAGAAGTAAGATATGAAAATTTATATTTTTAAAGCAATAAAAATATAATTTTTACATCATAGAAATATTAAAAATATAATCTTTACATCATAGGAATATTAAAAATATAATCTTTATTTTTGAAAAGGCGGAATATATATTTTTGAAATACGATTTTTTATATATTGAATAACATAGTAAAAATTCGATTTTTACATATGTAGAGAATACAGGCAACGAAGCGACAAAAGGCGAGAAAGGCGAAGATTTCTCTAAGTGAAGTTGGATAGCTATTGGTGAGATTTCTGATTTAAAAATATATATATTTGTGTGAAATGAAAGTGAATTGCTATATATAAATAAATATATATATATATATATACGCCCCTCGTCCACAAACCATGGACGATATTTATTGATTGAAATTGTGGTGAAAATTGATTGATAGCGAATGATTGTTTGGGATTGTTTGTGATTGATATTGATTGATTGTGGTTGAAAAATACCCTTTTGTGGTTGAGAAATATTTGGTTGAAACCACATAGGATTAGTTTGTGGAAATGAAATAAATATATACATGTCGCCTGCGTGCGAACTAGGTGCATGATCCCCATTGTCAAAAACCGCGAGGTTTTAAGGTAGAGCGAGGAGCCGTACTTGGGACGGTCCCGGTTTTAACTACCCTGCCGTTATGCTGCCGAAATTTTGAATAATATTCGTGTGTTTGAATTATTTTCATATGCTTAAACTATATTTATTCATTGTATAGAAAACATTCATGTGTTGAATTGATATTCATTCGTTGATTAGAAATTCATGTGTTGAATGGTATTCATATTTTGAAATAAATTGTTTGATAATAAAAATCACATTTTTATCTATATATAGAAACTATAGAAAACATTCATGTGTTGAATTGATATTCATTCGTTGATTAGAAATTCATGTGTTGAATGGTATTCATATTTTGAAATAAATTGTTTGATAATAAAAATCACCTTTTATCGACTATATGAACTATATAGAAAAATAGTGTTTTGAAATGAATCGTTTTACAATAAAAATCACATTTTTATTGTATGCAGAAATCGTTGAAATGTGAAGTGTTAAAAATAGCCACTTGTTCAAAATAAACATATATGAGTTGAAATATTCATTAATTAGCTAATGAAATGATTTGCACCTATTTATGTAACATTAGAATGAATGGTGTTTTTAAACCGAATAGAAATCAAATATGAACTCGAATAGAAAATGATAAATGATAAGAACTGTGTATATACGTACATACATATTCATTGAACAGGTTATAGCAAAGGGGCTAGAGAAGAGGAATAAAATTTTGTGCCCGACAAATAGGTACACATTTACTGTTTTGTTTGGGTGATGATTTTATGAGCCTGTTGGCTAGCCGCTTGGCTTTTTCTTTTTCTTTTTGAGATTAGAAGGACCGGGAACGCTATTTGCGATTTCCCGATGCTCCCGGTGCAGGGGAGGTTATGGCGAAATTTTCCAAAATTTCAAGGTGTTAGAAAAATATTTGAAATGAAAACGATATTGAAATTGTTGAATGAACTATATTTATATAAATATATAAATATAAATAAAATTAAAACGAAACGAGGCTGTGCAGTTCGTATTTTGAAACCGTGATTTCAAACGACTAGTGCGGGAGATCCGACAATTGGATTTTCCCGAAACCTCAACCGTCGGGTTCGCCTTGGAATAATCTTTCCAACGGCACCAACTTTGTAAAAATCCAACGGTTGGATTGTCTGGAATGTTTAATTCAAATCTGAAGAAAAACAGCGCCAGAAACGATTATATTTATATATATATATATATAATTATATTTAATCGAATAGCGACGCTGCAGTTCGTATTTTGAAATCGAAACTTCAAACGATTGTACCGGGAGATCCGACCGTCGGATTTTCCCGAAACTGGAACCGTTGGATTCGTTTTGAAAAGACCTTTCTAATGATGTAAATTTTGTGAAGATCCAACGGTTAGATTTTCAGATATGTGTAAATCAAATCTGAAGAAAAACAGCGCCACGGCCGCTTTATGGCCCGAAGCGTCGTTTTGAATAAAATGGCTATTTTAAAATAAATAAAAATAGCGATAAATAGTTATAAAATATCATAAGCGATATGGAATGGAAATAAACTGAATTTGCTTGATTTATGTGGCTTTTGATGGTTGAATGTGTTTGGTGTGAAAATTACATTTAAGAACAATATTGGTGTTGTCGAATAATTTAACCATTGAAATAAATCGATTTGAAATTCTAAATATACGTGAATTATTTGAAAAGGCCGAGTTAATTCTCATTTCGAATAATCGACCGACGATTGAAATTCGAAGATGAAGACGATAGTCGAAGACCGGAGATCTTCACCTCGTTTGGATGGTAACCGAGGTCCTGATTGGGAGGCATCCCGAAATATGGATAATGAGTGGTGATCGTCCAGACGTACGTGGTGATCGAAGGGTTTGCGAGGTATTTAGTGCCTCCGGTTTCGTTCAGACCCAGAACGGACTTGTAAATGGACTGTGTGTCTGACATTGGAGTTTATTCTGTGTTGATTGATTTCTGTTAAATATACATCTATTTGGCGGCGGAGAATTTATTCTTTTGCTTAACGCCCTTCTCTGAGACGTACGAGCTCAGAGGTTGTATATCGATGGACATCAATCGCATGGCGTGAATTACCTGTGTGGCATGCTAAGATGCAGTGATCAGGGCTTCTGTTGAAAAGCAAAGTCTTGTGGTAATGATCAAAGCACCGCCTGTGTGGCGTAGCTTTGTGTATAACGTGAATTCGCGAGCCTCACATCCCGGTATGAACCTAAAACGGGAGAAGGACCTCAGGGAGGGCATGCGTTTCTTTCTAGCTAGGGTGGTGTCAGTGACCTACCAGCCCTGACATTTATATACTTTTCACCTATGTGGTTGTTGCTGTTGCGAGGCGCCTCGGTTAGATCGGACGATCCGGGTCCGATGGAGTCATTCGTTGGCTCACTTACGCCCCAAAGGGCGGAGAGACGTATTGTTCAGGCATAATAATCCACATCGGTGGACCGGCCCTGACGATCCAAGGCTTGCCTGCGCGCTTGCCTGAGACATGGGCTAGATTGTCTCGAATTCGGTAAGGACTATCTTTTGCCTTGGTCCATGACGGAAATCCAATTTCCAAATACGACATCGTGCGGTTTTGATTGTATATATATATGGCGACATGATATATGGTACCCATGCCGTCTATGATTGATAGTTATGATTTGAAATTGTTTTCAAAACATATTAACACTAGCAATAATATCAAATGCCTTTGTTTTATTCGTATCAATCATATTTTGGCCATTATAAGGTAAAACTCTATCCTCCGGTTTGCGTTGCATTGTGTGATGGGAACTGAGTCTTATAATGGCTTCATTTTTATGAAAAGCATAGCGATGTTTAAAAGAAAGATTTGTTTTAAAGCACTGGCAATCCAATGGAGTAAACCCGTTCCACGAAAGTGGCGTGGTCCTGTGATTAGCCAATTATATATGTGTTGAGTGGATTTCTCATACCAGTCCCATGACTGACTCGTAGTTTGTTTCACTTTCAAACTCGGGTGCCCCTTTTTCTACACGGGCAGCCTTGTATTCAGGTTTAGCTGGTTCTTTCTGGATAGCTGGAGCTGAAGATGGATTCTATCATTTATTTCTTTTTATGTTGTTCAGCTCCTATTGTACATATTTTGTTTATTTCCGCTGTAGACATTTATGTATAGCTGAACTGTATTTGTACTAAGTAAGATCCTGTATACTGTGTAACTCTGATGATTACTTTTATCCAGTATATTTTGTTGTTCATTCTGGTGTATTTATTTAATTCTGTTCTGCTATTATATGTTTCTGTGTTATATTCCAAAGATAACCCTGTTTCCGTGAGAACGGGAATTCGGGTCGTCTCACCCTCCTATGCTTGGTCCCCACTAGGATTTCCCACTTAATCCCCTTTTTATTAATCCCATGTCTTACCACATGCCTTATCTTGGTTAACTGTTCATTAATTATATTTCACATGCTACCCATGTCACCCACTTAACCCTTTTATTATCCCCATGTCTTACCACATGTCTTATCTTGGTTAAGTGTTCATTAATTCATTATATTCATAATTGTGCAAGACCTCCCACATTAGATTACCGTTTGCAGTTGCTGGGTATGTCGAGCGGTTCCGGGCAGACTTCTACCGCAATCCGAATCTAACCTCGTGTCTTAGCACTATTACGCATCTAATTTCTTCCTTTGACCTCTCACGTTAGACTGCCGTTTGCGGTTGCTGGATATGCCGGGTAGTTCTCGGCAGACTTCTACCGCAAACCAATCTAACCTTGTGTCTTAAGCGTTCATTATCTTTTCCTTTTTATTCATGCCCAATTTCAAGTCTTTAATTAATGTATTCCAATTGCCCATAATTTCCAATTATGCTTATAATGCTAATTCAAGTTATGCCTATAATTCAATGTATACAAGTTGTACCAAATTATGTCCAAATCAATTTCATAGTTATCAATAATTTATGCCAAATCTCATTTTATTACATATTTCCCAAACTTTTCCCAATCATCCCAACGTTATTCGTACGTAAATCTCAACGTAATATGCTTAGGCTCGAAGTTAGACTAATCTAAAAAGGAAAAGGAGAAAGGAAGAGAATCAAACATCAAAATTGGCATAAACATATAAATACGCATGTGAAATGAATAACGATAAAACAGATCAGACAGGCATATGATAATAGCAATTGGGTATGAATCTGAAGGATAACAAATTACAAAACTTGATATGATTCATCTTATTTACAGGCATATACATTAGATCCAATTTACAATCCTATCACAATTACTTTTTAATTTAATTATATGTGAAAGTAACATAAACTCACGGCGATAGAATTCTTAGAAAAGGGAATTAGTCGTTGTTGTAGCAAATCTGATCATAAATAACCTCTTTTTTTATTGTTGAAGAAGAAAAGCTAAATTAATTTGAGTTGGAGTGGCAGCATGGAGGCGCCATGGATAAGGGTTGAAGAGATTAGGGTTAGGTTTAGGTGTTTATCTATAGATGTATTAGGTGAATTAGGACCTTTAGATTTGATTAGGAACCATCCGAACCACTCAAATTAGAAAAAACACGTCATCAAGAAACTATCTGGAATCAACCAGTCGACTGGCCAATTTCAACTGGTCGATGTTTTCACTTCTATCTAAAAACGACCGAATGATGAAAAATGGGCGGTCGACTTGTTTTACAGCTTTAAACTTTAAATCTTCCGAGCTTCATAACTTCTTCATACGATGTCCGTTTTACGCAAACTCAGACTCTATCTCAAGCAGAATTCCGAGACGAACGCAATGGCATAACCCGTTTCACTTAATTCTTCTTCTAAAAATTAAATATTCATAAATTTTCCAGTTTTAATATTTTAAAATTAAAGGGTGTTACACGTGACCTACATTCCATAAGCGGTTTGTGATCCACAGTCCCTCACAAGTTTGTCAATACCACCACGACCCGCTCTTGTCGAGCCCCCACGACCCGCTTGTATTAACGCATCACGACCTGGTCCTACTTCTTTGATAGCACAGCTACGACTTGATCATCACGGGCTGCGAGTCCAAGATCTGATGACATCTGTCCCTAACTGCCATTATGACCATTTCTCCATCAAGCCACGTACCGATCCTAGATTCTCGGGATTTGTGCCACATGTCTTCATGAGCCGCCTGTAGAAATCACCTATAAATAGCCCAACACTTGCCTTTTTCAGGATCTTTTGACAATTCTGAGTATTATTTCCACCATTGATACTCCTTCATTATTTACAATCAGAAACATCTCGAAATCATTGGGTGAATTTTCATTGTAAGAGTGAGATAGAGAATTTATTGATTGTACTTGCATTCAATCATATAATCAAAGTCATATAAAGTGGATGTAGGCTCGTTAACGTCAAACCACTATAAATTTGATTTGTTTGTTGCATTTCCTTTCATTTCTAATTATCGTTCTCTGCAATTCAGACAATATAAGTGTTAGAGCCATAATTTTGTCTAACAGATACCATTTTGTATAGACCGCCTCAAATACGTAGTACGTTCTCAAGTTGGTCAGTATAGATGCATATACATGGCTTATACCTTAAGTGGACCTATACACTAAGGTATATGTTATGTCTTTAATATAGTTGATATTTTGGTTATGATATGTTGATATATGATATGACATGACACCTTTTGGTTATATATACCGGCTTAGCACCCTATTCTTTGCTTCGTACTCGATTTCGAAGACAAAATATTTTTAAGTAGGGAGGATTGTAATGACCCGAATTTTCAAGTATTTTTAAAACATGGTTTTAAATAAATATAAAGGGAGTTTTAGATGGTTAAATATAAAATCAGGACCTAAAAATTGTTGAAAATGAATTCTAAATTTATTTTATATTATACAATAGCTAAAATAAGGTTATCGGATTTTTAAAATGATTATTAAAAAGAATATTTTGAAAATCGATGATTGATGCTATTTTAAAAGCCTAAAAATAGACATTTTGCAGATGATCTAGGAATTTGACGAAACGAAATTTATCGGATCCGTAACGTTAAATTATTATAAGGTTCCGATTTTTAGGCTAATCAGAGTTAGTGTGTGAGCGTTTGTAATGTAAATGCAGGTCAAAAAACAAGTTAAAATCAAATAATAACACATAAAAAGACAAATTTTCAAACGGCCTCAAAATTCGATGAAACTAGGACCACTAGAACTGTATTTGTGAAACGTAGCAGACTTTCAAATTTCATAGCAATTGGAGTTAGTATATAGTCATACAAGTATAAACAAGAAGATGTAGTGTAATTAAATTAATTAAACATTATATTAAAAGGAAAGTGTGCTTTCTATGAGGTATCACTCTCTAACCTAACCCAAATGTTCTTCTTTTGAGTTTTCACTCCATCTTCCTAAATTGCCGACACCTCACCAATTCAAGTGCCCCTTCATTTTCTATAAAAGAGGATCTACTGTTCTCATTTCTCCTCCTTTCTCCTTCTTCTTTCCTCCATTTCTCCTCCTTCCTCACCCCACCCATCGGCCCCACCTCCCCCACATCCACCTCCCCTCCGAGCCACCACCGCCGGCTTAGGCAGCCCTACCTCCCCTTGGCCCCACCAAGCTCCTCTCTCCTCTAAAACTCCTTTTAGCTCTCTTTAAATTTTTTTACACCACATAATCTAGCTTACACCACTACCAACCATCACCTCCCCTCACCTCTCCACCCTCTACGTCAACTTCCCCTACTGCTATGTCACCAAGCCATGGGCCCCCTAGGCCGTGATCTCCCAAAATCCCAAAATCCCACCTTTTCTTCTTAAAACTCTTAAAGATCCAATCTTTTCTCTTTAAACCCAAGTTATAATATATATACATGTGTGTGTGTGCGTGTGTGTGCGTGCGTGTGTGTGTGTGTGTGTGGTGATCACATTAGTGTATTTGGTGTGTACGTTTTTCGTTTGGTTGCTAACAAGCTTTCGAAATGGTAAAAATCCTTTCTTTAAAAGTTAGACGGAGTGGAAAGCAATTATGAGCGATTATAGTTCACGTTTGAATTACTATATTGCATCCATGCTTATTAATGTTATATATTTAAAATGTAAGTGAATTATAAGCATATATGGTTAATGTTCAATGCGGTTAGTGTATTTATATAAATTGTTGCAGTGGGTTAATAATTTATATGTTAACACAAGTGAATTGAAATTGAAACCGTAAACAAAAAGGTTGGATGATAACTTGGTTGCAATGTTGCATGTGCATTGGTTGGAAAATAAATATTTGCATGCTGCATTTGGGTTGCTAAGTGAATAAGCAGTTAACAATCAGGTTTGGATTATCTGCCATGTCCAAAATGACATATATATGTAGTGAAAATGGTAGTTGAAACAATTACTTGAATAACGGGTATATTGAAAGAATAGTAAACATTTGTTTATATTGGCGTGACTTTTGTCAATATTAAATAGGTAATGGGTATACAATTCTATGTGTTGTATGTCGGTGTGTTTTGATATGGATTGGCTAGAAAATAATAGCTAATCTATCATTAACGACGGTTAATAATATGGTTGTAAAATGGTTTGGAACGGTGTTTAAGTGTTGATGATTTTGACACTTAGGGCGATAATGTCCTAGTATGATACTTAAGGATTTATAAATGTTATTTGGACGTTATTAACATATTGAATCCATATAAATTGAATTATAGGAAATTAATCGAGTTTTATTCCAAATTGGGATTAAATTGAATATTTAATTAACAAATTATTAAGTGAAAAATAAAATTTTGAATTTTGAATCCGAAAAGATTTGGAAAGCTAGTTGAAATTGTTACTAATAGTTTTTGTAAAGAAAAGAAATTGATTTGAAACTGTTTTCAAATAATTAGGGCATGTTTAAATTTTATTTTAAAAGTGAATATCAACTGGGAAAAGTGAAGTTTCTAGGGTATTTGAGGAATGGTTTAACAAGATTTCCCTTTCAAAACTATCTTATATAATTTTATAATGGACATCAGGAAATTTTGGTCATCAAAAGACGAAGTCTGAAAAATAATATTATTTTAATAATAAAATAATATCCATTTAATAGAGATATTCAATTGTAAAGTGAAATATTGAAAATATAGCTTTCGAAAATTACTATATAATTAATAAACTATTTTAAAGGCAATTTGATTCGATTTTAATATAAAATCGAAGTTTATTTTGAACAGAACTAGTCCGGTAGCGACAGTTCGCGAATTTCGACCATTGACTTCGGATTGACGTACCGGGAGATCCGACCTCGGATTTTCCAAAACGGAAAATGTTTGGTTCGAAATGAAAAGATCTTTCAAATTAATCTAAGTGTTTTATAATCCAACGATTAGATTTGGAGATAAGTTCAAATCAAATTTGAATAAAAACAGCGCTAGTGCTACTATTTGACCCGAAATAGATTTTAAAGAAATAAGTTATTTTTAAATTATTAAAAATAGGAATAAATTATGATAAATCATAAAGATTTGATTGAATATACCAAGTTTGGAAAGTTAAAAAGATATTTTCTTAAAATGAGTTGTTTTGGCAATGCTATTTGCGACGGTTTTTCGAATGATTTAAAATCAAAAGGTTTTGAGATAACCAAATGATATCCAAATGGTTTGTAAACATATCCAAAGGATTAGAATGAAGTTTTAAAATAAATTTGGGTTTTAAAAAGGTTTAACCAAAGCTAAGTTTTCCAAACAAAGTTGGAACTGAATGGAAATCGATTTAGAAATAATCAAGATAGGTCTCTGTGAATGAAGATCTATACTATTTAAGGAATTTAAAAGCCTTGACGTTATTCCATTTATAGTATAAGTCAGATACGGGAATTTATATCGATTATAAACTAATATGATTTCCATGAAGTTTTGATTTGAATTGAAAGTAAGATTTTGGATTTATTGTGAACGATGTTTTAAATCATGTTAATTCTTTAACCCGTGTAAAGGAAAAGATAATTTTTCCAAGATAAGTTGAAATGAAATCTTTATTTAATTCGAATATAAAGATTTAATGAAAGAGTTTCCCTAAAAAAGACAATGGGAATGAGTTTAAGAATCGCTTAAAAGAAGATAAGCGTGTTTTTGGCATAAGCGATAAGATAAAGAAATTGTAAATATGATTTTGGGCGACTGATGTGATCAAAGAAAGATTCAAACAAGAGTTTAAAGTGTACAAATCTTTGATAATATTTGTGGGAGTAATTCCCAAATATAAAGAATGATCAAAGTAAAAGAATATTCCTAAAATGGAATAAGACTTATAATATCTCGAATATCATTGTTAGTTTTAAAATGTGCTAGTTATTCGAAATGACCGGGTTTTTGCCTATTGTGAATAACTATAAGACGTAATGAAAAGAGATTTAACTGTGATTTAAAGACTGGAGACCTACGCATCAGAAGGATTGCTCATCGATGCCTAGGGTGGCCACCCAATTATGGGGTTATATTGTGACGACGATCTAACCGTACTTGAAACGATTCAGAGTGCGCTTCACACCCAGGTGGGGTCATGGAATAAAGCACCTTCGGTTTCATTCACAACCCAGAATGAACTTGTAAATGGATGTGTGTCTGACGTTGTATTTTACAACATAACTGATTGGTTTCTATTTATGTTATATAAGTTGGTGGCGGTGAATCTCTTAGCTTAACACCCTCCTCTGAGACTTATGTACTCGGAGGGTTATATATTAATGGCCACCAATTATACGTTGTGAACATGCTAGGTGTGTTGGCAGATAGATCAAAGCTTTGGTTGAAAAGAAGAGCTTTGTGGAACATTGACTCTAGTGCCTTACACCCTGGAATGAATTGAAAACAAAATGATGGACCATAGAGATAAGGACATATGTTTCCTTCTAGCTAAAAAGTGATGCCATGATATGGAGCCCAAGTAAGTTTACTTATGTGAATGATGGATCGAGGCGCCTCGGAATGGTCAAATACGACCGAGAAAATGGTTGGTCACAACTAGGGACATTATGTGTGGGAATGATCTTAATCAACCTGTTAGTGCTAGTCGGCTCTGCCGCTCCAAAGGATCACATGCGTGTGAGTCCTAGGACATCCCTTTAGACGTGTTCTGAATGGTTAAGAAAGATCATTTGCCTTGGTCATTGTTGGAATCCAACTTCCAATACGAGCTTTGCATTTTCAGTTGTAACCTAACAGCCAACATGATGGGATGAGGCATTATGCGAACTAAGATTTATACATTTATTTTCGAAAGTGATTTCCATACCTAGACATTAATAATAATATCATAATATTTGTTTTTAGAACATCAAGTATGTTTGGTTATTATAAGGTAAAACTCAATCCTCCGGTATGTGTTGCATTGTGTAATGGGACTTGAGTCTTATAATACCTTCATTTTTCAAAAGCATGAATTTTGAAACTTTTTAAATGATTGTATGAGATGGGTTATGGTTTGTTACCTAGTTCTCAAGCTGGTTAATCCAAGCGTGACCCGAATATTCGTCGCTCGGGGCAGATCCGATTGTGTTTCAGGTTTAAACAAGTGGATGAGGAGTTACCAGTTGATTTTGAAAAGATAGAGTTCTTCGTCAAATGGTTTGGGCGTATTCTACTATCTATACCTGGATGATATGGATTGATGATGTAAGAATGTGTTTAACTCTGATAATAAATGTTTTCCACTGTAAAAGTTTCCGTTGTAAAGATATATATTGAATACTATATGTTGTTTCTATTGCACTGTGTTTGCCATGATAAAACCCCGATGAATCGAGTTTGCAATATTTTATTATGCGGTACATGAACACCGTGGATGTGTTAAGTATCGACTATCGAAGATCGGAAATTTGGTTTATCGTAGGACCTCTAGATGAAGCTTGCCTTTTGAATTGGACTTGTGTGGTTTATAGTCGGTTTAGAAGGTGGGCGGATTTGGGTCATCGCATTCCACTTCTCCTTTTGACAGTTGTAACTAACATTGAATTGACTGAGTTGTAGAGGAAGAGAAATAAGCACTAAATGCACAAGCAAGTCATCCGAAAGTTCAAGCTTTAGTGCCTTCAACTTTAAAGCATGGTGAGACATTTCCATAATGTACTTGCTTATGATTTCCTCATTGTTGTACCTCATGGAAATAAGTTTCTTTAAAAGAGTGCTTTTTTCCGCCATATCACTTTTTGTAAAGAATTTCTCAATTTCAACAAAGAAAGTTGTGGCACTGGTGATCTCTTCGGATACAACACCCCTATATGCCTCAAAATGGGTTTTGGGATGTATACCGTAGATCCGTATGAAAAAAAATCATGGAAGATCAAGACAATCTATAGTTAATCCTCATGAATTAATTTAGGTTGCTCTGATGCCAATTGTCAGTATTATATTTAATTTGAATTCAACCATAATTGATTCAAGAGAAATTAAACAACAAGTAAACAAAGATTAGAGGAAGCGTACCAGAATCCATTGAGTTGACTAAATAAATGCTACGATCTTCCAGGAATACAGTTTCTCCTTCTTTGGACTGTTTCTCTCTGATGAGAAAGAAAGAAAGAAAGAGTGTATTGATTCTCGGGGACCACAACCGTTTTATTAAAGGATTATAATTAGTAATTATCTTAATACTTATAACTTGACCCCTTATCAAATTGTAAATAATACTTATTGTTTTCTAACTACCTTATATTAATTACAACAGCATCATACAATTGTACATATGTGCCTGTAATAGAATTTTAATCCAACAGTGCATGTAACATAAACTATTAATTTAACAATATAATAAATACATATCTTTCATTGCACTACAATACACAGAATACAAACTTAATAAAAATTAGTTTGTTAATTTTAAGATTGGGATGCCTTCGCATGTGCAACAACGTCTGTTTTTTCAAATATCACATCGTTATTCGCTTTTGAATGGAACCATCTTAACCATCATATAATATGTGTATAACCAAATAACCATCACAAAAATAAGTATAAGAATTCAATGTCTAAATGTATATATATATATATATATGTATATATGCATGTGTATATTGGGAGGTGATATGATAATATAAAGGATAACCAAATGCACCATCGTTAACCCCACTGTTCGGATATTTAAAATTAAACCATATATTTAGAAATATAATAATGGGACAGTTTGGGTAAAGTCACTATTAAGTTTCAAAATAGCAAAAATATCATTGTTAAAAAAGATATGTAAATTAGGTCCCTAAAATTAAGTTAACCAACAATTGTATAAATTTACGCAATTATTCAGTGAATAGTTGGAGACTAGACAAGAATATCAAAAAGAAGCGGAAATTTCCGTAATTATTCAACGAAAATTTGAGGAAATTTTTGCATTTTTTTCAAAAATTTGCAGAAATTACCGTAATTATTCACCAAAAAAACTGCAAAAATATCCGTAATTTTTCGTAGAAAAATTACGGAAAATCACATAATTTGTTGACATAATTGTGTAAGTATCAGCAATTATTCACAGAATAATTGCATAATTGTTGGAAATGTTTTACAAACATTAAGTGAATTATTAAAAATCTTGAATAAGTGTAAGAATGGCTCCTATATGGGAATAGTCCCACATCATGGGATTATATAGAAGAGGCAAGCTTTTATACTTGTTTCTAAGAAATCATGTTGGGGCCTTGGGCTCCCAATACATGCATTGTTGTGAGGAGGGAGACCATGCATCATATGACCACCACACACGCGCGCGCGACCGACCGACTCGACCCGACCCGGCCCGGTCCGGTTCGGCTCGGCTCGGGCTTGGGCTTGGGCTTTGTGGTGTAGACACTTATATTTTTTGGACCATAAAACTTAGCCTTTTTCAAACCGATTTTTATGGAAAAAGATTTCTGCAACGGTAAAAAATTATATCCCCCAAATTTTAGCGGCCCACTAATCTGTAAACCCAAACCCTAATTTTCGTTCTATATATTGTCATTAGCCTCAGACGAGAAGACCACCGAATTGAAAATTCTCTCTTCTCTCAGCCGCCATTAAAATTCTCTTCTCAGAAATTTTCGAGCAATTTTTTCAGAAAGTGCAAATCTGCACCGATTTGTTGTGCAAGCAAATCGGTTATTGTTTTTGAGGCTGTTTTATCCTAGAGGCGGCGGCGAAGGAACGAACTGGTTTGCACCTCCGACCAGATCGCCGAATCGTCTTCAACAAAGCGAACTAGTCCGCGACTCAGCCATTGTTTCCCAACAATTTGAAGATGAACTGAAACAATGGCTTCCAATTCAACCATAGACGATTTTGCTCCACCCTCTGCTTTCCAGAACCCTCTTGTGACGGCTGCTCCTTTCAGATTTGAAGGCTTGCATTTCAAACGATGGCGTCAGAAGATGGAGTTCTTCCTCACCATCAGAAAGGTTGTGGCTGCGCTGACTACTGACAAACCGCAGCTTCCAGATAAACCTGCTGAGACTGATGCAGCGAACATGGCATCATGGACTGAACAGTCAAAGCAACTGCAGACCTGGACTGAACAAGATTATCTATGCAAGAACTTTATTCTGAACGGACTGAGCGATGATCTGTATGATTATTATAACTCAGATGAAAAGACAGCAAAGGAGATCTGGGAAGCACTGAAGAAGAAATATGATACAGAGGAGGCAGGGGGAAAGAAATATGATGTGTGCCGCTATCTAAAGTACCAGATGACTGATGATAGATCGGTAGAGATGCAGTCTCATGAGCTGCAGAAAATAGTTCATGAGATCATCTCCGAAGGTATGGTCTTGGACGAACAATTTCAAATTGCTGTTATCATTGACAAATTACCCCCAGGCTGGAAAGATTTTAAGAATGTCTTGCGACATAAGACTAAGGAATTTTCCTTAGAAAGCTTGATTACACGCCTCCATATTGAGGAGGAGGCACGCAAGCAGGACCAGAAAGAAGAGGTGCTGATTGTGAATAACAACAGTACTAAGAAGACCACTCCCGCTGTTCTGAAACCAAATCAGAAATCTTTTAAGAATCAGAACAGGCGCAACAAACAGAATGGGAATCCGCAAGGAAACCCAAAAGGACAGTAGAAACCAGCCCAAAAGAATGACTCTGGACAGTTGTTTCTTTGTTACAACTGTGGAAAACCAGGGCATATGGCACGAAAGTGCCGGAACAGGCCAAGCTCTGCACCGCAGGCTAACCTGACTGAGGAGCCTCTTACGGCTATGGTTACTGAGATTCACCTTGTTGGTAGATCAGAGGGTTGGTGGGTAGACATTGGTGCTTCTCGCCATGTCTGCTATGATCGTGGCATGTTCTCTACATACACGACTGCTGAAAATCAGAAAGTGTTGTTGGGAGACTCTCACACCACTACAGTTGCGGGGATTGGAAATGTGGAACTCAAGTTCACCTCTGGAAAAACTGTAATTCTGAAAGATGTTATGCACACTCCAGAGATAAGAAAGAATCTGGTCTCTGGCTTCCTCCTTAATAAGGCTGGTTTCACTCAAGTTATTGGGGCTGATTTGTACACTCTTACTTATAAGGGAACTTTTGTGGGAACGGGTTATGCTTGTGAGGGTATGTTTAAACTGAATGTTGAATCTAATAAAGTGACTACTTCTGCTTACATATTGTGTGATTTTAATATCTGGCATTCTAGATTATGTCATGTTAATAATTGAATTATTCGTAACATGAGCACCCTAGATATGATACCTAAAATGACAGAATCTGAATCTGATAAATGTGAATTCTGTACACAAGCTAAAATCACAAAGAAACCTCACAAATCTGTTGATAGAGTTTCTGAACCCTTAGACTTGATTCATTCTGACATATGTGAACTTGATGGCACTTTAACTAGACAGGGACATCGTTATTTTATCACTTTTATTGATGACTGCTCTGATTTCACATATGTATATCTTATGAAAAATAAAAGTGATGCTTTTGACATGTTTAAAACATTCAAAACTGAGATTGAGAATCAAGCAAATAGAAAAATTAAGAGACTTCGTAGTGATAGAGGAACAGAATATGAATCTAATTCTATTCTGGATTTCTATAAACAACATGGTATAGTACATGAGAGAACTGCACCCTACTCACCTGAAATGAACGGTAAAGCAGAAAGGAAAAATAGGACCTTTACCGAACTAGTAGTTGCCATATTATTAAATTCTGGTGCAGCAAAACATTGGTGGGGGGATATTTTATTGACTGTATGCTATGTTCTGAATAGAGTCCCTAAATCTAAGAATAAAATTTCACCTTATGAAATTTTAAAGAATCATAAACCCAATGTCTCATACTTTAGAACTAGGGGTTGTTTAGCATATGTTCGCATTCCAGACCCTAAGAGAATAAAATTGGCAAGTAGAGCATATGAATGTGCATTTATAGGCTATGCTATTAATAGCAAAGCATATAGATTTTATGACCTTAATGCACATAATATAATTGAATCAAATGATGCCGATTTTTATGAAACTAAATTTCCTTTCAAATTAAGGAATAGTGGGGGCACTTCAAATATGCCTATTGGAACAGAACTTAATGAAAATTCTGAAGCTAAACCTAGAAGAAGTAAAAGAGCAAGAACCATAAAAGACTTTGGTTCAGATTTTTGTGTTTTTACTATTGAGGAGGATCCTATAAACCTCCAAGAAGCCTTATCTTCTTTAGATGCCGATTTCTAGCAAGAGGTTATAAACGATGAAATGGATTCTTTAGAATCCAATAAGACTTGGCACTTGGTAGATTTACCCCCTGGTTGTAAGTCTATAGGCTGTAAATGGGTACTTAAAAAGAAATTAAAACCTGATGGCACTATAGATAAATATAAAGCACGACTAGTAGCTAAAGGTTTTAAACAAAAGGAAAATATAGACTTCTTTGACACTTTTTCACCTGTAACTAGAATAACATCCATTCGGGTATTAATCTCACTTGCTTCCATTCATAATTTACTTATACACCAAATGGATGTTAAAACTGCATTTTTGAACGGTGAATTAGACGAAGAAATTTATATGGATCAGCCTGAAGGATTTGTAGTACATGGTCAAGAACATAAAGTATGTAAATTGGATAAATCATTATATGGTTTAAAACAAGCACCTAAACAATGGCATGAAAAATTTGATAACTTAATCATTTCAAATGGTTTTAAAGTTAATGAAAGTGACAAATGCATTTATTACAAATCTGAGAATGACATTTGCACTATTATATGCCTTTATGTAGATGACCTACTCATTTTTGGGTCAAATATTCACGCCATAAACTCAGTCAAATCCTTATTAAGTGTCAATTTTGATATGAAAGATCTAGGTGAAGCGAGTGTAATCCTTGGTATTAAGATTACTAGGTCAGAAAAGGGAATTTCTTTGGATCAATCTCATTACATTGAGAAGATACTAAAGAAATATAATTACTTTGACTGTAAACCTGCAAGTACACCATATGATCACAGTGTAAAGTTATTTAAGAACACTGGTGAAGGTGTAAGACAGTCTGATTATGCGAGCATCATTGGCAGCCTTCGGTATGCCACTGATTGTACTAGACCCGACATTGCCTATGTCGTGGGATTATTGTGCAGGTTTACCAGTAGACCTAGTATAGAGCACTGGCAAGCTATTGAAAGGGTAATGAGATACCTTAAACGAACCATGAACCTTGGATTACATTATGAAAGGTTTCCAGCTGTACTTGAAGGATATTCCTATGCAGACTGGAATACCTTATCTGATGATTCTAAAGCGACCAGTGGCTATATATTTAGCATCGCTGGAGGAGCTGTTTCTTGGAAATCCAAGAAACATACTATTTTGGCTCAGTCTACTATGGAGTCTGAGATGATAGCAC
Organism: Allium sativum; assembly: GCA_030737875.1. Classification (NCBI taxonomy): domain Eukaryota; kingdom Viridiplantae; phylum Streptophyta; class Magnoliopsida; order Asparagales; family Amaryllidaceae; genus Allium; species Allium sativum. Next base: position 472,455,492 of record CM060909.1, read on the forward strand.
TAGCTACAGCTAGTGAAGAGGCAGAGTACTTGAGAAATCTGCTAGCTGAGATTCCCTTATGGGAAAAACCGATACCGGCTGTGTTGATACATTGCGATAGTACCGCGGCTATTGCAAAAGTTCAGAACCGATATTATAACGGTAAGAGACGACAAATACATCGTAAGCACAGTACGGTTAGAGAACTACTTTCCACAGGTACCGTTAGAGTGGATTACGTACGTAGTGAGGAAAATTTGGCAGATCCTTTGACGAAAGGACTGTCCAGAGAGAAAGTCCATAACTCTTCTAAAAGAATGGGACTATTGCCCTTAGATTGTTGAGTCACGCACAATGGTAACCCGACCTAAATGACTGGAGATCCCAAGAACTTGGTTCAATGGGTAATAACAAGTTGTGTAGTGATATGAGTTGAACATGCTATTTAATAAACCAAGAAGCATGTATTCCTGAAGTGATTAGAGGATGAGTTAATAGAAACTCTTAATGAGATCTATACTCTATGTGGAGTGGAGTACCTACCTTCAGGAGTGCTCTTGATAGACTCACCTGTGTGAATGTGGAAATGTGGCCGTTTCCTATGGAGTTTCGGGCAAAACTTCTAGAGCATTCACTAAACTAGGATAGACGTGCATGGCCATAAATGCACGAGCTTATTTGATTGCACTATAGAAAAGGTTGTGTGTGGTTTGATGTCAGGAATAGAGTTCAAGACTACGTGTCACTCTAGTAAAAACTGAATCTTATTCACTATGCAAAGGTTAAAGTCGAAAGACACCTTTGTTTATGCACAATCTTATGTTTTTAAGAAACTGCTCGAAAATATTTTTAAAAATTCAAGTGGGGGATTGTTGGAAATGTTTTACAAACATTAAGTGAATTATTAAAAATCTTGAATAAGTGTAAGAATGGCTCCTATATGGGAATAGTCCCACATCATGGGATTATATAGAAGAGGCAAGCTTTTATACTTGTTTCTAAGAAATCATGTTGGGGCCTTGGGCTCCCAATACATGCATTGTTGTGAGGAGGGAGACCATGCATCATATGACCACCACACACGCATGCGCGACCGATCGACTCGACCCGGCCCGGCCCGGTCCGGTTCGGCTCGGGCTTGGGCTTGGGCTTTGTGGTGTAGACACTTATATTTTTTGGACCATAAAACTTAGCCTTTTTCGAACCGATTTTTATGGAAAAAGATTTCTGCAACGGTAAAAAATTATATCCCCCAAATTTTAGCGGCCCACTAATCTGTAAACCCAAACCCTAATTTTCGTTCTATATATTGTCATTAGCCTCAGATGAGAAGACCACCGAATTGAAAATTCTCTCTTCTCTCAGCCGCCATTAAAATTCTCTTCTCAGAAATTTTCGAGCAATTTTTTCAGAAAGTGCAAATCTGCACCGATTTGTTGTGCAAGCAAATCGGTTATTGTTTTTGAGGCTGTTTTATCCTAGAGGCGGCGGCGAAGGAACGAACTGGTTTGCACCTCCGACCAGATCGCCGAATCGTCTTCAAGAAAGCGACCTAGTCCGCGACTCAGCCATTGTTTCCCAACAATAATCATGTGCAATTTTCAATGAATACATTCTGGAAACCTAATTTACAATCTTTTTTTGGAAAGGAGATTTTGTACATTAAGTTTGGTTTTAAGGACCTGAGCTTAATATTCACTATAATAATTAAGTTCCTAATTTCTAAAACATTTATTTTGACGCACATTATAGCTAATCACTCATTGATAAATCACTTCTAAATATAAATCACTTGCCTCTCTCAAAATAATTTTCAAATACTTTAGGTAAACTATTGTAATATCATTTGTAAAATATATTTGAAACAAACAACATTTCATTTTTGTTGTATATCAATTTCTTACAAGTTCATTTTTCGGTTATCGAAATCATTTTCTATAAAGTATTATTTGTCATAAAATAATTATTAAAATAATTTATATGGTGATTATATATGTTTGGAAAATATAATCTCGTATATAAGACATGACCTATAATGTTCTAGGCCTTTCATGTTCAACCACCAATGGATCGATGGTTCCACCGGTGCACTCGCTTCGCGTAACATAGCTTCTAAGTTATGGGCCATTGAATATAAATCTATAAGAGCAATTTTACGAGGAATTCATCAAATTGTAAGATAATAGATGATCATAAAATTAGTTGTGCTACAATCACTTACAAGACCAACAACTACATCTAGCCTAGAAATACAAATTAAATGAAAATTAATTACATTTGTTTTCCTTCTCGTCGTTGGACACGACAAAATGCTTGCTTGCTAGAGTAGTATTATAAGAAAAAATATATGTATCATTTTCTATGGTTTCTCATGGCGATTTAGCATTATTAGTACCAATACGCATGCACGTCCGCTGGACGAATGCATAAAATACTGTGTTCAAAAATGAAATTGACTGTTGCCATCTTGTATATATATATATATTAATTCTTTAACAGTGAAGCATTTCTCCATAGATATGATTATTTGTGTCAGGTGGCTTATTCCAACAGAACGTTGGGTGTATGCATGCAGAAATAGTTCAACAGTGAATCAATAATTCATATAACTTTATATTCATTATATGTTAGTGTGTACATTTATAATTGGGAACAAAATCGCAAAAAAATCAAAAGTTTGAATTATAAGGTAAATGACTTGCTCTACATATTTGGTTCAATGCACTATAGATGTGATAATGTTTGATTCTTCAGAAGACTCCACTTGAATGCAGAGCCATTATATATCTGCATGAAATAAGCAAGAGGGTAAACATAAGTATACCATCAAAAATCTAAATATAAAATATCTAAAGATCAAATATATAATATTTTATGACATTAAGAACGGTATAAACATCACTAAAGTTTTTTTTCGTTTATCCAAAGAAACCAAAAACTTGGACTTGTGTTGTGCAATACCAATGAATTACCAAAAATATGTAATATTTATGACTCAGTGATGCATAAAGATGCATAAATTCAAAATCATCAACGATTTAAACACATACTCCTAGATAAACATATCATGCACTACATTACATTAATAAATAAATAAAACTATTGAACCTGAGTGCTCTTCTCCAAAACCCAGTTTTAGTATACCTTCCATTTAGCTAATAAAGAAGTTAATTTATTGAAATATTCATTAGATTCACATTTCACATAGGCATCACATGTGCTATAAACCATTGTTTAATGTATATGATATGTATCATATCACCAAGGATATATATTTATAAGGTTACAGCTATTTTACATACTTCTTAAAAAACAAAACTATTTAGCGATAGGAAAACATAATTATACCTTGTGTCACATATTTTGGATCTGTTATGAAAATTTTGTAAGTAGGTTCTTCTGGTAATGAAATATAACACGAATAGGATAACTAAACTAACTCAATTTAAACATAAATTCTAGGGATTTGCTACAGTCAGTCGCCTAGAAGCGATTGTTTACTCACTCGCTCTCTCATTCATTGGCTACTTACAAATTATTGTAGTTTAACATGTTTTTAATTTAACTGTGGGACCCGTTGTACCATATCGGCCAACTAGCAACGGCAAATAAATAATTCAGTTGCTTCTAAGCGAGTGGCTTTAGCAAATCTCTAAATTCTATTATCTAAGTCAATTAAATACTCCCTCCTATTCATAATATAATATGTTTTAAGTTGTGTGAGTTATTTTAAAATATAAGATGTTTAAGAGTGTTATTCCTATTGTATACTTGATTCATAATAAATGTTAAAGACTCAATAGTTACTTTACGATTTTTTAAGCATTAAAATAGAAGTGAAAATTATATTTCACATGAAAAGAGAGTTTAATTTGTAGGACCTACTTAATATAAGTATGGACTAAATTGATAATTAATTTTTTCCGTAATTTGTGTGTATATTTCTAAAACATCTGGTATTATGAATCGGAGAGAGTAATAATCACTTACACTTTACCATTAGTGATTTAAGAAGTTAAATGTTACAAAAAAAGTTGAAAGTCTTCTTCTTCTCACCAGACACATCTATTTTTTTCTTTGTCATGGTATTAGTTGTATAAATCAAAGTTGTCAATTTATAAGATTTTATTACTACCTTAACTTCTCCACTTAGCACCACTTACTTTTATTATTATTAACATATAAATAAATTCAAAAAAATAACTCTGAATTTATGCTTCGTTTTATTTTTGGATGCAGATGAATATTGTTTTCTTAAGATTTATGGAATATGCATATGTAAGTTTAACATGTGGTGCTACTTACAGTAACTTCATATTACATTAATATTTGATGTTGAGTTTAGTAACTATTAATTACTATTTTACTGTAGAAACACGTATGTTTTTAGAATAGATTTTCTTTAAATAATTTGTTAACTATTACTAACTGTAGGTTTATGCTCAAACCTAGGTAGCAAGACATTAAAATATGCAGCTAGGTTCGGTGATATTAACAGTCAATAGTGTAAAAAGAACTACAAATGTCAAAGTTAAAATAAAAAGGGCATTTGAGACAATGTCTAAATGCTAATTTATGGCGTTTAAATAAATATATACTTAATTAAAATTTATTGTCGGATTTTTATACCATTGATCTCATTAGTATGCCTAACAGACAATGCCTAAATCGTTAAATGAGACAAAATAATGACATGTCTAAGTAGGTATCATATGCAATATTACTTATTCTCATGAAATCACCAAACTGCGTATATAAAGATTTCTGTATACTTATATTCTCAATTCTCAAAATGCGAGCACTTTTTTTTATTTCCCAACCTCATAAAATTGATAACTAATTAACTTAAGCTATCATTTGTAGACTTAGAAAATTTATTTTGATGGAAAAAAAAAGAATGAAGTTTGAAATTTAAGTTACATCGTAAATCAAATGGAATTTCTCTTCCTATTCTTTTGCAAAAGATTTGATGTTTTGTAAAACCTATAAGACAAAATAAAGACAATGTAATAAATGTTAATAGATCAAATAAATTTTAGATTTTATGTACGTAACTAACCATGTGTAACAACCAGATAGGAATTCGACACCTGAGTTCCAACAATAATACATAAACCCGTATTACTTGCCAGAACTCAAGTATCGAAAACACCAGATAGTTAATAGAAAGAAATTAGAAGGTGAGAAAAGAAAGAAAAAAATATTATAATAAAAGAAGAAGAACCAACGCAACCCAGACTCTCGCATCGCAGCAGAACAAAATATAATATAGAAATATATTTTTATTGAGAGCTTGAAATAAAACTTACAATCATCAAAGTGCATTAACACATCTGGACAGTTATAACAACCTGTCCTCATTTACAATCACACAGTGGAATAATAACTATATAATATCATATGTCTGAACTCTTCCAGCTCATCTCTTCACAACATTCGATAATCTAAACCTATAAGACTCAGTCGCACCCGAGCATTGCAAATGCCACGATCAGTCTGATGAACCAGCATGAGAAAATTCACTAAGTTTAAAGGCATCATCCAACTTAATTTTAAAGTCAGAATCTTTCTGAAAGAAAAGATAATCGTAAGACCAATCCACATGTAAACACGGATGGTTTTTACCTTATGATAACCTAAATCATTTTTTAAAATCAATACTTTTTTGATATTATAATAGTGTCTAAATCAAGTAAATAACAATCTAGCAAAACGCTGGCATCTCACGCTCCATATACATAGTATACAATCAAAACTGCAGGCTCTTATTGAAGAATGGATTTCCAACTATGGTAAGGTATGGGACCACCTTCCGACAATGTACCTCTAGAGAAAATACACTAGGGTTCAACGAGAAAATTTTGCAACCCAGGCTAAACCTGAACGGCCATTCACTTCGCTTGAATGTTTCAAATATATTATTACCTACTGTTGCTAGCAACATAACCGTTCCCGGGAGATACAAAAGAGAAAGAAGAACAAATAGAAATGTCTCTACATGGTGACAATATACCATAATTGGTAGTGACCCACTTAACCTACCCGATTTTATACCGTTTCCCTGTTGTGAGGCTTGAGGTTATATTTAACTTTCTAGAACATCTGGTCACTATTCACTTTGGATGCCACATCGTCAAAACCGTAAAAATACAAATTTATTTCTCCAATACCATGGGTCTAAGGCTAATAGAAACGAATATCTCTGCCACCAAACGTAGTCTTGAAGAGATTAACCATATGATCTGTTAGGCATACTCTATCAGAAATTCGTCCATATAAGTTGTCATGGGACTGGACAAACCGAAATCACCCTCCTACTACATTCTTATATAGGAATCACCCCAAGGATTAGTAGCGAGTAGTCGTTGCAGTCCGAAGATTCCAATTACAATAGAATTACTGCCAAAATATCTCTAGGAGCTAACCAGAGAAATTCAACGAGTATTTATTCTTCTCATGAAGATCCACAGTCTTCAATTGGTCCATCTTCAAACAGCATCTTCCACGTATTTGCTAGTTCAGAATGGTTTTCGAATATAAATTTGATTCCAGTATATCCGTAACAACAATCGTATTAGGCCATATTTGATAGTCGGTTATTTAACTATCAAATAAACAACCATTCATCCATCAAAAGAAAATAAATTCATTGATTTAATACCCAGCATCATTTAGCCTCTTTAATTAACCAGTCGTTAATTAAATATTTAAACTTCAAATTTGTAAACATTCCCCTTTCTTATATTAATATAAGAATATTCAATTATCGTTCCACTTCTACTCATTGGCTCATCATTGTAAATAGGTAAGTGAATAAATCTCTCAATATCAACCCCGGAGGCTGAAACCAACATCAGATTGACACCTCGAAAGTTACTCAACTCAACCAACGTACAACAAGTTCCAATTTCTAAAAAAAATATTATATTCCATTTTAACATTTTTGAACCGATTATACTCCTTTATAATCTCAGTAATCATTTCCACATTATTTTAAAATATCATTTCAAAAAATTAACTAAAATAATTCAACTTAACCTCTATAAAAAATATTACAGATTTCATTACAAAAACCCTTCATCTTTCATTTACAAAATCATTTAACCATTCGTTTTAAAAAAAATTCCTTAACCTTTCCTTTATAGACATCTTATACATTTACTTATAAATGTCCAATCCATTCATTCATAAACGTCTTATCCATTCATTTATAAATAGCTTTCTAATTGCAAATATTAATTCAAGTCTCCTCATTAACTCAGTTTATATGTATTTTCATTTATAATTACTTTTGGCAACTTGCCTTGAAATCTCTTTTGTTGGGTATTCGTCTCAACTCCCATTTATATGCCAATATTCATATTCTACTTTCAATTTCATTATTTCGCTAATCATATTCACGAAAACCCATTTTATCACATTTATGAACAACGTTCGTTAGTTACAAAAATCAATTCCCATACACTTCCAATTCCATTAGTCCATTTCAACATTTTGAAATCTTTTAAAATTCCATCAGCGCCAACTAAACCCTTCTTCAAAAACATTTTAACAATCCCATTAAGTTTATACCGTTTAACCTTTTATTTAATAATATATTGAAATATCCATTAATTTATGATTTAAATAGTTATAAAATGTAAATAAAACTCCGACGTTTACTTTTAAAATAAATATCGTATTTCAAATCCATATATAAATAACTTTGAAAACGTTCAGAATCGATTTAACATCGATTCAAAAATCTTTCCTTTTATAAACAGTACAAAAGAGGTAAATATTTACTGAAGTACCAAACCATGAAATGTTAACCAATTTTACATCCAAATGAACAAAACAAATCATATTGATAAACATTATCAGTATCAGTGAAGAATCCTATTGGATCCCTCCAACATGTCAATCCTTACATCACAATTTCATATTTTTAACATATATTATAATATAACAAAGTTTAACTACTGGTAAGGAATCCAGTTGGATCCCTCAAACCTGTTATTCTCTACTTCCATGTAATAACCCGAAAATTCTGGGCCAATTTAAAATTTTTATTTTGGCAATTTTAGCGAAGTTTGAACATTTAAAATAGATTATTTTAAATAATATCGACGAGAAATTTAATTTGAATATAAATCGAATGTATATATTATATACGTGGTCGTTAGGATATAAATAATTATATATATAATTATAAATAGAATTAAAAATGGCGCGGTAGTTCGATAATTCGATTTCAAATTCAATTGAATGTACCGGGTGCAAAACAAACCGAATTTTAGTGAAACCAAAAATAATAGGATCCAATTGTGAATATCTTTCCAACAAATCCGAAAAATCAAGATTTCATAGCGGGAATCAAAAGATATGTCCAGTTGAAGATTCTGAATAGTAGCTATGGAATTCAGGCCCTTAAAAATGGGAATTTTGCAAACGACCTCGGATTTCGACGAAACCACTTTTGTTAGGTCCATGATGTCAAATTATTGCTAGGTTTCAAATTTCATAATTTTCCGAATCAATATGTGAGCGTGGCAAAGGAAAACGTGTTTGACCAGTTTTAGTTGATTTTAATCGACTGGAAAATGGCCATTTTTCCAACGGTCTCAGAATCCGACGAAACTAGTTTTATTAGGACCGTATCGTCAATACGAAGCTAGAAAATATATTTTTGGAATTTTTAGAGTTCGTATGTGACCCCGGTAAATTGAAATGCGCGTTCAAATTCAATATATGGAGTTATATGTTGATTTTGACGAAAACTGATCGAAACGGTCGAATCAGCTTGCGATACATATCCCATTGTGTTCGAAATGGGTGTAAACGTTATGGACAACAGGCGGTGGGCCTCGTTTAGAGGTCGTATGAAAAAGTCAACTTTATGGAAATTAAATTAATAAAAAAAATCTCTCCCTCTCCCCTTAAACTCCTCTGCCCCCCCTCCCCGTTCCATTTAGTTCAGAAAAAAAAAGACGAAGCAGCAGGAGGAGCCCCTCCCCTTCACCGCCTGCCGCCGCCGTTTCTCCCTTCCTCCTCCCTCCAGTCGAGCGTCGTGCCCCCCTCCATCTTCCCCTTCTTCTCCTTCCTCCCCGCGACCGACTCCAGACCCGACCCCCCTTACCTTGAGGCGCGCGCGAGCACTACCCATCGCCTCCACCTGGCCAGCGAACCCCCTTCAACCCTCCGCACCCTCCTGAACCATGCCGCACCCTCCCCCTTCACCTTGACCTCCTCCTTCAGCCACTGCCTCGCGAGAAAACCCTCCCCCTGTAAGTTTTTATTTGTATTTATTTACTTTTATTTATATAAAGTAATTAGTTTTTTTATATATATAAATAAATCAGTTTTTATATAGCATTAAAAAGGTTTATATTTTATAAAGGTATGATTTTTATAGTGTAAAAGCGAAGAGCTATGATTTTTGTTTAGGAAAGGGTAGTGATTATGAATGAGAAAGATCGTATTTTTAAACATAGAAAGATCGTATTTTTAAACATAGAAAGATCGTATTTTTAAATATAGAAAGGTCGGACTTTTATTGTTGAAATGGCGAAAAAAGAAAAATATAATCTTCATATGATTTAGAAGAATAAAAATATGATTTTATGTAATGTAGAGTGATAAAGATGTGATCTTTATAGTAGTAGCAATGTAAAGATATGATTTTACAGTATGGAAAGTATAAAAATACGATTTTTTATATTTTATAGATAGTAAAAATATCATCTTTATATTAATAGCAAAATAAAAATGTGATTTTTATAGTGATGAATTAAAAAGGCGAAATCTTTATATAGAGAATAGCGTGATAAAAATAGAATTTTTATCTATATAGTAGCGGTGTAAAAATAGAATTTTTATCCATGTAGCATGATTATAAAAATGGGATTTTTATATATTGAATAGCGAAGTAAAAATTCGATTTTTATATTTGAATAGCGAAGTAAAAATTCGATTTTTATATATTGAATAGCGAAGTAAAAGTAGGATTTTTATATATTGAATAGCGAAGTGAAAATTCGATTTTTATATATGGAATAGCGAAGTAAAAATTCGATTTTTACATATGTAGTGAATACGGGCAACGAAAGTGAAGAAAGGCGAGAATGACGAAGACTTCTACAAAAGAAGAGTCGAGATGATTGGATTAGCTATCGGTGTGAACTTCTCACTCTAAATTTCTTTTTCTAGTTATATATATATACTAGGATGCAGACGGTGCTTAGCAGCACCCGACACCCATCATCCACAGACCATGGATGGCTTGTTTGTTTAATTGATGTGTTGTGAAATTTGTTTATGTTGTTGATGTGAAATCGATAATATAAATTCATGTGTTGAAATAAATTAATTATCGTTAAAAAATATATTTTTTAACGTGAATGTGAATAAATGAATATTTATAAACAAATCAGCCGATTTGTTTATATACACTGATTTGACTGATATTGATTGGGTCGATAAATTTTACACATCGCCCAACTGCACAAATGAAAATACGTGTTTGTTGATTTGAAACCCCACACGGGTGTTGGGATGATATTTGGCATACACTAATCCCAATTATTTAATTGTATGTCGATCGATTAGTCGACAGGCTGTGTAAGCGTTGATTATTTATATTTGATGCGTATGCAGTTTTGTGGTGCACTTTGGATGATTGTTGATTGTTTATCATTGATATTATATACATGTGGTGTATGGAATCCATATAATTAACATTATATGGTGATTGATTGGGCCTCATTCCAATTGGGAAAATAATGAATATTATAAAGGAAAATTCATGTGTTGAATATAAAAATAGTCATGTGTTGACGATGTTCATGTGTTGAGTAAAATATTTTAAATAATAAAAATTACATCTTTATCATATTTAAAATTAGAACTACTTCCCAGTTGGAGTCTAATTAAAAATCAAACGATTGATACCATAATTTTATAAAATATTTTACATAACAAAAATAGTGATGTGTTGACAGTACTCATGCGTTGAGATTAGTCGTGTGTTGAAAGAAATATAGGTTCATGTGTTGAATAGAATAAATATTCATTTGTTGAATAGAATAACGAATTTATTGAAATATATAAAGCTGTGTTGATTAGAGATGCGTTATTTTGACGCGAACGATATTTATATCGATTTTATTCGTTTTATAATGAATATTGAAAAGTGATTTCAAAATTTAATATTTTGAAATGAAATTCAAATTGAATTAGATTAAAATTCAAATTGAAATTTTATTGAATCAATTTGAAATGAATTTGAATCGAATAGAAAGTGAATTTGAATTCGAATTGAATAGAAAGTGAATTTGAATTCGAATTGAATAGAAATGAATTCAAATTGAATTAAATTGAAATTGAATTAAAAACGAATTGAAATCGTTTTGAATGAAATTTTAAAACGAACTGAAATTGAATTGAAATCAATTTGAAATGAATTCGAATTGAATTAAATAAAAGGTAAATTCAAATAGAATTGAATTGAAACAAATTAGAATTTGAATTGAATTGAAACGAATTAGAATTTGAATTGAATTGAAACGAATTAGAATTTGAATTGAATTGAAACGAATTTGAATTCGAATTAAATACAATTGGAATGAATTCGAATCGAATTGAAATCAAATCGAATTGAAATTGAAGATGAAGTTGAAAGTGTTTTTGAAACGAATTTAGAACTATTTATAAAGTTCGTTTTAAAAAAGGAAATCGACGAAATATATATACTATATATATATTATATATAATGGCCTGAATAGAGCGCGCTGCGCCGCGGTAGTTCCCGAATTTCGACCATTGACTTCGAATTGACGTTGCGGGAGATCCGACCGTCGGATTCTCCTAAAACCAGAACCGTTGGGTTCGTATCGAAAAGAGCTTTCCAATGAATGCTAGAAATTTGAAATCTAATGGTTGGATTTGAAATTATGTCCAAATCAAGTTTAGAAAAGGTCGCTGTAAGTGCAGTTTGATGGCCGTTGATGGAAATCGACTGTACGGGCCTTGATAAAATTATTAAAAATATTGATGATTTGTGTAAAATAATAATATGTGAATTGGAAAGAACTGGGGTGAAAAATTCCACATTTGAAAGGATAAAAATATATTTTTGTCGAAATGAACAAGTTTTGAACTAGAATTAAAATCAATTTATTTTTGAAATAAATAAATTGAATTTGAAAGTGATTTTAAAAATAATCAATATTCCCAATACATGTATTGGACTGGAGTTGAATCGAAATTATCTTCGGAATATTTCGATGTTGGATTTCGTGACTATACAAATATTGTTATGGGGATTTGAAAGATATATTTTGTATCGTTATTTCCAATACGATATTTGTTGGTTTCAGAATTTGATATTGAATATAAGTCGTTATATTTTCTATTCAGAGCCTTGTATTTAATATCAAATGTGATTTGGGTTTGTCGTGAATGGTGTCTTCATTAACAATGTTCTTAAGCCCAATAGAGAAAAAGATTAAATCTTTCTACTTAGATTTAATGAAGTGTATCAATTAAATAATATTTAATTGGAATTGAATTTGAATTGGTTTTTGGGTTTATCGTGAGCGGTGTTTTGAATAACACCTGTTCTTTAACCCGATTAACAACAAAATATGATTTGGGTTTGTCGTGAATCGTGTTTTAGATGACATTGGTTCTTTAACCCAGTTAAAGGCAGGATATTGATTTTTGAAAAGATTAAAACTAAGTGGAGTTTTAATGAATCTTTAATTAGATTAAAATGTGAATTGATAATTTAAATTATCAAATTTGAAAGGTGATCGAGAATGGAGTACCACCAGTTTTGCTCCAAAGCGATAGTTAAATCTTTAATTAGATTTGAACGTGAAATGGTAATTAATTTTACCGATAACACCGTGGTGTTAGATATGGAGTATTACTAGTTTTCTCCATGGGATATATAGGTTGGGATTGGGAAATAAAATAAATAATTACTTCGGTGTGGTTCGTTAATCCCGACTAGTTTGAAATGATATCCAAAGGAAGATTAAAGAATAAATTTAGAAGAATTTATCTTGGATAAAATTAATGGGAACCTTTCCCTAAGAATGTGTTTTTGTGAATAAAAGAATATTCTGAATTGGAATGAGGCGTTTGTTGTGTTTGTGTAACATTCGTTTATTATATACGTGGGTTATTCAGAAAGGCCGGGTTTATACCCATTCTGAATAACCGATTCGACGAGATGTCGAAGATGAAGGCGGTGGTTGAAGACCGGAAGTCTCCACATCGTTTGGGTGATTACTGATGATCTTGATTGGGCTATACACCCAGGATGAGGGAAACAGTTGGTGATCGTCCAGACGTACCTGGAGATGGATGGATATGCGAGGAAAGTGCCTCCGGTTTCGTTCAGACCCAGAACGAACTTGTAAATGGATTGTGTGTCTGACATTGGATTTTATTCTGTGTTTATTGATCTCTATTAAATATACATCTGTTTGGCGGCGGAGAATTTATTCTCTTGCTTAACGCCCTTCTCTGAGACGTATGAGCTCAGAGGTTGCATATCGATGGACATCAGTCGCATGGAGTGAATTGCCAGTGTGGCACGCGTAAGTGGCAATTGATCAAGGCTTCTGTTGAAAAGCAAAGTCTTGTGGTTGATGATCAAAGCACGGCCTGTGTGGCGTAGCTTTGTGTATAGCGTGAATTCGCGAGCCTCACACCTCGGTATGAGTCAAAAACGGGATAGTGACTGGAGGGAGAGCACGACGTTTCTTTCTAGCTAAGGTGGTGTCAGTGACCTACCAGCCCTGACATTTATATACTTTTCACCTATGTGGTTGTTGGATACGAGGCACCTCGGATATAGGTCTGTAAGGACCGGGAAACGTGTGTTCAGGAATTGCCAATCCTCAAAAGTAAGAGAGGACCGACCCTGAAGATCCAAGGATCATAGTGGGGTCCTGGGACATTTGCTAGAGTGTCTCGAATCGGAGAGGAGCTTGCCCCTTGCCTCGGCTCATGATGGAATCCAATTTCCAATACGTGTGTTTCGGTTTTATTTGTAGAACCTAGTATGGCGACATAGTGGTATGGGTCATTCATGCCGCCTATGATTGATAATTATGATTGGAATTGTTTTGACACTATACACTTATAATAGTATCAAATAATGTGTTTTAAACGTATCAAGCATGCTTTGGCTGTTATAAGGTAAAAACCCTATCCTCCGGCTTGCGTTGCATTGTGTGATGGGACCTGGGTCTTATAACAGCTTCATTTTTCTTTATTTAGCATTGCGCTGTTTGTTTTATGCACTGGTATTCTTGGGAGGAAACCCGTTCCGTGTCATGCGGCGTGGTCCCTTGATTTACCTAACTTTAAAAATAAAGATTAATAACTGTTTTAGTTCTCACACCAGTCACATGACTGACCTGGAGTTTATTGTTTTAACCTAAACTCTGGGTGCCCCTATTTTCCGCACGGGCAGCTAGTAGTTTTGGTTTTGCAGATTTATATTCACAGGGTCCTGATTTACAGCTGGAACGATGCTCGGAAAGCTCTGTATCCGTGTATTACTTCTAGTTGTGCTTTTATATTATTTTTCCGCTGCTATGTAATTTATTGTAATCTCTGATATTTATCGAATGTAATTTATTTATTTATACTCTGTATATTCTTGTATCTGATGGAATTGTTGTAATAACAATGAAATGTTCTTCCGTCTGCGTCCTTTTGTGTGTTGTTCTCAAAGTATTCGTGCTTTCCTTCACGGGGAAGTTACGGGTCCTCTCAGTTTGGTATCAGAGCTTTGGTTTACAGAGCTCTAGAACAAGACACCTTAGAACCATACGAAAGAATTCATCAGATATTGGATTAGTAATATCCAATTTGAATGACTCGTTAGAGATAGGATCAGTTGTATCCGAGAACGAGTGTGAAGAGTATATTTTTCAAATGAAAACAATTTTGTTTTGAAAATATAAATCGCTTTATACGTATTTGATTATTTATTTATTTTGAATTTGGACAATCCGGTATATAAAGGTTTTGCATATACGCGTCATGAACGTATATTCGAAGTTTTAATATACTGGATGGATATAGGAGTGCACTCTCGTCGCTCGGAGATGATTTTGATGATGGAGCTCCATCACCAATATTTATGTTCGTGTTTCGAAGGTGTGATTTCTATATATTTCGATTAGACTGGAGTGAGAACCAAAACTAATATAGCTAGAATTATTTGTTGTGAATTGGCATCAAAACATGATTTTCTGTATATGTATCAAAATTATGAATTTGAAACGTTAATCCTCTAATTGATTGATGTTTGTGTTGTTTGTTTATTTGTTTGATAATTTTGAACCATTTAGCCTAATTGAATCACAAATTGGATTGTATTGAAAATTGGTCGCATTTGCTTGCATATACATGTACTTACATTGAACAGGTCATAGCAAGGAGGCTAGAGCAAAGAATAAAATTTATTTGCCCGACAAATAGGTACATGTTTACTATAATTTACTGTTTTGTTTGGGTGATGATGATTTTATGAGCCTATTGGCTAGTCGCTTGGCTTTTTCTTTTTCTTTTTGAGATCAGAAGGCCTGTATGGCAATTTCGGGATTTTCCCGTGGCTCCCGGTGCAGCGGAGGTTATGGCGAAATTTTTCGAAAATTCCGGGTGTTAGCCAATTTTTTGAAGAATTTGAAGATTCTCAGAAACTGAAAAGTTGGAGAATGGAAGTCAGATCGAACGTAGAGTTGACTAATCAAACCACTTTCGACTTTGTTCCTTTTCGGGGACGAAAAGTTTTAAGTGGGGGAAATAGTAATAACCCGGAAATTCTGGGCCAATTTAAAAATTTTATTTTGGCAATTTTAGCGAAGTTTGAACATTTAAAATAGATTATTTTAAATAATATCGACGAGAAATTTGATTTGAATATAAATCGAACGTATATATTATATACGTCGTCGTTAGGATATAAATAATTATATATATAATTATAAATAGAATTGAAAATGGCGTGGTAGTTCGATAATTCGATTTCAAATTCAATTGAATGTACCGGGTGCAAAACAAACCGGATTTTAGTGAAACCAAAAATAATAGGATCTAATTGTGAATATATTTCCAACGAATCCGAAAAATCAAGATTTCATAGCGGGAATCAAAAGATATGTCCAGTTGAAGATTCTGAATAGTAGCTATGGAATTCAGGCCCTTAAAAATGGGAATTTTGCAAACGACCTCGGATTTCGACGAAACCACTTTTGTTGGGTCCGTGATGTCAAATTATTGCTAGGTTTCAAATTTCATAATTTTCCGAATCAATATGTGAGCGTGGCAAAGGAAAACGTGTTTGACCAGTTTCAGTTGATTTTAATCGACTGGAAAATGGCCATTTTTCCAACGGTCTCAGAATTCGACGAAACTAGTTTTATTAGGACCGTATCGTCAATACGAAGCTAGAAAATATATTTTTGGAATTTTTAGAGTTCGTATGTGACCCCGGTAAATTGAAATGCGCGTTCAAATTCAATATATAGAGTTATATGTTGATTTTGACGAAAACTGATCGAAACGGTCGAATTAGCTTACGATACATATCAAATTGTGTTCGGAATGTGGGTAAAACGTTATGGACAACAGGCGGTGGGCCTCGTTTAGAGGTCGTATGAAAAAGTCAACTTTATGGAAATTAAATTAATAAAAAAAATTCTCTCTCTCCCCTTAAACTCCTCTGGCTTCCCCCCTCCCCGTTCCATTTAGTTCAAAAAAAAAAGAAAAAAAAGACGAAGCAGTAGGAGGAGCCCCTCCCCTTCACCGCATGCCGCCGCCGTTTCTTCCTTCCCCCTCCCTCTAGTCGAGCGTCGCGCCCCCTCCATCTTCCCCTTCTTCTCCTTCCTCCCCGCGACCGACTCCAGACCCGACCCCCTTAACTCGAGGCGCGCACGAGCACCACCCACCGCCTCCACCTGGCCAGCGAACCCCCTTCAACCCACCGCGCCCTCCTGAACCATGCCGCACCCTCCCCCATCACCTTGACCTCCTCCTTCAGCCACTGCCTCGCGAGAAAACCCTCCCCCTGTAAGTTTTTATTTGTATTTATTTACTTTTATTTATATAAAGTAATTAGTTTTTTTTATATATAAATAAATCAGTTTTTATATAGCATTAAAAAGGTTTATATTTTATAAAGGTATGATTTTTATAGTGTAAAAGCGAAGAGCTATGATTTTTGTTTAGGAAAGGGTAGTGATTGTGAATGAGAAAGATCGTATTTTTAAACATAGAAAGATCGTATTTTTAAACATAGAAATATCGTATTTTTAAATATATAAAGGTCGGATTTTTATTGTTGAAATGGCGAAAAAAGAAAAATATAATCTTCATATGATTTAGAAGAACAAAAATGTAATGACCCGTATTCTACACGTCATAGGATCGTAGAATATTTATTTCTTTCCCATGTGAAGTCGTATGGTCATGTAACTTTGTGAAACATCTATTAGAGTCATTTCCCATGTTCATGATTTTTGTCGATCTTTAAATGACCATTTTGCCCCTAGTTGGTACTGTTTTGGCCATAACTTTTGATTGGAAAGGAATTTTGACCTGAAACCACTTCCATTGGATTCGAATGATGGTTTCTCTTTCCGTAGAGTGGTTACATTAGCCAAACGGACTTACCGTTTCGGAGATATGGCTGAAACAAGGTTTGGAGGGTGAAAAACTGCTTAACCGGGCCAAATCGGGTGATTAGTGAGTAGGCCCATAACCCATTTCAGGATTAGGGTTATGGGAGGGCTGAAATGAGATGGAGAATCATTCCATTTCAGTTTTCTAGCCTCCACTTATCACCAAGGATCCCTAAAAATGGCCTCCAACCTCTAAATCACCTCCAAATCACCTTTAGGTTAAGGATTTGGCTTAGCAACCCCTAATCAAGAAGGATCTTCACCAAATCAACAAAGGAGCTGCTGTTTGGCATTGAAATTCGCATCAAATCAGAGAGTTATTTCAGATCTTAGTTTATTTGTGGCTAAGGTGAGTGATTTGCATAGTTTTGCACTAATTATGGCTAATTAGGAGTGATTAGTGTTAATTAGCGAATTTAAACATGATAAAATTCTGGAAAAATATTTATAAAATTCGGAATGATGTTTTAGACCTCTGATATGAATTTGGGTTAATTTGGTTAAGATTTGCTAATCCTATCATTAGTTTCACCTAAACATGATTAAGGGGAAATATGGGATTTTGGGTATGTTTGATCCATTTTTACCTATCATATTGATGTTTTGATGTTTGTGGTTGATTATGCATGTTGCTATGACTGTATGAAATGCTTTGTGATTGGTTAGAATAGTTGGAATGGTCAAAAACGCCGTCGAGGGGCGTAAACAGCTCGCTGGACAAGGTGCAGGGATTCGGATCGGATAGGGGGTTGAGGGACGATCGGATCGCCCTATGGGATCGTGGGGGCATCCCCACGAGTCGAGTCACCTCCTCCAAACCGAACCGTCTGTGCAAGGCCCATGAAGCGAATCGATGCAGCGCCGTTCCAAACTGAAGTACTCCGATCCGGATCGCGAATAAGCATTACGACCCGATCCGTCCATGAAGGGCGAGCACGATCCGTCGACCTGGAGAAGTGCGTCCGATCCGAACCGCTTGAAGGACCACGATCCGATCCGTATGGGTTGTTCCGATCCGAACCGAGAAGGGGAGCACGATCCGAAGCAAAGGAAAGGAGGACCACGACCCGATCCGACGTAGGAGGCGCGACCCGATCCGATGAAGAATGCTGAAGGCGACCCGATCCGATCTGATGATGACCAATAACCCGAGATGCAAAGGTAGTCCAATAGGGGAAGTTAGAGCTCAGGATCCCGGAACCAGTTGGGAACCAACGAGTTCACTTCATGGTTGGGCTTTGCTGCGGGACGTGTGCTAAGGAGTTGTCGACGTTCATAACTTCGATTCACCACCAAAAATGAATGATGGGCTACTTATCAGTGCAGTAGGGTCATTATGACCTGAGGGGCAAGGTGATGGTAGCAAGACTACGTTATCAGTGCAGTAGGGTCATTACGACCTGAGGGGCAAGGTGATGCGTAGTAAGACTATGAGCCAGTGCAGTGGGGTCCTTGTGACTCCATGGGGCAAAGTGGACATAGTAAGGATTAGTAAGGCTATGAGCCAGTGTTGTGGGGTTCTTGTGACTCCATGGGGCAAAGTGGACATAGCGAAGGATTTGTGGCTACGTTATCAATGCAGTGAAGCCATTTATGACTTCATGGGGCAAAGTGATCATAGCAAGGAATGTTGGGTGATCGAAGTGGTGAATATCGTATGCTTTATGCACTGAGTGAGAGATGTGAGGATGGATGCTATGCTTGATTGTTTGCCATCATTATGACATGCACACCTCCCCTACCTCCGTATCTTTACACTGTTTGATATGATACCTTAGAGTGTTGTACAGTATGTAGTGCTAACTCTTTGGTTGCAGGTCCAGGTTCAGGTATGTTTTAGTCTACCTGTTATTGTTCACTTTAGATGCTTATCGCTCATACCAGGCTTTATGTCTGACCCAGAGTTTTATGTCTCCTCTTATTACTCTGGGTGCTCACACGAGCAGACTAGAGACAGGTTAGCTGGTGATGTGCGAGTAGCTGATTCGGAGGCGGGCAGGAGGCTTCCACGTATTATATATATATACACATTCTCCCTGTGTCGTTGGTGGTCGCTACTTGGGCATTAGTAGTGTACCTCATTTATCTTACTTTTGCTTTGAGACAGTTTGGAAGTTGTAATAAGCTGTATTCTGAATTTCCGCTGCTATGATGTTTAGTTCTGATTTTCAGCTTATGCACTGTCTCTCCTGTTTTATGTCAAGTATGTTATTATTATATTTTGTTCTATGCGCTGTGAGACATTCTACATGATCCTTGTATGTTCATTTCCTTCATCCTTTTCCTTCTGGCGACCTGTTCCGTGCTAACTGGACATGTGTACAGCGCACTTTTGGAGTAAATGTCGGTTGGTGCGGGGCGGGCCGTCACACTTGGTATCAGAGCTCTAGGTTGCGTAGTTAACCTAGGGAAAGACACTAGGGAGAGATAGTACGTATATGAGAGCGCATATTTGTGATTACTTTGGTTTTCAAAAGCTATGTATGTATATACTATTAGTAGTATAAAGATGAAGTCGCACTGCACTAGCACCATTATGGGGTCGTTAATCGTTTCCCTTTTTCAGATTAACGATGAGCCGAGACACGAGAGGTGCTGGTAGGGGGACCAACCAGGGGAATGCCGCTGACATGAGGGCTATGTTTACTAACCTCATGAGAGACATGCTTAGAGAAGTGCAAGGGGCAATTCCCAATCCCGGAGTTGGTGTTGGCCCAGTAGTGCAGGCGCCTAGGGTTGATTTCGCCAAGTTGTGCAAAGATTACATTAATCTTGGTGGGAAGCCGTTCCACGGAACGGAGTCGGCCACGGATGTTCAGGACTGGATGGATAGTTGTGACCGTATCTTTGATGACTTGGGTCTTGAGGATGCAATGAAGAGAAGGCTAGCATCTCGTCAGCTGCAAGGGTGAGCGATGAATTGGTGGAATGCCATTAGAACAGCTACTCCAGAGGACCAAGTTACTTGGGATCAGTTCAAGGCTCGCTTTAGCGAGAAGTTTATCCCAGCTGCCCAGAAATCGGTGTTGTTTAAGAGGTTCTTGGAACTCAAGCAGAATGGAAGGGCAGTTTCTGACTATATTGCTGAGTTCGACACTTTGTCGAAGTATGGACTGTCTCTTATCGATACTCCTGAGAAGAAGAATGAGAAGTTCATTACTGGTCTGGATGGGTACTTGGGAGAGAGGCTCATTAACCACATCGATGAGACTTTTGAATCGATCGTGGGGAAAGCTTTGAGGTCAGAGAGTCTTTACCCTAAGTCAAAGACTGAGGCTGCATCTGCAGAAGGGCCAAAGCCGCAAGCAGGCGGTGGAGCCAAGAATAATTCTCAGAATAAGAGGAAGCAGGACCAATCAAAAGGTGGCCAGAAAAAGAGCAAGAAGGATGTTGAATGCTTCAGCTGTGGAAAGAAAGGCCATTATGCTAAGGAATGTCGGGCCAAGCCAGCGGAAAGGAAGTGCTACAACTGTGGTCAAGTGGGACATCAGAAAGATAAGTGTCCGCAACCTCTTAAGGAGAAGCAGATTGTGAAAGCATATGCTATTGATGCTGTTCCTTCTTCGTCGAATGCCCCAACTGCGGCGGAGAAAGGAAAGAATGTTGTTATTCAAGGTATGCTTTCTATTTATGATATACCAGTTCGAGTTTTGTTTGATACTGGGGCTTCCCGTTCCTTCATATCTAGTGACCTGGTAGATAGGTTGGGACTGGAACCCGAGATAGTCGATAGACCATTGATAGTGACGAACCCGATTGGTGGTTCGACTAGCCTTAGTATGATTTGCAGGAATTTGGTCTTATCGAGTCATAAATGTATGTTTGTATGTGATTGCTTTGTTTTGGGCTTTACTGGGTATGGCATTATATTGGGAGTCGATTGGCTCCAAAGATACGGGGTGGTGGTAGACTGTGAGGGCTTTTTGGTGACAGTGAGGGCGGATGATGGGCGGAGGGTAGTGTTTGGTAGCCTACCCAGTGATGGGGTTATGGCTAGTTTTGTAAATTCCCTCGACATCCCGCAGGATGAGTTGTCAGATGTGCCCGTGGTTGGCCAGTATCCGGACGTCTTCGAGGAGGTGACCGAGCTTCCACCACACCGAGAGATTGAGTTCCGTATTGATTTAGTGAAAGATGCCAGACCTATAGTGATGCCACTTCGTCGTATGGCACCAAGGGAGCAGCGAGAGCTCGGGGTGCAAGTCAGCAATCTTTTGAAGAAGGGATTTATTAGAAGGAGTGTCTCCGAGTGGGGAGCACCAGTTGTGTTTGCCACTAAGGCAGATGGTTCCCTTCGTTTGTGTGTGGACTATCGCGAGTTGAATAAGGTGACGAGGAAGAATAAGTATCCTCTACCTCGGATAGATGATTTGTTTGATCAGCTGGAAGGAGCTAGAGTGTTCTCCCAGCTGGACCTCGCGACAGGATTTCATCAGCTTCGAGTAGCAGATGAGAGTGTTCCAAAAACGGCATTTAGGACGCCGTCGGGATTTTATGAGTGGTTTGTTATGCCATTTGGGTTGACCAACGCACCAGCCTACTTTGTGGATCTTATGAATCGAGTATTCAGAGATCAGTTGGATAAGTTTGTTCTTGTGTTCGTGGATGATATCCTTGTTTACTCAAGGACAGAGGAAGAACACAAGGGACACTTGAGGATAGTGATGGAGGTGTTAAGGAAACACCAATTGAAAGCGAAATTCTCTAAATGTCATTTTTGGAGAAGGGAAGTGAGATTCTTGGGTCATGTTGTTTCAGAGAGTGGTATTGCCGTGGACCCTGCGAAGGTGGCTACGGTACAGGATTGGCCTACACCCAAGAATGCGACAGATGTAAGAAGTTTCTTGGGATTAGCTGGGTATTATCGTAAGTTTATCCAGGACTTCTCCAAGATAGCAGCACCGTTGACTCAATTGACTAAGAAGAATCAGTCCTTCGTCTGGGACGGAGTGTGTGAGGATGCCTTCAAGAGTCTAAAAGAGAGGTTGACGTGTGCGCCAGTGTTAGTCATTCCTAAAGGGAATGAAGAGATGATGGTATACACAGATGCTTGTGGTACCGGACTGGGTGCAGTATTGATGCAAGGAGGTAGGGTTGTAGCTTATGCTAGTCGACAGTTAAAGCCGCATGAGAAGAAGTATCCTACCCATGATTTGGAATTAGCAGCGATTGTATTTGCACTGAAGATGTGGAGACATTATCTCTTGGGGGAAAGATTTGAGTTGTTTACCGATCATAAATCGTTAAAGTATCTCTTCTCCCAGAAAGATTTGAATCTCCGTCAGCAGAGATGGTTAGAGTTCTTGGCTTCGTATGATTTTGATATCGCATATACACCTGGAAAGGTAATGCGGTAGCCGATGCCTTGAGTAGGATACATGCCAGCTTAGGGGCAATGTTTCTTGAATGGAAGCAACTGGAGTATATCGCGGGGTTTGATTTCAGACCAAGGTGCGAGTTGGATCCAGTTATGCTAGCTAGTTTGACGATCAGACCCACTTTGATAGAGCGGATTGGTTCTAGCCAGAGGGACGATCCTAATCTATTAGAAATCATCTCCAAGTTAGAGATGGGTATTGGTAAGGAGGTGAATGTGTATGGGCTTGATCGAGATGGATGGCTTCGAAAGAATGGAAGACTAGTTGTGCCCAACGTGAATGGTTTGAGAGATGAAGTGCTTCGAGAATGTCATCACTCAAAACTGACTATACATCCCGGTGGCAATAAGATGTATCGAGACATGAGACAGACTTACTACTGGGAAGGGATGAAAAGAGACGTTGGGAAGTTTATATCCAAATGCATGAATTACCAGCTAGTTAAAGCCGAGCAAAAGAAGCCTAGTGGGTTGTTGCAGCCATTAGAAATTCCCGAATGGAAGTGGGAGCAAGTTTCGATGGATTTCATCAATGGCTTGCCAAGGACTAGATCGGGATATGATAGCATTTGGGTAATTGTGGATCGATTGACTAAAAGCGCAAGATTTATACCAGTCAAATCGACCAGAACGGCAGCCAAGTTGGCAGAATTGTGTATGAAGTGGGTAGTGAGATTTCATGGAGTACCCAAAAGCATTGTGAGTGACCGAGACCCGTTGTTCACTAGTGGGTTTTGGAAAAGCTTACAAGAGGCTCTAGGGTCAAGATTACATCTCAGTACCGCATATCATCCTCAGACCGACGGTCAAACGGAGAGGGTGAATCGTATATTGGAAGATCTCTTGAGAGCTTGTATATTGGATTTTGGTGGATCATGGGATGACCATTTACATCTAGTAGAGTTTGCATATAATAATAGCTACCAATCCAGTATCGGTATGGCTCCATATGAAGCTTTGTACGGAAGACCGTGCAACTCACCATCATGTTGGATAGAGACTGGCGAGAAGTTTGTGCTTGGACCAGATGTGGTAAGAGAAACGTCGGATAAGATCAAGATCATTCAGCAACGAATGAAAGCGGCCAGGATAGGCAGAAAAGCTATGCTGATAAGAGGAGAAGAGACTTGAAATTCTCTGTTGGTGACTTGGTGTTTGTTAAAATCTCTCCGTTGAAGAGCGTGATTCGATTTGGCAGGAGAGGCAAGTTGGCACCAAGATTTATTGGGCCATTCCCCGTTCTTGAATTAGTCGGGAATTTGGCATATAGAGTTGGCTTACCAGAGAAGATGGCGGGAGTTCACAATGTATTTCATGTTTCCCAACTAAGGAAGTTCGTTCACGACTCAGATGTGACTATTTCACCTGATCAGTTAGAGGACTTCGAAGTAGAACCCGAGGCGGTTGGGAACCGCAGGCCGATTCGTATTGTGGGGCACGATACGAAGCAACTTCGAAGGAAGTCGGTGAAGCTAGTCAAGGTTCAGTGGGGCGAGAACGAGAATGATTGTACTTGGGAGACAGAGGAGAGCATTAGGAAGGCTTATTCAGAACTCTTTGCCTGGTAAGATTTACTTTGCGATTTAGTTATTCCGCATGCTAGGATAGACTTGTTTAGCTTGTTTTGCATGTTTGATTGTTGCTTCATGATTGATAGGCATGCGGGAACCTTTGTGTATGTTTGGATTAGGGAATTTCGGGGGCGAAATTTCTTAAGGGGGGAGAGTGTAATGACCCGTATTCTACACGTCATAGGATCGTAGAATATTTATTTCTTTCCCATGTGAAGTCGTATGGTCATGTAACTTTGGGAAACATCTATTAGAGTCATTTCCCATGTTCATGATTTTTGTCGATTTTTAAATGACCATTTTGCCCCTAGTTGGTACTGTTTTGGCCATAACTTTTGATTGGAAAGGAATTTTGACCTGAAACCACTTCCATTGGATTCGAATGATGGTTTCTCTTTCCGTAGAGTGGTTACATTAGCCAAACGGACTTACCGTTTGGGAGATATGGCTAAAACAAGGTTTGGAGGGTGAAAAACTGCTTAACCGGGCCAAATCGGGTGATTAGTGAGTAGGCCCATAACCCATTTCGGGATTAGGGTTATGCGAGGGCTGAAATGAGATGGAGAATCATTCCATTTCAGTTTTCTAGCCTCCACTTATCACCAAGGATCCCTAAAAATGGCCTCCAACCTCTAAATCACCTCCAAATCACCTTTAGGTTAAGGATTTGGCTTAGCAACCCCTAATCAAGAAGGATCTTCACCAAATCAACAAAGGAGCTACTGTTTGGCGTTGAAATTCGCATCAAATCAGAGAGTTATTTCAGATCTTAGTTTATTTGTGGCTAAGGTGAGTGATTTGCATAGTTTTGCACTAATTATGGCTAATTAGGAGTGATTAGTGTTAATTAGCGAATTTAAACATGATAAAATTCTGGAAAAATATTTATAAAATTCGGAATGATGTTTTAGACCTCTGATATGAATTTGGGTTAATTTGGTTAAGATTTGCTAATCCTATCATTAGTTTCACCTAAACATGCTTAAGGGGAAATATGGGATTTTGGGTATGTTTGATCCATTTTTACCTATCATATTGATGTTTTGATGTTTGTGGTTGATTATGCATGTTGCTATGACTGTATGAAATGCTTTGTGATTGGTTAGAATAGTTGGAATGGTCGAAAACGCCGTCGAGGGGCGTAAACAGCTCGCTGGACAAGGTGCAGGGATTCGGATCGGATAGGGGGTTGAGGGACGATCGGATCGCCCTATGGGATCGTGGGGGCATCCCCACGAGTCGAGTCACCTCCTCCGAACCGAACCGTCTGTGCAAGGCCCACGAAGCGAAGCGATGCAGCGCCGTGCCAAACTGAAGTACTCCGATCCGGATCGCGAATAAGCATTACGACCCGATCCGTCCATGAAGGGTGAGCACGATCCGTCGACCTGGAGAAGTGCGTCCGATCCGAACCGCTTGAAGGACCACGATCCGATCCGTATGGGGTGTTCCGATCCGAACCGAGAAGGGGAGCACGATCCGAAGCAAAGGAAAGGAGGACCACGACCCGATCCGACGTAGGAGGCGCGACCCGATCCGATGAAGAATGCTGAAGGCGACCCGATCCGATCTGATGATGACCAATAACCCGAGATGCAAAGGTAGTCCAATAGGGGAAGTTAGAGCTCAGGATCCCGGAACCAGTTGGGAACCAACGAGTTCACTTCATGGTTGGGCTTTGCTGCGGGACGTGTGCTAAGGAGTGGTCGACGTTCATAACTTCGATTCACCACCAAAAATGAATGATGGGCTACTTATCAGTGCAGTAGGGTCATTATGACCTGAGGGGCAAGGTGATGGTAGCAAGACTACGTTATCAGTGCAGTAGGGTCATTACGACCTGAGGGGCAAGGTGATGCGTAGTAAGACTATGAGCCAGTGCAGTGGGGTCCTTGTGACTCCATGGGGCAAAGTGGACATAGTAAGGATTAGTAAGGCTATGAGCCAGTGCAGTGGGGTTCTTGTGACTCCATGGGGCAAAGTGGACATAGCGAAGGATTTGTGGCTACGTTATCAGTGCAGTGAAGGCATTTATGACTTCATGGGGCAAAGTGATCGTAGCAAGGAATGTTGGGTGATCGAAGTGGTGAATATCGTATGCTTTATGCACTGAGTGAGAGATGTGAGGATGGATGCTATGCTTGATTGTTTGCCATCATTATGACATGCACACCTCCCCCACCTCCGTATCTTTACACTGTTTGGTATGATACCTTAGAGTGTTGTACAGTATGTAGTGCTAACTCTTTGGTTGCAGGTTCAGGTTCAGGTATGTTTTAGTCTACCTGTTATTGTTCACTTTAGATGCTTATCGCTCATACCAGGCTTTATGTCTGACCCAGAGTTTTATGTCTCCTCTTATTACTCTAGGTGCTCACACGAGCAGACTAGAGACAGGTTAGCTGGTGATGTGCGAGTAGCTGATTCGGAGGCGGGCAGGAGGCTTCCACGTATTATATATATATATACACATTCTCCCTATGTCGTTGGTGGTCGCTACTTGGGAATTAGTAGTGTACCTCATTTATCTTACTTTTGCTTTGAGACAGTTTGGAAGTTGTAATAAGTTGTATTCTGAATTTCCGCTGCTATGATGTTTAGTTCTGATTTTCAGCTTATGCACTGTCTCTCCTGTTTTATGTCAAGTATGTTATTATTATATTTTGTTCTATGCACTGTGAGACATTCTACAGGATCCTTGTGTGTTCATTTCCTTCTTCCTTTTCCTTCTGGCGACCTGTTCCGTGCTAACTGGACATGTGTACAGCGCACTTTTGGAGTAAATGTCGGTTGGTGCGGGGCGGGCCGTCACACTTGGTATCAGAGCTCTAGGTTGCGTAGTTAACCTAGGGAAAGACACTAGGGAGAGATAGTACTGTTGGATCTAGAATAACCCTAGAGGGGGGGTGAATAGGGTTTTTCACAGTTTTTAAACTGAATTGAAAAACTGACAGGATATTAAAATAATAAACAGATCACAGAATATAGCAGAAACAGAAATGCAGAAAATAAATCACACACAGATATACCCAGCTTCGGCAAAACCCTGCCTACTGCTGCATTTCTAAGGTTTCTACTAGGTGATAGAACAGATCCCGCTTACAGACACTGTAAACTCGCACTCCCTGCTCCTGTACTAACCCTACGCTCAAAACCGTAGACTGATCGATATCCCCTCGATCAGATTTTCCCGAATTACAACCCCGTAATCCGTATCCCAGAATTTTACAGACTCTGAAACTGACAGTCAACACCCTGACTGATTCACTCTAGATTTTACAGACCTAGAACTGATTGATCGATTTTACAACTCAAATTCAAAAGTAGAACAATTAAAAACAAAACAAATTAAACAAGAAAACCCTTGGGAGTTAAATTAAAAAAAGGTCATCCCCTTTATTCTCTTGTCTCAAAAACTGGCCGGCCCACTTTCATTTGAGTGCACCCGTATACTTTGTTTCCTTTGGAAAAATAAATGGCGGCCGACTTTGGGAAGCTAGGGTTTTCTGAAATGAACCCCCAAATCGATTTCGATGCTTGATTGAATGATGTTCTCTGGTTGCTTTGATTCTCCTCGTTCCTTGCTCGATGATTTTGGGCTTTCAGACGATCGAAACACTTGAGAATAAAAAGTAAGTTATCTGAAAATTCTTGCTTTGAATTTCTTGAATTGATTTTGTGGGTTTCTGTTTCGATGATTTCCTCTCTGCCAATGATGAATCAGTGATAAATAGGATTATATAATCCGTAATTTGCTCTCTGATTTCAATTAAGTGATTCGATCTGAAATTGCGATGCTTTCCCTTTTTGTTTTCTTCAATTTTCTTGATTGCAATGGATTTGCTTGGCTTAAATGGCTGGCGTGTATTCATGAATTCTGGAAAAAAGTTCTTGCCTTTTCTGAAATTGTCCCATTCGATTTTTGCCTTGATTGTTGAAATTTGAATTTACAGATGGTTGCCAAGATTGATTTTAATCTGCGCCATATATGATTTTCTGCACAATAAAATCTCTTGCCATATATATATATCAGTGTGATTTCCTTGTTTGTCTTGAGTAATATATGCTCTGCCATAATTCTCTGATTGTTTCAAAAACTGGAAACAATAGATTTGCCCAAACAAAAAAGTTGTGATTTCTGGAAAACTTAAACACTTGCCATGTATGATTTTCTGCAAATTAAACTCTTTCCAAAAATCATTTATGCCACTGTATACTTGGAAAAATACTGAATGATTTATGTCCTGATATAATCCATTCTTGTATGATTTCTTGCACCACAATTCTCACTCAGTTGCACCATTATTCATATATAAGAAAACATGAATTTCTTAAAAAAAAACTGCTTTATTGTTTGTTTGATGTGCACTTGAGATTTGGTGCACCCATGATGAGTAACTTGTTCTTTCCTGAACTATTTGAACTTGAATGATGTACTCGGACATGAATCATACTTGCACCATTATATATGCAAACTTGTACATATATACATGATCATATGCTAGCTGTAACATGAACTCCCTTCTTACCTGAGTTACCTATTGGATGTACTTGCTGTCTTTGCACTGTCACTTGATTGCTGCACATTTCAGTTGTCTTGCATGCTCGACTTCTTTGAATTCTGGTATGTTTGTTGGTCTGAATCTCATGTTCATTTACATTTGTTTCTCGACTATTGCTGTACTATACATGATGATCAATCCATGCTGCTTTGATATTACAGTTTGTACACATGCACATCCACCACATTTGTGTTGATTACTTTTTGAAAGAGATTTGAACTTCCTGCTACTTTGATTTAGCATAACTACATTGAGCTCGACCATGATTCACCTCATGTACACGACGGCTGCACCTTACACTTGCACCACTATGCTGCTTGAGATTGACTTGTGCCATGTTTCATTGTTGTGTATAAATGGTCCGAGCCTTGCCAATTGTTGTTGCTCCATCATGAACTTATTTGTTGTCTCGAGCATGCATGAAATATGCTCAAACCTTTTATGATTTGTGTACATACTTGCTGAACCGATTTCTCCCTTCATGCTGCCATTGTGATCCCTTGTTTTCTTTGCTGCATGTCCACATTAGTTTGTGCACCCCTTACGATCTTGACATGCATATACACCAAAGAGTTGCGTTGCTTGCCTTTTGCACATACACAAATAAAAGCTGCACCATATGACTTGCATCATCACCTTGCTGAGTCATTTGTCTTTGACCATTTGAGAAGTGCTCCATGTATATGCCACAGCTGTTTTGCCATGCATTCTTGTATCACCACTGCATTGCTTGTGCATGTCCCACTGTATTGAGCATGTTTGAAAAAAAAAACTCCTTGCATTTGTGCTACCATGTTTGACCATTCTATGCTGTGTTGACATGCTTGGTTTCACTGTTTTGCACCTGAAATATGAGCATACCATCTCTTGTGCTCGACCATTTTGAATTTTAATGTTTGACATTTTGTTTTTAAGATATATCAGCAGACTAGTCACACTATGTTGAGGCTGATCAAAAATCAGCAAACTAGTGTGATTATGTCGAGGCTGATCAATTCAGATCGAGTCAGAAAAATGATGAGAAACACACCGAAATTCTGAGGCAAATAAAATTTTAAAAATAAAATTTATATTTGCATGAATTCTGTTTTATTTCTATTGCAGTGTACTGTGTGTGTGTTTCTGTGAATGACAGGTATGAAGACGATGACTGGACTGGCAGTGACTGGACAGACTGAAGACTGAAGATAACACTGTGCAATTTGTATATGTATATGAGTCTGTAAAAAAAAAGGTGTAGTGAAGAGCTGATATGAAATTCAGTGATGTACAAATAGTGGAGTTATTAATTTTGTACTGTATGGAATGTTGAAATAAAATATTATATTTAAATAAAATACTGTTGAATATTTGAATTCGTGTACAGTCGTATTCTATTTAAATATAAATATTATATTTCTGTCTGTGATGTGATATAACAATACAAAAACAAACACATTTATAATAATATATATTTGGTTGTTATCATCAAACAAAAAATCATATAATTGTGTATACAACTGCGTTATATACAACAATCTCCCCCTTTTGATGATGACAAACAAATATGGAGATTTTGAATCAGATAAATGTGTTTAACCGTGAAGAACTGAACTCCCCCTATCTGAATGCTCCCCCTGCAACTAAACTCCCCCTATAACTGTGCATGAGTGAAAAGAAAGAAAATTGAACGATTTTTCAAAATTTAAAAATTTATAAATTATTCACTCATAAATCCAAATCTCAACCCATTATACCAACTCCCCCTATAACTGTGCATGAGTGAAAAGAAAGAAAATTGAACGATTTTTCAAAATTTAAAAATTTATAAATTATTCACTCATAAATCAAAATCTCAACCCATTCTCCCCCTTTTGTTATCATCAAAAAGAATCAGAGTTTAAAATACAGATGAAAAATGACTAAAAATTTAGTTTCAGCATAAGAGGAAGAATAATTATCATAAATCTCAATTAGTCAAACAAAAATCATAATATTCTGAAAACAGGTGGAATATTTCACATTGTAGAGAATGACGGATTTACGATGAATTTTATATAAATGGAGAGAGTTTTGTAAAACAAATCATTTCCAATTATTTTCATAAGAATTTTATAAAAAATGAACTCAAAAAAAAATGACAGATTTGGACTATAATTAATAATTCAACTTAAGTGAGAAAATTGAATAATCTCAAATCCCAATACCTATCAATCAACAAATCATAATACGTCATAAAATTTCAACATATTTCATAGAATAGAAGATGGATTGATAGGCTGGATTTTATACTCAGAGGAGAATTTCAAAATTTATTTCTATTTTTAGCACTTTATTTCCTTTTTATTTAAGAGCACACTGACCACGCATAACCAGAGCTTGGATTTTTAAATGGAATCAGTCGCAGCTTAAATTATAAGACGTATCATAACCATGCATAACCAGAGCTTGGATTTTTAAATGAGGTTAGAGACACTCTTATATATTAATTATATTTTTATCATTTTCAGCTTTAAAAAAAAACTCCTCGGTATATGAAACCAATATGGATGATAGAAATGTGGTAGGCACAGAAAAGGACTGTGAAATAAATTTCTAAATTAATTATATTATGAAATAAGCTCGACTGTACTGGGATTATTGAAAATTTTCAATTATCACTAATTCTGAATAATATAGTCCTATTTCTATCACAAATAATTTTCATTGTTTTAAAAACAAGATGATTTTAAAAAAAATAAACTCTCCACATTAATATAAAATCATGATGGATGGCAGACGGGTGATAGAAAAAGGAGATGGTCGTGAATATTTGCCAGTTCAAAGATATTATAATTAATATTCAATCATCATGAAAATCCAAATAAAATCTCCTCTCGTTGTGAAATATATTGCAGTCATAATTCATCACAATTTCAAATTCTGATATATTTTGATGAATTATAAATACAGAATAATTTGGATATTGATTTCAATTTCTGAATGAATAATTAATAAATAATTCTAAAATTGAAAATCAAATACTAGAGAAATATGTTGATCTATACACGACAAGAGGGAAAAATGTGTACAAGACAAAAAAAATGTGGATTTATACATGGTGAAGATTTGAATCTAAGTACAGATGGGTGAGACAAAAATAAGTGCTTCTGATACCACTTGGTGTCTCTATTTACGAGGAATTTTAACATGATACTGAACAAGAATGTCATAGACAAAAGAATTATTAAGTACCAAGCCCAAACAGATGAGATAATAGATTATGCACATGTATCAGAGCAGCAAGCATGTGATTCCAGAACAAACATTCTTCAAAACAGTATCAGATCAACACAGAACATAGTTTCAAACCATACTTGTCAAGATGATGTTTCTGAAGGTCACAAAAGCAATATATTCCATGATCCATGATTATAAAATTTAGTTTATTTTAAATCATTTGAAGAAATGTGAATATATCAGGATTTAATGAATCAACCACACAATATTATATTTCAGATTCAAGAAATGTGTGCGATTCAATAAATCAATAATTTCAAATGATTTTAAACAAACATATATTAAAATCAAATAACCATGAAATAATAGAGAATTTTAAGACCATATTTTCAAAGAAATTTTCACAAGTATTTCTGACAAACCCATAGAAAAAAAAATCAGATCATTTACATCAGGTTTGATAGATATTCATGATCCAAAATAATTTATTTGAAATCACTTGAATCAATGTCAAGTTTTGAAATATAATGAATCAGTCACACAAGGTTGATAATTTCAAATTTAGGAGGTGTGTGATTATTCAAAATATTAATAATTTCAGATGATTTCAAACAAACAAATTCTAACCATGATGATCATGAATTACAATGATTTTCAAGATGTATCACTGAGATTCTAGACAATTTAAAATTTCCAAGCCAATCTGAAAAATAATGAAAATATCACTACTGATAAATAATAGAGTGCTGTAATGAGTGTAATATTTCAAGCTTTTCTAAAATGAATTAGAAGAATCTCAAAACAGCAACGATGTGTGAATTTCCATTAAACTTTCAGATCTTCAAAAATTTAGAATTCAAATTAACAGTGTTCAAGATATGACAAGAATTCATCAACACTGTTATGAATTCAGAAATCAGAAATCAGAAAAATAAACCTCGAAACAATTGCAGATATTTACAAGATTAAATTCAGGATATGAGAATGATTAACACACGATGATTATATACAAATAAAGCATATTTCCAGAAAGATTATGAATTCTGCAACTGGAAGTTTAAGAAGTACAGACAAAGAAGAATATGGCAGTGTCAAATCAAAAAACAAAAAACAGAAGGAGATAGAGAAAGGAATAACAACAGAAAATAAAAACAAACAAAAAGAATATACAAAGGTGAGTTTAGAGATCATACCAGAATCCAATGTAAAGCAGAATCTCTAACTCAACAGATGTGGCTAAGGAACTGTGAATGATTCTGTGATATGTAGCAGTTTTGAATCCAGTTTTTCTTTAGCTATGCAGTTCCTCAGCCTCCTTTGGTACCTAACTGTTAAGAGAATTGAGTGGTCTAACGGAAGTAGTAAAACCACTCACAGTTTTGTTCACATCTTTTGGTACCCAAATCTGTTTATATAACAAACCATTTGAATTAACTTTCGTACCCTTAGGAACCCAAATCGATTTGAATTTAACAAAACCCGTTTTATTTTCATTTGAGATCCAAGAAGGTTTAAATGGTTTGTTATAAAACAAACCCTCATCTCGATTGTGATTTACAAATCCTTTGAAGTTTTCAGAGTTAAAATTTTCAAAACAAACATTTCTAAAGTGATTTGAGGGATTTTTAAAATCACAAGAATTTTGATTTCTAAAAACATCATTTTTCCCGAATCCAAGTCCAGATTTATTTCCACGATAAACTTGGTTTTGTAACAGCATATTCAACGATTTTTCCCCATTAGAAAATTTATCCAATGTTGATTCTAATCGTTGAATTTTGGATTTCAGATCGCTATTTTCTTTTAATAAATTTGAGCAATTATTTATAGCGATCATCTGTTCAGCATTGGTCTGTTTCAAAACCAAATTCTCATTTTCTAACGATCTAATTTTGGCTTGGGATTCGGAAATTTCAAGTTCAAATTGTTTTTGCTTTTCCGACTCAAACTTCTTGGATTTTTCAATCTCATTTTCAAGTTCTTTCAAAATCAAACCACTTTTCACCAAATTTTCATTTTCAGCAATTTCAAATTTGGAATATATATCAGTCTTAAAAATTTCAAATTCCTCTTGTAAAAAGTTATTCAAACTTGATAACTCAATCTTGTTCTCTTTTAGGATCAGAATTTCCTTTTCAAACTTTTGGATATTTTTATTGAGATGAACAAGATTGGTTTTCAATTTCAAACAATTTTTGCAATCTGAATTTGAAGAATTTTTAAAATGTTCAAGTTGTGATTCCAAATAATCAATTTTGCTGATCAACTCAGAATTCCTAGATTTCAGAGACTTATTTTTCAGTTGGAGTTTATCAACAGATTTTGTTAAATCAAGACACATGTAAACCAGATCTTCATATGAGAAATTTTCTGTTTCAGCACTTGTTGATTCTCCATCATCTGTTCCATCTGAAGTTTCGTCTGCATGGCTTGTTAAGCACAGATCTGAAGCTGAGTTGTCGTTCTGGGGTTTAGAGCAGTCGTCAGACTTTCCATACAACGTACTGAGAGTTTTCCAAATATCCTGCGCAGTTAAACAATGAGAGATAAATATTAATTGATCATTACCAAGAAAAGAATAAATAATATGCATAACACGACCATTAAAAGCTTTATTCCTCTTATCTAACATATCTCCCGAATTTTCAATAATATTCCAATATTCTAAATTAACAGATTTTAAATAGGATTCCATTTCTGATTTCCAAATTAAAAAATCTGTACCATCGAAAAT
Source organism: Allium sativum (assembly GCA_030737875.1). Lineage (NCBI taxonomy): Eukaryota > Viridiplantae > Streptophyta > Magnoliopsida > Asparagales > Amaryllidaceae > Allium > Allium sativum. Next base: position 472,490,597 of record CM060909.1, read on the forward strand.
ATTTGGAATGTGACTGGACTGACTCTCAACGATCTGACAACAAGGATTACCCATTACTCTAGAGTTAAACAAAAAAACCTCGCTCTGATACCACTGTTGGATCTAGAATAACCCTAGAGGGGGGGTGAATAGGGTTTTTCACAGTTTTTAAACTGAATTGAAAAACTGACAGGATATTAAAATAATAAACAGATCACAGAATATAGCAGAAACAGAAATGCAGAAAATAAATCACACACAGATATACCCAGCTTCGGCAAAACCCTGCCTACTGCTGCATTTCTAAGGTTTCTACTAGGTGATAGAACAGATCCCGCTTACAGACACTGTAAACTCGCACTCCCTGCTCCTGTACTAACCCTACGCTCAAAACCGTAGACTGATCGATATCCCCTCGATCAGATTTTCCCGAATTACAACCCCGTAATCCGTATCCCAGAATTTTACAGACTCTGAAACTGACAGTCAACACCCTGACTGATTCACTCTAGATTTTACAGACCTAGAACTGATTGATCGATTTTACAACTCAAATTCAAAAGTAGAACAATTAAAAACAAAACAAATTAAACAAGAAAACCCTTGGGAGTTAAATTAAAAAAAGGTCATCCCCTTTATTCTCTTGTCTCAAAAACTGGCCGGCCCACTTTCATTTGAGTGCACCCGTATACTTTGTTTCCTTTGGAAAAATAAATGGCGGCCGACTTTGGGAAGCTAGGGTTTTCTGAAATGAACCCCCAAATCGATTTCGATGCTTGATTGAATGATGTTCTCTGGTTGCTTTGATTCTCCTCGTTCCTTGCTCGATGATTTTGGGCTTTCAGACGATCGAAACACTTGAGAATAAAAAGTAAGTTATCTGAAAATTCTTGCTTTGAATTTCTTGAATTGATTTTGTGGGTTTCTGTTTCGATGATTTCCTCTCTGCCAATGATGAATCAGTGATAAATAGGATTATATAATCCGTAATTTGCTCTCTGATTTCAATTAAGTGATTCGATCTGAAATTGCGATGCTTTCCCTTTTTGTTTTCTTCAATTTTCTTGATTGCAATGGATTTGCTTGGCTTAAATGGCTGGCGTGTATTCATGAATTCTGGAAAAAAGTTCTTGCCTTTTCTGAAATTGTCCCATTCGATTTTTGCCTTGATTGTTGAAATTTGAATTTACAGATGGTTGCCAAGATTGATTTTAATCTGCGCCATATATGATTTTCTGCACAATAAAATCTCTTGCCATATATATATATCAGTGTGATTTCCTTGTTTGTCTTGAGTAATATATGCTCTGCCATAATTCTCTGATTGTTTCAAAAACTGGAAACAATAGATTTGCCCAAACAAAAAAGTTGTGATTTCTGGAAAACTTAAACACTTGCCATGTATGATTTTCTGCAAATTAAACTCTTTCCAAAAATCATTTATGCCACTGTATACTTGGAAAAATACTGAATGATTTATGTCCTGATATAATCCATTCTTGTATGATTTCTTGCACCACAATTCTCACTCAGTTGCACCATTATTCATATATAAGAAAACATGAATTTCTTAAAAAAAACTGCTTTATTGTTTGTTTGATGTGCACTTGAGATTTGGTGCACCCATGATGAGTAACTTGTTCTTTCCTGAACTATTTGAACTTGAATGATGTACTCGGACATGAATCATACTTGCACCATTATATATGCAAACTTGTACATATATACATGATCATATGCTAGCTGTAACATGAACTCCCTTCTTACCTGAGTTACCTATTGGCTGTACTTGCTGTCTTTGCACTATCACTTGATTGCTGCACATTTCAGTTGTCTTGCATGCTCGACTTCTTTGAATTCTGGTATGTTTGTTGGTCTGAATCTCATGTTCATTTACATTTGTTTCTCGACTATTGCTGTACTATACATGATGATCAATCCATGCTGCTTTGATATTACAGTTTGTACACATGCACATCCACCACATTTGTGTTGATTACTTTTTGAAAGAGATTTGAACTTCCTGCTACTTTGATTTAGCATAACTACATTGAGCTCGACCATGATTCACCTCATGTACACGACGGCTGCACCTTACACTTGCACCACTATGCTGCTTGAGATTGACTTGTGCCATGTTTCATTGTTGTGTATAAATGGTCCGAGCTTTGCCAATTGCTGTTGCTCCATCATGAACTTATTTGTTGTCTCGAGCATGCATGAAATATGCTCAAACCTTTTATGATTTGTGTACATACTTGCTGAACCGATTTCTCCCTTCATGCTGCCATTGTGATCCCTTGTTTTCTTTGCTGCATGTCCACATTAGTTTGTGCACCCTTTACGATCTTGACATGCATATACACCAAAGAGTTGCGTTGCTTGCCTTTTGCACATACACAAATAAAAGCTGCACCATATGACTTGCATCATCACCTTGCTGAGTCATTTGTCTTTGACCATTTGAGAAGTGCTCCATGTATATGCCACAGCTGTTTTGCCATGCATTCTTGTATCACCACTGCATTGCTTGTGCATGTCCCACTGTATTGAGCATGTTTGAAAAAAAAAACTCCTTGCATTTGTGCTACCATGTTTGACCATTCTATGCTGTGTTGACATGCTTGGTTTCACTGTTTTGCACCTGAAATATGAGCATACCATCTCTTGTGCTCGACCATTTTGAATTTTAATGTTTGACATTTTGTTTTTAAGATATATCAGCAGACTAGTCACACTATGTTGAGGCTGATCAAAAATCAGCAAACTAGTGTGATTATGTCGAGGCTGATCAATTCAGATCGAGTCAGAAAAATGATGAGAAACACACCGAAATTCTGAGGCAAATAAAATTTTAAAAATAAAATTTATATTTGCATGAATTCTGTTTTATTTCTATTGCAGTGTACTGTGTGTGTGTTTCTGTGAATGACAGGTATGAAGACGATGACTGGACTGGCAGTGACTGGACAGACTGAAGACTGAAGATAACACTGTGCAATTTGTATATGTATATGAGTCTGTAAAAAAAAGGTGTAGTGAAGAGCTGATATGAAATTCAGTGATGTACAAATAGTGGAGTTATTAATTTTGTACTGTATGGAATGTTGAAATAAAATATTATATTTAAATAAAATACTGTTGAATATTTGAATTCGTGTACAGTCGTATTCTATTTAAATATAAATATTATATTTCTGTCTGTGATGTGATATAACAATACAAAAACAAACACATTTATAATAATATATATTTGGTTGTTATCATCAAACAAAAAATCATATAATTGTGTATACAACTGCGTTATATACAACAAGTACGTATATGAGAGCGCGTATTTGTGATTACTTTGGTTTTCAAAAGCTATGTATGTATATACTATTAGTAGTATAAAGATGAAGTCGCACTGCACTAGCACCATTATGGGGTCGTTAATCGTTTCCCTTTTTCAGATTAACGATGAGCCGAGACACGAGAGGTGCTGGTAGGGGGACCAACCAGGGGAATGCCGCTGACATGAGGGCTATGTTTACTAACCTCATGAGAGACATGCTTAGAGAAGTGCAAGGGGCAATTCCCAATCCCGGAGTTGGTGTTGGCCCAGTAGTGCAGGCGCCTAGGGTCGATTTCGCCAAGTTGTGCAAAGATTACATTAATCTTGGTGGGAAGCCGTTCCACGGAACGGAGTCGGCCACGGATGTTCAGGACTGGATGAATAGCTGGGACCGTATCTTTGATGACTTGGGTCCTGAGGATGCGATGAAGAGAAGGCTAGCGTCTCGTCAGCTGCAAGGGTGAGCGATGAATTGGTGGAATGCCATTAGAACAGCTACTCCAGAGGACCAAGTTACTTGGGATCAGTTCAAGGCTCGCTTTAGCAAGAAGTTTATCCCAGCTGCCCAAAAATCGGTGTTGTTTAAGAGGTTCTTGGAACTCAAGCAGAATGGAAGGGCAGTTTCTGACTATATTGCTGAGTTCGACACTTTGTCGAAGTATGGACTGTCTCTTATCGATACTCCTGAGAAGAAGAATGAGAAGTTCATTACTGGTCTGGATGGGTACTTGGGAGAGAGGCTCATTAACCACATCGATGAGACTTTTGAATCGATCGTGGGGAAAGCTTTGAGGTCAGAGAGTCTTTACCCTAAGTCAAAGACTGAGGCTGCATCTGCAGAAGGGCCAAAGCCGCAAGCAGGCGGTGGAGGCAAGAATAATTCTCAGAATAAGAGGAAGCAGGACCAATCAAAAGGTGGCCAGAAAAAGAGCAAGAAGGATGTTGAGTGCTTCAGCTGTGGAAAGAAAGGCCATTATGCTAAGGAATGTCGGGCCAAGCCAGCGGAAAGGAAGTGCTACAACTGTGGTCAAGTGGGACATCAGAAAGATAAGTGTCCGCAACCTCTTAAGGAGAAGCAGATTGTGAAAGCATATGCTATTGATGTTGTTCCTTCTTCGTCGAATGCCCCAACTGCGGCGAAGAAAGGAAAGAATGTTGTTATTCAAGGTATGCTTTCTATTTATGATATACCAGTTCGAGTTTTGTTTGATACTGGGGCTTCCCGTTCCTTCATATCTAGTGACCTGGTAGATAGGTTGGGACTGGAACCCGAGATAGTCGATAGACCATTGATAGTGACGAACCCGATTGGTGGTTCGACTAGCCTTAGTATGATTTGCAGGAATTTGGTCTTATCGAGTCATGGATGTATGTTTGTATGTGATTGCTTTGTTTTGGGCTTTACTGGGTATGGCATTATATTGGGAGTCGATTGGCTCCAAAGATACGGGGTGGTGGTAGACTGTGAGGGCTTTTTGGTGACAGTGAGGGCGGATGATGGGCGGAGGGTAGTGTTTGGTAGCCTACCCAGTGATGGGGTTATGGCTAGTTTTGTAAATTCCCTCGACATCCCGCAGGATGAGTTGTCAGATGTGCCCGTGGTTGGCCAGTATCCGGACGTCTTCGAGGAGGTGACCGGGCTTCCACCACACCGAGAGATTGAGTTCCGTATTGATTTAGTGAAAGATGCCAGACCTATAGTGATGCCACTTCGTCGTATGGCACCAAGGGAGCAGCGAGAGCTCGGGGTGCAAGTCAGCAATCTTTTGAAGAAGGGATTTATTAGAAGGAGTGTCTCCGAGTGGGGAGCACCAGTTGTGTTTGCCACTAAGGCAGATGGTTCCCTTCGTTTGTGTGTGGACTATCGCGAGTTGAATAAGGTGACGAGGAAGAATAAGTATCCTCTACCTCGGATAGATGATTTGTTTGATCAGCTGGAAGGAGCTAGAGTGTTCTCCCAGCTGGACCTCGCGACAGGATTTCATCAGCTTCGAGTAGCAGATGAGAGTGTTCCAAAAACGACATTTAGGACGCCGTCGGGATTTTATGAGTGGTTGGTTATGCCATTTGGGTTGACCAACGCACCAGCCTACTTTGTGGATCTTATGAATCGAGTATTCAGAGATCAGTTGAATAAGTTTGTTCTTGTGTTCGTGGATGATATCCTTGTTTACTCAAGGACAGAGGAAGAACACAAGGGACACTTGAGGATAGTGATGGAGGTGTTAAGGAAACACCAATTGAAAGCGAAATTCTCTAAATGTCATTTTTGGAGAAGGGAAGTGAGATTCTTGGGTCATGTTGTTTCAGAGAGTGGTATTGCCGTGGACCCTGCGAAGGTGGCTACGGTACAGGATTGGCCTACACCCAAGAATGCGACAGATGTAAGAAGTTTCTTGGGATTAGCTGGGTATTATCGTAAGTTTATCCAGGACTTCTCCAAGATAGCAGCACCGTTGACTCAATTGACTAAGAAGAATCAGTCCTTCGTCTGGGACGGAGTGTGTGAGGATGCCTTCAAGAGTCTAAAAGAGAGGTTGACGCGTGCGCCAGTGTTAGTCATTCCTAAAGGGAATGAAGAGATGATGGTATACACAGATGCTTGTGGTACCGGACTGGGTGCAGTATTGATGCAAGGAGGTAGGGTTGTAGCTTATGCTAGTCGACAGTTATAAGTAGCAAAATAAAAATGTGATTTTTATAGTGATGGATAAAAAGGCGAAATCTTTATATAGAGAATAGCGTGATAAAAATAGAATTTTTATCTATATAGTAGCGGTGTAAAAATAGAATTTTTATCCATATAGCGTGATTATAAAAATGGGATTTTTATATATTGAATAGCGAAGTAAAATTTTGATTTTTATATATTGAATAGCGAAGTAAAAATTTGATTTTTATATATTGAATAGCGAAGTAAAAGTAGGATTTTTTATATATTGAAGAGCGAAGTGAAAAATCGATTTTTATATATGGAATAGCGAAGTAAAAATTCGATTTTTACATATGTAGTGAATACGGGCAACGAAAGTGTAACACCCCGAATTTTAGTTAATGCTAAAATTCACTAATTACAGAATAAATAATCTCAGATGTGAGGATTGGGGGAAACGGGCTGCGTCATTACGTTCGTCTCGGAAAAATTCGCGAAATAGAGTCCGAGTTTTCGAGAATCGGAGTCCGTATGGCCCGGTTATGGCCCAAAGAAGTTTTCAGAAAATTCAAAGTTAGAAACAGATTTAAAATTCAGTTCTAAAACAAGTTTGGAGCCAAAAGCGTAAAGGGCGGGAAAGTTCCCGCCTAGCCCCGTGTCGACAGGGGTGTCGACAGGCATGTCGACAGGGGTGTCGACAGCCCTGTCGACAGGGGTGTCGACACAGGGTGTCGGCCCTGTTGATCTGGGTGCACCAGATCTGGTTTTTGGGTTAGTCTTGGGCTGTGTTCTAGAGATTTCTGAGATCTAAGGGTCCTAATCTAATCTAGGGTTAATCTAAGGGCCTAAAACACTCACCTAATCTATAAATACACCCTAAACCTACCCTAATCCATACTAAAAATAGAATTGAGGGCTACATGCCGCCAAATTAAAACTTAGAAGGAGCCTCCACTAATTTATGAAGGAAGTTGCAAGCTAATCAACCTCTAATCATCATCTTCTTCATATTTAGCAACTAGTTCTACTTCATAAGTTTGCTAATCTTGGTTTTGGTGAGTTTCTATCACTTTAACATCAATTGCTAAAGTAAGTAGATTGGGTGTAATGAGACTTATGGTCTTGAATGCGGATTAGTGAGTTTGAATCATTTGTAATGATATGCTACTCTATGTTTTCCTATGTTTATGCATATTTAATAAGTGGGTTTATGCATGTTTAATAAGTTGGTTTATGCATGTTTAACAAGTGGGTTTATGCATGTTTAATAAGTGGGTTTATGCATATTTAATAAGTGGGTTTATGCATGTTTAACAAGTGAGTTATGCAAGTTCCTATGCAAGTTATGTATATGCTTAAATGCAAGTTTAACATGATATGCAAGTTATGCATGCTTATGCAAGTATGAGAATGCTTATGCAAGTTATGTATATGCTTAAATGCAAGTTTAACATGATATGCAAGTTATGCATGCTTATGCAAGTATGAGAATGCTTATGCAAGTTATGTGTATGCTTAAATGCATGTTTAACATGTTATGCAAGACATGTGTATGATAATATGCAAGTTTGGGTTAAATGTAGTTGGGTTAATATATGCTCATATATGCAAGTTGACATCCTCTTAACCCATGACAAAGTTATATGCTAAGATTTGGTTAAACCCATGATATTTGTGATGGATCTTCCCTTTATTATGTCATGAAATGAGAACGATTTACGTGGGGAACGATGGGGTTAATAAATATGTTAATAAAAGTGTGATTGGGTATGATTAAGCATACCATGAAAATAAATTAACATAAGTGGGAATTTACCTATTGAGTTAGGTCTAACCCATGGGAATTTACCTATTGAGTTAGGTCTACCCATGTTATGAAAAATGTGTAATTAATTAGGGATAATTAATTATGGGGGTGATTAATTAGGTGTAATTAATCAACTAAGACACGAGGTTGGACCCTTTTGTAGCGGAAGTCTGCCCGGAACCGACCGGCCATCCAGCGGCTACAAATGATTGGCCCAATGTGAGAGGTCTTAGTCATAAATTAAATACGTGATTAAAGTAAAGACACGAGGTTAGGCCCTTTTTATGACAGAAGTCTGCCCGGAACCAACCGGCATATCCAGCAGTCATAAAAAGATGGTCTAATGTGAGAGGTCTTTATGAGGTCATGATCTTAATTAATTAATTAAGAAACACTTAACCATATTAGCATGTAGTGGGACATGAGGGGTTAAGTGGGTGCCTTGGGTGGCATGTGGAAATCTAGTGGTTGCCTTGGGTGGCAATAGAAAATACGATTAGAATACTTAACCAAAGTGGAAACATGTAATTAAACATGATTAAAGGGTTAAGTGGGATGCACTAGAAAAAGGGACAAACTTAGGCGGGTAGCTTGTGGGGGCCCATTTCAACCAGTAACCCATATGTATCTTATTGGGCTCGACCCATGTCGAGGACGGGACACGCGTACTGGGCTTGACTATAAGAGACCAAAACGGGTTAGCGGTGGCAACGCAAGTCCAACGGGTTTCATATGCGTGTGTGGACCCGGGCTGGTAGGTAAGACGTTGTTGCATCGTGTAGATATAAGCCGTGCACCGTTAATTATATCGGGTTGCCACTTTGGGGAGTGATACACCCCACTGTGGGGCCGGCACGGGTATCTACGGTAGGGAGCCGATCGCTTGGGAGTGGTGGTACACCTAGTGGAGATAGGGGCAGACGGCACCTATGTAGTCAGCTAGGGGTACACGAAACTACTGGGTAAATTTTCTAAGTCCTTGGGAGGGATCAACCTTTAAGTAGGAATGACTGGTGTGGTGCAGTGTAGTAATTATCCTTGGGTGGGTAAATGCGTCTTTACAGTTATCTTAGTCTACCAAGCTGCTTAGTGTAGCCATTCATCCCCAGACATTACCGTATGTCAAGTTTATGTCTTCTCTGGTTACTTTAATGATTGTATTGTTAAAGTTATAGGACTCGCTCAGACTTATGTCTGACCCCGTTGTTTTTATCTTTTTCCCAACCCTCAGGTTCTCAGAGTGGGCCCAGCACGAGTGGGCTTTGATCAGGCTGCTTTTATTACTCTCTTGGAGCTTGGACCCTAGATGTAGAGCTCAGCTTACCCTTTTCTTTTATGGCTATCAGTTCATGTATTGGGATTATGTACTTTTATTTAGCAGGATGGATATTTGTACTTGACTTCTATTATGGTTTTGTGATGTAACCAGACATGTTTTATTTTCCGCTGCAATTGAAATGATGTTTTAAATTTTCAAGTATTACTTACATCTGTCTTGCTGTAATTTCTCTGTTCTATATTCACTCAAAATACTCCACCGATGTTATGGCATTCCCTTAGAGAGTGACCATAGCGGGCGTGGGGGGTTACACGTGGTATCAGAGCAAAGGTTACCGGAACAGATAAAATTTTTAGAAAACTATTTTTCTAAAAAAAAAAACATTTTTGGAAGAGATATTTTCAAAAACACGTCTTTAAGAGAAAAGTTTTTGAAAGAAAAGCATAATCCCCAATAGCCATATCTTTATCTTTCGAATTCTCCGTTTTGAATCTTTCCTTTTTCGTTTCAGCATGGCTGAGGATCTTAACTTTCCGGAGGGTGTGACAATACCAGTATGGTATAGGAGATTGATGGAGGCTAGGGCCAACACTGCGGGTCCAGCAAATGTTCCTCCACCAACCGTAGCACCCGATCTTCCTCCTCCCCCTCCTCCTCGCACGGATACTTTTGCTAAGACTTGCAAGGAATTCAAAGCTATGGGAGGGAAACCTTTTCAAGGATCTGAAACTTTTGTGGAGGCTAGAGATTGGCTTAAGGAGGTGGAAGAGTTGATAGATATCTTTGAGATGGAAGAAGGAAAGAAAGTCAAGTTGGCTACTTGGTTAATGAAGGGATAGGCCTCATTCTGGTGGGAGGTCACTAATGGGGAACGCCCCGTTGACTCTTGGGCGGATTTTAGGCAAAGATTTGTGGCAAAGTTTCTCTCAAGGGCGGAGGAAAACTTGTATATGGAAAGATTCTTGACTCTAAAGCAAGGAAATCTCTCAGTGAAGGAATATGTCAACAAGTTTAATCAATTGGCAAGGTTTGGCCTAGACATGGTGAATACACCGGAGAAGAAGGCTTTGAGGTTCGTGAAAGGCTTGAATGAACCGATGCATGGTTTGGCTATGACTCATATCCCTATGGGGGCCACTTTTGAGAAGCTAGTTGACATGGCACTCATGCATGAAGAAGAGAAGGGTCCCAATGCTAATAAGGCACCCGAGAAGAAGGGAGATCAAAAGAAACCTCAGCAACAACAGCAAAACAAAGGTGGGAAAGGCAACGGTGGCAAGGGCAAGAAGAAGTGTTTCAATTGTGGGACACCTGGCCATCTAAGCAAGGATTGTCGCAAGAAGAAGAAGACTGGCTGTTTCCACTGTGGCGAAGCGGGGCATCTAGTGAAGGATTGCCCTAAGAAGGGGCAAAGGACGGGATCTACCTCAGGAGGACAGGTGCAAGCTCTTATGGCACCGAGTCAGGCTAGGGGGCAAGTACAGGCTCTCGCGGTTCCACCGATTCAGGAAAGAGGTAGAACTATCTCCGTTGAAAGTCTGGTTTTTCTATTTGATCATCCTGTCCGTACATTGTTTGATTCAGGCGCATCGCATTCGTTTATCTCATCATCATTAGTTGAGTCACTGCACTTAGACACCAGTCTGGTAGATGATCCCTTGGTTGTTTCAAACCCAATTGGGGGCTCCACTTATTTGTCCATGATATGTTTGGGTTTGAAGATTTCTATACTTAGCATTGAGTTTAGATGTGATGCTTTTGTTTTGGGCTTCACGGGCTATGGGTTGATTTTGGGCATGGACTGGTTATCCAGTAATGGTGCCGTTCTTGATTGCGAAAGGAGAGTTGTTAGGCTCATGACCCGTTTGGGTAACACTCTCGAGATTTCTTGTAATCCCATGGATTCTGTTATGCTAAGTTATCTTGAATCGCTTGACGCTTCGGTCGAGAGTTTGCAATCTGTTAGAGTGGTCCGGGAATACTCGGATGTGTTTGAGGAGGTGAAGGGCTTACCTCCGAAGCGGGAGATTGACTTCCGAATATATCTGGTGGATAATGCTAAACCTGTATCTTTACCAGTGCGCCACATGGCTCCTCGTGAGAGGAGGGAACTCCATAAGCAAGTAGGGGAGTTGCTGGAGAAGGGGTTCATAAGACGAAGTATATCGGAGTGGGGTGCTCCAGTAGTTTTTGCTACAAAGGCGGATGGGTCCCTCAGACTTTGTGTAGACTATAGAGAACTCAACAAGCTCACAAAGAAGAATAGACACCCATTGCCGAGGATTGATGATCTTTTCGATCAGTTGGTTGGCGCTTCAGTATTTTCTCAATTGGACTTAGCCACGGGGTTTCATCAGTTGAGGGTGGCTGAGGATAGCATAGACAAGACTGCCTTTAGGACTCCGGATGGTTTCTATGAGTGGCTGGTGATGCCATTTGGGTTGACGAACGCCCCTGCATACTTTGTTGATTTGATGAGTAGGGTGTTCAGGGAGTTCCTTAATAAATTCGTGGTGATCTTTGTGGATGATATCTTAGTATTTTCTAAGAGTGAAGAAGAGCATGCCCTACATCTTGGGGAGGTATTGAAGACTCTTCGAGCACATAGCCTTAAGGCTAAATTCTCTAAATGTCACTTCTGGAGGAAGGAGGTGCGTTTCTTGGGGCACGTGGTCTCCAAGGAAGGGATAGCTGTGGATCCCGCGAAGGTAGTATCAATTCAGGATTGGAAGGTTCCGAAGAATGCTACCGAAGTAAGAAGTTTCTTGGGGTTGGCGGGTTATTATAGGAAGTTTATTAAAGACTTCGCGAAGATATCAGCCCCATTAACCCGCTTAACGAAGAAGAATCTTGTTTTCACATGGGACGTAGATTGTGATGATGCGTTTCGGCGGTTAAAGAGAGCTTTAACCACTGCTCCAGTTTTAGTGTTGCCAGATGGGAGCAAGCCATTTGTTGTTTATACCGATGCTTGTGGGACAGGACTTGGCGCAGTCTTAATGCAAGAGGGAAGGGTGATAGCCTATGGTGGAAGGCAGTTGAGAGTGCATGAGAAAAATTACCCTACCCATGATTTAGAATTGGTCGCTATTGTTTTTGCGCTTAAGATTTGGCGCCATTATCTTCTTGGTGAGAGATTCAAATTGTTCACTGACCACAAATCATTGAAGTACTTGTTTTCTCAGAAGGATTTGAATTTGAGACAACAAAGGTGGATGGAGTTCTTAGCATCCTATGATTTCGAGATAGCGTATACCCCTGGCAAGGGTAACGTGGTGGCGGACGCCTTGAGCAGAAAAAGGTTGTCCTTGAGTCCATTATTCGTGGAACAACGAAGCTTGGAATTTATCTCGATGTTTGATTTCAGACCTTCCATTGATTATGAACCCGGTTTGCTAGCATCCTTGGAGGTCAGACCTACTCTTCTGGGGCGGATTGGAGAAGCACAGAGGGACGACCCACAGTTGGTTGAGTTGGTGGAGAAGCTCATAAGGGGGGAGTCGTCCAGCCATTTGAGTAGGTACACCCTAGACGATAAGGGGTGCTTGCGTAGAGACGGTAGACTTTGTGTACCGCAAGACGAGGGTTTGAGGAAGGTTATTCTTGATGATGCACACCGTTCTAGGATGACCATTCATCCCGGTGGGGACAAGATGTACCAAGACATGAATAGGGTTTTCTTCTGGGCCGGTATGAAGAAAGATGTGGCCGAGTATGTCGCTCGATGCTTTGTGTGCCAACAAGTGAAGGCGGAGCAAAAGAAACCTGGTGGGTTGCTTCACCCATTGGAAGTTCCGCAATGGAAGTGGGATAGCGTCTCGATGGATTTTATTGACGGGTTACCCAGATCAAGAAAGGGTAATACGGGAATTTGGGTTGTGGTAGACAGACTTACTAAAAGCGCCCATTTCATACCTGTGAAGAGCAAGAGGACTGCTCCATGACTAGCTTCTGTATATCTTCGAGAGATAGTTCGATTGCATGGGGTACCCTCTAGCATAGTGAGTGATCGAGATCCTATCTTCACTAGCGAGTTCTGGAGAAGTTTGCAAGAAGCAGTGGGGACTCAATTGTGTCTGAGCACCGCATATCATCCTCAGACGGACGGCCAGACTGAGAGGGTGAATCGTGTTCTAGAAGACCTTTTTAGACTTTGTATCTTAGATTTTGGAGGTACATGGGAAGAGCATCTTCCATTGGTGGAGTTCGCATATAATAACAGCTTTCAGTCCAGTATTGGTATGGCTCCTTTCGAAGCTCTCTATGGAAGGCCTTGTCGATCACCTACATGTTGGTGGGAATCTACGGATAAGATCTTGCTAGGGCCTGATATGATTAGGGAGACTTCTGAGAAGATTGACTTGATTCGAAGAAGGATGAAAGCAGTGCAGGATAGGCAAAAATCTTATGCGGACAAGAGAAGGACGGATCTTGAGTTTGAAGTTGGGGACATGGTCTTTGTCAAAGTGTCTCCGTTACGAAATGTGGTTCGCTTTGGATCTGTTGGGAAGTTAGCACCAAGGTTCGTAGGGCCATTTCCCATTAAGGAAAGGATTGGACGGATGGCATATAGAGTGGAGTTACCCGACAGACTTAGTGGGGTACATGATGTATTCCATGTGTCGCATTTAAGGAAGTGCTTACACGAGACGGCAGAGGTGGTAGAGCCGAGCTTGCTTAAAGAAGTGGAAGTAGAGCGTGATGCGACTATTCGACGAGCTCCTACCCGCATCCTTGGGTCAGAGACTAGGAAATTGAGGAATCGAGAGGTTCAACTAGTCAAAGTACAATGGGGAGAAGACGAGAGCAACGCAACTTGGGAAACGGAAGCGAAGATGCGTTCATTGTACCCGTTCCTTTTTGAGGGTATGTCTTTTAACTTCTCCTTTATCGTTCGTCTAATACTTATCTTATCTTTAGTATGTCCTCTCATTTGTACCTTTGACCTTTAGATAGGGTAAACCTATGGTTGAAACATGTGTTTGAGACATGTTATGGTTGATGGATGCAAGTGGATGCAAGTGTTTGCTAGTGGTTGCTCGTGGATGCATATACACACACTCTAGGCACTAGATCGGCTCAGTCACTTCATATTGCATATTGCATAAAAAAAATTTGTGTGTAGGAAGCTATATTTATGGATGTATAATGATTGTGTTATCATATGGATGATGCATTTTGGTGAATGATTGTGCACTCAAGTAGATATTGTATGTGTCGATAGGGTTCTCTCGCATACATAATGGATGCATGGCACTATCATGGTTTGCATATGTTCATACATTAGATAGGGAACATATACACACACTTTTTGCATATGCTCATACATCATTAGAAATTGTTTTAAGGACAATGGATGCCCGTGTTTGATGGATTGAGTAGATGGTTGTTTGGATGATAGGATATGCATTCTCCTTAGCTTAGAGATTTCGGGGACGAAATCCTTTAAGGAGGGGAGAATGTAACACCCCGAATTTTAGTTAATGCTAAAATTCACTAATTACAGAATAAATAATCTCAGATGTGAGGATTGGGGGAAACGGGCTGCGTCATTGCGTTCGTCTCGGAAAAATACGCGAAATAGAGTCCGAGTTTTCGAGAATCAGAGTCCGTATGGCCCGGTTATGGCCCAAAGAAGTTTTCAGAAAATTCAAAGTTAGAAACAGATTTAAAATTCAGTTCTAAAACAAGTTTGGAGCCAAAAGCGGAAAGGGCGGGAAAGTTCCCGCCTAGCCCCGTGTCGACAGGCATGTCGACAGGGGTGTCGACAAGCATGTCGACAGGGGTGTCGACAGCCCTGTCGACAGGGGTGTCGACACAGGGTGTCGGCCCTGTTGATCTGGGTGCACCAGATCTGGTTTTTGGGTTAGTCTTGGGTTGTGTTCTAGAGATTTCCGAGATCTAAGGGTCCTAATCTAATCTAGGGTTAATCTAAGGGCCTAAAACACTCACCTAATCTATAAATACACCCTAAACCTACCCTAATCCATACTAAAAATAGAATTGAGGGCTACATGCCGCCAAATTAAAACTTAGAAGGAGCCTCCACTAATTTATGAAGGAAGTTGCAAGCTAATCAACCTCTAATCATCATCTTCTTCATATTTAGCAACTAGTTCTACTTCATAAGTTTGCTAATCTTGGTTTTGGTGAGTTTCTATCACTTTAACATCAATTGCTAAAGTAAGTAGATTGGGTGTAATGAGACTTATGGTCTTGAATGCGGATTAGTGAGTTTGAATCATTTGTAATGATATGCTACTCTATGTTTTCCTATGTTTATGCATATTTAATAAGTGGGTTTATGCATGTTTAATAAGTTGGTTTATGCATGTTTAACAAGTGGGTTTATGCATGTTTAATAAGTGGGTTTATGCATATTTAATAAGTGGGTTTATGCATGTTTAACAAGTGAGTTATGCAAGTTCCTATGCAAGTTATGTATATGCTTAAATGCAAGTTTAACATGATATGCAAGTTATGCATGCTTATGCAAGTATGAGAATGCTTATGCAAGTTATGTATATGCTTAAATGCAAGTTTAACATGATATGCAAGTTATGCATGCTTATGCAAGTATGAGAATGCTTATGCAAGTTATGTGTATGCTTAAATGCATGTTTAACATGTTATGCAAGACATGTGTATGATAATATGCAAGTTTGGGTTAAATGTAGTTGGGTTAATATATGCTCATATATGCAAGTTGACATCCTCTTAACCCATGACAAAGTTATATGCTAAGATTTGGTTAAACCCATGATATTTGTGATGGATCTTCCCTTTATTATGTCATGAAATGAGAACGATTTACGTGGGGAACGATGGGGTTAATAAATATGTTAATAAAAGTGTGATTGGGTATGATTAAGCATACCATGAAAATAAATTAACATAAGTGGGAATTTACCTATTGAGTTAGGTCTACCCCATGGGAATTTACCTATTGAGTTAGGTCTACCCATGTTATGAAAAATGTGTAATTAATTAGGGATAATTAATTATGGGGGTGATTAATTAGGTGTAATTAATCAACTAAGACACGAGGTTGGACCCTTTTGTAGCGGAAGTCTGCCCGGAACCGACCGGCCATCCAGCGGCTACAAATGATTGGCCCAATGTGAGAGGTCTTAGTCATAAATTAAATACGTGATTAAAGTAAAGACACGAGGTTAGGCCCTTTTTATGACAGAAGTCTGCCCGGAACCAACCGGCATATCCAGCAGTCATAAAAAGATGGTCTAATGTGAGAGGTCTTTATGAGGTCATGATCTTAATTAATTAATTAAGAAACACTTAACCATATTAGCATGTAGTGGGACATGAGGGGTTAAGTGGGTGCCTTGGGTGGCATGTGGAAATCTAGTGGTTGCCTTGGGTGGCAATAGAAAATACGATTAGAATACTTAACCAAAGTGGAAACATGTAATTAAACATGATTAAAGGGTTAAGTGGGATGCACTAGAAAAAGGGACAAGCTTAGGCGGGTAGCTTGTGGGGGCCCATTTCAACCAGTAACCCATATGTATCTTATTGGGCTCGACCCATGTCGAGGACGGGACACGCGTATTGGGCTTGACTATAAGAGGCCAAAACGGGTTAGCGGTGGCAACGCAAGTCCAACGGGTTTCATATGCGTGTGTGGACCCGGGCTGGTAGGTAAGACGTTGTTGCATCGTGTAGATATAAGCCGTGCACCGTTAATTATATCGGGTTGCCACTTTGGGGAGTGATACACCCCACTGTGGGGCCGGCACAGGTATCTACGGTAGGGAGTCGATCGCTTGGGAGTGGCGGTACACCTAGTGGAGATAGGGGCAGACGGCACCTATGTAGTCAGCTAGGGGTACACGAAACTACTGGGTAAATTTTCTAAGTCCTTGGGAGGGATCAACCTTTAAGTAGGAATGACTGGTGTGGTGCAGTGTAGTAATTATCCTTGGGTGGGTAAATGCGTCTTTACAGTTATCTTAGTCTACCAAGCTGCTTAGTGTAGCCATTCATCCCCAGACATTACCGTATGTCAAGTTTATGTCTTCTCTGGTTACTTTAATGATTGTATTGTTAAAGTTATAGGACTCACTCAGACTTATGTCTGACCCCGTTGTTTTTATCTTTTTCCCAACCCTCACGTTCTCAGAGTGGGCCCAGCACGAGTGGGCTTTGATCAGGCTGCTTTTATTACTCTCTTGGAGCTTGGACCCTAGATGTAGAGCTCAGCTTACCCTTTTCTTTTATGGCTATCAGTTCATGTATTGGGATTATGTACTTTTATTTAGCAGGATGGATATTTGTACTTGACTTCTATTATGGTTTTGTGATGTAACCAGACATGTTTTATTTTCCGCTGCAATTGAAATGATGTTTTAAATTTTCAAGTATTACTTACATCTGTCTTGCTGTAATTTCTCGGTTCTATATTCACTCAAAATACTCCACCGATGTTATGGCATTCCCTTAGAGAGTGACCATAGTGGGCGTGGGGGGTTACAGAAAGTGAAGAAAGGCGAGAACGACGAAGACTTCTACAAAAGAAGAGTCGAGATGATTGGATTAGCTATCGGTGAGAACTTCTCACTCTAAATTTCTTTTTCTAGTTATATATATATACACTAGGATGCAGACGGTGCTTAGCAGCACCCGACACCCGTCATCCACAGACCATGGATGGCTTGTTTGTTTAATTGATGTGTTGTGAAATTTGTTTGTGTTGTTGATGTGAAATCGATAATATAAATTAATGTGTTGAAATAAATTAATTATCGTTAAAAAAAATATAATTTTTAACGTGAATGTGAATAAATGAATATTTATAAACAAATCAGCCGATTTGTTTATATACACTGATTTGACTGATATTGATTGGGTCGATAAATTTTACACATCGCCCAAATGCACAAATAAAAATATGTGTTTGTTGATTTGAAACCCCACACGGGTGTTGGGATGATATTTGGCATACACTAATCCTAATTATTTAATTGTATGTCGATCGATTGGTCGATAGGCTGTGTAAGCATTGATTATTTATATTTGATGCTTATGCAGTTGTGTGGTGCACTTTGGATGATTGTTGATTGTTTATCATTGATATTATATACATGTGGTGTATGGAATCCATATAATTAACATTATATGGTGATTGATTGGGCCTCATTCTAATTGGGAAAATAATGAATATTATAAAGGAAAATTCATGTGTTGAATATAAAAATAGTCATGTGTTGATACTATTTATGTGTTGAGTAAAATATTTTAAATAATAAAAATTACATCTTTATCATATTTAAAATTAGAACTACTTCCCAGTCGGAGTCTAATTAAAAATCAAATGATAGATACCATAATTTTATAAAATATTTTACATAACAAAAATAGTGATGTGTTGACAGTACTCATGTGTTGAGATTAGTCGTGTGTTGAAAGAAATATAGATTCATGTGTTGGATAGAATAAATATTCATTTGTTGAATAGAATAACGAATTTATAGAAATATATAAAGCCGTGTTGATTAGAGATGCGTTATTTTGACGCGAACGATATTTATATCGATTTTATTCGTTTTATAATGAATATTGAAAAGTGATTTCAAAATTTAATATTTTGAAATGAAATTCAAATTGAATTAGATTAAAATTCAAATTGAAATTTTATTGAATCAATTTGAAATGAATTTGAATCGAATAGAAAGTGAATTTGAATTCGAATTGAATAGAAAGTGAATTTGAATTCGAATTGAATAGAAATGAATTCAAATTGAATTAAATTGAAATTGAATTAAAAACGAATTGAAATCGTTTTGAATGAAATTTTAAAACGAACTGAAATTGAATTGAAATCAATTTGAAATGAATTCGAATTGAATTAAATAGAAGGTAAATTCAAATAGAGTTGAATTGAAACGAATTAGAATTTGAATTGAATTGAAACGAATTAGAATTTGAATTGAAACGAATTTGAATTCGAATTAAATCCAATTGGAATGAATTCGAATCGAATTGAAATAGAAGATGAAGTTGAAAGTGTTTTTGAAACGAATTTAGAACTATTTATAAAGTTCGTTTTAAAAAAGGAAATCGACGAAATATATATACTATATATATATTATATATATAATGGCCTGAATAGAGCGCGCTGCACCGCGGCAGTTCCCGAATTTCGACCATTGACTTCGAATCGACGTTGCAGGAGATCCGACCGTCGGATTCTCCTAAAACTGGAACCGTTGGGTTCGTATCGAAAAGAGCTTTCCAATGAATGCTAGAAATTTGAAATCTAACGGTTGGGTTTGGAATTATGTCCAAATCAAGTTTATAAAAGGTCGCTGTAAGTGCAGTTCGATGGCCGTTGATGGAAATCGACTGTACGGGCCTTGATAAAATTATTGAAAATATTGATGATTTGTGTAAAATCATAATATGTGAATTGGAAAGAATTGGGGTGAAAAATTCCATATTTGAAAGGATAAAAATATATTTTTGTCGAAATGAACAAGTTTTGAACTAGAATTAAAATCAATTTATTTTTGAAATAAATAAATTGAATTTGAAAGTGATTTTAAAAATAATCAATATTCCCAATACGTGAATTGGACTGGAGTTGAATCGAAATTATCTTCGGAATATTTCGATGTTGGATTTCGTGACTATACAAATATTGTTATGGGGATTTGAAAGATATATTTTGTATCGTTATTTCCAATACGATATTTGTTGGTTTCAGAATTTGATATTGAATATAAGTCGATATATTTTCTATTCAGAGCCTTGTATTTAATATCAAATGTGATTTGGGTTTGTCGTGAATGGTGTCTTCATTAACACTGTTCTTAAGCCCAATAGAGAAAAAGATTAAATCTTTCTAATTAGATTTAATGAAGTGTATCAATTAAATAATATTTAATTGGAATTGAATTTGAATTCGTTTTTGGGTTTATCGTGAGCGGTGTTTTGAATAACACCTGTTCTTTAACCCGATTAACAACAAAATATGATTTGGGTTTGTCGTGAATCGTGTTTTAGATGACATTGGTTCTTTAACCCAGTTAAAGGAAGGATATTGATTTTTGAAAAGATTAAAACTAAGTGGAGTTTTAATGAATCTTTAATTAGATTAAAATGTGAATTGATAATTTAAATTATCAAATCTGAAAGGTGATCGAGAATGGAGTACCACCAGTTTTTCTCCAAAGCGATTGTTAAATCTTTAATTAGATTTGAACGTGAAATGGTAATTAATTTTACCGATAACACAGTGGTGTTAGATATGGAGTATTACTAGTTTTCTCCATGGGATATATAGGTTCGGATTGGGAAATAAAATAAATAATTACTTCGGTGTGGTTCGTTAATCCCGACTAGTTTGAAATGATATCCAAAGGAAGATTAAAGAATAAATTTAGAAGAATTTATCTTGGATAAAATTAATGGGAACCTTTCCCTAAAAATGTGTTTTTGTGAATAAAAGAATATTCTGAATTGGAACGAGGCGTTTGTTGTGTTTGTGTAACATTCGTTTATTATATACGTGGGTTATTCAGAAAGGCCGGGTTTATACCCATTCTGAATAACCGATTCGACGAGATGTCGAAGATGAAGGCGGTGGTTGAAGACCGGAAGTCTTCACATCGTTTGGGTGATTACTGATGATCTTGATTGGGCTGTACACCCAGGATGAGGGAAACAGTTGGTGATCGTCCAGACGTACCTGGAGATGGATGGATATGCGAGGAAAGTGCCTCCGGTTTCGTTCAGACCCAGAACGAAATTGTAAATGGATTGTCTGTCTGACATTGGATTTTATTCTGTGTTTATTGATCTCTATTAAATATACATCTGTTTGGCGGCGGAGAATTTATTCTCTTGCTTAACGCCCTTCTCTGAGACGTATGAGCTCAGAGGTTGCATATCGATGGACATCAGTCGCATGGAGTGAATTGCCAGTGTGGCACGCGTAAGTGGCAATTGATCAAGGCTTCTGTTGAAAAGCAAAGTCTTGTGGTTGTTGATCAAAGCACGGCCTGTGTGGCGTAGCTTTGTGTATAGCGTGAATTCGCGAGCCTCACACCTCGGTATGAGTCAAAAACGGGATAGTGACTGCAGGGAGAGCACGACGTTTCTTTCTAGCTAAGGTGGTGTCAGTGACCTACCAGCCCTGACATTTATATACTTTTCACCTATGTGGTTGTTGGATACGAGGCGCCTCGGATATAGGTCTGTAAGGACCGGGAAACGTGTGTTCAGGAATTGCCAATCCTCAAAAGTAAGAGAGGACCGACCCTGAAGATCCAAGGATCATAGTGGGGTCCTGGGACATTTGCTAGAGTGTCTCGAATCGGAGAAGAGCTTGCCCCTTGCCTCGGCTCATGATGGAATCCAATTTCCAATACGTGTGTTTCGGTTTTATTTGTAGAACCTAGTATGGCGACATAGTGGTATGGGTCATTCATGCCGCCTATGATTGATAATTATGATTGGAATTGTTTTGACACTATACACTTATAATAGTATCAAATAATGTGTTTTAAACGTATCAAGCATGCTTTGGCTGTTATAAGGTAAAAACCCTATCCTCCGGCTTGCGTTGCATTGTGTGATGGGACCTGGGTCTTATAACAGCTTCATTTTTCTTTATTTAGCATTGCGTTGTTTGTTTTATGCACTGGTATTCTTGGGAGGAAACCCGTTCCCTGTCATGCGGCGTGGTCCCTTGATTTACCTAACTTTAAAAATAAAGATTAATAACTGTTTTAGTTCTCACACCAGTCACATGACTGACCTGGAGTTTATTGTTTTAACCTAAACTCTGGGTGCCCCTATTTTCCGCACGGGCAGCTAGTAGTTTTGGTTTTGCAGATTTATATTCACAGGGTCCTGATTTACAGCTGGGACGATGCTCGGAAAGCTCTGTATCCGTGTATTACTTCTAGTTGTGCTTTTGTATTATTTTTCCGCTGCTATGTAATTTATTGTAATCTATGATATTTATCGAATGTAATTTATTCATTTATACTCTGTATATTCTTGTATCTGATGGAATTGTTGTAATAACAATGAAATGTTCTTCCGTCTGCGTCCTTTTGTGTGTTGTTCTCAAAGTATTCGTGCTTTCCTTCACGGGGAAGTTACGGGTCCTCTCATTCCAAATAGCTTACCTCAAATAAAATCATCCAACAAGAATTATTCAATTTTAAACTAATAATTTCTACAATAGTTTATAATAATAATTTAACACAATAATAAAAATTTAAAGAGTTCATTAAAATAAACACGTTTATTTTATAAATGTGGCCAACAAGGTAAGTTACCTCAATTGGGTCCAATCATTAAAATAACAATTTGGTTTTTACCAAAATTAAACAACATTTAATTTGAGAAATTCATTCAATATTATATAACAAACAAACATCCATGAATTAGCAACCATAGCACACACATTAAAAAAACCAACTTATATAAAATATAAGTGGGACAACCGAGTGAGTTTTACTCATATTGGTTCCATTCATCGTTGAAGAGGTTCGGTTACGGTTAAATTAAACAGTCGTTTAATTTAATTGTAAATTTAGGTTGCTTCCAAAGCTGTTAATACCTGATCCTTCCTTCTGAATTTCCTTCTGCCTGTTTAATATCATTCAGATAAATACAGAATATACATTTATTCTGGTCCCTTTCCTTCTTTCTGTTCAAAAATACCCTACGCCTGCCTTCTGTTCTTCATTCTAAAACCCTTCACTTCTACTTCAAACAAAATGGTTACTTGCCCCATCTTCGTTCCCTTTGTTTTCACGCAATACAGCTCTTTGTTTTTTCTTTACTTTTTTTTTTCAAACTAAGATCCTGCGCATGCCGCACCATCTGGCGATGTTTGGATTACCGACGATCTTCACCAACGACCCCCTTTTCTTGCCGACCTCCTCCGCCATTGACAGCGACGCCTCTATGGCCCTACTGCACCACAAAACTCTCTGACGAGCTCACACTCGAAATAACCAAACCTAGAACACTCCCCAGCATTCACCGGTCATCACGTAGTCTCCGACAACCTGCCCGACCCACTGACCTAAGTCCCGATGCTCTCACCTCCTTCACGTACACGCGACATCCACTGGTTGAGGAGTTAAATTTTATAGTTTCTATTTAGAAGGTAATTTCGTTTCTATACTTATTGGAAAAACACAACAAATAATACAAATGGAGGCATATATATATATATATATATATATATATATATTTGGAGAAAGTTTGGACACCGTGCATTTTTTGGCTTGACATGCACGGTTTGGGGTACAAGGTAGGTCTGAAGGTTTTTAGGGTAGCTGTTTGTGAACAGGTGGGCAGAAGAGTTCGAGTTAGGTGTGGTTGTGGCTATAGGATAATTTCAATGTTTTGCAAGTGTAGTGCTAAATTTTTAGACCTGTAGGGTAGCTGCATGAGTTAATTCTTCATGTGTTGTACATTTTGCTTTAATATTTAGGGTAGGCTAAGCATGTTCTATTCAAGAAATTATACAGATAGTTGTATGTGGGTCATTTATTTAATTTACTTAGGACTTAAGTTTTGTTTTTTATTTGTTTATATATGGTTACCTTAATTCCGCTATCTACCGCCTTTTCGTCAAGCGTTTAATATACGTACCGACATACACGAACTTCAAACGCAACAAAAATGGATGTACTGCTACGTCTTGGCATTCTGGTCCTAATGAAATTCGTTTGGTTGAATTTCATCTCCGTTTGCAAGAATGACGTTATTCTATTTCAAATTATTTACTGGTTCAAATTTAAATTGAGAGCGCATACAAAACAACCCATATTGACTCCAAACTTGAAATCTAGCAATAACTAGTCATATTCGAATAAAATTCATTTTGTCGAAGACAGAGGTCGTTTGAAATATGGCTATTTCTAAGGTCTATATAACATCAATAAAATATAATTAAATACAAGGCAAATTCTATTTAATAATAAATTATTATTATCGTATATATCCAAATGGAATATATATATATATACACATATCTTCAAATATAAACCAAAATGGATTTAGAACTTAACATTTACATTTTCGGGTTAAACGATATCCATATATATATATATATAAACCGTTAATATTTCATTTAATAAACGTTATTGTTTACTAACAAATCCATAGCGACTATTTGAACATTTGATTTTGACATAACTAACAATCTATAATACAAAATCACGATTTTTGTCTTTCGTTAGACAATTATAAACAACTAGATTCAAACATTTCTTGGTTCACAGAATTCCGACTTATATCAAATCTTGTATATTCAATTGAAGTTCAAAACTCAATATTGTGAACTACCACGACGTTACGAGCTCATTTATAATTATATACAAATTTAACGTTCAAACTTCGTTTTATAAACGAATTCAATATTATTAATATTCCAAATATAATATTTAAAATAGATTTAAATATTCAAATTCAAATGACCGAAAAATCTGGGTCATTACCCCATGCATATCTATTGTATCTTAGAATTGTATGCTACATATATCATCATCAATTTTCTCATATAACTGTAATC
The DNA here is from genome assembly GCA_030737875.1 of Allium sativum. Taxonomy (NCBI): domain Eukaryota; kingdom Viridiplantae; phylum Streptophyta; class Magnoliopsida; order Asparagales; family Amaryllidaceae; genus Allium; species Allium sativum. The sequence continues at coordinate 472,515,208 of CM060909.1, forward strand.
ACAAATTTACTAAAATGCTCTACATTATTAACAGAAGTTTAAAATGGAAGTGAAACGTTATGGTATTTATGCACTAAACATTTTATGCTGTCAGGAATGGAGCTAAGATTTGAAATTTCCCTTGGAAATTTCAAAATTTTTACTCCAGCACAACATGAAGAATAATAGAATATTTTTCCCTAAGTCAAAAATTTATAGTTTTAACAATAGAAAAAGTTAATGAAAGATTAGAAAAATGTGGAATAAAAAGGGCGAATAAAAAAATTATTTGAATATGGTTTATTAACTTTAGTAGACCACGGGTAGATGTAGTTCTCATCACTTCTTATCTAAGATATTAATCAAATAACATAAATGTTTAGGCAACAATCCTTATTACGTAATATCCTAGCAAAAAAAAGAACATTATAGTAATGATAAAATAATAATCCATGTGCTTCTAGGTTGAAACATTGCTTGTATTAGACTAAACTGCAGTGGTACATTCATAAGAATGGACTAAACTACTACGTGCGTGAAACTTTTCCTTAAAATAACTCTTGTTTATTATGGCCTGTAGATCTCTCATAATTAATTCAAGAAATCCATTATTTTTTAACCAATCCAGCGTATACATGAACAAAGCCATTCCCTATGAGGTAACCAAATTTGGGTACACAAGGTTTAAATGGTACAAAAAGATGCGAATACCAATAAAATGTGTCTTACATAGTTTAGGGTAAAAGTTGACATCAAGTAATGCCGATCCTCATTCGTGCCAGTCAAATACTCGACATCTAAATCTGAAAAGTAATTCTGAACATTTAAAGTTAATAAGAAGGAGGAGGAGGAAACATTAATAGTTGCTGAGAATTTAAGTATTCAATAGTGTCGTACACAAATATGTTTTGAAGAAGACATATACCGTACACAAATAGGCAAGGCTAGCCATTCATGTATCAATAGCAACAAAGTGTTCAAACATGCAGAACAATCTTAATATAGTCTTATTTGATTACCACTATAATAATTTTACATATCTTGTTCTACTTATTTTTTACATCAAATATGCATCAAATGTTAGAGAATACGGATCGTAAGGCAAAATAAACACTAGAGGGGGGGGGGGGTGAACAGTGTTTATGAGAAATTTATGAAAATCTAAAACTTATATGATATACTATTTGAATCACACACAACAGAGATGGATTACAGTCACAGAATCAAACATAAACACAGAGACAAATAAATATAAAATGCAGAAAAAGGAAAGAACACACCAGATTTTATACTGATTCGAATTACTCCTACATCCAGTCCTACGCAACGCTAGATTACGCAGATTCTTATTATTATCAATATCCAATTACAACCCCTTGATTTCATGGCTACTAGGTTAACACCGCTCCAAACACCCTTGATTTCACGGCTACAAGGTTAACACCGCTCTTTTTCCTTGATTTCAGGGCTACAAGGAACACACCCTTTTCTAAATACTTCCCAAATGATTACAACAGCACTATAACTCTTCAATAGCACTTCAATTCAGAGAGTAGTAGATATAGATTGAGAAAAGATGAAGTTTAATGTAATTTGATTAGAAATCGGCAAAGTATAAGTGTATAAATCAAGAACATATGAAATAATAACAGTGGTATGAAGAGGGGTGAAGATGGAGAAGAAGAATGAATTAAAAATTCGAAATCAGTCCCTATTTATAGCATTTGAATAGTTGCAACGTTTCAGATATGTTACAAATAGTGAAAAGACACTTCCTTTGAAAATTGAATTTCTAACAGTTGTATGTCGACATAGCTATTTATGTATTTCGACATACGTATATAATTTTTATTGTTAAAAACTAATTTTCTGGTGTTTAATCACATATATTATTTTGAAAATTATGGAATCAAATCTTAGTGATATAAATGAGTATTCTAAAGTGTAAAATCATATGAAAACATAATAATATATTACATAAACATATTTATAAAGTTATAAGGTTTAAAACTATATAACTATATATAAACTTATATATTAAAACATTAAACTTATATGTTTGAAATCATAAGTAAGATAAAATATTTGAAATCATAAGTAAGATAAAATATTTGAAATCAGAATTTGAATTTTGAAAATCAGATATTTGAAAAGTAGAATTTGAAACTGGAGTGCTATTCAGAGTCTTACATATAAACTAGACTCTATTAGTATATTTTTCTTGAACTTTTGAAATCTTGATATCTTGATAACTCATGAGTCTTGAATCTTTTCTAAATCCTGAATCTATTAAAACTCTAAAACTGTACGGTTGTAACGTCCCGCCTTTTCTACCGCTTCAAATGGTAATTAAACCAACTTAAAACGGCTAAAAAGACGGATCGTTATTTAGCTTACAGAGTTTAAAATGCAGAATTAACACAGAAAAAACAAAATAAATAAATAACACAATATTGAACAGTAAAATAAAACATTTATATACTAATCAAACTTTTTGAATACCAGATTTTTTTCTATACAACAGAATTAAAAAAAATTAAATACAATAAAAATCTTTACTGTTAAAAACTTCAGAGCACGCCGTCTTTGGAATCCCATCTTTGCCAATCTTCTACTCCTAAGCGGTGATCTTTAAATCTGTAATGCTCGGGTCTGACCCGAGCGTTTCATGCAAAAACACAAAACGCTCGAGTCAGGATTAATCATAGTTCAAGTAAATTAACTTCAATATAAATTGAAATACAACAGTTAATCCCAGCATCGATGTCATATATAAAATAGACAATGGTGGTATATGTTCATATCAATATATCTAGATCATGTGTGGTATCCGTTTTTATATCAGTGTATCTTCAGGGACCGGTAGTCATGAGAGCTTGCCTATCCACATGTGTATACACGTATGGACAACCTCAGCTTCCCATACCAAACACGAGATAATAGTAGCGACTTAGAACAAAACATGTCAGAACAATATATGTATTCATATATACACATATAAAGATGACATATATATACACATACTGTAGTATGCGTATATACATATGTACATCGGCCACCACATATATACATTAAACCCATGCTTACAAAGTAAAGTACATGCAGTGAGGGACAACCAATAAAATAGGTTTGATGCCCATGAAAGAAGTCGATACGGGCAACAAGTCCAAATGTAGTCTCAATTATGTCGAATTGCCAAATAATTGTTGTAAAAATTGCAGTAGGAAAAAAAATACTACATACCTACTGTCACAATGTGGATATAGTTGACAATGATACTAAATGTGTACTGTCATAATATAGATATGGGTTTAGCAATTCCATTTCGGTACACAATATGGGTTCAACAATTCCAATTTCGTAAACAAAATGGTTTCGTGTGGACAGAAAATTAGGACATCATACTTATACTACAACAGATTTTGAGGGATAATGACGCATGCTACAGGGTTCATAAGCTTACATATAAAATTTTAAATTCTGGCTGTACATACAACGATAAGCATCCCTTGTTGGGATATAAATAGAACCAACATTTCAAGTGACCCATAACACACGCAACTAGTAATTTAATGTGTTAAGTAGTTTAGGTTAGCCAACACTTCTTAACGGGATGCAGTTTTACATTTGATAAGGGTATGGGTGCACACACATATATATAAATGTAGAATTTTATTTTATTTTATGATATGATGCAAGAAACCCCATGGCAGGCAAAATGAAAAGGCAACAATTTTATTTTTTCATAGCTGCATCTTCCACATATAACCATCATCATACACAAAAAAATATGTATATTAGGGACAAATCTTATGACTAAACATAATCTAGTTATTTCCATGTATAAACAACTGAAATGTCATCCTGATACACTAGCTTAACATAGAGGATGTAATTAAGAGAAATGCCAAGTACCCAAGCGAACTGGTGAAATATATTTTTGCTCAAAACCGACAACTTGGAACAAATTATATGTAAACACATTCGGTTTCAATTCAGTGAAGTGACATACACAAGGAGGCACATACATAACATGAATACCTTATCTCAAGAAGACGGTATCCCAAAAAGAAAGTTTACATACATGTCTATAGTTTCAGAGATCAAGGTAGTATGGGCTAAATAAAGCAAGGTAGGGACATTCATTTCCAAATGAACATCAAGGGAACACAATCATAAAACAATGTTTTGAAAACCTAAATATGTATTCAAAAACTCTAACAAAAAGGTAAAGAAGATACATATGTGTATTTAAGGAAAAGGGAAAATCTGGGCATACCCATACCTTTTCAAAGGAAGTATATTTCTATACAACGTCAACGACAGACCTGTTTACATCATTAAGGAAGCAATGTATTTTAAACTGTCCAACTAGTGAGCTATGACTTAAAAAAAAAGACAAATGATTGTTTTACCTATATACTTGAAGTAATCAAATATTCTACAGATCAGGAGACACAAACCTAGTAGATGCTTTACAGCTATAGTTAGATTTAAACCACTTCATATTAATTTGTTTCCAGAATACAATTTATTTTTGGGCAGGAAACAAATTGATTTGTTTTTCAAGCATTCAACATATAAAGTATGAAATATACAATCAATTATGGACACAGATCAAAACTTTTTCCTTCATGAAAAAAAATCATTTATAGGCAATATATGTTATCATTTCATTTTCCTTCACAAGACTAGAATTTTACGCAAGTTATCAAGGCCGATTCAACCAGTCCACCCTTTTAATCCCACAAGAGCCAAGAGAACAAATTTTAATTTCTTCCAGAAACTCGAACAAGGAAACAAAGATGGAACAAATACCATAAATTATTCTCCTGAAACCCATAAGTTATTTATAGCATATATTTCAGGAATTAATTACTGATTTGTGTCAATTGGTAAGTTAATCACACAAATCATTCAATTAAGTGAAAACAAAGGAGGAACTCACATAAGTCATCGCAACAATCAGACAAGTCATTGAAAATGATAGGAATTCAGCAATAGAACAGCCCTATCAGTAATCACGAACAACCAAGGCACAAAAAATCAACTATTATATCTCAATTAAAACTGAGTTAAATTTACTTGCACTTAAGGTTATTCGTGAGTGATAACTCACCTTAGATCACTGGAAAGGAGGTGCAGTCAATAGAGAGAGCGGTAGCGACGGCTCGCTGATCCTCGACCCGAGGCGCGGTGGCGGCTCTAGCGGAGCTGCAGCTTCGACGATGGTTGAGGCGATTTCCTAATTTGGGTATATGGTGTTTCTGGTTGAGGATTTAGATGAACGGATAAGGGAGGATTGCGATTTGAGCTGTAGGCGATCGAAGGTGGCAAAGGAAGAAGCGGTGGCCATTATTACTTCCGGTTTGAGGAGAAAACTGATTACAGCCATTTGAAACTTAAAAGGGGGAAAAAATCTTGATGAAAAAAATGGGGTAACATGATTTTTATAGAAGAAGGAAAGTGAAGATAAGATCGAAGTTACATCGTTGGTTATAGGGTAGGGTGATAGGTCTGCGTGAGAAAATACAAGGAAGGTCGTTTGCAGATGTTTTTTGTGTACGGTGAAATATTTAAGGGTAAATGAGTTAACAATGTGGCGTTCAAGAAATCTAATCAAACCCTATTTAGTTCAATTCTACCGTGAATTACGTTAAACATTTTATTTTTTTGTTTCGCCACAAATGAACTCCAAACGCTACGAAGCTTGACGTGCTGCTACGTTTTCACATTCTGAACCCAATAAAATTTGTTTGTTCGAATTCCGATCCCGTTTGCACAATGATATTATTTCAAATTTAATTTATCTATTGGTTTACATATAAATATCGTCTATCGCCAAAACAGCTCTGATTTGCCCTAAATTTGAAATATAGCAATAATTAATTATACCCATTTAAATAAATTTTTTTTTACCGTAATCCGACATCGTTGGTAGGTTGGTTACCTATAAAACTTGTATTATATCAATATAAAATATTAATAATTCCAAAACAAATAAAATAAATTATTATTTATGTATATACATATCTAAACTGGAATGATAAATTATTATTTATGTATATACATATCTAAACTGGAATGATATAAAATTTCAAAACGCATCCATATACATTTCACACTTATTGCTTAAAATTTTCAGTTTAAACGATGTCTAATTCATCAATAATTCTTTTAATATATCTTTAATATTTATAACCCATTTTATAGCGATCTGGAAATTTGAATTTGTCGTAACTTACAATTCATACAATGAAATCTGGATTTCTCCCTCTTTATTAGAAAATTATTGTTCAGTAGACTCAAATGTTTCTTGTTTTTATAGAAATTCGGTTTATATGTGATCCTATATGTTCAAATGAAGTTTAAATCGTAAATTACAAACAACCGCGATTAATTCAAACTCGATTTTAATTATATAATTATATACGTTCAACTTCGTCTTCAATTAAATTCGTTTTCAATTCATCGAAATTTCTAGGTCCTTACAATCTTCCCCCTTAAAACTTTTCGTCCTTGAAAAGGAGAGATCGTTAGAGTTATACCAAGGTATACTTCAAATTTAATGTTTGTATTAAATTTTTCACGCCTAATTGTACTATCGATATTCAAATCATCGATCCTCTTTGTTTATTCATCATATCATCATCTTCAATTACTCAGAAAAATCAAATTTCTTTTCAAAGTCACTCTCTTCTTAAATTTTAATTTTTTGCATAAGTTGGATTAATACGACTCAAATTTTTCCAAATTCTTTATAAACCTCATCTTTTAATGTTTACTTATTCATCGTTGCACTATAATGGGTCTACGCTTTGCAACCATCTTCCCAATCTTTTTACATTCAATCCATTTAATTCTCCTCAATACTCATTGAAGAGTGTAAATACATTCTTCTTTTCAAGTCACAAATTGTCGGCTTGAAAATTCTAAAATCCAAAATCTTTTATATTTTTTTTACAACACGAAATTTATACATAAAATATTTGTATTATCATTCAAAACATCATATACTTAAAAAAGTACTCTGAAATTCTCTTTCTTAACTTACATATATTTTAATTTCAAATTATTTAATTGAAAACATTTGATAACTCAAAGTTTGACAAGTCTACTTTCGTTCTCACATATGTTAGGCATACGTTGGCCAAGCGAACGACTAAAATCTCCAAGTACTAAATATCCTTATTTCAAATCACAAGTGAAAATATTCCAAATATTCTTTTTATAGAAATAGATATGGAAAGTACCAATGTGATATTGAGATGTTGATTGTTCATGAATCGCAAATATACAATGGTTTCGTTTGGATCCCCCAGAAAACATCCGTATCTGTAGGAAATTACTTCCCTGTGAATTTCATCATAGACAGATCAACATGAGATATTTAAGAATCAAAGGAAAATCTGAGGTCATTTAGCATTGACAGCTTTTTCTCACTGTCACGAAGACAAATCATGAAAATGAATCAAGACACGATGATCAATCAAGCCACAAGGACAACTCATGTCACGAAGACGAATCAAGTCACGAAGACACAGTGCTGCATCAACCAAGTGGCTCCACATCACTAAGATATCTCAACATCACATGGCTCCATTCTACCTTTAGTAACTCTAGTGGTTACATCTCTTTCACTTGTGGATACGCTATGTGGACCGCAAGTACGCAATGGTTACACCTGATTCCCTCAGGAAACATCCACACCCGTAAGCTTTCACAGCTCTGCGGATTACGCCATTATCACGACTGTAGACCGCAGCAGATACAATGGTTACGCTTGGTTCCCCCAAGAAACATCCATCTGCCGTAGGCCATCTATAGCCCTGCGAACTACAATACACAGTCATGTTCTTTCAGACAACTCGAGTTTTATGTCTGGACAACCTACCACCACCACCAGCACATCACAACTAAGCTCGAAATTTAAAGGAGAAGAAAGCTACTTCCCTTATCTTGACTTGAAAACATATAATACTATGTACATATAGTACTTCATTTCATACTCCTCATAAATCATACATAAAATTTTCTTTTCAAATCATATTTTCAAACATCTCATTCTTATATAAATCTGTGATATAAGAATTTATCTCAAATCGATTCCCTTCCAATCCAGTGTTTCCAAATTTTCTAAATTCTTATATATTTTTCATATAAGTTTCGGAAACTTCCATCTCCAATATCCCAAATCGAATATCTTCATATTCCATTCAAATTCCAAAATTCTTGTTTTTATCTCTTAGTCAATTCTGCTATTTGATAACTTCTCAAACTCAAATTTTTATGAAAGCGTTGGTTATAAACCAAATTTTTCTTCCAATTCTCTAATTATTAACTTCACCGCTTAACTCCAATCTCTATATTCTCAAAATTTCAGAATTTTCTACTCTTATAACAAATTCCTCATCCACGCATTATTACTCTCTATCCTTAGACTGTAAATTAGCAAGCGAACAACTCCCAAAGTTTCAACCCTGAAGGCTGAAACCAACATCAGATCAATACCCAGGAAATTATCCAAATTAACTAATCTCTAGTCATCTTCTAATTTCCTTAACTCCATTCTTAATTTCTTATCCCATAGTTCTCAAATTCGGCTTACAAATCTACTTCTCTTACGTTATGTTGTCCTTAGTTCTCGACGCGCGGCTTTTTGTTCTTCAGTTCTTGCCATTCTGATTTATCAAACCCGTTAGTCTCTCATTATCTTTTGAAAACATTCCTTCCCATTCACACATCTTTATTTCCTATAGAATTATATTTTATCCTCATAGGAAACATTCCTAAATCTGTTATTTGGATTAAACAGATGTTAAATAAAACATTTTTATTCCCTTTTAACTGTTAATACTTACTTCACTTAACCTACTCTTCCTATCAAACCTTAACCATTTCTTAGTCAATAATGAAGTCAATCAAGTTAGGGTATATTTACCTCTCAAACCTTAACTGAACAACATTATTAACTTTGAAATAGATAAAATTCACAACTTCGAATACCAACAAAAGACTAACTCTCATAATTTTCGAATTCAAGTTAAAAATTTACTTCCTTTACAATAATTCACACCTTAGAAATATTTGATTTTAAATATTCTTTATTCATTAATCTGAACAATTAAATTAATAATATATCAAATTCTGATTAATACAAAAAGTTGATAATATTTGCCTGAAACATAATCGACTCCCATGCATATCCTCCTTTTGAATAATCCCTTATTCGATAATATATTCCTAACCTCGAAAAAATCTTCTTTGATTTATATTCTAAGCTTCAAAATAATTTCATCGTACTGGTCAACTTCATTTTCTATTCATTTGCAACATTTTTTGCTTCCAAAAAGTAAATATTGTTTCTTTTTTTGAAATTTGAACTCATCACAGCAAATTAATTTTAATTTAAATATCGATTCAGATTTCTCCATAATCTTTATTCATATTTCACTTCATTTACATCTCTCATTTACCATTCACTTCTTGTTAATTAATTAACAAGTCTGTACTTCACTATCAATTTTTTGTATTCGATTCTATATTACTAGTTTGAACCCAATTATAAATTATCTTGCTATCTTCTGAATAATTCAAATAAATCAATAATACAATTTTACATAATCAAATTCCAATTATACCCTTTTTGACTTTTATTTCATATATTCCGAATATCGATATAAAATTCATCGTTTTATCTTTGAAACTATTTCAAAATCCCTTTTTTATTCAAATTCTTATCGAAATTCTTATTTAAATAAATTCCAATCGTCTTTGATTGCTAAAATACACTATTAGAGAAATTTATTCATTGATTCTCTTATCCTTATTTCCCTTGGATATCATCGATGATGGACTCGAGATTCACACCTAAGGGTATTTATCAAAGAATTGACTTTCGCAAATCTAGATTCGAAGACTGGGGATTCCGAACAATTTTTAAATCTCAAAATAATTTTTTTATTTCCGCTGTATCAGTTCCAAAATACTGATTTCAAAAATATATAATATTTCCAAAATAATTCACCTTTCAAAATCTATTTTTCAAAATCTCTTTGCATTTTCTCAATTTATTATATCAAAACCATTTTATTTTCATAATCCGCTCTTCTTGTGTTGATTCTACTCATCCCATACTCGATAAGCTATGATTTGAACAAACCAAAACTCTGATACCACTTGTAACGTCGACCGCTTCAAATCGATAATTAAACCAACTTAAAACGATGGATCATTATTTAGCTTACAGTGTTTAAAATGCAGAATTAACACAAAAAACACAAAATAAATAAATAACATAGTATTGAACAGTGAAATAAAACATTTATATATTAATCAGATTTTTTTGAATACAAGATTTTTTTTCTTCTATACAGCGGAATTATAAACAATTTAAATACAATAAAAATCTTTACTGTTAAAAACTTCAGAGCGCGCCATCTTCGGAACCTCAGCTTTACCAATCTTCTAGTCCTAAGCGATGATCTTTAAATCTGTAATGCTCGGGTCTAACCCAAGCGTTTCATGCAAAAACACAAAACACTCGAGTTAGGATTAATCATAGTTCAAGTAAATTAACTTAAATATAAATTGAAATACAACAGTTAATCCCAACATCGATGTCATATATAAAATAATAGTAGTGGTATTTGTTCATATCAGTATATCTAGATCATGTGTGGTATCTATTTATATCAGTGTATCTTCAGGGACCAGTAGTCATGAGGGCTTGCTTATCCACACGTGTATACACATGTGGACAACCTCAGCTTCCCATACCAAACACAAGATAATAGTATAGCGACTTGGAACAAAACATGTCAGAACAGTATATGTATTCATATATATACGTATGCCGATGACATATATATACACATACTGCAGCATGTATATATACATGTGTACATCAGCCACCACATATATACATTAAACCCATGCTTAAGAAGTAAAGTACACGTAGTGAGGGACAACCAGTAAAATAGGTTTGATGCCAATGAAAGAAGCCGATACAGGCAACAAGTCCAAATCAAGTCTCAATTATGTCGAATTACCAAATAATTATTGTAAAAATTATAGTAGGAAAAAAATACTACATACCTACTGTCATAATATGGATATAGTTGACAATGATACTAAATGTGTACTGTCATAATATAGATATGGGTTTAGCAATTTCATTTTGGTACACAATATGGGTTCAACAATTCCAATTTCGTTAACAAAATGGTTTCGTGTGGACAGAAAATTAGGACATCATACTTATACTACAAAAGATTTTGAGGGATAATGACACATGCTATAGGGTTCATAAGCTTACATATAAAGTTTCAAATTTTGGTTGTACATACAACCATAAGCATCCCTTGTCAGGATATAAATAGAACCAACATTTCAAGTGACCCATAACACACGCAGCTGGTAATTTAATGTGTCAAATGGTTTAGGTTAGCCAACACTTCTTAATGGGATGCAAATTTACACTTGATAAGGGTATGGGTGCACACACATATATATAAATGCAAATGTTTATTTTATTTTATGATATGATGCAAGAAACCCCATGGCAGGCAAAATGAAAAGGAAGCAGTTCTATTTTTTCATAGCTGCATCTTCCAACAAATAACCGTCATCATACACAAAAACGTATATATATTAGGGAAAAATCTTATGACTAAACATAATCAAGTTATTTCCATGTATAAACAACTAAAATGTCAGCCTGATACACTAGATTAACATAGATGATGTAATTTAGAGAAATGCCAAGTATCCAAGAGAACCGGTGAAAGATATTTTTGCTCAAAACCGACAATTTGGAAGAAATAATATGTAAACACATTTGGTTTCAATTTAGTGAAGTGACATATACAAGGAGGCAAATACATAACATGAATAACTTATCTCAAGAAGATGGTATCCCAAAAAGAAAGTTCAAATACATGTCTATAGTTTCAGAGATCAAGGTAGTATGGACTAAACAAAGCAAGGCAGGGATTTTCATTTCCAAATGCACAGCAAGGGAAGACCATCACTAAACAATGTTTTGAAAACCTGAATATGTATTCTAAAACTCTAACAAAAAGGTAAAGAAGATACATATGTGTATTTAAAGAAAAGGGAAAATCTGGGCATACCCAGACCTTTGCAAAGGAAGTGTATTTCTATACAACATCAATGACAGGCCTGTTTACATCATTAAGGAAGCAATGTATTTTAAACTGTCCAACTAGTGAGCTATGACTTAAAAAAAGATAAATGATTGTTTTACCTATATACTTGAAGTAATTAAATATTCTACAGATCAGGAAACACAAACCTGGCAGTTGCTTTAGAGCTATACTTAGATTTAAACCACTTCATATTAATTTGTTTCCAGAGTACAATTTGTTTCTAGGCAGGAAATAATTTGATTTGTTTTTCAGACATTCAACGTATAAAATATGGAATATACAATCAATTATGGACACAGATCAAATCTTTTTCTTTCATGAAAAAATCAAATCGTTTACAGGTAATATATGTTATCATTTCATTTTCCTTCATAAGACTAGAATTTTACGCAAGCTATCAAGGCCGATTCAATCAGTCCACCCTTTTAATCCCAAAGAGCCAAGAGAACAAATTTTAATTTCTTCCAAAAACTTGAACAAGGAAACAAAGATGGAAAAATACCACAAATTATTCTCCTGAAACCCACAAGTTATTTATTGCATATATTTCAGGAATTAATCACTGATTTGTGTCAACTGGTAAGTTAATCACACAAATCATTCAATTAAGTGAAAACAAAGGAGGAACTCACAGAAGTCAATGCAACAATTAGACAAGTCATTGAAAATGGTAGGAATTCAGCAGTAAAATAGTCCCATCAGTAGTCACAAACAACCAAGGCACACAAAATCAACTATTATATCTCGATTAAAACTGAGTTAAATTTACCTGCACTTAAGATTAATCGTGAGTGATAACTCACCTTAGATCAATGGAAAGGAGGTGCAGTCAATAGAGGGAGTGGCGACGACGGCTCGTAGATCCTCGACCTAAGGCGCGGCGGCGGCTCTAGCGGAGCTGCGGCTTCAGCGATGGTTGAGGCGATTTCCTAATTTAGGTACATGGTGTTTCTGGTTGAGGATTTAGATGAAATGATAAGGGAGGATTGTGATTTGAGCTGTAGGCGATCGAAGGTGGCAAAGGAAGAAGCGGTGGCCATTATTGCTTTTGGTTTGAGGAGGAAACTGATTCCGTCCATTTGAAACTTAAAAGGGGGGAAAAAATTCTTGTTGAAGAAAATGGGGTAATGTGATTTTTATAGAAGAAGGAAAGTGAAGATAAGATCGAAGTTACATCGTTGGTTATGGGGTAGGGTGATAGGTCTGCATCAGAAAATATGAGGAAGATCGTTTGCAGATGTTTTTTGTGTATGGTGAAATACTTAAAGGTGAAAGAGTTAACAGTATGGCGTTCAAAAAAATTAATCGATCCCTATTTAATTCAATTTTACCATGAATTATGTTAAATGTTTTAGTTTTTTTGTTTTGCCACAAATGAACTCCAAACGTTACGAATCTTGACGTGCTGCTACGTTTTCACATTCTGAACCCAATAAAATTTGTTTGGTCGAATTCCAATCCCATTTGCACAATGATATTATTTCAAATTTAATTTATCTATTGGTTTACATTTAAATTTCGTCTATCGCAAAAACAGCTCTGATTTGCCCTAAATTTGAAATATAGCAGTAATTATACGCATTTAAATAAATTTGTTTTTACCGTGATCCGAGATCGTTGGAAGATTGGTTATTTATAAAACTTGTATCATATCAATATATAATATTAATAATTCCAAAACAAATAAAATAAATTATTATTTGTGTATATATATCTAAACTGGAATGATATAAAATTCCTGAACGCATCCATATACATTTCACACTTATTGCTTAAAATTTTCAGTTTAAACGATGTCCAATTCATCAACAATTCTTTTAATATATCGTTAATATTTATAACCCATTTTATAGCGATTATCTAGAAATTTGAATTTGTCGTAACTTACAATTCATACAATGAAATCTTGATTTCTCCCTCTTTATTAGAAAATTATTGTTCAGTAGATCCAAGCATTTCTTGTTTTTATAGAAATTCAATTTATATCTGATCCTATATGTTCAAATGAAGTTTAAATCGTAAATTATGAACTACCGCGATTAATTCAAACTCATTTTTAATTATATAATTTTATACATTCAACTTCCTCTTTAATTTAATTCGTTTTTAATTCATCGAAATTTCTGGGTCGTTACAGCGGTCTTCAGTATTTAAGTCCTATATACAAATCCTATATATATATATATGTATATATTCTAAACAGAGATGTTTATATATATTTTATAATCAATTAATAATGATAATTGAAATAAGGTTGTTGTCATCAAAACTTCATTCTCCAACAATCTCTCCTTTTTTTATGATGGCAACCTTGATTTATAAAATATTCATATTCATACCTGTTCATACTTGTTGATTCCGGTCCTTCGAATACCCCCTCCCCTTTCTTCATGAATCCTACATACTCCCCCTTAAACTAAGCCTAACTAATCCTTATTTTATAATTTCCCTCCCTTTGTTATCAACAAAAATAAATTCTAAATATTTTCCCTCTAAAACTATTCCGTAAATATGTATAACTTATATCTATTTATATATTCTAAGAATATAATTTTTGACTATATTATAGTATTAATATGCATGAATCCCCCTAAATTTTTATCTATATTACCCTAATTCCAAATGAGTATAATCAGTTCTAACAATTCATGTATTTCAATCAGTATTTACAATCCATACATATCCAAGTTTTCAAATCCAATCCAAACCAAGAAATATTTGCACACAAGTTAAAACAAATTCAAACCAATTCAAATCAAACCAATCAAACAAATCTTAGCAAATAATTCAAATCAAATGTCTCTTGGAACTTCCACCCATTCATATTTTCCAAAGATTGGGTCTTACTTGATGTCCTTCCAGTCTTCTTCATTGGTAAGTGGTGGTTTATTGTTTTCATCTTTAAAATGGGAAGAGATTGATCAACGAATTACATTAAAATGTTTCTCTTGATATTCTACCATTTTCATCTGAATTAATTCTAGATGACGCTGATTGTGAAGTACTATAGAAAGGATATTCTTGAATGAATTCAAGGTTTCTTCAAGATTGTCACTCAAGTTATGAATGGGTTTTGCCATAATTTGATATTTTAGATAAGAATTGATTAGAGAAGAAGGAGAAATGATAGAATAAATTTTTATGGAAGAAATAGGTATATATAGGGCCTGGAATTCATTGGAATTGAATAGATGTTAGATCCAAAAATGGCTTTAACACCCAAATGAACGATAATCTAATTGAAATGAGAAACGAAAACAAAACAAAGAAAACGCACAATTTGTAGTGGTTCGGCGTTAAAGAGCCTACGTCCACTTTATACTTTGATGCTGAATGATTCAAATACAAGAATAATGATGATATTCACTCAATCTCACTTTTACAATGGATAATTTCACTCAATGTTTATGGATTTTCACTTCAAATTGTGATGGTGATCTGAGTAAAGTTGTGAAATTCGGTTGACAAGGGAGTTTGAGCTTTGAATTTGCCAAAAGATCCCTTCAAATGAGGCTTGATGGCGTATTTATAGGTGAAACAGCTCTCTGGAATGGCTCTGGTTCGGATATATGTGGCAATCATCCCATAAGAATCGGGTTTGGATAGAATAGGATGGTGACAGCAGATTTACATAGTGGGTGAACATGGGGAAGTAGTTGCCTAACCGCTCCAAGTTTTCAGGGAATCGCGGGGTGCTACTGATGCAGTTTCTGATTCGGATCGGTCGTGTGGAAAAAAGGGGGAGCAGAGCGGGTGAATCCGATCTGATCCGGTTCCGTCCCTATACTTTTATCTTTTGCTTTGAAATATGTTAACTCGACTCAGGGTCTCCGATCCGATCCGAACCTCTAGTGTGCATTCTTCTAGTCGACATTCTTCGGTAACTGGTCCTTTAACTTTGTGTAGCCTAGTTCACAAATTAGGCTAACTTTTGGCCCTTCGAAAAGCACTTTTATCAAAGATAGAGTGTGCTTCGAGATAATCCACATATTGATTTACGAATCAAAACCATTGAATAATCACTTCCATTCGTTTGTAGAGTCATGTTGCTTCATCAAGTTACGTCTCTCGGTGTCTATAAATACGCTATGCAATGCACAAATCGTTTCCATTGCTTAAAATAACTTTGAGGACTTTGTTTGATGCCCGAGTAGCTCCTCCAGGTAAACTTTAATAATGCATATTTATTAAACTGCTACTTCTTCTTTTAGGTTGGTCTTTGAGTTATTCCCTCGGATATTGCTTGTTCATCTGATCCGATCCGACTTTGACTTGCTTTACGTCACAGGGCTGGAAAGCCGTAGGCTTCTCCTCCAACGGGTCGGCCTAAGCATTGGGGGCCCTCGAGGAAGACAAAAAGCCCCTTAACTTTGTATATATTTGCACAAATTTCTCTCTCTCCTCCTCACTTCATTCCGCCGTTATCTTTAGCCTCGCGTAAACCCTAATTCTCCAATCTCTTAAACTCTTTTAAATCTCCAAATCAGCTTACTAGGTGGGTCAATAACTTTGCATAAATTGATTTTTCTCTATTTTGCTTGTTAATTTCCCATGCTTCTACGTTGCTTCTCGAATATGAGTCAATTAATGATACCACGGGTCTCCATCTCGCCTCCGTCGTTGTTGGTGGAGCTTTTCACCAACTCGGGGTGTCGGAGCTGATGGACCAGGCCATGTCGTCGCACGTGTCTGCTGAATGGAAGTGGTGAGCTTTGAATGGGTATAAGGGGAAGAGAAATGACGAGTCTGAAGGAGGAAAGACGGATTGGTTTTATATGGTGATGTTGGTGGTGTAGATGCTCAGGTGGTGAGGTGAGTCAGAGATGGATGAGCGAGGGTTAAGATGTTAAATAAAATCTATGACTTCGATTCGGATCGGATGTACCTAGGTTAGGTGAACTTCTAGATATTCACGAGTGAAGGAAAACAATAAGCTCAAAGACATGAGGACGGTTCGTTTCGGTGCTAGCTAGCTTAAGCTAAGCCTTCTCTTTGAAGGTCTATCCGATCCGAACCCTTTTTTTCCTTAGGTCCCGATCCGATCGGGTTACAACATAGATATACGGACTAGCAGCTTGACGATAAGGCCATCCGAACTGACCATCAACAACAAATACATTCTGAACTGATCCGATGTTATGCCAGTGCACTTCAGCCAACTTAATCAAAACTGGACATAGATTGTGATTTCATGGACAGTTAGGATAGAGCCTTATAATCTTGCCTATGTTTTCGAGACTGTCATAAGCACATAACTGCTTTGCCACTTTCTCACATTGCATTCTCATATGCTTACTTTGTATTATTGTGTATACACCTGCACGCTGTAGCTCACACACATGCATGGTGGCAATGCGGGTAATTTTACTCTAACTCCTACTATTGCTTCTTCAATAGTTTAGCAACCATGGTTGAAAGACGCTCATATAGATTAGCAGAAAGGAGAGATGCTACCATATCATCTGAGACTCCACCCGTTGAAGATGTATCTTCCACTTCAAATTCAGAATGGGATAGCGAGGGTCCAAACTACAAGAGTGAGACTCATGATAGTGAAGTATCATCCGAAGGTGATGTCTCTTTAGGCGAGGAAGAAGAAGGAGGGGTAAGAGATAACCGTGCCCTAGATGAGTTTGGAAATGTCAGTATCTTGGAATCGCCTAAGGATTCAATCGAGCCAACGATTGATAATGACAGACTTATACGGATACGCCTAAAGCATGGGATTCTTCAAGGAGACACTAAGTTGCCCTCAAAAACATATCGTCCTCATAACCCTCCGGAGGGGTATATGGCCATCACCAGATTAATGTGCCTTGTTGAGGAAATACCACCATTTCCGCCATTTGTCATCGATTTTCTGAGACAATTGCGGATTGCCCCCATGCAACTTCATCCCAATTCCTACGCTTATCTGTATACTCTGTACATAGCTTATAAGGAAATTCTAGATTTTGGGCTTACTTTTGAGGATGTTCACTTCTTTTACAATTTCAAACATCGAATCAACGAAACCCCGTCTTTTGTATATTTTGAATCAGTGCCAAAAAGGAAAATCATCTCCGTTCCGTTTAGCAGCAAGGCTGGGGACCCAAAACCTGAATGGTTTTATATTAAGCAATAGCCTGGGTGTGCCAGAAGAAGGATTAAGTCAAGTAAGAACCTCAGTTTTTATGTTCCAACACCAGCCTTTATCGTAATCACACTAAGCATTGTTTGTTTTCATTTGCAGTTCCTAATCCACCTCAAGAGAAGAATCCGATGCAGTTTGATCACTTGAATCGGTTACTCAATGGTGACTAAAAATTCTTAACTATGAAGGATTTCTTAGTAGATGAGTACCACCATCAACATCGTCTGATTGCTATAACTCGTAGCATAGGTCATGGGGAGGGCCCTTACGTGTATGTACCTCCAGTTGAAGGGCCAATGGACACTCCACTTGAGAGGGGAGAGACTTCAGAAAATCCAGCAGTGCCCCTTAAGGATCCTCCTTCCCCTTCTACAAACCAGGATGATATTTTGGCTACTATAGCAGAACAAGATAGAGACAAGTACATCACTCCCGATGATGCCGCCACTCCTGAAAAGTCAATATCTCCAAAAGAGCTGTCGTCAGACACTCCTCAAAGAGATACCCCCATTGTGGATGATTCTACGTTTAGGAGTTTGGGAAATCTTCCCTTACCTGAAACCCTCTACACCTTAGAAGATTTCGGAATGAATCCTTTGACCTTTACTTCTTCAGAAAAAACTACTCCTATGAAGGCTAAGGAGACCACACATGCTAGCCGAACTTCAGGCCCTGGTTGGTTGAGGGGAATATCACTTAAGATGCGCATAACACATTATCACCACACATCACAAAACTTATGATTTGTGTAAATATTAGTTCTAAACTTCTTCACACTTTTTTTTGCAGGAACCATGGTACTTCCTCGCTACGATATTAGGAAGATCCGCTCCAGCGTGCCCAGAAATGATTCTGACATTGAGCTTGACCGTCGTGAAGGCCGTGGCCCGGATGATAAGAGACATTATGATTCCAACCGTCCTCATTCTTCACACCCTCGTTCTCCTCGTCGGTCCGATCCAGACAAGTATAAGAGCCAAAAAATTCGTCATGAAGGGGACAAACAACCTTCTAAAGATTCGACTCTTCCCAAAGAGAAGGGTCCTTAAGAGAAACAATTATCTAAGCGTGCTGACTTACAAGATAAATCTAAAGTTCCTGAGAAGAGGTCATGCAGGGGAGATAAGTCCACGGTACCTGCCAAATAGAGGAATATTGAATTATTTATATCCAAGCCCGTGTCGCTCGATGATGAGAACAAGGCAAGATTAGCCAATCTGAAAATTCAATTTCCGAATCATTATTTTGATCGTATGGCATTTTTTCCCGCGTTTAAACCTATACCCTGAACTGGGCTGACGATGCTAATGCGTGGATAAGCAATATACATAAATGTATAAGTATTCACGCAAGCTTTCTAAGATTATCAAGGATCTCATCACTGATATTGACCACATGAAGGAAATGGCCGATTATGATACAATCATTTTGAGGAATTCAGAGAAAGATTTGGAAGACATGCAAGCTCAGTTTGCTCTTGCCCAACGAGATGCAGACAACTATAAAAAGCAACATGAAGAACTGCAAAAGCGTCATCACACGCTCTTGGACTCCCATAGTCAAGATCGCTTGGATCTAAAGAAGCAAGCTGAGGATGCTAAGTCCGAAAGTGTTAGAGTACAATTAGCTTGCACTGCCCTCGAACAAGAGAAGGATGATTTGGAGAAGAAAAACACTGATTTAGCAAAGCGAAATGCCGAACTAGAGGCCAAATTACTGGAAGATGAATCTAGAGCAGTGTTGGCCGAGGGGAATACAAGCATTGCCCTCAAATCTACCGAAGATGCTCAAGAAAAATTTTTGAGGCGCAGAAGGATTTGGACGGTTATGGTGAGTTGATGATAGAATTCTTTGCCCAAGTGATCCGTTTTCGGGAGATTTCTTGGATTGAGGGTTACCCTACGACTCTGGTTTATGTATAGGACCAAATCATCGAGTGGGAAAAGAAAGAGCTCAAGGTGGACTGACGAAAACAAGATCATGGAGAAATTCCTTAAGGGTGAGGAGCCGGCGTGTCTAGCCGAAGGGCGTCGACTTATTGCTGCCGCCATAGAGGAAGAAAGGCGCCAGGACAAAGGAAAAGATACCATCGAAGCTGGATCTTCTTCTGATACCCCCGGGGCTACCGGAATAGAGGGATACGATCCCGAAAATCCGAGAATTCCTGAGGCGTCCCTTTTGTCTCCTATACCAGAATCAACATCAGAGACTCTAGCCACCCCAATTGAGAAGTCATACGAAGGTATTTCTAACTTTTCTCCTCAGTTTGTCAAGGCCATTTTGACCTTTTGTCACATTATTAGTCAATCAATTGAAGATCCCTCGTTTTCCCCTGAGTTAACAACTGTCACCTCTCGTTTTGTAAGTATTGAGCTGAGCAAAAAGACTGCTGGACAACAGGAGTCAGCTACCAACGAGAAATCTGTCAAAGAGACTCAGGAGAAATGGGACGAGGCTGCGGCTGTAAAATCTGGGGGAGGAACTGAAGGCAAGAAGGAGGAGGTTGCCGATAAAGCTCTCGTGCCACCTAATGCCGAGACTCCTCACACTGAGGATATGATATATGCTTTGAAAGATGATGGCGGCGACGATGAACATGAAGAAGACATTGATGTTGTTATAACTAGGGATTTAGAGCATGTTGATGATCTAACTTTGGCCGAGATGAAGGCCAAACAGAATAAGCATATGCAGCTGAAAACGGAGGAAGTGGATCCCGAAAGTTTTAAACCTGTTGCGACAATACCTCCTGAGTCAAGGTCGGTTGTTAGACTTTCAACTAGATCAATTACCGAAGAACTTGCTACAAAATCTTCTACTAATCCCAGCGCTCCAGTTGTAAGTAAGAAGAAACCAAAGCGGATTCAGACCGATGCTGAAAAAGAGGAGAAGGAAAAACTTAAAGCTGCCAAGAAGGTGAAGTCTACTCCGAAGTCCAAATAAAGGGTGGCTTTGTCCTTTATTTTGCTTATCTCTTGGCCCGTTGTTGTTGTAGCGAGCATAGCCCTCGCACCTTTTGTTTTGCTTTCCTATATAAATTCACGTACTTGTGAATAAAATAGTTCATTTCCTGCAATGTCAAATGTCTGCAAATTCATCATTTAATTAAAATGCAAATAAAACTTGTCATATTTAAAATCATTAGTGCTAGATGATAGACAATAAATGTTGGGGATATGCATGTGTATGCCCCCTATCAATCTTGAATAAGTGGCCTGGGTGAGGCTTTGTTCGGATTGATTAGTCTTGACACTTAAATGCTCCTGACTCTCTGGTGAGGTCAATTTTCCTTTGTCGTGGATGCTTAGTCTTTTAGCATCTTTATACTCTCCTATCGCATAAATAGGTTAGAGTGTCATCAAGGCGGTTTCTTGTCAGGTGCACCATCACGCCTTGGTGGATGTCGTCTTCCCATCCTTTATACTCTCTCTCAATCCATGAGAGTTAGAGTTAGGAACATTGTCTTTCCTTTCCTTTCATTTCATTATGCAAACGTTCGTTTCGTTTTCCCCTGCACATGTATTGCCCTTAATTTTTTAAGTTCGATTTAATGTTCAATATTCCATAATTAGGACAGAAAATTCGTAAGAATTAACGAAAACAATGCAGGAAAATAAATGACACACGATATTTTTATAGTGGTTCAGCTAAGTCGTAGCCTACATCCACTTTATAATCTTTTGTTCATATAAACAGACTTTTCTAGGAAAGTCGTGCATTTTTACGTGGCCTATGAAACAAAAGAAAATAGTACAATTTTCAAGTCAAATATCGCCGCAAATGTTGGGCGTTCCAAGCCCTAGGAATTTCTTCACCATCCACGGTCGCTAACTTGAAAGCTCCCGTATCAAGTTTCCGTCGGACGGTGAATGGTCCTTCCCACTTTGGGTCTAGATGAACTGGAGGTGGAAAGACTCGCTTCAGTACCAAGTCTCCTGGTTCGAAAGTTCTAAAGTAAACCTTTCTATCATAATAGCGTGCCAATTGGCGTCGATGCCTCGATGCACACAAATCCGCTTCATCCCTCTTCTCTTCCACCATATCCAGGGACTCTAACAGGAGTGCTTTGTTTGTCATTGGGTCATAATATGTTACCCTGTGAGAGGGGACTTCAAGTTCCACTGGAATTACCGCTTCTGACCCGAAGGAGAGTGAAAAAGGGGTATGACCAATAGCCGTCTTAAAGGTTGTTCGATAGGCCCACAAGGCTAGCGGTAATTTATCATCCCACGTGGCTTTTGCTCGTTCCAACCACTTTTTAAGAATAGACTTAATGACTTTATTTGTTGCTTCAACCTATCCATTTGACTGCGGATGGGCCACAGCGGTGTGTCTTTTGTCAATTTTATACTTCTTACAAAAGTTCCTAAATTCCACGCTATCAAATTGGGTTTCATTATCAGTCACATTAGTATTCGGTATCCCAATTCGATAAATAACATTTCTGACCACAAAGCTTATCACCTTTCTTGCCGTGATCGTGGTTAAGGGTTCAGCTTCCACCCATTTCGTGAAGTAATCCATAACCATGATCGCGTATATAGCTCCTCCTTTTGCAATTGGTAGGGTCCCGATGATGTCTAATCCCCACATCGCGAACGACTAAGGACTGACCACCGATTTGAGATGTCCTGGAGGTGCTCTCGGAACTTTAGCGAATCTTTAGCATTTGTCACATCGTCGTGAATGATCAGCTGCATCTTTATTCACGGTAGGCCAAAAATAACCACACCACAATACTTTCTTTGCTAGCGTTTGACCCCCCGTATGATCCCCACACTCACCTTCATGTACCTCTTTCAGTACACGTTTGATGTCGTCGTGTGCTATACACCGCAACAGAGGCATAGAAAATCCTTGTTGATAGAGGATGTCGTCCAATAAAACGTATCTTGCAGTTTTACGTGTTACAGATCGTCTCCCGCTCTTCTTAGATGGAAGTATTTCGCTTCTAAGGAAGTTTTTAATTGGCGTCATCCATGACTCCCTTTCGGGCTCAGCTTCCAAGGCTAATTCAAGACTTCCATTTGGTCAAAGCTTGGTGATTCCAATATCTCTATTGGGACCATTTCGGTTTCCTTAGGGTTGTCAGAACTTGCTAACTTAGCCAGTCGATCTGCCTTCTGATTTTCTGCTCTTGGAATATCTGTTGTGCTATAACGCTCCAAGTTACCTAGTAACTCTTCTACTTTTTCAAGATAAGTGACAAGTCGAGGTCCCCTGGTTACAAATTCCATCCAAACTTGGCAGACAATTATTTTGGAATCACAAAATATGTCCAATGTTTTTACCCCTAATTCCTTGGTGAGTTTCAGCCCGACAATTAGGGCCTCGTACTCGAAATCATTGTTAGTGGCAGAATTTTCCAATCATAAAGCGTAGTAAATGGATCGCCCTTCAGGAGTGGTTAAGACAACTCCGGCACCGGACCTTCGATCGTTCTTGGCCCCATCAATATATAATTTCCATGGACTAAGCTCTAACTTATGCTCTGAAGTAACAACTTTGTCATCCACTGTTTCCTCTTCGGGAATTGTAAACTCTTCTATGAAGTCGGCTAAAGCCTGCCCCCTTATTGACCTCCTTGGTTGAAAATTCAAATCAAATTAGCTCAACTCGATATTCCACTTAAGTAATCATCCTGATGC
The DNA here is from genome assembly GCA_030737875.1 of Allium sativum. Taxonomy (NCBI): domain Eukaryota; kingdom Viridiplantae; phylum Streptophyta; class Magnoliopsida; order Asparagales; family Amaryllidaceae; genus Allium; species Allium sativum. The sequence continues at coordinate 472,539,138 of CM060909.1, forward strand.
TTCGGGTCTCTGTAATACTTGTTTTAGTGGTTGATCAGTATATATGATTATCGGGTGAGATTGGAAATAATGACGGAGCTTTCGAGAGGCAATCAAGAGGCTATAAGCAAGTTTTTCTATTCTCGGATAATTGCGTTCCGCAGCTGCTAACTTCTTACTTACGTAATATACTAGCCTCTAGACCTTGTCTTCTTCACGCACCAGAGTTGTGCTAACGGCATGAGATGACACAGCCAGATAGATGAATAGATCTTCATGATCCACCGGCTTCGACAATATCGGGGGTTTCTCCAATAAGTTTTGGAAGGCCTCTACACAGTCTGGAGTCCATTCGAAATTACGTTTTCCCCGTTTGATTAAGTCAAAGAATGGGACACACTTGTTTGTGGCTTTGGAAATGAACCCGCTTAATGCGGCGACCTTTCCTTCCAGGCTTTGAACGTCCCTAATCTTTCATGGCTCTTCTATGCTCCTTATTGCCGCTATCTGGCTTGGATTAATTTCAATCCCTCGAGAACTCACAATGAAACCGGGAAATTTTCCAAATGCTACCCTGAATGAGCACTTTAAGGGGTTCAACTTCATCCCATACCTCCTTAGAATATCAAACATCTCCGCTAGGTCTTGTGTATGACTAGAGTATTGCTTGGATTTCACGAGCATGTCATCTACACAAACATCCATGGTTTTTCCAATCTGGTTATAGAACATTCGATTTACCAGGCGCTGATATGTGGCTCCGATATTCTTTAGTCCAAACGGCATCACAACATAGTAGTACAATCCTAAGTCTGTTATAAAACTTGTGTGTTCTTGATCTGACACATTCATAGGGATCTGGTTATATCCTGAGTACGCGTCCATGAAGGAAAGAAGTTCGTGTACGGTTGTTGAGTCCGCTAGTTGATTGATCCTAGGAAGTGGGAAACTATCTTTTGGATAGGACTTATTCAAATCTGAAAAATCGATGCACGTTCTCCATTTTCCATTTGATTTCTTGACCAAAACAGGGTTCGATATCCAGTCGGGATACGTCGAATCCCTAATGAACCCATTATCTTTCAACTTCTCCACTTCTTCTTTTAGGGTTGCCGACCTCTCTGGACCTAACATACGCTTCTTCTGTTTAACGGGTGGATGCGTTGGATCAATGCTCAATGTCTGACTCATAATGGAGGGAAATATCCCACACATGTCAGCATGAGTCCAGGCAAACACATCCAAATTTGCCTTTAAGAAGTCAGTTAATTCCTTGGCTCGGAGCGGATCCAACTAGGATCCGATCTTCAACACCTTTCTCGGATCAACATCGTCAATGGAGATATCCACAGTCATTTCATTTGGGGTCGCCTTTCTATCCCCAGGCTCTTCATTCTCTCTGGGATCTATGTCCTCGGGAAGTTCTCTGGGCGACTCCCTCAGGGATGGTCCCTCTAGTTGCTATGCTGAACCCTCCCTTATAGGGGAGGTGGTACCTTTAGCTTCAATGCTCAATCCCTTCATCAATGTCTTTACTTCAGCCATGTAACAGGCTCGTCCAGTGGCTTGATCACCTCTCATTACTCTCACTCTTCCTTCGGTTGGGAATTTCAGCAATAAGCACCAGGGCACAATGCAAGCCCTGAATTCCGCGAGGGCCGGTCGGCCCAAAAAGGCGTTATAGGGCAATTCTATGTCCAGTGCTACAAATGGGAGAATTCTCACTCTCTGATGATCTCCTTGTCCCATTGTCACTGACAATTCCACATATCCCATTGGGGCAGTCGATGCTCCATTGAAGCCACGTATCCAACCCTCGCAAGGCTTCAAGTCTTTCGGTTCAAGTTTCATATGATCAAATGCTTTTTTAAAGAGAATATTAACCAAGCTCCCATTATCTACCAATACTTTGTGAACCAAAACTGGACCAATAGTGGTAGTGATTACCAACGGGTCCTCTGTGGGTGATTCGATTTCAGAATCGTCTCTATTACGAAATATGACATCGTCCGACATCGTTTTCTGTTGCTTCACCAGGGAGATGTCTTCGAGGTTACTACATTCTCCCACTCCAAGGTGCTTAACCGCATTAACATATTGGTCCATAGCCCTATAGCTATGGGCAGCGGAGTGAGGTCCTCCTACTATTGTATTGATAACGATTCCTTTACCTTTTTGTTGAGAGGTGGGCTTAGGAGCAGGTTGATTTTGATTCGGGGCTTGCCCCCGACTCTTGGAGCAACCTTGTATTTGTCTAATTTTCCTTCTTGCAGCAACTTTTCGACAACATCTCTCAAATGCCGACATTCATTAGTAGAATGTCCGTGGGTTCAACGAAACAAAAAAAACTTTCCAGTAGCCACCTCCTTCTCCGTAGAGTCTCGGAGCGGAGGCTTTTTATATTGTAAGACGTTGTAAGTATCCAGGTAGATGTTTTCTAATGTGTCACTTAGTGGTGTGTAATTTTTGAAGGTTTGGAATCGAGGCCTTTTGCCTGAGTTATTTCCTCGGTTCTTGTTCCTCCTATTGTCGTTTCCATTCCTGTTGTTACTTCCTTCATTTTTGTTGCCAACACTTACCTCGACTTTCACCAGATTGCTTCACAGCAACATTACTTTGAATATCTTCTCTTGAAGCTCCAACAGATTTTCCCTTTAGGTTGGCGTATATCTCTTCTCGCCGTAGACGGATATTTGCCTTTTCATAGAAAGCCTCCCTAGTCAGTGGTGGCTTCCCAGCTAAGTAACCTCTGAACTCAGTATCTGGATCAACTCCTTCGATCAAGGCCATCAAAATAGTTGGTTCGTAGGGATCGCTTATTTCAGTAACTGCTAAGTTGAAGCGGTCCAAGTATGATTTCAGAGATTCTCCAGGGGCCTGTTTAATTCTAGACAGTTCGATAACGCTTTTAGCTATTTGGGAATAGAGTCAGAACTGTTTCATAAAAAGCTCGCTTAGTTCTTCAAAACTTGACACCGATCGCAGGGGAAATCGAGTAAACCGCATTAATGCTACATCCTCTAGATATATTGGGAAGGCTTTACACTTTACAGCGTCAGGTGCAGCTGTGGCGTTCATATACCATGCATATCTCATCAGATGTTGTTTCGGATCTGTTCTTCCAGAATATCGATCCATCTGTGGCAAATTGAATCGGCGAGGAAATTGGAAGTTCAGGATGTCATCAGTAAACGGAGTATGACTACGCTCAATACCCCAATCTTCATTGGTATATCGGCGGCTATCGGCCGAAGTTTGATGTATCATTGCTTCTACTTCGGCATTAGTTAGGGCTGGTTCAGGTTCCCTACTCCTTTCTCTTCTCAAGCGCCTATCACCTACTTCTAGTGACTCTCTTGGGTTTCGATTGGTAACCGAACCCCCTCGCCTCCTGCGGTCCTAGTCATTCACAGGATGAACAAATTGAAGGAGTTTCCCCTAAGTAGAATTGGTAATATTTGGGTCCCTCGGGAGGGCGTGTGATCCTCGCATTGGTAACAACGTCGGTTCTCTTAAACTTGGATCGTTGGGCCCCAGCACACAGACTGCATCCTCAGCTGGTGAAGATTTTCGGGCCTTTCATATGGCCTCCTTTCACGTGGGCGCTCTTCATCAGAAGATGATGAATGGTCCATAGCAGGATGATGAACCGAGGAGGACACCCTTTGTATGCGAAGCTCGCTTATCTCCCTGCTCATATCCTTCATGTTTTCGCATATGAGAACGTTATCCTATTTATAAGCTTTAAGAGCGTCCCTAGTGCTCTCCAGCATATCAAGCAAATGCGAGAAATCTTGGTGGGTGACAAGTGCATTGGGAGTGGGCTGATCCTCAACTGGTACGGGCGGTAACAAAGCATTTGCAGGAGCTCGAGTAGAGTTTCCACCCTCAATCGCGTTCATCTCAGATCGGCCCGACGTTGTCCCAGTAGTTCGGATCGGAGGAGTGGATTCAGCAGCGTTCTGGGAATCGGATCAGATCGGGTTTCCATCATTAGATCGGTTCGGAGCGTTAGGATCGGGTCGGATCGGAGAGGCCCTGTTGGATCGGTTAACTCCAGAGCTCTGTCCTCTTAATCTGGTGAACACCATAGCCTATTGATCATCGCCTATCTCACTTTCCCACGCATTCTGACTTCTTTTCCTTTTCCTTTAGTCATAGTATCCAAATCTCGAGACTTCTTTGGAGAAAACTTAAAAATGTTGACTGTACGGACTATTTTCTTTGGATATACAAACCCAAATAGTAGAATGGTAGTCCAAAACGTAGAGAATTCGAGAACTTCTCAGTGAATGCACCAAAATGTTAGATCCAAAAATGGCTCTAACACCCAAATGAACGATAATCTAACTGAAATGAGAAACGAAAACAAAACAAAGAAAACACACAATCTATAGTGGTTCGGCGTTAAAGAGCCTACGTCCACTTTATGCTTTGTTGCTGAATGATTCAAATACAAGAACAATGATGATAATCACTCAATCTCACTTTTACAATGGATAATTTCACTCAATGTTTATGGATTTTCACTTCAAATTGTGATGATGATCTGAGTAAAGTTGTGAAATTCGGTTGACAAGGGTGTTTGAGCTTTGAATTTGCCAAAAGATCCCTTCAAATGAGGCTTGATGGCGTATTTATAGGTGAAACGGCTCTCTGGAATGGCTCCGGTTCGGATATACGTGGCAATCATCCCATAAGAATCGGGTTCGGAAAGAACAGGATGGTGACAACACATTTACATAGTGGGTGAACGTGGGGAAGTAATTGCCTAACCGCTCCGAGTTTTCAGGGAATCGTGGGGTGCTACTGATGCAGTTTCTGATTCGGATCGGTCGTGTGGAAAAAAGGGGGAGCAGAGCTGGTGAATCTAATCCGATCCGGTTCCGTCCCTGTACCTTTATCTTCTGCTTTGAAATATGTTGACTCGGCTCAGGGTCTCCAATCCAATCCGAACCTCTAGTGTGCATTCTTCTAGTCGACATTCTTCGTCAACTGGTCCTTTTACTTTATGTAGCCGAGTTCACAAGCTAACAATAGACATTAGTTATTTAAAATTTAAGATTTGAACAAATTTGAAAAACTGGCAGTTATATGTCGACATAGTCAAAAATGTATGTCGACATACATAAGTAATTTTTTTGGAAATTTTCATTTTTTTTGTTAATTCTTACTATATTATTTTAATTTATTTAATTCTAATATGTTTTTACAATAAATTAAAGAATGTTTTGACAGAAATAAGTACCATTCATTACTACTTAAAAGCAAATACATTCAGCTAATACAAAAAACTAAATACGAGATTCGAAAGCAAATACGAAAGATAACTCGCTTAAACTAGATAAGCTTAGATTTCAGCGGATGATGAGGAGGAAGATGATATTCCAAGTTTTCTTCCTATTTTGCCAATGAACTTAGACATATGAGTATGAGTCTTTTTTATCTTCTTTTGGTTTTTGGCTAATTTTGCTTGATTTTGGACAAGCATTTCTTTGGAAATGGTTCTAGGATTAGATAAACATTCTAAACTTTCCACAGAAGTTTCTTCTTCGATACCCATAGGATCCTCTTCTTGTTGTTGTTGCATTCGGCTTGTTTATTTTCAAAATTTTCATAAGGCTTGAAGGTGAGTGGAATTTGCATAAGATGTATATTTGTGGAGTCAAACACCTTTCTTGATACAAATTCTTCTCCTTTGAGATCCACTCCAAAATATTTAAAAATTCAAGTAAGATAAACTCCATAATAAAGAGTGTTTTCTCTTGTGGACATTTCTTTGGGCTTAAATTCTTTTAAAATCATATCGGCCCAATTGATGTCATAAACACCAATAATAGCAAAGAGTGCCTTTTGGACTTTGATGGTAGGTTGTTGAAGTTTTCGGAACGAGGAGTGATGGTATATTGAAGGAGAAGGTTGACGATTCTTGCTTTTGGGTGGAAAAAGCGATTTTTGAATTTAAATGAGCATTGTTTTCAAATATGTGATGAAAGGTTTCCAAATCCGTTTCACAATTTCGAAATCCAAAAAATCCGAGCTCGTACTCTTACAATTCAGGATATTGCCAAAAATTTCGCAATCTTAAAATGATTTGAGTGCCTTTTACGCTACTCCATAATTGATTTTCATCTCCTTTGTAAAAGCCACGATTTAGATTTGCACAGAATATTTTGACTAGATTAGGATAACATACTTCATTGTTATCTCGTGGATCTGTTAGACTCATAACTCCATTTTCTTTGAAAAGAGAATGAAGATTGTAAGATGGAAAATCTTCAAAGATGGCGAAGACTCCCGTATTGACTTTTCCATTTGCTAGGTAGTCAACATAGGCATCTTTTGCTTCTCTATCATTGTAGAGATATCCTTTGATGGTTTTGGATAATCTCATTGTTTGGGGTGTGCTAGAGGAAGCCATTAAAGAGCTGTTTTTGAAGAGTATAGATATGAAGAAAGTTGTTTAAATTTTGAATGAGTGGTAGAGATAATAAGATTGAATAGATAAATAAATAGAGATTGAATGGGCATAATTTTTCTGAAATCAATGACACCTTTTCAGACCTTGGGAGTTGGTGAAAAGTTGGAGGAAAGTTTGAACTTTTGAAAATCAAAATTTGAATTTCATTTACAGGCTTATATACTGACATGCCTATTTATGTATGTCGACATACATGTTGAATTTCAAAGGACATGTTGTTTTGACTTTTGGTTTTAGTATATTAATGTTTTATATTTCCGATTTATTATTTCTTGAATCAATAAAAATCCTAACAAACATCTAAAATTTGTTATAATATTAATTTTACTATTTATTATTTGATTATTATTTTGAGTTTCAAATTCGAATTTCAAATTTGTATTTTAAAGTTCAAGTTTGAATTTTAATTTAAATTTCAAATTCAAACAAAGCAAAAAAAAAAAAAAAAAACATCCATTCATCCAAATCAACCAAAAAAAATTAAAAATTAATTAAGGCGAACCTGGTTTTTAGATCCATTTCTTTGATATTTTCTGAATTCTGGATCACTGTGAAACACATATTTGAATTTCCGGTTTCTGGCTCTTCATCGCTTGATGACGAATCTGAATCGTCTAAACTTGCTATGTATGCCTTCTTTCTTTTCTTTGACGAATTACTATTGTCTGTCGGTTGATTTGATTCATTTGGATATTGGCACATTCTCTTTATATGGCCTGCTTTGTTGTAGTTATAACATCGATCATCATTTCTTCCAGATCTCCCTTCATTATTTCTATGAAAATTATTTCTCCTTTTATATCTTAGAATTTTTCTGAAATTCCTTGTCATTAAAGCAATTTATTTATCGTCTTCACTACTTGAATCAGAACCATTGGTTGTCGCTTTGAATGCTATAGATTTCTTTTCTGTGAGCTTATTTTCCCTTTTCTGTTTGAACTTCAAACGACATCAGATTTCCAATTAACTCCTCAATCTTCATTTCACTGACATTATTGGCTTCCAATTGCCAATGTTTTCTTATCCCATTTAGGAGTTAATGAACCAAGTACTTTTCTGAATTGGTCTTCTTATGAATTAGTTTTTCTCAGTATTATTAATGAATATATGATCTCCTGGAATCTGCAATACATATCAGAGATAGATTCATTCTCGTTCATTTTGAACAGCTCAAACTGATTGATTAACAATGATATCTTTGTCTGTTTAACGTTATTGGTTCCTTCATGAGTTACTTGTAATGTTCTCCGCAGTTCATAAGCAGATTTACAAACTAACACTCTATTAAAATCATTCCTATCTAATGAACAGAACAACATGCTCATGGCTTTAGAATTACTCTGTGCAGCAGCCTATTGTTCATTAGTCCATTGTGCAAAATTAGTAGTGGGTTCAACATATTCAGTTTGTGTACTGTTCCATGTATCTAATCCTACCGATTGTAAATAATTTTCATTCTACCTGCACAATATGAATAATTACTGCCATTAAACAATGGTGATCTAACAGTGGACCGACCCTCTATAAAAGAACCATTATTACCAATTTTGGTTGCCATTTAATATTTTTAAAAATCATATTATAAACTTTTTGAAAACCTATGCTCTGATACCATTTGTTAGAGAATGCAGAATGCGGATCTTAAGGAAAAACAAACACTAGAGGGGGAGGGGGTGAATAGTGTTTATGAGAATTTACGATAATCTTAAACTTATATGATCTACTATATGAATTACACGCAACATAGATGATCATAGTCACAGAAACAAACACAAACACAAAAATAGATAAATATAAAATGCAGAAAAAAAGAACACACCGGATTTTATATTGGTTCGGATTACTCCTACGTCCAGTCACACGCAACGCTGGATTGCGAAGAGTTTTATTATTATCAATATCCAATTACAACCCTTTGATTTCACAGATACAAGGTTAACACCGCTCCCTATGCTTGATTTCAGGGCTACAAGGAACACATCCTTTCTCAAACACTTCCCAAATAATTACAACGCCTTATAACTCTTCAATAGCACTTCAATTCAGTGAGTAGTAGATAGAGATTGAGAAAAGATGAAGTTTGATGTAATTTTATTAGAAATCGGCAAAATATAAGTGTAGAAATCAAGAAAATATGAAATATTAATGGTGGTATGAAGAGGGGTGAAGATGGAGAAGAAGAATGAATTAAAATTTCGAAATCAACCCCTATTTATAGCATTTGAATGGTTGTATGTTTCAGAAACGTTACAAATAGTGAAAAGACACTTCCTTTGAAAATTGAATTTCTGATAGTTGTATGTCGATATAGCTATTTATGTATGTCAACATATGAATATAATTTTTATTTTTAAAAACTATTTTCAAATGTTTAATCATATATATTATTCTGGAAATTATTGAATCAAATCTTAGTAATATAAAATAGTATTCTAAAGTATAAAATCATATGCAAACATAATAATATATTATATAAACATATTTATAAAGTTATAAGGTTTAAAACTATATAACTATATATAAACTTATATATTAAGACTTTAAACTTATATGTTTGAAATCATAAGTAAGATAAAATAGATTGAAATCAGAATTTGAATTTTGAAAATCAGAAATTTGAAAAATAGAATTTGAATCTGGAGTGCTATTCAGAGTCTTACATATAAACTAGACTCTATTACTATATTTTTCTTGAATTCTTGGTATATTGATAATTTGATAACTCATGGATCTTGAACTACTCGATGACATGAAAAACGCATGGGCTTTTTTATCCTAAAATTTATTTTATAGTCTTCCATTTTCTACAATCCCACCAGTAATATCAGATTTCGCTAGCGGCCCGTTAGGTTTACGTATATTGATCGACGGTGTGGATTTGTTCTGATGCGGAGGTTTGAACGTTTATGTTATAAATTGCCGCCCTCTAAAACCCTAGAGTGCTAAATCCCTTATTTTCTCCACTCTTCACCCATCACACCTCCTCAGGCCTAATTTCCGATTAAATTCAATGGAGTTTTGGGGTAATTTCTCTTCCCTCTCTGATCATTCAATATTTGTTGCTTGTGATTTTTCAGTTAGATCTAATTTAGCGATATCATTTTCTAAACTGTTTATTCATCTGTAACATATCTTAGTAACCTTGTTTCATTGCTATCAATTATCATATGGTATATCTAACTGTCGCTGTTTTTCGATGTTATTTGATTTGTTATAGTTTATACTTATTTTGACTTGTTTTTTTCCCCTTCTAAAAGAGGTTGTCTTAATAATTTGATGCTAAGGGGGAGGTAATTAGACTAGTACATTGGTTTTTGTTCTGGATATGTATGTGGTAGCGGATTAGTAAATGGTTATCTATTTGTGCCTAAACTCTAGTTTTTTTTTTTTTTTTAGTAGGCATTAGATTTCTTAATCTGCTTAAGCTGATCTTCATGCTGGTTGAATTTGAAGGATTGTTCATTGAGCGAATAGTTAAAGGGAAAGCAAGTTGATCAAGGGGAGCTGAATACAAAAACGTTTTTAATTGGAAATTTTTGATTTGGGGAAGAAGTCATCATAAACCCTTGTAAAAAAACATACTAAAATGACTAATTCACCTTCATTCATCTATAGTCTTGTACTTGGTTCTTGTTTCATGTACAATCATCCTGCCAACCCTTTCTCCATCTTCAAATCATGCACCCTAAATCTCTAATATAATACCTAATCCTTTGATTTGAAGATTGTGGTGGAGAACCTGTCAAAAACTCCATCTAATTCTCCATCAAGATGATATGGATATTGGAGTTATTTTTTTCCATTCTATTAGACATTCCAATGTTTAAAAAAAAGTCATAATTTTATAACAAAAAAGGCTACATGTTAGGAAATTCTACCCCTACAAATTTTCTTTTTATTGATGAGTTCGTCCTTTATTTATTTTTTTCTTTATCCAAAACAATTCTTCTTTTATCCTTCTCCTTTACAAATTTGGCTGATGTTCGTTATCCAATTCCAGAGAGAAGCTATTTGCTTTCAAGGTTTTGAACCTAGTAATGCTTGTGTTCATCCATCTACTGTCAGTTCATATTCACAAATTAAAATGTGGATCATAGCCTAGGTGTAGTTTTTAATACCTAGTTTTTTAGGGGGTGCTTGCTTAAAAAATGTTATACAAGGCAAACTTTAAAGATTGATATGAGGCCCATTGATCATTTAGTCACCGTTTAGTTTATCGTTTTAAGATTTGGGTTTTCATGCAAACAAAAATATGCATGTCAAATGTGGTTATGAAAAACAATCAATTTGGAAAATGATGTACAGATGTAGACATAAAAAATACAAAACAAATATAATTTGTTTTTAGTGCTCTTGGAATAATAGAAACACGGAAAACAATTCGTCCTCTGTTGTTTTCCACTGTGTTTATGATTAAAATTTTAAATGTCTTCTCTGCTCTTCTAAATATTTTAATACATGCTGAAAACGAAAAATGAAAAACTCTAAATGAAACCAAACATGAGCTTAGTATCTCAATTCATTAAGTATCATCAGCCATTGTCTTTGTTGTTTCAACAAACTTCATAAGATTTTTGATTATGTAGCATGTGAGTAAATTATTTTGCTTTTCCTTAACAGTAAACCTGGGTTTGTAAATCTACATTCATTTCCCTCTTGTTTTCACCTAGTTAGTTGCCGAAGGAAAATCAGGATAGATAAGATGATTAGTTGATAAAGGGACAACTGATAAAAATGTGAAGATATCAAGATAAATAATCATGAAAATAATAATAAATGTGAATGATTTTATAAAGTAAAAATCATTAATTTGATTCTACCCTTAACAAAAGAATTGTGTATTCTTCTCCCGTTTTTCATCGGTTTTCATTTTCTGTATAGTAAGTGCGCTTTTTTTATTTTAGTATGATTGAAATATTCAACCATTAGAAATACTCATCTGACATTTCTTTGATATTTAGGTGTTGAAGTGAAACCTAATCAGACTCTGAAGTGTGAGCTAGTTGGCGGAGAGAAATATATTCACCTGTCTGCGGTAAATTTTCTTCCTTATTTCTTACTATATATTACATATATAGCTTTTTGATCAAGTGTTTTGCTAAATACAGTCTGCGCTTGGAGAATCCAAAAAAGGTGCTGAGAATGCTGTAGTTTATGTTACATTCAATGGCCAGAAGTTGGTCATTGGAACGTTGTCTACAGAGAAATGTCCCCAAATTTCTTATGATTTAGTGTTCGAGAATGATTTTGAATTGTCCCACAGCGCCAAAAACGCTAGCGTTTACTTTACTGGGTACAAGTCTATTGAAGAGGAAGAAGACTTTGGTGGATATGATTTTGATGCCATGGCAGCAAAACTATCTAAGGCTGAAAAAACTGCTGCTGATGAGGATGATTCTAATGATGATTCTAGTGATGAAGATGTTTCTGATGATGATTCTAGTGATGAAGATGTCAAGGTTAGTTAAGTAACTTGCTATTTTTTTCACGATTCTCTTAGTTAATTTATTTTCAACATTTCAAAGCATTTACGACTACATGGTTAAGCAAGTTCAAATAAATATATTAATCCTGTGGTATTCATGGTTTGGTACACCCTGTTTGTAGAAAATGGTTCAGTACACATGTGAAGAGAATTGTATATTTTAGATGGATTGTTTGGTTTTTGGTTATATAACAACCTAATATCCATGTCATATTTCTCAGAAGAAGGTGCCAACTGTTGAAGAAGAAAGCGAAGATGTCGAAAGCAGTGAGAAAGAGGATGAAGACGATGAAGAGGATGACAGTGAGGAAGAAAGTTCCGAGGATGAAGAGGAAACCCCAAAGGTGACAAAATTTATCCATCAATATCCATTTTTGATTGTTTAATGTGTTGTATTAAAATTACTACAAAGTTGCAAAAATAAATAAACAATATTTGTAAATGTTACTCTATTACAGGCTGCTAATGGTAAGAAGAGACCAGCAGAAGCCGCCACCAAAGCTGCTTCTCCAGTGAAGAAGGCGAAACTTGAAACTCCGGCAGGTGGAAAGAAGGCTCAATCAGGTGATTGTTGATTCTTTAGCAAGTTAATTTGGTAATGATTAGCGGCATGAAATTTTCGTTTTGGAATGCTCTAAGCACCAACATTAATTCTAGTGCTATTTTCTTTTATTCATGTTTTGCAGTGAAACAATAATATATATTTGTAAATTGCTAACATCTGAAATTGGTTTAATATTACGTTGTTTAATTATGAATGAAATCTGAAGATTAGTTATAAGTAATTTACTAATATATATACAGGCGGCGATACTAAGAAGAGTGCCCCGGCCAAAGGGAAGGGTCAAAATAGTGCAAAAGCAAAAGGCAAGGGTGGTGCCAAGTGAGAGGTGAAAGTGGAGTTATAAATGCTTGGATTTTCTTTTTATTTTATGGGTGGTGCCTTAGTGAGGAGTGAAAGTGGAGTTAAAATACTTATATTTCATTATTTTATATTTATATTTTATTACTGGGCTTAAACACTAAGGCGGTTCTATTGTATTGGGGGCAATTTTCCCGATAATGGTTGATGTTTTGGTATGGCATGATTATTATCAATTATGGATGTAATTCAAGTTTGTAAGACCGTATGATATTGATGTTTATTACGTTATCGGCTATTGAATTTCTCCAGTATAAATTTTCTGCTGCAGTGTGCTGCTTTGGTTTTCGTCTATTTACCGTTTATCTTTAGTGGCCTTGTTATGAAGATTTCAGTGTTGTATAAAAATATGATTTTATTTGAGTATTCATTGTTTAAAAAAGTTTTTCAGTTCCGCATTTGTAGCGTCTTTTCAAAATTTTATTACTGACTTGAGATATTTTGTTAATATTCTGCAAAGTGTGAGGGGATTAATTTTGGTAGAAAAATAGCGTTTCGGACAAAATTACGGCCTTTTAGATGTAAAGACGGTTTGTTGAAATTTTATTTAAAAGATAAAACATTAGATTTTAAATATCAATTTTACAGTGTGCATGGTATCAGAATTTAACTATCAGTTTTATGGTCTTTAAAAATAATTTTTTGGTAGATTGTCTTTGAACTTGGAAAAATATGGAGTTTGTCCTAATAAAATTCCCGTGATTTGGAACTTTACCTAGTGCAATTGGTTTGTGATTTTTTTCTAAATGGAGAGGGAAGCAAGCTTGTGTTTGTGAACTTGCACTGGCCTTCACAACTTATAACGTTACCAATCTATTCTTTAAGAATTACTTTTGGCTTGTATATTGAGACACGTAATTTGTTGTATATATAAAAGACCTGTCGTAATAATTGCAAAATGCCTGTATCATCAATAACATTTTATTATTTGTCGAGCTTCCTTATGCAAAAGTAGAGCTTTTAGAGCAATCTTAACGTAGGGATGGCTCGTGGTCGATTCATAGTGGATCAATAAAAAACAACGTCTAACAGAACAATTTTTTTTTTTTTTTTTTTTTTTTTTTTTTTTTTTTTTTTGTTGTCTTAGTCGGTTTATTTTAAGTTGGCAAAAGTGAAGTAGACGGATTGCAATTCACGGCTGTGGGATTGCAATCTACGCGATGATGTGGAAATAAATCCAAACTATCAGTTTAGCTGATTTAAAATAAACCGGTTAAGCTTGTGAGTTGTGACATATATAACCAGCTTATTTTAAGTTGACTATATATACCACATAACCCCTCAATCCATCTTCTTCCTTTACCTTCAGCCGTCACCCTATGTCAGAATTGGAAAAAAATCCGAGCATGAAGGACACTTCGTGGAAGTGAGAGGAGCGACAACGTTGAAAATGTTGATCCAAATGAGGAGAACACATCAGTAGAAGGAAACTCATCGGATGACGGTACCGGATAACGTCTTACAACGACTGTCAGGAGAGTACGTGTAATACCCCACGCTTTTCTGGGTTCGGATTTCAATAAAATTTGAAACTCAAACTCAACCAAGTATGGAGAGTATAAATCTGGTACCTGCAAAAATGAGCATGAGCATAATCATAGTACTATAAAACTAACTCACAACAGAAACAAAATAGGATAACTAATATCGATTAAGACAACTACCTTAAAGTAAATCGTCCCGTCGATATCGAGCATGAGAGAACAAGAACCGGGAATCAAACTTAAACACCTGCTAAGATCTGTCTTCCCCGAGATAAACCTGAGAATTGTCATGAGGAGGGAGGTCAGAAAAACCAGTCCTGATGAGTAGAAGATTTACAACACTGTCTACAATACACAAATGTATCTTGTTTGGTCTCCAACAAAATATGTCTAACAAGGTATAACGATCCAGAATTTTCGACGAGCTAAATAATTAATTTATAACTTTGAGAAATTATATTTTGACAAACTAAATGAATGACAACATGTATAGGTAACATTTTTGTTAAGTGTTATATATTGTTTTCCATAGCATTTGGTAGATAATGCTACCATAACCTACTTCCTCCTTATGAGACAAGTGTTAGGACACTTGTTATTATGCATGGAGTTAAGTATGCATGAACTTCATATGCCCTATGAGTTTTCACACTCTCATGAACCCTCCTTTCCTATATAAGGAGGCCTCCCCCTTCATTCCCATTCATTCCAATCTCTTCTCTCCTTTCTACAACTTCTTTCTACCATTTCCAACCTCTTCTCTCCCTCTTTTCTTCCTCCTTGCTCCGTCGAAGTGTCTCCCTCTCCCTCCTCCTCTTTAGCCGTGAGCAACCCTTCCACCACCTCAAAACCAAGACACCATCACCTCCGTTCCTCTCCCTTTCTTCGGCCCAGACCCCTCTCTTTCCTCTACCTCCATCCGCTACCTACCACCCCCTCTCCTCGGCCAACTACCCACCAACCCACGCCGCTATCCTCCCTCCACCTCTGCTGCACCTAGCTATCCCTTCACCTCCTAGTTCGACTATCCACCACCCAAAATGCCACCAACCCGAGTCCATCCCCACGCCACCACCCACCCCTAGCCCTCCTCCTATTTTATATTAAAAAATATATATTCAATAATAAGAACAACAACAACAACAATAATATTGTTAAAGATGTCGGCGGGGATCGATAATCGGTTCGGAGCAGTTTGGGTTAGTTATGAAGTCCTATAGTAAAGTTAGGTGGAATGGAACCCTAAGATGAGAAACTCTTCACTTATATTTGTTTATTAAGGATGTTATGTTGATTGCTGTGAATTGATAGTTAATTAGATGTTAACTACCGAACCCATATACATATATACTGTGATACACACACACATACACACCCTATGTGATGGATGAATGGAAGCTATGAATGTTACGATGATTGTTAGTAGTGATACAATGTCATACTGCACATGTTACACCCACTTATATGGAGATATCTAGGTATTGGTTAAGTCTCATGTTCATTGGGTGATATAAATGAATATTATATTCATTTAGAATATAGTGCAAAAATAAAAGTTTGAATTTTCTAATCAAAACTAGATAGAAACGAAATTAGAGTGATTTTGAAAAACTTTTGTAAAAGTTGAAATTGTATTAAACAAGGCTTTGACATAAAACAATGTGTTCAAGTTTAAATTAGTTAAATCAATTTTGTTTTCGAAATTGAAGTTTGATATATATATATATATATATATATATATATATATATATAGAAGATGTTTTAACTCAAACTGGATGTTCCAATTAGCTTATATAATATTTAATTTGAATTTTGGAAAGTTGGGTTTCAAAAGTTAATTTTTGAAAAATAATAATATTTTATTCATTAAATAATAATATAATATACGTTAGAAATAAATATTTATTTTTTTAGTTGAAATTTTGAAATATTGTTTCGAGATAGTCTTATATATGTTTTAGATGAATTTCTAAACTATTTTAAAGTAGTACGGATCAATTTTTATATGAAGGTAAAAGAATAGAGTTTGTCGCTCTGTGTGGCAGTTCGTGAATTTCGATCGTAGTCTTTAAACTAATATAACAGATTCATTTTAAATCGGATTTCCCTGAAATGAAAAACGTTTGCTTTCTAATAATAATAGTTTTCAAATGAAAAAGAA
This sequence comes from Allium sativum, assembly GCA_030737875.1. NCBI lineage: Eukaryota > Viridiplantae > Streptophyta > Magnoliopsida > Asparagales > Amaryllidaceae > Allium > Allium sativum. Next base: position 472,555,650 of record CM060909.1, read on the forward strand.
AATTTAAAATTTCAGTGTATAGTTTTCAAGTTATGTCTAAAACGATTTTCAATAAAAATCGCTGTAGCGTAGTTTAATGACCAAATTTAGAATTATTAACTAAAAAAGGCTATATAAAAATTATAAAAAATATGGAATTATTTTGATAAATCATATTAAATGTTTTATAAGTGACCTGGATCGAAAATACAGAGTTTTAAAGTTATTTTAATCAAACTAGTTAAATAAGCCTCTTTGTAACGCTTTTAGTGGCGCTTTTGAAACACTTTTGACTTAATAATTGATTATGAAAAGTTTAAACATAAATAACCTTCATCAAAACTTTGTTAAACCTTTTCTAATGTACAATGAAGTGTTTTCAATGATAAATGGAAGTTCCAAAGGTTTAAGATGGGCTGAGACTTAATTAAAATCCGATATATCCATATCGCTTTAAAATAACGCTTACTATTAGGGAAATCCGTGATTGGAACTTATACCTGAAAACCATTCCGAATAATAATACGACGTAATTGAACAAATAGGGATATTTAAAGACGGTGTTGAAGACCGGGCACCTTCACATCAGAAGAACTGCTTGTTGATGGTCTCAAGTGGTTAGCTCCCACCTTGAGATATATTATTCAAATTATAGCAGCGGTCTAGACGTATTTGAAGAATTTATGGATTTGCAAGGGCTTTTCTCCTTTATTGGATGAGGAATAAAGAACCTATGGTTTCATTCAAACCCAAAACGAATTGTGTGGATGTATGTCTGACATTGTAAATTGTAATAGGTTGATTGATCTTTACTAAACATGTTTCTGTTGGTGGCGAAGAATATGTTTTCATAGCTTAACGTCCTTCTTTGAGAGGTACGAGCTTAAAGGTGATATGGTGAGTAATTATCAATTATATGTTATGAAATGATAGTGTGGCATACCTATTGATTGAGCTATTGATGATCAAAGCATGGATTTAGGGTAAAGCGTAGCTTTGTGTAACAAGACTTTGACAAGCCTCACATCCCGGAAATGGCCAAAACAGGAAAAGATGCTGCAAGGTTATAGGTGCGTCGTTTCCTTCTAGATAAAAAAGTGTACCATAGTATGGAGCCCAGGTATTACTTATGTGGCAACTTCTACTTTTGTGGATGTTGATATTGCGGGGCCCCAGTTAATGGTCGATAACGACCGAGAGGTGACATACTCAAGATGCTCTAAGTTATCCAGTTAAGGGATAACCCGACCTTGTGTTAGTAGAGAGCCAGTTGGTTCTTGGGACATCCCTCTAGAGATGTACCCATCAGATAAGGAAGTTCCTTAGCCTGGTCATTTGTTGGAAATCCACTCTCCACTACGAGCCCATATGGTTTTAATTATATACCTATGTCAACATAATAGAATGGGGTATTATGCTGGTTAAGATTGATACGTTTATTTGCGAAGTGATTTTCCACACTATGCACTAATAATAATATCAAATGGTTTTTGTGTATAAAGCATTTTTGGTTATCATAAGGAGAAACTTCACCCATGTGTGCGTTTGCATTGCGTATGTGCCACAGGACCTTATGGTAGGTTCATTTTCCAAAAGCATACACAATTTTTATTCACATTAAAAATATACTGAGTTTCTCACACCACTCCCATGATTGAACCGGAGTTTATTTTCCTTTCCCTAAACTCTAAGCACCCTTAATTTTACACCGGCAGCTCAGTGGTCAGGTCTTAGTAGGAGCATTTTGGAGCTTTTGTGGAACACCTTTTGGATTTGGAGCTTTTTGAGGCGAAGATGGAGTTTTTTGGATTCACTCAGCATCTCTTAGTTATTTTCCGCTATTTCATTTTGTATACAATAGTTTGTATATCTAGATATATACAAAACTCTGATGTTGTTGTGTTGTAACCCCTATGCAACCTTCAAGTTGTATTAATGAAAATTTTATTCTGTTTCATTGTGTTGTTTCTAATGTGTTATGATCCTAGGTGATGTGGACTCCGACATTTGAATCTCCGGCTTTTGAATACTGGAGGTATTAAAGTGCCAATTTTCGAAGGTCAAAAGTTCAGGTTATTACAACATGGTATCAGAGCTTTGGTTTATACAAAGCTTATAGGATATAAATCATTAGATAACTCATTAAAGATCTGGTTACCAATACCCTAAAATGAGTAGAATCCAATGGAACATAAAAAAATCTAAACGATTTGATATTCCCTAAAATATATCGTACGTACGCCTTAATTAGATTTTCGTACTATTTATAGATAGTAGAAAATGAGTGGAAAACGAGGAAGGGGTAGGAGTTATACTACTTCATATGGTCGTAGTTCTACGGTGCTTGATGAATCTGTTATTCAGGATCTGCCCCAAACTAATCTTCTAGTTTTAAACAAACATTACACCACCTCGGGTGGAAAATCATCTAAAGAGACTGAGGATGTCAAGGAGGCTCAATCCTGGATCAATTCGTGTGAGAAGAGTTTCAAAGGTTTAAGCTTGGAAGATAATCGAAAAAGGATGTTGGCTACTTGGCATTATTCAAAAAAGATCAGAGGATCACTGTTCATGGGACCAGTTTAAAGAAGTTTTGAAGAACGATACATGCCTTCAGCAGGAATATCCAGGATGTATCAAGAATTTATGGATCTTAAACAAGGAGATATGTCTTTCAAGGAGTATCTGAACAACTTTAATGAGTTGTCTCGTTTTGAACCAGAGTTTATTAACACCTTGTTGAAGAAGAATGAGAGGTTTATTAAAGGGATGAAGCAAAAATATCATGAATGGAAGACAGCGCATGTAAATCAATCGTTTATTGACTTGACGGATATGGGTTATGGATATGCTACTCTGGACAAGCAAAAGAACCCCTGAAGATAAGGAATGCAACAATAGTAACAACTATAAAAGGGAAAGTTTAGTGGGAAGAAGCATGGACAGAACAAAGGAAAGAAAGAAGCTCACGGAGATCAGCTTAAGAACGTTACATGTTTCAATTGCCAGGAGAAAGAACATTGTTCAACCAACTGTAATGTTAACTCCCAAAATGGCGATAACATCCGACTAACTCCGAAAGCACCACCTCGTGACGGGGGAACAAAATAAAGCAGTAAAAATAAACGAAAACAGGAAAGAAAGAGAAATCAGGAAAAAAGAATACAATTTTATATGGTTCAGCCTGAGAATAAGCCTACACCCACTTTGAACAATATTATTATAATCCTTGCCATGCCAAGTACAATATATTATGGATGATTACAAAGTTCTCCAAAGTAGAGGATAATAGATAATCACTAGTATTATTGGTTATCGGAGAATCACGATAACCAACCTACATAACTAGGTTTTTATATCTCTGGAGAAGAAGCTTTGCTACAGGATAAGAGTAACGGCCGCTGGAGATGAAGATATATCTTTGCAGAGCTTTGGCAAAGCAAGGAAATCAATCCCCCTTCATGTTGGAGCATAGGAGTATTTATAGGTGTTTAGAAGGGAATTGGACCAGATCCACTTGCAGGGAGCCTCGGAATAACATCTCACCCTTACCCACAAAGCCGTTTTCCAAAATTTGTTAACTATATGGATCAGTACTGGTCCATAATGGACCAGTACCACTCCATAGTGTTTGTGTATTTTGGGCTTTGGCCTTCATGAATGTGATTTATATGCTTTGGTTGGCCTCTGGGTGTAGTCTGGTCACATTTAGACATAGTTTGGTGCTTTGTCGTACTTCACTTCCTGCCTTCTTGATCCTTCCTTTCAGTCTATCGAGTTATGATACCTAGATAGGTCGGATTGACCCGACGTTTCACCCACAGCCTCAAGACAAGGTTGGAAGGACATCGACATAGGTCACGTGCCCATTAGGGGAGGAGTTATGGATCAGTATCAGTCCATAATGGACTGGTATTGGTCCAGATATTTAAGCTTTTGGGTCTAAAATTTTCAGTGATGCTTTGTTGTGTTGCTTTGGTCCCTTTTGTGGAATTTTATTAATTTCCAAGCATAAGCGATTTTGTTCTTTACCTTGATTCTATACGAATATCTTACGAGTTTATAACCGGGTTAATAGTTTCCCCCCATAGTAAATTCATGTTATAAACATGATGTGCTCTGGAATGATGATTGCGTGTACTTCATTGAGATGTTGATTGGTGTCGGAACATTGTCTTCCCTTAGAGATGACTGCCGGTTTTTGGCTTATAACTTAGCGTTGCTTCACAAATATTTAGGTTTGCATCTGGACAAGCCTCCTTAACTTGAGATTATCACTACAGACTTGGAAACATACGTGTATGCTGTTGGACTAGGGGTATCATGGTTTTGTTGAGGCACTATGGATCAGTATCGATCCATGGGTGATGGACCTGTACCGGTCCTTTTATTTAGAAAAATTTTCTATTCTCTCCCCTACTTTATATACGGTCCACCCCCCTTTTCCCCTATTTCTTACTTCTACCATGGAAAGCCTAGGGTTCCAATTTTTGAGCTAGATTTTTGCTGATCCACTGAATTTGTGCTCGACGTTGATCAGCTCGTGATGCCACCGATCATCAGAACCTCCCAGCTCCGCCATCTCTTCGCTGTCCATCCCTCTGGCCTGAATCCGACCCCGCCCTGCTTGAACTCGGCCAAAAAACCTTAGACGCATCTGAATCTACTGTTGTTGACCACAATTTCAACCATACTTGATTGCTTTCCGACCGATTACAAACTGTAGGTGTCGATCCCTTGTTGTCTTTGCCAAACCCTAGTTGATTTTTGTGTTGCTTGGATGAGTGTACTGAGTTGTTGATCTTTGGGAAATTAGGGACTTTGAACTGATTTGAACATAAACTTTAAACTTGGAGTGATATCCCGCACTACTGGATTGACTATTGAACTAAACTGAGCATAAGGTCGTTTTTGAGCTTAAATTTCAGAATTTGACAACTAATCCTAAATTACTTGATTCCTACTTCTGACAAAATTAACTTTCCCAAGCAAACTTAATCTTCCTTGTGAACATATATGCTTCTATAATAATATAATCGCAAGTCCATGTCATATTTGAGTATGCAACCTCCATTCTAGCTTAATGCAAATGTAAGATATAGATTGATGACCTTGATGTTGCTTTTGGCACGTGGGCTTTTCTTGTGATCATGCCACAAAAGTGTTTTGAGCGTCGATTCAAGCGACGCGTTTGTTGCTGATTTCTCAAGTCGACAATGGACTAGTCTAGCCGAGGAAAATGAAGCATTGAAAGTTCTTTTGTGTTCATGTGGATTGTTTTCGTAAACTCGTTTCTTTGGAAAATTCACACATTGCGGAATATGACTTTACGGAAACAAGACTCTAAACTCGCACATGGGCGACGCTTGGGTTCTACTAACCGATGCAAACTGGTTTGGACTCCATGCGTCATCCTCTTACACAACACTGACATATTTATAGGATATATGTACTTGCCTATTCTGAACACGAAGTTCATTATGTAGAATGACCTCTCACCCTTCAGAGCATCTTCGATCCGGAGAAGGTGCTTCCTCTCAAATTCTAATTCAATATACTTTAGGTGTGCAATCGTCATCAGTGCAAACGGGAGCGTCTTCGCAAATTCCTCTGGGGGAACCATTATATTCATGGGGCCAGTGGTTGATAGGTCTCACACGGTTCTCATGGTTATCGTGAATCTACCAGAGAGATGTCCTTCCGTGGTGACCCATTGAATTCTTCATCAAGTTTGCATTCGATATCCCATAAGAGGATGTCCAATTGCTTGAAAAAGGTGACGTGGTTGATCGCCTTTCTGCTGAATTTACCGCTTGTCATTGCTATATGTGTTCGCATGACACACCTTTTAATCCTTTCCTACGATCAGTTCTCGAGGAGCTTGGTGCTGCCCCTTATCAATTGCATCCAATTGGCTATGCTGCGCTCACCACCCTACACGTACTATTCATGCGTACTCTGCAGTGTGCCCCGGAACTTGATGAGATCCTATAACTTTTCATCTTTAAAAGAAGGAAAGACCATCGTTTCTTGATTTTCGTTGAGGCTGCTAGAAATCGGAAGCTTATACTTGGTCTGCAAGATAAAATTCTTTTCTTCATGAAATTAATTTTCTATGTCAAATGTCCGATGGTCTTTAATATATTTTGGACCTACGCGGGTGAGTGTTTGCCTTAAAGCCAATCTTCTTAAATTCATGGGCCTGTGTCATTTTGACTCTACTCCTTCTTTCTTCTTTACCTTTGCAGCTTTGCCTTCTCAAATTCAGGATTGCAAGCACTGCCTGTGTTTGAATTATTGAAAGCAGTTGATGAGAATGAAAGGCGGAAGGAATTTCTGCTCCACGATGAGTTCGTTCATCAGTTTATCATGTTAGAAGCTTCCCGATCGGTTATGGCCCTCGAGAGATTTCGACCTCTTCCCCAGCCATGGTAGATGACTTTACCACCTAATAATTGAAAGAGAATATATGGAGGGACTTTCCTCTGACAAGGCCCCCGCCGCCAAAGGTACAAGCCAACAGCTTGATGAAGAACAAAGCACCCCGCAAAGGATGTCACCCATAAACAAAGGCGATGAGAAGGAGTTTACATAACAAGATAGGAAGTAGATCGTAAATTTAGATATAGAGAGGGAGGTGGGACAATTTTCGAGTGGCAGTGCCACTGACATAGGGACCAGTGAGTATGGCCCTCAATTTGAGAATCCTTCCAGTGAGGAATATGCCAGCGACGATTTTGATTTGGACTTCGAAGACATAGCTGTTGATGACATTAAAACCCCTTTGGCATAACATCCCCTACTCAAGCCTCAAGTGGGAACGACCAAGATATCTTTGGTGACTTAAGCGACATATATGCCACACCTTCTGATATTTTCAAGGAAGACCCTGCACCAATCACTCTAGTGACATCCAGCTCTGGCACTCCTGTGCTATCTAGTTCGAGGACCCCGAAAATTGCTTTACGTGCCTCGAAGTTCACTCCCAGGCTTCCCACGACTCCTACGATTCCCTTTGTACCAACCGATTCGTAGGGGAACGTGATTTAGAATGCACCAGCATGCACTTCACACCATATACATTTAGCTTTACCACACTTCCTGTACTTCTTTCCTTATGCTTGACCCTGTTGCAAATCCACACCTTTCTTGTTTGGAGGTCCTACCATGAATCATCGAAACGATTATTATGATGATTTCTCACATCGAGCTTCTCAATATCTTAAAGGGTCGGGCTTCTTTTATCCAACACATTATGAGACAGATAAGGAGTGAAGAGACAGGAAAAGGCGTGAGGAGTACAAGCGTAGGGTTCGTGAGGAGCGCAGTAGAAGATATCGTGAGGACAAGGAGAAGAGGGATCGTGAGCGCTCAGCCTGAGATCGTAGCCAGGAGGATAAGTATAGGAACATGAGAGAGACAACCATAAGTAAAATGGTAGTTTTGAAGAAATGCCAAAGCATTCTAGAGTCAATCAGAGCTTAGTTCCCTCTGCTGCAATGCTCGCCGCCACTACGCCCATTAATCTTTTTTGCTACAATGCCTATTGCCATTACTCATGTTGGTCCTTCTGGTTCTAACCCGCCGACTACTAGTTTGGGTAGAGCTGACATATATACAATTGTGAAGAAGCCTCCTTATTCCATCTCGAAGCCGCCTAGCCCATTGTCGCAAGGGTTCCCAAGATGGTTCCTTGGTGGAGTGCGTTTTGACTTAGACATCTCCCCGATTGACAAAGAGTAGATGCTTCAGAATATTGAAATTTTCAGAAATGATATAGAGAAGCTTTCTAACTGGCAGAAACTTGCTTCGAAACTACAGAGGGTTAACAAGCTGAATTACGAAGCCCAACGCACACTAGAGAGTGAATTCATTGAATAGGAGAATGTTCTTAAAGAATGAGATAGGAAAATCTAGCGGATGTCCACTTCTTACGAAGAGTTGGCGGCTACTAAAAAGAAGGCTGAAGAGAATTTAGCAGTCATGATTTGATCTTTTCAATAGAAGGAAACCTTAACAAATGCTCAAGTGCACGATGCTCATGTTGCACAGAAGCAGGCCGACGTGCTGAAATTGGGGATAAGAACCATCGAGGATTACCGTAAGCTGGTGGCGAGTCTCACCATAGCCCTTAACAATAAGACTCTTGAGATTTCAAAGTTGAAGGAGCAACATGCTAAATTCCAACAAGAGCACGACCAAGCCCGTCGAGAGCGCGATTAGGCCAAATAAGAAAAGGCCACTATTGAGGAAAACCACGCCAGCACAATGAGCATTCTCATGCTAACATGTTTGAGTTTTATTTTCTTTGCATCGTGAGGAAGGGTATGTTGGAATTATTAGAGGATCGGAATCCCCGCACTCTTGCCTAAGTGTGGGAGGAAATCCTGAAATGAGCATGGGACGATGGTTATACGGAAGAGGATCTTCTGTCCTTTTATTTGGATGACGACTCTTGGGTTGCTCCGACCAAAGGATAAGAGGAATTAAGGCATGAGAGGGAGTTTATTATTGCTGAAGGAGCTGGGCCTATTAACGAACCCCATTTTAATCCCCAGACTACTACTGAAGCTCCCATCCACCCCGATGACCCATCTCAAACTAGAGTTGCCCCTTCCGAGGTTACTGCTGATGCTACTACTACTCCTGCCGATGTCGCCCTTTCCACTATATCCCTTGTTAATGTTACTACATGAGTGACTTCTCTTAAGACTACAGTTGCTGATGATGCCGAATCTGGGGCGAACTTGTCAAGCGATGAAGGCAATGGCACAGATGCACAGGATTTTGAGATTACAGCACGGGTGTCCTTAGACATAGGTAATGATGATACTATTTGTGGCTCAGGGAACCATTCTTTACCACATAAGAGTTTGATGATTTCCTCGAACAATTTTTAATTAATGCAGGACTGGACCTACTGAGCTCTTTCCGGTCTACTAACGGCATAACAGTTGCTACTGCTATTTTTACTCCTTCGCTGATTGTTACAATAGATACCATGCCAGGAATGATTACTCCTCAGACAACCGCAGCCCACCATCATCCTTCCCTCAGCTTTCCACTCCTGCCTCCCATTCGGGGTCACAAGCTGAGCAAATTACTGCCCTGCAGGACTTGGATGACTAGACATTTTCTTCTGGAGGCACAAAGACCCTATTGATGAGAAATAAACTATTGAAGGTGGATCACAGAGCGATAAGGGATCCAAAAAGAAGCGTCCTGAGAAGCGTAGCACACGTAAGAAGTCAAAGGATGCCTCCGTTACTGATGACGGAGGGAATCTTATAGTCTTGGCTTGTCCAACTTCCACTGCCGCCATATCGACCATGCCTACTAAACTGACTATTAACTTGAGCGAGACTTCCAAAGGTGGAAGAAGAAGAACCGATGCTCTATCCACTATTTTTTTTCTTGGCTGTGATTGTGCAAGTACAGGCCCTCGCTTTTGATGCTTTTGTAGGATCTCATAAATGGTTGCTGTTAACGAAACATATCTTTCTTGTTGTGCACCTTTGTATTGCTTGTATTGCGATATTTTCTAGTGCACCTTTTGTTTTCCATATTTAACTTTTACCGTAACTCTTATATATTATTTTCCTTTACATGCATCTATCTTGTTGTAGTGTTGGGGATGACCTTATGATACGTCTCATCTTGATGCTTTTTGAGGGTTATTGTAAGTAGTATTGCCCCCATATTATGGGTCATCACCGGTGCTATGATGACTCAAACTCATAACCTTTTTGCATGATGTTCGATTTTGTTGATCACTAGTCCTCGACATTTTCTCTAGACCACGCTCCTTGATATGTTAACCGGGTGCGTTGTTAGAGTGAGTTTTCTCATTCACTCGATGTTTACTGATCGCCACAAGCCTTCGGTAGGGACCAGCTTGTGCTGGTCGTGCTTTTCGAAGTTAGACTTTATCACGATGTATATTGACCACCTCATTAGAGCGAGGTTTTTACTCACTTGATGTTTACCGATCGTCATGTGCCTTTGTTTGGGGTCATGACCAGTTTGTGCTGGTCGCGTTTCCGGAGGTTAGACTCTATCACGATGTATATCGAGCGCCTCATTGGAGCAAGGTTTTTACTCACTCGATGTTTATCGATCGTCATGTGCCCTTATTTGGGGTCGGGACCAGTCTGTGGTGGTCACGTTTCCAAGGCCAGACTCTATCATGATGTATATCGAGCGCCTCATCGAAGCGTGTTTTGTTTTGGATTTTTATTACATGATCATTAGCGACTCCTTCATGCTTGCCTCTACAGATCCGTGTTTTCATGGAATTTATGCTTGCTTAATTTTTTATGCTTGGATCCTTATTAAGAGTAGCTTTCCTGAAGGTTGTGCTATTTTCAGTAAACCGCGCTTGCGTTTTCGGATTTATTGCCTGTAGTTTTAAATTGAATTTTAGTGTTTTGTAATTTCAAATAAAAGAATGAAATTTCAACTAAATGACATAAATTCTAAAAGTATATAGTCACAGTCATCTAACAACATATTTTATTAATAACTTAAACAACATAAGTTCGAATACAGTGCCTCGATATAAGCGATGTCTTATTTTAAGCAGTAAAAGGAAAACAAACAAGCATTACAACTTGCAAACATCAATTTCACGAAAAGCAAGGACATAAATTGTCGTTATTCCAAGCCCGTGGAATAGGGATCCATCTTTTGTGGTTAGCTTGAATGAGTCGTCGGAGAGTTTCCACCCTATTACATAAGGTCCACCCCAACATGGTCTGAATACTCCTGTGTTAGTTATTATCTTTTTCAAGACGAGATCACCGAATTAAAAAGGGGGGGGGGAGGAGACTCTAGAGTTGAGGTATTTTGTCACCTTCTTCTAATGTGTTGTTAGTTTGAGTTCTGCCTCCTCCATTTTTTTTCATCTACTTGGTCGAGGGCTTCCAACATCAACTGCTCATTCTCAACTTGACTGAAGTGGATCCTTCGATGGGTTGGGACCTCTAATTCTACAGGAATCATTGCCTCTATGTCAAATGCCAAAGAAAATGGTGAGTGACCAGTTGTGGATTTGTGAGTTGTTCGATAGGCATAAAGAGCAAGTGGTGGTTCATCAACCCATCCACCTACAGCTCTCATCATCCACTTTTCGATGGTAGACTTGATGATTTTTTTAACAACTTCCACTTGTCCAGTTTCCTGCAGGTGACCTGCCACTGCGAAGCTTTTCTGGATGCGGTATCGCTTGCAAAAATCATGTAAATCCCAACTCTCAAATTGTGTCCCACTATAGGTGTTGATCATTTGCTGCACGACAAACATGCAAATGATATTTTTAGTCACAAAGTTAATAACCTTCTTAGTGGTAATCGTGGCCAGTGGTTCTACTTCAGCCCTCTTTGTAAAGTAGTATATGATAACTATTGCATATTTGGCACCTGCTTACTATTGGCAGAACTACGATTAAAGCGATGCCATTGTGAATGGCTATGGACAGACCATTTGTGTCAACTCGGATGATGGGGACCTCAGGGTTTTGGCAAATCTCTGGCATCTATCACATTTCCAGCTATAATCTACGACATCACTATTTACTTCGGGCCAGAAATAACCTTACTAGAGTATCTTCTTTGCTAAAGTCTGGCCACCAAAATGATCTCCACACTCCCCTTCATGTACTTCAAACAAATTCCCTTTAGTTTCCTCCCGGGTTACACATCGCAGTAGTGGCATAGAAAATCCCCTTGTGTACAATTTTCCATCTTGCACGATAAATCTCGTGGTCTTCCTAAGTACCTTTTTCCATTCTATTTGACTTGCGGGAAGTGTTCCATTACTTATGTTGGCCTACTTTGTAGCCAGGCCGCATAAATCCTAGTTGATCATGTTATGAGTAACCAAGTCGAGTTGGATTGGAGATAGAATATCGAGTCGAAGAGGAAAATCAAATATTATTGGATGCTGAGCAAGGATGGGTCGACTCAGAGGACCATACCTTATCCGGTCCCTTAATGTACACAAAACGCTCGACTACAACAAATAGGAACTAGTTTGGGTCGGTTATCTAATACCCAATCTTTGTAAAGCAAGAGACAAAGTAACCCCTCACCATCATCAAAACGGATCGGTTCATATAGGATCCGATCCAATCCCAAGCCTACCACTATGGAATGTTTACATGTCATGTTGCTACAAACATGGGGCAGTTGCTATCCACAATCCCATGAAGCTGATGTGTTTTCTTCATCTTAGCGCACACACTTCCGAGATTTGAGGGATGGGACCCACGTGGCATTCGACCCGCCTGCATTCCAAGCCTATAATTACACCATAACACACCATTTTGGAGGATCTTTTGGGTCTCTATCAACTCAAACTTCACCATCAATATCATCTCTCTGTTTTATCCAGATTATACTCCATATCGACAAGTGTGATTCTATAAAGTTGGAGAATTTGTTGATTGTACTAGTGAGGTTGAGTGATTATATACATTGTATTTGTAATCAAATTATCAATCAAAAAGTTACAAAGTGGACGTAGGCTCGTTAACGCCGACCACTATAAAATTTGTCTGTTGATTACTCACTTATTTGTTTTGAGTTACTATTCTCTAGAATTACTAGTCAGCTGGGTGTTAGAACCACCTTTTGGTCTAACATTTTGGTGCTTTCACTGAGAGGATCGAGTTCTCAGCCTTTCAGATTATCATTCTACCTTTTGGAGTTTCAAATCTGAAGAGGATAGTCCGTATTTCCATTATTTTTTGGTGTTTTTATTGATTGCAAAAAGACTCAGATTTCGTGGCTCCCAAAAGAGGAAAGGAACAACAAACTTCTCGGGAGAATGATGCAAATGGAGATCAGCAGGCAATTGTAGTTACCAGGGCATGGTGGTCCGGTTCAGATCCAAACAGATCCGAGGTTGGAAACCCGATCCGATCCGGACGTGATAGGCTGATTCGATCTGAAGACTTAAATATGGCCAGTGATGCTCCTCCGATCTAACCTGATGGTACTACTACGACCCGATCCAATCCAAATATAGTTGAATCTGGTGTCTCTACTCGAGCCCATGCAAACATTCAAACTCTAGCTGCGATAACTAGTAATCAACCCACTGCTTCTGCACCCATCTCACACATGGATTTCTCATGCTTGCTCGATATGTTGAACATAACTAACAATGCCTTAAAGGCACAAAGACGTAATAGATCTGCGATGCGAGAGAACATGATGGCGATGAGTACGTAGATAGAAGAGCTTCATAGGCATAGGAGGCCTTCCCCAACTAATCGCCTTACAACAAATTACTCTTCTTCAGAATATGAAAATGAGAGGCACCCGCATCAAAGAAGGGCATATGAAAGGCTTGAGAACCTCGAGCAAATGAGGTTTGGTTCATTAGGATCTCACGAAGACGCAGCTCGCGTCCTGGGACCTAATGATCCTAGCCCGAGGGAAGCAATATTACTGTTGATGAGGGGATCTCATGTCCTTCCCAGAGACCCAAACCTCACCAATCTTACTCAGGCCAACTCCTTCAACTTGCTCGTCCTGTGAATGACTGGGATCGTAGGGGGTAAGGGACTTCTTCTCCTGTGAAGAACCAAGGAACATTCCCCGATGTGGAGATTGGAAGAGTAAGAAGGACAAGAAGTGCCGACCCTGAGCCTATACTAACCAATGCTGAGGTAGAGGCCATGGTGTGCCAGATTATGGCTAACAGTAGGGGCTACACTAATGAAGATTGGGGATTTGATCGTAACCACACTCCTTTCACTGATGAAATTTTGGACTTTTAGTACCCTCAGTGTTTCAGTCTACCCACTATAGACCGATATGGTCGAAGAACCGATTCGACGCAGCACATAATGAGATACTTATGGTACACGAATGTCGCGACCACTCCTGATGCCATGATGTGAAAAGCCTTCCCGATATACCTTGAGGATGTCGCACTGATGTGGTTCACCTGACTTCCACCTCGATCGATCTCCAGCTTTAGAGAGCTTGGCGAGAGTTTCATGAACCTGTTTCGACTCTATGCCAGAAAATCCAAGAACGTCATCGAGCTGTCTGTAATCAAACATGCTCCTAGGGAAACTTTGAAGTTGTATTTGGACCGCTTCAATCTGGCAGTTACATAAGTGAGTGACCCACATGAGCAGACCATCCTGATGACGTCAATAGATGGAGTCGGCAAAGACACCTAATCCGGGAGATAATTGGCCGGTAAACCACCGTTGAATAGAGATTTGTTCCATGGAAAAGTGAATATATGCTTGCGTCGGGAAGAGATATATGGCAGCCGAAAAAGAAAGTCTAATGAAACCCCGAGAGGGGACATTTAGAGCAACGTCGCCATCAAGCAGTCTAGTGACAACGTAGGAAAGTATAAAGTGAATGTTGGTAACAGGAGTGGAGGGAATGACCACCAAAGTGGGAATGGAGGCAAGAGAAATAGGAATCGAAGAAACAATTCCAGAAAAAGGCCTCGATTTCAGTCATTTGACAATTACATGCCGCTGAGTGATACTCTGGAAAACATTTATTTGGACACCTACAATGTTGTCTAATACAAGAAACCTCCACCTAGAGATTCGACGAAAAAAAAGCATGAAACTGGGAAGTTTTTCCTATTTCATGAGACCTACGACCACTTTACAAATTAGTGTTGTCATTTGAGAGATGTTGTTGAAAAGTTGCTTCATGCAGGAAAGCTGGATGAGTACAAGATTGCCCCTAAGGATAGAGGGCAAGGAGGATCTGCTCCGAATCAGTACCAACCTACCCCTAAGCCTACTGCTTAGCAAAAGGGGAAAGGGATAGTTATTGATACTATAGTCAGAGGACCACATCCTATTGGATATGGCAATAAAACAATGGAACAACATGTTAACGCCGCCAAACACCCAGAAGTAGGAGAGTGTAGCAATCTCGAAGACACTGCGCCCGTGAAACGACAAAAGACCGCTACGGATGATGTTATTTTCCGAGACAGAGAAAGTGTAGGAATTGAAATGGCAAGTGTAGATTCGTTGGTGATAACCATTACCATCAGAGCTGCCTTGGTGTGAAAGGTCCTTGTGAACTGCAGAAGTTCCGTCAACATCCTATTTAAAAAGGCATTTGATCAAATGAAGTTAGAAATGGAGGATTTAAAGCCAGGTGGAGGATAGATACGTGGCTTTAATGGATCATCAACTGCTCTGATTGGTATGGTGGATTTATCTGTAGAGCTAGGGTAAGGAGATCGTCGAAGAGTAAGGATCCTCCCTTTCGTGATTATGGATATTGATTGGCCCTACAACGCCTTTTTAGGCCGACCGACCCTTGCAGAGTTCAAGGACTATGTTGCACCCTGGTGCCTATTGATGAAGTTCCCAATCAAAGACGAAGTGGGAATGGTCATGGCGACCAGGTTACTGGAAGAGCTTATTATATGGCAGAATTGAAAAATGCTACACAATGAAAAGACATAGTGCCCAAGAGTACTTTCCCTCCTATTGAGGAGGGCTCGGCATAGCAAGTAATGAGAATATCGCCAAAGGAGTCGCATGATGACCTGCCTAAAGACATCGGTCTTAGAGAGGAAGAAGCACCAAGATGCAAGAAGGCAACGCCTGATGAAGCAACTGTGGACATTCCGATCGACGATAACGACCAAAAAGGGTCTTGAAGATAGAATCTCACTTGGATCCCCTCTGGATGAGGGAACCAACATAATTTATGCGAGTGAACCTGGATGTGTTCGCTTGGACCCATGCTGATATGTGTGGAAGTTCACCATCCATCATGAGTCATTCATTGAGCATAAACCCAAAGCATCCTCCTATGAAGCAAAAAAGGCATATGCTAGGCCTAGAGAGGTCGGCTGCCCTAAAAGAGGAGTTAGAGAAATTGAGAGACAATAGATTGGATTAATGTTGAGGGGTTCTTTGGTCTTTTCCTCGGTTTTGGCTTTCAAAAGCTCATCATTCTTTGCCTTAATTTCCGCCAAAGTCATGTTTTTAGTCTCTCTCGAGTCCCCATTCACAACGACATCGTCATCTCCCTCGCCTCTATCATCTTCGTCGTCGTCCTTTAAAGCATCTATCATATCTTCGTCCTTGGGTACTTCAATGTTGGACGACACAATGGTTTTGTCAGCAACTTCCTCTTACTTCTCTTCGGTCCCCTCAGTGGGGCTTTGCACCCAAAGAACGAGAAGCAAAAACCATTAGCTCAGGAGAGAATATGGGCCTTTCCATTGTTTTCTCTATAATACGACGATAGACTAGAATAGCTTTAGCAAATTGACGCGAAAATGTGGAGATATCTTCGAATGACTTGTCGACAGGAGTAGTGGAAGTTTCAATAGCTGATTCGATGATTTGAGATAAGAGGGCTGCTTTTGGAATTTCAGGATGATCAGGATCATACCCCTCTGTCTCACTATCTCCGGGGACAATGAATGAAGAACTAGAGCCTATTTTGAGGGTTTCCTTCCCTTTGGCTTGGAATCTCTCCTCCTCCATAACTACATGGATTAGTCTCCTCCCCTCAGCCAAATGATCCGGCTCCTCGCCTCTCAAATATTTTCTCATGAGTTCTTCCTCGTCAAAAGTATCTACCTTAAGTTGTCGTTTTTCCCAATCAACAACTTGGTCCCATACATCAACCAGGGTTGTCTAATGGTCCTTGATCCAGGAAATGTCTTGGTATCGAATCACTTGAGAAAGAACTCTATCATGAGCTCACTGTATTCATCTAACTCCTTTTGGGCTTCAGCAAGTTGCACAATAGAATCGGAGGTAGATTTAAGAGTGATATTTTCATTCCCCTTGGCTAGAACTGCCCTTGCTTCAACTTCTTCTAGCTTAGCCTCCAGTTCGACATTCTTCCTTGCTAATTCTGCCTTTTCCTGTTCAAGGCGAAAACAAGATAACTTCCCATCGGTGCTCTCCAACTTCACATCTTCTACTTGCTTTTTCAAAGCGGCACGCTCTTCACTATGAGAGTCGAGCTCATAATAGTAGCGTTTTTGCAGTTCTTCATATTGTTTGTTATGGTTGTCGATGTCACGCTGCGCTAAGGCGTATTGAGCCTGTGCATCCTCAAGTTCTTTCTCTGTGTTCTTTATGGCTTTCTCATCATATTCAGCCATTTCCTTCACATGAATCACATTGGCTAACAAGTCTTGGATGATTTTGGAAAGATTTCGCGAGTACTTCCGCATTTCCTTATATTTCTTATCCACCAGGTCTGTCTTATCCTTAACTTCATCCGCTCACTTCGATGGTACTGGCTCGGGAGCCGGAACAAATTGCATGTTCCCAAAATGATTATATGGAAATTGCTTCTTTAGAATCTTCAGCTTAGCCTTATTCTCAGAGTCAAGTATCATGGGTTTCGTTGTAGACATTTCAATATTTCGCCGCCCAGTGGGCTCAAGTTTCCCTGGCTTTCGCAGAAGTGGCATCCTCCTCAGAAGTACAAAAGAAGGGGCCAGTCCCGAAATCCTGTGAAGTGTAGAGGCCATCAGGCAAAGGAAGCTTGCTTAAATTCCTGAATATGGAATCATCTGATTGAGGATCTTAGTACGAGTCTTGTCCAAAGGCGGAGTCTTCGGAGAGAGCTGCCTCTCGGCAATAGAAGCATCTTTCTCATTAGTTTCCTGCTGCTCATCCCTAGAAGGAATGTTCAAAGCTTCATCATCTTGAATCGACAATGGAGGACTTTTCAGAAGTACAATTGGATTATCCTCTCTTGTTGACCCTTGATCTCTCAACTGCAATTACTGGCTGGAGCCTATGAGTTCGTGACCTTTCGAACTCTCCCCCTTCTCAGCTAAAGTTAAAGCTTGTCCCTTGGCTGAGGGCACATACACATATGCACAACTCCCATGGCCTATGCTCCTAGTTATAGCAAGCAGACGATGATGATGAAGGTAGTCATCCACCAAACATTTTCTGCCACTTACAAGATCTTGGTTTCCATTTAGCAAATGAATCAAGCGATCCCAGTATACTTGGTGCTCCTCCTTCTTCGGGTTGGCAGCTACAAAAGAATAAGATGGATTAACTTGTTTCCTACAATAATCAAATTCAGAACGTCTGATTAGAGCCATCGCCTAACGCATCCCATCCGATGCTTGATATAAAACCAATCAGCCTTCACATCACCTACTTTGCTGCTAAATCCCTCGTTAATAATTTTCTTTTTAGGCATAGACCCAAAGTATATGAAAGAAGGAGTTTCCTTTGTTTGATGTTTAAAGTGATAGAAAAAATTTACGTCTTCAAACGTGAGCTCTACTTCCAGGATTTTCCTGTAAGTGATGTATAATGTATGCGAATAGGCATAAGCATTGGGATGAAGTTTCATGTGGGAAATCCACATTCGCCTTAAAAAATTGATGACGAACGGCGGAAACGGAGGGATGGCCCCTACAATACACATCAATCGATTAACCGCTATGTACCCTTTTGGTGGATTATGAAGCCGATCTGCTTTTGTTGCTACTTTGATCTCATTCCAAAGAATTCCATGTCTTAAACATATGCGTCTAAGTTTGGGTTCATCTATTATCGAACGAATAGAGTTTCCAGGTGCTTCTAAGATTGTTGCATCCCCGAATTCATCAGGAGAACGATTGTCTCCTACTTCTCCTTTCTCCTTTTCATCCATGGAAACCTCACCTCTAAACGATTCTGCATTTCCATGAATTTCTGTTTCGAAGTCTGAACCTGCGCTATCCCATTCCGGAACTGAAGTTAATGAGATATCTTCGAGGTTGAAGTTACCAGAAGATCTTGAAGTTTTGGTTTTCTCTGACAATCTCGCTGAGCGTCTTCCAGACATGGTTGCTGTACTATCCAAGAGATGGCAAAGATTAGAGTATAGTTGCCCGTACCTCCATGTGTGTGCGCGCTAGTATGTGCCGGTGTGTGCCATGCTGAAATAAGAAAATATAGAGTAAGCAGAATAGAAAGCAGTATAAAGGAAAAACAAGCAAATCGTGTGTTGATTAAGTCCGAAAAGTCCAGTTTAGAAGGATCTATCCTAACTGTCTGCAAAGTTGTGAGTGGTGTTTGAATTTGGTCAAATTATATGCTAGATTATGTCGTGAGTCAGCATCAGTAAAGTTTTAGTTCCCATTAAATATGATAATGTTAAGTTATGCATATATCCCATATTAAGAGCATCAGACCGGACCGTTGTTTCTTGGATGAGTATGCCAGGTCGGATCGTAGGTCTTAGGCAAGTACATCAGAACAGATCGAGGATTTTGTTGGGATAAATATGCCGGTCGGATCGAAGTGATACGGGAACAACAAGGAGGGTCGAAGAAACTTAGCCTGATCCTATCTGCTTGAGTACGCTCTACTCCACCCATTCAAACATTTCCAGCCTTGCCTTATTTTCACCTCGCCCGATCCACTAAATCCTCATCTTCTCAACTCATCATCTCCTCTTCTCTTATACTCCACCGAAAACTTTATCTCTATCATTCCCTCATCATCGAACTCAAACACACTCAAGACCCAATTTCTTCGTTACTAAGCACAAACCATCGGATCTGCCACCTTGAGGCGACAATAATGCCACCATCGACGGTGGCAGAGCAGA
This sequence comes from Allium sativum, assembly GCA_030737875.1. Classification (NCBI taxonomy): domain Eukaryota; kingdom Viridiplantae; phylum Streptophyta; class Magnoliopsida; order Asparagales; family Amaryllidaceae; genus Allium; species Allium sativum. The sequence goes on from CM060909.1 coordinate 472,575,221, forward strand.
TGATCTTGTTTTCAATGCGCCATCAATTTGGGAGAATCGATATAGATTAAAGTAAGAAATTGGATATTATTTGAACTAATTGAAGACTAATAACATGAGATAAAAGATTCAAGCCTACTTACATTCAAATCTGGAAATTGGAAGAAAATTGGTTAAAAATTAATTAGGGATTTTGGTGGAGTGAAGATGAATTTGCAACAGTAAAAGTGAAAGAAAAAGGGGTGCTCATGAATTTATATACTAATTCGAGGTGGTCGTTCGTGTTCTTGAGGTGATAGCCCCATCTGATGCATCAGGCCAAGAGCGGAAATGACTCAAAAGCCCATTCGGTCTGGATATATAAATGAATCGGAAAATTTCGACCTGACCCGCTATGCAAATTCCGATTCGATTTGTATGAATATGAGGTCAAACAAGGTTGGAGATGTGACACCCCATGTCCGTTAATTTCACTCTTTAACATAATGCATTAAGTTACGTGAAGCGTTATAGGTAAACGGAAACAAAAACATCACAAGACAGATATAAAATAACAACGGAATTTAAAACTTTATTTTCCAAACAGAAAACATCATGGTCCAAAAATCCAGTTACACCATAAGTCCAAAATACAGAAAACCCATTACATCAAATTAAAATATATGCCTTGTACTAAAATCATCAGAGTACAGTAATATAAAATTATAGTCTCCAAAAATAGCCATAGCAAGGTAGACAGGTAATCAAAGCGGTACATCTAAGCAGCTCCAAGCAGAAACAAAAGAGAGAATCCTAATCAAGCCTGAGTATTCCCACCTTGGGAACTTGGGGGGTGGGGGAGGGGAGGGGAAGGGGAGGAAGTAACATAAAAGGAAACAAAACGGGTCAGACATAAAGTTTGGCGAGTCTAGTTACTTTTAGCATATAAATAAGTAAAATCATCATGACAGACATATAAACTGGATGAGAGATGTAGCAATATCATAAGACAGGTATAACAAACAGAGTAGGATAAGCAGAATAAATAGAACATAATAGATTACGCTTCCCAGATAATTTTCTCTGCACCAATACTAGTATAGCAGAAACAGAATGATCCCAACAGAAACATAATGGTAGACTTAGGTGTACTTCTAGTGACGGGTTTACCCCCAGCGATAATAATAGGCAGCCCAGCAGAAATAACGGGTGTTACCACAAACGATAATAACGGGCTCCTAAACAGGCAAGCCTAGATGTACCCTAATTACTACTCCAACCGATCGACACCCTATCCTATATATACCCTGTGCTGGCCCCATAGTAGGATGTATCACTTCCTAAAGTGGCAACCCCTTTTTCTGATAGGGACAACCATATCTACTGATGTCATAGCGTTTTAATTTTCCGATCAGTACAGATCCATGCACGCACATGACTCCATTGGAATGCACCATCAACACCTCCACCCATATGAACCTCTTATAATCAGCTCAGTAAGCATGCCCCTGACCCCTACCTAGTTCGGGGTCCCCCTTTAGATACCAGTATGGGTTACTAACTGATACGGTCCCACACAATAGATGATACAAGACACCCCTTAGGCTGCATCTCCATTACAAGGATTTTGATAGGTTATGTTTAACAGATAAACAATCCCGCATAACCCCGACATATAAAACAGGTTAAGTTTATCGGGTTTAGAAAACCCTCCACAGATTTAATAGATTTACAAATTAAATAGGTTTAATTAACCCCACAGATATAACAGGTTTACTTAACACCACAGATTTACTTAACCCCTTACCTTTAGATTGTAATTAACGAAAGTAAACTACAATCTTTTATCCCCAGATTGTAATTAATGAAAGTAAGCTACAATCTTTTATCCCCGGATTGTAATTAACGAAAGTAATCTACAATCCCTTACTCCTGGATTGTAATTAACGAAAGTAATCTACAATCTTTTATCCCCGGATTGTAATTAATGAAAGTAATCTACAATCCCTTACTCCTAGATTGTAATTAACGAAAGTAATCTACAATCTTTTATCCCCGGATTTTAATTAACGTAAGTAATCTACAATCCCTTACTCCTAGGTTGTAATTAACGAAAGTAATCTACAATCTTTTATCCTCATATTGTAATTAACGAAAGTAATCTACAATCTTTTATCCTCAGATTGTAATTAACGAAAGTAATCTACAATCCCTTTATATTATTCGTTGTCTGATTCCATTGTTACAATAACATGTTTTATTTAATATGTAATTAAGTATACTTCATCTCAATTCACCTGTTTTCTGTTTAACATGTCACTTATTATTTATGATTAAATATAACTTATTTTACCTCATATATTCACCTCGTCCTTTCTTATTTAATCATAATTCTGTCTTACACTGTCACTGCAACTCGTCGTTGTTTATTTATTAACTTAGATCTCTTAACTAAGGTTTACTAATAGGTTTCCTTTCTATTTATTATGATTTCCACTTGCACCTAGGACAAGTCTACCTATCATATAACATTCTCATTAATGTAATTAATTATAATAGGTTATTATCATTCCCCATTCATGTATGTTAATGCACTAGGCCTCTCACATTATGTTGACCACTTGTGGATGCTGGATATGCCGGGCGGCTCTGGGAAGACTTCTACCACAAGTTGGACTTAGCCTCGTGTGTTAGCACCATTACTTGTATATTTACGCATTAGACCCCTCACATTAAATTAACAACTTGTGGATGCTGGATTTGCCGGGCGGTTCCGAGCAGACTTCTACCACAATTTGAATTTGACCTCGTGTCTAAGTACGGTTACCATTCCTCAATTGCCATAATTGTATTAACCGTCTTTTTGGTCTAATAATCCTACTTAGGGAATTACTCATACTCATCATAGGTTTTTCAATTAAAATATTCAGTTTCAACAGATTTCAGCAGATTAGTCATTTTAACAGATTAAACATCTCCACAAGTTATAGCAGGTTACTTACAGTTTCATTAACATGTTACGCTTAATCATAAATTAAGCCTACAGATTTATCCGGCCCAAATTATGGTCATAATTCACAGTGTAACATATGCCCCAAATTTAGTCTTATATTACAATATAGGTTATGCCCCAAATCTCAGTCATGATTCATAATACAAGTTATGCCCTAAATTTATCTGTCCCAACCATTCCCAATTTCGTCCGTTCGCATATTTAAGCAATAGGACTAGGCTCGAAGGTAGCATAGGCTATAGAAATAAAAAGTAAAAGAGGGAGAGAAGAGAACATGAATAGGCATAATAACAGAACATGAATATGGTAATAGAAATAGGCATATCAGAAATAGGTATATAAGAACTGAACAACGGATCAGGTGTATAGAGGAATACATGTAATGATAGATCTTGTTTAGGCATGAATCATATTTTTAACAGACATGGGTATAGATCCAAATTTATAAACATGTCAGGATTAATTGTTAAATGTTTATATCTAAAAGCAACATAAACTCATAGAGACTGGATCTAAAGAACAAAGATAACGATCGAATGTTGCAGAAGAATCACTTGTATGCGTATTGGCTGTTGTTGAAGTAGATAGGCTAATTCAATCTGAGTTGGGGGGAACATCTCGTTGTCTCCATTGTTTTGGGTGAATAAAACAATAGAAATGGGGTCCTATTTATAGTCAACAACCAATGAATCTTGTTCAGAAATGCGTCCAAGTGCAGGGGAGGAATCTGCCCCGGACCTGGAGTGGGTCGAACCCAGGATCGACACCCCTTTGTGCGAATCGACCCTAGGGTCGATCCCCATGGGGCATAGGTTGACCCCCAACGGGTCGATTTCCTGCTCTTCGATTTTGATTTGTGGACTGGTTTCATTTATATATATTTTGCTTATATGTATACAAACTTCAAACCTTAATAAATTCTTCATACGATGTCCGTTTTACGCAAACTCGGAGTCTATTTTAAGTAGAATTCCGAGACAAATGCAATGGTACAATCTATTTTACTTAATTCCTAATATTTAATTAAGTATTCTTTAGTTTATCATTATAATGTTCTTTAAAATTATGGGGTGTTACATTCTCACCTACTTAAAGGATTTCGCCCCCAAAATCTCCAACTTAAGAATGTATATCCTAACATCCATCATCCATCCACTCATCCACCAATCACTTGCATCCATTGTCCTTAAAATATTTCTAATGTTTATATGAACATATGCAAAGGGGCGTGGATAAGTCTCTATGTAACACCCCACACCCGCTACGGTCACTCACTAAGGGAATGCCATAGCATTGGTGGAGTATCTTAAGTGAATATAGAACAGAAAAGTTACAACAAGACAGATATAAGTAATACTTGAGAATTTAAAACATCATTTCATTGCAGCAGAAGATAAACATGTTTGGTTACATCACAAAACCATAAAAAAGAGTCAAGTACATAATATCCATCTTGATAAAACAAAGTACATAATCCCACTACATAAACTAATAGCCATAAAAGAAAAGATAAGCTGGGCTTTACATCAATGGTCCAAGCTCCAAAAGACAGATAAAGCGATCTGATCAAAGTCCACTAGCACTAGGCCGACTCTGAGAACCTGAGGGTTGGGAAAAAGATAAAAACAACGGGGTCAGACATAAGTTTGAGTGAGCCCTATAACTTTAACGATACAATCATTAAAGTAATTAGGGTATGATATAAGGTACAACTGGGGATAAATGACTACACTAAGCAGCCAACTAGACTTAGGATGAACTAAGATAACAGTAAAGACGCACCTATCCACCCAAGGATAAATACTACACTGCACCACACTAGATCTACCCACCCAAGGGTAATTCCTACACTGCACCACACCAGATCTACCCACCCAAGGGTAATTCCTAACTTAAATATTGATCCCACTAAGTGTACTTAGTAATCTTAATAGTAGTCTCGTGTACCCCTAGCTGACTACATAGGTGCCGTCTGCCCCTATCTCCACTAGGTGTACCCACTACTCCCATTCGATCGGCTCCCTAACGTAGATACCCGTGCTGGCCCCACAGTGGGGTGTATAACTCCCCAAAGTGGCAACCCGATATAGCCAACGGTGCACGACTTATACCTACACGATGCAACAACGTCTTACCTACCAGCCCGGGTCCACACACGCATATGAAACCCGTTGGACTTGCGTTGCCACCGCTAACCCGTTTTGGCCTCTTATAGTCAAGCCCATTACGCGTGTCCCATCCTCGACATGGGTCGAGCCCAATAAGATACATATGGGTTACTGGTTGAAATGGGCCCCCACAAGCTACCCACCTAAGCTTGTCCCTTTTAGTGTATCCCACTTAACCCTTTTTAATAATCATGTCCACTTACATGTTTAAAGTTTGGTTAAGTCATCTAATCATATTTCAATTGCCACTCAAGGCACCCACTAAATTTCCACATGCCACCCAAGGCACTTACTTGATTTCCACATGCCACCCAAGGCACTTACTTAACCCTTTAATCATGTTTAATTACATGTTCCACTTTGGTTAAGTATTCTAATCGTATTTTCTATTGCCACCCAAGGCAACCATTAGATTTTTCCATATGCCACCCAAGGCACCCACTTAACCCCTCATGTCCCTCTACATGCTAATATGGTTAAGTGTTTCTTAATTGATTAAGACCGTAACCTTTGTAAAGACCTCTCACATTAGACTATCTTTTATGGCAGCTGGATTTACCGGTCGGTTCCGGGCAACCTTATGCCATAACAGAGTCTAACCTCGTGTCTTTACACTTGTCACGTATTTAGTTTATGCCTAAGACCTCTCACATTGGGCCAACCATTTGTAGCCGCTGGATTTGCCGATCGGGTCCGGGCAGTCTTATGCTACAAAAGGGTCCAACCTCGTGTCTTAGTCGATTAATTACACCTAATTAATCACTCCCATAATTTGTATTAATTATCCCTAATTAATTACAAATTTAACGATGTACATAATTGACTCAATTATGTCCATCCACTTTATGGTATGCATAATCATACCAACTTCACACAATTTTGTTAACATGAATATTAACCCCATCGTTCCCCACGTAATACGCTAACGTGACATACTTAAAAGGGAAGATTCATCACAAATACAATGGGTTCAACTTAGCATTAAATTTGCATCAACATGGGTTTTAAAGGTGTCAACTTGCATATATGACCACAGCATCAAACCCAACTAGCATAAATAATAAACCCAAACTTGCATGAATCACATATGTCATAAAGAGGGTAACTTGCATAAGTTACTTATATCATACAAAGGGGTAAACTTGCATATGTATGTATGACATACAAAGGGGTTAACTTGCATATGTATGCATATCATACAAAGGTGTAAACTTGCACATGTTACTTGCATGTAATCAAACACCAAACTTGCATAACATGTCATATATGAACTTGCATATAATCAAACACCATACTTGCATAACATGTCATATATGAACTTGCATATAATCAAACACCAAACTTGCATAACATGTCATATATGAACTTGCATATAATTAAAAACCAAACTTGCATAACATAGTGTCATAATGGATCAATGTTTATCATAGTGATTTGCATAACTAGCATCATGAACTCATAGCATATGACTTGCATAACTTGCATAACATCATGAACACATAGCATATGACTTGCATAACTTGCATAACATCATGAACACATAGCATATGACTTGCATAACTTGCATAACATCGTGAACACATAGCATATGACTTGCATAACTTGCATAACATCATAAACACATAGCATATGACTTGCATAACTTGCATAACATCATGAACACATAGCATATGACTTGCATAACTTGCATAACCTCGTGAACACATAGCATATGACTTGCATAACTTGCATAACATCATAAACACATAGCATATGACTTGCATAACTTTCATAACATCATGAACACATAGCATATGACTTGCATAACTTGCATAACATCATAAACACATAGCATATGATAACATAACTTGCATTGATCCACATTCATAGCCATAACCTCATTATATCCTATCATAATCATTTTAACAATTGGTCATTAAGGCTATAGTACTCACAAATTGTTGATTAGCACTCCTATGAAGAAGATTAAGTTGCTAGAGTTGATTAGAAGTTGATTTGAGAAGCTATCTTCCTCTTTAATTTGTGGTGGCTACCTCCAAGTTGCATTTTGATGGCATAACGACGTTGTATCTATTTTTAGTATGAATTAGGGTAGTCTTAGGCTGTATTTATAGAATTAGGATGTAGTTTAGGCCCTTAGATTAACCCTAAATCAGATTAGAGCCGTCAGATCTCGTCACTAGCCACCAAGCACATCCCCAAAGCCAAGATAGTGCACCCAGCCAAAACTGGCCGACAGGGGGGTCGACCCCTGGGTCGACACATAGGTCGACCCCTGGGTCGACACCTGGGTCGACCCCTTGGGGGTGGGTCGACACCCATGTCGACCCTAGGGTTGACATCCTTTGTCTGGCGGGAATTTTCCCGCCTCTTCTGAAAACTGTTTTGAATTTTCTGAAAACTTCTTCGGGCCTTAACTGGGTCATACGGACTCCGATTTTAAAAACTCGGACTCTATTTCGCGTATTTTTCCGAGATGAACGCAATGGCATAGCCCGTTTCCCCTGATTCAGATTTTAAAATTTAATTCTGCCCTGTTTTATATTATAGCAAGTTATTCAACATACAGGGTGTTACATTCTCCCCTACTTAAAGGATTTCGTCCCCGAAATCTCTAAGTCAAGAAGAACGTATCCTACCAACCAAACAACCATCTACTCAAACCAACAACCACTGGCATCCATTGTCCTTAAAGTTTCTAATGATGTATGAACATATGCAAAAAGCGTGTGTATATGTTTCCTGTCTAATGCAAAATCAGGCGGTCTACTGATTCAGTTGACCTCCTTAATGCAAACCATGATAGTGCCATGCATCCAATATGTATGCAAAAGAACCCTATCGACACATACTATCTCTACATGTGTGCACAATCATACGCCAAAATGCATCATCCATATGATAACACAACCATTATACATCCATTACTATAGCTACCTACACACAGTTATATGCAATATGCAATATGAAGTGACTGAGCCGATCTAGTGTCTAAAGTGTGTGTATATGCATCCACGAGCAACCACTGGCAACCACTTGCATCCACACGCATCCATCAAACATAACATGTCTCAAACACATGTTTCAACCATAGGTTTACCCTATCTAAAGGTCAAAGGTACTAATGAGAGGACATACTAAAGATAAGATAAGTACTAGACAAACGATAAAGGAGAAGTTAAAAGACATACCCTCAAAAAGGAATGGGTACAGTGAACGCATCTTCGCTTCTGTCTCCCAAGTAGCATTGCTCTCATCCTCTCCCCATTGCACTTTGACTAGTCGAACCTCTCTGTTTCTCAACTTCCTAATCTCTGACCCAAGGATGCGGGTAGGAGCTCGTCGAATAGTCACATCACGCTCTACCTCCACTTCTCTAAACAAGCTCGGCTCTACCACCTCTGCAGTCTCATGTAGGCCCTTCCTCAAATGTGACACATGGAATACGTCATGTACCCCACTAAGTCTCTCGGGTAAATCCACTCTATATGCCATCCGTCCAATCCTTTCCTTAATAGGAAACGGTCCTACAAATCTTGGTGCTAACTTCCCAACGGATCCAAAGCGAACTACATTACGTAATGGAGACACCTTGATAAAGACCATGTCCCCAACATCAAACTCAAGATCTGTCCTCCTCTTGTCCGCATAAGATTTTTGCCTGTCTTGTGCCGCTTTCATCCTTCTTCGAATCAATTCAATCTTCTCCGAAGTCTCTCTAACCATATCGGGCCCAAGCAAGATCTTCTCCGTAGATTCCCACCAACATGTAGGTGATCGACAAGGCCTTCCATAAAGAGCTTCGAAAGGAGCCATACCAATACTAGACTGAAAGCTGTTATTATACGCGAACTCCACCAATGGAAGATGCTCTTCCCATGTACCTCCAAAATCTAAGATACATAGCCTCAAAAGGTCTTCTAGAACACGATTCACCCTCCCGGTCTGGCCGTCCGTCTGAGGATGATATGCAGTGCTCAAACACAACTGAGTCCCTACTGCCTCTTGCAAACTTTTCCAAAACTCGCTAGTGAAGATATGATCTCGATCACTCACTATGCTAGAAGTTACCCCATGCAATCGAACTATCTCTCGAAGGTAAACTGAAGCTAGCCATGGAGCAGTCCTCTTGCTCTTCACGGGTATGAAATGGGCGCTCTTAGTAAGTCTGTCTATCACAACCCAAATTCCCGTATTACCCTTCCTCGATCTTGGTAACCCATCAATAAAATTCATCGAGACGCTATCCCACTTCCATTGCGGAACTTCCAATGGGTGAAGCAACCCACCGGGTTTCTTTTGCTCCGCTTTCACTTGTTGGCACACCAAGCATCTAGCGACATACTCGGCCACATCTTTCTTCATACCGGCCCAAAAGAAAACTCGCTTCATGTCTTGGTACATCTTGTCCTCACCGGTATGAATGGTCATCTTCGAACGATGCGCATCATCAAGTATAGCCTTCCTCAAACCCTCTCCTTGCGGTACACAAAGTCTACCGTCTCTACGCAACCACCCCCTATCGTCTAGGGTGTATTTACTCAAATGGCTGGACGACTCCCCCCTTATGAGCTTCTTTACCAACTCAACCAACTGTGGGTCGTCCCGCTGGGCCTCGCCAATCCGCCCTAAAAGAGTAGGTCTGACCTCTAAGGATGCTAGTTAACCGGGTATAAAGTCAACGGAAGGTCTAAAATCAAACATCGAGATAAATTCCCAGCTTCGTCGTTCCACGAACAATGGACTCAAGGACAACCTTTTTCTGCTTAAGGCGTCAGCCACCACGTTACCCTTGCCAGGGGTATACGCTATCTCGAAATCATAGGATGCTAAGAACTCCATCCACCTTTGCTGTCTCAAGACTATGCGCTCGAAGAGTCTCCAACACTTCCTTATGATGTAGGGCATGCTTTTCTCCACTTCTAGAGAAAACCAGGATATTCTCCCATGCAAAATCGTCACCACTATCCATCTCTCACGCATACCATCCTAGTCGAACTCGACATCCCCCAAGTGCAAGCCCCAAAGGCCTAAACCAATATCAGGCAAACACCCAAGGGATACCTCTTTCGAATTTAGACGACCTACGTGAGATGATACTAGTAAAAACGGCTAAATAATTAAGCACTTGTCCAACTCTGGATGTCCTTGCCAGTCTCTCTCCAAAACCACCGTTGATCAAATAACTGGCTTTGCTTAACCTATTAAGCACATACGAAAACTTATTTCGCTCTTAGAAAAGACCAAGATGTCATCCACAAAGACCACTACGAAGTTATTTAGGTACCCCTGAACACCCTACTCATCAAATCAACCAAGTATGCGGGGGCGTTCGTCAAACCAAATGGCATCACAAGCCACTCATAGAAACCATCCGGAGTCCTAAAGGCAGTCTTCTCTATACTATCCTCAGCCATTTCCAACTGATGAAACCCCGTGGCTAAGTCCAACTGCGAAAACACCGAGGCGCCAACCAACTGATCAAAGAGATCATCAATCCTCGGCAATGGGTGTCTATTCTTCTTTGTGAGCTTGTTGAGTTCTCTATAGTATCCACAAAGTCTGAGGGACCCATCCGCCTTCGTGGCAAAAACTACTGGAGCACCCCACTCCGATATACTACGTCTTATGAACCCCTTCTCAAGCAACTCCCCTACTTGCTTATGGAGTTCCCTCCTCACACGAGGAGCCATGTGGCGCACTGGCAAAGATACTGGTTTAGCATTGTCCACCAGATATATTCAGAAGTCTATCTCCCGCTTCGGAGGTAAGCCCTTCACCTCCTCAAACACATCCGAGTACTCCCGGACCACTCTAACAGATCGCAAACTCTCGACCGAAGCGCCAAGCGATTCAAGATAACTTAGCATAACAGAATCCATGGGATTACAAGAGATCTCGAGAGTGTTACCCAAGCGGGTCATAAGCCTAACAACTCTCCTTTCACAATCAAGAACGGCACCACTACTGGATAACCAGTCCATGCCCAAAATCAACCCATAGCCCGTGAAGCCCAAAACAAAAGCATCACATCTAAACCTAACGCTAAGTATGGAAATCTTCAAACCCAAACATATCATGGACAAATAAGTGGAGCCCCCAATTGGGTTTGAAACAACCAAGGGATCATCTACTAAACTGGTGTCTATGTGCAGTGACTCAACTAATGATGATGAGATAAACGAATGCGATGCGCCAGAGTCGAATAAAGTTCGAACAGGATGATTGAGAGAACCAAATTTCAACCTAGACGGTCCTACCCCCATCAGGTATACCAGCCGTGAGGGAATACATATACCCTCAAGAAGATCCTGTACTTTGTCCTTACCTCTTAGGACAATCCCAATAAGGTGTCCTATTTCTCCAAAACAACTAGCCTTCTCCTTCACATTCTCCTTTCATGACCTTCTCACCACGAGGAGGTTTCGTCCTTTATTTACCTAACGGCTATTCGAACCTTCCTCCCCCGTCCATCTTAAAGGTACCCACAAGCCCTCCACCTCCTTGGACTAACTTCTTAGCCCGACAAACGTCTAAGTCCCTTGAAGTGGTTCTTCCGTCCTTCATACGGAAGTCCTTGTTTATCTTAAAAAGATATCTATACGCGGAGGGGAAATTCAAAAAGAGAAAGAGGAAGAGATTCAAAACGGAGAATCGAAGGAAGGATATATGGCTCTTGGGGATTATGTTCTTTTCTTTCAAAAACTTTTCTCTTAAAAGACATGTGTTTGAAAATACTTCTTCCAAAAATGTTTTTAGAAAAATAGTTTTTCTAAAAGTTTTATCTGTTCTGGTAACCTTAAGCTCTGATACCACGTGTAACACCCCACACCCGCTACGGTCACTCACTAAGGGAATGCCATAGCATTGGTGGAGTATCTTAAGTGAATATAGAACAGAAAAGTTACAACAAGACAGATATAAGTAATACTTGAGAATTTAAAACATCATTTCATTGCAGCAGAAGATAAACATGTTTGGTTACATCACAAAACCATAAACAAGAGTCAAGTACATAATATCCATCTTGATAAAACAAAAGTACATAATCCCACTACATAAACTAATAGCCATAAAAGAAAAGATAAGCTGGGCTTTACATCAATGGTCCAAGCCCCAAAAGACAGATAAAGCGATCTGATCAAAGTCCACTAGCACTAGGCCCACTCTGAGAACCTGAGGGTTGGGAAAAAGATAAAAACAACGGGGTCAGACATAAGTCTGAGTGAGCCCTATAACTTTAAGGATACAATCATTAAAGTAATTAGGGTATGATATAAACCTGGTACGGTACAACTGGGGATAAATGACTACACTAAGCAGCCAACTAGACTTAGGATGAACTAAGATAACAGTAAAGACGCACCTACCCACCCAAGGATAAATACTACACTGCACCACACCAGATCTACCCACCCAAGGGTAATTCCTACACTGCACCACACCAGATCTACCCACCCAAGGGTAATTCCTAACTTAAATATTGATCCCACTAAGTGTACTTAGTAATCTTAATAGTAGTCTCGTGTACCCCTAGCTGACTACATAGGTGCCGTCTGCCCCTATCTCCACTAGGTGTACCCACTACTCCCATTCGATCGGCTCCCTAACGTAGATACCCGTGCTGGCCCCACAGTGGGGTGTATCACTCCCCAAAGTGGCAACCCGATACAACCAACGGTGCACGACTTATACCTACACGATGCAACAACGTCTTACCTACCAGCCCGGGTCCACACACACATATGAAACCCGTTGGACTTGCGTTGCCACCGCTAACCCGTTTTGGCCTCTTATAGTCAAGCCCAGTACGCGTGTCCCGTCCTCGACATGGGTCGAGCCCAATAAGATACATATGGGTTACTGGTTGAAATGGGCCCCCACAAGCTACCCACCTAAGCTTGTCCCTTTTAGTGTATCCCACTTAACCCTTTTTAATAATCATGTCCACTTACATGTTTAAAGTTTGGTTAAGTCATCTAATCATATTTCAATTGCCACTCAAGGCACCCACTAAATTTCCACATGCCACCCAAGGCACTTACTTGATTTCCACATGCCACCCAAGGCACTTACTTAACCCTTTAATCATGTTTAATTACATGTTCCACTTTGGTTAAGTATTCTAATCGTATTTTCTATTGCCACCCAAGGCAACCATTAGATTTTTCCACATGCCACCCAAGGCACACACTTAACCCCTCATGTCCCTCTACATGCTAATATGGTTAAGTGTTTCGTAATTGATTAAGACCGTAACCTTTGTAAAGACCTCTCACATTAGACTATCTTTTATGGCAGCTGGATTTGCCGGTCGGTTCCTGGCAGCCTTACGCCATAACAGAGTCTAACCTCGTGTCTTTACACTTGTCACGTATTTAGTTTATGCCTAAGACCTCTCACATTGGGCCAACCATTTGTAGCCGCTGGATTTGCCGGTCGGGTCCGGGCAGTCTTATGCTACAAAAGGGTCCAACCTCGTGTCTTAGTCGATTAATTACACCTAATTAATCACTCCCATAATTTGTATTAATTATCCCTAATTAATTACAAATTTAACGATGTACATAATTGACTCAATTATGTCCATCCACTTTATGGTATGCATAATCATACCAACTTCACACAATTTTGTTAACATGAATATTAACCCCATCGTTCCCCACGTAATACGCTAACGTGACATACTTAAAAGGGAAGATTCATTACAAATACAATGGGTTCAACTTAGCATAACATTTGCATCAACATGGGTTTTAAAGGTGTCAACTTGCATATATGACCATAGCATCAAACCCAACTAGCATAAATAATCAACCCAAACTTGCATGAATCACATATATCATAAAGAGGGTAACTTGCATAAGTTACTTATATCATACAAAGGGGTAAACTTGCATATGTATGTATGACATACAAAGGGGTTAACTTGCATATGTACGCATATCATACAAAGGTGTAAACTTGCACATGTTACTTGCATGTAATCAAACACCAAACTTGCATAACATGTCATATATGAACTTGCATATAATCAAACACCAAACTTGCATAACATGTCATATATGAACTTGCATATAATCAAACACCAAACTTGCATAACATGTCATATATGAACTTGCATATAATCAAACACCAAACTTGCATAACATGGTGTCATAATGGATCAATGTTTATCATAGTGATTGCATAACTAGCATCATGAACTCATAGCATATGACTTGCATAACTTGCATAACATCATGAACACATAGCATATGACTTGCATAACTTGCATAACATCATGAACACATAGAATATGACTTGCATAACTTGCATAACATCATGAACACATAGCATATGACTTGCATAACTTGCATAACATCATAAACACATAGCATATGACTTGCATAACTTGCATAACATCATGAACACATAGCATATGACTTGCATAACTTGCATAACCTCGTGAACACATAGCATATGACTTGCATAACATCATAAACACATAGCATATGACTTGCATAACTTGCATAACATCATGAACACATAGCATATGACTTGCATAACTTGCATAACATCATAAACACATAGCATATGATAACATAACTTGCATTGATCCACATTCATAGCCATAACCTCATTATATCCTATCATAATCATTTCAACAATTGGTCATTAAAGCTATAGTACTCACAACTTGTTGATTAGCACTCCTATGAAGAAGATTAAGTTGCTAGAGTTGATTAGAAGTTGATTTGAGAAGCTATCTTCCTCTTTAATTTGTGGTGGCTACCTCCAAGTTGCATTTTGACGGCATAACGACGTTGTATCTATTTTTAGTATGAATTAGGGTAGTCTTAGGCTGTATTTATAGAATTAGGATGTAGTTTAGGCCCTTAGATTAACCCTAAATCAGATTAGAGCCGTCAGATCTCGTCATTAGCCACCAATCACAGCCCCAAAGCCAAGATAGTGCACCCAGCCAAAACTGGCCGACAGGGGGGTCGACCCCTGGGTCGACACATGGGTCGACCCCTGGGTCGACACCTGGGTCGACCCCTTGGGGGTGGGTCGACACCCATGTCGACCCTAGGGTCGACACCCTTTGTCTGGCGGGAATTTTCCCGCCTCTTCTGAAAAATGTTTTGAATTTTCTGAAAACTTCTTCGGGCCTTAACTGGGTCATACAGACTCCGATTTTTGAAAACTCGGACTCTATTTCGCGTATTTTTCCGAGACGAACGCAATGGCATAGCCCGTTTCCCCTGATTCAGATTTTAAAATTTAATTCTGCCCTGTTTTATATTATAGCAAGTTATTCAACATACGGGGTATTACACTCTATACTAATGTGATAGATCATGCGGTCTACTGATTCAATCGACCCTCTTAATGCAATGTATGTCAATGCCATGAATCCAACATGTATGCAAATAGTCCTAGTGTATCATGTAAATTCTATATGCATGTACAATCATCCATCCAAATGCAACATTCATGTGATGATTCACCCATTTCCATCCATAAATAAAAATATGCACATGCATCCATATGCAGTATGAGAGTGATTAAGCCGATCTAGTGCCTAGTGTGTGTATATGCATCGACGAGCAACCACTAGCAAATACTTGCATCCACTTGCATCCATCAAACATAACATGGTTCAAACACCTGTTTACATTCATTGATTCCCTACCTAAAGGTTGAAGATTTGATCGATAGGATATACTTAATGACAGAAACAAGTACGGATAAAAGCTTGGAAAAAGAAGCTAAGAACATACCCTTGAAAAGAAAAGGGTATTGAGCGTGAATCTTGTCTTCAGTCTCCCAAGTTGCATCTTTGCTATCTTCTTCCCATTGGACTTTTATCAACTTGACCTCTGGATTGCGGAGCTCCTTAACCTTTGATCCGAGTACACGGGTAGGAATTCGTCTAATTATCGCCTCCTTTTCTGCCTCTACCTCTTTAAGCATGCTCGGCTCAACTACTTCTATCGTATCGTGCAGACACTTCCGCAAATGAGAAACATGGAAAACATCATGCACACCCGCCAATCTCTCTGGTAGCTTCACTCTATAAGCCATTTGACCAATCCTTTCCGTTATAGGAAATGGTCCTACAAACTTTGGCGCCAATTTCCTTATAGATCCAAAACGAACCACATTCCCCAGAGGTGATACTTTGATGAAGACCATGTCTTCCACCTCAAACTCAATATCGGTCCTCCTCTAATCTGCTATGACTTCTGCCTGTCCTGAGCTGTCTTCATGCATCTGCGGATAAGATCAACCTTTCCTGAAGTTTCCCTAATCATCTCAGGTCCAAGTAGAAGCCTATCTCTGCTGTCTTCTTTTGAGATCCTTCTGCGTGAACATATACTTGTGCGACTTATGGTCCGTGTGTAACTCGAACTTTTCCAAGCAGATACTACCGCTAAGTCTTAAGCGTGAATACTATAGCAGCTAATTCTAAATCATGGGTAGGGTAGTTCTTCTCGTGAACTCTCAATTGTCTACTATTGTAACATACTACCCTTCCCTCTTGTATCAAGACAGCACTGAGCTTTGTACCCTGTGCATCAGTATATACCATGAACACTTTGTTCCCATCAGGCAAAGTCAAAACTGGGGCTGTGTCAGAGGCCTCTTTAATTGCTGAAAAGCATCCTCACAGTCAATATCCCAGAAAAGGTCAGATTCTTCTTCGTCGGTTTGGTAAGTGGGGCTGATATATTTTCGAAGACCTAAATAAAGTTCCAATAATAGCCCACTTAACTAAGAAAAATTCTCACCTCCATTGCATTCTTTGGAGCTTTCCAATCTTGAACTGCAACTACTTTTGCGGGATCATTGTTATCCCATCCTTGGAGACCACATGCCTTAGAAATCTCATTTCCATTCTCCAAAAATGACATTTGGAGAATTTTGCCTTAAGCTAGAGCGCTCGGAGAGTCTTCAGAACCTCTCCTAAATGTTGGGCATGCTCTTCTTCATTCTTCGAGAATATCGGAGTGTCATCCACAAAGACCACAATGAACTTATTCAGAAACTCCCGGAAGATACTACTCATCAGATACACAAAATAGGCGAGTGCATTCGTCAACTCAAAAGGCAAAACGAGCAACTTGAAGAAACTATCTGGAGTTCTAAATCGATCTTGCATATATTGTCCTCTGCCACCCTCAACTAATGAAACCCCAAGGCCAAGTCTAACTGGGAGAAAACAGATACACCAACAAGCTAGTTAAACATATCACTATCCTCGGAAGTGGGTGCCAATTCTTCTTAGTGAGTTTATTCAACTCTCTGTAATCCACGCATAATGAAGCGAGCCGTCCGCCTTAGTTGTAAAGACGAATGGAGCACCCCATTCAGATATGCTTCGCCTAATAAATCCCTTCTCAAGTACTTGCTTACTTGCTTGCTGAGCTCCCTCTGTTCCCTAGGAGCCATGTGGCGCACATGCAATGCGACTGGCTTTGAATTGTCCACCAAGTATATTCAGAAACCGTTCTTGCACCTCAGAGGTAAGCCCTTAACCTCCTCAAAAACATCCGAGTACTCACAGACTACTGGTACAAATCGTAAATCATCAACAGAAGCATCAAGCGATTCTAGGAAACTAAGCATGACAGACCCCTTAGGGTCACAAGAAATCTCGAGAGTCCTCTCATGGTAAGTCAAAAGCATAGCGGCCCTCCTCTCACAGTCCAGAATGGCACCATACATGACTAGCCAATCCATCCCTAGAATCAAACCATAGCCCATGAAACTAAGAACATATGCATCGCACTCAAACTCAACGCCCAACACAAATATCCTCAAACCCCGACAAATCACAAACAGATGAGCCGATGCCTTAATGGGGTTTGAGGCAACAACGGGATCTGAAACCATACTAGATCTAAGGTGCGAAGACTCAACCACAAAATCAGATATAAAAGAATGCGAAGCGCCAGAATAAAAAAGAGTCCTAATAGGATGATCGGAAAGAGAAATAGAACCTTCAATAGAAACTTTCCTACCTTTATCCGATACGCTGGCCTCGAGAGCATGAACCTAATCTCTAGAAGATCCTGCCCTTTGACCCTGTCCTTGCTTCTTCAGGCACTCTCTCGAATAGTGTCCGACCTCACCACAGTGGAAACAAGCATTCTTCCTTTTTCTGTAATCTTTGACCAAATGACCTACGTTCCCACAACCATGACATTTCTTATTGCCTTTATCTGAACTTTATTAGGCTTTCCTTCTTTCATCTATGTTCCCTTCTTAGGCCACCAATTTTCTCATCCTTGGGCTGTGCTCCTCAGACCTAACTCCCTTATTATCCTCTTTACCATCCTTATGTAAAATGCTAACAAGTCACTTGAAAGCTGCCTCCATCACATGGAAATCCTTACGAAGCTTGAGAGAAAATTAGCCGTAGGTGGAACTACTGCGGCTACAAATGGAGGTAGGCACTTCCTTGCCCTTCGACATGTGTCATAGTTTTAACGTGCCTATGGAACCATGCCGCAATGGGGACACCCTTCGGGAAGAACCGGTTCACCAGACATGCTGAAAAGAAATGGAAAAGGGATTCAAACGGAGAATCAAGGATATTTTATATGGCTTTAGTGAATATGTTTTTCAAAAACAGATTTTTCTTTGAAAAAACTTTCTTTTTGAAGCCTTTTGAAAACAATTTTCAAAACCTTTTATCTGATCTGGTAACCTTCATCTTTGATACCGAATGTGACACCCCACGTCCGTTAATGCCACTCTTTAATAGAATGCATTAAGTTCCGTGAAGCGTTATAGGTAAACAGAAACAGAAACATCACAAGATAGATGTAAAGTAACAGCAGAATTTAAAACTTTTTTCCAAACAGAAAACATCATGGTCCAAAAATCCAGTTACAACATAAGTCTGAAATAAGGAAACCCATTACTTCAAATTAAAATATCTGCATTGTACTAAAATCATCAGAGTAAAGTAATATAAAATCATAGTCCCCAAAAATAGCCATAGCAAGGTAGACATGCAAAACAAAGCGATACATCTAAGCATCTCCAAGTATAAACAAAAGTGAGAATCCTAATCAAGCCTGAGTATTCCCACCCTGAGAACCTGGGGGGGGGGGGGAGGGTGGGAGGGGAGGGAGAAGGAAGAGAGAGAAAAGGAAACAAAATGGGTCAGACATAAAGTCTTGCAAGTCCAGTTACTTTTAGCATATAAATAAGTAAAAGCATCATGAAAGTTATATAAACTGGATGAGAGAGATAACAGTATCATAGGCAGGTATAACAGACTGAGCAGGATAAGAAGAATAAATAGAACAGAATAGATTACGCTTCCCAAATACATTTCTCTGCACCAATAATAGTATAAAAGAAACAGAATGATACCAATAGAAACATAATGGTAGATTAGGTGTACTTCTAGTGACGGATTTTACCCCCAGCGATAATAATAGGCAGCCCAACAGAAATAATGGGTGTTACCCCCAAACGATAATAACGGGCTTCTAAACACGCAGGACTAGATGTACCATAATTACTACCCCAACCGGTCGGATCCCTATCCCGTACATACTCTGTGCTAGCCCCACAGTAGGATGTATCACTTCCTAAAGTGGCAACCCATTTATTTCCGATAGGCACAACCATATCTACTGATGTCACAGCGTATTAATTTCCCGATCTGTACAGACCCATGCATGCATATGACTCCGTTGGAATGCGCCGCCAAAATCTCTACCCAGATGAACCTCTTATAATCAGCTCAGTGAGCATGCCCCTGACCCCTACCTAGTTCGAGTTCCCCCTTTGGATACTAGCATGGGTTACTGACTGATACGGGTCCCACACAACAGATGATACAAGCTGCCCCTAGGCTTGCATCCCCACTACTAGAATTTTGATAGGTTATGTTTAACAGATTAACAAACCCGCATAACCCCAACATATAAAATAGGTTAAGTTTATCATATTTATATAACCCCCTACATATTTAACAGATTTTCAAATTAACAGGTTTAATTAACCCTACAAATTTAACAGGTTTACTTAACCCCACGAATTTACTTAATCCCTTACCTTTAGATTGTAATTAACGAAAGTAATCTACAATCTTTTATCCTTGTATTGTAATTAATGAAAGTAATATACAATCTTTTATCCCCAGATTGTAATTAACAAAGTAATCTACAATCCCTTACACCAAGATTGTAATTAATGAAAGTAATCTACAATCTTTTATCCCCGAATTGTGATTAACGAAAGCAAGCTACAATCCGTTACTCCTAGATTGTAATTAATGAGAGAAATCTACAATCTTTTATCCCCGGATTGTAATTAACGAAAGTAATCTACAATCCCTTTATATTATTCATTATCTGATTCCATAGCTACAATAACATGTTTTACATAATATGTAATTAAGTATACTTCATCTCAATTCACATGCTTTCTGTTTAACATGTCACTTATTATTTATGATTAAATATAACTTATTTCACCTCATATATTCACCTCATCCTTTCTTATTCAATCATAATTCTTTCTTACACTATCACTACACCTAGTCGTTGTTTACTTATTAACTTAGTTCTCTTAACAAAGGTTTACTAATAGGTTTCCTTTCTATTTATTATAATTTCCACTTGCCCCTAGGACAAGCCTACCTATTATATAACATTCTCATTAATGTAACTAATTATAATAGGTTATTATCATTCCCCGTTCATGTATGTTAATGCACCAGACCTCTCACATTAAGCCGACCACTTGTGGATGCTGGATATGCCGGGAGGTTCTGGGAAAACTTCTACCACAAGTTGGACTTAACCTCGTGTCTTAGCACCATTACACGTATATTTACACACTAGAAGCCTCACATTAAATTAACAACTTGTGGATGCTAGACTTGCGGGCGGTTCCGGGCAGACTTCTACCACAAGTTGAATTTGAACTCGTGTCTAGGTAAGGTTACCATTCCTTAATCTCCATAATTGTATTAACAGCCTTTTTGGTCTAATAATCCTATTTAGGAATTACTAATGCTCATCATAGGTTTTTCATAATGTATTCAATTTCTGCAGATTAGTCATTTTAATAGATTGAACATCTCTGCAAGTTACAGCAGGTTACTTACAGTTTCAATAACATGTTCCGCGTAATCTTAAATTACGTCTATAGATTTATATTCCCCAAATTACGGTCATAATTCACAGTATAACATATGCCCCAAATTTAGTCTTATATCATAGTATAGGTTATGCCCCAAATCCTAGTCACGATTCATAATACAAGTTATGCCCCAAATTTATCTTTCCCAACCATTCCCAATTTCGTCCGTTCACATATTTAAGCGATAGGCCTAGGCTAGAAGGTAGCCTAGGCTATAGAAATAAAAAGGAAAAGAGGGAGAGAAGAGAACAGGAATATACATGATAATAGAACATGAATTTGATAACGGAAATAGTCATATTAGAAATAGGCATATAAGAACTGAACAATAGATCAGATGTACAGAGGAATACATGTAATGACAGATCTTGTTAGGCATGTATCATACTCTTAACAGGCATGTGTTTAGATCCATATTGTAAAACATGTCAGGATTACTTGTTAAATGTATATATCTAAAAGCAACATAAACTCACAGAGATTGGATCTAAAGAACAGAGAATATCGATCAGATGTTGCATAAGAATCCCATGTATGCGTATAGGCTGTTGTTAAAGCAAATAGGCTAATACAATCTAAGATGGGGCAACATCTCATTGTCTCCATTTTTTTGGGTGAATAAAACAATAGAAATGGGGTCCTATTTATAGCCAATGGCCAACGAATCTCGTTCAGAAATGCGTCCAGGTGTAGGGGAGGAATCTTCCCCGGATCTGGGGTCGGTTGACCCTGAGGTCGACCCTAAGGTCGACACCCCCTTGTGCGGGTCGACCCCCAACGGGTTGATTTCCCACGTGTCTTCCCGCTCTTTGATTTTGATTTCTGGACTGGTTTTGTTTATATATATTTTGCTTATATGTATACAAACTTCAAAGTTTAATAACTTCTTAATACGATGTCCGTTTTATGCAAACTCGGAGTCTATTTTAAGCAGAATTCCAAGAAAACCACAATGGTACAGTTCATTTTACTTAATTCCCAATATTTAGTTAAAGATTCTTTAGTTTACCATTATAATGTTCTTTAAAATTATGGGGTGTTACATGAGACAAGGAAAATTTAAAGAAGTCTTTCGAGAGCACATAAGTCTATGAAGAAATATAGACGGATAATTTTATCAAATTGAATGATTATAACTTTTTGAGATGACAGAAATCAGAGAATTTACCTGGAAACTCGTTTATCTCCTGGTTAAAAGCTCTAGTATGTTAGACGCAATAGAAGTGACCCCGAATTGGATCCCATATTTATAGACGTATCACAAGAAATAGAAAGCACGGTTTCGCTAAATGTCATGACTCTACAGACGAACACGACCCCTGGTTATCACCAGTTCAAGGACAGACAAATTGAAAATTTTGAAGCACATCCCATATTCAATCAAATATACTTTGAGGGGCAGATATATTCATTTCTGCCTACATTTCCCTGTTATCCCCTACACTGTTCTTCTGAGCGTCCATAGTTTACTGAGCGAGGCGGTGTTCTCCAATGCAGGGGTTTCCCTTTAGTTGTTATAAGATGGGATCTTGAATGCGGAGGAACACCTCCACATTCTTCTTCTTCTCTTTCTTCATAGCTTCTGGTAACTCGGTTATATAGCACTCCTGGTTTGCATTTTGGTCCACCTTAGCCAATCCAACACCACTTTCTGTTGGGAATTTCATCACGCGGCACTATGGTTCTAGGGAGATCTTAAAATTCATCAATGAAGATCTCCCTATGAATATGTTGTATGCTGATATCTCATTAACAATGATAAAAGTTTGAATTAACACCACTTTCGTTTCGCCATTCCAAGCTCGAAAGATAGATCGATTGTTCCAGTAGGTTGCGGCTCGCTAGAGAAGCCCTGGATTTTGATTTGGCAGGATTACACATCTATTATTGATAATTTCATCTAGATGAATGTCTTTTTGAAGAGAATGTTTACGGATTCTCTACAGTTAATGATCACCCTTCTCACTATATCGGGCCCAATGCCAATTGCCACCACCATTGGATCGAGCGTGGGAGCTTTGACTCCTTCCGTATCTCTAGCTTTAAAAATTGTCATTGTTGAATTTTCTTTGCTGCTTTGCCAGGGTCATGTCCTCCAAAACAAGGCAAGATGCATTCTTTGGGGCACACTTAAGGGCACTTGAGTATCTGTCCATCTTTCCCAAACTCTTCTGTGTAGGATGCATGCCGCCTGAAATGGTCTAAATAACCAACTTTCCATTGTTCTGGCCTCCATTTCGGTTATTAGGTCCTGATTGATTTGCAAGGATAACTTTCCCCTGGGCTGTCGGGGATGGCCACATTGCCTGAGGTTTCTTAACATACCGCTGCAACTTATTTTCTCTAATGATTTTTTCTATTATAGTTTTCAAGTGTCGAAACTCGTTGGTGTCATTTCCTAGCTGAATGTGGAAGCGACAAAATCTTCCCGAAATCTTCTAGTTCTCCGTCATCTTCATAGGAGGTGGCCTCGAATACCATTCCTTCTCATCGGTGGCCGAGAAGATATTTTAGGATGTGTCATTCATAGGTGTGAAGTCTTCAGGCTTGTAGTATCGAATACGTTTTCATCCTTTTTACCCTTGCTTTTTCCTTCATTAGCTCTCTTCTAACCTCCCCTTTTTTCCTTCTTTCTAAGTGGACCCACCTTCCTTGTGGCTATTGAATTGATGATTTTGCACAGAACTAACAACATTCCCATCTATCAGATTTGCTTCCTCCCAACTGAAGAACTCATCAGCCTTCTTATAGAACTTCTCAAGAGTATTGGGCTCTTTCATTTTCACCCACTTTCCAAATTCAGTTTCTTTATCGATAGCCCGAACCAGAGCCATCAGCACCATCCTTGGGTCTGAGTTGCCAAATTCTGTTACTGCTATGTTGAAACGATTCAAGAAGGACTTCAATGGTCCTCTCGTCTTTTGAACCATTCCGGACAAGGACATGATATCCTTCGCCTTTGAGGTATACAGCCTAAACCACTGTTTGAACTTTCGAGATAAATCTTCAAACTTATCGACCGAATTTGGAGAAATTTTTGTAAACCACAACGACGCGACTCCTTCCAAATACCCCGGAAAGTATCAACATTTTAGTTCATCAATTTCCCGAGCGTCATTCATATGGCGATCATACTTAAATAGAAACAAGTCGGGACTGGTCGTCCCATTGTATGCTAGGATCATTGGTGGGACAAATTTCTTGGGATAATCAAATTTTAGTATCTTACTAGTGAAAAGGGTCCTGTTGGGAGAAAACCCCAAGTCTTCCTCATTTTCTTTTCTAGCCCAAATTTCCTTCATAACTATTTGATCATCTCTGACATATACTCTTCACTATCATTCTGCTCATGGGACGGATGCTCAGTGCCTTTTCGGGAGAATGACCTGACATCCAACCTCGGTTAACTGTTTGGGTCCTGGTCCTCTGATTCATGGAAGTTCCCCTCCGGTGGTGCTTATGATCATCTAGGAAGAGGGATTTGTAGGTTGTTTCTGCTTGTTCCAATCAACAACAACTTCTTCATTGTTGGCGCCGTGTTATAGCCTGAAAATCGTTAGAAACTGACATCCCATCGAGATTGTTACAATGATTAGCCTGATGCTTCCGATCACCTCCCATACTCAAGTTTCTGGAAATAATGTCATCATTCTTTCTGCACTGGCTCATGCAACATTAATACCATGTATTATGATGGCACCCTCCGGATTTCCCCTTCTTCGATCTGAAGCTAAAGAATGCGCGTGCTCTTCCAGATCAATTTCAATTCTATCAGTCCTTATATTCGGCCCAGTGGTAAAAATAACATTCCAATTTTCCATCAACATTCAGTTTGTAGTAGGGCTGTCAATGGGTCATGTCGGGTCGGGTTCGGGTCGGGTCAAGTCGGGTTCGGGTTGATTTATAAATGGGTTGGGTCAACCCGTTTATTAAACGGGTCATATTTTCATAACCCTAACCCGACCCGTTTATAAACGGGTTGACCCGACCCGACCCGCGTAACCCGTTTAACTAAATGGGTCATGTCGAGTCGGGTTTACCCGTTTGACCCATTGATAGATATTGCCTACTAATATAAGCAACAAAAGAGCCAAATCACCAACATGCACACTGTTATATAATCACCAACATGCAACAAGTTGCAAAGTCACCAACAGACAACACATATATAAAGCATGAAATTACCATATCTAAGAATCAGTTTCTGTACATAAGTCTATACTACATAAATTAAAGACTACCAGTATGGAAGAGATACAGTTGTTATAAGTAAAATATAACTAATAACATACAAGAATAAATTAGTAAAATATAACAGCTTACATATACGAGCATACTGATTACTGCATACATAAAAGATTAACACTAAAAGTATACATAAAAGACTAACTGTATGGAAGAGATACAACATATAATCGGGTTTGGCGGGTCAAAATCGGGTTAGCGGGTCAACCCTAAACTCACCCGTTTATAAACGGGTTAAATTCGGGTTGACCCGAAAATGACCCGCTAACTAAACGGGTCGGGTTAACCTGCTAATTCTCGTGCGGGTTTCGGGTCGGGTCACGGGTCGTGTTGGAAACTGACAGCCCTAGTTTGTAGCCTCTAATCATTGGTTTATATCTTATACTAAGCTACCAAGTTCTCTCCGGGTAATAGCTTCCCCGGGGGTTTGAGTTGCTCCAGGGTTATCAACTATGGGAGAAACCTGAGTACCACCGGCTACGTTTCCAAAAGTTGCGACTTCTCCATATTTTCTCTTACTTGTGTTCTTTCTAGGAGGAGCCATGATATCTACTAAGCTTCAAGTTCTTAATGTGATTTTATCCATGGATCTACCTTGTAGACCTTGATGATCTATAGTAGAAGCACAAATCTAGGCCTTAGATTCAATCCTCAGTGAAAACACCAAATATTAACTCCAAAAATGGCGACAACACATGACTAATTTCAAAAGCACCACCCCATGACGGGGAACAAAATAAAGCGGTAAAAATAAATGAAAACAAGGAAGAAAGAGAAAGAAAAATAAGAGGAAGACAATTTTATAATGGTTTATCCTGAGATCAAGCTTACATCCACTTTGAACAATATTATTATAATCCTTGCTATGCCAAGTACAATATATTATGGATGATTACAAAGTTCTTCGAAGTAGAGAGCAACATATAATCTCTAGTACTATTGGTTATCGGAGAATCACGATAACCAAACTAGGTGACTTAGATTTGCTATCTTTGGAGAAGAAGCTTTGCTATAGAAGAAGAGTAATGGCTTCTGGAGATGAAGATATATCTTTGCAGAGCTTTGGAAAAGCAAGGAAATTAGTTTCCCTTTATGTTAAGCATAGGGCGTATTTATAGGTGTTTAGGAGGAAATTAGGCCAGATCCACTTGCAGGTTGCCTCGGAATAACGTCTCGCCCTTACCTACAAAACTGTTTTCCAAAATTCCCTAGCTATATGGATCGGTACTGGTCCATTGTATTTGCATATTTTGGCCTTTGGCCTTTATGAATGTTATTCATATGTTTGCTTGGCCTCTGGGTGTAGTCTGGTTTTATTCAGACAAGGTTTGGTGCATCGTCGCGCTTCACTTCCTTCCTTCTTGATCCTGTCTTTTAGTCTATCAATTTTGACACCTAAATAGGTTGGACTGACTTGACATTTTGCCCACAACCTCAAGACAAGGGTGGAAGGGCACTGGTATGGGTCACTTGCTGATTAAGGCAGGAGTTATGGATCGGTATCAGTCCATGATAGACCAGTACTAGTCCATATACTTAAGATTTTTAGGTCTAAAACTTTTGGAGATGCTTTGTTATGTTGCTTTGGTCACTTTTGTGGAGTTTTATCAATTTCCGAGGATAAGCGATTTTATTCTTCACCTTGATTCTATACAAATATCTGCCAAGTTTATAACTAGGTTAACATTTAACAAACCAAAGAAGTCAGGTAGGCCAAATCAGGGAGTCAGGGAGTGCTACCATTGCCATAAGCCAAGGCATATGATCAAGGACTGTCACATAATGAAGAAAGCGGAAGTAGCAAAGGTCTATGCTATCACTGAAGTTCCTTCAGCTGTAAAGGAAGAAAAAGGGAGCGGAGTTTTAGAAGGTAATATTTTCATTTATGATAAATTAGTTTGAGTTTTATTCAATACTTGTAACATCTCGTATTTTTACGGTATAATCATTAATTTATTTAATTTTTTAAACAGTGATTTAGAGATTTAAATGGTTGTTTAATTAAATAATATTGAATATTTAATCAATATAAATAGCAGAATAATATATTTAATTCTGAAATAGTCGGAAATAATGGAATTCACAATATTGTGTGAATTGGACAATTTAAAATATATAATTCAGTTTAGAATTGAATTATACTAACGAATTTATTTTTAAATGTTAGTTGAACATATGGTTTATATTATAATTATAATCGAGCTCGAAATGGCGCGGTAGTTCGTAATTTGGCGATTCGAACTTTAATTGAATATATAAAATCCGTTTTAAGTTGGATTTCTGTGAAACAAGAAACGTTTGAATCTATTGAACAGTATTTTTCTAATGGAAGAGAAAAATGGATTTTTCGTCGTATAAATTGTAAGTTATGTCCAAATAAAATTTTCAAATAGTTGCTATGGAATTATTTATAAACTATAACGATATATTTTATTTTAATTAAATATTAGCTTCGAATTTAGACAAGATCTTTTGAGACGTAGGTATAATTTTGTTTTTAGAATTTTTCTGTAATTTTTATTTGGGAAAATAATCACTTTTTATTTCGAAGTATTTTACACCCTAAATTAGCATTTTGGGGATTCACAGAATAAACTAATTTGACTATATTATTATATTTTTGAGATCGTGTCACATTGCTTGTCACAACAATATTTTTATTTTTGTCGTTAACTGTCCATAAAAGAACAAAATTTCACATGACAGAGTACCCTTAATGAATGTTAATATCATTTGCAAAGTATATTCGAATTGCCTAGTACAACACATTGGTTCTTTTACATGACATTGGGTGTTGCTTTGATTGCAAACAAGGGTGGGAAAAAACAAGATAGTTTCAAATCAAATGCTATTCAAGGATGTTAAATTAATACAATGCACCGTAAGCACCCCTAGTTAAATAAATTTAGGCCTTAACTTAGTTCACTATAAAGCAGGGTGAAAATTTGGAACCAATAAACAAGGATATATATATAAAGTCGGGTTAAGGTATGAACAGGTAGCAAAGTGCATTAAGTTAGGTGTATATTCATGCTATTCTAGGATTTACAAACATAGGGATAAACATAAAAAAATATAAATATACTATATTTTTGTTCCTTCGCTGCTAAGAAAAAAAGGTACAACCAATTTCATGAATTGTCGTTGTCTCTCTGCCAACCTGTACACTCATACTTCCTTAGCACCTAAGCAATTTCATATTCTATATATACATGAGCACCACAAACGAAATTGGTTTCAGCTTCCCCCAAAACAAAGAACTTCCTCCTTACTTTCAATCTTATTTCATTTACTTAAAATCTCAAAACAAATCTCTTGTTATTTTCGTCACTTGTTCTTCACGTTGGCACCCTCGGTTTTGGAATCGAACAACACTTTTCTCCACTGGAAAAAATCCAGCGTGTAATAGTTTCAAGATTTAATTGAGTATTTGTCCACCCACCAATTTAGAAGATGGGTGTTACCATTTTATTCATGAGATCGGCTAGTGCTTTCATGATTTTTGGGAGTTAAAGGATCGCTGGAAGACAACGTTGGTGGCCGAAAACGCTGAGCTACTAGGGGAGTTCGAGAGTGACGAGATATGGATGGGTTGGTGGAGAAATAGTTGGGGTTTTCAATGAGGGTTTTGGCTTGCGGAACAATGGTAAAATGGTGAATAAATAATGAGAGAAAATACGATAATTGCTGTTGAACCATAAGAGCAACTCGTTAAAATGAGTTACCTACGAGTGTTTGTGTTGGGGAGGAGGAGAGTAGTGGTTTTAGCTTGAATGTTAGAAAGTTAATGGTGGTTAGTAAATCACGAGTCCTATTTGAGTGTTTCATAAATCATATGGGGTGATGGAGTTTTGAGAGGAATGTCATGGTGGCAATGGTTTGAAGGACGATGATGAAACAAAGAAGAAATGGTGATGTTAAGATACGTGAATGGACATGGATGTTTTGCGGGAAGCACAGTTTCGTGAGGGAGGAAGAACAAAGAAGTAGGCCGGTGGGTAAAGAATGGTATTGGGCCGAGATTTACAAAGGGGTAAGGCCCGTGCATATTAAAATCAAATTAAATCTAAACTAAATAGTATAGGAAGTTGTATAAATCATAACTTTTCCATACGATTACAGAATTCGATAAAACAAGATCCGTTGGGATCGTATGGACGACGGCTACACAATGGAACTGACTGGGAGTCAATTGGAGCTCATTACAATTTATGGAGAAATAAATTGTCCGATCTGAATAAACGACAATTATCGTTATTTAACGATAACAGTCCAATGTGAGTAAATCTCACTAACTCTACCTAGTTATATTTTTCTAACGTATATTTAGAATTGATAAATGATGATTGATTGTTGTGTGATGATTGTTTGGTTGAAATTTAGTGGTTGAAATTATAGATAACGATATATATATAAATCGTTAATCAAATATTGATTGTTGTTTATCAGAATATTTCATATTGAAATGAAATCGATGTTATTTATATTGCTTAACATCCGTGGATACAGGGAAACAGGTTGAAGGGATCCAACTGGATTCCTCAATATTCATAATACTGTTTGTTTTCATATACTGTGATATATGATCTGTGATTGATTATGGGTGTGTAGATGATGTTGATCATGGTTATTTGGTATTTTAAATACCATAAGAAACACTGGAATGTGGAAAGGGAATTTTCAAAGTGTAAATTGAAAATCATATATTTATAAAATAAAAGAATTTTATAAAAGGAATATTTATAAAATCAAAGAATTTTATAAAAGGATTATTTATATAGAAAATAAATACAAGTATAAAAGGAATATTTATTTAGAAAGTAAATGGAATTATAAAAGGAATATTTGACGAGATATAAAAGAATTATGAGAAGATTGTTTAAAGTGAATATTAAATAGAAATTTGTTTTAACAAATAGATTGAGAAGATTAATGTATAAATAATGTTTTATAAATTAAATAAAATATTAATCATTTGATAAACGGAATATATAAGACTGAATTTATATAGAGAAGTAGGAATTGGTTTTAACACCGATATTTTAAATGGAATTTGAGTAGCATTTATAAAGGTGATTATAAATGGGATTATAAGTATAAATGAGATTATAAGTGTTTGAAGAATAAAATGAGATTTTATATGAATAATTTTATAATAAGAAGTATAAATAGAAATTGGATTTTGTTTTTAAATATGAAATCAAATTGTTTTGTTTGCAAAGGAGAAATATTATTCACATTTAATGTGAATAAAGGATTTAAGTAAATATTTTGCAAATAAAATATTATAAAATAATTTGGGGTTTAAATTAGGAATTTAAATGGAACTACTGAAATTAGAAACTGACTGGAAATTAGTTGAGTTGAATGGCTTTCTGGGTATCGATCTGATGTTGGTTTTGGCCTTCGGGGTTTGTGCTTGGGTAGTTGTTCTCTTACTAGTTTACAGTTAGAGACTGATAGAGGTAGGAAGATATTGATGCATGAATCAGAAATGGAAACGTTTTCCAAAGTTAATAACATATATTTTCTAATTTTAGAAAATAAGGAATTTATGAATATATGGGAACGATAAAATGAGAAATTGGGAAACGAAATGATGATTGATCGGTAAGATTTCCATTTGGGAATACGACCGTTTTTTGTACA
Source organism: Allium sativum (assembly GCA_030737875.1). NCBI lineage: Eukaryota > Viridiplantae > Streptophyta > Magnoliopsida > Asparagales > Amaryllidaceae > Allium > Allium sativum. The sequence continues at coordinate 472,606,409 of CM060909.1, forward strand.
CATATTTTCCTTTGATAGTTAAATCACCGACTATCAAAGATTTTGACCATTTCCGTTGTAAATACGAAGAGACCGGGATTAGATATATTATCTGAAAACCACTCCATATGGAATTAGCGTTGCGAATCAAATATGATGAAGATAATTGAAGATGGAGTTATGCAAGGGCTATTCAGTTAATCCTAGGTAGAAATTGCCTAAGATGGATTTACAGAATAGTACCTTCGGTCTGTCCAGTCCTAGGACGACCTGTATGGAAGAATGTCTTACAGAGTTATTTAATATATCGCGTAAGTTGATCAGTTCAAATGTACATACGTTTGGTGGCGAAGGAATTCGTTTCTCTTAGCTGTATACCCGTTGTATTTTTGAGGAAATCAATTTATGATTTGGCGGGTATGACGATGTGACATTCAAAGTAAATAAAGGTGTGATCTGTACGTTTTGGCCTCAAGCCTCACAACTGGAAATGGTATAAAATTAGGTAGGTCGCATGGCTAAGTGGTTAGCTGCCAATTATGGTATATTGTCACCTGATCTAGAATAATTCCAATTGCTTCTTTAATCTATTTCGATTTTGCCCCTTTCGGGAAACGGTTGTTGATCCCAACCGTTGGTGATAATACATTCGGTAGACTTAAGCGAAATGAGTGACAGGTCATGTTTAGCCTGGGTTATGAGATGTTCTTGTTGAACCCGGTGTATTCCTCTCTAGAGATACACTATCATAAGGTGGTCCCATACCTTGGCAGTTGGAATTCATTACTCAATAAGGGCCCGCGGTTTTTGATTATATATTATATATGTGGAACGTGAGATGAAAGAGTTCCACTAGATTGCTATTTATTTGATTTAGACATTATTATAATATCAGAAGAGTATGGATGTTAAAAGAATGTTTTGGTTTATCATAAGGTAAAAACCATCCGTGTTTATGTGTGGATCGGTCTTACGATTATTCTTTCTTTTAAAAGGATTTTAAAAGTTAAACAAATGTTTGGAGTTTACTCACACCAGTCACATGACTGACCCGAAGTTTATTTTGTTTTGTTTTCCCTAAACTCTTGGGTGCCCAAATATGTATGGGCAGTTAAGTAGTCGGGATTTTACAGATACTTAGAGCTTGGAGCAGGAGGCTTCAGGATTATATAGCAATTGTTTATTTCCGCTGTGTTGTACTCCGATAAATGTTATTGTATACATACTAGTTTTATTTCAAAGTTATGTTATATTTTATTCGTTCCGCTGTGAGATTCGTGTTTCTTTGATTCTGTTGTTGTGATCTTCTTCTTCTATTCTAATTTTCTATCTTATCTATTCTCATCCTCTAACGTCTTTCTATTAACTATCCAGTATTTCCGATCTTGGATAGTCGACATTGAGTTTATGTCGATAACCAAGGTCGCAAATCCCCCGGGTTGTTACAGTGGTATAAGAGCTGAAGATTAAGTGATTACCTTGACTCTGTGGCGTGACTCAGTAGAGATGGGGTTAGTAATACCCTAGATTGAGCTTGAGTGTATATATATGAGCGCGTATTTGTTATTTGATATAAAAAAATGGTTTTATATTGTGGAGATTTATTTGTTGAGTTGTTTATGAGTTCTGGTCTAACAGTTTGATCCACTGTATCGGTAGGGGTTTCTAAACACTCGAGTACGATGAACCGACACGGTATGTTTTGAAAAGAGGGTAAATGAAATAATTTTACCCAAATTGTATTTTGATATAAAGGATTTATATTGGAATTATTATAATATGTTGGATATATTAGTGGTTATTAGAATCGATAAGATTATAATAGAAACGAGTATATAAATAACCAATCAGAATTTGTGTAAGTGTAATTAGACGGATTAAATCTGAATTAAAATCAGAATTGGAATTAAAATTCCTAAAAGTTGGAAAAGTGGTCGTAAATGGATTTGGATTAAATATATGGGAATTTAAAAATCCTGGGAGATTTTTAAATTGTTTTACAAGCATTTTGAATGGCATTTTGAAATAGATTTCAAAATGAAAGGGTTGAATATGAGTTTTAAAAAGTGATATAGTATTGAACTCACTTCGATCGCTGGGAAATAACCCTGATGATCCTGGCCACATCATCAGTGCTCATTTTCGAGTTCTAAGTGACGGATTACTACCAAAGATATTGTTTTTGAATTGTTTTGGCAAAACAAGTTGTTTTGAAATTCCTAAAAGGAATAATGGATTTTTGAAAAAGCTAAGCCGTTTAAAACTCCCAGGAGAGATGGTTTGAATTAAAAACAAATTAATAAAGACTTGTGGAAACAAATTGAAATTGAGTTAAAGCCAGTAAAGTGGAAACTATATTGAAATGGAGTAATATCGAGTAAAATTGGAATATAATTTATCAAGTAGAATCAGATTTTGAATTGTGAGATAGGTATCTGAAATGATATTGGATTGGTGAGTTAGAGTTTGAAATCGAGAATGTAACTCGAATTTGAAATGGAATTTGACTTGGGTATAAGTGGAGGATTGGGTTTGAGGATAAAAACTGATTTGGAGATTGATTGGCATGGTATTTATATATGCTGAATGGGTAGCAGATGGAAAGAATATAATGATATGCCCGACAAAAAGGTACAAGTTTATTTTTATATGAGTTTGGTGATTTATGAGCCGAATTGGCAAGTCGCTTGGATGTTTGATTTTCTTTTGGGTTGCAGAAGGCCCAAAGAGGCGAGTTGTAGTTGTACCGATTGAGCCGTACAAAGGAGGTGCTGGCGAAATTTTCCGAAAATTTAAAATGTAAGAAAATTTTCAGAATTTTTGAAATTTTTTGTTAATAGAAATGAATTAATAATCTAGTGAAAATTATTGGTTCAGTTGAAACTGAAGTTAATAAGTAAACAAATAATTTCTAACCCATTTAATAGGGTTTGTTTTCTACCTTAGCAATTTCGAGGACAAAATTATTTTAAGGAGGGAAGAATGTAACGTCACGCATTTTTACGATATAATAATTTATTTATTTAATTATTTAAACAGTGATTTAGAGATTTAAATGGTTGTTTAATTAAATAATATTGAATATTTAATTAATATAAATAATAGAATAATATATTTAATTCCGAAATAGTCGGAAGTAATGGAATTCACAATATTGTGTGAATTGGAAAATTTAAATTTATAATTCAGTTTAGAATTGAATTATATTAACGAATTTATTTTTAAATGTCATTTGAACGTATGGTTTATATTATAATTATAATCGAGCTCGAAATGGCGTGGTAGTTCGTAATTTGGCGATTCGAACTTTAATTGAATATACCGAATCCGTTTTAAGTCGAATTTCTGTGAAATAAGAAGCGTTTGAATCTATTGAGCGATATTTTTCTAATGGAAGAGAAAAGTGGATTTTTCGTCGTATAAATTGTAAATTATATCCAAAACAAATTTTCAAATAGTCGCTATGGAATCGTTTATAAATCGTAACGATATATTTTATTTTAATTAAATATTAGCTTCGAATTTAGACAAGATCTTTTGAGACGTAAGTATAATTTAATTTTTAGAATTTTTCTGCATTTTTTATTTTGAAAAATAAGTACTTTTTATTTTGAAGTATTTTCCACCCTAAATTAGCATTTTGGGGCTTCACAGAATAAACTAACTTGTCTATATTATTATATTTTTGAGATCGTGTCACATTGCTCGTCACAACAATATTTTTATTTTTGTCATTAACTGTCCATAAACAAACTAAATTTCACACGACAGAGTAGCCTTAATGGATGTTTATATCATTTGCAAAGTATATTCGAATTGCCCAGTACAACACATTGGTTCTTTTACATGATATTGGGTGTTACTTTGATCAGCCAATAAGGGTGGGAATAAACAAGATAGTTTCAAATCAAATGCTATTCAAGGATGATAAATTAATACAATGCACCGTAAGCACCCCTAGTTAAATAAATTCAGGCCTTAACTTAGTTCACTATAAACGCAGGGTGAAAATTTGGAACCAATAACCAGGGAAATATATATAAAGTCAGGTTAAGGTATGAACAAGTAGCAAAGTGCATTAAGTCAGGTGTACGTATTCATGCTATTCTAGGATTACAAACATAAGGATAAACATAAATATATATATATATATATACTATATTTTGTTCCTTCGCTGCTAAGAAAAAAAGGTACAACCAATTTCATGTATTGTCGCTGTCTCTCTGCCGACCTGTACACTCACGCTTCCTTAGCACCTAAGCAATTTCATCTTCTATATATACATGAGCACAACGAACGAAATCGGTTTCAGCTTCGCCCAAAACAAAGAACTTCCTCCTTACTTTCAATCTTATTTCATTTACTTAAAATCTCAAAACAAATCTCTTGTTATTTTCGTCACTTGTTCTTTATGTTGGCACCCTCAGTTTTGGAATCGAACAACACTTTTCTCAACTGGAAAAAATCCAGCGTGTCCTAGTTTCAAGATTTAATGGCGTATATGTCCACCCACCGATTTAAAAGATGGATGTTACCGTTGTATTCATGAGATCGGCTAGTGCTTTCATGATTTTTGGGAATTAAAGGATCGCTGGAAGACAGCGTTGGAGGCCGAAAACGCTGAGCTACTAGGGGATTTTGAGAGTGACGAGATGTGGGTGGGTTGATGGAGAAATAGTTGGGGTTTTCAATGAGGGTTTTGGCTTGCGGAACAGTGGTAAAATGGATGGTAATGGCTGTTGAACCATAAGAGCAACTCGTACTTTTATTTCATTGGGAGAACTGTATGACTTTGGCAATATAAAGGGAGCTGGCCTTAGAAAATTGGAAGAACCACTTCAGTTCGCAGGAGGTGCCATCGTGTAGGAGCTGCTGGGGTAGACGAGAAGGACTGGCTTGTGAAGGTTTCGAGCTGGATGGGAATGGAGTGCTTGGTTGGTTGCGCGGTACGTGAGCATTGATAAGTGGAAGGAAGTGTGACCTGTACTGGAAGAGACGTGTAAGGAATGTGAGCACAACGTGATGGAGGAAGCAAGGTATATGTGCGGGAGGAGATGCCTGAAAGGAACATACTTTGTGCGTTAATGTGCGTTACCTGCGAATGTTTGTGTTGGGGAGGAGTAGAGTAGTGGTTTTAGCTTGAATTTTAGAAGGTTAATGGTGGTCAGTAAATCGCGAGTCCTATTTGAAATGAGGATCGAGTCTTTCGAAAATCATATGGGGTGATGGAGATTTTTGAGAGGAATGTCACGGTGGCAATGGTTTGAAGGACGGTGATGAAACGAAGAAGAAATGGAGATGTTAAGATACGTGAATGGACATGGATGTTTTGCGAGCAGTACAATTTCGTGAGGGAGGAAGAACAGAGAAGCGGGTCGGTGGGTAAAGAATGGTATTGGGCTGAGATTTACAAAGGGGTAAGGCCTGTACATGTTAAAATCAAGTTAAATCTAAACTAAATAGTATAGGAAGTTGCATAAATCATAACTTTTCCATACGATTACAGAATTCGATAAAACAAGATCCGTTGGGATCGTATGGACGACGGCTACACAATGGAACTGAGTGGGAGTGAATTGGAGCTCGTTACGAATTATGGCGACATAAATTGTTTGATCTGAATCAACGACAATTATCGTTATTTAACGATAACTGTCCAATGTGAGTAAATCTCACAAACTCTACCCAGTTATATTTTTATAACGTATATTTAGAATTGATAAATAATGATTGATTGCTGTGTGATGATTCTTTGGTTGAATTGCTGATTTAGTGGTTGAAATTATAGATAACGATATATATATATATATACGTAAATTGTTAATCAAATATTGATTATTTATTATCAAAATATTTCGTATTGAAATGAAATCGATGTTATTTATATTGTTTAACATCTGTGGATGCAGGGAAACAGGTTGGAGGGATCCAACTGGATTCCTCAATATTTATAATACTGTTTTTTTTTTCATATATTGTGATATATGATGTGATATATAATCTGTGATTGATTATGGGTGTGTAGATGATGTTGATCATGGTTATTTGGTATTTAAATACCATAAGAAATACCAGAATGTGAAAAGGGATTTTTCAAAGAGTAAATTGAAAATAATATATTTATAAAATCAAAGAATTTTATAAAAGGAATATTTATAAAATCAAAGAATTTTAAAAAGGATTATTTATATAGAAAATAAATAGAAGTATAAAAGGAATATTTATTTAGAAAGTAAATAGAATTATAAAAGGAATATTTGACGAGATTTAAAAAAATTATGAGAAGATTGTTTAAAGTGGATATTAAATAGAAATCTGTTTTAACAAATAGATTGAGAAGATTAATTTATATATAATGTTTTATAAATAAAATAAAATATTTATCATTCGATAAATGGAATATATAAGACTGAATTTATATACAGAAGTAGGACTCGGTTTTAACACCGATATTTTAAATGGAATTTGAGCAGCATTTATAAAGGTGATTATAAATGGGATTATAAGTGTAAGAAGAATAAAATGAGATTTTATATGAATAATTCTATAATTAGAAGTATAAATAGAATTTGGATTTGGGATATTGTTTTTAAATACGAAATCAAACTGTTTTGATTGCAAGGAAGAAATATTATTCACTTTAATGTGAATAAAGGATTTAAGTAAATATTTTGCAAATAAAATATTATAAAGGAATTTGGGGTTTGAATTAGGAATTTAAATGGAATTACTGAAATTAGAAACTGACTGGAAATTAGTTGAGTTGAATGGCTGTTTGTGTATCGATCTGATGTTGGTTTCGGCCTTCGGGGTTTATGCTTTGAAAGTGGTTCTCTTACTAGTTTACAGTTAGAGACTATAACACCACACCTCCATTAAGGTCACACACAAAGGGAACGCATTAACTCCAGTGGAGCGTCATAAGTGTATAGAACAGATAAATTACGAAATAGACAAAATTTAAATAGTGGAAAATAAATAAAACTTTACTTCATTGATAAAAACGGCAGCTTGGTAAAATAGCTTGTACAAAGATTGTTTTCCAACACCAAAACACCAATACCCATTACAGCAAAGCATCTATCTTTTTTAACAAAAAAAGAAGCATAAAATGACAATGATATTCCCCAAAAAAGCATGAGCCAGCCATAGTAGTGGAAAAGAGAGTCCAAAGCAATATATCGTCTATCTTCGAGCTTGGAAAGAAAACCGAGCTAAGTGGTAATATTCCCTCCCTGTGAACCTCGTTTGGAGGGAGGGGGGAAGGAAGAAAAGAGAGCGAAACAAAACAGAGTCAGACATAAAGCCTGGTAAGTCCAGTGATTATTCAGCATGTAAACAGGTAAAAGGATCATGACATGAATAAACTGAGTAGCAGACATAACCATGATAATAAGCATAACAAGAGAACAAACGATGATTGTTAGATATGAAAAGGTACACAAGATGAACAAGATATGATGATTGCGCTCCTGATTATTAAGATATTTCCTACACCGCACTGTTTACTAAGACACCTTGGTTAAGAGAGTAACTCTCTGAGTATCAACCCCGAAGAGCGAAATCAACATCAGATTGACCCCCAAGGAATTACCCAACTCAACCAACCTTATATTACCGCACTATTACAAGATTACACCGCACCATTTGATATGACAAGGCAAAATACACCGAATGCGCTTCGGTTCTTTCTGTGCTTTCCTATTTTTTCTACACCACCCAACTAGCATCCTAACTAGTGTCTTTTATAGAACGATTCGTATTCCCTATTAGTGTCCCAACTAGTATCTTGTGAAAAGGATCCGTATCCCCTACTAGTGTCCCAACTAGTATCCTGTGTTATAAAATAAGGTGATCCCAACCCCGCAATTGTGGTAGCCTTCAGGTGTACATCTAGTATTAGGATCTTACCTCAATCAACCTAATTGCCATGAAGATGTTAGATGTATCCTTACTACCCTATTGATCGGCTCCCTAACTGGCATGTATGTATTACTTGTGTCATTTGACCTCGCTTGTATGCATTCATTACTTGTGTCATTCGACCCCGCTTGTATGTAGATACCTGTGCTGGCCCTATCATGGGGTGTATCAATTCCCATGATGGAGACCCAACACGATTCAAGATACACAGTGTATACTACTGATGTCCAGTGCCTGCTTTTCCACTCTGGAGCACATGCATGCCCATAATCCGCCGGAACTACACTGCTGCACCACCCGCCGCTATTTTGACCGCTTATAATCAGCCCAGTAATCGTGCCCCACCCTGCCTAGTTTCAGGGTACCGTGATACATCTATGTGGGTTACTGCTGAAATGGGTCCCCGTTACTAGGGTTTTCTAGGGTCTATTCATATATCCCCCAAATTGGCTAAGTGTTATCCATCCATTCAAGTTAACTTAACCCATCCACATGCCATGTCATGTTGGTTAAGTGTTTCTTATTAACTTAATCCTTCTCATTCATCATGTTGTAATTGGTTAAGTGTTTTCTATTAACTTAACCCCACTCGTTCATTGGTTAAGTGTAAACTTAACCCTACCACTGGTCATGTTACATTGGTTAAGTGTTGCCCTTTTGTGTTACTTAACCCTACCACTTGTCATGTTACATTGGTTAAGTGTTGCCTTCTTGTGTTACTTAACCCTATCACACATCATGTTATATTGGTTAAGTGTTGCCTCAATTAACTTAACCCTACCATTCTTAGCCTGTCTGTTCCTTAGCTTTAATTCATTCATTAAAGCACCAACCTCTCACATCAGATATGTATTGTTGCAATCGCTGGATGTGTCGGGCGGTTCCGGGTAGTCTTACACCGCAACTCAATCTAACCTCGGGTTTTTCGGGCTTAATGCGCTAATCTCTCACATTAGATCTATATTGTTGCGATTGCTGGATGTGCCGGGCGTTCCGGGAAGTCTTACACCGCAACTCAATCTAACCTCGGGTTAGGCATATTCATCTTTTAATTAATTTACATATTTACCATTCATGTCTATATGTAAATTATCCACAAGTTTTGTCAAATCAAGTCATGTCCCATGTACCCTCTAAATTATTTCCATAATTCTAGGTATACAAATTCTACCATTTCATGCTACTAATTATTTACATGATTATGAGCCAATCTATGCCAGTAGCATGTAGTTTAATATTTTTTCCCAACGTCTCCCCCGTTATTCGTTCACATAATTCACATAGAACGCTAGGCTCGCTAATTAGCCTAACTTATAAACCAAAGGGAAAAGAAAGGGACATGTACATTCCAACATGCCTAAACAATATAGATCAAGATGCATAGTATAAATTTGGGATAGAACGACATAAACTTAATTAAGCACATGAACGTGATCTTACATTTAAATTAGATCCAATTAACATGCGAACTAGCATAGACCTAATTGTATAAGCATGAACTTATATAGATCTTAAACATGGGTACTAGCTTGGATCTAGACATGTAAGCATGTATGAACATAACTTATCATGTAATTTGCATATACAGCATGGTAGGTTCAATTGTGTCAGTCCAATAGTCTTATAGGGATAGGATGTACAACATGGTAAACCAATCACAACAGTTCCATAGGCATGATAGATTCCATTTTGTCAACCCAATAGTCTTATAGGCATGTTTGGTTTCATTATGTCAACCACAATAGTCTCATAGGAGCGATAGGTGTCATTACATCAATCAATAGTCTCATAGGCATAGGCAATTCAGAATTGACAAAAGGAAAGGCACGAATAGAATTAAGCATAGTTCTAGATCCAGTTATTATTGTCATGATTTCTTATTAGGTGTTCACATCTAAACAATAACTGTACTTAAAGAAAAAGGACGGATCTTGATTTCTGGGATCTGATTTCTGAATTTGAAAAGCTATTCTTTGATGTAGATGTTTGATTCTCTAGTTCTTCTAATTGATTCCTAGTTTGAATTTGATTCTCTAGTTTGGGGTAGATGAATGGAGGCTAGGCTAGTTTGTAGACGAACAGCATGACGGGTTCGTAGAATGAGTTCTAGGGTTGAGGTATGGGGTGATTATATAGAAGTCTAGGTTTAATTCTAGCCTTTAGATTAGTCTAGGAGAAATCAAAGCCATCAAACGAAAGAGATGTGTCATCCAGCCAACCATAGCATGACAAATATGCCCTAATACCTCAGAAATCAGTCATTGGCCAATCAGAGAAGGCCACATCAGCACAGGGCTGTAAAAATTTGTCATAGGAGCTGGATCTGGGAGGGGTCGACTCCCTACAGGGGGGTCGACGCCTATGTCGACCTCCCTATAGGGGGTCGACACCCCTGAGCGGGAAATTTCCCGCTCAAGCCGCTCTTGCTAGATTTTCAAATTTGAACTGTTTTCTGATTTAATTTATTATTTTATTTAATTACTATTTAAACTTGAAAACTTCTTAACTCCATAACTTCTTAATACGGAGTCCGATTCACGCAAACTCGGACTCTGTCTCAAGCAAAATTCCAAGATGAACGCAATGGCGTAACCCGTTTCACCCAATACCTCTTTTAAAAATTAAGTGTTCTTAGATTCGTTATTTTGATATTCACTGAAAATACGGTGTGTTACATTCTCCCCTCCTTAAAGGATTTCGTCCCCGAAATCTCTAAGTTAAGAAGAATGTATCCTAACATCCAACATCAATCTACTCAACCATTCAATCACAGGCATCCATTGACCTTAAAAAGATTTATAATGCTTTCATGATCATATGCATAGTGTGTGTATATGTCCTTATCTAATGTAAAATCAGGCGGTCCACTGATTCAGTTGACCTCCTTGATGCGAATCATGTCAGTGCCATGAGTCCATTATGTATGCAATTATTCCTAATTATACTTTCTACATGAGTGCCCAATCATTCATACAAATGCAACGTCCACATGATAACACATCAACTTCCAATCCATATATAAATACATATATGCATATGCAATATGAAAGTGACTGAGCCGATCTAGTACCTAGTGTGTGTGTATGGATCCACGAGCAACCACTTGCAACCATCAATCATAACATGTTTCAAATACATGTTCACATTCATTTGTTTCTACTGAGGATTGAGGATAGGACCGAGAGGATATACTTAAAAGATAAAGACTAGCATGCAGATAAACTTTACAGAAAAAGAGAGATTAAGGATATACCCTAAAAAAAGGGTATGATGTGCGTATCTAGTCTTCAGCCTTCTAAGTCGCATCTTCTTGAGCTCTACCCCCACTGTGATCTGACTGTCTTAACTTCACGATTGCGTAGCTTCTTAATTTCTGTTTCCAAAATATGAGTTGGAACCCATTGCACTGTAGCCTCTCGTTTCACCTCTTCTCCTTCTAGTATACTCGGGACTACAACTTCTGCTGTGTCATGCTAACATTTCCTCAAAGGGTCTTTAAAACTCACTAGAGGGTATTCCATGTGGAAGAACTATCTCTTAAAAATAAACAGATGCTAACCATGTTTCCAAGTGTAGTTATTAAGGTGATTAGAGGTCTCTTCTCTACTTAACTTATCCATTGCATCAGCTATCTGAGAGTCTTTTCTTTGTGAAGTCCCTATTTGATCCAAAAGCGTAGGTCTTACTCCTAGCGACGCCAACTACTAACTTAACCGAAGGTTTTAAAATCAAAGGTTGATATATATTCTGAACTTTTCCTTTTTACATAAAGAGGACTTGAAGTCAACCTTTTTCTTCTTAAGGCATCCGCTATGACCTTACCCTTCCTTTTCACATAAAAATGGCGCCTAGTCCCGTGATGCATGCATCCGTGTATACCGTAAACCTTTTACTATCGTAAGGTAAAAGTCAAAACTGGGGCTGTTGTAAGAGCCCTCTTTGATCGTTGGAAAGCGACATCAAAATCAATATCCCGAGCAAAGGTTAGATTTTTCTTCGTTAATCCAACAAGTGGGGCTGATACCTTCGCAAAGTTCTTAATGAACTTCCTATATTAACCCGCTAGTCCAAGAAAGCTTCTTAATCTTGTTACATTCCTTGGGATCTTTCAGTCTTGCACTGCGACTACTTTTGCGGGATCTACTGCTATCCCTTCTTTGGACGCCACATGTCCTAGAAACCTTACTTCTTCTCTCCAAAAATGACATCTTGGAGAACTTCGCCTTAAGTTGATGTGCTCGAAGTGTATCCACGACTTCTCTTAAATGCAAAGCATGTTCTACCTCGTTCTTTAAGAAAATCAAGATATCGTCCATGAAGATTACTACAAACTTATTAAGGAACTCCCTAAACACCCTACTCATCAAGTCAACAAAACAAGCGGGTGCATTTGTCAAACCAAAGGCATGACGAGCTACTCAAAGAAACCGGGGTCCTAAAAGTAGTCTTGTCTATACTGTCCTCAGCTTCTCTTAGCTGATGAAACCCTATAGCCAAATCTAGTTGGGAGAAAACAGACGCACCTACAAGCTGGTCAAACAAATCATCAATTCTTGGAAGTGGGTGCCTATTTTTGGTAGTCAGCTTGTTTAATTCTCTATAATCCACGCATAGACGAAGTGAACCATCCGCCTTAGTAGCGAATACTACTAGAGCACCCCATTCAAAAATACTTCGCCAAATAAACCCCTTCTCAAGCAAGTCTTTAACTTGCTTGCTGAGCTCCTTCCTCTCCCTAGGAGCCATCTGTTGTAAGGGTAATGCAACTGGGTTGGCGTTATCAACCAAATATATGCGGAAATCTATTTCACGTTTTGGGGGGTAAACCCTTCACTTCATCAAAGACATCGTGATACTCGTGGACTACTTAAATAGATTGCAAATTATCAACAGATGTATCAAGAGATTCTAGGTAACTAAGCATGACAGAACCCTCAGGGTTACACGAGATTTTGAGGGTATTACTTAGGCGAGTAAAAAGCTTAACTACCCTCCTTTCCCAATCGAGAATGGCACCATTACTGGATAACCAATCCATCCCTAGAATCAACCCATAGCCCATGAAACCAAAAACGTAAACATTATATCTTAACTCAACGCTTAGTATAAATATTACCAAATCCAAACAAATCATAGATAAATGAGCCGAACCACCAATTGGATTTGAGACAATAATGGGATATTCTACTATACAAGTGCTAAGGTGTAGAGACTCAACTATGGAAACAGATAGAAAAGAATGTGAAGCGCTAGAATCAAATGAAGTTCTAACAGGATGATTGAAAAGAAAAACTAAACTCTCAACAGGAACGTTCCTACCTCTCTTAGGTGCACTAGCGGTGAGAGTGTGCAATTGCCCTTTAGAAGATTATGTCCTTTGCCCTTGTCCTTATCCTTCGGCGGTCCTTGATAAGATGCCCTACTTCACCATACTGAAAACAACCACCTGTCTTCTTCTTCCTATAATTAAACGACTCACTATACCATAGAAAAGACACTCCCTCTTGTCGCAGGATCTATTATTTATTCCATTCTTCTTATATTCCAATCCCTTGTTTGTGATTCTTCCACTTTGGCCTCTTTCTTTTCACCCTTCTCCTTCTGCGTGAATTAAGCCATATCAACAAGCTTCTTATCCTTGGGCTTGTGCTCCCTAGTCTATACACCCTTATTCTCATCCTCACTATCCTTTTGTAGCTTGTTGACAAGTTTCTCGAAACTACCTCCATCGCACGACAACCCACAAAGCTTGAAAGAAGATTAGCTGCAGGTGAAACTACTGCGGCCACAGATGAAGGTTGGGCACTACTTCGCCCTCGACATGTGCCGTATGCCTGCGAAACTATGGAGAAAAGAAAAGAAGAAGAGATTCAAATAGAGAATTGAAAGGTAGTGCATATGGCTTTGGGGAATATGCCTTTTAAAAACAATACTTTTCTCTTAGAAAATGCTTCTTTAAAACATGTTTTAGAAAACACCCCTTATAAAATATGCTTTTGAAAAATCTTTTAACTGTTCTGGTAACCTTCAGCTCTGATACCACGTGTAACACCACACCTCCGTTAAGGTCACTCACAAAGGGAATGCATTAACTTCAGTGGAGCATCATAAGTGTATAGAACAGATAAATTACAAAAAAGATAAAATTTAAAGAGCGGAAAATAAATAAAACTTTACTTCATTGATAAAAACAGCAGCTTGGTAAAAAATCTTGTATAAAGATTGTTTTCTAACACCAAAACACCATTACCCGTTACAACAAAGCATCTGTCTTGTTTAGCAAATAAAGGAAGCATAAAATGACAATGATATTCCCCAATAAAGCATGAGCTAGCCATAGTAGTGGAAAAGAGAGTCCAAAGCAATACATCGTCTATCTTCGAGCTTGGAAAGAAAACTGAGCTAAGTGGTAATATTCCCTCCCTGTGAACCTTGTTGGGGGGGGGGGGGAGGAACAGAAGAAAAGAGAGCGAAACAAAACGGAGTCAGATATAAAGCCTGGTAAGTCCAGTGATTATTCAACATGTAAACAGGTAAAAGGATCATGACATGAATAAACTGAGTACCGGACATAACCATGATAATAAGCATAACAAGACAACAAATAATGATCATTAGATATGACAAGGTACACAAGACGAATAGGATATGTTGATTGCACTCCTGATTATTAAGTTATTTCCTACACCGCACTGTTTACTAAGACACCTTGGTTAAGAGAATAACTCCCTGAGTATCAACCCTGAAGATCGAAATCAACATCAGATTGACCCCTAAGGAATTACCCAACTCAACCAACCTTATGTTACTGCACTATTACAAGATTACACTGCACCATTTGATATGACAAGGAAAGATACACTGAATCCGCTTCGGTTCTTTCTCTGCTTTCCTATTTTCTCTGCACCACCCAACTAGCATCCTAACTAGTGTCTTTTATAGAACTATTCGTATTACCTACTAGTGTCCCAACTAGTATTCTGTGAAAAAGGATCCGTATACCCTACTAGTGTCCCAACTAGTATCCTGTGTTATAAAATAAGGTGATCCCAACCCCGCAATTGTGGTAGCCTTCAGATGTACATCTAGTATGAGGATCTTACCTCAATCAGCCTAATTGGCATGAAGATGTTAGATGTATCCCTACTACCCTATTGATCGGCTCCCTAACTGGCATGTATGTATTACTTGTGTCATTTGACCTCGCTTGTATGCATTCATTACTTGTGTCATTCGACCCCGCTTGTATGTAGATACCTGTGCTGGCCCTATCATGGGGTGTATCAATTCCCATGATGGCGACCCAACACGATTCAAGATGCACAGTGTATACTACTAATGTCCAGTGCCTGCTTTTCCACTCTGGAGCACGTGCACGCCCATAATCCGCCGGAACTACACTGCTGCACCACCCGCCGCTATTTTGACCGCTTATAATCAGCCCAGTAATCGTGCCCCACCCTGCCTAGTTTCAGGGTACCGTGATACATCTATGTGGGTTACTGCTGAAATGGGTCCTCATTACTAGGGTTTTCTAAGGTCTATTCGTATATCCCCCAAATTGGCTAAGTGTTATCCATCCATTCAAGTTAACTTAACCCATCCACATGCCATGTCATGTTGGTTAAGTGTTTCTTATTAACTTAACCCTTCTCATTCATCATGTTGTAATTGGTTAAGTGTTTTCTATTAACTTATCCCCACTCATTCATTGGTTAAGTGTAAACTTAACCCTACCACTGGTCATGTTACATTGGTTAAGTGTTGCCCTTTTGTGTTACTTAACCCTACCACTTGTCATGTTACATTGGTTAAGTGTTGCCCTCTTGTGTTACTTAACCCTATCACACATCATGTTATATTGGTTAAGTGTTGCCTCAATTAACTTAACCCTACCATTCTTAGCCTGTCTGTTCCTTAGCTTTAATTCACTCATTAAAGCACCAACCTCTCACATTAGATATGTATTGTTGCGGTCGCTAGATGTGCTGGGCGGTTCCGGGACGTCTTACACCGCAACTCAATCTAACCTCGGGGTTTTCGGGCTTAGTGCGCTAACCTCTCACATTAGATCTATATTGTTGCGGTCACTGGATGTGCCAGGCGGTTCCGGGCAGTCTTACACCGCAACTCAATCTAACCTCGGGTTAGGCATATTCATCTTTTAATTAATTTACATATTTACCATTCATGTTTATATGTAAATTATCCAAAAGTGTTGTCAAATCAAGTCATGTCCCATTTACCCTCTAAATTATGTCCATAATTCTAGGTATACAAATTCTACCATTTCATGCTACTAATTATTTACATGATTATGAGCCAATCTATGCCAACAACATGTAGTTTAATATATTTTTCCAACGTCTCCCCCGTTATTCGTTCGCATAATTCACATAGAACGTTAGGCTTGAAAATTAGCCTAACTTATAAACAAAAAGGAAAAGAAAGGGACATGTAACATTCCAACAGGACTAAACAATATAGATCAACATGCATAGTATAAATTTGGGATAGAACGACATAAACTTAATTAAGCACATGAACGTGATCTTACATTTAAATTAGATCCAATTAACGTGCGAACTAGCATAGACCTAATTGTATAAGCATGAACTTATATAGATCTTAAACATGGGTACTAGCTTGGATCTAAACATGTAAGCATGTATGAATATAACTTATCATGTAGTTTGCATATACAGCGTGGTAGGTTCAATTGTGTCAGTCCAATAGTCTTATAGGCATAGGATGTATAACATGATAAACAAATCACAACAGTTCCATAGGCATGATAGATTCCATTTTGTCAATCCAATAGTCTCATAGGCATGTTAGGCTTCATTATGTCAATCATAATAATCTCATAGGAACGATAGGTGTCATTACATCAATCACAATAGTCTCATAGGCATAGGCAATTCAGAATTGACAAAAGGAAAGGCACGACTATAATTAGGCATAGTTCTAGATCCAGTTATTACTGTCATGATTTCTTATTAGTTGTTCACAATTAAACAATAACTGTACTTACAGAAAAAGGATGAATCTTGATTTCTGAATTTGAAAAGCTATCCTTTGATGTAGACGTTTGATTCTCTAGTTCTTCTAATTGATTCCTAGTTTGAATTTGATTCTCTAGTTTGGGGGAGATGAATGGAGGCTAGGCCAGTTTGTAGACGAACAACATGACGGCTTCATAGAATGAGTTCTAGGGTTGAGGTTTGGGGTGATTATATAGAAGTCTAGGTTTAATTCTAGCCTTTAGATTAGTCTAGGAAAAATCAGAGCCATCAAACTAAAAAGATGTGTCATCCAGCCAACCATAGCATGACACATATGCCCTAATACCTCAGAAATCAGTCATTGGCCAATCAAAGAAGGCCACATCAGCACAGGGACGTAAAAATTCGTCACAGGAGCTGGATCTGGGAGGGGTCGACTCCCTACAGGGGGTCGACACCTATGTCGACTCCCCTATAGGGGGGTTGACACCTATGTCGACTCTCCCTGGGGGGTTGACACCCCTGAGCGGGAAATTTCCCGCTCAGGACGCTCTTGCTAGATTTTCAACTTTGAACTGTTTTCTGATTTAATTTATTATTATATTTAATTACTGTTTAAACTTGAAAACTTCTGAACTCCATAACTTCTTCATACGGAGTCCGATTTAAGCAAACTCAGACTCTATCTCAAGCAGAATTCCGAGACGAACACAATGGCATAACCCATTTCACCCAGTTCCTCTTTTAAAAGTTAAGTGTTCTTAGATTCGTTGATTTTGATATTCACAGAAAATACGGGGTGTTACAGAGATTGATAGAGGTGGGAAGATATTGATGCGGGAATCAGAAATGGAAACGTTTTCCAAAGTTAATAACATATATTTTATAATTTTAGTAAATAAGGAATTTATGAATATATGGGAACGATAAAATAGGAAATTGGGAAATGAAACGATGATTGATAGGTAAGATTTCCATTTGGGAATACGACCGTTGTTTGTACACATGTTTTCCTTTGATAGTTAAATCACCGACTATCAAAGATTTTGGCCATTTCCATTGTCAATACTGAGAGACCGGGATCAGATATATTATCTGAAAACCACTGCGTGTGGCATTAGCATTGCGAATTAAATATGATGAAGATAATTGAAGACGGAGTTATGCAAGGGCTATTCAGTAAATCCTAGGTAGAAATTGCCTAAGATGGATTTACAGAATAGTACCTTCGGTCTGTCCAGTCCCAGGACGACCTGTATGGAAGAATGTCTGACAGAGTATATTTAATATATCGCGTAAGTTGATCTCTTCAAACGTACTTACATTTGGCGGCGGAGGAATTCGTTTCTCTTAGCTGTGTACCCGTTGTATTTTTTAGGAAATCAATTTTTGATTTGGAGGGTATGACGATGTGACATTCAAAGTAAATAAAGGTGTGATCTGTACGTTTTGGCCTCAAGCCTCACAACCGGAAATGGTATAAAATCGGGTAGGTGGCATGGCTAAGTGGTTAGCTGCCAATTAGTGTATTGTCACCTGATCTAGAGTAATTCCAATTGCTTCTTTATTCTATTTTGATGCTATCCCGTTCAAGAAACGGTTGCTGATCCCAACCGTTGGTGATAATAAATTCGATAAACTCAAGCGAAATGAGCGACCGATCACGTTTAGCCTCGGTTACGAGATGTTCTTGTTGAACCCAGTGTATTCCTCTCTAGAGATACACTATCGGAAGGTGGTCCTATACCTTGGCAGTTGGAATTCATTACTCAATAAGCGCCCGCGGTTTTTGATTATATATTACATATGTGGAACGTGAGATGAAAGCGTTCCACTAGATTGCTATTTATTTGATTTAGACATTATTATAATATCAGAAGAGTATGGATGTTAAAAAGAATATTTTGGTTTATCGTAAGGTAAAAACCATCTGTGTTTATGTGTGGATCGGTCTTATGATAATTCTTTCTTTTAAAAGGATTTTAAAAGTTAAACAAAGGTTGGGGTTTACTCACACCGGTCACATGACTGACCCGGAGTTTATTTTGTTTTGTTTTCCCTAAACTCTTGGGTGCCCAAATTTGTACGGGCAGTCAAGTAATCGGGATTTTACAGATACTTAGAGCGTGGAGCAGTAGGCTTCAGGATTATATAGCAATTGTTTATTTCCGTTGTGTTGTAAGTGTTGTACTCTGATAAGTGTTATTGTACACTGGTTTTATTTCAAAGTTATGTTATATTTTATTCGTTCCACTGTGAGATTCGTGTTACTTTGATTCTGTTGTTGTGATCTTCTTCATCTTCTATTCTAATTTTCTATCTTATCTATTCTCACCCTCTAACTTCTTTCTATTAACTATCCGGTATTTCGATGCTTGGATAGTCGACATTGAGTTTATGTCGGTAACCAAGGTCGCAAATCCACCGGGTCATTTCAATACTAGTGTTATACATAGATTCATTTCAAAAACTAATGTAGAAGAACTAAAACTTGAACCCGAATTTGTTGATGAAACACTTTGTGTCGGAAATCTAGTAGGAGGTACACTAACTTATGTCTGTATTGTAAGAAAGTTCTTACCTCTCATTTGCACCATGGATTTCCTTTCAACCTATTCATTCTAGATTTTGATGAATTTGAGATTTTACTTGGAATGGATTAGTTGACTAAGTATGAGGCAAAGCTAGATTGTGTAAATAGCACCACCAGAAAAAGCCGATTTAGCGATGAAAAAATCCGTCACAAGCTCATATCTAAACCCTTTTTGTGATGGATTTGAAATAAAATTTCCGTCTCAATAAACGTGTGTAAGATCCATCACTAAATCCGTCACTATAAGAAAAGGCCGTGGCTAATCCATTGGAAATCCTTTGCAATTCAATGATGGAAAATTCCATCACAAAAAATAGCATCACTAAATTAAATAATTCTGGTAGTGTAGGATGGTACAAGTAAAACAAAGTTAATGAATTTTATCGAAATATCTTGTGAAGGCTATAGTCCAAAGAGAGACAATTCAATGTATTCCTTGGGTTATCATAGTACAGACATAAAAACTATACCCGTCGTTAGAGAATTCCCTTATTTGCTTAAAGAAGTTAAAAGTTTCCCTTTACAAAGAGAAATCAAGTTTAAGATCAACTCAGTACCCAATGCCAGACCGTTGTCCATCCTAGTCGTAGGATGACACCAAGAAAAAATAAGAATTAAATAAACAAATACAAAAACTTCTTGAAAAGGGATTTATTTGACTTAGCCATTCAAGTTGGGGGTCAGCCGTGGTATTCATAGCTAAATCTGATGGTTACTTAGGGTTATGTGTTGACTATAGGGACCTTAATAAGAAAACCCTTAAGAACAAATACCCGCTACCTCGAATAGATGACCTATTTGATCAATTGAGTGGTGCTCGATTCTTCTCAAAAATGGACTTAGCCACCGGTTTTCATCAACTTAGGAAAGTCGAAGACTATATCTGTTTAACTGCTTTTAGGGGACCCATTACCTTTTACAAATGGCTAGTAATGCCGTTCGGATTAACCAATGCCTCCACCTATTTCGTGGACCTAATGACAAGAGTATTCTGAGAGGTATTGAATAAGTTTGTGCTGGTTTTCATTGATGGCATCCTTGTTTATTCCAAACCCGAGGAGGATCATTCTGAGCATCTGAGGACTATTCTAGAAATATTAAGAAGGAAAGTACTAAAGGCAAAACTTTCCAAATGTCAATTTTGGGAAAGAGAGGTAAAGTTTCTTAGGCATATCGTATTCGAGGAAGGAATTTCAGTAGACCTAGGAAAGATTTATACTATTCTGGACTAGAAACAACCCATAACCCCAAAGGAAGTCTAAAGTTCCTTAGGATTGGTTGGCTATTACAGGATGTTCATTTAAGATTTTTCTAAAATATCTTTTCCTCTAACAAAATTAATAATGAAAAATGCAAAATTTGATTGGTCCCCTAAGTGTGAAGAAGACTTCCAAGAGTTGAAGAAAAGGTTAACCTCTCTCCAGTTTTGGCTACTATAAATGGGAACAAAGGGCTATCGGTTTACACGGATGCTTGTAAGGAAGGAGTTTGTGCAGTTTTGATGCAAGAAGGCAGAATGATTGCCTATGCAAGCGGACAGTTAAGACCGCATGAGAAAAATTATCTGACACATGACCTAGAAATACTAGCTATGATTTTTTGCTTTAAAGATCTAAAGGCACTATCTACTAGGAGAAAAATTCAAATTGTTCACCGACCATAAATCTCTGAAGTATATGTTCACTCAAAAGGATTTAAGTTTAAGACGACAACGTTGATTGGAATTTCAAGCATCAAGCGATCTAGATATTCTATAAACACTTGAAAAAGCCAATGTGGTTGTAGATGCTTTAAGTAGAAAGCATGCTGTCATTTCCTACTTAGTTATCACCCCAAGTCTTATTTAAAAGATCGCTAGAAAGCAAAGCAAGGACAAATTTATACAAAGGATTGTTAAGAAAATACATCAAGGAGAGAATTCAAGTTTTGAAATTGATGATAAGGGTATTTTGAAATTGAAAGGTAGAATTTGTGTTCCAGACATTAAGGAGCTCAAGTAAGAAGTATTGGAAGAGTACCACAAGCCTAAATTTAGCATCCACCCTGGAGTTAATAAAATGTATCATGATATTAAACATACATTTTGGTGGAAAACAATGAAGATGGGCATATCTATATATGTAAGCCAATGTGCTACTTGCCAACAGATTAAGAGTGATCAGCAAAAGACTACGGGATTGCTACAGCCTTTGCAAATACCAAAGTGGTAATGGTACCAAGTCTCTATGGATTTCATCGACGGATTGCTCAATCTCGCAAAATAATGAAGGAATTTGGGTGATTGTTGATCGCCTAAGTAAAAGTGCATATTTCATCCTAGTGAAACCTACCAGAACTGCTGTGATCCTGGAAGAATTATATATAAGAGAAATTGTTCAACTGCAAGGGATACCAAATATCATAGTGAGCGATCGAGATTCGATATTCATTGGCCGATATTGAGAAGCATTTCAAGACGCCTTGGGAGTAAAATTGAAATTCAGCACTGCCTACCACCCTCAAACGGATGGTCAAACAAAAAGGGTTATCTGGGTCTTAGAAGATCTTTTATGAGCATGCGTCCTTGACTTTGGAGGTTCGTGGGAAAACCATTTGTCCTTGGTCGAGTTTTCTTATAATAATAGTTATTAAGCTAGCATCAAGATTGGCACCTTTTGACGCACTGTATAGTCGTCCATGTAAGTCATTGGCTTGTTTGGTAAAATCCGGAGATAGAATCGTCCTTGGAAAAGATACGATCAGAGAGGATACAGAGAAAGTGGATTTGATTAAGAAGAAGTTGAAAACAGCACAGGACTGACAAACAAGTTATGCTGATCGTAAAAGGAGAGCTTTGGAATTTTTTGTTGGGGACTATCATTTCTGAAAGTTTCCAAAGTGAGAGGAGTCATAAGATTCAGAAAAACGAGAAAGTTAGCACCACGGAATATTGGACAGTTTCCTATTTTGGAAAAATTCAAACCATTAGCTTATCGAGTTCAGTTTCCCAAATGGTCATCAGGTGTGCATGGCATTTTCCATGTATTTGATCTACGAAAGTATGTGCATGACCCAAATCAGATTATTGAAGTAGCTTCTTAGTAAGACCTAGAGATTACCCCAAACTTAGCAGTCACGAGGCAATCCAAAAAGATCATCGATCAAAATGGAAAGAAGTTGAGGAATAAGACTGTTAAGTTAGCAAAGTACAATGGAGCAGTGATCTCAAAGATTGTACCTGGGAAACTGAGGAGATTATGCAGAAATGCTTTCCCAGATGTCGAGTGGACATTCAAGCCTAACCTAACTTCTCAGTAAACTCATTTCCTTTATCTATTTCCGCTCAGTTATTTCCTTCCATGCAATTTCGAGCACGAATTTTTTTTAAGTGGGAGGGGAAAAAAATTTAACGATCTAGAATTTTCGATGAGTTAAGTAATTAATTCATAACTTGAGAAATTATAATTTGACAAACTAAATGAGTGACAACATGTATATGTAGCATTTTTGTTAAGTGTTGTATATTGTTTTCCATAGCATTTGTAACACCCCACGTCCATTAATGTCACTCACTGGGGGAATGCATTAACTTTCATGGAGTATTATAAGAGTATAGAACAGAATATCACAAGGCAGATATATAAAATGGTACTTAAGAAAATTCTAAATTTATTCATTGCGGCGGAAAAGCAAAACATGTATGATTACAACATCAAAACCACATAGTAGAGTCAAGTACATAAATATCCATCTTGTACAAAATTATTATCAGAGTACATAAAAGTAAAACCATAATCCTACTCCAAATAGCCATAACGAAAAAGAGATAAAGCTGAGCATTACTTTCAACACTTCCAAGTACTTCAAGAAGAAAGAAATACAAGTCAAACTCCACTAGTCCTACCCTGAGCACTTGGGGGGGGGGGGGGAGAAAGAAAAGAGGCAAAACAAAACAGATTAGACATAAAGTCTGGCGAGTCCAGTGACTTTAACTATATAATTAGTAAAGTAACAGGATAAGGACATAAACTGGATATAAGAAATGACTGTAACATAAGCAAGTATGACAAAGTGAACAAGATGAATAGGATATAACGTTGATTGCGCTTCTAATCACTATAAGATAATTCCTACACCGCAACAATGCTAATTACACTGCACCATTACTAGTCCCATACTGAAAGTTGATCCCTCTTAATACTACTAATAATAATGGTAGTTTCGTGTACTCCTAGCTGCTGCCATAGGTGCCGCCTGCTCTTATCTCCACTAGTTGTACCCACTACCCTTCCCATTCGATCGGCTCATTAACTTGTAGATACCCATGTTGGTCCCATAGTAGGGTGTATCACTTCCTAAAGTGGCAACCCGATACTACTAAAAATGCACGGCTTATACCTACACGATGCAACAACGTCTTACCTACCAGTCCAGACCCACGCATGCACATGACTCAGTTGGACTTGCGTTGCCACCGCTAACTCTTTTTTGACCTCTTACAATCAAACCTAGTAAGTGTGTCCCATCCTCGACCTAGCTCGAGCTCACAAAGATACAAAATGGGTTACTGGTTGAAAAGGGTCCACACACTTGACACAAGCTTCCCTCCTAAGCTTGATCCCCACTAGGAATTCCCACTTAACCCCTTCTTCTTCCCATGTAGACATGTTTCACCATGGTTAAGTGCTTCAAATTATATTTCACATGTCACTCATGCCACCGACTAACCCCCATGTCTTACTACATGTCTTATCTTGGTTAAGTGTTTATTAATTCATTATAACCGTAATCTTGCAAGACCTCCCACATTTGATTGCCATCTTGCAGTTGCTGGATATGCCGGGCGGTTCCGGGCAGTCTTATACCGCAATGCGAATCTAACCTTGTGTCTTTGCATTATTACACATTTAATTTCTGCCTTTGACCTCTCACATTAGACTATTGTTTGCGGTTGCTGGATGTGCTGGGCGGTTCCGGGCAGACTTCTACCGCAAACCAAGTCTAACCTCGTATCTTAGGCGTTCATTATCACTTTCTTGATTCAAGTCCCGACTTTAAATCTTGGATTAAATTATATTCCAATTACCCATAATTTCCAATCTAAATTATGTTCATAATTTTAATCCAAATTAGGCCTGTAATCTTATGTATATGCCAATTTACGCCCAAATCAAATTGCATTCATTGTTACTAACAATTTATACCAAACCTCATGTATACAAATTATATCCAATAATGCCCACATCCAACTTATGCGAAATCTCATGTATACAAGTTACACATAATTATGCCCCAAATCAACTACGTGATTACAAATCAATTTATGGCTAATTACATATTAATCAATATTTTCCCAAACTTTTCCCAACGTTCCCACGTCATTCGTATGTATAATTCAACGTAATATGTTAGGCTCGAAGTTAGCCTGATCTCATAAAATAAAAAGGAAGAGATGTGGGGAAGAGAATCAACATCAAACTGGCATAAAAATAGGCATATGAATTATGAACTGGCATAGAACAACAAAATAGATCTAATTAGGCGTATGTACTGGCGTAGAGCAACAAAATAGATCTAATTAGCATATGGAACATAAACTGGCATAGGACAACAAGATAGACCCAATTAGCATTTGGAACATAAAGTAGCATAGATCAACAAAATGGATACAATAAGGCATATGGAACATGAACTTTAGGTATGAATCTAAAAGATAAGAATTCACCAAACATGATATGATTCATCTTACAGGCATGTTCATATAGTCCAATTCACAAACTTATCACAATTACTTTTAATTAATTATAAGTGAAAGTAACGTGGACTCACAGTGGTAGAAGAGAAAATAGATCTGAATTATGTATTCTGAATTTGATTAGCTAAACCGTTGTTGTTGAATTTGATTCTTATCTTCCAATATGAATACTCTATTCCGATTTGATTTAGTGTAGAAGAAAGACTAGTTTAGGTTGTGGCAGCATGGAGGCGTATGAATTAGTGTAATGAAATTAGGGTTAGGTCTAGGTTTATATAGGTGTATTAGGTGAATTAGGGCCTTTATATTAGGTTAGATTCCATTTAAACCATCCAAACCAGAAAAAAACATCATCCAGCCAATCACAGAACGCCACATAAGCCCTAATTCTTCAAAAATTCGTCACTGCCCAGATCTGTCCGATGGGATCGACCCCTACAGGGGGGTCGACACCTATGTCGACACCCTTATAGGGGGTCGACGCCTATGTCAACTCCCCTAGGGGGGTCGACACCCTAGAGCGGGATAATTCCTTCCCATCCCGCTTCTTGCTGATTTGAATTTCAATTTTGATTTTAATTATTATTTTAATTCTGGTTTAAACTGAAATCTTCTAAGCTCCATAACTTCTTCATACTGTATCCGTTTTACGCAAACTCGGACTCTATCTCAAGCAGAATTCTGAGACGAACGCAATGGCGTAACCCGTTTCCCTTAATTCTTCTTCTAAAAATTAATTATTCTTTAATTTGTCAATTTTAATATTATAAAATTACGGGGTGTTACATTCTCCCCTCCTAAAGGATTTCATCCCCGAAATCTTCAAGTTAAGAAGAATGTATCCTACCATCCAAACATCCATCTACTCATCCATCATCCACAAGCATCCATTGTCCTTAAAAGATTTCTAATGCTATATGAACATATGCAAATGTGTGTGTATATGTTCCTTATCTAATGCAAAGATCAGGCGGTCTACTGATTCAGTTGATCTCCTTAATGCAAAATATGATAGTGACATGCGTCCATTATGTATGCAATTATCCCTAATGCACTTTATAACTTCTATATAAATGCACAATCATTCACTCAAATGCAACATCCACATGATAACACATCAAATTTCAGTCAATAAACAAATATATGCAATATGCAATATGAAAGTGACTGAGCCGATCTTAGTGCCTAAAGTGTGTGTAAATGCATCCACGAGCAACCACTTACATCCACTAAACATAACATGTTCTAAACACATGTTTACAGCCGTAAGATTTTCTACCTAAAGATCGAAGATATAATCGACATGATACACTAAACGATAGAATAAGTATAAAAAGGCAGTAGAAAAAGGAGAAATTAAGAACATACCCACAAAAAGGAAAGGGTACGATGCATGTATCTTATCTTCTGTTTCCCAAGTCGCGTCTCCTTGATCGCCTCCCCATTGGACTTTAACCAACTTGACCTCTCGGTTACGTAACTTCTTGACCTCTGATCCAAGTATGCATGTAGGAGCTCGTCTAATCGTGGCATCTTGCTCTACTTCCACTTCTCTAAGCATGCTCGGCTCTACTACTTCCGTAGTATCGTGTAAACACTTCCTCAAATGCGACATATGAAACACGTCATGCACACCACTAAGCTTCTCGGGTAACTTTACTCTGTAGGCCATCTGTCCAGTTCACTCTGTAATAGGGAATGTCCCTAGAACCTTGGTGCTAATTTCCCTACAGCTCCAAAGCAAACTACATTCCTCAACGGTGATACTTTAATAAAGACCATGTCTCCAACATCGAACTCAAGATCGGTCCTTCTCTTATCAACATATGACTTTTGCCGGTCCTGTGCCATCTTCATGCGTCTTCAAATCAAGTCTATCTTCTCTGAAGTTTCCCTAATCATCTCGGGCCCAAGAAAATCTTATCCGTAGATTCCCACCAATAAGTAGGTGATCGGCAAGGTCGTCCATATAGAGCTTCAAAAGATGCCATGCCAATACAAGTTTGATAGCTGTTGTTGTAGGCAAACTGTACTAATGGAAGTTGTTCCTCCCATGTTCTTCCAAAGTCCAAGATGCATAACCTCAAAAGATCTTCTAGAATCCGATTCCCTCTTTCTGTCTGGTCGTCCGTCTGAGGGTGATAAGCGATACTCAAACACAATTGCGTTCCTATCGCCTCTTGCAAGCTCTTCCAAAACTCACTAGTGAAAATGGGATCTCGATCGCTCATAATACTAGAAGGTATGCCGTGTAGACGAACTATCTCTCGGAGATAAACAGATGCTAAGCATGCCGCTGTTCTTTTACTCTTAACGAGAATGAAATGGGTGCTCTTGGCAAGTTTATCCACTACTACCCAAATCCCTGTATTACCCTTCCTTGACCTCGGCAACCCATCGACGAAATCCATGGAAACACTTTCCTATTTCCACTGTGGAATCTCTAAAGGGTGAAGCAAACCACCAGGCTTCTTTTGCTCAGCCTTGACTTGCTGGCACACTAAGCATCTAGAAACGAACTTAGCCACATCCTTCTTCATTCCGACCCAAAAGAAAACTCGCTTCATGTATCTATACATCTTGTCTCCACCGAGATGTATGGTCAGCTTAGAATGATATGCTTCTTCAAGGATTGTCTTTCTCAAACTCTCGTCTCGAGATACGCAAAGTCTCTTATCCCTACGCAACCAACCTTTCTCATCTATAGTATACCTACTAAGATGGCTCGAAGACTCCCCTCTTATGAGCTTGTCTACTATCTCCATCAACTGTGGGTTATCTCGTTGTGCCACACCTATCTGTCCCAAAAGCGTAGGTCGCACCTTTAACGATGCTAACAAGTCGGGTACATAATCAATAGAGGGTCTAAAGTCAAAGGTAGAGATATACTCTAAGCTCTGTCGCTCAACAAACAAAGGACTCAAAGTCAGCTTCTTTCTGCTCAAGGCATCCACTACAACATTATCCTTGCTAGTGGTATATGCAATCTCAAAATCGTAGGATGCTAAGAACTCCATCCACCTCTGTTGCCATAAGTTTAGATCTTTTTGAGAGAACAAGTATTTAAGCGACTTATGGTCTGTATACAACTCAAACCTCTCTCCAAGCAAATAGTGACGCCAAGACTTAAGCGTAAAAACTATGGCCACTAACTCCAAGTCGTGGGTAGGGTAATTCTTCTCATGGACCTTCAACTGTCTTCCATTATAGCATATCACCCTTCCCTCTTGCATCAAAACTGCGCCAAGCCCTGTCCCGCATGCATCGGTATACATTGTGAATGGCTTACTCCCATCCGACAAAACTAAAACTGGAGTTGTCGTCAATGCCCTCTTCAAACTTTGGAAAGCATCGTCACAGTCAACGTCCCAAGAAAAGACTAAATTCTTTTTCGTCAATCGAGTAAGTGGGGCTGATATCTTAGCAAAGTTCTTAATGAACTTTCTATAATAGCCCCCCAAACCAAGAAAACTTCTTACTTTTGTTGCATTCTTAGGAATCTTCCAATCTTGGATTGCCACTACCTTCGCGGGATCCACAGCTATCCCTTCCTTAGAGACCATGTGCCCTAAGAACCTCACTTCCTTCCTCTAAAAATGACATTTGGAGAACTTAGATTTGAGTTGATGTGCTCGAAGGGTCTCTAATACTTCCCTCAGATGTAGGGCATGCTCTTCCTCGCTTCTAGAAAATATCAAAATATCATCCACAAAGACCACCACAAACTTGTTTCAAAACTCCCTAAACACCCTACTCATCAATTCTATGAAATATGCGGGTGCAATTGTCAAACCAAAAGGCATAAAGAGCCATTCGAAGAAACCATCGGGAGTCCTAATGGCAGTCTTATCTATACTATCCTCAGTTACCCTCAACCGATGAAATCCTGTAGCTAAGTCCAACTACGTGAAAACCGAAGAACTAACCAACTGATCGAACAAATCATCTATCCTCAGCAATAGGTGTCTGTTTTTCTTTGTGAGGTTATTCTGCTCCCTATAGTCCACGCACAATCTATGCGAACCATCAGCCTTCGTAGCAAAAACAATAGGAGCACCCCACTCCGAGATACTTCTTCTTATGAACCCTTTCTCAAGAAACACTTTCACTTGTTTACTCAGCTCCCTCCTTTCTCTTGGAGCCATGTGGCGCACCGGCAATGCAACTGGCTTTGCATTGTCCACTAAGTATATACAGAAATCTATCTCGCGTTTTGGAGGTAAGCCCCTAACCTCCTCAAAGACATCTGCATACTCACGTACTAGTCGAACAGATTGCAAATCATCAATAGATGTGTCAAGAGATTCTAGGTAGCTAAGCATAACAGAACCCTTAGGGTTGCATGAGATATCGAGAGTATTACCCAAACTAGTCAACAGTCTAACTACCCTCTTTTCACAATCGAGAATGACACCATACCTGGTTAGACAATCTATTCCTAGAATCAACCCATAGCTCGTGAAGCCAAGCACATAAGCGTTGCATTCGAACTCAACGCCATACACATATATTCTCAAATCCTGACATAACATAGAAAGATGAGCCGTACCCCCAATAGGATTTGAGACTATAACGGGATCCATAACTAGACTAGTATTTAGGTGCAGTGTTTCAACTAACGAAGCAGATATAAACGAATGTGAAGCGCCAGTATCAAACAAAGTTCGAAAAGGATGATCAAAAAGGAAAATCAAACTTTCAACAGAAATGTTTCTACCTCTCTCTTGCGTAGGGGCCATAAGAGCATGAACCTGCCCTCCAGAAGTAGATCCTGTCCTCTATCCTTGCCTCCTTGGGCAGCCTTTAATCATATTTACTGCCTCACCACACTGGAAGCAACACGTCTTCTTATTCTTCTTCTTCCTACAGTCCTTGCTCAAGTGGCCTGGTGTTCCACAATTAAAACACCTTTTCTTCCCTTTGACCTTGTTATCTTTACCAATTTTCTTTTGTTGTTGTTGTGCCTTCTTTGGATCCCCTATCTTATCCAGTGCCTTATCCACATTAGCACCTTTCTCCTCTTCATGCACCAATGCCATGTCAACAAGTTTCTCGAAAGTAGCCCCCATTGGAAGGTGGGACATATCTAAGCCGTGCAATGGTTCATTCAGACCCTTAGCAAATCTCAAGGCCTTCATATGTGGTGTGTTAACTAATTCCATACCAAATCTTACTGGTTAAACTTATTAACGTACTCCTTCACAGACAAACTCCCTTGTTTCAAAGCCAAGAACCTCTCCATGTATAAACTCTCCTCTGCCTTGAAAGAAATTTCAACTCGAACCTTTGTCTAAAATCCACCCACATCTCCACTGGATGTCCTCTATTAGTTACTTCCCACCAAAAGGAAGCTTCGTCCTTCATCAACCAAGCAACTAGCTGAACCTTCCTTTCATCATCTATCTCAAAGATACCAAACAAGTCCTCCACTTCCTTGAGCCAATTTCTAGCCTTGACAAACGTCTCAGTCCCATGAAACGGTTTCCGACCCATCGCACGGAAGTCTTTGCATATCTTCGAAAAAGCGTCTACACGAGGAAGGGGAGGAGGAGGAGGAGCGTTTGCTGGGCCTGCGGCATTAGCCCTTGCCTCCAGATATCTTCTGAACCAGCCTGGTATCTGTACGCCCTCGGGTATTTCGGGTTCTCCAGACATATTGAAAGGAAAAAGGGAGAGATTCAAAACAGAGAATCGAAAGATAGATATATGGCTCTTGCGGATTATGTTTTCCATAATAAACCTTTCTCTTGAAAATACTCTTTTTAAAACATGTTTTTGAAAATTCTTCTTTCTAAAAATGCTTTTGAAAATGGATTTCAAAATCTTTTATCTGTTCTGGTAACCTTCAGTTCTGATACCACGTGTAACACCCCACGTCCATTAATGCCACTCACTAGGGGAATGCATTAACTTTCATGGAGTATTATAAGAGTATAGAACAGAATATCACAAGACAAATATATATAAATTGGTACTTAAGAAAATTCAAAATTTATTCATTGCAGCGAAAAAGCAAAACATGTTTGATTACAACATCAAAACCACATACTAGAGTCAAGTACAAAAATATCCATTTTGTACAGAATTATTATCAGAGTACATAAAAGTAAAACCATAATCCCACTCCAAATAGCCATAATGAAAAAGAGATAAAGCTAAGCATTACTTTCAACACTTCTTAGTACTTCAGGAAGAAAGAAATCCAAGTCAAGCTCCACTAGTCCCACCCTGAGCACCTTGGGGGGGGGGGAGAAAAGAAAGAAAAGAGGCAAAACAAAATAGGTCAGACATAAAGTCTGGCTAGTCCAGTTACTTTAACTATATAATTAGTAAAGTAACAAGATGAGGACATAAACTGGATATAAGAAATGACTGTAACATAACCAAGTATGACAAAGTGAACAAGATATAATGTTGATTGCACTTCTAATCACTATAAGATAATTCCTACATTGCACCAATGCTAATTACACCGCACCATTACTAGTCTCGTACTGAAAGTTGATCCCTCTTACTAATAATAATAATAATAATAATAATAATAATAATAATGGTAGTTTCGTGTACTCCTAGCTGCTGTCATAGGTGCCGCCTGCTCCTATCTCC
Organism: Allium sativum; assembly: GCA_030737875.1. Lineage (NCBI taxonomy): Eukaryota > Viridiplantae > Streptophyta > Magnoliopsida > Asparagales > Amaryllidaceae > Allium > Allium sativum. The sequence goes on from CM060909.1 coordinate 472,638,249, forward strand.
ACTAGTTGTACCCACTACCCTTCCCATTCGATCGGGTCCCTAACTTGTAGATACCCGTGCTGGTCCCACAGTAGGGTGTATCGCTCCCTAAAGTGGCAACCCGATACTACTAAAAATGCATGGCTTATACCCACACGATGCAACAACATCTTACCTACCGGCCCGGACCCATGCACGCACATGACTCCGTTGGACTTGCGTTGCCACCGCTAACTCTTTATTGACCTCTTACAATCTAACCCAGTAAGCGTGTCCCGTCCTCGACCTAGCTCGAGCTCACATATATACAGAATGGGTCACTGGTTGAAAAGGGTCCACACACTTGACACAAGCTTCCCTCCTAAGCTTGGTCCCCACTAGGAATTCCCACTTAACCCCTTCTTATTCCCATGTCTTCTTACATGTTTCACCATGGTTAAGTGCTTCAAATTATATTTCACATGTCACCCATATCACCCACTTAACCCCCATGTCTTACTACCTGTCATATCTTTGTTAAGTGTTTATTAATTCATTATAACCGTAATTTTGCAAGACCTCCCACATTAGATTGCCGTCTTGCGGTTGCTGGATATGCCGGGCGGTTCCAGGAAGTCTTATACCGCAATCTGAATCTAACCTCGTGTCTTTGCATTATTACACATTTAATTTCTGCTTTTGACCTCTCACATTAGACTATCGTTTGTAGTTGCTGGATGTGCTGGGCGGTTCTGGGCAGACTTCTACCGCAAACCAAGTCTAACCTCGTGTCTTAGGCGTTCATTATCACTTTCTTGATTCAAGTCCCAACTTTAAATCTTGGATTAAATTATATTCCAATTACCCATAATTTCCAATCTAAATTATGTTCATAATTTTAATCCAAATTAGGCCTATAATCTTATTTATACATGTTATGCTAATTTATGCCCAAACCAAATTGCATTCATTGTTACTAACAATTTATACCAAACCTCATGTATACAAATTATATCCAATTATGCCCACATCCAACTTATGCGAAATCTCATGTATACAAGTTACACATGATTATGCCCCAAATCAACTACGTGATTACAAATCAATTTATGTCTAATTACATATTAATCAATATTTTCCCAAACTTTTTCCCAACGTTTCCACGTCATTCGTACGTATAATTGAACGTAATATGTTAGGCTCGAAGTTAGCCTAATCTCATAAAATAAAAAGGAAGAGAGGTGAGGAAGAGAATCAACATCAAACTGGCATAAAAATAGGCATATGAATTATGAACTGGCATAGAACAACAAAATAGATCTAATTAGGCGTATGTACTGGCGTAGAGCAACAAAATAGATCTAATAAGCATATGGAACATAAATTGGCATAGGATAATAAGATAGACCCAATTAGCATTTGGAACATAAACTAGCATAGAACAACAAAATAGATCCAATAAGGCATATGGAACATGAACTTTAGGTATGAATCTAAAAGATAAGAATTCACCAAACATGATATGATTCATCTTACAGGAATGCTCATATAGTCCAATTCATGTACTTATCACAATTACTTTTAATTAATTATAAGTGAAAGTAACGTGGACTCATAGTGGTAGAAGAGAAAATAGATCTGAATTCTGTATTCTGAATTTGATTAGCTAAACCGTTGTTGTAGAATTTGATTCTTATCTTCCAATATGAATACTCTATTCCGATTTGATTTAGTGTAGAAGAAAGACTAGTTTAGGTTATGGCAGCATGGAGGCGTATGAATTAGTGTAATGAAATTAGGATTAGGTCTAGATTCCATTTAAACCATCCAAACCAGAAAAAAACATCATCCAGCCAATCACAGAACGCCACATAAGCCCTAATTCTTCAAAAATTCGTCACTGCCCAGATCTGGCCGATGGGGTCGACCCCTACAGGGGGGTCGACACCTTTGTCGACTCCCCTGGGGGGGTCGACACCCTAGAGCGGGATAATTCCCACCCATCCTGCTTCTTTCTGGTTTGAATTTCAAATTTGATTTTAGTTATTATTTTAATTCTGTTTATACTGAAATCTTCTAAGCTCCATAACTTCTTCATACTGTATCCGTTTTACGCAAACTCAGACTCTATCTCAAGCAGAATTCCGAGACGAACGCAATGGCGTATCCCATTTCCCTTAATTCTTCTTCTCAAAATTAAGTATTATTTAATTTGTCAATTTTAATATTATAAAATTACGGGGTGCTACAGCATTCGGTAGGAAATGCTACCATAACCCACCTTCTTCTAATGAGGTAAGTGTTAGGACACTTGTTATTATGCATGGAGCTAAGCACGCATGAACTCCATGTGTCCTATGAGTTGTCACACTCTCGTGAACCTTCCTTCCTGTATAAGGAGGCCTCCCCCTTTATTCTCATTCATTCTATTCTCTTCTCTCCTTTCTACACCTCCTTTCCAACATTTCCATCCATTTCTCTCCCTCTTTCCTTCCTCCTTGCTCAGCACAAGTTCCAATCCCCTTCACCACCTCAAAACCAAGCCACTATCACCTCCTTTTCTCCAATTTTCATCGACACAAACCCCTCCCCTTCCTCAATCTCCAACCACCATCTACCATCCCTCATCCTCGTCCAACAACTCACCAACCCACACCACCAACCTCTCTCTACCTCGCTCCCCCTTTAATGCCTCCTAGTTCGGCCAACCACCACCCAAAACGCCACCAGCCGTCCATCCCTATGCCGCCACCTACCCTCTAGCCTTCCTCCTATTTTGTAAAAAATATATTTAGTAATAATAATATTGTTTAAGACATCGGTAGGGATCGATAGTCAGTTTGAAGAAGTCTGGGTTAGCTAGAAAGTCCTATGATAAAGTTAGGTGGAGTAGAACCCTAAGGTGAGAACCACTTCACTTATATTTGTTTATTATGGATGTTGATTGCGGTGAATTGATAACTAATTAGTTGTTGACTAAAGTGTAAGCATCAGTTACCAAACATTTATACAATATACTGTGATATATATGCTACGTGTTGGATTAATGGATGCCATGAGTGTTGCGATGATTGTTAGTAGTGATACTATGTCATACTACACATGTTACACCCACTTATATGAAGATATGTGGGTAATAATTAAGTCTCATGCTTATTGGGTAATATAAATAAATATTATACTTATTTAAAATATAGTGTAAAAATAAAAGTTGGAATTTTCTATTGGAAACTAGATAAAATGAAATAAAAGTGATTTGAAAAACCTCTGTAAAAGCTGAAATTGTATTGAACAAGGCTTTGATATAAAATAGTGTGTTCGAATTTAAATCGGTTAAATCAATTTTGTTTTTGAAATTGAAGTTTGGTTTATCTATATAGAAGATATTTTAACTCAAATCGCCTATTCCAAATAGCTTATATAATATTTAATTTGAATTTTGGAATGTTAAGTCTCAAAAAGTCATTTTTTTAAAATATTTATTTAATTAAATAAAAATATAATATTCATCGAAAATAAATCTTAATTTTAAGTTGAAATTTTGAAATATTGTTTTAAAATAGTCTTATATATGTTTTAAATGGTTTTCTAAATTATTTTGAAGAGAAACGTATCATTTTTAATATGAAGTAAAATATGCTTAGAATAGAGCTTGTCGCGCTGCGGCAGTTCATGAATTTCGACCACAGTCTTTAAACTGGTATAACAGATTCATTTTAAATTGGATTTCCCTAAATCGAAAAGCATTTGCTTTCTAATAATAATAGTTTTCAAATGAAAAGGGAAATTTTCAATTTCAATGTATTGTTTTCAAGATATGTCCAAAACGATTTTCAATAAAAATCGTGGTAGTGTAGTTAACGACCAACTTTAGAAATTAACTAAAAAAGGCTATATAAAATTATTAAAAATATGGATTTTTTTGTGAATCGTAAATGTTTTCAAAGTGATTGGGACTGAAATTATAGAGTTTTAAAGTTATTTTTATCAAACTAGTCAAATAAGCCTATTTGTAATGCTTTTAGCAACACTTTTGAATTAATAATTGATTTGAAAGGTTTAAACATAATAATCTTCATCCAAACTTTGTCAAACCTTTTCTAATGTATAATGAAGTGTTTTCAATAAAAAATGAAAGTTCCAACGGTTTAAGATGGGTTGAGACTTAATTAAAATCCAATATATCCATATCCCTTTAAAATGACGCTTATTGTTCGGGAAGTCCGGGATCTGAACTTACGTTTGAAAACCATTCCAAGTAATAATACGATGTAATGGAACAAATAAGGATATTTAAAGATGGTGTTGAAGATCGGTAACCTTCACATCAGAAGGATTGCTCCCTGATGGTATCAAGTAGTTAGGTCCCACCTTGAGATTTATTATTCATATTATAACAGAGGTCTAAACGTATTTGAAGAATTTCCTAATTTGCAAGAGCTCACTCATTTATTGAATGAGGGGTAAAGAGCCTTAGGTTTCGTCTAGGATCTAAATTAACTCTAAAGGGGGGCGAATATGGTTTATTGCAGTTTTGCGGAATATAAAAATTATAATAACACAGATCACAACAGAATAAATAAATACAGAAAAATAAACGACGCAGAATTTACCCAACCTCGGCAAACCCCAGCATAAGGTTGCATTCCCCAAGGTTCTACTAAGTAATAAAAACAATATCCTGCATACAATGACCTCAAACCACGAGATCAATTTCTTCCTAACTATAAATCCTATAGCCAGAACCTAGTTTAAAGAAAACTAGAAAACTATAGAATGATTGAAACGACCCAGACTTCCCCGATCCCGCAAGAGATGGAGGAGCCCAGATTGCTTTGATAATACGACTCATCAGAACACAAACACTAGAACATTTGATTGCTACTACAACAATTCACATCAGAGTACAAGATATCAGAGTTCCAATAAACAATATACATTGAAAAATATCAGAGATTAAAAAACATAGCAGCGGAAATAAAAATGTATATATACAATGTACAGCGGAAAATACATCAACTAGAACAACTGAAAGAAATACACGGACACAAAGCTTTCCGAATATAGCTCCAGCTATAAATCCAGGATCCCGTGTAAAGAAATATCTACGAAAACCAAAACTACTAGCTGCCCATGTGGAAAATATAGGCACCCAGAGTTTAGGTGAAAACAATAAACTCCGAGTCAGTCATGGGACTGGTGTGAGAACTAAAACAGTTATTAAAACTTTACTTTAAAAGTTGAGAAATCATGGGACCATGTCGTATAACACGGAATGGGTTTACTCCACATAAAAATCAGTTTAAAATACAACACATGCTTTTTGGAAAATGAAGCTATTATAATACTCAGGTCCCATCACACAATGCAACGCAAGGGGAGGATAGAGTTTTACCTTATAATAGCCAAACATGCTTGGTACGTTTTAAAAAAAAAACATTTTGATATTACTATAAGTGCATAGTGTCAAAATCAACTTCAATATAAATGTATCAATCATAGACGACATAGGTACCATATATTATGCCGCCATACATAGGTTTACAACTAAAACCGAAATGTCGCGTATTGGAAATTGGATTTCATTATGAGTCAAGGCAAGGGATGGTCTCCTTACCGATTCAAACCACATCTATCAAGATGACCCAGGATCACACCTACGGGAAACACTTGGATCCTGCAGTGTCGGTCCATACTTACTTTAGTGGATTGGTTATTCTTGAACAATATGTTTCCCAGTCCCATCGGACCTCCAAATAGGTCAGTACGTTGACCCTATGAGCATATAGCCCTATATCCGAGGTGCCTCATAATCCACTATCCACATAAGTAAAAATGTCTGGGAACCATATCATGACACCACTTCTAGCTAGAAAGAAACGTATGCACTCACTATGTCCCTTATCCCGTTTTTGACTCATACTGAGGTGTGAGGCTCGCGAATTAATGCTATACATAAAGCTATGCAAATAAAAGCCATGCTTTGATCATCAACCACAAGACTCTGCTTTTCAACAAAAACCTTGATCATTTGCATCTCAGCATGCCATACTGACACTTCATGACATATAACTGATGTTTATCAATATATAACCTCTAAGCTCGTACGTCTCAAAGAAGGGTGTTAAGCACGAGAATAAATTCTCTGCCACCAAAAAGATGTATATTTAATAGAAATCAATCAACATAGAAAGAAATCCAATTTCAGACACATCCATTTACAAGTCCGTTCAGGGTCTGAACGAAACCGGAGGCACCTTATTCCTCGTCCCATATGTCCAATATAGGAGAGAGGTCCTTGCATATCAGGTCGGTCTCCAAGTACATCTGGACGATCACCACTTATTACCTTGTCTTGGGTGTACAACCCAATCAAAACATCCGTAATCATCCAAATGATGTGAAGACCTCCAGTCTTCAACCACCGCCTTCATCGTCGACTTTTAGTTTTCGTATTAGTTATTCAGAATGGGTTAAACCCGGTCTTTCCGAATCACCCGCGTATTTTATAATCAATAATCAAGTGCTATAAAAATACATCATATGCCTCATTCCAATTCAGAATATTCTTTTATTCAAAAATTCACATTTTTGGGGAAAGGTTCCCATTAATTTTATCAAAGATAAATTCCTTTAAACTTATTCTTTAATATTCCTCTGGACATCAATTTTAAAAGATTTTATTTTATCATTTAACAATTTAAACCAAATTAAGGTTTATCAAACTAGTCAGGATTATCGAGCCTTACCGAAGTAATCGTTTATTTTATTTTTCCAATCCCAACCTATTCATCCCATAGAGCAAAACTGGTAGTACTCCATATCTAACACCCACTGTGTTATCGGTAAAATTAATTACAATTTCACGTTCAAATCTAATTTAAAGATTTAACGATCACCTGGAGTAAAAATGGTGGCACTCCATTCTTGATATTTCATGAATTCGATAAATTTAATTATCCCATCCTTATTCCTATCTAATTAAATATTCATTAAAACTCTAGTTCAGTTTTAATCTCAAAAATCATTACTTTTTGATTATTCAGCTTTAAGAAATTAATCTTGTCTTTAACTGGTTAAAGAACCAATGCCCTTTAAAACAAAGTTAACGATAAACCCAAAATCATCTTCCATCAAAATGGAATCTTCACGGAAATCATAACAGTATATAATCGATATAAATTTCTGTATCAAACTAATACTATAAATGGAATAACGACGATGCCTTTTAAATCTATTATATAGTAATGGTCTTCCTTTACAGAAGCTCATCTCGATTATTACCAAATTGAATTCCATCCAATTCCAATTTAATATATTAAATTGGAAAAATTTACTTTGGAAAATCCCATTAATTTTAACGAAAAGATTATAAATTCCCCAATCATAACTTCACTGTTAATTGGGTTAAAGAACAAATGTTATTTAAAACTTTGTTCACGATAAACCCAAAATCAACATTCATTTCCGTTCCAATTAAATTAATTGATTGGTAAACTTTGTTAAATCTTGGTTAAAAGATTTATTCTTTTCTCAACTGGGTTTAAGAACATTGCTATTAAAGACACCATTCACGACGAACCCAAATCCAATTTAAAATTAAACATAAGGCTCTGAATAGAAATTAATATCGGCTTATATTCAATATTAGGGGTGTAAATCGGGTAGATCGGACCGGATAGAGGTGTGTTCAGTTTTTGTCATAAAAAAAATCGAACCGAATACGGACCGAACAATTTTTTTTCTCAGAGAAATTTGTTGTTCTGATTCAAGTCCTAAATAAAATCAGTCGGACATAGACATATGTTTTTCGGACTCAAATACGTACGCACCCAATCGGACAAGGCTATTTATATCATATTTTATACTTTTTATTGGGGTTTCTCCCAACTATGTACCAAATTATAAGGAATTCAGATGAATTCGAATGAACACAAACCGGACGTATTTTTCTTGGACAAATTTTGTTGTCCTAACTCGTATCCTAAATGAGAATCGAACGAACTCGGGCGGACGTATTTGGTCATGGACACGAACGGACGTCGGACATTCGTACAAAATTTACATCCCTATTCAATATCAAATTCTGAAACCAATGGATATCGTATTGGGAATAACGATATTTGTATCTTCCAAATTCCTTAACCATATTCGTATAATCACGGAATCCAATATTGAAATATTCCAAAGATTATTTCCATTCCAAATCCATTCCAGTACATTCGTTGGAAAATTCTGGTTATTTTAAAACCTATTTACAAATCATATTTATTTATTTAAAAACATTGGATTATTATTCTAGTTAATAACTAGTTCATTCAAATAAAAAATATATTTTTATCTTTTCAAATGCGAGATTTTTCATCCAAAATCTTTCCAAATCATTTATTATGATTTTACACAATTTTTCCATATTTTTAATAATTTTAATATCGCCATTTCAGTCGGCTTCCAATAACGGCCACCGAACTGCATCTATAACGACCTTTTCTGAAATTGATTTAGACATAATTTGAAATCCAACCATTCAAATTAAAATCTCTTACATTCATTGGAAAGTTCTTTTTGATACAAACCCAACTGTTCCAGCTTTAGGAGAATCCGACAGTCGGATCTCCCGTTACATCAATTTGAAGTTAATGGTTTTGAAACTCGCGAATGGTCGCTACACGGCGCGTTCTATTCAAGCCATTATATATATAATAAATACCATCGATCTCCATTTAAAACGTATTTTATAAATCGTTTATAAATTCATTTTAAAACGATTTCAACTTCATTTTCAATTTTAAACACAAATTGAATATTTATATCATTATAATATTTTCAAAATATCAGATTTTGAAATCAAATCCTTTTGATATTCAATATAAAATGTGTAAAATCGATATAAAATCCGTTTGAGTAAAAATAGCATTTTCTACTTAACTCAACTTCATATATTCATTTCAGTTACGAATATTTCTATATTTTTGTGTCCATCCAAAATTGGACATCAAAATCATAATTTAATTCTTCACTGAATATTGTTTTAAAATATTCGTTATTCCTGAGCCGGAATGCGACTCAATTAATTACCATATAGTTTCAGTTATATGGATTTCATACATCGCATGTATTCAACAATAATGATAAATAATCATTCAACATTAAAGCTTCATCTAGAGTGCATTCTATAATTGTATAAGCATTAAAATAAATAAATAAATAATGCTCATTACATCCTGTCAACCCATTGATTGACATACAACTAAATATTGGGATTAGTGTATGTCAAATATCATCCCAATACCCGTGTGGGGTTTTCAGACAACAGTCTATTTATATAAATCATTGGTTAATAAATTTAACACTTTCTAATTCGGTTTGAATTATTTTTCTACTTAACAAATTTTTCACTGTTCAAATTATAAATGGATATTTATATCAATTTCAACAACCACAAAGTGTGTCCACGTTGTTTGAAATACGGGTGTCGGATATTCAAACAACGCTTCTTGTGCAGATGAGTCGTGAATAGTTCATGTGTTGAACTCAAGCAATGTCATATACAACATATAAAAATCAACATTCGCAATTTCTATATATTTACAGTTATAAAATAAATTAAATAACTGTACAAATATTTTAGTGAGAGAGAGTTCTCACTTTGGGTTCCACTCTATCATTCTTTATTTGATGATCATTTTAACAAAATTAAACAACGTTTTAATTTTGTCAAAAATTCCAACTGCCTTCGTTTCCGTCCCGGTCAGTTTTGAAATGTAGATCACGTTGAGACGATTCCAATGCAACTGATTTCGTCGGATTTGGACCTCGTATGACAAAGATATGATTTTTATTACATTTCATTACAAAAACTTAAAATAATTAATTAATTAATAATTAAAATTAATTACCCCCCTCTAATTATCAGTCTTCCCCCATAACCAAGAAACCCATCTGTCGATCTGAAGAATCCACCACCAATCGCGCCTCCTTCCACCTGGAACCGATCAGACACCACCATGCCTTCCGCCTACACTAGCTCCACCTCCGGCCTTGACCTCGGCCAGCTCGCACGCCGGAAACCTTCTAAAAACCTCTTCGAAACCGACCACTTCGAACCCAAAAATTGAGAGGAATACTCAATGGAAAACGATCATAGTGGTAAGGAATTGAAGATTAGAAGAAGCTCATCGATTTTCCCTTTCAAACCTCCTTCTAATTTGCCGTGTTTAGAGAGAAATCAAGGAAAAAATAATTGAGTGATTTGGGCCTTTGAACGATGGAGGCAGTGGTTTTTCTGTAATGAGAATTAGGGTTTAGATTTTGACCAATTTTGACCTTGTATTTATATTTTAATAATATTTTAATTCGTGAATTTGCTTGTTTATTGCTATAAACTCCAAATCAAACCCAACGACTATCGTCCCTAGCTAAAACCCTATTCTGAACACAATGGAATATGTTTCGTAAGCCAATTCGACTGTTTCGATCAGTTTTCATCAAAATTAAAATATAAATCAACATATATTGAATTTGATCATACATTTTAATTTTTCGGGGCTACATACTGACTACAAAAATTACAGAAAAATAAATCTAGCTATGTTATGACATTAAAGTCCTAACAAAACTAATTTCATCGAATTTGGAGGCCGTTTGAAAAATGGCCTTTTTCCAGTCGATTGAACTCAAATTGAAATTACCAAACATGTTTAAATTCACCATGCTCTCATATTAATTCCAAAAATTATGAAATTTTAAACCTAATAATAATTTGACATTTTGGATCCAATAAAAGTGGTTTCATCAAAAACGAAGATCGTTTGCAAAATGGCTATTTTTAAGGGCCATATATATACATATATATATATATATATTAAAATTCAAATAAATTTCATAGCGACTATTTTGAATTTTAAACTGGACATAACTTTCAATTTATATCATGAAATCTTGATTTTTCACATTTTTAGAAAGATATAATTAAATAGATTCTAACGTTTCTTGTTTTACTGAAATTCGATTAATTTTGAATCTTATACATTCAATTGAAATTTAAAATCAAATTTTCAAACTAAAGCGCCATTTCAGGCACGTTTTATAATTAAAATAAATTTATACATTCTAACTTTGATTTATATAAATTTTAAATCATTATTATTTAAAATAAATCATTTTAAATAATCAAAATGCATTAAAATAGCTTAAACCAAAATTTTAAATTGGTTCAGAAATTCTAGGTTGTTACAATCTCCCCCTCTTAAAATCTTTTCATCCTCTTAAAGGAACGGAGCTGAAAGTTGTTTAACTAACCAACTCATCTTTCATTCTAACTTTCATTCTTCAACTTTTCAATTTCTAAAAACTTTCAGATTTCTCAAAAAATTGGCTAACACCCTAAATTTTCGAAAAATTTCGCCATAACCTCCTGTGTACGGGCTGATCGGTAAAACCGCAATTTGCCTCACAAGACCCTCATCAATCCAAAAGAAAAAGAAAAAACCAAGTGGCTCATAAAATCATCAAACCCATTGAATATAGTAAGCATATACCAATTTGTCAGGCATACAATTTTATTCCTCTTCTTAACTTCTATGCTATGACCTGTCAATTATATATACATGTATATGTATGCAATTCCAACCAAATTTCAATTCAGTTCAATATTTGATTTGATTTGGCTAAATTTACCTTTTATTCTATTATTGGTTTTATCATTTCAATATTTTTATTAGTTAAACTAATAATCACACATCACAACCAGCTTAGTTGATTAGCTTTTCAAATATGTAACTTTTATATAATCAAAATCATATTTTCAGTGTCAAATCACAAATAGTAAATTCTAACTAAGTTTTGGTTCTCACACTAGTCGATTGGAAATATACAGATATCCCATTTTCGAAACTCAAACATAAACACTGATGAAACTAGTAATCATTAGTATCATCTCCGGGCGACTAGAGTGTGATTCTATATCTATCCAGTATATTTGAGACTTTGAATACACATGGATCAGACGTACATGTAGAATCTTCTTGTACTTGATAGTCCAAAATCAAAATAAAATAAAATACTCAAATACGAATAATAATACTAAATTTTCAAAACTAAATTCGTTTTGTATAAATAACACTCTTTAAATACATTCTAGGGTATTACTAACCCTATCTTTAAAGAGTTATTCGTATAGGATATTACTAATCCGATCTCCGATGAATTCTTTCATTTGGTTCTAATAGGTCTTGTTCTCAATCTTTGTAAACCAATGCTCTGATACCAAACTGAAACAACCCAGACTTTCCCGATCCCTCAAGAGACGGAGGAGCCCAGATTGCTTTGAGAACATGACTCATCAGAACACAAACACTAGAACATTTCATTGCTATTGCAACAATTCACATCCGAGTACAAGATACCAGAGTTCCAATAAATAATATACATTGAAAAATATCAGAGATTAAAATACATAACAGCGGAAATAAAGATGTATATATACAATATACAGCGGAAAATACATCAACTAGCACAACTGAAAGAAATACACGGATACAAAGCTTTCTGAATATAGCTCCAGCTTTAAATCTATGATCCTGCGTAAAGAAATATCTATGAAAACCAAAACTACTAGCTGCCCATGTGGAAAATATGGGCACCCAGAGTTTAGAAGAAAACAATAAACTCCGAGTCAGCCATGGGACTGGTGTGAGAACTAAAACAGTTATTAAAACTTTACTTTAAAAGTTGGGAAATCATGGGACCACGCTGTATAATACGGAACGGGTTTACTCCACATGAAACTCAGTTTAAAATAAAACAACGCCATGCTTTTTGGAAAATGAAGCTATTATAAGACTCAGGTCCCATCATACAATGCAACGCAAGCCGGAGGATAGAGTTTTACCTTATAATAGCCAAACATGCTTGGTACGTTTTAAAACAAATCATTTTGATATTACTATAAGTGCATAGTGTCAAAATCAACTTCAATATAAATGTATCAATCATAAACGACATAGGTACCATATATTATGCCACCATACATAGGTTTACAACTAAAACCGAAATGTTGCGTATTGGAAATTGGATTCCATCGTGAGTCAAGGCAAGGGATAGTCTCCTTACCGATTTGGATCACCTCTAGCAAGATAACCTAGGATCACACCTACGGGCAACCCTTTGATCCTGCAGTGCCGGTACACACTTACTTTAGTGGATTGGTTATTCCTGAACAATATGTTTCCCGATCCTATCGGAACACCAAACATGTCAGTACGTTGACCCTATGAGCATATAGCCTAATATCCGAGGTGCCTCGCAATCCATCATCCACATAAGTAAAAATGTCTGGGTTCCATACCATGACACCACTTCTAGCTAGAAAGAAACGTATGCACTTACTACGTCCCTTATCCCGTTTTTGACTCATATCGAGGTGTGAGGCTCGCGAATTAACGCTATATACAAAGCTATGCTAATTAATGCCGTGCTTTGATCATCAACCACAAGACTCTACTTTTCAACAAAAACATTGATCATTTGCATCTTAGCATGCCATACTGACAGTTCACGCCATACAACTGATGTTTATCAATATATAACCGCTAAGCTCGTACGTCTCAGAGAAGGGTGTTAAGCTAGAGGATAAATTATCTGTAACACCCCGGATTTTTGAATAATCGAATTAACTAAATTAAAGAATAATTAATCTCAGACGTGAGAATTAAGGGAAACGGGTTGTGCCATTGTGTTCGTCTCGGAATTCTGGTTGAGATAGAGTCCGAGTTTACGTGAATTGGACTTCGTATGAAGAAGTTATGGCGATCGGAAGTTTCAGAAAATTCAAAATAGATTTCAAATTTCAAAAATTCAGAGTCAAACAGGCTAGGCGGGAAAATTCCCGCCAGGGCCAGGTCGACCATAGGGTCGACCTGGGGGTCGACCTACCCTAACTAGGTCGACTATAGTGTCGACCTAGGGGTCGACCTGGGGGTCGACCTGCCCCCCCGGGCAGATTTGAATGATGACATGTTTGTGACTAGATGCTGACTCATTAGGGTTTCTGATATGCTCTGATTGGCTGGGATTAATTCTGGGTTGATCGGACGGCTTAAACTAATCCTAAACTCTATAAAAACACCTATAGACCTAAACCCTAAAATCAAAATAAAATTGGATTCATGGCCTCCATGCCATCACCTAGCAACTCAGCATAGCCGCCACCAATTAGAGAGGAAGAAAGCAAATCAAATTCAATCCTTTTCAACTATAACAACGAATCTTCATCAAAGGAGCGCTAATTCAACTCCAGAAATCAGAATTCAGAACTCAAGACTGCTTTTGAGTTGTAAGTTCGATAGTTTTAACAAGATAATTAATAAATGAATTGGATTGAGTTATAATGCGGATAATTTGGATGTGATATGAATTGTTGATTTCATGTTGTAATTATGTTGTAGAATTATGTTGTAATTTCTATGATATTATGTTATGATGCTATCATCTACGATGTAAAGTTATGATGCTATCACCCATGTTATAATCCTATGATTGGCTTATGTCTAGTTGAATTATCATGTTTCTTATGCTAGTTTGTTATATTGATTCATATGATAAATCATATGTAGGAAAATTTAGATGTTGATTCAAACATGAACCATATACAAGTTTGGGTAGAATTATATGTGACCTTACATGGCTATGGCACCTAGTTTATGTGAGAATTTAATTGAAAGTTAGGCTATGACATATGCTACTTTACATGTCTACACCATTGTTGCGATGTATGAACCACATATGTAAGTTTATGAGTTGGATATGAATCATGTTATGCAAGTTTAGGACTATTACCTATGCAAATATAGAACTATGACATATGTTATTTATGCAAGTTTGTGGCCATTATTTCATCAAGTTCACACCTTTAGATTTGGATCCATGACATATGATGTTTATGCAAGTTTGTGGCCATTATCTCATCAAGTTCACACCTTTAGATTTGGTTCTATGACATATGTTGTTTATGCAAGTTGTAATTTTGGCCTATGCAAGTTTTAGATGTAGAACATCATTCACATATGCAAGTTCACCCCTATGTTAGATTTGCGATGTTTTCTTTTATTTTATGAGTTAGACTATTCGAGTCTAACGTATATTTTTACGTCAAACGAACAAACGTACTACGTGGGGGTAAATGGGGATAATATTAAAAATATTTAATTGGCATAAATACCTTAAAAGGCATAAAATATAATTGTGGTGAAAATTGGTATGATTTTACATACCATAAATGAATGGACATAATTGAGTCAATTATGGACATCGTTAAATTTGGAATTGATTGATAATTTGAATAGGGAAAGTAATTCAAATATGGGGAATGATTAATTAGGAGTAATTAATCGTCTAAACACGAGGTTAGGCTCTTTTGTGGTGTAAGACTGCCCGGACCCGCCCGGCAAATCCAGCTGCCACAAATGCCAGTTTAATGTGAGAGGTCTTAGGCACAAACTAAATACATAACAATTGTAAAGACACGAGGTTAGGCTCGTTTGTGGTGTAAGACTACCCGGACCCGCCCGACAAATCCAGCTGCCACAAATGTCAGTCTAATATGAGAGGTCTTTATGAGGTTACGGTCTTAATGAATTAAGAAACACTTAACCAGATAAGCATGTAGTGGGACATGAGGGGGTTAAGTGGGTGCCTTGGGTGGCATGTGGAATCTAGTTGGTGCCTTGGGTGGCATTGGGAAATACGATTAGAAACACTTAACCAAAACTTAAACATGTAAATTGAAACATGAATAAGAAGTGGGTTAAGTGGGATGTACTAGAGGGGACCAAGCTTAGGTGGATAGCTTGTGTCAAGTAATGGGGGCCCGTTTCAACCAGTAACCCATACGTATCTTTGTGGGCTTGACCCAAGTCGAGGACGGGACACTTTGGGGAGTGATACACGCAAAGTCGAGGACCGGGTTAGCGGTGGCAACGCAAGTCCAACGGGTTCATATGCGTGTGTGGACCCGGGCTGGTAGGTAAGACGTTGCATCGTGTAGGTATAAGCCGTGCATTCTTAGTGGTATCGGGTTGCCACTTTGGGGAGTGATACACCCCACTGTGGGGCCAGCATGGGTATCTACGAGTTAGGGAGTCGATCGCTTAGGGGTAGTGGGTACACCTAGTGGAGATAGGGGCAGACGACACCTATGAAGGCAGCTAGGGGTGCACGAAACTACCAATATCATTATTAAATCTGTAGGCGGGATCAACCTTAGGGTGACTAGTGGTGGTGCAATATACTAGTGGCGGTGTAGTATAGCAATTATCCTATAGTGTTGCTGTAGTTTAGTAAATTTATCTTAGTGGGTTAGGTGCGCTTTAACGATATCGTTGTTCATCTTGTTTCCTTGTTTACTCTGTCATACTCAATGGTTCATGATCATTTCCTTATTTTCCAACTTATGCCTTAGCCTAGTTACTTTGTTAATTGTATAGTTAGAATTATCGCACTCGCCAGACTTTATGTCTGACCCCCTTTTTCCATCTCTTTCCTCCCCCAGGTGCTCAGGTTGGAACTAGCACCAGTGGAGCTTGATTTTGGACTGCTTTTAGAAGATTTCTTGGACCGCTGTAGTAAAGTTCAGCTTCTCTTTATTTATGGCTATTTTGATGTTGGGGATTATGTCTTTCAGTTTATGTACTTTGTTTTATCAAGATGGATATGATGTACTTGACTTTGGTTTTATGGTTTTGATGATGTAATCAAACATATGGGTTTATCCGCTGCAATGAAATAAAGTTTTAATTTTCAAGTACTGCTTTATATTTGTCTTGTTGTGATTTTCTGTTCTATACTTACTTAAAATGCTCCATGGAAGTTAATGCATTCCCTTTGTGAGTGACATTAATGGACGTGGGGTGTTACATTATCTGCCACCAAACAGATATATATTTAATAGAAATCAATCAACATAGAATGAAATCCAATTTCAGACACACATGCATTTACAAATCCGTTCTGGGTCTAAACGAAACCGGAGGAACCTTATTCCTCGTCCTATATGTCCAATATAGGATAGAGGTCCTCGCATATCAGGTCGATCTCCAAGTATGTCTGGACGACCACCACTTATTACCTTGTCTTGGGTGCACAACCCAATCAAGACATCAGTAATCATCCGAATGATGTGAAGAACTCTAGTCTTTAACCACCATCTTCATCGTCAACTTTTTGTCATCGTATTAGTTATTCAGAATGGGTTAAACCCGGTCTTTCCGAATCACTCGCGTATTTTATAATCAATAACCAAGTGCTATAAAAACACAACATATGCCTCATTCCAATTCAGAATATTCTTTTATTCAAAAATTCACATTTTTGGGGAAAGGTTCCCATTAATTTTATCAAAAATAAATTCCTTTAAACTTATTCTTTAATCTTCCTCTGGATATCAATTTTATAAGATTTTATTTTATCCTTTAACAATATAAACCAAATTAAGGTTCATTAAACTAGTCGGGATTATCGATCCTTAACGAACTAATCGTTTAATTTATTTTTCCAATCCCAACCAATTCATCACACGGAGAAAAACTGGCAGTACTCCATATCTTACACCCACTATGTTGTTGGTCAAATTAATTACCATTTCACGTTCAAATCTAATTTAAAGATTTAACTATCGCCTAGAGTAAAAGTGGTGGTACTCCATTCTCGATCATTTCATGAGTTCGATAAATTTAATTATCCCATTCTCATTCCAATCTAATTAAAGATGCATTAAAACTCCAGTTCTGTTTTAATCTCAAAAATCATTTCTTTATGATTATTCAACTTTAAGAAATTAATCTTGTCTTTAACTGGGTTAAAGAACCAATGTCCTTTAAAACAAAGTTCACGATAAACTCAAAATCATCTTCCATCAAAATGGAATCTTCACGGAAATCATAACAGTATATAATCGATATAAATTTCCATATCAAACTAATACTGTAAATAGAATAACGACAAAGCCTTTTAAATCCCATATATAGTAATGGTCTACCTTTACAGAAGCTCATCTCAATTATTACCAAATTGAATTCCGTCCAATTCCAATTTAATTATTAAATTGGAAAACTTTACTTTGGAAAATCTCATTAATTTTAATTAAAAGATTATAAATTCCCAAATCATAACTTCACTTTTAATATGGTTGAAGAACAAAAGTTATTTAAAACATTGTTCACGATAAACCCAAAATCAACTTTCATTTCCATTCCAATTAAATTAATTGATTGGTAAACTTCATTAAATCTTTGTTAAATGATTTATTCTTTTCTCAGCTGGGTTTAAGAACAGTGTTATTGAAGACACCATTCACGATGAACCCAAATCCAATTTGATTTTAACATAAGGCTTTGAATAGAATTTAATATCGTCTTATATTCAATATCAAATTCTGAAACCAATGGATATCGTTTTGGGAGTAACGATACCTGTATCTTCCAGATTCCTTAACCATATCCGTATAATCATGGAATCCAACATCAAAATATTTCGAAGATTATTTGCATTCCAAATCCATTCCTATTTATTCATTGGAAAATTCTGGTTATTTTTAAACCCATTTACAAATCCAATTTATTTATTTAAAAACATTGGATTATTATTCTATTTAATAACTAGTTCATTCAGATAAAAAATATTTTTATCTTTTCAAATGCGGAATTTTTCATCCAAAATATTTCTAAATCATTTATTATGATTTTACACAATTTTTTATAATTTTAATATCGCAATTTCAGTCGGATTCCAATAACGGCCATCGAACTACATCCATAGCAACCTTTTCTGAAATTGATTTGGACATAATTTGAAATCTGACCGTTCAAATTTAAATCTCTTACATTCATGGGAAAGATCTTTTCGATACGAACCCAATTGTTCCAGTTTTAGGAGAATCCGACGGTCGGATCTCCCGTTATATCAATTTGAAGTTAATGGTTGAAATTCATGAATGGTCGTTGCACGGCGCGTTCTATTCAAGGCATTATATATATATATATATATATATATATATATATATATATATATATATATATATATATCGTCGATCTCCAATTAAAACGTATTTTATAAATCGTTTATAATTTTATTTTAAAACGATTTCAACTTCATTTTCAATTTTATATCAAAATTGAATATTTTATATCATTATGATATTTAAAATGACAATATTTTCAAAATATCAAATTTTGAAATCAAATCCTTTTGGTATTCATTATAAAATGAGTAAAACCGATATAGAAATCCATTCGAGTAAAAATAGCGTTTTCTACTTAACTCGGCTTTACATATTGATTTAAGTTATGAATATTTCTATATTTTTGTGTCCATCCAAAATCGGACATCAAAATCATAATTTAATTTTTCACTGAATATTGTTTTAAAATATTCATTATTTCTGAATCGGAATGCGACTCAATCAATTACCGTATTATTTCAGTTATATGGATTTCATACATCGCATGTATTCAACAATAATGATAAATAATCATTCAACATTCAATCATCATCCAGAGTGCATACTGTATAAGGATTAAAATAAATAAATAACGCTCATTACAGCCTGTCAACCCATCGATTGACATACAACTCAATTTTAGGATTAGTGTATGTCAAATATCATCTCAATAACTGTGTGGGGTCTTCAAACAACAACAAACTATTTAAATAAATCATTGGTTAATAAATTTAACCAATTTTAATTCAGCTTGAATTATTTTTCTACTTAACAAATTTTCACTGTTCAAATTATAAATGGATATTTATATCACATTTCAACTACCACAAAGTGTATCCACATTGTTTGAAATAAGAGTGTCGGATATTCAAACAACGCTTCTTGTGCAGATGAGTCGTGAATAGTTTATGTGTTGAACTCAAGCAATGTCACATACAATAGATAAAAATCAACACTGGCAATTTCTATATATTTACTGTTATAAAAAAAAATAAATAACTATACAAATATTTCAGTGAGAGAGAGTTCTCACTTTGGGTTCCACCACTCTATCATTCTTTACTTGATGATCGTTTTAACAAAATTAAACAACCGTTTAATTTTGTCAAAAATTCCAACTGCCTCTGTTTCCGTCCCGGTCAGTTCTGAAATGTAGATTGCGTTGAGACGATTCCAACGCAACTGATTTCATCGGATTTGGACCTCATATGACAAAGATATGATTTTTATTACATTTCATTACAAAAATTTAAAATAATTAATTAATAAGTTAATTACCCCTCCTCTAATTATCATTCCTCCCCCGTAACCAAGAAACCTATCTGTCGATCTGAAGAATCCACCACCACTCACGTCTCCTTCCACCTAGAACTGATAAGACACCACCATGCCTTCTGCCTACGCTAGCTCAACCTCCGACCTCGATCTTGGCCAGCTTGCATGCTGCCAGCCTCCCAAAAACCGCTTCAAAACCGAGAACCCAAAAATCGAGAGGAATACTCAATGGAAAACGATCATAGTGGTAAGGAATTGAAGATTAGAAGAAGCTCATCGATTTCCCCTTTCAAACCTCCTTCTAATTTGCCGTGTTTAGAGAGAAATCAAGGGAAAAATAATTGAGCGATTTCGGCCTTTGAATTATGGAGGAGGCGGTTTTTCTGTAATGAGAATTAGGGTTTAGATTTTGACCAATTTGACCTCATATTTTAATAATGTTTTAACTCGTGAATTTGCTTGTTTATTGCTATGAACTCCAAATTAAACCCAACGACTGTCGTCCCTAACCAAATATCCCTATTCCGAACACAATGGAATATGTTTCGTAAGCCAATTCGACTGTTTCGATCAGTTTTCATCAAAATTAAAATATAAATCAATATATATTGAATTTAAACATACATTTTAATTTTCTAAGGCCATATACTAACTCCAAAAATTACAGAAAAATAAATTTAGCTATGTTTTGACGATACGGTTTAACAAAACAAATTTCATCAAATTTGGTGGTCGTTTGAAAAATGGCCTTTTTTCGGTCAATTAAATTTAAACTGAAATTTACAAACACGTTTAAATTCACCACGCTCTCATATTATTTCCAAAAATTATGAAATTTTAAACCTACCAATAATTTGACATTCCAGATCCAACAAAAGTGGTTTCATCAAAATTGGAGGTCGTTTACAAAATGGTTATTTTTAAGGGCTATATATATATATATTAAAATTCAAATAAATTCCATAGTGACTATTTTGAATTTTAAACTAGACCTAACTTTCAATTTATACTATGAAATCTCGATTTTTCACATTCGTTAGAAAGATATAATTAAATAGATTCTAACGTTTCTTGTTTTACTGAAATCCGATTTATTTTGAATCCTATACATTCAATTGAAATTTAAATCAAATTTTCAAACTACCGCGCCATTTCAGGCTCTTTTTATAATTACAATAAATGTATACATTCTAACTTTGATTTAAATAAATTTTAAATCGTTATTATTTAAAATAAATCATTTTAAATAATCAAAATGCATTAAAATAGCTAAAATCAAAATTTCAAAGTGGTTCAGAAATTCCGGGTTGTTACAATGATTTACAAAGTTAAAAAAACTTAAAATAAATAAACAAAATTAATCCCTTAACCCCACATTAACACATAAGCATAAATAAAATATCGACCCTCCTTTTCACTTTAAAGATTATTGGCTTCCTCCTTAAAACTTCAGTGGTCGATGGCAATTAGGGTGTAACGACCCGGATTTTTGGTCAATTAATTTTAAACATTTAATATTGTTTTAAATGGTGAGTTAATCATATAAATGGATTTTTATATAGAGTTTATCGATTTAATAATCGAATACGATTTAATTTCGAATATATCGAATTATCGTTATTCGAAAAAACGACAAATAATTGAATTCGAAGTTAAAACTGAATCGAAACGATTTAGGTGATCAACATAAATTCCATTTTAAATATAAATGATAATAATAACAACTTATTATCGAAGAGTTGATTGTTTTGATTTTAAATTAATATTTTTATCGATTTAATTTGACACGTAGAAATATCCATTTTTCAAACGACCTCGGTTTTTGACGAACCTAATTTTATCGGCTCCGGAACGTCAAACCATAGCAGTGTTTCAAATTTCATCGGAACAGGGACTCGTATGTGGTCATATAAACATGAAACTTTAGGCATATGTTTCATGAGGATATTATAATAATAAAATTTATAGATAAGTGTAAAATCAAATCAAATCTTTTCGAAATCAAATCGAATTAAACTAGAAATCAAATCGACTTAAATTTGCTCGTACTTTGGCTAACATCCCTTTAATTCCTTTTGTATGTTGGCCTCCATCTCCATCTTTATATGTATCGCAATTAGTCCCCATCTCTCTCTTTATTTTGTTCTTTCGAAAATAAATACCAAAGCTGCAAAATTAAAATTAGCTTCAAAAATTCGAAAACAAATTTTAGGTAAATCCTAAAACCCTAAACACGTTCGCGTTGAACTCCTGTTGCCTTAGCATTCAACCTATATATCCACTGTGATTTGCGATCGAGTATTAGAGAGTTCATTAGATTTTGTCATTGTTTAGGTTCAATTTTTGGTAGAAATAGTAATCGACGTCGAGTGATGGGCGCGATGGAGGGTAGCTCGCAACTGAGAAGGGCGGTTACTATAGCTTTATTGTGAAGTCTTGATGGGTTTGCGGTTTAGTTTCGATTCAGATGAAATTGGATAAGTTGGTTTATGGATTTGTGTTAGTAGAGAAGAATCGCACGTTGTGTAGTTTTTTCACGGAAATCGAAGGTGAACAATGTAACAACCCGCAAATTCTGCACCAATTTAAAATTTTTATTTTAGAAATTTTAATGGGATTTTAAATAGTTAAAATGATTTATTTTGAACAATAGCAATTAAAAATTTATTTTAATCAAAGTTAGAGCGAATATATTTAATTTAATTATAAAAGGAGTTTAAAATAGCGCGGTAGTTTGAAAATTTGAATTTGAACTTTGACTGACCATACATGATGCAAAACAAATCAGATTTTAGTGAAACCAAAAATATGTAAATCTGTTTAAGAATATCTTTCCAACGAATCCGAAAAATCGAAATTTCATAGCGGGAATCAAAAGTTATGCCCAGTTTAATTTTCAGAATAGTCGTTGTAGAATTTATATATATATTTTAATATTAAAAATAGCTATTTTTCAAATGACCTCCGTTTTCGACGAAACCAATTTGTTGGAACCAGAATTTCAAATTATTGCTAGATTCCAATTTTCATAATTTTTAGAATTAATATGTGAGCGTGGAAAAAGAAAACATGTTTTGTCAGTTTTAGTCAATTTCGATCGACCAGGAAATGGCCATTTTTCAAACGGTCTCGGAATTCGATGAAACTAGTCTTGTTAGGACCGTATCCTCATAACAAAGCTAGAAATAATTTTCTGTAATTTTTAGAGTCAGTATATGGCCCCGATGAATTTAAAATGTACGTTCAAATTTAATAATTAAATGTTTTATATTTTAATTTAAAGAAAAACATATAATAACAGCCGAATTTGGTTACGAAACGTGTTCCATTGTGTTCATAACGTGGGTACTTGGCTAGGGACAACATCAATTGGGCTAGAATTGGAATTGGTAAAAATTAATGGGTTTATTTGTGAATTAAAGAATTAAATTATTTAAAATATTATAAATACATAGGAAAGCAAACCCTAAGTCTCGTTTGTACAGCCGCCACCTTCTTTCTTTGAATGGACGAATTCAACTAGAATTAATTCCACAAAAACTTCCAATCCGATCAATGATTCAATAAGATAATAACAAAAATCGATCTTCTCCTTTAGATCTTCTAATCCATATGGATTAGATCGTTTCTCGTCGACTGTCTTTCTCGGTTTCTGCACTCAAAGGCAGCGGGTTCGGTGGAGAATTGGGGCTGCTAGGGACCACCGTAATTCATGATGTTTGGCGCGGGGGAGGTCCAGGCTTAGGCGCATCTCATGGCAGTTTCTGATCATCTGCTGGCGGCTTGTGGTGAGGCGCGCGGAGGCAAAGAGTTTGTGGAACATGGGTTTATCGTTCGATCAAGAAGCAGAACGATGAGGAAAGGAACAAAGGCCGATTTTTATTGGTTAAGTATTTAATTATTAAATTAATTAAAATCTAATTACTCATTAATGTAATTAAGTTTAAAACAACCGTATCTTATTCAAACAACGATGGAATCAGATGATTTTCGTTACGTTGGAATCGTAGTGACAAGATCTACACCCTGGAACTGACTAGAGCCAATTCTGAGCAGATCGAAAATTGGTCAAATTTCAGATCTGAATTATTCGGTGAGATATCTATTTTATAATTTAAAATTAATTATTTACTGAAATGTGAGAATTCTGTTTCCTTTTAAATAATTAAAATAAAGTAATTATTATTGTGATATTATCCCTTCACTGTTAATTGCTATGTGTTGTTATTCGTGATTGGATTTGGGTTGATGAATTCTGTCATATTGATATGTTGATTGAATGGATTATTCTTGTTGAAACAAAAAGATCATTTTTGTTGAAACAAAATAGAGAAAAACAAAATATTCAGTTTATTAAATAGAAAAGTGTGAAAAACAAATATTCATTTCGTTAAATAGAAAGTGTTAAAACCATATCTTTATTGTATGTGTAAAATGTTACATTTAAAAGAGAAAAGATTTCATTTTTATTTGCATATTTAGATGCAAATAAACATCAAAGAAAGCGGTTACATTTTTATTTGCATATTTAGATGCAAATAAACACCGTAGAAAAAGATTACATTTTTGTTTGCATTTTAGATGCAAACATAAAACATGAAATAAAAATTACATTTTTATTTGCATTCTTTGATGCAAATAAACATTGAAATAAAAAGTTATATTTTATTTGCATTCTTTGATGCAAATAAAAAATTGTAGTAAAAAGTTGAATTTTTATTTGCATTCTTTGATGCAAATAAAAGGTGGAAATAAAAATTGCATTTTTGTTTGCAATTTTAGATGCAAACAAAACATTAATCAAAGTTGCATTTTTGTTTGTATTTAGGTGCAAACAAAAACATTAAAATGAAAGTTGTATTTTTGATTGCATTTTGATGTGAATAAAACATGAAATTTAAAAGTTGTATTTTTATTTGCATTCTTTGATGCAAATAAAACATGAATTTAAAGGGTTGCATTTTTATTTGCATTCTTTGATGCAAATAAAACATGAAATTAAATTGTCATTATATTAGAAATGTCATTAGAATAGAATTTACATTTTTTGTATAAAATGATACATTAAAATAGAATTGTTGTCAAATAAAATATTCTTTTTATTTGTCACTTGAAAACATTGGAAAATGTTATGATATTAAAACTCTCCTTTTATTGTCATTGGGAATATAGGAAAATGTTATGACATTAAAACTCTCTTTTTAATTGTCATTAAAGAACATAGGAGATGTTATGTTAATATGTGTTAACGATAAAATTCACATTTTTATCGTATATGTAGAGAAGATTAAAAATGTTCATTTATTAGAAATGAAATTGTGTTAACGTTAAATTTCACATTTTTATCGTATATGCAGAAAAGATGAAAAATAATCATTTGTTTGAAATAAAATATTAAAACATTAAAAATCATATTTTTAATGTGAGAATGAAATGAGATATTCATTGTATTGAGAAAAATGTGAAAACATTAAAAAAATCCATTTTTAATGCAGAGTATGTTTTATGTAAAATATACATTGTATAGATAGAAATGTTGAAGACATTAAAAGTTATATTTTAATGTAAAGTATGTTTCAACGTAAAGATAAGATTTATGAAATATTTATGGTTGAGCTATAAATGTTGAAAACATAAAAATTTACATTTTTAATGTACTGAATGAATATATATGAAATATTCATTATATGGCTACAAATGTTGAAACATAAAAATTTACATTTTTAATGTACTGAATGAATATATATGAAATATTCGTTATATGACTATAAACGTTGAAATATTAGAATTTTAACATATGAATGCAAAATATAAAATTGACATGTTATGGTTGATGGATGAATGGATTATGCTCGACCAGTTAATGAGCAAAATATTCTTTTACATTTAGCATTGGGTTGGGTAAAAATATCTGTGTGCTAACACCTTGTGAAAAACTTCACGATTTGACTATAAGGTGTTTAGCGATGTTGTTTATTTCGAAATTAATGAATGATTTTGAAAAGTGATTTTCTTAAGTAAAAAGAAGAATTATTCCTGATTTTGGACAGGGAATGTTTTATAAAACAGAAAGGATTTCGAGGACTAAACCCGACAATTCCAAAATGATTTAGAAAAGTACTATAGTTTAAAGTACCTGTGATTATTATGTTGTGAAATGATTTTCCCTACTCGGGCTATAAAATGATTTAGCAAGTAGTGGCTAAAGACGCCGGTGACCCAAAATTGACTAACAGTATGAGTTCGTGCATGTCTTCCCTAATTGATGGGATGGTGCATTGTTAGTGTAGCTGCGGTTACACACATACACACAGACACAAACACACACACACACACACACACATATATATATATTGATTCGGTTAGGGTGCGTACTGCCCGGTCCTGAGGGAACATGACTGATATTTGGTTTCATACTTGTTTTTGTATGCATTATTATGTTTTTTTGGAATTCATATTTCCAAATGTTTTGTTTTCCAATCCTAAAGTGAAATATACTTTATTATAAAAGCTAGATATGTATTTCAAATGATTTGAAATAAAAGAAATCGGAAAATAAAGTCCAAAGAAATAATTTCTGTAAAGTGAATTGGGTTTTGAAATCTAAATTTAGGGATTAAGCTTAAATGGGTAGATTAAGGATTTGCATGTTGATTAATGCATTGTAGATCCATATGTTATTTATGGTTGATATTTATGCACTGGCAATCCAATGGAGTAAACCCGTTCCGCGTTAGTGGCGTGGTCCTGTGATTTACCTTATTATTAAATAGGTTAAGTAGATTTCTCATTCCAGTCCCATGACTGACCTGTAGTTTGTTTCACTTGCAAACTCGGGTACCCTCTTTTCCACACGGGCAGTCGAGTAGCTTGTTTTGCAGATATATTAAGAAGGATTCTGGATCGAAGCTTAAACTGTGTCCAGATCATTGATAGACTTTCGCTGTATCAGTTTATTGGTTCCGCTGCACTGTATTAAATTCATTGTAAATTAATTTTCCGCTGTATTATTATTTATCAATGTACTCTGATATATTCTGTACTCTGATGTAACATTATTATAATGTTTATAAAAGTTTGTTGTTATTGGTTCTGAAGTGTTGTATTCCCAAAGTTAACGTATTCAGGTTTTGAGCAGTCTTGGTCGGTCTAATGGTCGATCGGGTCGAGCGAAATGCGTTTCGTTACAGTTGGTATCAGAGCGAGGTTAGCTCGAATCTTTGGGGTGCAACTCATTAGAACTGAACAAAAGACTCATCAGAGATTGGATTAGTAATATCCAATAAGAATACTCATTAGAGATAGGATCAGTAGTATCCTAGAATGAGAAAACTCATTAGAGATAGGGTTAGTTATGCCCTAGAATGAGTTCAGAGTGATAATTTTATAGTTAACGTATTTGTGATTATATATATAATCTAATATTAGAAAATATGATTTTTGAATATATAAAAGTTATATATATATATTTGAAAAATTAATCAACTAATAAGATTATTGAAACCAATAAATGAAAATTAAATTGGTAAATTAAACAACTTTTAGCTTCATTCCTTTCCGAGGACGAAAAGATTTTAAGTGGGGGAGACTGTAACAACCCGCAAATTCTGGACCAATTTAAAATTTTTATTTTAGAAATTTTAATGGGAATTTAAATAGTTAAAATGATTTATTTTAAATAATAACGATTAAAAATTTATTTTAATTGAAGTTAGAACGAATATATTTATTTTAATTATAAAAGGAGTTTGAAATAGCGCGGTAGTTTGAAAATTTGAATTTTAACTTTGACTGACCGTACAGGATGCAAAACAAATCGGATTTTAGTGAAACCAAAAATATGTAAATCTGTTTAAGAATATCTTTCCAACGAATCCGAAAAATAGAAATTTCATAGCGGGAATCAAAAGTTATGCCCATTTTAATTTTAAGAATAGTCGTAGAATTTATATATATTTTTTAATTTTAAAAATAGACATTTTTCAAACGACCTTCGTTCTCGACGAAACCACTATTGTTGGAACCGGAATTTCAGATTATTGCTAGATTCCAATTTTCATAATTTTTAGAACTAATATGTGAGCGTGGCAAAAGAAAACATGTTTTTTCAGTTTCAGTCAATTTCGATCGACCAGGAAATGACCATTTTTCAAATGGTCTCAGAATTCGACAAAACTAGTCTTGTTAGGACCATATGGTCATAAAAAAGCTAGAAATAATTTTTCTGTAATTTATAGATTCAGTATGTGGCCCCGGTGAATTTAAAATGTATGTTCAAATTTAATAATTAAATGTTTTATGTTTTAATTTAAAGAAAAACATATAATAACAGCCGAATTGGGTTACGAAACATGTTCCATTGTGTTCAGAACGTGGGTATGTGGCTAGGGACAACATCAATTGGGCTGGAACTGGAATTGGTAAAAATTAATGGGTTTATTTGTGAATTAAAGAATTAAATTATTTAAAATATTATAAATACATAGGAAAGCAGACCCTAAGTCTTGTTTGTACAGCCGCCTCCTTATTTCTTTGAATGACCGAATTCAACCAGAATTAATTCCCCAAAAACTTCCAATCCGATCAATGATTCAATAAGCTAATAAAACAAAAATCGATCTTCTCCTTTAGATCTTCTAATCCATATGGATTAGATCGTTTCTCATGGACTGTCTTTCTCGGTTTCTACACTCAAAGGCAGCGGGTTCGGTAGAGACTTGGGGGTGCTAAGGACCACCGAAATTCATGGTGTTTAGCACAGGGAGGTCCAGGCTGAGGCGCATTTCATAGCAGTTTCTGATCATCTGCTGGCGGCTTGTGGTGAGGCGCATGGAGGCAAAGGGTTTGTGGAACATGGGTTTATCGTTCGATCAAGAAGCAGAACGATGAGGAAAGGAACAAGGGCCGATTTTTATTGGTTAAGTATTTAATTATTAAATTAATTAAAATCTAATTATTCATTAATGTAATTAAGTTTAAAACAATTGTATCTTATTCGAACAGCGACGGAATCAGATGATTTTCGTTGCTTTGCAATCGTAGTGACAAGATCTACACCTTGGAACTGACTAGAGCCAATTCTGAGCAGATCGAAAATTGGTCAAATTTCAGATCTGAATTATTCGGTGAGATTTTTATTTTATAATTTAAAATTAATTATTTACTGAAATGTGAGAATTCTGTTTCCTTTTAAATAATTAAAATAAAGTAATTATTATTGTGATATTATCCCCTCACTATTAATTGCTATGCGTTGTTATTCGTGATTGGATTTGGGTTGATGAATTCTGTTATGTTGATATTTTGATTGAATGGATTATTCTTGTTGAAACAAAATGATCATTTTTTTTGAAACAAAATATTCATTTTGTTAAATAGAAAAGTGTGAAAAACAAATATTCATTTCGTTAAATAGAAAGTGTTAAAACCATATCTTTATTGTATGTGTAAAATGTTGCATTTAAAAGGGGAAAGATTTCATTTTTATTTGCATATTTAGATGCAAATAAACATCAAAGAAAGAGATTACATTTTTATTTGCATATTTAGATGCAAATAAACACAGTAGAAAAAGATTACATTTTTGTTTGCATTTTAGATGCAAACATAAAACATCAAATAAAAATCATTTTTATTTGCATTCTTTGATGCAAATAAACTTTGAAATAAAAAGTTATATTTTATTTGCATTCTTTGATGCAAATAAAACATTGTAATAAAAAGTTGAATTTTTATTTTCATTCTTTGATGCAAAAAAAGGTGGAAATAAAGATGACATTTTTGTTTGCAATTTTAGATGCAAACAAAACATTAATTAAAGTTGCATTTTTGTTTGTATTTAAGTGCAAACAAAAACATTAAAATGAAAGTTATATTTTTGATTGCATTTTAATGTGAATAAAACATGAAATTTAAAAGTTGTATTTTTATTTGCATTCTTTGATGCACATAAAACATGAAATTAAAATGTCATTATATTAGAAATGTCATTAGAATAGAATTTACATTTTTTTTATAAAATGATACATTAAAATAGAATTGTTGTCAAATTAAATATTCTTTTTATTTGTCATTTGAAAACATTGGAAAATGCTGTGATATTAAAACTCTCCTTTTATTGTCATTGGGAATATAGGAAAATGTTATGACATTAACACTCTCTTTTTATTTGTCATTAAAGAACATAGGAGATGTTATGTTAAAATGTGTTAACGATAAAATTCACATTTTTATCGTATATGTAGAGAAGATTAAAAATGTTCATTTATTAGAAATGAAATTGTGTTAACGATAAAATTCACATTTTTATCGTATATGTAGAAAAGATGAAAAATAATCATTTGTTTGAAATAAAATATTGAAACATTAAAAATCATATTTTTAATGTAAGAATGAAATGAGATATTCATTGTATTGAGAAAAATGTGAAAACATTAAAAAAAAAATCCATTTTTAATGTAGAGTATGTTTTATGTAAAATATACATTGTATAGATAAAAATGTTGAAGACATTAAAAGTTATATTTTATTGTAAGTATGTTTCAACGTAAAGATTAGATTTATGAAATATTTATGGTTAAGCTATAAATGTTGAAAACATAAAAATTTACATTTTTAATGTACTGAATGAATATATATGAAATATTCATTATATGACTATAAATGTTGAAACATAAAAATTTACATTTTTAATGTACTGAATGAATATTTATGAAATATTCATTATATGACTATAAACGTTGAAATATTAGAATTTTAACATATGAATGCAAAATATAAAATTTACTTGTTTTGGTTGATTGATTGAATGGATTATGCTCGACCAGTTAATGAGCAAAATATTCTTTTACCTTTAGCATTGGGTTGGGTAAAAATATCTATGGGCTAACACCTTGTGAAACACTTCACAATTTGACTATAAGGTGTTTAGCGATGTTGTTTATTTCAAAATTAATGAATGGTTTTGAAAAGTGATTTTCTTAATTAAAAAGAAGAATTATTCCCGGTTTTGGACAGGGAATGTTTTATAAAATGTTTTATAAAACAAAAAGGATTTCGAGGACTAAACCCGACAATTCCAAAATGATTTAGAAAAGTACTATAGTTTGAAAGTACCTGTGATTATTATGTTGTGAAATGATTTTCCCTACTTCGGGATATAAAATGATTTAGCAAGTATGTGGCTAAAGATGCGGATGACCCAAAATTGACTAACAGTATGAGTTCGTGCATGTCTTCCCTAATTGATGGGACGGTGCATTGTTAATGTAGCTGTGGTTATATATGTATATATACACACACACATATATTGATTCGGTTAGGGTGCATACTGCCCGGTCCTGAGGGAACATGACTGATATTTGGTTTCATACTTGCTTTTGTATGCATTATTATGTTTTTTTGGAATTCATATTTCCAAATGTTTTGTTTTCCAATCCCGAAGTGAAATCTACTTTATTATAAAAGCTAGATATGTATTTCAAATGATTTGAAATAAAAGAAATTGGGAAATAAAGTCCAAAGAAACAATTTCTGTAAAGTGAATTGGGTTTTGAAATCTAAATTTAGGGATTAAGCTTAAATGGGTAGATTAAGGATTTGCATGTTGATTGATGCATTGTAGATCCATATGTTATTTATGGTTGATATTTATGCACTGGCAATCCAATGGAATAAACCCGTTCCGCGTTAGCGGCGTGGTCCTGTGATTTGCCTTATTATTAAATAGGTTAAGTAGATTTCTCATACCAGTCCCATGACTGACCTGTAGTTTGTTTCACTTGCAAACTCGGGTGCCCTCTTTTCCACACGGGCAGTCGAGTAGCTTGTTTTGCAGATATATTAGGAAGGATTCTGGATCGAAGCTTAAACTGTGTCCAGATCATTGATAGACTTTCGCTGTACCAGTTTATTGTTCCGCTGCACTGTATTAAATTCATTGTAAATTAATCTTCCGCTGTATTATTATTTATCAATATACTGTGATATATTCTGTACTCTGATGTAACATTATTATAATGTTTATAAAAGTCTGTTGTTATTGGTTCTGATGTGTTGTATTCCCAAAGTTAACGTATTCAGGTTTTGAACGGTCTTGGTCGATCTAACGGTCGATCGGGTCGGGCGAAATCCGGGTCGTTACAAACAATGTCGCCCCTTTCTGGATGTGTGTGTCGTGTTCGAAGATAGTCGAGATTTCTGGTAGGGCATTAAGTTAGTCTTTAAGATAGAGGAAGTGAGTTGATCGAACGCTTATGGCTTGGGCAGTACCCATTCGAACGTTAACAACAGGGTAAGGAGGTTGGTTCTCAAATCCTGGAACTAATTTGAAATCGTGAATTCTTAAACTAGATTAGAAGGTAATTAACTTTAGAAATTTGGAAAAGTTTCAAATTGATTAATATATATATAATACGATTATCGAGTAATCCTAAAATTTTAAATTTGGAAAAGAAGAGATTAAATTGAGGAATCAGTCCGGTGGGGTTGTAGTTATGGAAAAAATAATCTGGTGCTAGTTTGGATTTTTTTTGGAATCAGTGGGGATTTAAGTTGAACACTCTCTGATTTAATTTAGAAATTAAAATCAAGGCGATTAAGTTGAACACATAACTGTGTGGGGTCTTCAAACAACAACAAACTATTTAAATAAATCATTGGTTAATAAATTTAACCAATTTTAATTCAGCTTGAATTATTTTTCTACTTAACAAATTTTCACTGTTCAAATTATAAATGGATATTTATATCACATTTCAACTACCACAAAGTGTATCCACATTGTTTGAAATAAGAGTGTCGG
Source organism: Allium sativum (assembly GCA_030737875.1). Lineage (NCBI taxonomy): Eukaryota > Viridiplantae > Streptophyta > Magnoliopsida > Asparagales > Amaryllidaceae > Allium > Allium sativum. The sequence goes on from CM060909.1 coordinate 472,671,278, forward strand.
ATATTCAAACAACGCTTCTTGTGCAGATGAGTCGTGAATAGTTTATGTGTTGAACTCAAGCAATGTCACATACAATAGATAAAAATCAACACTGGCAATTTCTATATATTTACTGTTATAAAAAAAATTAAATAACTATACAAATATTTCAGTGAGAGAGAGTTCTCACTTTGGGTTCCACCACTCTATCATTCTTTACTTGATGATCGTTTTAACAAAATTAAACAACCGTTTAATTTTGTCAAAAATTCCAACTGCCTCTGTTTCCGTCCCGGTCAGTTCTGAAATGTAGATTGCGTTGAGACGATTCCAACGCAACTGATTTCATCGGATTTGGACCTCATATGACAAAGATATGATTTTTATTACATTTCATTACAAAAATTTAAAATAATTAATTAATAAGTTAATTACCCCTCCTCTAATTATCATTCCTCCCCCGTAACCAAGAAACCTATCTGTCGATCTGAAGAATCCACCACCACTCACGTCTCCTTCCACCTAGAACTGATAAGACACCACCATGCCTTCTGCCTACGCTAGCTCAACCTCCGACCTCGATCTTGGCCAGCTTGCATGCTGCCAGCCTCCCAAAAACCGCTTCAAAACCGAGAACCCAAAAATCGAGAGGAATACTCAATGGAAAACGGTCATAGTGGTAAGGAATTGAAGATTAGAAGAAGCTCATCGATTTCCCCTTTCAAACCTCCTTCTAATTTGCCGTGTTTAGAGAGAAATCAAGGGAAAAATAATTGAGCGATTTCGGCCTTTGAATTATGGAGGAGGCGGTTTTTCTGTAATGAGAATTAGGGTTTAGATTTTGACCAATTTGACCTCATATTTTAATAATGTTTTAACTCGTGAATTTGCTTGTTTATTGCTATGAACTCCAAATTAAACCCAACGACTGTCGTCCCTAACCAAATATCCCTATTCCGAACACAATGGAATATGTTTCGTAAGCCAATTCGACTGTTTCGATCAGTTTTCATCAAAATTAAAATATAAATCAATATATATTGAATTTAAACATACATTTTAATTTTCTAAGGCCATATACTAACTCCAAAAATTACAGAAAAATAAATTTAGCTATGTTTTGACGATACGGTTTAACAAAACAAATTTCATCAAATTTGGTGGTCGTTTGAAAAATGGCCTTTTTTCGGTCAATTAAATTTAAACTGAAATTTACAAACACGTTTAAATTCACCACGCTCTCATATTATTTCCAAAAATTATGAAATTTTAAACCTACCAATAATTTGACATTCCAGATCCAACAAAAGTGGTTTCATCAAAATTGGAGGTCGTTTACAAAATGGTTATTTTTAAGGGCTATATATATATATATTAAAATTCAAATAAATTCCATAGTGACTATTTTGAATTTTAAACTAGACCTAACTTTCAATTTATACTATGAAATCTCGATTTTTCACATTCGTTAGAAAGATATAATTAAATAGATTCTAACGTTTCTTGTTTTACTGAAATCCGATTTATTTTGAATCCTATACATTCAATTGAAATTTAAATCAAATTTTCAAACTACCGCGCCATTTCAGGCTCTTTTTATAATTACAATAAATGTATACATTCTAACTTTGATTTAAATAAATTTTAAATCGTTATTATTTAAAATAAATCATTTTAAATAATCAAAATGCATTAAAATAGCTAAAATCAAAATTTCAAAGTGGTTCAGAAATTCCGGGTTGTTACAATGATTTACAAAGTTAAAAAAACTTAAAATAAATAAACAAAATTAATCCCTTAACCCCACATTAACACATAAGCATAAATAAAATATCGACCCTCCTTTTCACTTTAAAGATTATTGGCTTCCTCCTTAAAACTTCAGTGGTCGATGGCAATTAGGGTGTAACGACCCGGATTTTTGGTCAATTAATTTTAAACATTTAATATTGTTTTAAATGGTGAGTTAATCATATAAATGGATTTTTATATAGAGTTTATCGATTTAATAATCGAATACGATTTAATTTCGAATATATCGAATTATCGTTATTCGAAAAAACGACAAATAATTGAATTCGAAGTTAAAACTGAATCGAAACGATTTAGGTGATCAACATAAATTCCATTTTAAATATAAATGATAATAATAACAACTTATTATCGAAGAGTTGATTGTTTTGATTTTAAATTAATATTTTTATCGATTTAATTTGACACGTAGAAATATCCATTTTTCAAACGACCTCGGTTTTTGACGAACCTAATTTTATCGGCTCCGGAACGTCAAACCATAGCAGTGTTTCAAATTTCATCGGAACAGGGACTCGTATGTGGTCATATAAACATGAAACTTTAGGCATATGTTTCATGAGGATATTATAATAATAAAATTTATAGATAAGTGTAAAATCAAATCAAATCTTTTCGAAATCAAATCGAATTAAACTAGAAATCAAATCGACTTAAATTTGCTCGTACTTTGGCTAACATCCCTTTAATTCCTTTTGTATGTTGGCCTCCATCTCCATCTTTATATGTATCGCAATTAGTCCCCATCTCTCTCTTTATTTTGTTCTTTCGAAAATAATTACCAAAGCTGCAAAATTAAAATTAGCTTCAAAAATTCGAAAACAAATTTTAGGTAAATCCTAAAACCCTAAACACGTTCGCGTTGAACTCCTGTTGCCTTAGCATTCAACCTATATATCCACTGTGATTTGCGATCGAGTATTAGAGAGTTCATTAGATTTTGTCATTGTTTAGGTTCAATTTTTGGTAGAAATAGTAATCGACGTCGAGTGATGGGCGCGATGGAGGGTAGCTCGCAACTGAGAAGGGCGGTTACTATAGCTTTATTGTGAAGTCTTGATGGGTTTGCGGTTTAGTTTCGATTCAGATGAAATTGGATAAGTTGGTTTATGGATTTGTGTTAGTAGAGAAGAATCGCACGTTGTGTAGTTTTTTCACGGAAATCGAAGGTGAACAATGTAACAACCCGCAAATTCTGCACCAATTTAAAATTTTTATTTTAGAAATTTTAATGGGATTTTAAACAGTTAAAATGATTTATTTTGAACAATAGCAATTAAAAATTTATTTTAATCAAAGTTAGAGCGAATATATTTAATTTAATTATAAAAGGAGTTTAAAATAGCGCGGTAGTTTGAAAATTTGAATTTGAACTTTGACTGACCATACATGATGCAAAACAAATCAGATTTTAGTGAAACCAAAAATATGTAAATCTGTTTAAGAATATCTTTCCAACGAATCCGAAAAATCGAAATTTCATAGCGGGAATCAAAAGTTATGCCCAGTTTAATTTTCAGAATAGTCGTTGTAGAATTTATATATATATTTTAATATTAAAAATAGCTATTTTTCAAATGACCTCCGTTTTCGACGAAACCAATTTGTTGGAACCAGAATTTCAAATTATTGCTAGATTCCAATTTTCATAATTTTTAGAATTAATATGTGAGCGTGGAAAAAGAAAACATGTTTTGTCAGTTTTAGTCAATTTCGATCGACCAGGAAATGGCCATTTTTCAAACGGTCTCGGAATTCGATGAAACTAGTCTTGTTAGGACCGTATCCTCATAACAAAGCTAGAAATAATTTTCTGTAATTTTTAGAGTCAGTATATGGCCCCGATGAATTTAAAATGTACGTTCAAATTTAATAATTAAATGTTTTATATTTTAATTTAAAGAAAAACATATAATAACAGCCGAATTTGGTTACGAAACGTGTTCCATTGTGTTCATAACGTGGGTACTTGGCTAGGGACAACATCAATTGGGCTAGAATTGGAATTGGTAAAAATTAATGGGTTTATTTGTGAATTAAAGAATTAAATTATTTAAAATATTATAAATACATAGGAAAGCAAACCCTAAGTCTCGTTTGTACAACCGCCACCTTCTTTCTTTGAATGGACGAATTCAACTAGAATTAATTCCACAAAAACTTCCAATCCGATCAATGATTCAATAAGATAATAACAAAAATCGATCTTCTCCTTTAGATCTTCTAATACATATGGATTAGATCGTTTCTCGTCGACTGTCTTTCTCGGTTTCTGCACTCAAAGGCAGCGGGTTCGGTGGAGAATTGGGGCTGCTAGGGACCACCGTAATTCATGATGTTTGGCGCGGGGGAGGTCCAGGCTTAGGCGCATCTCATGGCAGTTTCTGATCATCTGCTGGCGGCTTGTGGTGAGGCGCGCGGAGGCAAAGAGTTTGTGGAACATGGGTTTATCGTTCGATCAAGAAGCAGAACGATGAGGAAAGGAACAAAGGCCGATTTTTATTGGTTAAGTATTTAATTATTAAATTAATTAAAATCTAATTACTCATTAATGTAATTAAGTTTAAAACAACCGTATCTTATTCAAACAACGATGGAATCAGATGATTTTCGTTACGTTGGAATCGTAGTGACAAGATCTACACCCTGGAACTGACTAGAGCCAATTCTGAGCAGATCGAAAATTGGTCAAATTTCAGATCTGAATTATTCGGTGAGATATCTATTTTATAATTTAAAATTAATTATTTACTGAAATGTGAGAATTCTGTTTCCTTTTAAATAATTAAAATAAAGTAATTATTATTGTGATATTATCCCTTCACTGTTAATTGCTATGTGTTGTTATTCGTGATTGGATTTGGGTTGATGAATTCTGTCATATTGATATGTTGATTGAATGGATTATTCTTGTTGAAACAAAAAGATCATTTTTGTTGAAACAAAATAGAGAAAAACAAAATATTCAGTTTATTAAATAGAAAAGTGTGAAAAACAAATATTCATTTCGTTAAATAGAAAGTGTTAAAACCATATCTTTATTGTATGTGTAAAATGTTACATTTAAAAGAGAAAAGATTTCATTTTTATTTGCATATTTAGATGCAAATAAACATCAAAGAAAGCGGTTACATTTTTATTTGCATATTTAGATGCAAATAAACACCGTAGAAAAAGATTACATTTTTGTTTGCATTTTAGATGCAAACATAAAACATGAAATAAAAATTACATTTTTATTTGCATTCTTTGATGCAAATAAACATTGAAATAAAAAGTTATATTTTATTTGCATTCTTTGATGCAAATAAAAAATTGTAGTAAAAAGTTGAATTTTTATTTGCATTCTTTGATGCAAATAAAAGGTGGAAATAAAAATTGCATTTTTGTTTGCAATTTTAGATGCAAACAAAACATTAATCAAAGTTGCATTTTTGTTTGTATTTAGGTGCAAACAAAAACATTAAAATGAAAGTTGTATTTTTGATTGCATTTTGATGTGAATAAAACATGAAATTTAAAAGTTGTATTTTTATTTGCATTCTTTGATGCAAATAAAACATGAATTTAAAGGGTTGCATTTTTATTTGCATTCTTTGATGCAAATAAAACATGAAATTAAATTGTCATTATATTAGAAATGTCATTAGAATAGAATTTACATTTTTTGTATAAAATGATACATTAAAATAGAATTGTTGTCAAATAAAATATTATTTTTATTTGTCACTTGAAAACATTGGAAAATGTTATGATATTAAAACTCTCCTTTTATTGTCATTGGGAATATAGGAAAATGTTATGACATTAAAACTCTCTTTTTAATTGTCATTAAAGAACATAGGAGATGTTATGTTAATATGTGTTAACGATAAAATTCACATTTTTATCGTATATGTAGAGAAGATTAAAAATGTTCATTTATTAGAAATGAAATTGTGTTAACGTTAAATTTCACATTTTTATCGTATATGCAGAAAAGATGAAAAATAATCATTTGTTTGAAATAAAATATTAAAACATTAAAAATCATATTTTTAATGTGAGAATGAAATGAGATATTCATTGTATTGAGAAAAATGTGAAAACATTAAAAAAATCCATTTTTAATGCAGAGTATGTTTTATGTAAAATATACATTGTATAGATAGAAATGTTGAAGACATTAAAAGTTATATTTTAATGTAAAGTATGTTTCAACGTAAAGATAAGATTTATGAAATATTTATGGTTGAGCTATAAATGTTGAAAACATAAAAATTTACATTTTTAATGTACTGAATGAATATATATGAAATATTCATTATATGACTACAAATGTTGAAACATAAAAATTTACATTTTTAATGTACTGAATGAATATATATGAAATATTCGTTATATGACTATAAACGTTGAAATATTAGAATTTTAACATATGAATGCAAAATATAAAATTGACATGTTATGGTTGATGGATTGAATGGATTATGCTCGACCAGTTAATGAGCAAAATATTCTTTTACATTTAGCATTGGGTTGGGTAAAAATATCTGTGTGCTAACACCTTGTGAAAAACTTCACGATTTGACTATAAGGTGTTTAGCGATGTTGTTTATTTCGAAATTAATGAATGATTTTGAAAAGTGATTTTCTTAAGTAAAAAGAAGAATTATTCCTGATTTTGGACAGGGAATGTTTTATAAAACAGAAAGGATTTCGAGGACTAAACCCGACAATTCCAAAATGATTTAGAAAAGTACTATAGTTTAAAGTACCTGTGATTATTATGTTGTGAAATGATTTTCCCTACTCGGGATATAAAATGATTTAGCAAGTAGTGGCTAAAGACGCCGGTGACCCAAAATTGACTAACAGTATGAGTTCGTGCATGTCTTCCCTAATTGATGGGATGGTGCATTGTTAGTGTAGCTGCGGTTACACACATACACACAGACACAAACACAAACACACACACACACACACACACATATATATATTGATTCGGTTAGGGTGCGTACTGCCCGGTCCTGAGGGAACATGACTGATATTTGGTTTCATACTTGTTTTTGTATGCATTATTATGTTTTTTTGGAATTCATATCTCCAAATGTTTTGTTTTCCAATCCTAAAGTGAAATATACTTTATTATAAAAGCTAGATATGTATTTCAAATGATTTGAAATAAAAGAAATCGGAAAATAAAGTCCAAAGAAATAATTTCTGTAAAGTGAATTGGGTTTTGAAATCTAAATTTAGGGATTAAGCTTAAATGGGTAGATTAAGGATTTGCATGTTGATTAATGCATTGTAGATCCATATGTTATTTATGGTTGATATTTATGCACTGGCAATCCAATGGAGTAAACCCGTTCCGCGTTAGTGGCGTGGTCCTGTGATTTACCTTATTATTAAATAGGTCAAGTAGATTTCTCATTCCAGTCCCATGACTGACCTGTAGTTTGTTTCACTTGCAAACTCGGGTACCCTCTTTTCCACACGGGCAGTCGAGTAGCTTGTTTTGCAGATATATTAAGAAGGATTCTGGATCGAAGCTTAAACTGTGTCCAGATCATTGATAGACTTTCGCTGTATCAGTTTATTGGTTCCGTTGCACTGTATTAAATTCATTGTAAATTAATCTTCCGCTGTATTATTATTTATCAATGTACTCTGATATATTCTGTACTCTGATGTAACATTATTATAACGTTTATAAAAGTTTGTTGTTATTGGTTCTGAAGTGTTGTATTCCCAAAGTTAACGTATTCAGGTTTTGAGCAGTCTTGGTCGGTCTAATGGTCGATCGGGTCGAGCGAAATGCGTTTCGTTACAGTTGGTATCAGAGCGAGGTTAGCTCGAATCTTTGGGGTGCAACTCATTAGAACTGAACAAAAGACTCATCAGAGATTGGATTAGTAATATCCAATAAGAATACTCATTAGAGATAGGATCAGTAGTATCCTAGAATGAGAAAACTCATTAGAGATAGGGTTAGTTATGCCCTAGAATGAGTTCAGAGTGATAATTTTATAGTTAACGTATTTGTGATTATATATATAATCTAATATTAGAAAATATGATTTTTGAATATATAAAAGTTATATATATATATATTTGAAAAATTAATCAACTAATAAGATTATTGAAACCAATAAATGAAAATTAAATTGGTAAATTAAACAACTTTTAGCTTCATTCCTTTCCGAGGACGAAAAGATTTTAAGTGGGGGAGACTGTAACAACCCGCAAATTCTGGACCAATTTAAAATTTTTATTTTTTAGAAATTTTAATGGGAATTTAAATAGTTAAAATGATTTATTTTAAATAATAACGATTAAAAATTTATTTTAATTGAAGTTAGAACGAATATATTTTAATTATAAAAGGAGTTTGAAATAGCGCGGTAGTTTGAAAATTTGAATTTTAACTTTGACTGACCGTACAAGATGCAAAACAAATCGGATTTTAGTGAAACCAAAAATATGTAAATCTGTTTAAGAATATCTTTCCAACGAATCCGAAAAATAGAAATTTCATAGCGGGAATCAAAAGTTATGCCCATTTTAATTTTAAGAATAGTCGTAGAATTTATATATATTTTTTAATTTTAAAAATAGACATTTTTCAAACGACCTTCGTTTTCGACGAAACCACTATTGTTGGAACCGGAATTTCAGATTATTGCTAGATTCCAATTTTCATAATTTTTAGAACTAATATGTGAGCGTGGCAAAAGAAAACATGTTTTTTCAGTTTCAGTCAATTTCGATCGACCAGGAAATGACCATTTTTCAAATGGTCTCAGAATTCGAAAAAACTAGTCTTGTTAGGACCATATGGTCATAAAAAAGCTAGAAATAATTTTTCTGTAATTTATAGATTCAGTATGTGGCCCCGGTGAATTTAAAATGTATGTTCAAATTTAATAATTAAATGTTTTATGTTTTAATTTAAAGAAAAACATATAATAACAGCCGAATTGGGTTACGAAACATGTTCCATTGTGTTCAGAACGTGGGTATGTGGCTAGGGACAACATCAATTGGGCTGGAACTGGAATTGGTAAAAATTAATGGGTTTATTTGTGAATTAAAGAATTAAATTATTTAAAATATTATAAATACATAGGAAAGCAGACCCTAAGTCTTGTTTGTACAGCCGCCTCCTTATTTCTTTGAATGACCGAATTCAACCAGAATTAATTCCCCAAAAACTTCCAATCCGATCAATGATTCAATAAGCTAATAAAACAAAAATCGATCTTCTCCTTTAGATCTTCTAATCCATATGGATTAGATCGTTTCTCATGGACTGTCTTTCTCGGTTTCTACACTCAAAGGCAGCGGGTTCGGTAGAGACTTGGGGGTGCTAAGGACCACCGAAATTCATGGTGTTTAGCACAGGGAGGTCCAGGCTGAGGCGCATTTCATAGCAGTTTCTGATCATCTGCTGGCGGCTTGTGGTGAGGCGCATGGAGGCAAAGGGTTTGTGGAACATGGGTTTATCGTTCGATCAAGAAGCAGAACGATGAGGAAAGGAACAAGGGCCGATTTTTATTGGTTAAGTATTTAATTATTAAATTAATTAAAATCTAATTATTCATTAATGTAATTAAGTTTAAAACAATTGTATCTTATTCGAACAGCGACGGAATCAGATGATTTTCGTTGCTTTGCAATCGTAGTGACAAGATCTACACCTTGGAACTGACTAGAGCCAATTCTGAGCAGATCGAAAATTGGTCAAATTTCAGATCTGAATTATTCGGTGAGATTTTTATTTTATAATTTAAAATTAATTATTTACTGAAATGTGAGAATTCTGTTTCCTTTTAAATAATTAAAATAAAGTAATTATTATTGTGATATTATCCCCTCACTATTAATTGCTATGCGTTGTTATTCGTGATTGGATTTGGGTTGATGAATTCTGTTATGTTGATATTTTGATTGAATGGATTATTCTTGTTGAAACAAAATGATCATTTTTTTTGAAACAAAATATTCATTTTGTTAAATAGAAAAGTGTGAAAAACAAATATTCATTTCGTTAAATAGAAAGTGTTAAAACCATATCTTTATTGTATGTGTAAAATGTTGCATTTAAAAGGGGAAAGATTTCATTTTTATTTGCATATTTAGATGCAAATAAACATCAAAGAAAGAGATTACATTTTTATTTGCATATTTAGATGCAAATAAACACAGTAGAAAAAGATTACATTTTTGTTTGCATTTTAGATGCAAACATAAAACATCAAATAAAAATCATTTTTATTTGCATTCTTTGATGCAAATAAACTTTGAAATAAAAAGTTATATTTTATTTGCATTCTTTGATGCAAATAAAACATTGTAATAAAAAGTTGAATTTTTATTTTCATTCTTTGATGCAAAAAAAGGTGGAAATAAAGATGACATTTTTGTTTGCAATTTTAGATGCAAACAAAACATTAATTAAAGTTGCATTTTTGTTTGTATTCAAGTGCAAACAAAAACATTAAAATGAAAGTTATATTTTTGATTGCATTTTAATGTGAATAAAACATGAAATTTAAAAGTTGTATTTTTATTTGCATTCTTTGATGCAAATAAAACATGAAATTAAAATGTCATTATATTAGAAATGTCATTAGAATAGAATTTACATTTTTTTTATAAAATGATACATTAAAATAGAGTTGTTGTCAAATTAAATATTCTTTTTATTTGTCATTTGAAAACATTGGAAAATGCTGTGATATTAAAACTCTCCTTTTATTGTCATTGGGAATATAGGAAAATGTTATGACATTAACACTCTCTTTTTATTTGTCATTAAAGAACATAGGAGATGTTATGTTAAAATGTGTTAACGATAAAATTCACATTTTTATCGTATATGTAGAGAAGATTAAAAATGTTCATTTATTAGAAATGAAATTGTGTTAACGATAAAATTCACATTTTTATCGTATATGTAGAAAAGATGAAAAATAATCATTTGTTTGAAATAAAATATTGAAACATTAAAAATCATATTTTTAATGTAAGAATGAAATGAGATATTCATTGTATTGAGAAAAATGTGAAAACATTAAAAAAAAATCCATTTTTAATGTAGAGTATGTTTTATGTAAAATATACATTGTATAGATAAAAATGTTGAAGACATTAAAAGTTATATTTTATTGTAAGTATGTTTCAACGTAAAGATTAGATTTATGAAATATTTATGGTTAAGCTATAAATGTTGAAAACATAAAAATTTACATTTTTAATGTACTGAATGAATATATATGAAATATTCATTATATGACTATAAATGTTGAAACATAAAAATTTACATTTTTAATGTACTGAATGAATATTTATGAAATATTCATTATATGACTATAAACGTTGAAATATTAGAATTTTAACATATGAATGCAAAATATAAAATTTACTTGTTTTGGTTGATTGATTGAATGGATTATGCTCGACCAGTTAATGAGCAAAATATTCTTTTACCTTTAGCATTGGGTTGGGTAAAAATATCTATGTGCTAACACCTTGTGAAACACTTCACAATTTGACTATAAGGTGTTTAGCGATGTTGTTTATTTCAAAATTAATGAATGGTTTTGAAAAGTGATTTTCTTAATTAAAAAGAAGAATTATTCCCGGTTTTGGACAGGGAATGTTTTATAAAATGTTTTATAAAACAAAAAGGATTTCGAGGACTAAACCCGACAATTCCAAAATGATTTAGAAAAGTACTATAGTTTGAAAGTACCTGTGATTATTATGTTGTGAAATGATTTTCCCTACTTCGGGATATAAAATGATTTAGCAAGTATGTGGCTAAAGATGCGGATGACCCAAAATTGACTAACAGTATGAGTTCGTGCATGTCTTCCCTAATTGATGGGACGGTGCATTGTTAATGTAGCTGTGGTTATATATGTATATATACACACACACATATATTGATTCGGTTAGGGTGCATACTGCCCGGTCCTGAGGGAACATGACCGATATTTGGTTTCATACTTGCTTTTGTATGCATTATTATGTTTTTTTGGAATTCATATTTCCAAATGTTTTGTTTTCCAATCCCGAAGTGAAATCTACTTTATTATAAAAGCTAGATATGTATTTCAAATGATTTGAAATAAAAGAAATTGGGAAATAAAGTCCAAAGAAACAATTTCTGTAAAGTGAATTGGGTTTTGAAATCTAAATTTAGGGATTAAGCTTAAATGGGTAGATTAAGGATTTGCATGTTGATTGATGCATTGTAGATCCATATGTTATTTATGGTTGATATTTATGCACTGGCAATCCAATGGAATAAACCCGTTCCGCGTTAGCGGCGTGGTCCTGTGATTTGCCTTATTATTAAATAGGTTAAGTAGATTTCTCATACCAGTCCCATGACTGACCTGTAGTTTGTTTCACTTGCAAACTCGGGTGCCCTCTTTTCCACACGGGCAGTCGAGTAGCTTGTTTTGCAGATATATTAGGAAGGATTCTGGATCGAAGCTTAAACTGTGTCCAGATCATTGATAGACTTTCGCTGTACCAGTTTATTGTTCCGCTGCACTGTATTAAATTCATTGTAAATTAATCTTCCGCTGTATTATTATTTATCAATATACTGTGATATATTCTGTACTCTGATGTAACATTATTATAATGTTTATAAAAGTCTGTTGTTATTGGTTCTGATGTGTTGTATTCCCAAAGTTAACGTATTCAGGTTTTGAACGGTCTTGGTCGATCTAACGGTCGATCGGGTCGGGCGAAATCCGGGTCGTTACAAACAATGTCGCCCCTTTCTGGATGTGTGTGTCGTGTTCGAAGATAGTCGAGATTTCTGGTAGGGCATTAAGTTAGTCTTTAAGATAGAGGAAGTGAGTTGATCGAACGCTTATGGCTTGGGCAGTACCCATTCGAACGTTAACAACAGGGTAAGGAGGTTGGTTCTCAAATCCTGGAACTAATTTGAAATCGTGAATTCTTAAACTAGATTAGAAGGTAATTAACTTTAGAAATTTGGAAAAGTTTCAAATTGATTAATATATATATAATACGATTATCGAGTAATCCTAAAATTTTAAATTTGGAAAAGAAGAGATTAAATTGAGGAATCAGTCCGGTGGGGTTGTAGTTATGGAAAAAATAATCTGGTGCTAGTTTGGATTTTTTTTGGAATTAGTGGGGATTTAAGTTGAACACTCTCTGATTTAATTTAGAAATTAAAATCAAGGCGATTAAACTCACTCTCTGTATTTGTTTATAATTTATTATAAACGAATTTTTATTTGATATAAACTTTTTATATGTTGTTTGTTGGTTGTTTGGATGCATTAAATAATTATTGATCAATTGTGGTTATTATATATATTAGTTATATTTTGGCTCGGTGGTTGGGTATTTCCCGCAGTATTATTAATGGATGACACCTTATGCGCCCCACAATATATAAAGTGGATGACCATCTATACCGCGAAATTCTGCCTTAGAGAAGATTGGTATTATTTATGTTATCCAACATCTGTGGATGCAGGTAAAACAGGTGGGAGAGATATTACTGGATTCCTCAATAATTTTACTGTTTGTTTTTATATATAATGTTATATGATGTGATAAATAATATGTGATTGATTATTGGCTGTTTTGGATGTTGGAATATCACTAGCCTTAAATATGGACATATAAAAACATTGTGAAAAGGTATTTGAGACTTTAAAAGGGAAAATTATTTTTACGAAATAGAAATTGAATTTTGGATAGGCTAGAAAATATTGACTTGCTTTGAAAAATAAAAACAAGTATTTGAATTTGTAAACGACGTTTATAAATGACGTGAAATAAAATATCATTGGATAATTTGGGGAATGTAAATTCAAATGTGAATTTAAAAAGAAGAATTGCAAAATAGTTTTAAAAAAATGTTGAAATATATTATGATGTTCTAAATGTAAATTAAATTGGAATGAATCCATATGGATTTATAGTTAAATTTGACTATGTCAAATTTATAAAATAAATTATTTTCATAAAGGATATTGGAATTGTATTAAAATAGAAATTTAAATCAAACATATATTCAAAAATAGGAATTGAGTTTCAAATGGCTATGGAAACAAAAACTTGTTTTAATATATAAAATAAGGAAGTTAATTTCATAAACGTTGTTTATAAATATAGTGAAGTAATTGTCATTATATAATTTAGAATTATACATTCAAGTATGAATTTAAAAAGGAATTGGAAATAGTTTTGGAAAGGGAATGATAGGTTTTATTTCAGAATTTAGAACATAAACTGAATTGAGAAAAATCTCGGAGATTTATAATTGAAATTCGATAACATCGAATTTTCTAAAATAATTTAGTTCCAAGGAAACTGAAATTCAATACAGAGATTGAGTTGTGACCGAGTTATGAATTTTAAATGAAAATCAATAATTTTGGATAATCGTAATATTTAAATTAGATTTGGAAGACTAGTTTAATTTATATTAAAATATGGAAGAATGAAGTTGTAAATATAGAATAAATGAAGTTTAATTATTTATATTTAAATTTAATTAAAATGTACTCGCCGTAACGCAGTAGTTCGTAATTTGACGCTTTGAACTTCAATTGAGTTTATAGAACTCAATTTTAGTCGGAATTCTTTAAAACAAGAATCGTCCGGACCTATTGAGTAATATTTTATAATGGAAGAGAAAATTCTAGATTTTGTCTTATAGATTTTGAGTTATGTCAAAATCAAATTTTCAGAAAAACGGTGGTAAAATCATTTGTAAACCGTAACAATTTATTTAATATAATAAAAGGATTTCAAGCGAATAAAACTTAGATTTCATTAGAAAAATCTAGACTTGAGTTATAAAATAAATATGAACTCAAGTGGAGTGAATGGATTGATTTTTGAAACAAAAAAAAAAGATTTGTAATTATTGAATAGAATTAACTAATTAGAAGTATAATTAGTTAATGAAATTTTAGATTGAGTTTGACTTTAGTTGAGTAAATTGGATTTGTGGATTTAAATTCGAAATCGAATATGAAACTCAAGGTGAAAATGGAATTCAATTAGTTTATAAGAAAATTAAAATATATATGAACGTGATATGTTCAAATAAAAAGTGAAATAGGCAAAAGAGCTAATTAGAGAACAAATTAACTAATTGAGTTAAAACAATTGGATTAAGTTGGAATAAATTGGAATTAGATGAATAAGTGTTCGAACAAGTATGGAATGAAGTGAATGGAGAAATAAACTGAGGTACATATTTAATTAAATATGAGATTTTATGAGCCTATTTGGCAAGCCACTTGTCTTTTTGATTTTTTTTTGAATGGAAAGGGCCCAAAGAGGCAATTTGTAGTTCTACCGATTAAGCCGTACAAAGGAGACGCTGGCGAAACTTTTTGGAAATTTAAGGAGATGGAACATTCTAAGAAAAATCTGATAACTAAAATTGATAATCGATTATAAATAGAATCTGGAACCAAATAGGTTAATAAAAATTTAACGTGTTGTAATATACGTTTTATATGTAATAGAAAAGCATGAACTATAACACTATCATTATAATAAATG
Organism: Allium sativum; assembly: GCA_030737875.1. Classification (NCBI taxonomy): domain Eukaryota; kingdom Viridiplantae; phylum Streptophyta; class Magnoliopsida; order Asparagales; family Amaryllidaceae; genus Allium; species Allium sativum. Next base: position 472,686,632 of record CM060909.1, read on the forward strand.
ATTTCTTAAAAGGAAACGATTAAGATTTAATACGAAATTTAAATATAATTAGACAAATGCAGTTGTGATGACCCCAAACTCCCGTGCTACGGAAGCAAGGATAATCATTGAAATATAACACACAAGCAATAACAGCAGAACGTAAACATAGAATTACACCAGATAATGTACATCAGATTGCACTGTAAATAATGTCAACATCAGAGTTACACAACATAACAGGATCATACTTAGTACAGAATACAGTTACAGCTTAGTATAAAATGTCTGCAGCGGAATCAGACATAATATACATAATGAAGTCTTAATAACATAATAGAAATGATAGAATTCATCTTCAGCTCCATAGCTATCCAGAATGAACCAGCTAAAACCTAAATATAAGGTTGCCTGTGTAGAAATAAGGGGCACCCGAGTTTGCAAAGTGAAACAAACTACGAGTCAGTCATGGGGCTGGTATGAGAAATCTACTTAACTTATTTGATAATAAGGCCAATCACAGGACCATGCCGCTAACGCCGAACAGGTTTACTCCATTGGATTGCCAGTACATATAACGAGTAAATCATTTAAACATCGCAATGCTTTTTACAAAAATGAAGCCATTATAAGACTCAAGTCCCATCACAAAATGCAACGCAAATCGATAGATAGAGTTTTACCTTATAATGGCCAAAACATGCTTGATATGTATAAAACAAAATCATTTGATATTATCACTAGTGCATATATGTTTCAAAAACTATTTCAATCATAATATCAATCATAAATGGCATAGTACCTCATACTACTATGTCGCCATACTAGTTTTACAATCAAAACTGCATAATGTCGTATTGGAAATTGGATTTCCATCATGAACCAAGGAAAGGGGTCTTCCTTACCGGATTCGAGATAATCTTGCCTATCATGTCTCAGGCTACAGTTGCAACTGCACCTAGGAACTTCAGGGCCGGTCCACTCTTACGTTTGAGGATTAGTAATTCCTGAACAATACGTTTCCCCGCCCTATGGGGCGTAAATTAGCCAGATGACTCAATATGCATCGACTCCGTAGTAACAAATATATCCGAGGCGCCTCGCTTTCCATCATCCACATAAGTAAAAATGTCTGGGATCCATACCATGACACCGCTCCTAGCTAGAAAGAAACGCACGTCCTCCCTACAGTCCTCTCCTGTTTCTGGTTCATACCGGGGTGTGAGGCTCGCGAATTAACGCTATACACAAAGCTATGCTATATTAAAGTCGTGCTGTAACACCCCTTGTCCATTAATGTCACTCACAAAGGGAATGTATCAATGTCTATGAAGCATTATTGTTGTATAGAACAGGTAAATTACAAGAATAAATAAATAAAACAACACAGCGGGAGATAAAACTTATTTCATAGCATCATAATTCAAAACAAGCTTACATAAGTAGTTTCCAAAATCATTACAATAGGATCAATAGTCTTTTCCAAAAACTTCAAAGTACATAAAGAAGCAAATACTTAAATAACATAAATGCATGAATCCCCACTGAGCATAAGAAAAACCATAAAGATGGGAGAGTCCAAAGCGATACATCTACTCTCTTCAAGCAACTGAAAGAAATCGGCACTAAGCTGTAGTATTCTCTCCTTGCGAACCTGAGGGGGGAAAGGAAAGAAAAGAGGTGGAAACAAACGTGTCAGACATAAAGTCTGGCGAGTCCAGTAATTTTAACAAATAATAGGTAAGGTAAATGATCAAGACATAAATAGGCATCATGATATGGCTGTAACATAGATAAGGTAGATAAAAAGGATGGACAAGATGATTTCGTTCCTAAGTACTAAGACAATCCTACACCTTGGCTAAGCGAACAACCCTCCAAGTACTAACCCTAAAGACCGAAGTCAACATCAGACTAGCACCCAAAGGACTATCCAACTCAACCAACATGTATTTCGTTACACCGCACTTTTGCTAAGTTATACCGCATTAATTATTTGCACCGCACATCTACTAGTCTCTTTTACTCAAGGTTGATCCCTTCCCACTAACTGTACCCACATGATAAACTTGGTAGTTACTTGTACCTAGTTGCTATCGTAGGTGCCGGCTTGCTCCTACCACCGCTAAGTTACCCTTATTCTACCCATTTGATCGGCTCGCTAAACCCTGTAGGCACCCATGCTGGCCCCACAGTGGGGTGTATCACTCCCTAAAGTGGCAACCCCGATACCAACATGAAATGCACGGCCATACCTACACGATGCAACAACGTCTTACCTACCAGCCCGGATCCATGCACGCACATGAACCTGTTGGACTTGCGTTGCCACCGCTATTCACATTTTGACCTCTTATATTCAAGCCCAGTAAGCGTGTCCTAACCCCAGCCTAGTACCGGGCCCAATTAGATACTCAAACGGATTACTGGTTGAAACGGGTCCCCATCCGACATAAGCCTCCCACCTATGCTTGGTCCCCGCTAGGTTTTTCTCCCATTTAACCATTTTAATTTAAATGTCCATGTCTTACACATGCTACGGTTAAGTCCATACTTACATGTCATAATTTACATGTCCTATCTTATTCCGGTTAAGTCCATATTTACATGCCATAATTTACATGTCACCCCACTTAACCCTCTAACCATAACCATGTCTTATTATGGTTAGTATTCCTTAATTCATTCCTTATGACGAACGGTGCATGACCTCTCTCATTAGACCGAACACTTTGTAGCCGCTGGATTTGCCGGGCGGATCCGAGCAGTCTTACACCACAAACCGGGTCTAACCTCGTGTCATTAACCGTTACACCTACAATTCATTCCTTTGACCTCTCACATTAGACGTCCAATTGTGACCGCTGGATTTGCCGGGCGGTTCCGGGCAGTCTTATGTTACAATTGCGCCTAACCTCGTGTCATAGGTTCATTTATATCGTATTTCACCCATACCCAATTTTCATGTCATATATATATCCAATTAAACATATAATCATGCTTACAATTTTTGCCTATTTCAACTTGTCATTAATTATACTAATTACATATTAATTAGCCTCAATTACAAATTTCCAATTATAGGCAATTTCATCAGTTCCATGCAATTCATACCCAAATGTGCCAATTTCACATATTATCCAATAATATCCAAATTTCCCATATTCCCAATATTCCCCATTGTTCCCACGTATTCGCATTCGCGCATATTTTTAATATAGGCTCGAAGGTATCCTAGATCCACAAATAAAAGGAATAGGGGTAAAAAGAGAGAATCAATTCATAGAAAATTAGAATAAAACATCATCATGAAATAAAGAGGCATATAGACTGGCATAGAGGCATAATAAAAGATTCACATGAATAAACTGATAAAAGGTATGAACTTTACATAGAAACAGGCATATGATGACATGGATCAAAAGGTGAAAACTTGGATGAGATTTAAATTACATACATACACATGAATCCTTTTTACAACTTCATCATGTTACTTTTAATCCCATTATATTGTGAAAATCACTGTACTCACCTTTCGTGGTTAAAGAATAGAATTATGCACTGAAATTGGTGTAGAAACGTTGCGGTGTTGCTAATTTATCTTCTTTAATTGTTGTTGAAGCTCTAAACTTTGATTTGAATTGAAGTTGAATGCTTGCAATTTGAATTAGAGGCGACGATTAGGGTTTAGGAGAGAGTTTGACAGCATAATGGTGTCTTAGAAATTATTTATGAATTAGGGTTAGGTCTTAGGGTGTATATATAGGTGTAGGAAGTTATTTAGGCCTTAGGATTAACCCTAGAACTGATCTGGACCATCAAAATTCGTCCCAGGCCCAAAAATCGCACCGTGCATCAAAACTGGCCGAACCAGGTTCGACCTATAAAGGGGGAGGTCGACCCCCAGGTCGACCTATATGGGGGGAGGTCGACCCCCAGGTCGACCCCCTGGTCGACCCCCAGGTCGACCCCCTGGTCGACCTATCCGACCAGCTCGACCCCCAGGTTGATCCCCTGGTCGACTTGGGTCCTGGGCGAGAATTTTCCCGCCCTGCCCGGGTACCTGCAATTTCGAATTTGAATTTGAATTTTCTGGCTGGGTTTAACTTTAATTAATTCTGCTTAATTACTCAAACTTCCGAGGCCCATAACTTACTCATACGAAGTCCGATTTACGCAAAACTCAGACTCTATCTCAAGTAGAATTCCGAGACGAACGCAATGGCGCAACCCATTTCCCTTCATTCCTCTTCTAAAAATTAAATGTTCTTAAGTTTATTTAATTCAATCATTCAAAATTCGGGGTGTTACATTACTTAAAGGATTTCGTCCTCGAAATCTCTAAGTCAAGAAGAACGTATCCTACCATACAATCATCCATCTACTCAACCATCAATCACAAGCAACCATTGTCCTTAAAAGATTTCTAATTCTTTTCATGTACATATGCATAGTGTGTGTATATGTTCATATACTAATGCAAAATCAGGCGGTCCACTGATTCAGTCGACCTCCTTAATGAAAATAATGATAGTGTCGTGTATCCATCATGTATGCAAAGAACCCTATAAATATTATTACTACATGTGTGCACAACCATTCATTTAAATGCAACATCCATATGATACACACATTCAATGTACATTCATTTTACTAAATACATCCATTTATATGCAATATGCAATATGAAAGTGACTAAGCCGATCTAGTGCCTAAAGTGTGTGTACATGCATCCACGAGAAACCACTAGCAAACACTTGCATCCACATGCATCCACCATACATAACATTTCTCAAACATATGTTTCAACCATAGGACTACCCTATCTAAATGTCAAGGATAATAACGAGAGGACATACTAAAGATATAACAAGTACAAGCTAAGTGATAAAGGAGAAATTAAAAGACATACCCTCGAAAAGAAAAGGGTACAATAAACGCATCTTCTCTTCCGTCTCCCAAGTAGCGTCGCTTTCATCATCTCCCCATTGCACTTTGACTAGCTTGACCTCTCGATTCCTCAACTTCTTAATCTCCAACCCAAGAATGCATGTAGGAGCTCGTCGCATCACGCTCTATCTCCACCTCTCTAAGCAAGCTCGGCTCTACCACTTCCGCGGTCTCATGCAAGCACTTCCTCAAATGTGATACATGGAATACGTCGTGTACACCACTAAGTCTCTCGGGCAACTCCACTCTATACGCCATATGTCCAATCCTCTCCTTAATAAGAAACGGCCCTACGAACCTTGGTGCTAACTTCCCAACGGACCCAAGGAGAACAACATTCCGTAATGGAGACACCTTGATAAAGACCATGTCCCCAATATCAAATTCAAGATCTACCCTCTTCTTGTCTACATACGATTTCTGCCTATCTTGCGCCGTCTTCATCCTCCTTCGAATCAAATCGATTTTCTCCGAAGTCTCTCTAATCATATCGGGCCCAAGCAAGATCTTATTCGTAGATTCCCACCAACATGTAGGTGAAAAACAAGGCCTTCCATAAAGATCCTAGAAAGGTGCCATGCCAATGCTAGACTGAAAACTATTATTATACGCGAACTCCACCAAACGAAGATGCTCGTCCCATGTACCTCCGAAGTCTAAAAAATATAGCCTAAAAAGTTCCTCTAGAATACGATTCACCCTCTCGGTCTGGCCGTCCGTCTGAGGATGATATGCGGTGCTCAAACATAACTGAGTCCCTACCGCCTCTTGCAAGCTCTTCCAAAACTCGCTAGTAAAAATAGGATCGCGATCGCTCACTATGCTAGAAGGAACACCGTGCAAACGGACTATCTCTCAAATGTATACGGAGGCTAACCATGAAGCAGTCCTCTTACTCTTCACTAGAATGAAATGGGCGCTCTTAGTAAGTCTGTCTACCACGACCCAAATTCCCGTATTACCCTTCCTCGATATCGATAACCCATCAACAAAGTCCATCGAGACACTCTCCCACTTCCATTGTGGGACCTCCAATGGGTGAAGCAACCCACCGGGCTTCTTGTGCTCTGCTTTTACTTGTTGGCATACTAAGCATCTAGCAACAAACTCGGCCACATCCTTCTTCATACCGGCCCAAAAGCAAACTCGTCTCATGTCCATGTACATCTTGTCCCCGCCGGGATGAATGGTCATCTTCGAACGATGTGCATCATCAAGAATGGTCTTCCTCAAGTTCTCGTCTCGTGGTACACAAAGTCTACCATCCCTACGTAACCAACCCTTATCATCTAGGGTATACCTACTAAGATGGCTCGATGACTCCCCACTTATGAGCTTCTCTACCAACTCAACCAACTGTGGGTCATCTCGCTGTGCCTCACGAATCCGTCCTAAAAGCGTAGGTCTGACCTCTAAGGATGCTAGCAAACCGGGTACAAAGTCAATGGAAGGTCTAAAGTCAAACGTAGAGATGAACTCTAAGCTTCGCCGCTCAACAAACAACGGACTCAAGGACAAGCTTTACCTACTTAAGGCGTCTGCCACCACGTTACCCTTGCCAGGGGTATATGCTATCTCGAAATCGTAGGACGCTAAGAATTCCATCCACCTTTGCTGCCTTAAGTTCAAGTCCTTCTGAGAGAACAAGTATTTTAGCAATTTGTGGTCTGTGAACAATTCGAATTTCTCGCCAAGAAGATAATGGCGCCAAGACTTAAGCGCGAAAACAATAGCGGCCAACTCTAGGTCATGTGTTGGGTAATTTCTCTCATGCACTCTCAACTGCCTTCCTCCATAGGCTAGTACCCTCCCCTCTTGCATTAAGACTGCACCTAGTCCTGTCCCACAAGCATCGGTATAAACGGTAAATGGCTTACTCCCATCTGGCAATACTAAGACTGGGGCTATGGTCAAAGCTCTCTTTAAACGTTGGAATGCATCATCACAATCTACGTCCCACATGAAAAATAGGTTCTTCTTCGTCAAGTGTGTCAGTGGGGCTGATATCTTTGTGAAGTCCTTGATAAACTTCCTATGGTAGCCTACCAACCCCAAGAAACTCCTCACCTCGGTAGCATTTTTAGGGACCTTCCAATCTTGGATGGCCACCACCTTCGTGGGATCCACAGCTATCCCTTCTTTGGAAACCACGTGCCTTAAGAATCGCACTTCCTTCCTCCAAAAGTGACATACAGAAAATTTAGCTTTAAGGTTATGCGCTCGAAGGGTCTCCAACACTTCCCTAAGATGTAGGGCATGCTCTTCCTCGCTCTTAGAGAAGATCAAGATATCATCCACAAAGACCACCATGAATTTATTAAGATACTCTCTAAACACCCTACTCATCAAGTCAACAAAGTATACGGGGGCGTTTGTCAAACCGAAGGGCATTACAAGCCACTCATAGAAACCGTTTGGAGTCCTAAAGGCAGTCTTGTCTATGCTATCCTCAGCCACTCTCAACTGATGGAAACCAGTGGCTAAGTCCAACCGTGAAAACACTGAGGCGCCAACTAACTGATCGAAGAGATCGTCAATCCTCAGCATTGGGTGCCTATTCTTCTTAGTAAGCTTATTAAGTTATCTATAGTCCACACAAAGTCTAAGGGACCCATCCGCCTTCGTGGCAAATACTACTGGAGCACCCCTATCTGATATACTACGTCTTATGAATCCCTTCTCTAGCAACTCCCCTACTTGCTTATTGAGCTCCCTCCTCTCACGAGGAGCTATGTGGCGTACTGGCAGAGATACTGGTTTTGCATTGTCTACAAGACAAATACGAAAGTCTATCTCACGTTTTGGGGGTAGACCCCTCACTTCATCGAAGACATCAACATATTCATGGACTATACAAACAGAATGTAAATCATCATTGGATGCGTCAAGTGACTCAAGATAACTAAGCATCACCGATCCTCTAGGGTCGCAAGAAATATCAAGGGTCTTTCCACTACGAGTCAACAATTTTACTACCCTTCGTTCACAATCTAGGATGGCACCATATCTGGCTAGCCAATCCATCCCTAGAATCAACCCATAGCCCATGAAACCAAGCATAAAAGCATTACATTCAAAACCAATGCCTAAGACAGACAATCTCAAATCCCTACAAACCATGGATTAATGAGCCGACTCACCAATAGGATTTGAGACTACAATGGGATCCACAACGAGACTAGTATTTAAGTGCAGTGTTTCAACTAATGATGTAGAGATAAACGAATGTGATGCGCCAGAATCGAATAAATTATGGACAGGATGATCAAACAAGAAAATCAAACTTTCGACAGAAATTTTTCTACCTTCTTCCTGTCCCGGAGCCATGAGAGCGTGAATCTGCCCTCCAGAAGTAGAACCTGTCCTCTTCCCTTGCTTCTTAGGACAATCCTTCACAGCATGACCCGCATCACCACAATGATAACAAGCGAACTTCTTCTTCTTCCTACAGTCTTTCTTCAAATGGCCGGGTTTCCCACAGTTGTGACACTTCCTCTTTTCTTTACCACCTTTCTTTTGTTGTTGGGCTTTCTTTGGATCCTCCTTCTTATCTTGCGGCCTAAAAGTACTTACACCCTTCTCTTCTTCATGCATGTATGCCATATCAACAAGCTTTTCATATGTAGCCCCCATTGGAATGTGGGACATAGCCAAACTGTGAAGCGGTTCATTTAGGCCCTTTGCAAACCTCAAGGCCTTCTTGTGAGTCGTATTCACCAACTCTAGCCCAAATCTCGCCAACTTATTAAATTCGGTCACATACTCCTTCATGGTCAAGTTTTTCTGCTTCAATGTCATGAACCTCTCCATGTACATACTCTCCTCAGCGTGAGAAAGTAATTTCAACTCAAAACTTCCCCTAAAATCTGCCCACGTCTCCACAACACGCTCTCCATTAGTAACCTCCCACCAAAACGAAGCTTCGTCCTTCATCAACCAAGCAGCCAATTGGACCTTCTTACAATCGTCCAAATTGAAAATGCCAAACAGATCTTCCACATCTTTCAACCAATTTCTAGCTTCAACGAACGTTTCAGACCCACTAAAAGGTTTTCCACCCATCGAACGCAAGTCTTTACATATCTTGGAGAAAGCATCTCCACGCGGAGGAATGACTGGAGCTGGGGGAGGAGGAATGTTGGCCGGACCCGCGGTAGCGGCCCTAGCCTCAAGATATTGACGAAACCAACCGGGTACATGAACACCCTCTGGTATCTCAGATGCTCCAGACATGCTGGAAATAAAAAGAAAGAGTTTCCAAACAGAGGAAGCGAAAGAGAGATGTATAGCTTGTGAGGATTATGCTTTTTAAAGCAAACTTTCCTTGAAAATAGCTTGTTTAAAACAAGTTTTTGAAAATACTTCTTAGGAAATTAATACTTTTGAAAACACTTTTCAAAACTTTTTATCTGTTCTTGTAACCTCGCTCTGATACCACATGTAACACCCTATGTCCATTAATGTCACTCACAAAGGGAATGCATCAATGTCCATGAAGCGTTATTGTTGTGTAGAACAGATAAATTACAAGAATAAATAAATAAAACAACACAGCGGGAGATAAAACTTATTTCATAGCATCATAATTCAAAACAAGCTTACATAAGTAGTTTCCAAAACCATTACAACAGGATCAATAGTCTTTTCCAAAAACTTCAAAGTACATAAAGAAGCAAATACTTAAATAACATAAATGCATAAATCCCCACTGAGCATAAACAAAGCCATAAAGATGAGAGAGTCTAAAGCGATACATCTACTCTCTTCAAGCAACTGAAAGAAATCGGCACTAAGCTGTAGTATTCCCTCCTTGCGAACCTGAGGGGGGGAAAGGAAAGAAAAGAGGTGGAAACAAACGGGTCAGACATAAAGTCTAGCGAGTCCAGTAGTTTTAACAAATAATAGGTAAGGTAAATGATCAAGACATAAATAGGCATCATGATATGGCTGTAACATAGATAAGGTAGATAAAAAGGATGGACAAGATGATTTTGTTCCTAAGTACTAAGACAATCCTACACCTTGGCTAAGCGAACAATCCTCCAAGTACTAACCCCGAAGACCGAAGTCAACATCAGACTAAGACCCAAAGGACTATCCAACTCAACCAACATGTACTTCGTTACACCGCACTTTTGCTAAGTTACACCGCATTACTTAATTGCATCGCACATCTACTAGTCTCTTTTACTCAAGATTGATCCCATCCCACTAATTGTACCCACATAACAAACTTGGTAGTTACTTGTACCTAGCTGCTATCGTAGGTGCCGACTTGCTCCTACCACCGCTAAGGTACCCTTACTCAACCCATTTGATCGGCTCCCTAAACCCCATAAGCACCCGTGCTGGCCCCACAGTGGGATGTATCACTCCCCAAAGTGGCAACCCCGATACCAACATGAAATGCATGGCCATATCTACACGATGCAATAACTTCTTACCTACCAACCCAGACCCATGCACGCACATGAACCCATTGGACTTGCGTTGCCACCGCTATTCACGTTTTGACCTCTTATATTCAAGCCCAGTAAGCATGTCCCAACCCCGGCCTAGTACCGGGCCCAATTAGATACTCAAACGGGTTACTGGTTGAAACGGGTCCCCATCCGACACAAGCCTCCCACCTGTGCTTGGTCCCCACTAGGTTTTTCTCCCACTTAACCATTTTAATTTAAATGTCCATGTCTTACACATGCTACGGTTAAGTCCATACTTACATGTCATAATTTACATGTCCTATCTTATTCCTGTTAAGTCCATATTTACATGTCATAATTTACATGTCACCCCACTTAACCCTCTAACCATACCCATGTCTTATTATGGTTAGTATTCATTAATTCATTCCTTATGACAAATGGTGCATGACCTCTCACATTAGACCGAACACTTTGTGGCTGCTAGATTTGCTGGGCGGTTCCGGGCAGTCTTACGCCACAAACCGGGTCTAACCTCGTGTCATTAACCGTTACGCCTACAATTCATTCCTTTGACCTCCACATTAGACGTCCAATTGTGCCCACTGGATTTGCCGGGCAGTTCCGGGCAGTCTTACGTCACAATTGCGCCTAACCTCGTGTCAAAGGTTCACTAATATCGTATTTCACCCATACCAATTTTCATGTCATATATATCCAATTAAACATATAATCATGCTTACAATTTTTGCCTATTTAAACTTGTCATTAATTATACTAATTGCATATTAATTAGCCTCAATTACAAATTTTCAATTATAGGCAATTTCATCAGTTCCATACAATTCATACCCATATATGCCAATTTCACATATTATCCAATTATCCAATAATATCTAATTTTCCAATTTTCCCATATTTCCAATATTCCCCATCATTCCCACATATTCGCATTCGCGCATATTTTTAATATAGGCTCGAAGGTAGCCTAGATCCACAAATAAAAGGAATATGGGTAAGAAGAGAGAATAATTCATAGAAAATTGGAATAAAACATCATCATGAAATAAAGAGGCATATAGACTGGCATAGAGGCATAATAAAAGATTCAACATGAATAAACTGATAAAAGGTATGAACTTTACATAGAAACATATGCATATGATGACATGGATCAAAAGGTGAAAACTTGGATGAGATTTAAATTACATACATACACATGAATCCTTTTTACAACTTCATCATGTTACTTTTAATCACATTATATTGTGAAAATCAACGTACTCACCTTTCATGGTTAAAGAATAGAATTATGCACTGAAATTGGTGTAGAAACGTTGTGGTGTTACTGATTTATCTTCTTTAATTGTTGTTGAAGCTCTAAACTTTGATTTGAATTGAAGTTGAATGCTTGCAATTTGAATTAGAGGCGGCGCCTAGGGTTTAGGAGAGAGTTTGACAGCATAATGGTGTCTTAGAAATTATTTATGAATTAGGGTTAGGTCTTAGGGTGTATATATAGGTGTAGGAAGTTGTTTAGGCCTTAGGATTAACCCTAGAACTGATCTGGACCATCAAAAATCGTCCTAGGCCCAAAAATCGCACCGTGCAGCAAAACTGGCCGAACCAGGTTCGACCTATAAAGGGGGAGGTCGACCCCCAGGTCGACCTATATGGGGGGAGGTCGACCCCTGGTCGACCTATCCGACCACGTCGACCCCCAGGTCGACCCCCCGGTTGACCTGGGTCCTGGGCGGGAATTGTCCCGCCCAGCCCGGGTACCTGCAATTTCGAATTTGAATTTGAATTTTCTGGCTGGGTTTAACTTTAATTAATTCTGCTTAATTACTCAAACTTCCGAGGCCCATAACTTCCTCATACGAAGTCCGATTTACGCAAACTCAGACTCTATCTCAAGAAGAATTCCGAGACGAACGCAATGGCGCAACCCATTTCCCTTCATTCCTCTTCTAAAAATTAAATGTTCTTAAGTTTAGTTAATTCAATCATTCAAAAATCGGGGTGTTACACGTGCTTTGATCATCAACCACAAGGCTCTTCTTTTCAACAAAAGCCTTGATCACTTGCATCTCAGCATGCCACATTGACATTCCACGCCATGCGACTGATGTCTATCGATATATAACCTCTAAGCTCGTACGTCTTAGAGTAGGGTGTTAAGCAAGAGAATAAATTCTCCACCACCAAACAGATATATCTTTAATAGAAATAAATCCGCATAGAATAAAATCCAACGTCAGATATACATCTAGTTACTAGTTCGTTCTGGGTCGGAACGAAACTGGATGCACCTTATTCCTCATCCCATATGTCCAATACAGGAGAGAGGCCCTCGCACATCCAAACAATCAACAAATACATCCAAACCACTACCAATGTAACCCCTCCTGGGAGCAAACCGATCCAGGGCATCAGTAGTAATCCATTCGATGTGAAGATCATCGGTCTTGCACCGTCTTCATATCTTCGACTTCTAATCATCGATTAATTATTTGAAATGAGAATTAACTTGGCCTTTTCAAATAATTCACATATACATAGAATTCAAATCAATTCTTTTCCCATGGTTAAATTATTCGACATTCACATTTCAATTTAATATATTAATTTTATGTCAAATACATTTAACCATCAGAATATCCAATAAACCAAATAAAATCGGTTTATTTCCATTCCATATCGCTTATAATATTTTATAACAATTTTTCGCTATTTTTATTTATTTTAAAATAACCCATTTACATCGAACGACGTTTCAGGTCATTCAATGGCACTTGCGCTGTTTTCAATAAAATTTGATTTACACATTTCTCAAAATCTAACCGAGGGATCTTAACAAACTTCATATCATTGGAAAGATCTCTTCAAAGCGAATCCAAGGGTTCCGGTTTCGGGAAAATCCGACGGTCGGATCTCTCGATATGATCATTTAAAGTTACCATTTCAAAACACGAACTGCAGCGGCGCAATTCGTTTTATTTCAATATATATATATATATATATATAACTCATTCTGGCGTTGTTTTTCCTCAGATTTGATTTGAATGTTTCACATAATCTAACCATTGGATCTCAACAAATTTTATATCGTTGGAAAGATATTTTCAAAGCAAAACCAACGGTTTCAGTTTCAGGGAAATCCGATGGTCGGATTTCTCGGTATAATCGTTTAAAATCACGATTCCAAAATGCGAACTGTAGCGGCACGATTCGTTTTATTTTAATTTATATTTTTATATATAAATATAATTCATTCGATGATTTCCAAATCGTTTTCACTTCAAAAATTTCGCCATAACCTCCTTTGTACGGAGAGGAGTATGGAAATTTATTGGGTCGTATTAGGCACCCAATAAATCTAGTATAAGCATACACAATTTTTAGTGTCCTATTCTATGCCCGAGGGAGTGTGTAAAATTACCCCAGAGATAAATCTCGTCACCTCATCCAGTGTTGGAAAATAAATAATCCATGTGTCGTATCTAATAACTAGAGAGACGTGATTATTGTCAACTTTACACCCGTGTGGGGTTTTTCTTTAATCTGGCAATTTTCCATTATATTAATTTTGTCCATATCAGTCCTTAGTTCAACCTATAATTCAATCATCGCTATACGAACATTTCGCTCGTATGGTAATCTCAACCTCATCATACAAGCTCCAAATTCTTATATGGAATATGATATGCTATGAAATCAATAGTTCGTCTTCGGTTCAACCTGAAATACAGTCATCTCCATATAAGCGTCTCGCTTATATGGTAATTCCAACCTCTTCACATAAGCTGCAAATGCTTATGTAGTATATGATAGAGTATGTTATCTTCACAAAGTATGCCATGCAGTGTAGTTTAAAATTAATTGTTACTAATTATGGTGTTGTTTATAATCTCACACGGAACAACCAGCACATTGCATCCAATGGCATTCACAGGAGTTGATATAATAAATAAAATTGCGCAGCCAACTCATCAAGGTTTAACTATTTGTCGGGCACGCAAATAAATTCTTTACACAACAGCAAATCAATTTACTTGTTTAGCATGTGTATATATATGCATATCTACGATAAAAATAATGTTTTAGCGAACAAATATTTATTTCCATGCATGACTATTTTTAACACTTCATAACATGTTAAAAATATTATTTCTAATGAATAAGCATTTATTTCAACCCGTGGTTATTTACACTTCATATACATGTTAAAAATATTATTTTCAATCAACAAATATTTATTTTAACTCATGGTTATTTTTAACACTTCATATACGTGTTAAAAATATTATATTCAATCAAAAAATATTTATTTTAACCTTTGTTTATTTTTATCAGTTCGTATACGTGTTAAAAATACTATTTTCAATCAACAAATATTTATTTCAACCTTTGTTTATTTTTAATAGTTCATATACATGTTAAAAATATTATTTTCAATCAACAAATATTTATTTCAACCTTTCATTATTTTTAACAATTCATATACATGTTAAAAATATTATTTTCAATCAACAAATATTTATTTCAAACATGAATATTTTTATATAGTCATAGATACAATAAAAATGTGATTTTTATTGTCCAATTAATTTATTTCAAACATGAATATTTTTATATAGTCATACACACAATAAAAATGTGATTTTTATTGTTCAAACAATTTATTTCCAAACAAGAATATTTTTATATAGTCATACATACAATAAAAATGTGATTTTTATTGTTCAAACAATTTATTTCCAAACATGAATATTTTTATATAGTCATACATACAATAAAAATGTGATTTTTATTGTTCAAACAATTTATTTCAAACATGAATATTTTTATATAGTCATACATATAATAAAAATGTGATTTTTATTGTTCAAACAATTTATTTCCACACAACAACTATTTTATATAGTCATTTCTGAAAATTTTGGCATTACAATGGCAGGGTAGGTAGCACCGACACCGTGTCCAGCATGGCTCCTCCGCTATCCTAGGCCTTACAGCATTACAATACTTTCATTTTCCATAATACAATTCATTTTCATAATATAATGAATTCACCACAAACATAATCAACTTTGTTGCAACCACAATCAATCATCCACAACCACAATCAATTTCTACAACTCAATTCTATCAAACAAATCGTCCATGGTCTGTGGGCGATGGTGTCAGGAGCTACTAAACTCCATCTGCAACCTATATATTTTTATTCATTTATTTTTGAATTTAGATTGCTCACATTGGGTTACACTCCTTCTAAAATTGTAGAGAGCTCCAAAAATTATCCTGTCTCTTCTAGAATATAGAAGACATCATCACGAGTCCAATGTCTCTTGTTTCACTGGATTTCGACAACATTGCAAAAAGATATGATTTTTTTATATAATCATACATTGCAACGCTTTTAGAAGTTGAAAATAGTTTAAAATAAATAAACCGTTACCTTCACAAATCAATTCGAAACTAGGTTTCGATTTTGCACTCAAACCATGAAATTTCACATCGATCGGAAGGTACTACGTCGAAGAGCTTCGAGAGAGCTTCATAGCGCCGGCGGTCTTGTCCAGTTCGATAGCCAGAGGTAGTCACGATGGCAAGTTGAAGTGCACGACTTCGAGGGCACGATTTTCGAGAACTACACCGCGATAGAGGGCGTGGTTGGTATTGATTTGAAGCTCGTAAGGAGATCTACAAAATTCCCAACTAGAGCATTCGATTTTATTGAGTGGATTTGAAGTTACAGAGGAGAGAAGAATTGAAGAATAGCCATCATCGATTTCAGAGAGGATCGGGGGTTTTGTAACAACCCAAAAAATCAGAACCAAATTAAAAATTTTATTTTGGCAATTTTAATGAATTTTGAATATTTAAAATGATTTATTTTAAATAATAATGACTAGAAATTTATTTTGAACAGAATTAGAACGTATAAATTTATTTAGATTGAAGTTAGAATATAAATATTTATTTTAATTATAAAAGGAATTGGAAATGGCGCGGTAGTTTGAAAATTCGATTTCAAATTTCAATTGAATGTACAGGATTCAAAATAAACCGGATTTCAGTAAAACTAGAAATATTTGAATCTATTTGAAAATAACTTTCCAACGAATGTGAAAAATACAGATTTCATAGCGGGAATAAAAAGTTATGTCCAGTTGAAAATTCAGAATAGTCGCTATGGAATATATATAATATATAACCCTTTAAAATAGCGATTTTGCAAATGACCTCCATTTTCGATGAGACCACTTTTGTTGGATCCGAAATGTCAAATTATTGCTAGATTCCAATTTTCATAATTTTTGGAATCAATATGTGAGCGTGGCAGATTTAAACGTGTTTGGTCAACTCAGTTTGAATTTAATCGACTGGAAAATGACCTTTTTCAAATGGTCTCCAAATTCGACAAAATTAGTTTTGTTAAGACCGTATCATACAAACATAGCCAGATTTATTTTTCTGGAATTTTTGAAGTTAGTATGTGGCCCCGGTAAATTAAAATGTACGTTAAAAATCAATTATGAACGTTAAATTAATTTATATTTTAATTTTAACAAAACTGATCGAAAGAGTTGAATTGGCTTGCGGGACATATCCCATTGTGTCCGGAATGGGGGTATTTTCCTAGGGGCGACAGTCGTTGGGTTTGCTTTGGGGTTCGTACTGATAAAGAAGTCATTTGTTAATTAAATAGTAAAAAAATTAAAAAAAATGAAATATATAAAGAGTCATTTGTCAAATCCCTAGCCCACGGTCAAACTTTCCAATGCGCCTCCAAACCATAGGACAGACGATTCAAAAGTTCCAATTTTCTCTTCAAATTATCTCATAATTCACGCAATGAATTCATGATCCTCCGACGCAAAATACCTTCATCTAGGCAAGATCTACCATCCCAACGGTGGAGATCGTCAATGATTTCGGAATTTCTACAAAATTGTGCCTCAAAGGGCATCCGTTTTGAGGCATATTCCGAAAATATGGTGTCTTTGAGCGGGGCATTGCTCTTGGAGGTGATGGGCGACGTGAAGCTTGATGTTGTGGTGGCCGACGATCCTCATCTGGTGGCGGCGTTGGCGAGCGACGGAGGTGGGAAGGGTTCGAGCACGGGTTCAAGCAGAAATAGATCAACATTGAGTTTTATTAGTTCTTTTTTTTACAATTAGTTTAATTTAATTTAATAAGTATAATGTAATTAATTTTTTTATAGAAAATAACATTGTTTTTAAAATCAGATTTCTTATATTGTATAAATAACATAGTTTAGAAAATCTGAAATTATAAAAGAAAGAAAATAAAACATTTTTTTTGAAAAAACATAGAATTGTTTTTAAATAAATTTGCGTTGATTTTATTTTTAGATTTTATTTAAATAACATTGGATAAAAGTGAAATATATATATATATATAATTAGCATTATAAAAATAAGATTTTTATTATATAAGTAGCATAAATTTAATAGGAGTTTATGCATATATATAAAATGTTTGAAATATGATTTTTATTATATGAAGAGCGATATAAAAATATGATTTTTATTATAAACATAGCATTATAAAAATATAAATTTTACATTATATACAATGTTTTAAAAATATATATAGAGTTGATAAAAATACGATATTTATAATATAGCGTTGAAATAAAAATATGATTTTTATCCATATAACTTTGAAATAAAAATGTGATTTTATCCCTTTAGTGTTGTAATAAAAATGTGATTTCTACATACAATATAGCTTTATAATGATTTTTAATATATATATATCGAATAGAGAGTGGGATTTTTTATTTATAAATAACGTTATTAAAAATATGATTTTTAATATGAATTTCATGAAACAGATTGCGTTGGAATCAGAATAACGAATCTGAGCGACAATAAAGCACGGCGGAGTGGAAACCAAAGGCGAGAACTTCTCATTAAAATTATTTCTGTATGGTTATTTATTTTATAACTGCATATATGAACTGCTCCCCATCGTCCACAGACCATGGATGACTTGTTTGATTGTATTGTGTTATGGAAATTGATTGTGATTGTATAGTGAAATGGAGAATAAAATATTCATGTGATGAATAAAATATTTGAATAATAAAAATATCATTTTTATTGTATATATGAACTGAATATAATATTCATGTGATGAATAAAATATTTGAATAATAAAAATATCATTTTTATTGTATATACGAACTGTTTAAAATGGTCATGTGTTGGAATAAACAATTATAATCAAATCGGACAATTTGTTTATGTACACCCATTTATCTGATACTGATTGGGACGATATATTTTACACATCGCCCAACTGCATAAATAAAATCTGCGTTTGTTGATTGAAACCCCACACGGGTATTGGGATGACATTTGACGTAAACTAATCCCAATTGTTTAGTTATATGTCAATCGATGGGTTGATAAACTGTTGTAAGCGTTAATTATTTAAATTTAATGCTTATGTTGTTGTATAACGCACTTTGGCTGATGGTTGATTGTTTATCATTGTTGATATATATGTATGTTGTATGAAATCCATATAAATAAAGTTATATGGTAATTGATTGAGTCTATTTCCAATTCAGAATTAAAGAATATTTTTAAATAATATTCAGTGTATAATCAAAATCAGGTATTTTGAAAATATTATCATTTTAATATTTTAAATGATAAGGAATATTCAAATTCGATTTGAAATTTGAAATGGAATTGAAATCGTTTTAAAATGAATTTAAAGTGAATTTATTAAGGAATATTCAAATTTGATTTGAAATGGAATTGGAATCGTTTTAAAATGAATTTAAAATGAATTTATTAAGGAGGTTTCAAATTTGATTTGAAATTTAAAATGGAATTGAAATCGTTTTAAAATGAATTTAAAACGAATTTATTAAGGAATATTCAAATTTGATTTGAAATTTCAAATGAAATTAAAATCGTTTTAAAATGAATTTAAAACGAATTTATTAAGGAATATTCAAATTTGATTTAAAATTTGAAATGGAATTGAAATCGTTTCAAAATGAATTTAAAACAAATTTATTAAGAAATATTCAAATTTGATTTGAAATTTGAAATGAAGTTGAAATCATCTTGAAAACAAATTTAAAACGATTTATCAAATACGTTCTAAATGGAAATCAATGAAATATATATAATATATATATTAAATGGCCTAAATAGAACGTGCTGCGCCGCGGCCGTTCGCGAATTTCGACCATTGACTTCAAATTGAGATTACGGGAGATCCGACCATCGGATTCTCCTAAAACCAGAACCATTGGGTTCGTATCAAAAAGATCTTTCTAACGAATATAAGAAATTTGAAATCTAATGGTTGGATTTGGAATTATGTCTAAATCAAATTTGGAAAAGGTCGTTGTAAGTGCAGTTCGATGACCGTTTATGGAAATCGACTGTACGGGCCTTGATAAAATTATTAAAAATATCAATAATTTGTGTAAAATTATAATAAATGATTTGGAAAGAATTAGGATGAAAAATTCCATATTTGAAAAGATAAAAATATATTTTTATCGAAATGAACTAGTTGTTAACTAGAATTAAAATCCAATTATTTTTAAATAAATAAATTGGATTGAGAATGAGTTTTAATATAACCAGAATTTCCAATATATGAATTGGAGTGTATTCGAATTGAAATTATCTTCAGAATATTTCGATGTTGGATTTCGTGATTATGCATATATAGTTATGGAAATTTGAAAGATATATTTATATCGTTATTTCCAATACGGTATTTGTTGGTTGTATAATTTGATATTGAATATAAGCCGATATATTTTCTATTCAAAGCCTTGTATTTAATATCGAATGGGATTTTGGGTTTGTCGTGAACGATGTCTTAAATAACACTGTTCTTAAACCCAGTTGAGAAAAGAATGAATCCTTTGATTAAGATTTAGTGAAATTTCCTAATTAATTAATATTTAATTGGAATTGAATAAAAGAGTTGGATTTTGGGTTTGTCGTGAATGGTGTCTTCATTAACACTGTTCTTAAACCCCGTGTGAAAAGAATAAATTTTTTTAATTAAGATTATTGGAGTTTCCAGTTATATTTAGTAACTGGAATAAAAATGGAATGTGAATTAGGTTTATTGTGAACTGTGTTTTTAATGACATTCGTTCTTTAATCCGATTTACAGTGAAATGTAATTTGGAATTTATAAATCTTTTAACTAAGATTTAATGGAAATTTTCCAAAGTAAAGTTTTCCAATTTAATACAATAAATTGGAATGGAATTCGATTGGATAATAATCGAAGTGAGCTTCTGTAGAGGAAGACTGTTAATATATATGGAATTTAAAAGGCTTTGTCATTATTCCATTTATATTATCGGTTGGATATGAAAATTTATATCAACTATATATATATATATTGATCTGTTTTGTGTGAAGATTCCATAATTAATGGAATGTGATTTGTGTTTATCATGAACTGTGTTTTAAATGTCATTAGTTCTTTAACCCAGTTAAAGATAAGAATAATTTCTTAATTTTGGATAATCATTAAGTAATGATTTTTGGAGATTAAAACTGAATTAGAGTTTTTATGATTCTTTAAATAGATTAAAAGGTGAATCTGGTAACTAAAATTATCAAATTCAAGAAATGAATCTTTAAATAGACTGAAAGGTGAATCTGATAACTAAAATTATCAAATTCAAGAAATGATCGAGGATGGAGTATCACCAGTTTTGCTCCAAGCGATAGTTAAATCTTTAATTAGATTTGAACGGTAAATGGTAAATAATTTTACCAATAACACCATGGTGTTAGATATGGAGTATTACCAGTTTGGCTCCCTGGGATGAACAGGTTGGGATTAGGAAATATAATAAATGATTACTTTGGTAAGGTTCGCTAATCCTGACTTGTTTGGATAAACCTTAATTTGCTTTGAATTGATATCCAATGGAAGATTAAAGAATAAATTTAAAGAATTTATCTTTGATAAAATTAATGGGAACCTTTACCAAAGAATAAGAATATTTGAATAAAGGAATATTCTGGATTGGAATGAGGCGTATGTTGTGTTATTATAGCACTTGTTTATTATATACGCGAGTTATTCGAAAAGGTCGGGTTTATACCCATTCTGAATAACTGATTCGACGATAAGTCGATGATGAAGATGGTGGTTGAAGACCGGAGGTCTTCACATCTTTTGGATGATTACTGATGTCTTGATTGGACTGTACAACCAAGACGAGGTAATAAGTGGTGATCGTCCAAACGTACTTGGAGATCGACCGAATATGTGAGGACCTCTCTCCGGTATTGGACATATGGGACGAGGAATAAGGTGCCTATGGTTTCGTTCGGACATTAATATATATCGATAGACATTAGTCGCACTACGTGAATTGCATGTGTGGCATGCTTAGATGCAAATGATCAAGGCTTCTGTTGAAACGCAGAGTCTTGTGGTTGATGATCAAAGCACGGCTTTAATATAGCATAGCTTGTGTATAGCGTTGATTCGCGAGCCTCACACCCCGGTGTAAACCAGAAACGGGAGAGGACCTTAGGGAGGACATGCGTTTCCTTTTAGCTAGGAGTGGTGTCAGGGTTTTGCAAGCCCAGACGTTTTACTTATGTGGATGATGGATAACGAGGCACCTCAATTATATTGATCACTACGGGGCCGATGGATTATTTGGTCGACGTACTGACCATTTCGCCCCATAGGGCGGGGAAACGTATTATTCTGGCATTTTAATCCACTTCGTGTGGACCGGCCCTGACGATCCAAGGGTCACTCGAGCTCTGATCCTGAGACATGGCAGGCTAGATTGTCTCGAAGCGGTAAGGACGTTCCCTTGCCTTGGTTCACAGATGGAAATCCAACTTCCAATACGTGACATTTCGGTTTTATTTGTAGAGCCTAGTATGGCGACATGATATATGGTACCCATGCCGTCTATGATTGATACATTTATGTCTGAAGTCGATTTAAACACTATGCACTTATAATAGTATCAAATGATTTGTTTTAAACATACCAAGAATGTTTGGCTATTATAAGGGAAAACCCTATCCTCCGGCTTGCGTTTCATTGTGTGACGGGACCTGGCTCTTATAATAGCTTCATTTTTTCCAAAAAGCATTGCGTCGTTTTGTTATAAACACTGGTATTCCTGGGAGGAAACCCGTTCCGTGTTATACGACATGGTCCCTTGATATATCTGATTTTAAAGTAAAGTTTTAAATAACTGTTTTAGTTCTCACACCAGTCACATGACATACCTGAAGTTTATTGTTTTAACCTAAACTCTGGGTGCCCCTATTTTCCACACGGGCAGCTAGTAGTTTGGTTTTGCAGATATTATATTCATAGGATCCTGGATTTACAGCTGGAACTATATCCGTGTATTCCTTTCAGTTGTGTTTTGTATTATCTTCCGCTGCATTGTAATTATTTAATCTCTAATATTTTTCAAATGTATTTTATTTAGTCATGCTCTGTAATATTCTTGTACTTAGATGAAATTGTTGTAATAAGCAATGAAATGTTCTTCTGTTTGCATTCTGATTTGTCTTGTTCTCAACTCAATCCGGGATTTCCTTTATGGGGTAGTTCGGGTCATCACAGTTTGGTATCAAAGCTTTGGTTTACAGAGCTCGAGAATAAGACACATTAGAATCAAACGAAAGAATTCATCAGAGATTGGATTACTAATATCTAATGAGAATGACTTGTTAGAGATAGGATCAGTAGTATCCTAGAATGAGTCTGAAGAGTGTTATTTTTAAAATAAAAATGAAAACCAATTTTGTTTTGAAAATTTAATCTAATTATACGTATTTGAGTATATTATTTTAGTTTATTTTGGACAATCGAGTATACAAGATTTTTCATATACGCGTCATGAACGTATATTCGAAGTTTTAATATACTAGATAGACATAGAATCACATTGTAGACGCCCGAGATGGTTCTGATGATCGCTATAGTATGTACATCATCAGAATTTATGTTCGAGTTTCGAAAGTGGGATGTCTATATATTTCCAATTGGCTGGTGTGAGAACCAAAACTAGATAGGGTCTATTGTTGTGACTTGGCATCAAAAATGGATATATATATATATATATATATATATATATATATATAAATTTTATGTGTTTGAAACGATACTCAACAAATTGATTGCTATTATTGGTTGATTAATTAAAATTTTGAACCATTAGGCCAAATTGAACCAAATATTGAACTGTATTGATTTTTTTTGGAAATTGCATACATGTACATACATGTGTATTGAACAGGTCATAGCAAGGATGCTAGAGAAGAGGAATAAAATTGTATACCGGACAAATAGGTACATGTTTACTAATTTATTGGGTTTTAGTGATTTTATGAGACGATAAGCTAGCCGCTTGGCCTTTTCTTTTTGGAAAATGAGGGCCCTGCGTGGCTAGTTGAGATTTTAAATGTCTCCCCGTACAAAGGAGGTTATGGCGAATTTTTTCAAAAATTTAGGATATTAGCTGTAACAACCCGGAAATGCGAGCCAGTTTAAAATTTTTATTTTGGCAATTTTGATGAATTTTGAATATTTAAAATGAATTATTTTAAATAATATCGACGAGAAATTTATTTTGAATAGAATTAGAACGTATATATTTATATACGTTGTCGTTAGAATATAAATTTTATTTATATATATAAAAGGAATTGAAAATGGCGCGGTAGTTCGATAATTCGATTTCAAACTTCAATTGAATGTACCGGGTGCAAAACAAACCGGATTTTAGCGAAACCAAAAATATTTGAATCTATTTGAGAATATATTTCCAACGAATCCGAAAAATTGAAATTTCATACCGGGGATAAAAAGTTATGTCCAGTTGAAAATTTAGAATAGTCGCTATGGAATTTCGACCCTTAAAAATGGCCATTTTGCAAACGACCTCGGATTTCGACGAAACCACTTTTGTTGGATCCGTGATGTCAAGTTATTGCTAGATTCCAATTTTCATAATTTTTCGAATCAATATGTGAGCGTGGAGAAAGAAAACGCGTTTGACCAGTTTTAGTTGATTTTAATCGACTGGAAAATGGCCATTTTTCAAACGGTCTCAGAATTCGATGAAACTAGTTTTGTTAGGACCGTATCGTCAATACGAAGTTAGAAAATATTTTTCTGGAATTTTTCGAGTTAGTCCGTGACCACGGTAAATTGAAATGCACGTTCAAATTCAATATATAGAGTTATATTTTGATTTTGACGAAAACTGATCGAAACAGTCGAATCAGACTACGATACATATCCCATTGTATTCGGAATAGGGGTAATTAGCTATGGACGATAGGCGGTGGGTCCCGTTTCGAGTCCGGAAATAAAAGTACCTTTTTGGAATTAAATAAAAAATCTCCTTCCCTCTCCTTAACCGTTCAGCCCCCCCCCCCCGATTTCATTTCAAAGAAAGAAAAAAATAAAAAATAAAAAAGAGAGAACGACGGGGGGGAGAACCCGCCGCCACCCCCCCCGATGAGCTCGCCGCCGCGCCTCAAGTGGCCGCGCCACGCCTCCAACTCCCGCTCCACTTCTTCTTCCTCCTCTTATATTGAGCCTCGCGAACCCCCCTTCTCCACAGCGCGCCGCGGTTTCTGAACCCCACCACCACCGCGAAGACCCCCAGCTTCCTGCGCCGACCCCCTGAAGCCCTCCGCCTCTGATCGACAGTGAACCCTCCTCCATTCGAAGCAAACCGGTCCTCTCCTCCTCCAAACGATAAAAACTGCAAGCCTCCCTTTTAATTTCATTTTAAATTCGATTTTTATTAGGAAGTAGAATATAAAAATATATTTTTTATATGATGTAGAAGACAAAAATATGATTTTTACATTATAGAAGTGTTAAAAATTTGATCTTTATATGTGTAGTGAATCAAAAATATGATTTTTACTTGTGTAGAGTATTAAAAATATGGCCTTTATATAGTAGAAGATATAAAAATACTATTTTTATATAAGTAGTGTATTAAAATAAAATTTCTATATAATAGAGAATATAAAAATATAATCTTTATATTTGAAGAGGCGAAATCTTTATATAGAGAATAGCGATGTAAAAATAGAATTTTTATCTATATAGCATCGATGTAAAAATAGAATTTTTATCTATATAGTAGCGATGTTAAAATAGAATTTTTATCTATATAGTAGCAATGTAAAAATAGAATTTTTATCTATATAGCAGCGATGAAAAAATAGAATTTTTATCTATATAGTAGCGATGTAAAAATAGAATTTTTATCCATATATAGCAACAATATAAAAATGTGATTTTTATATATGTAGTGGCTACGGACAACGAAAGTGACAAAAGGCGAGCGACGAAGATTTTCTACAAATGAAGAGTCGTGGCGTTTGGTTTAGCTAGTCGGTGAGAACTTCTCACTTTAAATCTTGTTTTTCTAGTTAAAATATATACTAGGATGCAGACGGTGCTTAGTAGCACCCGACACCCGTCATCCACAGACCATGGATGACTTGTATGTTTGATTGTTTGTTGTGATGAAAATTGATTGTGTGATGTGATGTGAGAAGAAAAAAATATTTGTATAGTTAAAAATATCTTATCGTTAAAAATATTATTTTTAACGTGTGTGTGAATAAAAATGTGTGTTTGTTGATGTGAAACCCCACACGGGTGTTGGGATGATATTTGGCATACACTAGTCCCAATAATTAGTTGTATGTCGATCGATTGATTGACAGGCTGTTATAAGCATTAGATATCTATATTTGATGCTTATACAGTGTAGTGCACTTTGGATGATGATTGATTATTTGTCAGTGCTATTATATACATGTGTTGTGTGGAATCCATATAATTAACATTATATGGTAATTGATTGGGCCTCATTCCAATCGGGAAAATAGAAAAATAATCATGTGTTGAAAATTATCAAGTGTTGGAAAAAATATTTTAACAATAAAATTTACATCTTTATCATATTTAAAGTTAGAAACCGACTGGAAAATAGATAAGATGAGTGGTTTCCAGGGTATTGATCTGATATTAGTTTCGGCCTTCGGCGTCAATACCTAGGGAATCATTCTCTTACTACTTTACAGTTGGAGTCTGATTTGAAAATCAAACGATAGATACCATAATTTTATAAAATATATTAAATAATAAAAATAGTCATGTGTTGACAGTGCTCATGTGTTGAGAATATTCATGTGTTAAAAGAAATATAGATTCATGTGTTGAATGGAATAAATATTCATTTATTGAATAGAATAACGAATTTATTGAAATATATAAAGCCGTGTTCATTAGAGATGCGCCATTTTGACGTGAACGATATTTATATCGATTATATTCGTTTATATAATGAATATAGAAAAGGAAGTGATTTCAAAATATAACGTTTTGAAAATATTATCAATTGTATATCGATGATGTGGAATATTCAATTTCAATTCGAAATTGAATATGAAGTTGAAATCGTTTCGAAAACGAATTTAAAACGATTTATAAAATATGTTTTAAAAGGAAATCGACGAAATATATATAATATATATATATATATATATTATATATATAATGGCCTTAATAGAACGCGCCGCGCTGCAGTAGTTCGTGAATTTCGACCATTGACTTCAAATTAACGTTGCGGGAGATCCGACCGTCGGATTCTCCTAAAATCGAAACCGTTGGGTTCGTATGGAAAAGAGCTTTCTACTGAACATTTGAAATTTGAAATCTAATGGTTGGATTTGGAATTATGTCCAAATCAAATTTGAAAAAGGTCGCTGTAAGTGCAGTTCGATGGCCATTGGTGGAAATCGACTGTACGGGCCTTGATAAAATTATTGAAAATATCAATAAATTGTGTAAAATCATAAGAAATAGTTTGTGAAGAACTGGGATGAAAGATTCCATATTTGAAAAGATAAAAATAAATTTTTTATCGAAATTAACTGGTTTTGAACTAGAATTAAAAATCAATTTATTTTTGAAATAAATAAATTGAATTTGAAAGTGGTTTTAAAAATAATCAAAATTCCCAATACGTGAATTGGACTGGAGTTGAATCGAAATTATCTTCGGAATATTTTGATGTTGGATTTCGTGACTATATAGATATTGTTATGGGAATTTGAAAGATATATTTTATATCGTTGTTTCCAATACGATATTTGTTGGTTTCAGAATTTGATATTGAATATAAGCCGGTATATTTTCTATTCAGAGCCTTGTATTTAATATCAAATGTGATTTGGGTTTGTCATGAATAGTGTCTTAATTAACACTAATCCATAAGCCCAGTTGGGAAAAAGATTAAATCTTTCTATTTAGATTTAATGAAGTGTACCAATTAACAATATTTAATTGGAATTGAATTTGAAAGTGATTTTGGGTTTATCGTGAATCGTGTTTTAGATGACATTGGTTCTTTAACCCAGTTAAAGACAGGATGTTGATTTTTGAAAAGATTAAAACTAAGTGGAGTTTTAATGAATCTTTAAATAGATTGAAATGTGAATTGATAATTTAAATTATCAAATCTGAAAGGTGATCGAGAATGGAGTATCACCACTTTTGCTCCAAAGCGATAGTTAAATCTTTAATTAGATTTGAATGTGAAATGGTAATTAATTTTACCGATAACACCGTGGTGTTAGATATGGAGTATTACCAGTTTTGCTCCATGGGATATATAGGTTGGGATTGGGAAATAAAATAAATAATTACCTCGGTGTGGTTCGCTAATCCCGACTAGTTTGAAATGATATTCAAAGGAAGATTAAAGAATAAATTTAGAAGAATTTATCTTTGATAAAATTAATGGGAACCTTTCCCTAAGAATGTGATTTTGTGAATAAAGGAATATTCTGAATTGGAATGAGGCGTGTGTTGTGTTTGTGTAACACATGTTTATTATATACGCGGGTGATTCAGAAAGGTCGGGTTTATACCCATTCTGAATAACCGATTCGACGATAAGTCGAAGATGAAGACGGTGGTTGAAGACCGGAAGTCTTCACATCGTTTGGGTGATTACTGATGATCTTGATTGGGCTGTACACCCAAGATGAGGGAAACAGTTGGTGATCGTCTAAACGTACTTGGAGATCGATGGATATGCGAGGAAAGTGCCTTCGGTTTCGTTCAGACCCAGAACGAACTTGTAAATGGATTGTGTGTCTGACATTGGATTTTATTCTGTGTTGATTGATCTCTATTAAATATACATCTGTTTGGCGGTGGAAAATTTATTCTCTTGCTTAACGCCCTTCTCTGAGACGTACGAGCTCAGAGGTTGTATATCGATGGACATCAGTCGCATGGAGTGAATTGCCAGTGTGGCACGCGTAAGTGGCAGTGGATCAAGGCTTCTGTTGAAAAGCAAAGTCTTGTGGTTGATGATCAAAGCACGGCCTGTGTGGCGTAGCTTTGTGTATAACGTGAATTCGCGAGCCTCACACCTCGGTATGAGTCAAAAACGGGATAGTGACTGCAGGGAGAGCACGACGTTTCTTTTTAGCTATGGGTGGTGTCAGTGCTTAAACTGGCTGACATTTATATACTTTTCACTTGTGTGGTTGTTGGATACGAGGCGCCTCGGATATAGGTCTGTTAGGATAGGGAAACGTGTGTTCAGGAATAACTAATCCTCAAAAGTAAGAGAGGACCGGCCCTGAAGATCCAAGGATCATAGTGGGGTCCTGAGACATTTGCTAGAGTGTCTCGAATCGGAGAGGAGCTTTCCCCTTGCCTCGACTCAGGATGGAATCCAATTTCCAATACGTGATATTGCGGTTTTATTTGTAGAACCTAGTATGGCGACATAGTAGATGGTAGCTATGCCGCCTATGATTGATATTTATGATTGAAATTGTTTTGACACTATACTTATAATAGTATCAAATGATGTGTTTTTGATGTATCAAGCATGCTTTGGCTATTATAAGGTAAAAACCCTATCCTCCGGCTTGCGTTGCATTGTGTGAAGGGACCTGGGTCTTATAATAGCTTCATTTTTCTTTATTTAGCATTGCGCTGTTTGTTTTAAGCACTGGTATTCTTGGGAGGAAACCCGTTTTGTGTTATACGGCGTGGTCCCTTGATTTACCTAACTTTAAAATAAAGATTAATAACTGTTTTAGTTCTCACACTAGTCCATGTCGCTGGCATAAGCTGGGTACGCATGATTGAGGGTTCTCGCTTCGCGTTAGGTGGCGGATGAGAGACTCTTACCTCTACATGTCCCTCGAATATGGGAGGGTTGGTTGTGAAGTCGAAAGGCTGGTCGTAAAACATGGTGCTGGGGTACCTCTGTAAGCCACGGTGGGAGGTTAGCCCGCTGCTTTAGGGGTGGAGGGATGGTTGAAAAGCCTACCGAAACTTCGGGCCACTACAGTTGGTATCAGAGCTTTGGTTTACAGAGCTCGAGAACAAGACACATTAGAACCATACGAAAGAATTCATTAGATATTGGATTAGAAGTATCCAATAAGAATAGCTCGTTAGAGATAGGATCAGTAATATCCTAGAACGAGTGTGAAGAGTATGTTTTTCAAATGAAAACAATTTTGTTTTGAAAATTTAAATCGTTTTACACGTATTTGAATAATTTATTTATATTGAATTTGGACAATCCAATATATAAAGGTTTTGCATATACGCGTCATGAACGTATATTCAAAGTTTTAATATACTGGATAGATATAGAATCACGCTCTAGTCGCCTGGAGATGATTATGATGATTGACTAGTCGTCATTAATATTCATGTTCGAGTGACGAAAGTGGGATAACTATATATTTCCATTAGACTGGTGTGAGAACCAAAACTAGATATATTTATTTGTTGTGATTTGGCATCAAAAACATGATTTCCTGTATATGTATCAAAATTATGGATTTGAAATGATAATTCACTAATTGATTGATGGTTGTGTTGTTTGTTTATTTGTTTGATGATTTTGAACCATTTAGCCTAATTGAACCGAATAGTGAATTGTACTGAAAATTAGTCGCATTTGCTTGCATATACATGTACTTACATTGAACAGGTCATAGCAAGGAGGCTAGAGAAGAAGAATAAAATTTGTTTGCCCGACAAATAGGTACATGTTTACCATAATTTACTGTTTTGTTTGGGTGATGATGATTTTATGAGCCGATTGGCTTTTTCTTTTTCTTTTTGATTGAAGAAGGCCATGGGAGGCTATATGAAATATCCCGAAGTCCCCGGTGTTGGGGAGGTTATGGAGAAATTTTTCGGAAATTTAGGGTGTTAGCCAAATTTTTGAAAATTTTGAAAAGTTCTTAGAAACTGAAAAGTTGAAGAACTTAAGCCGTAACAAAAATAATGAAAGTTGAGTTGATTTGTTAAACAACTTTCGGCTTCGTTCCTTTTCGGGGACGAAAAGTTTTAAGTGGGGGAGATTGTAACAACCCGGAAATGCGAGCCAGTTTAAAATTTTTATTTTGGCAATTTTGATGAATTTTGAATATTTAAAATGAATTATTTTAAATAATATCGATGAGAAATTTATTTTGAATAGAATTAGAACGTATATATTTATATACGTCGTCGTTAGAATATAAATTTTATTTATATATATAAAAGGAATTGAAAATGGCGCTGTAGTTCGATAATTCGATTTCAAACTTCAATTGAATGTACTGGGTGCAAAACAAACCGGATTTTAGCGAAACCAAAAATATTTGAATCTATTTGAGAATATATTTCCGACGAATCCGAGAAATTGAAATTTCATAGCGGGGATAAAAAGTTATGTCCAGTTGAAAATTTAGAATAGTCGCTATGGAATTTCGGTCCTTAAAAATGGCTATTTTGCAAATGAGCTCGGATTTCGACGAAACCACTTTTGTTGGATCCGTGATGTCAAGTTAATGCTAGATTCCAATTTTCATAATTTTTCGAATCAATATGTGAGCGTGGAGAAAGAAAATGCGTTTGACCAGTTTCAGTTGATTTTAATCGACTGGAAAACGGCCATTTTTCAAACGGTCTCAGAATTCGACGAAACTAGTTTTGTTAGGACCGTATCGTCAATACGAAGTTAGAAAATATTTTTCTGGAATTTTTCGAGTTAGTACGTGACCCCGGTAAATTGAAATGCACGTTCAAATTCAATATATAGAGTTATATTTTGATTTTGATGAAAACTGATCGAAACAGTCGAATCAGCCTACGATACATATCCCATTGTATTCGGAATGGGGGTAATTAGCTATGGACGATAGGCGGTGGGTCCCGTTTCGAGTCCGAAAATAAAAGTACCTTTTTGGAATTAAATAATTAAATACAAAATCTCCTTCCCTCTCCTTAACCGTTCAGCCCCCCACCCCCACCCCCCGATTTCATTTCAAAGAAAGAAAAAAATAAAAAATAAAAAAGAGAGAGAGAACGACGGGGGGGGGGGGGGGGGGAGAACCCGCCGCCGCCCCCCCGATGAGCTCGCCGCCGCGCCTCAGGTGGCCGCGCCACGCCTCCAACTCCCGCTCCACTTCTTCTTCCTCCTCTTCTATTGAGCCTCACGAACCCCCCCTTCTCCACAGCGCGCTGCGGTTTCTGAGCCCCACCACCACCGCGAAGACCCCCAGCTGCCTGCGCCGACCCCCTGAAGCCCTCCGCCTCTGATCGATAGTGAACCCTCCTCCATTCGAAGCAAACCGGTCCTCTCCTCCTCCAAACGATAAAAACTGTGAGCCTCTCTTTTAATTTCATTTTAAATTCGATTTTTATTAGGAAGTAGAATATAAAAATATTATTTTATATGATGTAGAAGACAAAAATATGATTTTTACAATATAGAAGTGTTAAAAATTTGATCTTTATATATGTAGTGAATCAAAAATATGATTTTTACTTGTGTAGAGTATTAAAAATATGACCTTTATATAGTAGAAGATATAAAAATACTATTTTTATATAAGTAGTGTATTGAAAATAAAATTTCTATATAATAGAGAATATAAAAATATAATCTTTATATTTGAAGAGGCGAAATCTTTATATAGAGAATAGCGATGTAAAAATAGAATTTTTATCTATATAGTAGCGATGTAAAAATAGAATTTTTATCTATATAGTAGCTATGTAAAAAAAGAATTTTTATCTACATAGCAGCGATGTAAAAATAGAATTTTTATCTATATGGTAGCGATGTAAAAATAGAATTTTTATCCATATATAGCAAAAATATAAAAATGTGATTTTTATATATGTAGTGGCTACGGACAACGAAAGTGACAAAAGGCGAGCGGCGAAGATTTTCTACAAATGAAGAGTCGTGGCGTTTGGTTTAGCTAGTCGGTGAGAACTTCTCACTTTAAATCTTGTTTTTCTAGTTAAAATATATACTAGGATGCAGACGGTGCTTAGTAGCACCCGACACCCGTCATCCACAGACCATGGATGGCTTGTATGTTTGATTGTTTGTTGTGATGAAAATTGATTGTGTGATGTGATGTGAGAATAAATAAAATATTTGTATAGTTAAAAATATCTTATCGTTAAAAATATTATTTTTAACGTGTGTGTGAATAAAAATGTGTGTTTGTTGATGTGAAACCCCACACGGGTGTTGGGATGATATTTGGCATACACCAATCCCAATAATTAGTTGTATGTCGATCGATTGATTGACAGGCTGTTATAAGCATTAGATATCTATATTTGATGCTTATTCAGTGTAGTGCACTTTGGATGATGATTGATTATTTGTCAATGCTATTATATACATGTGTTGTGCGGAATCCATATAATTAACATTATATGGTAATTGATTGGGCCTCATTCCAATCGGGAAAATAGAAAAATAATCATGTATTGAAAATTATCAAGTGTTGGAAAAAATATTTTAACAATAAAATTTACATCTTTATCATATTTAAAGTTAGAAACCAACTGGAAAATAGATAAGATAAGTGGTCTCCAGGGTATTGATCTGATATTGGTTTCGGCCTTCGACGTCAATACCTAGGGAATCATTCTCTTACTACTTTACAGTTGGAGTCTGATTTGAAAATCAAACGATAGATACCATAATTTTATAAAATATATTAAATAATAAAAATAGTCATGTGTTGATAGTGCTCATGTGTTGAGAATATTCATGTGTTGAAAGAAATATAGATTCATGTGTTGAATGGAATAAATATTCATTTATTGAATAGAATAACGAATTTATTGAGATATATAAAGCCGTGTTCATTAGAGATGCGCCATTTTGACGTGAGCGATATTTATATCGATTATATTCGTTTATATAATGAATATAGAAAAGGAAGTGATTTCAAAATATAACGCTTTGAAAATATTATCAATTGTATATCGATGGTGTGGAATATTCAATTCGAAATTGAATATGAAGTTGAAATCGTTTCGAAAACGAATTTAAAACGATTTATAAAATATGTTTTAAAAGGAAATCGACGAAATATATATAATATACATATATTATACATATAATGGCCTGAATAGAACGCGCCGCGCTGCGGCAGTTCGTGAATTTCGACCATTGACTTCGAATTAACGTTGCCGGAGATCCGACCGTCGGATTCTCCTAAAACCGAAACCGTTCGGTTCGTATCGAAAAGATCTTTCTACCGAACATTTGAAATTTGAAATCTAACGGTTGGATTTGGAATTATGTCCAAATCAAATTTGAAAAAGGTCGCTGTAAGTGCAGTTCGATGGCCATTGGTGGAAATCGACTGTACGGGCCTTGATAAAATTATTGAAAATATCAATAAATTGTGTAAAATCATAAGAAATAGTTTGTGAAGAACTGGGATGAAAGATTCCATATTTGAAAAGATAAAAATAAATTTTTATCGAAATGAACTTGTTTTGAACTAGAATTAAAATCAATTTATTTTTGAAATAAATAAATTGAATTTGAAAGTGGTTTTAAAAATAATCAAAATTCCCAATACGTGAATTGGACTGGAGTTGAATCGAAATTATCTTCGGAATATTTCGATGTTGTATTTTGTGACTATATAGATATTGTTATGGGAATTTGAAAGATATATTTTATATCGTTGTTTCCAATACGATATTTGTTGGTTTCAGAATTTGATATTGAATATAAGCCGGTATATTTTCTATTCAGAGCCTTGTATTTAATATCAAATGTGATTTGGGTTTGTCATGAATAGTGTCTTCATTAACACTGATCCATAAGCCCAGTTGGGAAAAAGATTAAATCTTTCTATTTAGATTTAATGAAGTGTACCAATTAACAATATTTAATTGGAATTGAATTTGAAAATGATTTTGGGTTTATCGTGAATCGTGTTTTAGATGATATTGGTTCTTTAACCCAGTTAAAGACAGGATGTTGATTTTTGAAAAGATTAAAACTAAGTGGAGTTTTAATGAATCTTTAAATAGATTGAAATGTGAATTGATAATTTAAATTATCAAATCTGAAAGGTGATCGAGAATGGAGTACCACCAGTTTTTCTCCAAAGCGATAGTTAAATCTTTAATTAGATTTGAACGTGAAATGGTAATTAATTTTACCGATAACACCATGGTGTTAGATATGAAGTATTACCAGTTTTGTTCCATGGGATATATAGGTTGGGATTGGGAAATAAAATAAATAATTACTTCGGTGTGGTTTGCTAATCCCGACTAGTTTGAAATGATATTCAAAGGAAGATTAAAGAATAAATTTAGAAGAATTTATCTTTGATAAAATTAATGGGAACCTTTCCCTAAGAATGTGATTTTGTGAATAAAGGAATATTCTGAATTGGAATGAAGCGTGTGTTGTGTTTGTGTAACACATGTTTATTATATACGCGGGTGATTCAGAAAGGCCGGGTTTATACCCATTCTGAATAACCGATTCGACGATAAGTCGAAGATGAAGACGGTGGTTGAAGACCGGAAGTCTTCACATCGTTTGGGTGATTACTGATGATCTTGATTGGGCTGCACACCCAAGATGAGGGAAACAGTTGGTGATCGTCCAGACGTACTTGGAGATCGATGGATATGCGAGGAAAGTGCCTCCGGTTTCGTTCAGACCCAGAACGAACTTGTAAATGGATTGTGTGTCTGACATTGGATTTTATTCTATGTTGATTGATTTCTATTAGATATACATCTGTTTGGCGGCGGAGAATTTATTCTCGTGCTTAACGCCCTTCTCTGAGACGTACGAGCTCAGAGGTTGTATATTGATGGACATCAGTCGCATGGAGTGAATTGCCAGTGTGGCACGCGTAAGTGGCAATGGATCAAGGCTTCTGTTGAAAAGCAAAGTCTTGTGGTTGATGATCAAAGCATGGCCTGTGTGGCGTAGCTTTGTGTATAACGTGAATTCGCGAGCCTCACACCTCGGTATGAGTCAAAAACGGGATAGTGACTGCAGGGAGAGCACGACGTTTCTTTCTAGCTATAGGTGGTGTCAGTGCTTAAACTGGCTGACATTTATATACTTTTCACCTGTGTGGTTGTTGGATATGAGGCGCCTCGGATATAGGTCTGTTAGGACCGGGAAACGTGTGTTCAGGAATAACTAATCCTCAAAAGTAAGAGAGGACCGGCCCTGAAGATCCAAGGATCATAGTGGGGTCCTGAGACATTTGCTAGAGTGTCTCGAATCGGAGAGGAGCTTGCCCCTTGCCTCGACTCATGATGGAATCCAATTTCCAATACGTGATATTGCGGTTTTATTTGTAGAACCTAGTATGGCGACATAGTAGATGGTAGCTATGCCGCCTATGATTGATATTTATGATTGAAATTGTTTTGACACTATACTTATAATAGTATCAAATGATGTGTTTTTGACGTATCAAGCATGCTTTGGCTATTATAAGGTAAAAACCCTATCCTCCGGCTTGCGTTGCATTATGTGAAGGGACCTGGGTCTTATAATAGCTTCATTTTTCTTTATTTAGCATTGCGCTGTTTGTTTTAAGCACCGGTATTCTTGGGAGGAAACCCGTTCCGTGTTATACGGCGTGGTCCCTTGATTTACCTAACTTTAAAATAAAGATTAATAACTGTTTTATTTCTCACACCAGTCACATGACTGACCTGGAGTTTATTGTTTTAACCTAAACTTTGGGTACCCCTATTTTCCACACGGGCACCTAGTAGTTTTGGTTTTGCAGATTTATATTCACAGGATCCTGATTTACAGCTGGAACGATACTCGGAAAGCTCTGTATTCGTGTATTACTTTCAGTTGTGTTTTGTATTATTTTCCGCTGCTATGTAATTTATTGTAATCTCTGATATTTGTCGAATGTATTTTATTCATTCTTACTCTGTATATTCTTGTATTCTGATGGAATAGTTGTAATAAACAATGAATTGTTCTTCTGTCTGCGTTCTATTTTGTCTTGTCCTCAAAGTAATTCGTTCTTTCTCTTCTCATCGGAGACGAGGAAGTTCGGGTCACTTCATTAGCTAAATTTTTGAAGAATTGGAAAATTCTTAGAAACTGAAAAGTTGAAGAATGAATGCCAAAATGAAATTGAGTTGGTTAGTAAAACAACTTTCAGCTTCGTTCCTTTTCGCGGACAAAAAGATTTTAAGTGGGGGAGATTGTAACAACCCGGAAAATCAGAACCAATTTAATTTTTTTTATTTTGGCAATTTTAATGAATTTTGGATATTTAAAATGATTTATTTTAAATAATAACGACTATAAATTTATTTTGAATAGAATTAGAACGTATAAATTTATTTAAATCAAAGTTAGAATATAAATATTTATTTTAATTATAAAAGGAATTGGAAATGGCGCGGTAGTTTGAAAATTCGATTTCAAATTTCAATTGAATGTATAGGATTCAAAAACAACCGGATTTTAGTAAAACCAGAAATATTTAAATCTGTTTGAAAATATCTTTCCAACGAATGCGAAAAATCCAGATTTCATAGCGGGAATAAAAAGTTATGTCCAGTTGAAAATTCAGAATAGTCGCTATGGGATATATATATATATATATATATAATATATAGCCCTTAAAAATAGCGATATTGCAGACGACCTCCGTTTTTGACGAGACCACTTTTGTTGGATTCGGAATGTCAAATTATTGCTAGATTCCAATTTTCATAATTATTAGAATCAATATGTGAGCGTGGCAGATTTAAATGTGTTTGGTCAATTCAGTTTGAATTAAATTGACTGGAAAATGACCATTTTTCAAACGGTCTCCAAATTCGACGAAATTAGTTTTGTTAGGACCGTATCGTCTAAACATAGCCAGATTTATGTTTATGTAATTTTTGGAGTTAGTATGTGGCCCCGGTAAATTAAAATGTTCGTTTAAATCAATTATGAACGCTAAATTAATTTATATTTTAATTTTAACAAAAACTAATCGAAATAGTCGAATTAGCTTGCGGGATATATCCCACTATGTCCGG
Source organism: Allium sativum (assembly GCA_030737875.1). Taxonomy (NCBI): domain Eukaryota; kingdom Viridiplantae; phylum Streptophyta; class Magnoliopsida; order Asparagales; family Amaryllidaceae; genus Allium; species Allium sativum. The sequence continues at coordinate 472,724,434 of CM060909.1, forward strand.
AATGGGGGTATTTGGCTAGGGGCGACAGTCGTCGGGTTTGATTTGGGGTTCGTACTGATAAAGAAGTCATTTGTGAATTAAATAGTAAAAAAAAAAATATATATATAAAGAGCCATTGGTCAAAACCCTAGCCCACGGTCAAACTTTCCAACGCGCCTCCAGACCATAGGATCGACGATTCAAATGTTCCAGTTTTCTCTTCAAATTATCTCATAATTCACGCAATGAATTCAAGATCCTCCAACGCGAAATACCTTCATCTAGGCGAGATCTACTACCCCAACGGTGGAGATCGTCAATGATTTCAGAATTTGTGCAAAATCGTGCCTCAAAGGGCGTCCGTTTCGAGGCATATTCCGGTGATATGGTGTCTTCGAGCGGGGCGCCGCTTCTGGAGGTGATGGGCGACGTGAAGCTCGATGTTGTGGTAGCCGATGATCCTTATCTGGTGGCGACGTTGGCGAGCGACGGAGGTAGGAAGGGTTCGAGCACGTGTTCAAGCAGAAATAAATCAACAGTGAGTTTTATTGGTTCTTTTTTTGTAATTAGTTTAATTTAATTTAATAAGTATAATGTAATTAAATTTTTATAGAAAATAACATTGTTTTTAAAATCAGATTTTTTTTATCATATAAATAGCATAATTTATAAAATCTGAAATTATAAAAGAAAGAAAAAAAACATTGTTTTTGTAAATAAAAATAGAATTGTTTTTAAATAAATTTGCGTTGATTTTATTTTCAGATTTTATTTAAATAACATTGGATAAAAGTGAAATGTATATATAATTATATATATATATAATTAGCATTATAAAAATAAGATTTTTATTATATAAATAGCATAAATTTAATAGGGGTTTTATATATATAAAATGTTTGAAATATGATTTTTATTATATGAAGAGTGATATAAAAATATTATTTTTATTATAAACACAGCATTATAAAAATATAATTTTTAAATTATATACATTGTTTTAAAAATATTTATAGAGTTGATAAAAATACGATTTTCATAATATAGCTTTAAAATAAAAATATGATTTTTATCCATATAACTTTGAAATAAAAATGTGATTTTATCCCTTTAGTGTTGTAATAAAAATGTGATTTCTACATATAATATAGCTTTATAAAAACTTGATTTTTAATATATATGTAGCGAATAGAGAATGGGATTTTTTATTTATAAATAACGTTATTAAAAATATGATTTTTAATATAAATTTCGTGAAATAGATTACGTTAGAATCAGAACAGCGAATCTGAGCGACAATAAAGCACGGCAGAGCGGAAACCAAAGGTGAGAACTTCTCACTAAAATTATTTCTGTATAGTTATTTATTTTATAACAACATATATGAACTGCTCCCCGTCGTTCACAGATCATGGATGACTTGATTTATTGTATTGTGTTGTGGAAATTGATTTTGATTGTATAGTGAAATGGAAAATAAAATATTCATGTGATGAATAAAATATTTGAACAATAAAAATATCATTTTTATTGTATATATGAACTGAATAAAATATTCATGTGATGAATAAAATATTTGAATAATAAAAATATCATTTTTATTGTACATAAGATCTATTTAAAATAGTCATGTGTCGAAATAAATATTTATAAACAAATCGGGCGAATTGTTTATGTACACCCATTTATCTGATATTAATTGTGACGATATATTTTACACATCGCCTGGCTGCACAAATAAAATCTGTGTTTGTTGATTGAAACCCCACACGGGTATTGGGATGATATTTAACGTACACTAATCCCAATTGTTTAGTTGTATGTCAATCGATGGGTTGACAGACTGTTGTAAGCGTTAATTATTTATATTTAATGCTTATGCAGTTGCTTAGCGCACTCTGGCTGATGGTTGATTGTTTACCATTATTGATATATACATGTGTTGTGTAACGACCTATTTTTTTACGGTATATTAAATAATTTATTTAATTATTTAAATGATGGTTTGGTAATTTAAAATGATCAGAATTAAATAGTATTGAATATTTAATTAATATAAATAATAGAACAATATATTTAAATTTCGAAATAGTCGGAAATAGTGGAATTCACAACATTGTGTGAATATGATCATATATAATATATAATTTAGTTTAGAGTTGAATTATATTAACTAATATATTATATAAACGACTGTTGAAAGTATAATTATATTATAATTAAAATCGAGCTCGAAATGACGCTGCATTTCGTAATTTGGTGATTCAAACTTCAGTTGAATATACATAATCCATTTTAGATTGGATTTCTGTGAAACAAGAAACGTTCGAGCTGGTGAAGTATGTTTTTCTAATGAAAAAAAAATCGAGATTTCTTCGTGTAGATTTTGATTTATGTCCAAATCAAATTTCAGAAAAGTCGATATGGAATTCATATATAATTTATAACGATATATAAAAGGAATTTCATTATAAATCGAATATCGATTCAATCGGGATTTGAAATATCGAGTTAGAAATTCATATAGAGTATTCTGGAGCTATATGGTATTCGATGGTGAATATATACGATAATATTTATTTATAAATATTTAATTTGATTATTTTTAAATATATTTATATATTTAAATGGGTTATTTAGAGCTTTAAAAATAGCCAGTTTTGCAAACGACCTCCGTTTTTTACAAAACTAATTTTGTTTGATCCGTAATATTAAATTATTGTTAGATTCCATGTTTCGTGATTTTTGGAGTCAATGTGTGGCCGTACGGATTTTTAATATGAAAAACAGTCAGTATTTTGATGGTTAAAAATAGGTTGAGTGAGCAAACAGAGTCGGAATTCGACGAAACCAGTTTCGTTGGGTCCATAATGTCGAACTGAAGGTGTATGTCCATTTTTGTGATTTTTGGGTATCGTATGGTATCATAGGGATTTTTAAGGACGAATACAGATAGCGTTGGAATAAAAATCAATATATAAACGGAATATAAAAATATATATTTCTCCTATAAATACTCCTTAAAAATCCTAAAAACCTAATTTCTTCATTCTGGAGTTAACCAAGAATTCCGCCGTAACTTTTCATTTCCAGCAAATTATTTTGGATCCTTTTAAAATCAAGGGAAATTCAAATCAATTCATGGAAATCTCGAAACAGCTATATTGGGATTGGAAAGAAGTTAGCATCATTTCTATATGCGGTTTGGTAGGCTCGATGTCACTTTACTGGAGCTCGAAAATCAGATGGAACTAGGGCTACCGGTTGTCGTCGACGTAGGGGTTACTGGACCAAGCTGGAGGCAGCATTGCTCATATGAAGGTGAGGCGCGCAAGTTGATGCCATTAGGTGGTGCTCCGATGATCGTTGTTGGAAAGCGATGTCGGGTTTTCTTGTTTGGAGCAGCAGGTCATGAAACAGGAAGGGGGTCGAGTTGATTATGTGGGTGATGATGGGATGGAGAGTGATTTGCCGAGTTGAACGGTGGTGTTGGAGGCAGTGTTAAGCGGCCAACATGAAGGGGGGAGGTCGTCAACTCTGTAGTCAACGGAATTAGACGGGAGGAGCCTTTTCTGGTTTTCCAATTTCGGGGAAGAAGAATCAATTTGGATCGGGTATTGGGCTGTTATGTTAAAGGGTTTAGGCCCATTTAAATTCAATTTCATATTTTAATTTAAATGTACATAACTTCAAATTGACATAACTTGGTCATACGTTATCGAAATCCAGCAAAACAAGATCCATTGGGATCGTATGTACGACTTCTACACAATGAAACTGACTGGGAGTGAATTGGAGCTCGTTTCAATTTATAGTGAAATAAATTGTCCAATCTGAATCAACGACAGTTATTCGTTATTTAACGATAACCGTCCAATGTGAGTAAAAACTCACCAACTCGATCAGTTATATTTTTATAACGTATTTTTAGAACTGGTAGATAATGGTTGATTCTGTGTGTTGACTGTTTGGTTGAACTGCTAAGTGATTGGTTGAAATTATAGATAACGATATATATATATATATCGTTAATCAAATATCGATTCTGTTTATCAGAATATTTCATAGTGAAATGAAGTTGATGTTAATTATATTGTTTAACATCTGTGATGCAGGGAAACAGGTTGGAGGGATGCAACTGGATTCCTCAATATTTATAATACTGTTCTTTTCATATATTGTAATATATGATGTGATATATAATCTGTTGTTGATTATGTGTGTTTGAATGACATCGATCATTGTTATATGGTATTTTAAATACCGTAAGAAATACTGGGATGTAGAAAAGGGGATTTTCAAAGTGTATTTTGAAAATAAATTATTTATATAAAATCAATGGATTTTATAAAAGAAAATAATTATAAAACCAAAGGAGATTATAAGAAAAGGAAATATTTGTAAAACATTTACAAATAGAATTGAAAAGGAAATATTTGTAAAACATTTACAAATAGAATTGAAAAGGAAATATTTATTTGTTAAATAAATAAAATTATAAAAGGAATATTTATTTGGAAAATAAATAGGATTATAAAAGGGAATTAACGATATATAAAAGAGTTGAAGGATATAGTTAATTAAAATGAGTTATCGATTAAAGTTAATCGAATAGAGTAAATCAATTAGAGTTATCCATTAAAGTTAATCGAATAGAGTAAATCAATTAGAGTTATCAATTAGAGTTATCGATTAAAGTTAATCGAATAGAGTAAATCAATTAGAATTATAGATTAGAGTTATTAAATAGAGTTAATTGAATAGAGTTGATCGAGTTAGAATTAATCGATTAGAGTTAATCGAGTTAGAGTTAATTGAAAGGAGTTAATCGAGTTCGAGTTAATCGATTAGAGTAAATCGAGTTAGAGTTAATCGAGTTAGAATTAATCGATTAGAGTTAATCGATTAGAGTTAATCGAGTTAGAGTTAATCGAGTTAAAATTAATCAATTAGAGTTAATCGAGTTAGAGTTAATTGAAAGGAGTTAGTCGGATTATAGTTAATTGAATTAGAGTTATTCGAATATAGTTTATTCGAAAGGAGTTATCGAATATTAGTTAATCGAATAAGAGTTAATCGAATATAGTTTATTCGAACAGAGTTAAAGTAGTTAATCAAATATAGTTTATTCGAAAAAAGTTATCGAATATTGGTTATTCGAAAAGAGTTATCGAATATTGGTTATTCAAAAAGAGTTATCGAATATTGGTTATTCGAAAGAGGGTTAATCGAATATTAGTTATTCGAAGAGAGTTAATCGAATATTAGTTATTCGAATAAGTGTTAGTCGAATATTAGTTATTCAAATAAAAGTTAGTCGAGTATTAGTTAATCGAATAAGAGTTAATCAAATATGGTTTATTTGAATAGATTTAAAGGAGTTAATCGAATATAGTCTATTCGAATAGAGTTAAAGGAGTTAACCGAATACAGTTTATTCGAATAGAGTTAAAGGAGTTAATTGAATATAATTTATTCGAATAGAGTTAAAGGAGTTATCGAATATAGTTTATTCGAATGGAGTTAATCGAATATAGTTTATTCGAAAGGAGTTAAGTGATAAGAGTTAATGAATTAAAGTTAATCGAGTTAAAGTTAATGGAGTTAGGGTTAATTGATTTGAGTTAATCGAGTTATATTTTGGAGTTAGATATTTCAGAAGTAGGGATTATAATGCTATAGTTATAATCAATGTTTTTCAACAAAGAAGTGGATTTGTAAATAGAATCCGAGAGTTACGTAAGGAAGTTTTTAAAGATTTAAAGGGTGAACTTTGTCTATTTCGAGGTTAGAAATCTTGTTTAGTTAAGAACTGAGAGGTAGTTATACCCCAATTTGATTGACTCTATTTTTAACTAAGGAATGGTTAAGGTTCGATAGTGAAGGTCGGCTAAGTAAATTTAGTTGATGAAGGTAATGGTTTGGGTTGGCATAGCGATGTTTTATTTATACATCTGTTTAAATCCAATGAATGGGTTTTGGAAACATTTTCCAAATATAATCAGAGATATTTTCTAATCATAGAAAATGAAATGTTTGATGATAAAGAATACTAGAATGATAGTGATACATGGAAAAGAGATGGAATTGTTTTCCAATGATTAATAACGTATATTTTCTAAATTTAGAAAATAAGGAATGTTGAATATATGGAAATGGGAAATGAAAAATGAATAAATTAATGAACTAAAGAGATAAATGTTCAATCATGATTGATCGATAAAATTTCCATCTGGAAATAACATCGTTGTTTGCACACGTGTTTTTCTTTGATAGTTAACACACCGACTATCGAAGTTTTTGAACATTTTTCCGTTGTCAATACGGAGAGACCAGGATCAGATTCATTATCTGAAAACCACTCTGTATGGGCGTTAGCGTTGCGATCAAATACGATGAAGATAATTGAAGACAGAGTTATACAAGGGCTGTCTTGTTTACAGAATAGTGTCTTCGGTTTGTCCAGTCCCAGGACGACCAGTATGGAAGAATGGCTGACAGAGTATATTTAATGGATCTCGTAAGTTGATCTCTTCAAATGTATTTACGTTTGGTGGTGGAGAAATTCATTTCTCTTAGCTGTATACCCATTGTATTTTTGGGGAAATCAATTTGTGATTTGGCGGGTATGACGATGTGACATTCAAAGTGAATAATTGTGTGATCTGTCAGAGATATGCGTGGCCTCTAGCCTCACAACCGGGAAATGAAAAAAATCAGGCAGGCAGCATGGCTAAGTGGTTGGCTGCCAATTAGGGTGTATTATCACTTGTCTAGAGATATTTATTTCATTCTTTAATCTATTCGATGCTGTCCCATTTGGGAAACGGTTGCTGATCCCAACCGTTGGTGATATACATTTGATAACCTCAAGCGAAATGAGAGGTCGGTCATGTGTGGCCGGTTTGCAAGATATTCTTGTTGAACCCAGTGTATTCCTCTCTAGAGGTACACTATCGGAAGGTGGTTCCATACCTTGTCATAGTTGGAAATCCATTACCCAATAAGTGCTCGCGGTTTTGATTGTATACTATGTATGTGGAACGTGAGAGGAAAGCGTTCTGCAAGATGATTATTATATTGTGGTTGATAGACATTATTATAATATCAAAAGAGTTTTGATATAAAAGATCATTGTTTCTTTCAAAATGATTTGAAAGTTAATCAGATTGATTTGGATTCTCATAAGGGAAAAACCCGCTCCGTTATACGACGTGGTCTTATGAGATATCGTTATTTTCTCAAACTGTTTTAAATTGTTTACTCATACCAGTCCCATGACTGACCCGGAGTTTGTTTTGTTTTGTTTTCCCTAAACCCTTGGGTGCTCAAATTTGTACGAGCAGTCAAGTAGTCGGGATTTACAGATGCACTAGAAGGAGCTTGGAGCAGGAGGCTTCAGGTTTATATAGCTATAGTTATTTCCGCTTTGTTGTAAGTGTTGTACTCTGATAATGTTACTGTATACATATACTGGTTTTATTTTAAAGTTATGTATCTATTATATATTGTTCGTTCCGCTGTGAGATTCGTGTTACTCTGATGTTGTAGGTTCTTCTTCTTCTTCTTCTATTCTAAGTTTCTATCTTATCTATTCTCACCCTCTAATTTCTTTCATGGACTATCCGGTATTTCCGATGCTTGAATAGTCGACATAGTGTTGTATGCCGATATCCAGGATTGCAAAATCCCCGGATCATTACAGTGGTATCAGAGCTTAAGGTTAAGTAATTACCTTGGCTCTGTGGTGTAACTCAGCATAAATGGGGTTAGTAATGCCCTAGATTGAGTTGAGTGTATATATACGAGAGAGCATATGTGTAGATTTCAATATAAAGTTGTTTTATATTGTGGAGATTTATTGGTTGAGTTGTTTATAAGTTATGGTCGATCAGTTTGATTCACTGTATCGATAAGGGTTTCTAAATACTCGAATACAATGAACCGACATGGTATGTTTTGAAAAGACAGTAAATGATATAATTTCACCGAAAATGTTTTTTTGATATAAACAGATGATTTATATTGATATTATTATTGAATGTGTTAGTTGTAATTATAATCGAATAAGATTATAATTGGAATGGTTATGTAAATAACCAATCAGAATTCATATGAATATAATATATGAAATATGATGAAGTAAATCTGAATTTAGATTCACAATTGGAATTAAAAGTTGGAGAAGTGTTTGTAAATGGAATTGGATTAAATATATGTGAATTCTAAAATCCTGGGAGATTTTAAATTTGTTACAAGCATTGAGAAGGATATTTTGAAATGGATTTCAAAATAAAGTGTTTAGAAATGGTTTTAAAAGTGATATAGTATTGAACTCACTTCGATCGCTGGAAAATAAATTCTGATGATGACAGCTGCATCATCAGTGTTCATTTTCGAGTTGCTAAGTGATGGATTACGACCAAAGATTTTGTTTTTGAATTGTTTGAGAAAAGCAAGTTGGTTTGAATTTCGAAAAGAAGTATTTGAATTTAGAAAAAACTAAGTGGTTTAAAACTCTCAGGAAGGATTGTTTGATTTGAAACCAAATTAAATTAGAATTTGTAAAAGCAAATTGGATTTGAAATAATGCTAGTTAAGTGGTAATTGGAATTGGATTGGTTTAGAATGGTATCGAAACAAATTGGATTTATGAGATAGGAATTTGGAATGATATCGGGTTGATGAGTTAAGAATTTGGGATTAAGGATAAAACTTGAGTTCCAAATGAATTTGGCTTGGATAAGCGAATGATTGTGTTGCAGACAAAAGTGATTTGAGTTTGACTGGGATAACATTTGTATATGTTGAATTAGTAGCAGATATGAAAGGTGGAACGATATGCCCGACAAAAAGGTATAAGTTTATATCTGGTATAAGCATGAGATTTATGAGCTGAATTGGCAAGCCGTTTGGCTGTTTGATTTTCTTTTGGGTTGGAGATGGCCCAGAGAGACGAGTTGTAGTTGTACCGATTGACCAGTACAAAGGAGATACTGGCGAAATTTTTCGAATATTTTAGGTGTTAGAAAATTTTCAGGATTTTTGAAATTTTTTGTTGATAGGAATTAATTAATATTTTAATTGAAATTAATTTAGTTCAGTTAAAACTGAAGTTAAGAAGTAAACAAATAATTTTTAACCAGTTAATAGGGTTTGTTTTCTATCTTAGCAATTTCGAGGACGAAATTATTTTAAGGGGGGAAGAATGTAACGATCCGTATTTTTACGGTATATTAAATATTTAATTAATTATTTAAATGATGGTTTGGTAATTTAAAATGATCAAAATTAAATAATATTGAATATTTAATTAATATAAATAACAGAACAATATATTTAAATTCCGAAATAGTCGGAAATAGTGGAATTCACAATATTGTTTTAATTGGATCATATATAATATATAATTCAGTTTAGAATGAATTATATTAACGAATATATTACATAAACGACAGTTGAATGTATAATTATTGTTACGGCCCGCCTCGCACCAGCCTGCATTTCCTCCAAAAGTGCGCTGTACACATGCCCGACTAGCACAAGACGGTCGTCAGAAGAAAGGAAAGAAGGGAATGAACTAATCAAAGAACCTGTAGAATGTCTCACAGCGCATGGAATAAAATACAATAATAACATACTTGACATAAAACAGGCGAGATAGTGCATAAGCTGATAACTAAAACCAACATCAATCTCAAAGCAGCGGAAATCCAAATACAGCTTATTACAATTTTCCAAATTTACTGTCTCTAAACAAAAGAAAGCTGAAATAGAAGATACGCCAACAATGCCCAAGCAGTGATCTTCAATAACACAGGGAGAATACTATATATATATATTACGTGGAAGCCTCCTGCTCGTCTCCGGATCGTCTACCCGTGCATCACCAGCTAACCTGTCTCTAGTCTGCTCGTGTGAGCACCCAGAGTAATAAGAAGAGACATAAAACTCTGGGTCAGACATAAAGCCTGGTATGAGCGATAAGCATCTAAACAGAATAATAACAGGTATACTAAGCCATACCTGAACCTGGACCTGCAACCAAAGAGTTAGTACCACATACCGTACAATACTCCAAGGTGCCATAATAAATAGTGTAAGAATACAGGGGTGGGGTGTGCATGTCACAATGATAGCAAGCAAATCATCCATGGCAACCATCCTCACATCTCTCACTCAGTGCGTAAAGCGTACGACATCTACCACTTTGGAACACTAGACAAACTGAGGCAACGACGAATCCCGACTTGTAGAAACCCTGCTGTGACCAAGCCAAACACTTGGAGTCATGACCAAACATTTCAATGACCCACTTCATTGGTCATAGCCCTTGGTTCTACCAATGCCATAATGGCCCTGAATCCGCCTTCGTACCTCCTACCATAGTGGTCCAAAGCTATAGGTGTCGATAACTCCTTAGCACGCGTCCCGCAGCAAAGCCCAACCATGAAGCGAACTCGTTGATTCCCATCTGAATCTTGAGCTCTAACTTCTCATTTGGACTTCCTTTGCATCTCGGGTTTGGTCGAATTGGAGTGGGTCTTCAGAAAAGTTGTCGTGCAGCAGCAGCTCTAGAATTCGGTTCGGTTCGGTCACCCATGCTCGGTTCGGTTCGGTCACCCATGCTCGGTTCGGTTCGGTCACCCATGCTCGGTTCGGTTCGGAGTGCCACTTTCCTCTGGGTTCGGGTCCTTCTCCTTGTCTTCTTTCATTCGATTCGGGTCGGGTACTTCGCTCCGGGTCGGGTCGGGGTCCTCCTCCAGGTCGGGTCGGGTATCCTTCCTTCCAGCGCTCCGATCCCTAGCTTATTTCTTCACGTATTCCGATCCGATCCCTCCTGGCCATCTGATCCGCGTGGCTTTCCCTCTTGCTAGTTCTCCCGAGTGTTTGCTTCCGATCCGAGCCCTGCATCTCAATCGATCCGATCTGGCCTCCAATCACTCTTCCGATCCGATCCGCTCCGCTCCCTAGCTTACTCCGATCCGATCCCCTTGTCCACCCCAACTCTAAGTGAACAGCCTTCCTTTTTGCCAAGCCTTCTCCAGCGACAAGTTCCAATCCAGTTCGAATCCCCTTGGTCAGTTCACAAATCCGATCCGACCCCCTTTCTCCGGTCCGAACCGGTTCGGAACCTGCACACTTCTGCAATTTTCCAGCAAGCTTTCTACGCCATTCGACGACGTTTTCGGGCAATTTAACTATTCTAATCAATCATGAAACATACCATAGAGTCATAGCAACATGTAATAGCAACCACAAACAGCAAACAATAATTCAAATGAATCAAAATGGATCAAAAGTAGCTAAAACTTCATATTTTCCCTTAAGCACTCTTAATCATACTTAAGCATACAATTAGCAAAACACATCGAAATTATCTCAAATTTCTAACAGAGCCTTAAAACATTATTTTAGAATTTTAAGAATTTTTCCAGAATTTATTTACGTATAAATTCGCTAATCTTCACTAATTACCCTTAATCAACCGTAATTAGTGTCAAAATGATGCTATCACTCACCTTGGCCACAAATGAAATTCTCAGAACTGAAACTCCTCTGATTTGGGGCGAATACTGATGTCTAACAGCAGTTCCAACCTTGCTTTGGTGCTTTTTCTCCTTAATTTGGTGTTGCTAAGCCTAATCTTCAATTAGAGAGTGATTTGGGGTGTTTTTAGATGTAGGAAGCCATTACTAAGGTCTCAAGGAGGTTTGTGGCGGCTCAAAACTGAAATGAAAGTGATAACCTAACCCTAATCAGACCTCCTATACCTCTAAACCCGAAATTCCCCTTGGGCCTAGCTGCTAATTACCCGGTTAAGCCCAATTAAGCTGTCTTTCACTATCTGAAACTTGTTTCAGCCATATCTCCCAAACGGTGAGTCCGTTTGGCTAATGTGACCACTCTACGGAAAGAGAAACCATCATTCGAAGCCAATGGAAGTGGTTTCAGGTCAAAATTCCTATCCAGTCAAAAGTTATGACCAAAACAGTGCCAACTAGGGGTAAAATGGTCATTTAAAAATCGGGAAAAATCATGAACATGGGAAATGACCCCAATAGTCGCCTCCCAAAGTTACACGACCATACGACTTCATATGTGAAAGAAATAAATATTCTACGATCCTATGACGCGTAGAATGCGGGTCGTTACACTCTCCCCCCCTTAAGAAATTTCGTCCCCGAAATTCCTTAACCCAAAACATACAAAGGGTCCCGCATGCCTAACAACCACATATAACAACAATCAAACATGCAAAACAAGCAAACAAGCCTATCCTAGCATGCGGAAAAACTAAATCGAATTCAAAATCTTACCAGACAAAGAGTTCTGGATACTTCTTCCTTACGTCCTCCTCTGTTTCCCAAGTACAATCACTCTCGTCCTCGCTCCACTGTACCTTGACTAGCTTCACCGCCTTCCTTCGAAGTTGCTTCATGTCGTACTCGACAATACAGGCCGGCTTGCGGTTCCCAACCGCCTCGGGTTCTACTTCGAAGTCCTCTAACTGATCAGGTGAAATAGTCATATCTGAGTCGTGAACGAACTTCCTTAGTTGGGAAACATGAAATACGTTATGAACTCCCGCCATCTTCTCTGGTAAGTCAATTCTATATGCCAAATTTCCGACTAGTTCAAGAACAGGGAATGGGCCAACAAACCTTGGTGCCAACTTGCCTCTCCTGCCAAATCGTATTACGCTCTTCAACGGAGAAATCTTGACAAACACCAAGTCACCAACGGAGAATTTTAAGTCTCTTCGCCTCTTATCAGCATAACTCTTCTGCCTATCTTGGGCAGCCTTCATTCGTTGTTGAATGATCTTGATCTTACCTGAAGTTTCCCTCACCACATCTGGTCCAAGCATAAACTTCTCGCCAGTCTCTATCCAACATGATGGTGAGTTGCATGGTCTTCCGTACAAAGCTTCAAACGGAGCCATACCGATACTGGATTGGTAGCTATTATTATATGCAAACTCTACTAGATGCAAATGGTCATCCCATGATCCACCAAAATCCAATATACATGCTCTCAAGAGATCTTCCAAAATACGGTTCACCCTCTCCGTCTGACCGTCGGTCTGAGGATGATATGCGGTACTGAGATGTAATTCTGACCCTAGAGCCTCTTGTAAGCTCTTCCAAAACCCACTAGTGAACAACGGGTCTCGGTCGCTCACAATGCCTTTAGGTACTCCATGAAATCTCACTACCCACTTCATATACAACTCTGCTAACTTAGCTGCCGTTTTTGTCGATTTGACTGGTATAAACCTTGCACTTTTAGTTAGTCGATCTACAATTACCCAAATGCTGTCATATCCCGATCTAGTCCTTGGTAATCCATCGATGAAATCCATCGAGACTTGCTCCCATTTCCATTCGGGAATTTCTAAGGGCTGTAACAAACCACTAGGCTTCTTTTGCTCGGCTTTAACTAGCTGGCAATTCATGCATTTGGATATAAACTTCCCAACGTCTCTTTTCATTCCCTCCCAGTAGTAAGTCTGCTTCATATCTCGATACATCTTGTTACCACCGGGGTGTATAGTCAGTTTTGAGTGATGACATTCTCTAAGCACTTCATCCCTCAATCCATTGACATTGGGTACAACAAGCTTTCCATCCTTTCTGAGCCATCTATCTCGATCAAGCCCATACTCGTTCATCTCCTCATCGATACCCATCTCTAACTTGGAGATGATTTCCAATAGGTTAGGATCGTCCCTCTGACTAGAGCCGATCCGCTCAATCAAAGTGGGTCTGATCGTCAAACTTGCTAACATTTCTGGATCCAATTCGCACTTTGGTCTGAAATCAAACCCCGCGATAAACTCCAGTTGCTTCCATTCAAGGAACATAGCCCCTAAGCTGGCATGTCTTCTACTCAATGCATCAGCCACCGCATTGCCCTTTCCTGGTGTGTATGCGATGTCAAAATCATAGGAAGCTAAGAACTCTAACCATCTCTGCTGGCGGAGATTTAAATCCTTCTGGGAGAATAGATACTTTAACGACTTATGATCTGTAAATAGCTCAAACCTTTCTCCCAAGAGATAGTGTCTCCACATCTTTAACGCGAACACGATCGCTGCCAATTCTAAATCATGGGTAGGGTATCTTCTCTCGTGCGGTTTCAATTGCCGACTTGCATAAGCTACAACCCTACCGCCTTGCATCAATACAGCACCCAGTCCGGTACCACAGGCATCCGTGTATACCGTCATCTCTTCATCCCCCTTAGGAATGACTAACACTGGTGCGCTTGTCAACTTGTCCTTTAGACTTCTGAATGCATTCTCGCACCTTTCATCCCAGACAAAAGCTTGATTTTTCTTGGTCAACTGGGTCAATGATGCTGCTATCTTGGAGAAACCTTGGATAAACTTACGATAATATCCCGCTAATCCCAAGAAACTTCTTACATCTGTTGCATTCTTGGGCGTAGGCCAATCCTGTACCGTAGCCACCTTCGCTGGGTCCACGGCAATACCATTCTCTGATACAACATGGCCCAAGAACCTCACTTCCCTCTTCCAGAAGTGACACTTAGAAAACTTTGTTTTCAATTGGTGTTTTCTCAACACCTCCATCGCTACCCTTAAATGTTCCTTGTGTTCTTCCTCTGTCCTCGAATAGACCAAAATATCATCAACGAACACAAGGACAGACTTATTCAGCTGATCTCTGAATACCCTATTCATAAGGTCCACAAAATATGCCGGGGCATTAGTCAGTCCAAATGGCATAACCAACCATTCATAAAACCCAGACGGCGTTCGAAATGCCGTTTTAGCTATACTCTCAGCTTCCACTCTAAGCTGATGAAAACCTGTCGCGAGATCCAACTGAGAAAATACTCTCGCGCCACTCAACTGATCAAACAAATCATCTATCCGCGGTAGAGGATACTTGTTCTTCCTCGTCACTTTATTCAACTCGCGGTAGTCTACACACAAACGAAGGGAACCATCCGCCTTGGTAGCAAACACAACTGGTGCTCCCCATTCAGAAACACTCCTTCTGATAAATCCCTTCTTCAAAAGATCGCTGACTTGCACCTCGAGCTCTCGCTGCTCCCTTGGTGCCATACGACGAAGTGGCATCACTATAGGTCTGGCATCTTTTACCAAATCAATACGAAACTCAATCTCTCGGTGTGGTGGAAGTCCGGTCACTTCTTCGAAAACATCCGGATACTGGCCAACCACGGGCAAACCTGACAACTCACTATGCGGAATGTCGAGGGAGTTTAGAAAACTAGCCAATACCCCCTTACTGGGTAGACCACCAAACACTATCCTCCGCCCATCATCCGCTCTAGCTGTCACTAACAAGCCCTCACAGTCTACCACCACCCCGTATCTTTGGAGCCAATCTACTCCCAAAATAATGCCAAACCCAGTAAAGCCCAAAACAAAGCAATCACAAACAAACATGCATCCATGACTCGATAGAACCACATTACGACAAATCATGCTAAGACTAGTCGAACCACCAATCGGGTTCGTCACTACTAAAGGTCTATCGACAATCTCGGGCTCCAATCCCAATCTATCTACCAGGTCACTAGATATGAAAGAACTGGAAGCTCCGGTATCAAACAAAACTCTAACAGGAACATCATAAACAGAAAGCATACCTTGAATGACGACATTCTTTCCCTTCTCCGCCGCAGTTGGGGCATTCGACGAAGAAGGAATAGCATTAAGAGCATATGCTTTCACCATTTGCTTTTCTTTAGGGGGCTGTGGACACTTGTCCTTGTGATGTCCCAATTGGCCACAATTGAAGCACTTCCTATCCGCTGGCTTGGCCCGACAATTACTAGCATAATGGCCCTTCTTACCACAGCTGAAGCACTCCACATCTTGCTTATTCTTTTTCTTCTGGCCATCCTTAGCCTGATTCTGCTTTCTCTTATTCTGAGAACCACCTTTGCCTCCACCACTAGCTTGTGGCTTTGGCTCATCTGTGGATGCAACTTCAGTCTTCGGCTTAGGGTAGAGACTTTCTGACCTTAACGCTTTCCCCACAATCGATTCAAACGTCTCATCGATGTGGTTAATAAGTTTTTCCCCTAAGTATTGATCCAAACCAGTTATGAATTTCTCATTCTTTTTCTCGGCAGTATCTATAAGAGATAACCCATATTTTGACAAAGTGTCAAATTCAGCAATATACTCCGAGACAGCCCTGCCATTCTGCTTGAGCTCCAAGAATTTCTTAAACAACATTGACTTCTGAGCAGCTGGAATGAACTTCTCGCTAAAGCGAGCCTTGAACTGCTCCCAAGTGATCTGATCTTCGGGAGTAGCTGCCTTTATAGCATTCCACCAATTCATTGCCCGCCCTTGCAGCTGACGGGACGCTAGCTTTCTCCTCATTGCATCCTCGATACCCAAATCCTCGAAGATACGTTCGCAACTATCCACCCAATCTTGAACATCTGTAGCCGACTCCGTTCCGTGGAACGGCTTCCCACCAAGGCTAGTATAATCCTTATTCAGCTTGGCGAAGTCGACTCTTGGCGCCTGCACTATTGGACCACCACCATTTCCACCATTGGGAGCTGCCCTCTGCACATCCCTAAGCATCTCTCTCATGAGGTCAGTAAACATCGTCCTCATGTCAGCAGCAATCCCATTATTGGCTCCCCTACCAGCACCTCTAGTATCTCGGCTCATCGTCAATCTGAAAAAGGAAACGATTAACGACTCCATAGTGGTGCTAGTGCAGTACGACTTCATCCTTATACTACTAATAGTATATATATAGCTTTTAAAAACCAAAGTAATCACAAATACGCTCTCTCGTATACGTATATTATCCCTCCCTGATAACTTCCCTAGGTTAACTACGCAACCTAGAGCTCTGATACCAAGTGTGACGGCCCGCCTCGCACCAGCCTGCATTTCCTCCAAAAGTGCGCTGTACACATGCCCGACTAGCACAAGACGGTCGTCAGAAGAAAGGAAAGAAGGGAATGAACTAATCAAAGAACCTGTAGAATGTCTCACAGCGCATGGAATAAAATACAATAATAACATACTTGACATAAAACAGGCGAGATAGTGCATAAGCTGATAACTAAAACCAACATCAATCTCAAAGCAGCGGAAATCCAAATACAGCTTATTACAATTTTCCAAATTTACTGTCTCTAAACAAAAGAAAGCTGAAATAGAAGATACGCCAACAATGCCCAAGCAGTGATCTTCAATAACACAGGGAGAATACTATATATATATATTACGTGGAAGCCTCCTGCTCGTCTCCGGATCGTCTACCCGTGCATCACCAGCTAACCTGTCTCTAGTCTGCTCGTGTGAGCACCCAGAGTAATAAGAAGAGACATAAAACTCTGGGTCAGACATAAAGCCTGGTATGAGCGATAAGCATCTAAACAGAATAATAACAGGTATACTAAGCCATACCTGAACCTGGACCTGCAACCAAAGAGTTAGTACCACATACCGTACAATACTCCAAGGTGCCATAATAAATAGTGTAAGAATACGGGGGTGGGGTGTGCATGTCACAATGATAGCAAGCAAATCATCCATGGCAACCATCCTCACATCTCTCACTCAGTGCGTAAAGCGTACGACATCTACCACTTTGGAACACTAGACAAACTGAGGCAACGACGAATCCCGACTTGTAGAAACCCTGCTGTGACCAAGCCAAACACTTGGAGTCATGACCAAACATTTCAATGACCCACTTCATTGGTCATAGCCCTTGGTTCTACCAATGCCATAATGGCCCTGAATCCGCCTTCGTACCTCCTACCATAGTGGTCCAAAGCTATAGGTGTCGATAACTCCTTAGCACGCGTCCCGCAGCAAAGCCCAACCATGAAGCGAACTCGTTGATTCCCATCTGAATCTTGAGCTCTAACTTCTCATTTGGACTTCCTTTGCATCTCGGGTTTGGTCGAATTGGAGTGGGTCTTCAGAAAAGTTGTCGTGCAGCAGCAGCTCTAGAATTCGGTTCGGTTCGGTCACCCATGCTCGGTTCGGTTCGGTCACCCATGCTCGGTTCGGTTCGGTCACCCATGCTCGGTTCGGTTCGGAGTGCCACTTTCCTCTGGGTTCGGGTCCTTCTCCTTGTCTTCTTTCATTCGATTCGGGTCGGGTACTTCGCTCCGGGTCGGGTCGGGGTCCTCCTCCAGGTCGGGTCGGGTATCCTTCCTTCCAGCGCTCCGATCCCTAGCTTATTTCTTCACGTATTCCGATCCGATCCCTCCTGGCCATCTGATCCGCGTGGCTTTCCCTCTTGCTAGTTCTCCCGAGTGTTTGCTTCCGATCCGAGCCCTGCATCTCAATCGATCCGATCTGGCCTCCAATCACTCTTCCGATCCGATCCGCTCCGCTCCCTAGCTTACTCCGATCCGATCCCCTTGTCCACCCCAACTCTAAGTGAACAGCCTTCCTTTTTGCCAAGCCTTCTCCAGCGACAAGTTCCAATCCAGTTCGAATCCCCTTGGTCAGTTCACAAATCCGATCCGACCCCCTTTCTCCGGTCCGAACCGGTTCGGAACCTGCACACTTCTGCAATTTTCCAGCAAGCTTTCTACGCCATTCGACGACGTTTTCGGGCAATTTAACTATTCTAATCAATCATGAAACATACCATAGAGTCATAGCAACATGTAATAGCAACCACAAACAGCAAACAATAATTCAAATGAATCAAAATGGATCAAAAGTAGCTAAAACTTCATATTTTCCCTTAAGCACTCTTAATCATACTTAAGCATACAATTAGCAAAACACATCGAAATTATCTCAAATTTCTAACAGAGCCTTAAAACATTATTTTAGAATTTTAAGAATTTTTCCAGAATTTATTTACGTATAAATTCGCTAATCTTCACTAATTACCCTTAATCAACCGTAATTAGTGTCAAAATGATGCTATCACTCACCTTGGCCACAAATGAAATTCTCAGAACTGAAACTCCTCTGATTTGGGGCGAATACTGATGTCTACCAGCAGTTCCAACCTTGCTTTGGTGCTTTTTCTCCTTAATTTGGTGTTGCTAAGCCTAATCTTCAATTAGAGAGTGATTTGGGGTGTTTTTAGATGTAGGAAGCCATTACTAAGGTCTCAAGGAGGTTTGTGGCGGCTCAAAACTGAAATGAAAGTGATAACCTAACCCTAATCAGACCTCCTATACCTCTAAACCCGAAATTCCCCTTGGGCCTAGCTGCTAATTACCCGGTTAAGCCCAATTAAGCTGTCTTTCACTATCTGAAACTTGTTTCAGCCATATCTCCCAAACGGTGAGTCCGTTTGGCTAATGTGACCACTCTACGGAAAGAGAAACCATCATTCGAAGCCAATGGAAGTGGTTTCAGGTCAAAATTCCTATCCAGTCAAAAGTTATGACCAAAACAGTGCCAACTAGGGGTAAAATGGTCATTTAAAAATCGGGAAAAATCATGAACATGGGAAATGACCCCAATAGTCGCCTCCCAAAGTTACACGACCATACGACTTCATATGTGAAAGAAATAAATATTCTACGATCCTATGACGCGTAGAATGCGGGTCGTTACACTTATATTATAATTAAAATTGAGCTCGAAATGGTGCTGCAGTTCGTAATTTGGCGATTCGAACTTCAATTGAATATACAGAATCCGTTTTAAATCGGATTTCTGCAAAACAAGAAACGTTCGGAGCTGGTGAAGTATGTTTTTCTAATGGAAGAGAAAAATCGAGATTTCGTCATGTAGATTTTGATTTATGTCCAAATCAAATTTTAGAAAAGTCGCTATGGAATTCATATATAATTTATAACGATATATAAAAGGAATTTCATTATAAATCGAATATCGATTTAATCGGGATTTGAAATATCGAGTTAGAAATTCATATAGAATATTATGGAGCTGTATGGTGTTCGATGGTGAATATATACAATAATATTTATTTATAAATATTGAATTTAATTATTTTTATATAAATTTATATATTTAAATGGGTTATTTAGAGCTTTAAAAATAGCCAGTTTAGCAAACGACCTCCGTTTTCGACGAAACTAATTTTGTTGGATCCATAATATTAAATTATTGTTAGATTTCAAGTTTCATGATTTTTGGAGTCAGTGTGTGGCCGTACGGATTTTTAATGTGAAAAACAGTCAGTACTTTGATGGTTAAAAATACGCTGTGTGAGCAAACAGAGTCGGAATTCGACGAAACCAGTTTCGTTGGATCCGTAAGGTCGAACTGAAGGTGTATGTCCATTTTCGTGATTTTTGGGTGTCGTATGGGATCATAGGGATTTTTAAGGACGAATACAGATGGCGTTGGAATAAAAATCAATATAAAAATGGAATATAAAAATATATATTTCTTTTATAAATACTCCTTAAATATCCTAAAAACCTAATTTCTTCATTCCATAGTCAACCAAGAATTCTGCCGTAACTTTTCATTCCCAGCAAATTATTTTCGATCCTTTTAAAATCAAAGGAAATTCAAATCAATTCCTGTAAATCTCGAAACAGCTATATTTGGGATTGGAAAGAAGTTAGCATCATTTCTATATGCGGTTTGGCAGGCTCGATGTCACTTTACTAGAGCTCGAAAATTAGATGGAACTAGGGCTACTGGTTGTCATCGAAGTGTGGTTACTGGACCAAGCTCGAGGCAGCGCTGCTCATATGAAGGTGAGGCGTGCGAGTTGATGCTATTAGGTGGTGCTCCGATGATCGTAGTTGAAAAGGGAAGTCGGGTTTTCTGGTTTGGAGCAGCAAGTCATGAAACATGAAGGGGGTCGAGTTGATTATGTGGGTGACGTGGGATGGAGAGTGATTTGCCGAGTTGAACGATGGTGTTGGAGGCAGCGTTAAGTTGCCGACGTGACGGGGGGAGGTGGTCAACTCTGCAGTCAGCGGAATTACACGGGAGGAGCGTTTTCTAGTTTTCCAATTTCGGGGAAGAAGAATCAATTTGGATCGGGTATTGGGCTGTTATGTTAAAGGGTTTAGGCCCATTTAAATTCAATTTCATGTTTTAATTTAAATGTACTTAACTTCAAATTGACATAACTTGGTCATACTTTATCGAAATCCAGCAAAACACGATCTATTGGGATCGTATGTACGACTCTACACAATGGAACTGACTGGGAGTGAATTGAAGCTCGTTACAATTTATAGCAAAATAAATTGTCCAATATGAATCAACGACAGTTATTCATTATTTAACGATAACCGTCCAATGTGAGTAAAACTCACCAACTCTATCAGTTATATTTTTGTAACGTATTTTTAGAACTGGTAGATAATGGTTGATTCTGTGTGTTGACTGTTTGGTTGAACTGCTAAGTGATTGGTTGAAATTATAGATAACGATATATATATATATATATATCGTTAATCAAACATCGATTCTGTTTATCAGAATATTTCATAGTGAAATAAAGTTGATGTTAATTAAATTGTTTAACATTTGTGATGCAGGGAAACAGGTTAGGGGGATCCAACTGGATTCCTCAATATTTATAATACTGTTCTTTTCATATATTGTAATATATGATGTGATATATAATCTGTTGTCGATTATGTGTGTTTGAATGATATCGATCATTGTTATCTGGTATTTTAAATACCGTAAGAAATACTGGGATGTAGAAAAGGGGATTTTCAAAGTGTATTTTGAAAATAAATTATTTATATAAAATCAATGGATTTTATATATAAAAGGAAAAGGATTTTATAAAAGAAAATAATTATAAAATCAAAGGAGATTATAAGAAAAGGAAATATTTGTAAAACATTTACAAATAGAATTGAAAAGGAAATATTTGTAAAACATTTACAAATAGAATTGAAAAGGGAAAATTTATAAAACATTTAAAAATAGAATTGGAAAGGAAATATTTGTAAGATATTTACAAATAAAATTGAAAAGGAAATATTTATTTGTTAAATAAATAAAATTATAAAAGGAATATGTATATGGAAAATAAATAGGATTATAAAAGGGAATTAACGAGATATAAAAGAGTTAAAGGATAGAGTTAATTGAATAGAGTTATCGATTAAAGTTAATCGAATAGAGTAAACCAATTATAGTTATCGATTAGAGTTATGGATTAAAGTTAATCGAATAGAGTAAATCAATTAGAGTTATCGATTTAACTTAATCGAATAGAGTAAATCAATTAGAATTATCGATTAGAGTTATTGAATAGAGTTAATTGAATAGAGTTGATCGAGTTAGAATTAATTAATTAGAGTTAATCGAGTTAGAGTTAACTGAAAGGAGTCAATCGAGTTCGAGTTAATCGATTAGAGTAAATCGAGTTAGAGTTAATCGAGTTAGAGTTAATCGATTAGAGTTAATCGAGTTAGAGTTAATTGAAAGGAGTTAAAATTAATCGTTAGAGTTAAGGAATGGTTAAGGTTCGATAGTGAAGGTCGGCTAAATAAATTTAGTTGATGAAGGTAATGGTTTGAGTTGGCATAACGATGTTTTATTTAAACATATGCTTAAATCCAATGAATGGGTTTTGGAAACATCTTCCAAATATAATCAGAGATATTTTCTAATCATAGAAAATGAAATGTTTGACGATAAAGAATACTAGAATGATAGTGATATGTGGAAAAGAGATGGAAATGTTTTCCAATGATTAATAACGTATATTTTCTAAATTTATAAAATAAGGAATGTTGAATATATGGAAATAGAAAATGAAAAATGAATAAATTAATGAACTAAAGAGATAAATGTTCAATGATGATTGATCGATAAAATTTCCATCTAGAAATAATATCGTTGTTTGCACATGTGTTTTTCTTTGATAGTTAACTCACCGACTATCGAAGTTTTTGACCATTTTTCCGCCGTCAATACGGAGGGACCGGGATCAGATTCATTATCTGAAAACCACTATGTATGGGCGTTAGCGTTGCGATCAAATATGATGAAGATAACTGAAGATGGAGTTATGCAAGGGCTATCCTGTTTACAGAATAGTGCCTTCGGTTTGCCCAGTCCCAGGGTGACCCGTATGGAAGAATGTCTGATAGAGTATATTTAATGGATCACGTAAGTTGATCTCTTCAAACATATTTACATTTGGTGGCAGAGGAATTCGTTTCTCTTAGCGGTATACCCGTTGTATTTTTGGGGAAATCAATTTGTGATTTGGCGGGTATGACGATGTGACATTCAAAGTGAATAATTGTGTGATCTGTCAGAGATAAGCGTGGCCTCTAGCCTCACAACTAGGAAATGACAAAAATCGGGCAAGCAACATGGCTAAGTGGTTGGCTGCCAATTAGGGTGTATTATCCCCTATCTAGAGATATTCATTTCATTCTTTAATCTATTCGATGCTGTCCCATTCGGGAAACGGTTGCTGATCCCAACCGTTGGTGATATACATTTGATACACTCAAGCGAAATGAGTGGTCGGTCATGTGTGGCCGGGTTGCAAGATGTTCTTGTTGAACCCAGTGTATTCCTCTCTAGAGGTACACTATCGGAAGGTGGTTCCATACCTTGTCATAGTTGGAAATCCATTACCCAATAAGTGCTCGCGGTTTTGATTGTATACTATATATGTGGAACGTGAGAGGAAAGCGTTCTGCAAGATGATTATTATATTGTGGTTGATAGACACTATTATAATATCAAAAGAGTTTTGATATAAAAGATCATTGTTTCTTTCAAAATGATTTGAAAGTTAAATCAAATTGATTTGAATTCTCATAAGGGAAAAACCCGATCCGTTATACGGCGTGGTCTTATGAGATATCGTTATTTTCCCAAACTGTTTTAAATTGTTTACTCATACCAGTCCCATGACTGACCCAGAGTTTGTTTTGTTTTCTCTAAACTATTGGGTGCTCAAATTTGTACGAACAGTCAAGTAGTCGGGATTTACAGATGCACTAGAAGGAGCTTGGAACAGGAGGCTTCAAGATTATATAGCTATAGTTATTTCCGCGGTGTTGTAAGTGTTGTACTATGATAATGTTACTGTATAATATACTGGTTTTATTTCAAAGTTATGTATCGCTGTGAGATTCGTGTTACTCAGATGTTGTAGGTTCTTCTTCTTCTTCTTCTTCTATTCTAAGTTTCTATCTTATCTATTCTCACCCTCTAATTTCTTTCATGGACTATCCCGTATTTCCGATGCTTGAATAGTCGACATAGTGTTGTATGCCGATATCCAGGATTGCAAAATCCCCGGGTCGTTACATGTTATATGAAATCCATATAAATAAAATTATATGGTAATTGATCGAGTCTGATTCCAATTCAGAATTAAAGAATATTTTTAAATAATATTCAGTGTATAATCAAAATCAGGTATTTTGAAAATATTATCATTTTAATATTTTAAATGATAAGGAATATTCAAATTTGATTTGAAATGGAATTAAAATCATTTTAAAATGAATTTAAAACGAAATTATTAAGGAATATTCAAATTTGATTTGAAATTTGAAATGGAATTGAAATCATTTTAAAATAAATTTAAAACGAATTTATTAAGGAACATTCAAATTTGATTTGAAATTTCAAATTGAATCTAAATCGTTTTAAAATGAATTTAAAACGAATTTATTAAGGAATATTCAAATTTGATTTGAAATGGAATTGAAATCGTTATAAAATGAATTGAAAACAAATGTATTAAGGAATATTCAAATTTGATTTGAAATTTGAAATGAAGTTGAAATCATTTTGAAAACGAATTTAAAACGATTTATAAAATACGTTCTACATGGAAATCGACGAAATATATATTATATATATTTAATGGCCTGAATAGAACGTGTCGTGCCGTGGTCGTTCGCGAATTTCAACCATTGACTTCAAATTGACATTACGGGAGATCCGACCGTCGGATTCTCTTAAAACCGAAACCGTTGAGTTCGTATCGAAAAGAGGTTTCTAAAGAATATAAGAGACTTAAAATCTAACGGTTGGTTTTGGAATTATGTCCAAATCAAATTTGGAAAAGGTCACTGTAAGTGCAGTTCGATGACTGTTTTTGGAAATCGACTGTACGGGCCTTGATAAAATTATTAAAAATATCAGTAATTTGTGTAAAATCATAATAAATGATTTTGAAAGAATTGGGATGAAAAATTCCATATTTAAAAAGATAAAAATATATTTTTATCGAATTGAACTAGTTATTAACTAGAATTAAAATCCAATTATTTTTAAATAAATAAATTGGATTGAGAATGGGTTTTAATATAACCAGAATTTCCAATATATGAATTGGGGTGGATTTGAATCGAAATTATCTTCGGAATATTTCGATGTTGGATTTCACGATTATACAAATATAGTTATGGAAATTTGAAAGATATATTTATATCTTTATTTCCAATACGGTATTTCTTGGTTGTAGAATTTGATATTGAATATAAGCCGATATATTTTCTATTCAGAGCCTTGTACAATATCAAACGGGATTTTGGGTTTGTCGTGAACGATGTCTTAAATAACATTGTTCTTAAACCCAATTGAGAAAAGAATGAATCTTTTGATTAAGATTTAGTGAAATTTCCCAATTAATTAATATTTAATTGGAATTGAATAAAAGAATTGGATTTTGGTTTGTCGTGAATGGTGTCTTCATTAACACTGTTCTTAAACCCCGTGTGAAAAGAATAAATCTTTTAATTAAGATTATTGGAGTTTCCAATTATATTTAGTAACTAGAATAAAAATGGAATGTGAATTGGGTTTATTGTGAACGGTGTTTTTAATGACATTCGTTCTTTAATCCGATTTATAGTGAAATGTGATTTGGAATTTATAAATCTTTTAACTAAGATTTAATGGAAATTTTCCAAAGTAAAGTTTTCCAATTTAATACAATAAATTGGAATGGAATGGAATTCGATAGGATAATAATCGAAGTGAGCTTCTATGGAGGAAGACTATTAATATATATGGAATTTAAAAGGCTTTGCCGTTATTCCATTTATATTATCGGTTGGATATGAAAGTTTATATCGATTATATATATATGTGTATATATATATATTGATCTGTTTTACGTGAAGATTCCATAATTAATGGAATGTGATTTGGGTTTATCGTGAACTGTGTTTTAAATGACATTAATTCTTTAACCCAGTTAAAGATAAGATTAATTTCTTAATTTTGGATAATCATTAAGTATTGATTTTTGGAGATTAAAACTAAATTAGAGTTTTAATGAATCTTTAAATAGATTGAAAGGTTAATCTGGTAACTAAAATTATCAAATTCAAGAAATGAATCTTTAAATAGATTGAAAGGTGAATCTGATAACTAAAATTATTAAATTCAAGAAATGATCGAGGATGGAGTATCACCTGTTTTGCTCCAAGCGATAGTTAAATCTTTAATTATATTTGAATGGTAAATGGTAAATAATTTTACTGATAACACTGTGGTGTTAGATATGGAGTATTACCAGTTTTGCTCCATGGGATGAATAGGTTGGGATTAGGAAATATAATAAATGATTACTTCGGTAAGGTTCGCTAATCCCGACCAGTTTGGATAAACCTTAATTTGGTTTGAATTGATATCCAATGGAAGATTAAAGAATAAATTTAAAGAATTTTTTTTGATAAAATTAATGGGAACCTTTCCCATAGATTAAGAATATTTGAATAAAGGAATATTCTGAATTGGAATGAGGCATATGTTGTGTTTTTATAGCACTTGTTTATTATTTACGCGAGTTATTCGGAAAGGCCAGGTTTATACCCATTCTGAATAACTGATTCGATGATAAGTCGATGATGAAGACGGTGGTTGAAGACCGGAGGTCTTCACATCATTTGGATGATTACTGATGCCTTGATTGGGCTGTACATCCAAGACGAGGTAACAACTGGTGATCGTCCAGAAGTACTTGGAGATTGACCGGATATGCGAGGACCTCTCTCCTGTATTGGACATAAGGGACGAGGAATAAGGTGCCTCTGGTTTCACTTAGACCCAAAATGAACTTGTACATGTATGTGTGTCTGACATTGGATTTTATTCTGTATTGATTGATCTCTATTAAATATATATCTGTTTGGTGGCGATGAATTTATTCTCTTGCTTAACACCCTTCTCTGAGACGTACGAACTTAGAGGTTATATATCGATAGACATTAGTCGCACTACGTGAATTGCATGTGTGGCATGCTTAGATGCAAATGATCAAGGCTTCTGTTGAAAAGAAGAGTCTTGTGGTTGATGATCAAAGCATGGCTTTAATATAGCATAACTTTGTGTAAAGCTTTGATTTGCGAGCCTCACACCCCGGTGTGTACCAGAAACGCGAGAGGACCTTAGGAGGACATGTGTTTCCTTCTAGCTAGGAGTGGTGTCAGGGTTTTGCAAGCCCAGACGTTTTACTTATGTGGATAATGGATAGCGAGGCGCCTCGGTTATATCGGTCACTACAGGGCCGATAGATTATATGGTCTATGTACTGACCATTTCGCCCTATAGGGCCGGGAAACGTATTGTTCAGGCATCTTAATCCACTTCGTGTGGACCGGCCCTGACGATCCAGGGGTTACTCGAGCTCCGATCCTGAGACATGGTAGGCTAGATTGTCTCGAAGCTGTAAGGACGATCACTTGCCTTGGTTCACAGTTGGAAATCCAACTTATGATACGTGACATTTTGGTTTTATTTGTAGAGCCTAGTATGGCGACATGATATATGGTAGCCATGCCGTCTATGATTGGTACATTTATATTTGAAGTTGTTTTAATTACTATGCACTTATAATAGTTTCAAATGATTTGTTTTGAACACTACGCACTTATAATAGTATCAAATGATTTGTTTTAAATGTACCAAGCATGTTTGACTATTATAAGGGAAAACCCTATCCTCCGGCTTGCGTTGCATTGTGTGATGGGACCTGGCTCTTATAATAGCTTCATTTTTCCAAAAAGCATTGCGCCGTTTTGTTATATGCACTGGTATTCTTGGAAGGAAACTTGTTCCGTGTTATATGTCATGGTCCCTTGATATATCTGATTCTAAAGTAAAGTTTTAAATTACTGTTTTAGTTCTCACACCAGTCACATGACTAACCTGGAGTTTATTGTTTTAATCTAAACTCTGGGTGCCCTTATTTTCCACACGGGTAGCTAGTAGTTTGGTTTTGCAGCTATTATATTCATAGGATCCTGGATTTACGGCTGGAACTATACTCAGAAAGCTCTGTATTGTGTATTCCTTTCAGTCGTGTTTTGTATTATTTTCCGCTGCATTGTAATTATTTGATCTCTGATATTTTTCAAATGTATGTTATTTATTCATGCTCTGTAATATTCTTGTACTCTGATGAAATTGCTTTAATAAGCAATGAAATGTTCTTCTGTTTGCATTCTGATTTGTCGTGTTCTCAACTCAATCTGGGATTTCCTTTATGGGGAAGTTCGGGTCATTACAGTTTTTTTTATTTTTATAAAATAAAAATAATGAATGGAATATTTTGATTGGTCGGTTTATATATTTATTCGGAAAATAGTGCTTTCTTATCCAAACTCCAAATCAAACCCAATGAACATCATCGCTAGCTAAATACCCCTATTCTGGACATAATGGAATATGCTTCGTAAGCCCATTCGACTGTTTCAGTCAGTTATTCTTCAAATTAAAATATAAAACATTCAAATTTGGATTTGAACGTACAATTTAATTTGCCAGAGCCACATACTAATTCCAAAAATTCCCGAAAAAATAATCTAGCTATGTTGGGACGATACGGTCCCAACAAAATTAATTTCGTCGAATTTGGAGACCGTTTGAAAAATGGCCATTTTTGGTCGTTCCAATTCAAACTGAAATTACCAAGTGCGTTTTCCATTGCCACGCTCACATATTAATTCCAAAAATTATGGAATTTGGAATCTAGCAATAAATTGACATTCCGGATCCAACCAAAGTTGTTTCATCGAAAACGGAGGTCATTTGCAAAATGTCTATTTTCAAGGGCTATATTTATATTAAATTCCATTGCGACTATTCTGAATATTCAACTAGCCATAACTTTTTATTCCCGCTATGAAATTTCAATTTTTCAGATCTGTTAGAATGACATTTTTAAACAAATTTAAATATTTCTGGTTTTACTGAAATCCGATTTATTTTGAATCCTGTATATTCAGTCAAAGTTCAACTTCAAATTTTCAAACTACCATGCTAGTTCTAGCTTGTTATACAATTAAAATAAATTTATTTGTTCTAACTTCGATTGAAATAAATTTTTAGTCGTTATTATTTAAAATAAATTATTTTAAATATTCTAAATTCTTTAAAATAGCCAAATTAATTTTTTTAAATTGGTTCTATTTTTCCGGGTTGTTACAGCAGTATTTTAGGTTGTTGTAATGACGTTTTACGCAACGTTCGTTTCAACCCAAGTAATTGTGATTTGGAAACGTTTTCCAAATAAAATGAGGATTATTTTCCGAGTATAGAAGATGAATGGGTTCTTGGGAAAAATAGTTTGAAATTATAATGATAATGATATTTGAGATAAATTGAGAAATGATTTAATTAATGAAATATTGATTAAAAAGGTCTCAGTGATTGATTGGTGCTAATCAATAGTACTACTCCCTTTGGGAATAAAATCTTTGGATGAATATTTGTTTCTTCGATAGTTAGATATCTGATTATCGAAGTATTGGACAATTTTATATTTTTGTTGTCAATACGGAGAGACCGGGATCAAGATTATTATCTGAGAACCACTTCGTATGGGCATAAGTGCTGCGAATCGATTTATGCTAAAGATAGTTGAAAACGGAGTAAAGTGCAAGGGTTGTTCTGTTAATCCTAGGTAGAAATTGCCTAAGATGAATTAATGGAATAGT
Source organism: Allium sativum (assembly GCA_030737875.1). Taxonomy (NCBI): domain Eukaryota; kingdom Viridiplantae; phylum Streptophyta; class Magnoliopsida; order Asparagales; family Amaryllidaceae; genus Allium; species Allium sativum. Next base: position 472,754,302 of record CM060909.1, read on the forward strand.
GCTTTTGGTTTTTCCAGTCCAATGACAACTTGTATGGACAAATGTCTAACAGAGTATGCCTAACAAATCATCTACATTGATCTCTTCAAACGTATTTATGTTAGTGGCGGAGGAATTCGTTTCTCTTAGCTTTATGGCTGTTATAGTTTGGGGAAATCAATAATTGATTTGGCTGGTTTAACCCATGTGGCATTCAGAGTGAATGATGTTGTGGTGTTAACAAGGTATGACGTAGCCTCAAGCTTCACAACTGGAAAATGGTATAAAATCGGGTAGATCTCATGGCTATGTAGGTCGCTCCCATTAGAGTGTATTTTCACATGATCTAGAGAAAATCCATTTGCTTTTTTATTCTATCGTTGTTGTATGCTTCGGTAACAGTTGCTGATCTGAACCGTTGGTGATAATACATTCGGAACACTCAAGCAAAGTGAATAGTCGGTCATGTTTACCCTGGGTTGCAAGATGTTCTTGTTGAACCCGATGTATTCCTCTCTAGAGATACACTGTCTAAAGATGGTCCCATACCTCGACAGTTGGAATCCATTATTCAATTAGAGCCCGCAGTTTTGATTGTATACTATGTATGTGGAGCATGAGATGCAAGCATTCCGTAAGATTGCTATTTACTTGATTTAGACACTATTATAATATCAGAATAATATTGATTTAAAGAATTTTTTAGGTTATCGTAAGGTAAAAACCATCCGTACTTATGTGTGGATTAGTCTTACGATTATCCTTTCTTTAAAAAGGATTTTTAAAAGTTAAACCAAGTTTGCTCACACTAATCCCATGACTGACCCAGATTTTATTTCTTTATTTTTACTCTAAACTCCTGGTTGCCCAAATTTGTATAGGCAATCAAGTAGTTCAGGTATTCACAGATTCCCTTGGAGGAGCTTGGAGCAGGAGGCTTCAACGTTAGATATTTACTGTTTATTTTCCGTTGTGTTGTATTGTTCTCTGATGATGCTATGTATATATACAGTTACAAATTATGTATTCTAGAAGTTGTTATATATTATATATTTTATTCCATTGCGATGCGAAATTCTGTGTTGTTATTTTTGTTCTTCTTCTATCTTTTTCTTCTTTATTCATAATGATTCGTATTTCTGTGCAATTTGGGTTGGATGTGTGGTGTATCTAGTCAACATAAATAGTACAGAAATTCGGTACAATGGGTATCAGAGCTTAGATTAAGCGAACACCTAGGCTTTGGTGGGGTTTACTCATTATAGATAGGGTTAGTAGTACCCTAGATTGATTTGAGAGTATATATTAGAGAACGTATCTGTTAGTTGATATAAAAACTGTTTTATATTGTATTGATTGGTTTTGGCAAGTGGTTTATGAATTCTAGTTGATACAGAAAGTATACCTGTATCGATAGGTGTTTCTAAACACTTGAGCAGACCAATTCGACGTAATATTGTTTTAAAGTAGGTAGATGAAATAATTTTACCTAAATTTATTTTTTGATATGAAATGAGTAATTTTCTGAAATTATTATAGTATATGGATGTGTTGTTTGATATTATTATTATCAAATGGGATTATAAAATTGGAATGGTTATATATAACCAAATATAATTTGTATATAAATGAAATATACAAATAAGATGAACTGAAATTGAATTCGAACCAGGATTTGGAATTTAAAGCCCAGGAGGTTGGAAAAATATTTTCTGAAGTATATTAAAATAATATAGTTTTGTTTTGGAAAGGATTTTTGAATGAAAACCATCTTTGAATGGATTCTGAAAGTGATAAAGCACTAAACTCACTTCAGTAGCTGGAAAATAATTCTGATGATGAGTGCAGCATCATCAGTGTTCATTTTCGAGTTTCTAAGTGATGGGTTGCTACCTTAGAAAAGTTTTTGATGGTAACTTGTTTGAAAGAAACCAAGTAATTTGGAATGATTCAAATATTTTGAATTTGAGATGGGAATATATATATATATATATATATGTTTATGTGATTCCTAAAAGATTTGAAATAAAGACCGAGAATTTGAAATCTGGAATTTAAATTTAACTTAAGCAAGTTAAATGAAATGGATAAATTGACTTGAAATCAATTAAAATTAAGCATAGGTATAAGTGGTTATTTTATTAACCTTATAATACCAAATATGCATAGAAAATTTTTGTTTGTTGTAAATGGAGTAAATAAATAATTGGAATCAATTTGAATGGATTTGAATGCATAGAATGGAAAACGAATTGAATGCGAATATAGTGGCTGTAATCATCCTGATTTAATGAATGCAAGAATATATGGTGTACCGTTTGAATGAAAACTAAAAGTTTTGTTGGAACTAAAGTGTAGAAGTATGGAATGTTGAGTTCAACGTAAGTGGATTTTGAAAGGTTAATTGGTTTGTAGCATTTTTTCCAACCTTCGTAATTTCGGTGACGAAATTCTTTTAAGGGGGAAGAATGTAATGTTCTAGATTTTTGGTCAATTATTTTAATCATTTAATATTGTTTTAAATGTTGGTTGATAATATAAATGGATTTTTATATATAGTTTAATGATATCATAATCGAATACAATTTAATTTCGAATATATCGAATTACTATAATACGAAAAACAAAAAATAATTGAATTCAAAGTTAAAACTAAATCGAAATGATTTAGATGATTAATACAAATTCTATTTTGAATATAAACAATAACAATAATAATGTAACGATCCAAGATTTTTGAAACTAAATTTGAATTAAATATGATTTTTAAATAAATTTTTGGAAGGTTGAAATAAATTTTGAATCAAATTCTAAGGCGATAATATTATTTTAAATGATTGAAATTAATTGTGAAGTTAGTTGAAAACAATGATCGTTTGGAAAATAGTTCATCGTCGGCTAAGAAATCGAAACAAATAGTAATTCAGTTGTTAAACATTGGAATTTTGAATTTAAATTATAATTAAATAACCGGTTTAAATAATCGTTCAGTTTCTGAATGCGCAGTCTTAAAATATTTTATAAAATTTTACTGTAATTTTTAATTTGAAAAAATGAGTACATGTTTTTCTAACATATTTAGGGTATCCGTAGTTTTTTTGACACTTTGCAGAATTTATCAAGCGGTTTATTTTGTTATAGTTTTGGGATCGAGGCACATACGATTTATATTTGTTTGATTCCGTTCGCAATCAATAATTAAGAGTAAAATAGATGATAAGGTATGATCATTTTCATGTTACATAAAAGGTTGAATGTTTTGTGCGTGCATCAGACATTTTAAATCGTCTGCCTTGCGCGATTTGGAAAAATTTAAAATGGAATACAGGTGTGTAGACAAACAAGAATTGAAAACACGTGCCCTCTGTATTGTTTACCTTTGCCAGTTGTACCACATGCAAAATAACAAAGTGAACCTTCCTTTTCCTTTCGTACGCATGTAGAGAAATGAGCCGACAAATGGACACTTGTCCTTATTCTTGTTTATATAACTGTACACGTGTTTTTTTTTCACATCAGAAATAGAGAATGAATATAACGCTCAGCTCCTTCTCCTACTATTGTCACGGCTACTCATTTCATTCTCTCCACCGCTACCATTTATCTCTTCCCCTTAACATGCGTTCTGTTCCCCCTCACCTTGTTTATCACAACCAAACTTTTATTTTCTCTCCCCTATTGTTATTCCAGCTTCACGAAAAACGCTCCCTCACCATTTCTTTTCCTTTACTCCACCACTGAACGCTCACATGTTCCTCCTCCTCCTCCAAACAAGAATGCGCCCAGCTCCTCTTTCCAAGCTCCGACGACCTGCTCCATTGCCATACTCCCTCACTAGTGCACCACCAACCACCCACACTCCTCTCCTCTTCAAACAAAGCTGCGGCTACCCCGTAAAACCCACTCGACCACTTTGAAAAACAACGTCAGTATTACCCCTTTGCAACTCCACCGACACCTTGCTTCTCCCGCAACCACCGCACTCTCCATACCACCAAACAGTCCGCCCTCCCTGCCAAGTCTTTTCACCACTTTTTGTGCCAACATCAGTTCGGCCCTATCCCAGAAAGACTATAACGCCTCATCCTCCTTCGCAGAACTTCTGCTATGTCTCATTCAGGGCGACGAACGGTGACGTCGATGTTAGATCCAATCCTTTGACTCAGGATTTTAGTTTCCACCGTTCGATGCGGTTGAGCCAAATAGGTGAAACCTGCCATGTTGGAAATTTTAAAGAATTTGGAAGAGGATCTGAACAAGAACGTGGAGCCTACGTGGATTAAAGTAGTGGAGTCGCTGGAAAGGATTGCGGATAAGTTGGAAGTTGTTTGAGGGATTGTTAACCATTTGAAGGCTGTCAAGGGTTCACCTGAAATTAGGACTACAAGTGAAGAAAATTTAGCCTGAGAAAGTCAAGTTTCAGCTTAAGTTAGGAGCGTGGTCTATAAAGTTGTATGCGATCACTCGTAAGCTAGTACGCAGGAATACGAGGTTTCGACGATGAAGATTAGTGGCAAAGGAACGGTGTGCGAGGTCCGTGTGAAAGGTGTACGTAATCTCGGTAAAGGAATTGGAGCTTTCTCGGTGAGAACTTCTAATTTAATTTAATAGTGGTTAAATAATTATAATTTGCTGTGACAAATTATAGTTGGTTGAATATGGTTGTTATTGTGTGAATGGATGTGCATGTAACTAGATAACACACTAACACTAAAAGCGTTATTGTCAGCAACGCTTGTGCACAATGAAATGTTTGTTTATTGGTTGTGATTAAAATTCATGATCACATGAGCTATATGGTTGATTTATTATGATTGCATGTAAGCACGAACAACACCGTAGTTGTGGAATTTTACAGATGAGCAATTCAATCCTCCTTCCATATAAATGAAGATTTATTTCAAATATTAAAATATTATTCTTTCAAGTCCAGTTTAATTTGAAAAGAGATTTGGAAAGTGAAATATAATTTTTTTTATACCAGACCGTTCTAGGATGACAGAGAGGATATTGTCTAGGCTTGGGTTTGGAAATATAGTTTTCTGCTCTCCATGGCTATCCCTAACAGGTCCGACGGACGGTACAGTTAATTTAAAATATAATTTGAAATTTAAATTTAAATTTGAATTTGTATAAAATTTAGGAAAACAAAATTTAAATTTAACTAATAAACATCGCATTGTGACCAAACATGAATATTAAATTTAAATTTCAAATAAAAAGGGTTTTTGAAATCCCTATTATTCACAACTCATTTAATTTAAATTAGGTTTGGAAATACGAAATGATTTTTGAGATTTAAACTTAATAATCAGTTTTGAGATTAAGTTATTTTGAAATTTTAAATTTCAATTCAAATGATTTGAACGAATTATATTTAAATCCATATAACGCGCTACGGCGCAACTGTTCGTAAATATGGATTTCAAATTTTTGAATTTTAGAAATTTATGATAAATCTTAGTTTATTAATTTAAAGTGATTAGAACTTAAATAATTGGAATTTTTGAATAATTTGAAATTTACTTGATTTAATTGGCTATTGCAGCGCTTTTAGTAATGTTTCCAAACGTGATTATCGCGATTCCAAAGATAAATTCGTTCTGGAGTTTATAAATCACGAACCATTATTTCAAATATTTAAAAGATTGTAAAATGGTTTGGAAAGATTTTTAAGTGATTAAATGTTTGTATTTTGGATTTGATGTCAAACATAAGTCGATTTAACACTATTAAACTTAGGTTGAATTTTTTTTTTGAAATATCGTGAATGAAATCGTAATCCAAATAAAGATTTGGTGAATTGAAAGACTAGAGGAAAGGAATAAAAAAGTATGTTTTGAATAAGAATCGAAGGGTTATGTTTGAAATAAAAAGATTAGTAAATTAAATATTTGATTTCAAAGGAAGTCAAGACGATAACGGAATGTATGATAAATCCAACATTGACTTGTAAATGAATCGATGATGATAGGAAGGAGATTTGAATTGAAAAGACCGTATGGCCCACAACTATTGTTTTAAGTATACGCTTATTACGTGGAAAGACCGGGATCGGATTTAAGTCTGAAAACCATTCCAAGTAATAATACGATGCACGGAGCAAATTAGAAGTTTGGAATCGACGAATAAAGAGCAGGAATCTTTGAATTTATTCGGATTGATTTCTGATGTCTCGAATTAGGCCATACACCTGATTTGAGGATATAAGTGGCATGAGGTCTGAGTATATTCATAGATTTTCGGATTTTATTCCATTCAGACCCAGAATGGACTTGTATGGATTGTGTGCCTGACATTGTAATTGACGGCATAACACTGATTTCCGTTGATATTTTTCTGGTTTGTGACGTACGAGCTCAAAGTGGTTATGTAATGATGGAAATCAGTGGTCATGTTGTGAATGGACAATGTGACATACTTAAGATATGAAATAAGCTTGTACGATCAAGGCATTGCTTATCTAGGTATGCTTTGTGTATGACGTGACATCGACAAAACCTCACACCCCGGATGATGAGAAACTGGCGGTTAGGTTGTGTATATATATATATGAATTGATGACGACCTCTGCAGCAGTGGGAAACCACTTATGACTTATGGAATAGGGTATGTTCAGGGGGCCGTGTCTAGTCAAAAACCGTTGATCTACCTCGCGATTTGTATTGGTGTCCGTGTCTGGATGAAAAACCCGTGATTACATTTCGTTTGTGTTCCGATTGATCTTTCGTGCCAGGAATCATCAAGTTGGAAACCCAAATCTCCAATACGTGCCACATGGTTTTGGTTTGTGTGTGTATATATATATATATATGGTGGCATAATAGGATGGGGTATTATGCCATCTAGGATTAATACATTTATTTGTGAAATGTTTTCCACACCATATTATATTATGGCATTGAAAGAGGATTTACGTATGAAAGCATATTTGGTTGTCATAAGATAAACCTCGCCCGTTTGGTGTGCACTTCCATTGTGTGATGTGGGATGAGCTTATGATAGCTTCATTTTCAAAAGTCATTACGCATTTATATGCACGGGTGTTCACCTGGAGTAAACCCGTTCCGCGTTAGCGGCGTGGTCCGGTGAAATTCCCAACTTTAAAAAGAACCTAATAATAACTGTTTTGAATTCTCACACCAGTCCCACGACTGTCCTAGAGTTTATTGTTCCCACACCTAAACTCTGGGTGCCCATAATTTCTGCATGGGTAGCTAGTAGTTTAGTTTTCCAGTTATAGATCGTTGGAGTAGGATTTGGAGCTCTTTCAGAGTTGGAGTTCACACAAGAGTTTGGAGCTTCTGCTATATCATACGGTTTCTTCCGCTGAGATTATATTTTCTTTTCTTCCGCTGTATATGTTGTAACTCTGATATTCTATGTAACTCTGATGTAACATTGTATTTGCAATGAAAAGTTCTGTTATTTTGTTTAATATATGTATGCACCCATAACAATTCGTCTATATGAACGGTTTGAGTCGGTTTAATTACCGGTAAGAACTGGGAAAAAAGGCGGGTTGTAACACCCCGTATTTTCTGTGATTGTATAAGTAACAAATCAGAGAATAATTAAATTATAAAATAAGAATCAAGGGAAACGGGTTGCGCCATTGCGTTCGTCTCGGAATTCTGCATGAAATCGAGTCCGATTTTTCGAAAATCGGAGTTTGTATGACCAAGTTATGACCCTCAGAAGTTTCAGGAATTTGAATAAAATAAAACAGCTCGAAAATAAAGCCAGAAATGCGAAATTCAAACCCAGAGAAGGCTGGCGGGAAAATTCCCGCCCATATACTCATCTGGACAAGGATTTCCGAAAGAGGAAGGACACTCACTTAAACTGTGGTGAGATGGGACACTTCACTAGGGACTGCCCGAAGAAACGGGGGCAAGGACTGAGGACATGACCTACTTCGGGAAGGCAGGCGAATGCTCTCATAGTTGGTGGATAGGATAGAAGTAGGAAAATTTCCGTAGAGAGTTTAGTTTCCTTGTCTGATTATTGAGTTAGAACTCTTTCCGATTGTGGCATTCTGATTTTGTAGTCGAGTCTCTGCACTTTAATACTAGTCTTGTTTCTGATCTGGTTATAGTCTCAAACCCCATATGGGTTACTACTCATCTGTTGGTGATAGGTTGGGGTTTGAGGGTATCTGTGTTAGGCGTCAAGTCGATTGTAATGCATACATTCTGGGTTTTTGAGGGATATGGTGGGATTTTCCCATGCTTAGTTTTCTAAGAATCATTCGATAATCTGATCTGTACTAGTAGTCTGTAAGCATCTGGATATTTCTGAAAAGGTTAAGATTTCCAATTTTGACATTGTCTAAAGAGGGTAATCCTCTGGGCATCAATTTGATGTTGATTTCGGTCTTCGGGGCCGATACGTAGGGGAATTATTCTCTCAACCAATGTCCAATGGGAACCAAGTTTTTGTTTTGTCTGTACTCGCTTCCATCATTCGACTGTGTTCTATCGATCGAATCCTCGAACTTTAGCTAGAAACCAATGGGTGTAAACATGTGTTTGAGACATGTTATGTTTGATGGTTGCAAGTAGATGCAAGTGGTTGCTCGTAGATGCATATACACACACTAGGCACTAGATCGGCTCGAAAACACTCTCATACTGCATATGGATGTGTGAGCATTTTCAATTTCCGTGGATGCAAAATGATTGACTCATCACATGGATGTTGCATATGAATGAATGGTTGTCACTCATATAAGAATGATATGTATCAAATAGGAAAATTGCATACATGTTGGACTCATGGCACTGACATAATTCGCATTAAGGAGGTCAATTGAATCAGTGGACCGCCTGATCTTTGCATTAGATAAGGAACATATACACACACTTTTGCATATGTTCATACAACATTAGAAGTTTTCTAAGGACAATGGATGCTTGTGGATGATGGTTGAGTAGATGGATGATTGGATGGTAGGACACATTCTTCTTAACTTGAAGATTTCGGGGACGAAATCCATTAAGGAGGGGAGAATGTAACACCCCGTATTTTCTGTGATCGTATAAGTAACAAATCAGAGAATAATTAAATTATAAAATAAGAATCAAGGGAAATGGGTTGCGCCATTGCGTTCGTCTCAGAATTCTGCATGAAATCGAGTCCGAGTTTTTGAAAATCGGAGTTCGTATGGCCAAGTTATGACCCTCATAAGTTTTAGGAATTTGAATAAAATAAAACAGCTCAAAAATAAAGCCAGAAATTCGAAATTCAAACCCAGAGAAGGCTGGCGGGAAAATTCCCGCCCTTGTACCCAGGTCGACTGGGGAGTCAACCCCTACAACCAGGTCGACTGGGGAGTCGACTGGGGTGTCGACCTCCCCATGACCAGTCGACTAGGGAGTCGACCTGGGGGTCGACCTGGGGGTCGACCTGCTCCCGAAACCCAATTTTTGAACCTGGTTCATTCTGATGTATCTGGTCTCGTTTTCTGTCTAGATTCGTCCGCCTAATCCTATATAACAGCCCTCTAGCCTCATTTTCTCTACACAATTTCATTCTGTTTATACTCTGCCTCTGTTATAATTAAAAATAAAAATGGCGTCGCTACTCTGCTGGAATCAAAACTTGGACTGATGCATCTTCTTCCAACCTGAATAGAATTAAAAGCTAAATCAAATCTCAAATCAAAGTTTAGAGCTACAACAACAATTAAAGAAGAGTAATTCAGCCTTTCTGCATCAACACCAGTTTATTTCCTTTCTTAAAACCACGAAAGGCGAGTACAGTTATTTTCCGATATAAACGTTAATTATGATTGTGACATGAATTGTAAATCTGAATCTGAGGTTATGTCTGTTCTGTTCTGTTTAGATCTATCTTATTCTGTATCTCTTTCTTCTTTCTGTTCTATATCCAGGCTACTACGAGCCTGCGCCGAATCTCATAAGAGATTAACGCACGAACGCTAAATTTTGGGACAAATAACGAATAATGCATAATTAGACATGAAACTGTTGCCTATGAGACTATTGCTTATGACTATGATTCATGACTATGAGACTATGGCCTATGACTATGATTCATGACTATGAGACTATTGCCTATGACTATGATTCATGACTATGAGACTATTGCCTATGACATTGAATAAGAAACTATTGTGATTAGTCGCCCGTGACTATTGTGGTTAGTTACCTATAACTATTGTAGTTAGTTTCTTATGCCTATTCCCTTAATGATGTTGGATCTCATATTTAGTATGTAATTTTGCTGGTTTATTCCCATTCACTGTTATGTACATCGAGCCTAGTGGGGCCATCATCATTGTATTTGGTTCATTATTGCATGCCTATTCTTTCTTGTGCTTATCCCCTATTCCTTTTGCTAGGGCCATTTCATGAGTACTTAGAGAACTTGTGGAAACATGTTATATGGGAATTGGGCGTAGCTTAATTAAGTTAATTTGGCATAATAAATATGTTGGCATAATCTGAATTGGCTATAATAGTGAATGATTAACATGAATATTAGTAGTGGACATAAATGGTGAACTAGAATATTAAATCTAGTTTTGACATGAACTGTAAAGGGGAATATTAAGACTAAAATTTGGGGCATATATTGTATTATGAATTATGACCTTGATTTGGGCATGTAAGTTGAGGCTAAGGCAAGATATGTAATTAGAGTTTTAGATATATATAATCTGCTAAATCTATTATCTGCTAAATCCGTTAAATTGCCTAATCCGTTATCTGCTAAATCCGTTGAATTGCCTAAACTGCTGAATCTGTTATCTGCTAAGTCTGTTGAATCGCTTAAACTGCTAGATCTGCTACCTGTTGAATTGTCTGATCTGTTGAAAACTAGATAATGGTAATCTGGGTATGGAAATCCGTAGGCTCGACCTAAGATTTATTAAAACATGGAAATTTGATTAATCTGTTGTATCCTACGAAGAAGTTTAATCTGTTAAATAAACAGAATTAGTCTGATATCTGAAAATCTGTATTGGAATGAATTGGCTATGACACGAGGTTAGGCTCTGTTTGCGGTAGAAGCCTGCCGGGAACCAACCGGCTTAACCAGGACCGCAAATTGTCAGTCTAATGTGAGAGGTCATAGGCATAACTAAAATATGCTTAGACAAGAGATTAGGTCTGGCTTGTGGCAGAAGTCTGCCCGGAACCGCCCGGCATATCCAGCGGCAACAGGCTACCGACCTAATGTGAGAGGTCTGTGCATTAATATTTAATTAATGCAAGTCTGGGATAAGTATGATGTCTAAAACGTTTTGGGTAAATAGGGTTAAACCAACTGGACTGATGAATTAAAAAACCTGTTTCGTGAATCTGTAGGCCCAATACAAAGTTAGAAAATCTGTAAGTCTGTTAAAAACTATACATCTGATCCGTTAGTCTGAAAACTTGTCTGATCTGTGAACTAGTTGATCTGAACTCTGTATGTCTGAACTTGTAAACAAGTTAATCTGAAATCTGTTAGTCTGGGGACACAAGGTTAGAAGTGAAATTACTTGTGTCATCTGTTGTTTGGGACCCATATTAGTCAGTAACCCTTTCTGGTATCAAATCTTTAACCCAACAGTAGGTAGGGTTCGGGCACGCTTACTGAACTAATTATAAGCGGTTCATTCTGATAATGGGGAGGGGTGTTGATGGTGCGTTCCAACCGGGTCATGTGCGTGCATGGATCCCGGTCTGCCTCTGAGGATGTAAGACGCCGTGACATCTATAAATAGGTCTGTGTCATTTAAAGGTTGCCACTTTGGGGAGTGATACACCCTTTTGCGGGTCTGGCACAGGGTATTTATGTATTAGGGAGCCGATCGTTTGGGGTAGGGTTTTAGGGTACACTTAGTTCTGTCTGTTTCTGTTGGTACCGTCTGTTTCTGTTGGGTGGTAACACCTGTCTGTTTCTGTGTGGTACCGTCTATTCAGGTGGTAAAGGCCCATTTACTAGTGTACACCTAATTCTACATTTTGTTTCCGTAGGGATTAATCTGTTTCTGTTTCTGTACCTTCTGTTCGGGTGGTAAAGGCCCATTATTAGCATTCTGTTTCTGTCTGTTTCTGTTGGGGTGGTAAAGGCCCATTACTAGCATTCTCTTCTGTGGAAATTATTCTGTTTCTGTTTCTGTTTCAGTTTATACATTGGGGTGACACCTAATCCTGTTATACTAGTATTAGTGCAGAGAGGTGAAAAGTAGTAGCTTACATCATTCCGTTCTTTTCCTGTTTAACCTAAGTATATCTGCTACTCCTGTTACGGTTATCTCGCATCCAGTTTTATTTTCATGTCATAATTATTATTATCTGTTCATATGCTGAAAGTCACTGGACTTGCCAGACTTTATGTCTGACCTTCCTTGTTTTCTCCCCTTTTTCTTCCGTCCCCCTCCCCCCCCTTCAGGTTTGTAGGGTGGAAATCTAGGAGCTTGATTTGGATCTTCTCTGCTTGAAGTATCGTCTAGCTTTGGCATGGCAGTTTATGTTGGGGATTATGATTTTAAAAACTATGCATTCTAAAGGCTTTTGTACAAGACTGATATTTTGTACTTGAATTCTGATATTGTGATTTGAAAGGATGTAACCAAACTTACTTCGGTTTCTGTTGTAATAAGGCTATAAATTTTTCAAGTACTGTTTTATCTGTCTTGTAAGTTTCTGTTCTGTCTACTAAAACGCTCCATCAAAGTTAAGACATTCCCTTTGTGAGTGACCTTAACGGAGGTGGGGTGTTACACGGGTCGTTAAAAATAATTTGTTATCGAAGAGTTGATTGTTTTGAAATTAGACTGATATTTTTATCGGTTTAATTTAACATGTAGAAATAGCCATTTTTCAAACGACCTCAATTTTCAAAGAAACCAATCTTATCGGGCCTGGAACATCAAACTATAGTAGTGTGTCAAGTTACATTGCAATAGGAACTCATATGTAGTCATTTTAACATTAAACTTTAGGCATAAGTTTTATGAGGATACTATAATACTAAAATTTATAGATAAGTATAAAATCAAATCAAAGCTTTTCGAAATCAAATCGAATTAAATTAGAAATCAAATCGAATTGAATTTGCTTGTACTTTGGCTAACATCCCTTTAATTCCTTTTGTACGTTGGTCTCCTTCTCCACCCTCATAAATATCGTGACCAACCCCTTTCTCTCTATATATTTTGTACTTCTAAAAATAAATATTGAAGCTTCAAAATTAAAAACAACTTCAAAATTCGAAGAAAATTTTTATGAAAACTCTAAACTCGTTCACGTTGATCTCATATAGCCTTAGCATTCAACCTATATCTCCATTGTGATTTTCGATCGAGTATTGAAGAGTTCGACAGATTTTGTCAATGTTTAGGTTTAAGTTTTGGTAGAAGTAGTAATCGACGTCGAGTGATGGACGCGATGGAGGGTAGATTGCAATTGAGAAGGCAAGTGACTGGAGCTTTATTGTGAAGTCCTGATGGATTTTGGGTTGCGGTTTGATTTCGATTCGGGAGAAATTAGAAAAGTTAGTTTGTGATTTGTGTTAGTAGAGAAGAATCGCGTGTTGTATAGCGTTGTTATGGAAATCGAAGGTCAATAATGTCGCACTTTCTGGATGTGTGTGCCATATTCGAAGACAATCGAGATTACCAAAAGGGCATTAAGTCGGTCTTTGGGATGGAGGTGGTGAGTTGATCGGAGGCTTATGGCTTGGGCAATCCTCATTTGAATGTCGACAATAGTTTTGAGTTTCACTACCGTTTGGGGATATTAATGTCGACTAGGGAAGTTTGGGAGAATGGCAGATGTGGGTTTCGGGTATGGGATGATGGTGAAGTGTAATTTGGCAATATAGGAGGGTAAGGAGGTTGGTTCGGGTTCTCAAATCTTGGAGCTAATTCGAAATCCTGGATTCTTAAAATGGATTAGAAGGTAATTAACTTTAGCAATTTGGAAAATTTTCAAATTGACTTATATATAATATGATTATCGAATAATCACAAAATTTAAATTTGTTACGAGGTGATTGAATTAAGGAATCAGTCCTGTGGGGTTGTAGTTGCGGAAAATACAATCTGGTGCTAGTTTGGAAATTTTTCGGAATTAATTGAGATTTAACTTGAGAATTCTCCGATTTAATAAAATGAAGGTGTGTAAACTCACTCTCTGGATTCATTTATAATTTATTATAAACGAACTTTTATTTGATATAATTTTTTTAAATGTTATTTGTTGATTGTTAGGATGCATTGAATAATTGTTGATCCATTGTGTTTATTACATATATATATATATATTATTTATATTTAGGCTTGGTGGTTAGCTATTTCCCGCAATACTATTAGCGGATGACATCCTATACACCCCATAATATATATATACACACACACACATAGTTGATGACCTTCTATACCGTAATATCCTGCCTTGAAGTAGGATGAGTATTATTTATGTTTAACATTTGTGGATGCAGGAAAAACAGGTTGGAGGGATCCAGTTGGATTCCTCAACAATTTTACTGTTTGTTTTCATATATAATGTTATATGATGTGATAAATAATTTGTGATTGATCATTGGGTGTTTTGTTGTGAAAAGGAATATGAGATTTTAAAAGGAAAATTTATTTTTTCGAAATAGAAATTGAATTTTGGATAGGCGAGGAAATATTAACTTGTTTTGAAAAATAAAAACAAGTATTTGAATTTATAAACAATATTTATAAATGAAGTGAAATAAATTATCATTGGATAATTTGGGGAATGTAAATTCAAATGCGAATTTAAAAAGTAGAATTGGAAATAGCTTAAAAAAATCGATGAAATCTATTCCGATGTTCGGAATGTAAATTAAATTGGAATGAATCCATAAGGATTTATAACTATAATTTGTCTATGTAGAATTTATAAAATAAATTATTTTTAGAAAGGATATTGGAATTGTATTAAAATAAAATTTTATATGAAATTAGATTCTGTCTTTATATATATATAAGTTATAATAAATATATATTCCAAAATAGGAATTGAGTTTCAAATGGCTTTGGAAACAAAACTTGTTTTAATATATAAAACAAGGAAGTTAAATTTATAAACGATGTTAATAAACATAGTAAAGTAATTATCATTTTACATTTGGAATAATAAATCCAAGTATGAATTTAAAAAGGAATTGGAAATCATTTCCGAAAGGGAACGATAAATTTTATTTTAGAATTTAGAACATAAACTGAACGGGGATAAATGCAGGAAATTTATAATTGAAATTCGTTTACGTCGAATTTTATAAAATAATTTAGTTCTAACGAAATTGAAATTCAACATAGAAATTGAGTTGTGACGAAATTATGAATTTCAAATGAAAACCGATAATTTTGGATAATTAAAGTATTTAAGTTTGATTTGGAAAATTAGTTTAATTTATATTAAAATATGGAAAAATGAAGTTGAAACTTATATAATAAATGAACTATAAATGTTTTATATAAATTTAATTAAAACAAACTCGTCGCGGTGCAGTAATTCGTAATTTGAAGTTTTGAACATCAATTGAGTTTATAGAACTCAATTTAAGTTGGAATTCTTTGAAACAAGAATCGGCATAACCTACTGAGTATTATTTTTCTAATGGAAGAGAAAAATCTGGATTTTGTCTTATAGATTTTGAGTTATGTCAAAATCAAATTTTCAGAAAAACTATGGCATAATCGTTTATAAACAGTAACGTTTTATTTAATATAATAAAGGGATTTCGAGTGAAAGAAACTTATATTTCCATTAGAAAAATTCCGACTAGAGTTACAAAATAAATATGAACTCAAGTGGAATAAATGGTTTGATTTTTAAAACAAAAATCAGATTTTTAATTATTGAATAAAATTAACTAATTAGAAGAATAATTAGCCAATGGAATTTTGGATTGAATTTGACTTTAGTAAAGAAAATTGGATTTGTGGATCTAAATTCGAAATCAAATATGAAACTTCGATTGGTTTATAAGCAAATTAAAAATATATAAGAATGTGATATGTTCAAATAAAAAGTGAAATAGGAAAAAGAGCTAATTAGAGAATAAATTAGCGATTGGAATAAATTGGAATTAGATGAATGGGTGTTTGAACAGGTATGGAATGAAGTGAACGGAGAAATAAATTGAATGCTCGTCGAAATGGTACATATTTAATTAAATATGAGATTTTATGAGCCTATTTGGCAGCCGCTTGCTTTTTTATTTTCCTTTAGAATGGAAAGGGCCCGGCAAGGCAATTTGTGGTTGTATCGATTGAACCGTACAAAGGAGACGCTGGCGAAATTTTGTGGAAATTTATGAAGATAGAAAAATTTAAGTAAACTCTAATAACTGAAATTGATAATCGATTATAAATAGAATTTGGAACCAAATAGATTAATAAAATTTAACGTGTTGTAGTAGATGTTTTATTAATGATAGAAAAGCATGGACTATAACACTATTGTTGTAGTAAATGATTTCTGAAAAGGAAACGATTAAGATTTAATAAATAATTTAAATATAATTAGATAAATGCAGTATTTTGGGTTATTGTAACGACGTTTTATGCAACGTTTGTTCTGACCCAAGTAAGTGTGACTTGGAAACATTTTCCAACTAAAATGAGAAATATTTTCTATAGAAAATGAATGGTTTCGTGGGAAAAATAGTTTTAAATTATATCGATAAGGATATTTGAGATAGGATGGGAAACGATTTTATTAATGAAATATTAATTAAGAAGGGCTTAGTGATTGTTTGGTGCTAATCAATAGTATTCTCTTTAGGAATAATATCTTTAGATGAATATTTGTTTCTTCGATAGTTAAATAACCGACTATCAAAGCATTGGCCAATTTTATATTTCCGTTGTCAATACGAAGAGACCAGGATCAAGTTTATTATCTGAAAACCACTCCGTTTCGACATAAGTGTTGCTAATCAATTTATGCTGAAAATAATTAAAGACGGAGTAAAGTGCAAGGGCAGTTCATTTAATCCTAGGTAGAAATTGCCTAAGATGGATTGATGGAATAGTTGCTTCGATTTGTCCAGTCCCAGGACAACTTGTATGGAAGAATGTATGATAGAGTATGCCCAACAGATCATCTAAATTTATCTGTTCAAATGTATTTACGTTGATGGCATAGGAAATCATCTCTCTTAGCTTTATGCTCGTGATACTTTCGGGAAATCAATAAAGGATTTAGCAGGTTTGACGATGTGACATTCAAAGTGAATGATGTTGCGGCGCTAAAAAGATAAGACATAGCCTCAAGCCTCACAACCGGGAAATGGTATAAAATCTGGTAGATCACGTGGCTATGTGGGTCGCTCCCATAAAGGTTTATTGTCAGCTGATCTAGAGAAAATCCGTTTGCTTCTTTATTCTGTCGTTGATGTGTGCTTCGGTAACAGTTGTTGATCCGAACCGTTGGGGATAATACATTCGAAACACTCAAGCGAAGTGAGTGTCCGATCATGTTTATCCTGGGTTGCAAGATTTTCTTCTTGAACCTGGTGTATTCCTCTCTAGAGATACACTATCAAAAGGTGGTCCCATACCTTACTAGTCCATTATCCAATAAGAGCCGACGGTTTTTATTGCATACAATGTATGTGAAGCGCGAGATGCAAGCGTTTCGCTAGATTGTTATTTACTTGATTTAGACACTATTATAATATCAGAATAATATTTATTCAAAGAATGTTTTGGGTTATTGTAAGGTAAAAACCATCCATATTTATGTGTGGATCGGTCTTACGATTATCCTTTCTTTTAAAAGGAATTTTAAAAGTTAAACTAAGTGCTTGGAGTTTACTCACACCAATCCCATGACCGCCCCAAAGTTTTTTTTTGTTTTACCTTAAATTCATGGGTGTTCAAATTTGTTTGAGCAGTAAAGTAGTTCATGTATTTACATATACCATTGGAGGAGCTTGGAGCAGAAGGCTTTCTCGTTAGATATTTACTGTTTATTTTCCGTTGTGTTGTATTGTACTCTGATGACAGTATGTATGTACAGTTACAAATTGTGTATTCCAAAAGTTGTTATATATTATATATTTTATTCCACTGCGATGTGAGATTTTGTGTTGTTATTTCTGTTGTTCTTCTATCTTTTTCTTTTTTATTCATAATGATTCGTATTTCTATGCAATTTGGGTTGGACATGTGGTGATTTTGTAATAACCCGGAAATTCTGAACCAGTTTAATTTTTTTTTATTTGGCAATTTTAGCAAGTTTTGAATATTTAAAATAGATTATTTTAAATAAAATCGACGAAAATTTATTTTGAATATATTTAGAACGTATATATTATACGCGTCGTCGTTAGAATATAAATATTTATATATAATTATAAATAGGATTGAAAATGGCGCGGTAGTTCGATAATTCGATTTCAAACTTCAATTGAACATACCGGGTGCAAACCAATCCGGATTTTAGTGAAACCAAAAACATTAGGATCTAATTGATGATATCTTTCCAACGAATCCGAAAAATCGAAATTTCATAGCGGGAATCAAAAGATGTGTCCAGTTGAAAATTCTGAATAGTCGTTATGGAATTCAGGCCCTTAAAAATGGAAATTTTGCAAACGACCTCGGATTTCAACGAAACCACTTTTGTTGGGTCCGTGGTGTCAAATTATTGATAGGTTTCAAATTTCATAATTTTTCGATACAATATGTGAGCGTGGCAAAGGAAAACGCGTTTGACCAGTTTCAGTTGATTATAATCGACTGGAAAATGGCCATTTTTCCAACGGTCTCGTAATTCGACGAAACTAGTTTTGTTAGGACCGTATCGTCAATACAAAGCTAGAAAATATTTTTCTGCAATTTTTAGAGTTAGTATGTGACCCCAGTAAATTGAAATACGCGTTCAAATTCAATATATAGAGTTATATGTTGATTTTAACGGAAACCGAACGAAACAGTCGAATCAACCTACGATACATATCCCATTGTGTTCGGAATGGGGGTAAAACGCTATGGACGACAGGCGGTGGGCCTCGTTTCGAGGTCGTATGTAAAAGTCAACTTTTTGCAAAATAAAATAATTAAAAATTAAAAAAAAATCCTTTCCCTCTTCCCCTTAATCCCGTTCTGCCCCCCCCCCCCCCCGATATTTTCAATTCAGTTTTCAAAAAAAAAAGGGAGACGACGGAAAAGGGGGAAACCCCTGTCGCCGCCGCCAGAGGCTAGCGCACCCCTCCCCCAATCGATCGCCGCCACATCTGAAACCCCCCTTCCACCTCGCGACAGCCCCTCCCCCCCTCGACGCACCCATCCTCCCTCCAGTCGATGCTCGAAGTCCCCGCACCCACCTCCCTGTCGCGTCGCCAAGCCTCCAGTGCCCCCACATCGAAGGACCCACCGCCTGATGCCACGCCCCACCGCCTGTCGAGACCTCCTGCTGCCCCTCCACGACCTCAGGCGCACCATTCTCCCACCCCCCAAGTCCAACACAAATCACAGTAAGTTTGTCTGTTTTTATTTTATTTTAGTTATTTATTTTCTGATTTTATTTAATAAAAGAAAACGAAAATCTTAGAATTTTTATATGCAGGAAGTTAGAATTTCTGTATAAAGAAAGTTAGGATTCTTGTTAAAGAAAGATTAAATTTTTATATACTTAAAAGTTTAAAATTTTTACGTTAGAAAAGAAAGGATTTTTATCTTAGTAAAGGTAAGGTTTTGAGTTATAAAAAAAGACATGATTTTTAGAGGATAAAAATTTGATTTTTCATTGCTTAAAAATTTGATTATTCAACGAAATAAAAATTCAATTTTTATATATTGAATAGCGAAGTAAAAATTCGATTTTTATATATTGAATAGCGAAGTAAAAATTCGATTTTTATATATTGAATAACATAGTAAAATTTTGATTTTTATATATTGAATAGCGATGTAAAAATTCGATTTTTAAATATATGAAGTGATTATAAAAATATGAATTTAAATTGAAGGTAAACGAATAAAAATGTGATTTTTATTTTAAAGACATCAGTATATAAAAATGTGATTTTTATATATGTAGTGGCTACAGCAACGAAGATGACAAAAATGCGATAACGATGAAGATTTCTATCAAAGAAGAGTCAAGATGATTGGATAGCTATCGGTGAGAACTTCTCACCTTTCAATTTCATTTTCTAGTTATATATATATATACTAGGATGCAGACGGTGTTTAGTAGCACCCGACACAATCGTCCACAGACCATGGACTTGTTTGTTTGATTGCATAAATTAGTTAGATGATTAGATTTGAATTTGATTGTTTGGTGGATTTGATTGATGTGTGAATGGCGTGGGCCTTCACTAGACCGGGGATAAGGCTAGGCCTCGTCCCGTTTCTAGTATCGTGCCGTTATGCCGCCGAAATTTTCTAAAATATGTTAGAAAAATAAAAATATCATTTTCATTGTGTAAATGAACTGAATAAAAATTCATGTGTTGAAATAAAATATTTTGTCGTTAAAAATATAATTTTTAACGTGAAAGTGAATAAATAAATATTTATAAACAAATCGGCCTATTTGTTTATGTACACCTATTTGAATGACATTAATTGGGTCGATAAATTTTACACATCGCCCAACTGCACAAATAAAATCTGTGATTGATTGTTTGAAACCCCACACGGGTGTTGGGATGAAATTTGAAGTTCACTCATCCTGATTGGTTAAATATGTCGATCGATTGATTGACAGGCTATTATAAGCGTTAGATATATATATTTGATGCTTATACAGTGTGGCGCACTTTGGTTGATGGTTGATTATTTTTCAATGCTATTATATACATGTGTTGTATGGAATCCATATAATTAACTTTATATGGTAATTGATTGGGCCTCATTCCAATTTGAAAAATAAAGAATATTATAAAATAAAGGTTCATGTGTTGACTGTACTCATCCGTTGAGATTAGTCATGTGTTGAACGAAATAATTTAACAAAAATAGTCACACGTGGACAGTACTCATTCGTTGAGATTAGTCGTGTGTTGACAAAAATAAATATTCATTTGTTGAATAGAATAAAGGAATATATGAAGCCGTGTTGATTAGATTGACGCCATTTTGACGTGAACGATATTTATATCGATTTTATTCATTTCGAAATGAATTGAATATAAAACGATTTCGAAATGAATGGAATATAAAACGATTTCGAAATGAATTGAATATAAAACGATTTCGAAATGAATGGAATATAAAACGATTTCGAAGTGAATTGAATATAAAACGATTTCGAAGTGAATTGAATATAAAACGATTTCGAAATGAATTGAATATATAACAAATTTGAATTGAATTCGAATTGAATAGAAAACGAAATGAATTCGAATTGAATAGAAAAGAAAATGAATTCGAATCGAATTAAAATCGATTTGAATTGAAATCAAATAGAAATGAAAGCAAAAAGGATTTATAATAGGAAATTCAATTTTGATTTGAATTTGAAACAAAAGTTGAAATGTTTTTGAAACGAATTCAAAACTATTTATAAAATTCGTTTTGAATAGGAATCGACGAAATATATATTATATATATTATATATATAATATAATGGCCTGAATAGAACGCGCCGCGCCGCGGCAAGTCGTGAATTTCGACCATTTATTTCAAACGGACATTACGGGAGATCCGACCGTCGGATTCTCCTAAAACCGGAACCGTTGGGTTCGTATCGGAAAGAGCTTTCTAATGAATATTAGAAATTTTAAATCTAACGGTTGGATTTGGAGATACGTCCAAATCAAATTCGAAAAAGGTCGCTGTAAGTGCAGTTCGATGGCCGTTGATGGAAATCGACTGTACGGGCCTTGATAAAATTATTAAAAATATCAATAATTTGTGTAAAATCATAAGAAATGATTTGAGAAAAATTGGGGTGAAATACTCCATATTTGAAAAGATAAGAATGGATTTTTATCGAAATAAACTAGTTTTGAACCAAATTTAAAACCCAATTATTTTTAAATAAATAAATTAGATTTAAAAAGGGGTTTTAAATAATCGGAATTTCAAATATATTTGATTGGATATGAAATGGGTTTATCGTGAAGGGTGTTTTAAATGACACTTGTTCTTTAACCCGATAATAAATAGAATGCGATTTGGGTTTATCGTGGACAGTGTTTTAAACGACACTAGTTTTTCAACCCAGTAAAAGGAGTTTTAATGAATCTGCAATTAGATTAAAATGTGAATTGATAATTTAAATTATCAAATTTGGAAAATAAGCGAAAAAGAAGTATCACCAGTTTTGCTCCAAAGCGATAGTTAAATCTTTAATTAGATTTGAACGTGAAATGGTAATTAATTTTACCGATAACACCATAGTATTAGATATGGAGTATTACCAGTTTTGCTTCATGGGATGAATAGGTTGGGATTGGGAAATAAAAAAAATAATTACTTCGTTGTGGTTCGCTAATCTTGACTAGTTTGGAAAACCATAATTTGGTTTGAAATGACATCCAAAGGAAGATTAAAGGATAAATTTTAAAGAATTTATCTTGGATAAAATTAATGGGAACCTTTCCCTAAGAATTGAAATTTAGAAACTAGCTGTAGGTTAGTCAAGAAGAATGGTTTCCTGGACATTGATCTGATGTTGGTTTCGGCCTTCGGGGTTAATATTTGGGAAATTGTTCTCTTGCTGATTTACGGTTAGTGACTAATGAATTGGAATGAGGCGTATGTTGTATTTGTGTAACATTTGTTTTTAATATACGCGGGTTGTTCGAAAAGGCCGGGTTTATACCCATTCTAAATAACCGACCCGACGATATGTCGAAGATGAAGACGATGGTTGAAGACCAGAAATCTTCACATCGTTTGGATAATTACTGACGATCCTGATTGGGCTGTACACCCAAGAGGATGGAAATAGTTGGTGGTCGTCCAGACGTACTTGGAGATGGATGGATATGCGAGGAAAGTGCCTCCGGTTTCGTTCAGACCCAGAACGAACTTGTAAATGGATTGTGTGTCTGACATTGGATTTTATTCTGTGTTGATTGATTTCTGTTAAATATACATCTGTTTGGCGGCGGAGAATTTATTCTCTTGCTTAACGCCCTTCTCTGAGACGTACGAGCTCAGAGGTTGTATATCGATGGACATCAGTCGCACGGCATGAATTGCCTGTGTGGCACGCTAAGATGCAATGATCAAGGCTTTTGTTGAAAAGCAGAGTCTTGTGGTTGATGATCAAAGCATAGCCTACGTGGAAGCTTTGTGTATAACGTGAATTCGCGAGCCTCACACCTCGGTATGAGTCAAAAACGGGATACGGACTGCAGGGACAGCACGACGTTTCTTTCTAGCTTTGGTGGTGTCAGTGACTTACCAGCCCTGACATTTATATACTTTTCACCTTTGTGATTGTTGGATGAGGCGCCTCGATTTTAGGTCTGTAAGGACCGGGAAACGTGTGTTCAGGAATACTAATCCTCTAACGTAAGTGAGGACCGGCCCTGAAGCATCCAGGGGTTGCCCAGAGTGCGTAGCCCTGGGACATTTGCTAGAGTGTCTCGAAGCGGAGAGGAGCTTGCCCCTTGCCTCGACTCATAACGGAAATCCAATTTCCAATACGTGTATTTCGGCTTTATTTGTAGAGCCTAGTATGGCGACATAGTAGCATGGGATGCTATGCCGTCTATGATTTATATTTATGATTGAAATTGTTTTGACACTATACACTTATTATAATATCAAATGATTTGTTTTAAACGTACCAAGCATGTTTGGCTATTATAAGGGAAAACCCTATCCTCCGGCTTGCGTTGCATTGTGTGATGGGACCTGGGTCTTATAATAGCTTCATTTTTCGAAAAAGCATTGCGTTGTTTATTCTACGCACTAGTATTCTTGGGAGGAAACCCGTTCCGTGTTATACGGCGTGGTCCCTTGAATTACTCTCTTTTAAAGTATGCTTTAAATAACTGTTTTAGTTCTCACACCAGTCACATGACTGACCTGGAGTTTATTGTTTTAACCTAAACTCTGGGTGCCCCTATTTTCGACACGGGCAGCTAGTAGTTTTGGTTTTGTAGATTTATATTCACAGGATCCTGATTTACAGCTGGAACGATGCTCGGAAAGCTCTGTATCCGTGTATTACTTTCAGTTGTGTTTTGTATTATTTTCCGCTGCTATGTAATTTATTGTAATCTCTGATATTTATCGAATGTAATTTATTCATTTATACTCTGTATATTCTTGTATTCTGATGGAATTGTTGTAATAACAATGAAATGTTCTTCCGTCTGCGTTCTGATTTGTCTTGTCCTCACAGTAATTCGTTCTTTCTCATCTCTTCGGAGACCGGGGAAGTTCGGGTCGCTACAGATTTAGTCAACTCAAATAGTACGGAAATTCAGCCGTTACAGTTGGTATCAGAGTTAAGGTTGAGCGAACACTTAGGCTTTGGTGGGGTTTACTCTTTATAGCTACGGCCAGTAATACCCTAGATTGAGTCGACTGTATATATACGAGAGCACGTATTTTTTAGTTGATATAAAAACTGTTTTATATTATGTTGATTGGTTTAGCGAGTGGTAGATGAATTCTGGTCGATACAGAAAGTACAACTCCATCGATAGGTGTTTCTAAACACTTGAGCAGAGAAATTCTACATAATATTTTTTAAAGTGGGTATAGGAAATAATTTTACCTAAAATTCTATTTTGATATAAAATGGATAATTTTCTAAAATTATTATAATATATGGATGTGTTAGTTGATATTATTATAATAAAATGGGATTACAAAATTGGAACGGTTATATATAACCAAATATAATTTGCATATATATGAAATATACAAATAAGATGAACAGGGATTGAATTCGAACAAGAATTTGGAATTTAAAGCCCGGGAGGTTAGAAAAATATTTTCTGAAGTATATTAAAATAATATGGTTTTGTTTTGGGAAGGATTTTTGAATGGATACTAAAAGTGATAAAGCACTGAACTCACTTTAGTAGCTGGAAAATAATTCTGATGATGATTGTAGCATCATCAGTGTTTATTTTCGAGTTTCTAAGTGATGGATTGCTACCTTAGAAGGTTTTTTTTACAGAAATTGTTTGAAAGAAACCAAGTTGGTTTGGAAAAATTCAAATGTTCTGAATTAGAGATGGAAATAAATATATGTATATGTTTATGTGATTCTTAAAAAAATTGGAATAAAGACTTTGAATTTGAATTCTGGAATTTAATTTAACTTAAGCAAGTTAAATGGACTAAAATGGATAAATTGATTTGAAATCAATTTAAAATTTTCAAAAGGTATAAGTGGCTATTTTATTAATCTTATAACACCAAATATGCATAAAAAAAATCGTTTGTCGTAAACGGGGTAAATAAATTATTGGAATGGATTTGAATGCATATGAATGGAAAATGAATTGAATGTGAATATATTGGTTGTAAATCATCCAGATTTAATGAATGTTAGCATATATGGTGTACCATATGAATGAAAACTAAAAGTTTTTTGGTACTAAAGTGCAGAAGTATGAAATGTTGAGTTCAACATAAGTGGATTTTGAAAGGTTAGTGGTTTGTAGCATTTTTTCCTACCTTAGTAATTTCGGGGATGAAATTCTTTTAAGTGGAGAAGAATGTAACGACCAGGATTTTGGGTCAATTAATTTTAAACATTTAATATTGTTTTAAATGTTGAGTTAATCATATAAATGGATTTTTATATAAAGTTTATCGATTTAATAATCGAATAAGATTTAATTTCGAATATACTGAATTATCTCAGTATGGAAAACGACAAATGTAACAACCCGGATTTTCAGAACCAATTTAAAATTTTTATTTTAGCTATTTTAGTGGATTTTTAACATTTTAGATGATTTATTTAAAAAAATAATGACTAAAAAATAATTTAAATCGAAGTTAGAACGTATAAATTTATTTTAATTATAAAACAAGCCTGAAATGGCGCGGTAGTTTGAAAATTCGATTTTAATTTCAATTGAGTATATAAAATTCATTTTTAATCAGAATTGAACGAAACAAGAAACGTTAGAATCAATTTAACTATATCTTTATAATGAATGTAAGAAATGAAAATTTCACTTTAAAAATTGTAAGTTATGTCCAATTTAAAATTTAAAATAGTCGCTATGGAATTTATATATACTAATATAATATATAGCCCTTAAAAATAGCCATTTTGCAAACGACCTCTTTTTTTTATGATACCACTTTTGTTGGATCTGAAATATCAAATTATTGCTAGATTCCAATTTTCATAATTTTTGGAGCTAGTATGTGGCCGTGAGCAATTAATTATGGATCAATCAGCCATATAAGGCCAAAAACAGGGCTTTTTGAGCAAACGGACTCGGAATTCGATGAAACCAATTTTGTTAGGACCGTATCGTCAAGACATAGCAGCATGTCAATTTCATTGCCAATGGAGTTCATACGTGACCGTGGCATCGATAATTGTCGAACGAAGAGAGCGTGAACTAGAAAATTAATAATAAAACTAGAGAATTAATAATAAAATAATAAAACCCTCCAGTATATAATATCTTTTCCTCTCCACAAACCCTCATTTCTCTTCTTCCTCAAAAAATTACAGCAGACCTCTCCCTCTTTCTTCCTCTCTCTTAAAATTTCGTAGAAAAGCCCCTCAAACTTAAATAATTTATATCTCCCAAACCGTAAGTAGTTAGGCTATGAAATTTTGTGAGCATCTAGAGAATGAAGAGAGCTACTCCAGTCTAAAATTTGGTGGTGATTGGATTTGTGGTTTGGCAGGAATCGAGCTAGAAGTGCAACAGCTCATTTTTGATATTTTGTTTGCTACGGGCCCCACGTAGAGAATTAGGTCGAGCGGTTTGGAGGGAATGTAGAGTGGAAGCATACAAAGGTTTTGGCGGTGGTGGCATGGTCTCATGTGGCCGGAGTTGGCCGGAATGTCAAGTTCATCGGAGGGGTGCTAGAAAACGAGGCAATTAAGAAAATGATCAATTTCCCACCAATTCGTAATTTTCCAGGCTATTTTAAATAAAAAGACTGGACAATAAAAATTACATTGTTATTGTATTATTGATTCATTAAAAAGAATCATGTTTTAAATAAAAAGATTTGACAATAAAAATTACATTTTTATTGTAATATTGATTCATAAAAAAGAATCATGTTTTAAATAAAAATATTAGACAATAAAAATTACATTTTTATTGTATTATTGATTAATTAAAAAGAATCATCTTTTAAATAAAAAGGAATTATATGTTAAACATGTTTTGTCATTAAAAATGACATTTTTATCATGCTAGTTAGAATGAAAAGAATTATATGTTAAACATGTTTTGTCATTAAAAATGACATTTTTATCATGTTAGTTAAAATGAAAAGAATTATATGTTAAACATGTTTTGTCATTAAAAATGACATTTTTATCATGCTAGTTGGAATGAAAAGAATTATATGTTAAACATGTTTTTTCATTAAAAATGGCGTTTTTATCATGTTAGTTAGAATGAAAAGAATTATATGTTAAACATGTTTTGATCATTAAAAATGACATTTTTATCATGTTAGTTAGAAAAAAGAATTATATGTTAAACATGTTTTGTCATTAAAAATGACATTTTTATCATGTTAGTTAGAATGAAAAGAATTACATGTTAAACATGTTTTGTCATTAAAAATGACATTTTTACCATGTTAGTTAGAATGAAAAGAATTATATTTTAAACATGTTTTGTCATTAAAAAGGACATTTTTATCATGTTAGTTAGAATGAAAAGAATTATATGTTAAACATGTTTTTTCATTAAAAATGACATTTTTATCATATTAAGTTAGAATAAAAAGGAATTATATGTTAAACATGTTTTGTCATTAAAAATGACATGTTTATCATGTTAAATTAGAATAAAGGAATCATATGTTAAAAACGTTTTATTAGATAAAAACATCGTCTATAACATGTTAGTGAATTAGTATAAAGGAATCAAATGTTAAAACATTTTTGGTTAGATAAAAATATTATTTTTAACATGTTAATGAAATTAATTAAATAGTCATGTCTTGAAATATATGTTTGTATGTTAAAAATATAATTTTTAACATAAATAGGAATTGTACAAAAATTTACATGTCTTGAAATGAATTAAAATGGTTTTGAAACCGTCGAACGAATTATATATATATATATATATATATATATATATATATATATATATATATATATTAAAGTTAAACGAATCGCGCGAGATAGTTCGCATTTTGGAATCATAACTTTAAACGATTATACCGAGAGATCCGACCGTCGTATTTTCCCAAAACTAGAACCGTTAGGTTCGCTTTGGAAAGATCTTTCCAATGATATTAAATTTGTTAAGATCCAACAGTTAGATTTCGAGAAATGTATAATTCGAATCTGAATAAAAACAACTCCAGGGCCACGTAATGACCTAAAACGTCGGTTGAATTAAATGGGCTATTTTTATATAAATAAAAATAGCGATAAATTGTTATAAAATATTATTAATGATACGAAATGAAAATATACCAATTTCCCCTTGGTTTATAAAGTAATGTGGACGGTTAGATTTATTTGGCATTAATTTATCAAATTGAATTAAATTTAACCAAAGAAAGAAGTGATTTAGATTATATATATATTCGAGAATTATTTGAAAAGACCGAGCTAAATCTCATTTCAAATAATTATATGACGATTTAAAGTCGAAGACATTGAAGACGGAGGTTGAAGACCGGCGATCTTCACATCGAATGGACATATGGAACGAGGAGTAAGGTATCTCCGGTTTCGTTTAGACCCAGAACGGACTCGTAAATGGATGTGTGTATGATATTGGATTTTATTCTATATTGATTGATCTCTATTAAATATATATCTATTTGGTTGTGGAGAATTTATTCTTTTGCTTAACACCCTTCTTTGAGACGTACGAGCTTAGAGGTTATATGTCGATAAACATCAGTCGTATGGCATGAATTGTCAATGTGGCATGCTAAGATTTAAATGATCAAGGGTTTTGTTGAAAAGCAGAGCCTTGTGGTTGTTGATCAAAGCACAGCTTTAATTAGCAAAGCTTTAATTAGCATAGCTTTGTGTATAACGTTAATTCGTGAGCCTCATACCCCGGTAAGAGTCAAAAATGAGATAAGGGAACACAGGGAGTGCATGACGTTTCTTTCTAGCTAGAAGTGGTGTCATGGTATGGAGCCCAGACATTTTTACTTATGTGGTTGATGGATTGCGAGGCGCCTCGGATACTGGTCGCTACTAGCCAAGTGATAGGTCCAATAGGACCAGGAAACGTGTGTTCAGGAATAACTAATCCCCTAAAATATGTGTGGACCGGCCCTGCAGGATCCAAGGGTTGCCCGTATGAGTGATCCTGGGTCATCTTGCTAGAGGTGATCCGAATCGGTAAGGAGACTGAAACACCCCACCTCCGTTAGGGTCACTCTCAAAGGGAATGCCCTAATTTGGGTGGAGGTTTATAAGTATAAGTCACAGATATACAAGACAGATATAGGAACACATATTTTTGAACAGCGGAAAATAACAACAACTTTTATTTCAACATAATACGTGTTACATAAACCATGTCATAATTTGTCTTACAATACTTCCAAAAATCATAACTGTCTTGATTACATTATTTAAAGAAGCATAAAGAAAACATAGATAAACTGCAAAAATCCCCTAATTGTTGTCCAAAGCCATAGTCCAAAACGGAAAAGATCCAAGCAATACATTCTTTCTCTTCAAGCTGGATGTGAAAACTGGTCAAGCTGCGGTATTCCCTCCCTGTGAACCTGGGGGGAACGAAAGAAAAAGAGGCGAAAGGAAAAGGGTCAGTCATAAAGACTGAGTAAGTCCTAGTGACTTTCAGTGTAAAAACGGTTAAAACAACATGTCATGTATGAACTGGAACTAAACTCAAGAAGGGTGTCAAGGTGGACAAGATAGACTAAGGTGATCATGATAAGTCAAGACAAGTCAAATAAAGCATCACATGTTCAAGATTCGTTGCATCGACTGTACTAGTATACTAAGCCCATGTCACGAGTTAATCACGAAATAAATCCCACTGCCCAATATCGTGAAACGACCCTGAAACGGGGTCTGACCCAAGTACGGGGCCCTACGGAGCGCTTATCTAGTCGATCGTCTCCCTACAAGTTCTAGCTCGTCAAGTGTCCGTGTCATACGACTAATCACGAATGTAGTCACCTGTGCTGGGTCCACCTTCGGGTGTATCAGCCCTAGGGTGTCAACCCCTGACACGATTCAAGATGCACAGATAAATCTACGGATACCCAGTGTCTGCCCCGGAATACGTGCACGACCGTAGTCCACCGAACCTACACTGGCGTACCCCACTGCCGTCGTTCACCTCTTACAATCAGCCCAGTAATCGTGCCCCACCCGGCCTAGCCCCAGGGTACCTTGATACATCTAGAGGGTTACTGCTGAAAAGGGTCATGTCTAGGGTTTCGCCTAACAGATTAGGTCATGTAATTCGTGACCTAACCCGCCTAACCGATTAAGTCATGTAATTCGTGACTTAATCCTTTTCCAGTCTAGTCATGTCAAGCCGGTTAAGTATGACATTTAAATTCGCGACTTAACCCGCCTACGTGTCATGTCAAGTTGGCTAAGTGTTGTCGTTTCAAGTTCATGACTTAGCCCTACAAATCGTGTTCAAGTTGGTTAAGTTGTCTTTTCATGTTCATGACTTAACCCTAATTGGCATTAATTGATTCGTTAATGCACCGAACCACTCACATTGGATCCTATTGTTCGTAGCCATTGGATTCGCCGGGCGGTTCCGGGCAGGTTTACGCTACGAACTCAACCCAACCTCGGGTTTCAAGCGCGATGTGACCAACTACCCACATTGGATCCTATTGTTTGTAGCAACTGGATTTGCCGGGCGGTTCCGGGCAGATTTACACTACAAACTCAACCCAACCTCGAGTTGGCCACTTTCTTGTTTTCCAAAGTCATGCCCATGTTCTTCTCAGATTCGTGCTATTTTCATAGGATGTTCATATGTCAACTTCGTGCCCAACTAAGGCATGTTTCAAGTCAAGTTATGGCATGTTCAAGCCAAGTTTTCGTGCCATATTTCATGTTCTACTTATGCCAAATTTCACGGTTTATGATTATAATCAATTCAAGTTTTGCCTATTCTACCCAATCGTATCCCCAACGTATATAAACGTACTTCGTTCACAAGCATAAACAATTCAAGAGATAAAGGGGAATAATACCAAACATGTGATAGGCATATGTGACAATTCCAACATCACTTGCATAATAAGTAGGCTGTAACATATCACATGGTTTCAATACTAGCATGATGATAACTTGGCATAGTAATGGTTCCAACTTAGTTTAACATGATGATTTCAACTTTACATCATAGGCATAATAATCATTGCGGGCATAATAATAATTTTATTACAAACATGAAACATTAAAGGCATGGTAATTCTAATAGGCATAGTGGATTCCAATTTTGCATTTTTAACATAATGATTCTCATCTAGCATTATAAACATAATGATTCCAACTTTTTATCATAACCTAGCAATTCCCAATTTGTCATTAACATGATAGGTATATTAACATCGCAGGCATAGTTCCATCATCATAGACATGGTTTAATTAGCATGATAGGCATGGTTTAATCAACATAAAGATTTCAATAAACATAGTGATTCCATGGATATGTATTAGTCCAACTTGCCATACAATTAAGCCCAAGTGATTCATAACAACATCAAAATCATGATAAGTTTAACCTGCAACGTTGACATAGCAATATTCCCAAATTATGATTCAAAGTTAAACAATATAAACATGGATTAATAATAGTTCCTAAACCCGGTTTCAATTCATGGCATGTCCATGTTATTTTAGCGTTTTTGCCTAAAAAGTGACATAGAACTTACAATATGAAGCAAGTAATCAAAATTCCAAATCAAATAGCCTCAAATCCGTTGTCTAAAGCGTCGTAGTTGTTGTAGCTTCTAGTTGTAGCCTTCAAGATTCGTCCTTTATCTTCTTTAATTTTGTTCTTTGTATTTTCAATCTAGAGCTCTAGGTTTAAGGGTGGCGGCCTGAGGCTAAAATGAAATAGTATGATTTAAGCTAGGTCTTAGGTTCTTTTTATAGTGTTTTTGAGTTGATTCGGACCGTCGATGGAGCTTGGTTTAATAATAGCCGTTTGTTCAAAGGAGAGACCAACCAGGAGCTGACACCTAGCCCTAGTGACAAGGCAAGGCTCAGAAAATCGACCAAACACAGACCAGGCCAGCCAGGGTGGGCTGGGTTCGACCTGGCTCAGGGGCCAGGTCGACACCCCAGTCGACACCGTGTCGACTTGGTAGTCGACACGGGTTACCCAAGTCGACTGCCCAGTCGACCTGGCTAGCCCCAGGTCGACTGCCAAGTCGACCTGGGTGTCTTGGGCAGGAATTTTCCCGCCCTGGCCAATTGGGCCCGATTTTGAATTTTAAATTTGTTTTTCTGATATGTTTTCGTCTGTTTGAATTTTAAACTGAATTCTGAAACTTCCGGGGGCCATATCTTCTTCATACGGAGTCCGTTTTACGCAAACTCGGACTCTATCTCAAGCAGAATTCCGAGACGAACGCAATGGCGTATCCCATTTTCCTTAATTCTTTTATTTGAAATTAATTATACTTTAATTTGTGAATTTCACTGTTATAGAATACACGGGGTGTTACATTCTCCCCCACTTAAAAAGATTTCGTCCCCGAAATCTTCAAGTTCAGGAAGAATGTATATCCTAACATCCAAACATCCATCTACTCATCCATCAAACACGAGCATCCATTGTCCTTAAAAGACTTCTAATGCTTCATGATCATATGTGAAGTGTGTGTGTGTACATGTACTTATCCAATGCAAAATCAGGCGGTCTACTGATTCAGTTGACCTCCTTAGTGCGAATTATGTAAGTGCCATGAATCCATTATGTATGTGAATTTTCCTATTCATGATTCTACATGAGTGCACAACCATTCATATATAAATGCAACATCCATATGACAACACACTAAACTTCATCCATATATGAATAAATACATTTATGCATATGCAACATGAAAATGTGTCTAAGCCGATCTAGTGCCTAATGTGTATTCATGCATCCACGAGCAACCACTTGCGACCACTTGCAACCATTTCACAATCATAACATGTTTCAATTACATGTTTACATCCAAAAAGATTCTACCTATGGTTCTCAAGATAGGATCGAGGAGAGAAACAAGATAAAACAAAGCATCTAGAAGAAATTAACGATGTACCCCCAGAAGGTCCGGTCTGCTTCTTAGGGCAGTCTTTGCTGATGTGTCCAGTCTCCCTACAATGAAAACATTCACCTTGCTTTCTCTTCCTCTTTCTACAATCCTTGGCTATGTGCCCTTCCGTACCACAGAAATTGCATTTCCTTTTATCACGTGAGTTGTCGTTCTTGCCTCCTTTCTCGGAGTCTACCTTCTTATTCTGAGAATTGTTGGGCTTGACCTCTTTCTTCCCTTGAGAGTTTTCTGCCTTTGTCTCCTTCTTACCCTTATCTTCTTCGTTCAGCAATGCCATCTGCACCAACCTTTCATACGTAGCTCCCATGGGTATATGGGTCATGGCCAAACTGTGTAATGGCTCATTCAACCCCTTGACAAAGCGGAGAGCCTTCTTGTGCGGGGTGTTGACTAGGTCCAGTCCGAACCTAGCCAGCTCATCGAACTGATTAACATACTCTTTGTCTGTCATATTCCCTTGCTGAAGAAATAAGAATTTTTCCAACTGCAAACTCCTTTCAGCTTCTGAGAGAAATTTAGCCTCAAACCTTGCCCTAAAGTCCTCCCATGTTTCCACTGGCCTTTATGCATTAGTGACTTCCCACCAGTAGGAAGCCTCGCCTTTAAGTAGCCATACTGCCAGTTGTACTTTCTGCCTATCTTCTACCTCAAAGATGACGAATAGGTCCTCGGTTTCCTTCAGCCAATTCCTAGCTGCCACGAAGGACTCAGTTCCTTGAAAGTCCTTTCCCCCTATAGCTTTAAAATCTTTACATATCTTAGCAAAAGTATTTCCCTGCGGAGGAGGTAGAGGAAGAGGTGCTGCTGCAGCTGGATGATTTACTGCAGCTAGGGGATGAGGAACGGTAGGACCTGGCTGAGTGGCCCTTGCTTCTAAGAACCGTCTAAACCAACCAGGTATTGGTACACCCTCTGGCAAGTTAAGTTCTTCGCACATGCTGAAATAGAAAAGATAGATTCAAAACGAAGGATAAGAGATAGTACCTATGGCTTTGGGGGACTTTGCCTTTTTAAAATAAAATAATATTTTATCTTTTAAAAATGCTTCTTTAGATTTTTCGTTGAAAATAAATTTTCAAAACTTTTATCTTATCTGGTAAACCTATGCTCTGATACCAAGTGAAACACCCCACCTCCGTTAGGGTCACTCTCAAAGGGAATGCCCTTATTTTGGTGGAGGTTTATAAGTATAAATCACAGATATACAAGACAGATATAGGAACACATATTTTTGAACAGCGGAAAATAACAACAACTTTTATTTCAATATAATACGTGTTACATAAACCATGTCATAATTTGTCTTACAATACTTCCAAAAATAATACTGTCTTGATTACATTATTTAAAGAAGCATAAAGAAAACATAGATAAACTGCAAAAATCCCCTAATTGCGATCCAAAGGCATAGTCCAAAACGGAAAAGATCCAAGCAATACATTCTTTCTCTTCAAGCTGGATGTGAAAACTTGTCAAGCTGCGGTATTCCCTCCCTGTGAACCTGGGGGGAACGAAAGAAAAAGAGGCGAAAGGAAAAGGGTCAGTCATAAAGACTGAGTAAGTCCTAGTGACTTTCAGTGTAAAAACGGTTAAAACAACATGTCATGTATGAACTGGAACTAAACTCAAGAAGGGTGTCAAGGTGGACAAGATAGACTAAGGTGATCATGATAAGTCAAGACAAGTCAAATAAAGCATCACATGTTCAAGATTCGTTGCATCGACTGTACTAGTATACTAAGCCCATGTCACGAGTTAATCACGAAATAAATCCCACGGCCCAATATCGTGAAACGACCCTGAAACGGGGTCTGACCCAAGTACGGGGCCCTACGGAGCGCTTATCTAGTCGATCGTCTCCCTACAAGTTCTAGCTCGTCAAGTGTCCGTGTCATACGACTAATCACGAATGTAGTCACCTGTGCTGGGTCCACCTTCGGGTGTATCAGCCCTAGGGTGTCAACCCCTGACACGATTCAAGATGCACAGATAAATCTACGGATACCCAGTGTCTGCCCCGGAATACGTGCACGACCGTAGTCCACCGAACCTACACTGGCGTACCCCACTGCCGTCGTTCACCTCTTACAACCAGCCCAGTAATCGTGCCCCACCCGG
Source organism: Allium sativum (assembly GCA_030737875.1). Lineage (NCBI taxonomy): Eukaryota > Viridiplantae > Streptophyta > Magnoliopsida > Asparagales > Amaryllidaceae > Allium > Allium sativum. Next base: position 472,789,793 of record CM060909.1, read on the forward strand.
CCTAGCCCCTGGGTAACTTGATACATATAGAGGGTTACTGCTGAAAAGGGTCGTGTCTAGGGTTTCGTCTAACAGATTAGGTCATGTAATTCGTGACCTAACCCGCCTAACCGATTAAGTCACGTAATTCGTGACTTAATCCTTTTCCAGTCTAGTCATGTCAAGCCGGTTAAGTATGACATTTAAATTCGCGACTTAACCCGCCTACATGTCATGTCAAGTTGGCTAAGTGTTGTCGTTTCAAGTTCATGACTTAGCCCTACAAATCGTGTTCAAGTTGGTTAAGTTGTCTTTTCATGTTCATGACTTAACCCTAATTGGCATTAATTGATTCGTTAATGCACCGAACCACTCACATTGGATCCTATTGTTCGTAGCCACTGGATTCGCCGGGTGGTTCCGGGCAGATTTACGCTACGAACTCAACCCAACCTCGGATTTCAAGCGCGATGTGACCAACTACCCACGTTGGATCCTATTGTTTGTAGCAACTGGATTTGCCGGGCGGTTCCGGGCAGATTTACACTACAAACTCAACCCAACCTCGAGTTGGCCACTTTCTTGTTTTCCAAAGTCATGCCCATGTTCTTATCAGATTCGTGCTATTTTCATAGCATGTTCATATGTCAACTTCGTGCCCAACTAAGGCATGTTTCAAGTCAAGTTATGGCATGTTCAAGTCAAGTTTTCGTGCCATATTTCATGTTCTACTTATGCCAAATTTCACGGTTTATGATTATAATCAATTCAAGTTTTGTCTATTCTACCCAATCGTATCACCAACGTATATAAACGTACTTCGTCCACAAGCATAAACAATTCAAGAGATAAAGGGGAATAATACCAAACATGTGATAGGCATATGTGACAATTCCAACATCACTTGCATAATAAGTAGGCTGTAACATATCACATGGTTTCAATACTAGCATGATGATAACTTGGCATAGTAATGGTTCCAACTTAGTTTAACATGATGATTTCAACTTTACATCATAGGCATAATAATCATTGCGGGCATAATAATAATTTTATTACAAACATGAAACATTAAAGGCATGGTAATTCTAATAGGCATAGTGGATTCCAATTTTGCATTTTTAACATAATGATTCTCATCTAGCATTATAAACATAATGATTCCAACTTTTTATCATAACCTAGCAATTCCCAATTTGTCATTAACATGATAGGTATATTAACATCGCAGGCACAGTTCCATCATCATAGACATGGTTTAATTAGCATGATAGGCATGGTTTAATCAACATAAAGATTTCAATAAACATAGTGATTCCATGGATATGTATTAGTCCAACTTGCCATACAATTAAGCCCAAGTGATTCATAACAACATCAAAATCATGATAAGTTTAACCTGCAACGTTGACATAGCAATATTCCCAAATTATGATTCAAAGTTAAACAATATAAACATGGATTAATAATAGTTCCTAAACCCGGTTTCAATTCATGGCATGTCCATGTTATTTTAGCGTTTTTTCCTAAAAAGTGACATAGAACTTCCAATATGAAGCAAGTAATCAAAATTCCAAATCAAATAGCCCCAAATCCGTTGTCTAAAGCGTCGTAGTTGTTGTAGCTTCTAGTTGTAGCCTTCAAGATTCGTCCTTTATCTTCTTTAATTTTGTTCTTTGTATTTTTAATCTAGAGCTCTAGGTTTAATGGCGGCGGCCAGAGGCTAAAATGAAATAGTATGATTTAGGCTAGGTCTTAGGTTCTTTTTATAGTGTTTTTGAGTTGATTCGGACCGTCGATGGAGCTTGGTTTAATAATAGCCGCTTGTTCAAAGGAGAGACCCACCAGGAGCTGACACCTAGCCCTAGTGACAAGGCAAGGCTCAGAAAATCGACCAAACACAAACCAGCCCAGCCAGGTTGGGCTGGGTTCGACCTAGCTCAGGGGCCAGGTCGACACCCCAGTCGACACCGTGTCGACTTGGCAGTCGACACGGGTTACCCAGGTCGATTGCCCAGTCGACCTGGCTAGCCCCCGGTCGACTGCCAAGTCGACCTGGGTGCCTTGGGCGGGAATTTTCCCGCCCTGGCCAATTGGGCCCGGATTTGAATTTTAAATTTGTTTTTCTGATCTGTTTTCGTCTGTTTGAATTTTAAACTGAATTCTGAAACTTCCGGAGGCCATATCTTCTTCATACGGAGTCCGTTTTACGCAAACTCGGACTCTATCTCAAGCAGAATTCCGAGACGAACGCATTGGCGTATCCCATTTCCCTTAATTCTTTGATTTGAAATTAATTATACTTTAATTTGTGAATTTCACTGTTATAGAATACACGGGGTGTTACAGAGACCATCCCTTGCCTTGACTCACGATGGAATCTCAATCTCCAATACGACCTTACGGATTTGATTGTAAACCTATTTATGGAGACGTAGTATATGGTAGCTATGCCATCTAGGATTGATACATTTATATTGAAAAGTGTTTTAAACTGACTAGACACTAGTAATAATATCAAATGAATTTGTTTATGCATACCAAGCATTTTTGGCCATTATAACGAAAAACTCTATCCTCTGGTTTGCGTTACATTATGTTATGGGACTCGAGTGTTATAATGGTTTCATTTTTCTAAAAAGCATTGCATTGTTTAAAAGATTTACTTTATTTTATGCACTCGCAATCCAATGGAGTAAACCTGTTTCGCGTTAATGGCGTGGTCCTGTGATTAGCCTTATTATTAAATAAGTTAAGTAGATTTCTTATACCAGTCCTATGACTGACTTGTAGTTTGTTTCACTTGCAAACTCGGGTGCCCCTATTTCCACACTGGCAGTCGAGTGGTTTGTTTTGCAGATATTTATTTATTCAGCAGGATTCTGGATTGAAGCTTAAAGATGCGTCCAGAGCATTGAAAGGGTTCCGCTGTGTTAGTCCATTGGTTCCGCTGCATTGTATTAAATTTGTTGTAAATTAATCTTCCGCTGTAGTATTATTTTTCGATGTACTCTGATATATTCTGTACTCTGATGTAACATTATTATGATGTTTCTGTTATTTGTTCTGATGTGTTGTATGCTCAGAGTTAGCGTATCCGAGCTTCAAACGGTCTTGGTCGATTTAGCGATCGATTAGGTCCGAGCTAAATCCGTATCATTACAGCTGGTATTAATGCTTTGGGTTAACTCAAATCTTTGGGGTACAACTCATTAGAACTGAACAAAAGACCCATCAGAGGTACGATTAGTAATGTCCTATGAAAGAATACTCATTAGAGATAGGATCAGTAGTATCCTAGAATGAAATACTCGTTAGAGATGGTGTTAGAAATTACCTAGAATGAGTTGAGAGTGACATGTTTTTAATTAACGTATTTGTGATTATATATATATAATCCGATCTTAGAAAATATGATTTTTGAATATATAAAAGTTATATATATTTGAAAAGCTAATTAACTAATTGATTGATGATTGTGTTGTGTGATTATTAGTTCAACTAATAAAATTATTGAAACCAATGAAAGAATGAAAGTTGAGTTGGTTAGTTAAATAACTTTCGACTCCGTTCCTTCTCGAGGACGAAAAGATTTTAAGTGGGGGAGATTGTAACAACCCTGATTTTCAAGACCAATTTAAAATTCTTATTTTAGCTATTTTAATGGATTCTGAATATTTTAAATGATTTATTTTAAATAATAAGAACTAAAAATTTATTTAAATCGAAGTTAGAACATATAAATTTATTTTAATTATAAAAAGAACCTGAAATGACGCGGTAGTTTGAAAATTCAATTTCTATTTTCAATTGAGTATATAGAATTCATTTTTAATCAGAATTGAACGAAACAAGAAACGTTAGAATCAATTTAACTATATCTTTCTAATGAATGTAAGAAATGGAGATTTCACTTTATAAATTGTAAGTTATGTCCAGTTTAAAATTTAAAACAGCTGCTATGGAATATATATATATTTTAATATAATATATAGCCCTTAAAAATAGCCATTTTGCAAACGACCCCCGTTTTCGATGAAACTACTTTTTTTGGATCCAGAATGTCAAATTATTGCAAGATTCCAATTCATAATTTTTGAGCTAGTATGTGGCCATGAGCAATTAATTGTGGGTCGATCAGCCATATAAGGCCAAAAACAGGGCTTTTTGAGCAAACGCACTTCGACGAAACCAGTTTTGTCAGGATCGTATCATCAAGACATAGCAGCATGCCAATTTTCATCGCCAACGGAGTTCATATGTGACCGTGGCATCGATAACTGTAGAACGAAGAGAGCGTGAACTAGAAAATTAATAATAAAACTTGAGAATTAATAATAAAGTAATAAAACCCTCCACTATATAATATCTTTTCCTCTCCACAAACCCTAATTTCTCTTCTTCCGCAAAAATTGACAGCAGACCTCTCCCCCCCTCTCTTCCTCTCTCTCTCAAAATTTTGCAGAAAAGCCCTCAAACTTAAATAATTTATATCTCCCAAACCATAACGAGTTAGGCCATAAAATTTTGTGAGCATCTAGAGAATGAAGAGTGCTACTCATACCTAGAAGTTGGTGGTGATTGGATTTGTAGCTCATTTTTGGTATTTTGCTTGCTGCGGGCCCCACATAGAGAATTAGGTCGAGCAGTTTGGAGGGGAGGTAGAGTGGAAGCATATAAAGGTTTCGGGGGTGGTGGCATGGTCTTAGGTGGCCGGAATGTCAAGTTCATTGGAGGGGTACTGGAAAATGAGGCAGTCACAAAAATTATCAATTTCCCGCCAATCCGTGCTTTTTCAGGCAAAGTGATACAAATGAAAGTTGTCCGGGAGGTCGAGATCTAGCTATTGGTAAATTTTGGTGGCATTTGGAGCAACCTGGCGGCCGCAACACAAAGATGACCGAAAACTCCAGTTTTTCCATTCAACTGCAAATCGTGGGGCCCACGTGGCAAACTGGAGGGGGACCACAGGCCATGGTAAGAGGGAGAGAAGCCGGAGAGAATGGCGCTGATTTCGTGAAATTTCGACTTACGGTTTAACCGTGGCGAGCATTTTAAGTTGAGGGCGTCATTTGGAGAATAAGTTGAATAGTGATATTATTATTTAAATAATATTCCATGTTCGTATATTAATATCATTTTGCCACGAACTCCAAATCACATGAAATAGGATCCATTGCGATCGTGGAGTCGAGAGCTTCGCAACAAAACTGATTTGGATTGATTTGGAGCTTGTGTCAAATTTTGGCGAAGTGGAAACCATCGGTGAGATTTCTAAATTTAAAATAAAATTGATTGTGATTGCGATGTGAAATTTATATATACACTATATAAAATTTATATATGTGTTGTATAAAATTGGAATTGATTGATTGTGATTGCGATGAATGGTTGGACTGAATTGTGTATGAAGAAAAATATGATTTTGTTTGATTAAAATATTACCATGTTACAAATGATAGAAAAATAATCATGTGTTAAACATGTTTAGTTGAAAGAAAATGTTTTTACAATAAAAATTGCATTTTTATTGTATTATTGATTCATTAAAGAATCGTGTTTTAAATAAAAAGATTATACAATAAAAATTACATTTTTATTGTATTATTGATTCATTAAAAATAATCATGTTTTAAATAAAAAGATTGGACAATAAAAATTTATTATTGATTCATTAAAAAGAATCATGTTTTAAATAAAATGATTGGACAATAAAAATTACATTTTTATTGTATTGTTGATTCATTAAAAAGAATCATATTTTAAATAAAAAGATTGGACAATAAAAATTACATTTTATTGTATTATTGATTCATTAAAAAGAATCATGTTTTAAATAAAAAGGAATTATATGTTAAACATGTTTTGTCGTTAAAAATGACATTTTTATCATGTTAGTCAGAATGAAAAGAATTATATGTTAAACATGTTTTGTTATTAAAAATGACATTTTTATCATGTTAGTTAGAATGAAAAGAATTATATGTTAAAAATGTTTTGTCATTAAAAATGACATTTTTATCATGTTAGTTAGAATGAAAAGAATTATATGTTCAACATGTTTTACCATTAAAAATGACATTTTTATCATGTTAGTTAGAATGAAAAAAAATTATATGTTAAACATGTTTTGTCATTAAAAATGACATTTTTATCATGTTAGTTAGAAAAAAGAATTATATGTTAATCATGTTTTGTCATTAAAAATGACATTTTTATCATGTTAGTTAGAATGAAAAGAATTATATGTTAAACATGTTTTGTCATTAAAAATGACATTTTTATCATGTTAGTTAGAATGAAAAGAATTATATGTTAAACATGTTTCGTCATTAAAAATGACATTTTTATCATGTTAGTTAGAATGAAAATAATTATATGTTAAACATGTTTTGTCATTAAAAATGACATTTTTATCATGTTTAGTTAGAATAAAAAGGAATTATATGTTAAACATGTTTTGTCATTAAAAATGACATTTTTATTGCCTTGCCAAAAAAAAAAATGACATTTTTATCATGTTAAATTAGAATAAAGGAATGATATGTTAAAAATGTTTTATTAGATAAAAACATCGTCTGTAACATGTTAGTGAAGTAGTATAAAGGAATGAAATGTTAAAATATTTTTGGTTAGATAAAAATATTATTTTTATCATGTTAATGAAATGAATTAAATAGTCATGTCTTGAAATATATGTTTGTATGTTAAAAATATAATTTTTAACATAAATAGGAATTGTACCAAAATTTACATGTCTTGATATGAATTAAATGGTTTTGAAATCGTCGAAAGAATTATATATATATATATATATAAGTTAAAATTAAACGAATTGCATGCGGTAGTTCGTGTTTTGGAATCGTAAATTTAAGCGATTATATCGAGAGATCCGACCGTCGGATTTTCCCAAAACTGGAACCATTACGTTCGCTTTGGAAAGATCTTTCCAACGATATTAAATTTGTTAAGACCCAATGGTTAGATTTCGAGAAATGTGTAATTCAAATCTGAATAAAAACAGCGCTAGGGCCACGTAATGACCTAAAACGTTGTTCGAATTAGATGGACTATTCTTATATAAATAAAAACAGCGATAAATCGTTATAAAATATTATTAACGATATGAAATGAAAATAAACCAATTTCCCCTTGGTTTATAAAGTAATGCGGATGGTTAGATTTATTTGACATTAATTTATCAAATTGAATTAAATTTAACCAAAGAAAGAAGCGATTTGAATTATATATATATATTCGAGAATTATTTGAAAAGGCCGAGTTAAATCTCATTTCAAATAATTATATGACGATTTAAAATCGAAGACATTGAATACGGTGGTTGAAAACCGACGATCTTCACATCGAATGGACGACTACTGATGCCCTGAATTGGGTAGCTCCCAGGAAAGGGTTAAAGTTGTAGTTGTCCGGATGTACTTGTTGATTGCCCGGATATGCGAGAACCTCTCTTCTGTATTGGACATATGGAACGAGGAATAAGGTGTCTCCGGTTTCGTTCAGATCCAGAACAGACTTGTAAATGGATGTGTACTGACACTGGATTTTATTCTATGTTGATTGATCTCTATTAAATATATATATATGTTTGGTGGCGGAGAATTTATTCTCTTTCTTAGCACCCTTCTCTGAGACGTACGAGCTTAGAGGTTATATATCGATAAACATCAGTCTCATGGCGTGAATTGTCAATGTGGCATGCTATGATGCAAATGACCAAGGCTTTTGTTAAAAAGAAGATCCTTGTGGTTGATGATTAAAGCACAGCTTTAATTAGCATAGCTTTGTGTATAACGTTAATTCGCGAGCCTTACCCCCAGTAAGAGTGAAAAACGGGATAAGAGAACGCAGGGAGTGCACGGCGTTTCTTTCTAGCTAGAAGTGGTGTCATGGTATGGAGCCTAGACATTTTTATTTATGTGGTTGATGGATTGCGAGGTGCCTCGGATATTGGTTGCTACTGGCCAAGTAATAGGTCCGATAGGACCGGGAAACGTGTGTTCAGGAATATCTAATCCACTAAAGTATGTGTGGACCGGCCGTAGGATCCAAGGGTTGCCCGTAGGTGTGATCTTGGGTCATCTTGCTAGAGGTGATCCGAATCGGTAAGGAGACCATCCCTTGCCTTGACTCATGATGGAAACCCAATCTTCAGTAATACTTTGTGGATTTGATTGTAAACTATATATGGCGACATAGTATATGGTAGCTATGCCGTCTTGGATTGATACATGTATATTGTAAAGTGTTTTAAACTGACTAGACACTAGTTGTAACAACCTACTCATCCTACGATAATAGATTTAAATATTTTATTTAAATGTATCGTCGTATCCGATGTGCCACTCAAAATGTCGTTTTTCACAAATGATGAAATTAGGACTCGAGACCACTTCTATTGAGTCTAGATCATCGTTTACGACCATTTTGACTATAAGCATCGATACCTTTTGAGTTGAGCGATTTTGGTCTTTTTCATTTGGTATATGACCAAAATATCGCTTTTTGCATATGGACGAATTTGGACTCAAAACCATTTCCATTGAGTTCAAAACATCATTTATGTGTTCGAAAACCATAAGCTTTGATATATTTCGAGCTTCGGAATTTTGTCGCCTTGGTTGGGTCTTGGTTGAGCTAACCTAGCTTAACATATAATCCCCACCTAGCTCTCTCCTCCTTCATTTATTCTCACTTCAACAAAAGAAATAGAAACGGAGAGAGGGAAATAGAAATTCTTAAGCTATGTTTTTCAATTGGAAGCTCAATTCATGTGCAAATTCAATTCTAAGACATGAGTAAGCTTCTCTATCCTCTTCTCTATCTTCATAGTTCATCAATTTCGGATTTTTGCTCTTGCCCTAAAACATATATTCCCTTATGTATGTTCATGAGGTGATTTTGGAGGAGCTAATGAAGAAAGGTGGGTTCTTGCTCGAATTGGAGGTTGTTCTTCATCGTTTGCAAGAAAAGGTGAGTTCTTTTTGAACTCACATCTATGCCACAAGCCATTGGCTAGTACAAGTGTAATTTAGTGTTCATATGAGTTTGCATTTGCTAGTGAATTGGTTATGTTAGTATAACTTAGTCGATTTCATGTTTTTATGTTTCATTGAGTTGAAAATTATGGTAAGGATCATTCATCTGATCTAATGCATTAGCTAGGAGTTTATTTGGTGATGTTGTGAAGCTCCGTTGCCCCCGGCAAATTTCTAAGTCTTCACAAATCGCTTGAATCGTTTCCGATCGTTTTAGTTCGAAATTTGGTTCGTTGAGAACCTACAATCAAAACCAATACATTCGAGCTTTGCGAGTCAATACAGTGGATCAGAGAGGTCTTGTTGATGTCTCGAAGAAGTGATGAATCTCAACGATTGACGTCGGACGCTCGCAGGGGACGAATTAACCTAGGTTTGGCCTGGGCAACAGCCCAGGCCAAAACTAGTCGACAGGCACAAATTGGGGCGGTCGACTAGTTTTACTTCTGTGTAAAAACGGTCGACCGGTTTTAGGCTATGGACCAGAGGGACCTCGGTCCATAGTCTACCCCCATCCAAGCTCTTTCCCGGCCGGAGCTCGAGCCGTTCGAACTTCGTTTGTGAACTTCAGCTTCATAAATTCACATATTCTAGCAGCTCGATTCATCGACTTTGATTCTCAATTGATTCTTCCAATGTTGATTCTTTTGGTCTATTCAAGTTGCTTAGGATGTGAATTGAATAAGTGATCATTCCAAATCCCGTAGGCTCTATTCTGTATATCGAATTTATTCGATACTCTTGTTAATATGATTTACGCCATTAAAACGTGAATTATCGACTCGATATCCATCGAGTCTATTCCGATATAGTTTAAAACCTTTTGGTGCTAGTTTGGGATTTCGATTCATTCGTTGATCGAAATTACAACCGCTATCCCCTTGATTTCCTGTATGTTGTTGTAGTGTGAGTTTATGTTTTATGATTTTTGTGTTCCCTTCGCTACGACGATGATTTTTATGAATAATTGAACCACAATGGATAACGGGGTTTTATATTGTCAATGGGCATCCAACCAATGTTTAATCAGTTTTTAAATTCAAATCCTTTTAAAATAAATTTGGGTTTCTAAACCCGGTTCCGATTCTATTGATTTATATACGATTCCTTGTCCTATCGATCGGACGAGAAATTTAGTTTATTTACATTAGTAAAATTGAGGACTATGCCCCCTTATATGTTTACTTCGACGAATAACTCTTGGACTCGTGCGTTCGAACATGTGTGGTGATTTTCATTGTTTTGAGTTTGAAACAACAACGAGTTTGTAAATATTCGAGAATAGCAAGTGGTTATGGGACATTTAACTATTTGATCATATTAATTATCTCGGTGTAATTTATACTTATCAGATCGATGCAGTCCTTTTATGATTTGTGTTTTTGTGATCCTCGATCGCCCTAGTGGGATTTACGATTCTTGGATTTCACTTTTGGGACTTCGGTCCAACTTTTATGATTTATGTTTTTGTGGTCCTCGATCGCCTGAGAGGGATTTACGATTCTTGGATTTCACTTCTGGGACTTCGGTCCAACTTTTATGATTTATGCTTTTGTGGTCCTCGATCGCCCGAGAGGGATTACGATTCTTGGATTTCACTCTCTGGGGTCACGACCCGGCTTCGTGCGCAGCTTCGACTCAAACCATGGGTTTGCTACCTAGAGATCATTTCTCACCTTTTTATGATGTTTCTGGATTTCTAAAGGGGCTTTGATTCTTGATTACATTGATGCGATGCACGTCAATTTGATTTATGTTTGGCATTTATTTGTCAATTCTGATTGTTATATGCTCTTTTCTTGCCATGAGATTTATTTCCTCTGTCATTTCCTGTTGTGTGCTATTATTTAAATGTTGCATTCTACATTAGCTAGGAGATTATTTAGAGATAGGTGCGTTGACATGCCATGTTTCATATTTATTTATGATTAGATATTATTACTAAAAGCATGTCATATATATCCCTTATTATCTCAGTTTATTTGATAAGTACAGCTAGACTGACTCGTTTATTATTTATTATTCTAAATAATACTCGGGACAGACTGAGTCATTTTAGGTACTCCTCTGGGACTCATCACTGGATTGATCTTCCTCTTTCAGCTTGCTACCCTGCCTCTACAACTTTACGTGCTTTTGTACCTATGACATTATCTATCGTTGTGTACATACTCTTCTATTTAGATCATGGTGCGTGTATCTATTCTTTTGGGATTAGTGGATCTTTGTTGACCACTATCTTGTTGTACACATTCTTGGTTTATTCATAATATTCCGCCTTTGTGATATGATTATTTTGTGTCTGGCTATGATATATCCCACATATATATTGTTGTTGTCTATTTTATATTGCTTTACGGATTATTTACATCCGTTGTGTAGTTGACCTATGTGCCGATTGGTCATGTCAAAATTCTAATTGGTATCGGAATTCAATGTGCATTCTTCATATGGAGCAATTATACAATCGGTCGTTCTTCACAAACCTCATTCTCCATTATGGTCTACGACATTTCTCTTAAATGAACTGGATGATAGTGGGTATAGAGGTAGGGCGTAACACTAGTAATAATATCAAATGAATTTGTTTAAGCGTACCAAGCATTTTTGGCCATTATAAGGTAAAACTCTATGAAACACCCCACCTCCATCAAGGTCACTCACAAAAGGAATGCCTTAATTTTGGTGGAGGTTTATAAGTAAAAGTCACAGATAAACACAAGACAGATATATAAACACATATATATAAGCAGCGGAAAACAAACAGACTTTTATTTCATAAATACGTGTTCATACAAAACATTTCCATAATTGTCTCATAATAACCTCCAAAACATTACATCATCATTTCTGTCTTGATTATTAAATGAAGAAGCATAAAACATAATAAAAGCTGCATAAATCCCCATAGAACGTGTCCAAAAGACATAGCCAAGGAAAGAGAGTCCAAACCATACATCTACTATCTTGAAGCTTGCAAAGAGTCTGACTAAGCTGAGTTGTTTCCTCCCTGTGGACCTGGGGGAGGGGTGAGGGAACAGAAGAAAAGAAGACGAAACAAAAATAGAGTCAGACATAAAGCCTGGTAAGTCTAGTGACTCTTCAGTATGAGAATAAGAATAAGGGCATGATAGGTATAAACTGGAAACAGGAAAGTATCATAAACTAAGATAAAGCAGTTTTGAAACGAATATACTATCGCACCCCACACTATATCTCTGCACCTACTTGTATTGTCCCAACTGGCACCCCATGATCAGGGTGAAGTGATCCCCTTTTTCTAAAGATCGGCTCCTACTCGCAAAATCATATGTGTCATACGGCCCCAAAGATTGTAGATACCTATGCTGGTCCCACCGTGGGGTGTATCAAGTCCCATGGTGGCGGCCCGACACACTCTAGAATGCATAGGTTATACTACCGGTGCCCCAAGTGCCCTGTTTGTCTGCTCCGAAGTGTGTGCATGCCCGCACTCCGTTAGAACCCACACTATTGCACCCACCGCCGTCGCTTTTGACCGCTTACAATCAACCCAGAAATCGTGCCCCATCCTGCCTAGTTTCAGGGTACCATGATACCTAATTGGGTTACTACTGAAATAGGTCCTCGTTACTAGGGTTTGCTAGTCAAACATGTTAAGTGGTTTAGTGTCTGTATTTACCTAACCCCACCCATCAGTTTAATTAACATGTTGAATTGGTTAAGTGTTTTATTTAACTTAACCCTACCACCCTGACTTGTCTGTCCTTAGCTTTTTAAAGCACCGACCACTCTCATTAGACAGGTATTGTTACGGTTACTAGATGTGTCGGTCGGTTCCGGGCAGATTTACACCGTAACTCAGTCTAACCTCGGGTCCTTATTGGGCTCAATGCTTAACCTCTCACATTGGATAGGTATTGTTGTGACTACTGGACAGCCGGGCGGGTAGGGGCAGGTTTATGTCACAACTCAATCCAACCTCGTGTTAAGCATACTCGTATTTTCTAAATTTACATATTTGTCTCTTTTACTTGTTATATGTAAATTTGTTAACAATTAAATATTATGGCCCACATTCCAAGTTCATCCTTTTTGGTATAAGAATTAATACCATTTAAATGCCACCAATTTTTGGCATGTGACAAACATGCCAATTTCATATATTTTCATCAATTTATGTCAAGTTTCCTATAATTACCGATTTATCCCAACGTTACCCCGTCTAAGTATTAGGCTAACAATCTTAGCCTAATTTTCGTCCGCATGATTTTTAACATATAATGTTAGGCTAAAAACTTAGCCTAATTTAGCTTACACAAATTTGGCATAAAGAAATTCATTAACATAAACATGACATAGGTGTAAACTTGGCATTCTTGGCATAGTCAATATGAACATCATAGGTGTGAACTTGCAAAATAGTCAATATACATATATGTGAATTTGCAACATAGACTGAATCATGGGTTTCAACTTGTCATGTGAACTTGCATTAAAAAGGGGAATCTAACTAAACAGGTGTCACATGAATTAGCATATGATTTAGACAACATAAGCTTAAACATGTTTTGATCTAGTCATAACATCAAACATCACTAGCATATGACAAGAATATGGAATTTCCATAAAGTATGTATAATTTTATCACATGGGTGTGAACTAGATCAAATCTGTTTACTACTATAACATGAAACTTGTATTAAAATGGATCTTGGCGTGGATCCAATTATGAACTTGCAACTTTTGTATAAACATATGAGCATGTATATGAACTTAATCATTTAGGCATAGAGGTTTAGCATACAGTATATACATGGGATCTTAATCACATACAACTTATATAATCACATAAACATATAGGTGTAGATATGAACCAAATAACTTGTATGTGAATTTGAATAGATCCAAAATCAACTAGATTAATCCACAAACATCCTAATGGATCCAACATCAAGTCAATTATACCACAAACATCACAATACCACAATCATTACAATACATAGATATGAACTTACATCGTCGTTATACAATAACACAATTCCATTTCCATTTTACATCGAATCAAATCCTAACTTTTATTCATATTGGAAAAATCACTATACTTACAACAAACGACGAACTTGAATTCTGGATTCTGAGTTCTGGATTTGAAATGCTTTCCTTTGGGTAGACAAACGTTGTTTTGAATCTTGTTTTACTTTAGTTTTGCTCGTCTCTAATCTTTTTACAAGTGGAGGCTACTCTTGGCTTCCTTCCAGCAGCAAGACGGCTCTAGCTCTATTTTATTTGTGTGAATTTAGGTTGAGACTAAGGTTGTTTATATAGAATTTCAAACTAATTAGAGCCGTCGATAAAGCTAGAGTTAATCAAGGCCATCCATCTCAAGAGAAACCAATCAGAAAGCGACAAGTAAGACCTAGTGACACAGCCAAGCTCAGAAATTCGACCAGAAACCCGACCAGGCCAGCCAGGGCCAAACCAGGTCGACTGGGTAGGTCGACCCCCAGGTCGACCCTATGGTCAATCTGGTTACCCAGGTCGACCCTCTGGTCGACCTGGGTCCTGGGCAGGAAAAATCCCGCCCAGCCCAGTTTGGGTCTGTTTTCGAATTTCGAATCGATTTTTGAACTATTTGAATTTTAATTTGAATTCTGAAACTTCCGGAGGTCATAACTTCTTCGTACGGAGTCCGATTCACGCAAACTCGGACTCTATCTCAGGCAGAATTCCGAGACGAGCGCAATGGCGTAACCCGTTTCCCTTAATTCTTTCATTTTGAATTAAGTATACTTTAATTTGTTAATATACGGTTAACAAAAAATTCGGGGTGTTACATTCTCCCCTCCTTAAAGGATTTCGTCCCCGAAATCTTCAAGTCTAGGAGAACGTAAATCCTAACATCCAATCGTCCATCTACTCAACCATTAAACACAGGCGTCCATTGTCCTTAAAAGACTTCTAATGCTTAATGATCATATGCACAGTGTGTGTACATGTCCTTATCTAATGCAAAATTAGGCGGTCTACTGATTCAGTTGACATCCTTAATGCAAATCATGTAAGTGTCATGAATATATTATGTATGCAAATTTGTCCTTACTCATAATTCTACATGAGTGTGAAACCATTCATACAAATGCGACATCCATATGACAACATATCAAGTTTCAACCATATACAAATATGAATACATGTATGCATATGCAATATGGAAGTGACTGAGCCGATCTAATACCTAGGGTGTGTGTATATATGCATCCACGAGCAACCACTTGCAACCACTTGCAACCATCAACCATAACATGTTTCAAATACATGTTTACATCCATTAGTTTCTACCTAAGGATAAAAGGGTAAGACCGAGGAGATATACCTAGAAAGATAGATACAAGCATAACTTAAGGAAAAAGAGAGATCAAAATGTACCCTAAAAAAGAAAAGGGTAAGCCGCGCGTATTCTGTCCTCAGTTTCCCAAGTCGCGTCTTCCTCGGCATCGCTCCATTGAACTTTGATGAGCTTGACTTCGCGGTTGCTTAGCTTTTTGATTTCAGTTCCTACAATTTGAGTTGGAACTCTCCTCACAGTTGCTTCACGTTCCACTTCGGCTTCTTCTAGAATGCTTGGCTCCACCACTTCCGCAGACTCATGCAGACATTTCCGGAGATGAGAAACGTGAAAGACGTTGTGAATTTCGGCCAACCTTTCAGCCAACTCTACTCTATAAGCCATCTTCCCAATCCTCTCGATGATAGGGAATGGTCCTCCAAATCTTGGTGCTAGCTTCCCTGCGGATCCAAAGCGAACGACGTTCCTTAAAGGAGACTCCTTAAGGAAAACCCTGTCCCCAACCTCAAACTCAAGGTCGGTCCTTCTTTTGTCGGCGTAGGATTTCTGTCTGTCTTGGGCAGTCTTCATTCTCCTTCGTATCAAGTCCACTTTTTCTGAAGTCTCTCTAATCATGTCTGGCCCAAGTATAATCTTGTCAGTAGACTCCCACCAACAAGTTGGTGATCGGCACGGTCTTCCATACAAAGCTTCGAAGGGCGCCATACCGATGGTGGCTTGGTAGCTGTTGTTGTAGGCGAATTCCACCAAAGGAAGATGATCCTCCCATGTCCCTCCAAAGTCAAGAATGCACAGTCTCAAAAGATCTTCTAATACTCTATTCACCCTTTCTGTCTGACCATCAGTTTAGGGGTGATAAACCGTGCTCAAGCATAATTGTGTGCCTACAGCTTCTTGCAGACTCCGCCAAAATTCGCTTGTAAAGATGGGATCTCGGTCACTCACTATGTTGGAGGGTATTCCATAGAGCCGAACTATTTCCTTGAGATAAAGAGAAGCTAGAGACGAGGCAGTCCTTTTACTCTTGATAGGTATAAAGTGGGCGCTTTTAGTGAGCATGTCCACTATTACCCAAATGCTAGTATTGCCCCTTCTTGACCTAGGAAACCCATCAATGAAGTCCATTGAGATGCTATCCCACTTCCATTGCGGGACTTCTAGAGGATGAAGCAGTCCTCCAGGCTTCTTCTATTACGCCTTGACCTGTTGGCATATCATGCACTTAGAAACGAAATCTGCCATGTCCTTCTTCATGCCATCCTGAAAGAAAACTCTCTTTACGTCCTTGTACATCTTGTCTCCACCTGGATGTATTGTCATCTTGGAATGGTGTGCTTCCTCGAGAACCTTCTTTACCAAATCCCTTGCTTGTGGGACACATAGTCTTCCATCTCGCCTCAGCCAACCCTTATCATCGATGGAGTATCTATTGAGGTGATTGGAAGTTTCACCCCTATTTAGCTTATCAATCACATCCACAAGCTGAGGGTCTTCACGTTGTGCGGCCCCTATTGAGTCTAAAAGAGTGGGCCGTACTTCTAGGGATGCTAATAAGCCAGGTACAAAATCAGACGAGGGCCTAAAGTCAAAACTGGCTATATACTCCAAGCTTTGCCTTTCTACAAAGAGAGGGCTTAAGGTCGGTTTCTTTCTGCTCAACGCGTCTGCTACTACGTTGCCTTTGCCGAGAGTATAGGAAATCTCAAAGTCATATGAGGCAAGGAACTCCATCCATCTTTGCTGCCTTAAGTTAAGATCTTTCTGCGAGAAGAGATACTTCAACAATTTATGGTCAGTATATAATTCGAACTTCTCACCTAGGAGATAATGGCGCCAAGACTTAAGCGCAAAGACGATGGCGGCCAACTCAAGATCGTGGGTTGGGTAGTTCTTTTCATGAACTTTCAATTGTCTTCCACCATAAGCTACTACCCTCCCTTCCTGCATTAGAACAGCGCCTAGCCCCGTACCACAAGCATCCGTATATACTGTGAACATCTTGCTTCCATCAGGTAAAGTCAGAACTGGGGCTGTTGTATGAGCCCTTTTTAAGCATTGGAAAGCAATATCACAGTCCAAATCCCAAGCGAATGCTAGATTCTTCTTTGCTAGCCTTGTGAGTGGATTTGAGATTTTCACGAAATCCCTAATGAACTTTCGGTAAAAACCTACTAGCCCGAGAAAGCTTCAGACTTCGGTTGCATTTCTTGGTGTCTTCCAATCTTGCACTATCACCACTTTCGCGGGGTCGACAGCTAACCCCTCTTTGGACACTATATGTCCAAGAAATCTTACTTCTTCTCTCCAAAAGTGGCATTTGTAGAATTTGGCTTTTAGCTGATGAACTCGAAGAGTTTCCATGATCTCCTTCAGATGCTGAACATGTTCTTCCTCATTCTTTGAGAAGATCAAAATATCGTCTATGAAGACCACCATGAACTTATTTAGGAATTCTCTGAACACTCTGCTCATTAAGTCTACGAAATAAGCGGGTGCGTTTGTCAAGCCGAAAGGCATGACAAGCCACTCGAAGAAACCGTCTGGGGTTCTGAATGTCGTCTTATCAATGCTATCTTCAGCTTCCCTTAGCTGATGGAACCCGGTAGCTAGATCAAGTTGGGAGAAGACCGACACACCTACAAGCTGATCAAACAGATCGTCTATTCTGGGAAGCGGGTGTCTATTCTTTTTAGTTAGCTTGTTTAGCTCCCTATAGTCCACACAGAGACGTAGTGAACCATCTGCTTTGGTGGCGAACACCACTGGAGCACCCCATTCCGAGATACTCCTTATAAACCCCTTCTCGAGAAGCTCCTTAACTTGCTTACTGAGCTCCTTTCTCTCCTTTGGAGCCATGTGCCTAACAGGCAGAGCTACGGGCTTTGATTATCAACAAGATATATGCAGAAGTCTATTTCCTGCTTCGGAGGTAAGCCCTTCACCTCTTCAAAGACATCCGGATATTCCCGGACCACTCTAACCGACTGTAAATTCTCAACAGAAACATCAATCGACTCTAGATAACTAAGCATAACAACATTCAAGGGATTACAAGAAATTTCTAGAGTGTTACCGAGCCGATTCGAGAGCCTAACCACTCTTTCCTCACAATCAAGAATGGCACCATTACTGGATAACCAGTCCATGCCTAAGATCAGCCCATATCCTGAGAAGCTCAAAACAAAGGCACTACATCTAAATTCAACACTTAGAATAGAGATTTTCAAATCCAAGCAAACCATCGACAAATAATCCGAGCCCCCAATTGGATTTGAAACAACCAAGGGATCTTCTACCATACTAGTGTCTAGGTGCAGAGATTCTACTAAAGCAGATGAAATAAAGGAGTGTGATGCACTAGAATCAAAGAGAGTGCGAACTGGATGATCATACAGATAAACTAAGCTTTCTACAGAAATATTTCTACCTCATTCCTGTGGAGGTGCCACCAGCGCGTGAACCTGTCCTCCTGAGGTGGATCCAGTCCTCTGTCCCTGCCCTCGCTTCTTTGGTCAGTCCTTTGCCAAGTGTCCAGTTTCGCCGCAATTGAAACAACCACCATTCATCTTTGCCTTCTTCTTTCTGCATTCTTTCGCTATATGTCCAACAACGCCACAGAAATTGCACTTTCTCTTTTCATGGGATTTGTTGTTCTTCCCGCCTTTCTTGAAGTCTGTTTTCTTAGCTTGTAGACCCACTTTCTTTTCTTGAGGCACTTCCGCCTTTGCCTCTTTCTTGCCTTTATCTTCCTCGTGTAGCAGCGCCATCTCCACCAAGCTTTCATAGGTCGCTCCCATGGGTATATGGGTCATAGCAAGGCTGTGTAGAGGCTCATTCAGACCTTTGACGAAGCGAAGGGCCTTCTTGTGTTGGGTGTTTACTAAATCGAGCCCAAATCTGGCCAGCTGATTAAACTGATTGACATACTCCTTGATTGTCATACTTCCTTGTTTAAGAGTTAGGAACTTCTCCATTTGCAGGATTCTTTCAGCTTAGGAGAGGAATTTCATCTCAAACCTCATCCTGAAATCTTCCCAAGTTTCCACTGGCCTCTCAGCATGGGTAACTTCCCACCAATAGGAAGCTTCATCTTTAAGCAACCACACGGCTAGCTGTATCTTTTTGCATGTCGTCAACTTCGAAGATGACGAACAAATCTTCGGTCTCCCTCAGCCAGTTCCTTGCTACCACAAAGGATTCAGTTCCATAAAAGTCCTTTACACCCATAGCTTTGAAGTCTCTACACGTCTTAGTGAAAGTATTTCCACGAGGAGGAGGAGGAGGTGGAGGAACTGCTGCCACTGTGGGAGGAGGAATGTCTGGTGGGCCCGCACCATTGGCCCTAGCCTCTAGGTACCTTCGGAACCAGCCGGGGATCGGTATTCCTTCTGGAAGGTTAAGATCTCCAGACATGCTGGAACAAAAAGGAAAGTATTCAAGACAAAAGGATAGAGAGATGGTGCATATGGCTTTGGGGGAATTATGTCTTTTGAAAACAACGTTTTTTCTTGAAAAAGATGCTTCTTTAAACTTCTTTTTGAAAATAGTTTCAATTTTTTTTATCTAATCTGGTAAATCTGGGCTCTGATACCAAGTGAAACACCCCACCTCCATCAAGGTCACTCACAAAGGGAATGCCTTAACTTTGGTGGAGGTTTATAAGTAAAAGTCACAGATAAACACAAGACAGATATATAAACACATATATATAAGCAGCAGAAAACAAACAGACTTTTATTTCATAAATACGTGTTCATACAAAACATTTCCATAATTGTCTCATAATAACCTCCAAAATATTACATCATCATTTCTGTCTTGATTATTAAATAAAGAAGCATAAAACATAATAAAAGCGGCATAAATCCCCATAGAACGTGTCCAAAAGCCATAGCCAAGGAAAGAGAGTCCAAACCATACATCTACTATCTTGAAGCTTGCAAAGAGTCTGACTAAGCTGAGTTGTTTCCTCCCTGTGGACCGGGGGGGACGGAAGAAAAGAAGACGAAAGAAAGAGAGAGTCAGACATAAAGCCTGGTAAGTCTAGTGACTCTTCAGTATGAGAATAAGAATAAGGGCATGATAGGTATAAACTGGAAACAGGAAAGTATCATAAACTAAGATAAAGCAGTTTTGAAACGAATATACTATCGCACCCCACACTATATCTCTGCACCTACTTGTATTGTCCCAACTGGCACCCCATGATCAGGGTGAAGTGATCCCCTTTTTCTAAAGATCGGCTCCTACTCGCAAAATCATATGTGTCATACGGCCCCAAAGATTGTAGATACCTATGTTGGTCCCACTGTGGGGTGTATCAAGTCCCATGGTAGCGGCCCGACACAACTCTAGAATGCATAGGTTATACTACTGGTGCCCTCAGTGCCCTGTTTTCCTGCTTCGAAGTGTATGCACGCCCGCACTCCGTTAGAACCCACACTGTTGCACCCACCACCGTCGATTTTGACCGCTTACAATCAGCCCAGTAATCTTGCCCCACTCTGCGTAGTTTCAGGGTACCATGATACCTAATTGGGTTACTGTTGAAATGGGTCCCCGTTACTAGGGTTTTCTAGTCAAACATGTTAAGTGGTTAAGTGTCTGTATTTACCTAACCCCACCCATCAGTTTAATTAACATGTTGAATTGGTTAAGTGTTTTAGTTAACTTAACCCTACCACTCTGAATTGTCTATCCTTAGCTTTTTAAAGCACCGACCACTCACATTAGACAGGTATTGTTACGGTTACTGGATGTGCCGGTCGGTTCTGGGCAGATTTACACCGTAACTCAGTCTAACCTCGGGTCCTTATTGGGCTCAATGCTTAACCTCTCACATTGGATAGGTATTGTTGTGACTACTGGACAGCCGGGCGGGTCCGGGCAGGTTTATGTCACAACTCAATCCAACCTCGTGTTAAGCATACTCGTATTTTCTAAATTTACATATTTGTCTCTTTTACTTGTTATATGTAAATTTGTCAACAATTTAATGTTATGGCCCACATTCCAAGTTCATCCTTTTTGGTATAAGAATTTATACCATTTAAATGCCACCAATTTTTGGCATGTGACAAACATGCCAATTTCATATATTTTCACCAATTTATGTCAAGTTTCCTATAATTACCAATTTATCCCAACGTTACCCCGTCTAAGTATTAGGCTAACAATCTTAGCCTAATTTTCATCCGCATGATTTTTAACATATAATATTAGGCTAAAAACTTAGCCTAATTTAGCGTACACAAAATTGGCATAAAGAAATTCATTAACGTAAACATGACATAGGTGTAAACTTGGCATTCTTGGCATAGTCAATATGAACATCATAGGTGTGAACTTGCAAAATAGTCAATATACATATATGTGAATTTGCAACATAGACTGAATCATGGGTTTCAACTTGTCATGTGAACTTGCATTAAAAAGGGGAATCTAACTCAACAGGTGTCACATGAATTAGCATATGATTTAGACAACATAAGCTTAAACATGTTTAGATCTAGGCATAACATCGAACATCACTAGCATATGAAAAGAATATGGCATTTCCATAAAGAATGTATAATTTTATCACAAGGGTGTGAACTAGATCAAATCATGTTTACTACTATAACATGAAACTTGTATTAAAATTGATCTTGGCATGGATCCAATTATGAACTTGCAACTTTTGTATAAACATATGAGCATGTATATGAACTTAATCATTTAGGCATAGAGGTTTAGCATAAAGTATATACATGGGATCTTAATCACATACAACCTATATAATCATATAAACATATAGGTGTAGATATGAACCAAATAACTTTTATGTGAATTTGAATAGATCCAACATCAACTAGATTAATCCACAAACATCCTAATGGATCCAACATCAAGTCAATTATACAACAAACATCACAATACCACAATCATTACAACACATAGATATGAACTTACATCGTCTTTATACAATAGCACAATTCCATTTCTATTTTACATCGAATCAAATCCTAATTTTTATTCACATCGGAAAAATCACTATACTTACAACAAACAACGAATTTGAATTCGGGATTCTGAGTTCTGAATTTGAAATGCTTTCCTTTGGGTAGAAAAACGTTGTTTTGAATCTTGTTTTACTTTAGTTTTTCTCGTCTCTAATCTTTCTACAAGTGGAGGCTACTCTTGGCTTCCTTCCAACAGCATGACGGCTCTAGCTCTATTTTATTTGTGTGAATTTAGGTTGAGACTAAGGTTGTTTATATAGAATTTCAAACTAATTAGAGCCGTCGATGAAGCTAGAGTTAATCAAGGCCATCCATCTCAAGAGAATCCAATTAGAAAGCGACAAGTAAGCCCTAGTGACATAGCCAAGCTCAGAAACCCGACCAGAAACCCGACTAGGCCAGCCAGGGCCAAACCAGGTCGACTGGGCAGGTTGACCCCCAGGTCGACCCCATGGTCGACTTGGGTCTTGGGCGGGGAAATTCCCGCCCAGCCCAGTTTGGGTCTGTTTTCAAATTTCGAACCGATTTTTGAACTGTTTGAATTATAATTTGAATTCTGAAACTCTCTGAGGTCATGACTCCTTCGTACGGAGTCCGATTCACGCAAACTCAGATTCTATCTCAGGAATAATTCCGAGACGAGCGCAATGGCGTAACCCGTTTCCCTTAATTCTTTCATTTTGAATTAAGTATACTTTAATTTGTTAATATACAGTTAATAGAAAATTCAGCGTGTTGCACTCTATTCTCCGGTTTGCGTTACATTTTGTGAGGGGACTTTAGTCTTATAATGGTTTCATTTTTCTGAAAAGCATTGCGTTGTTTAAAAGATTTACTTTATTTTTTGCACTAGCAATCCAATGGAGTAAACCCGAGTTCTGCGTTAGCAGGATGGTCGTGTGATTAGCCTTATTATTAAATAAGTTAAGTAGATTTCTCATACCAGTCCCATGTCTGACTCGTAGTTTGTTTCACTTGCAAACTCGGGTGCCCCTATTTCCACACGAGCAGTCGAGTGGTTTGTTTTGCAGATATTTATTTATTTATTCAGCAGGATTTTGGATTGAAGCTTTTGTTTTGCAGATATTTATTTATTCAGCAGGATTTTGGATTGAAGCTTAAAGCTGCGTCCAAAGCATTGATAGGGTTCCGTTGTGTTAGTACATTGGTTCCTCTGCATTGTATTTTTTTTAAATTAATCTTCTGTTGTAGTATTATTTTTCGATGTACTCTGCCATATTTTGTACTCTGATGTAACATTATTATGATGTTTATAATAGTCTTCTGTTATTCGTTCTGATGTATTGTATGCCCAGAGTTAGTGTATCCGGGCTTCGAACGGTCTTGGTCGATTTAGCGATCGATTAGTTCCGAGCGAAATCCGTACCGTTACAACAAATAATTGAATTCGAAGTTAAAACTGAATCGAAACGATTCATATGATTAATATAAATTCTTTTTTGAATATAACGACAATAATAATTTATTGTCAAAGTATTGATTGCTTTGAATTTAAATTGATATTTTTATCGGCTTAATTTTCAAACGACCTCGGTTTTCGACGAAACCAAATTTATTGGGTCCGGAATGTCATACCATAACACTGTGACAAGTTTCAATAAAAACTCGTTTGTGGCCATTTAAACGTGAAACTTTAGGCATAAGTTTTGTGAGGATATTATAATAATAAAATTTATATATAAGTATAAAATCTAGTCAAAGCAATCGACAAGTTGCTCTCAACAAGTTGTTTTTATTTTGGTTGTGTATTATTCACTATTTTGTGAAGTAGCTGCTTAATGTATATATTATCAGTACTCTTTAGAATGTCTATTATGACCTCCTTGGTCTAAACTATGCTTGCTACTGGTTAGGCCTGTCAACCAGGTATTATTACTAGCTTTATATGCATCTACGCGTAACTGGCTGTGTAGTGACACACTTCACACCCGTCTTCCTCTAAAAAAAAGTCAAAGCTTTTCGAAATCAAATTGAATTTAATTATAAATCAAATTGACTTAAATTTGCTTGTACTTTGACTAACATCCCTTTTGTTCATTTTATACGTTGGTCTTCTTCTCCACCTTTATAAATATCGCAACCAA
This sequence comes from Allium sativum, assembly GCA_030737875.1. NCBI lineage: Eukaryota > Viridiplantae > Streptophyta > Magnoliopsida > Asparagales > Amaryllidaceae > Allium > Allium sativum. The sequence goes on from CM060909.1 coordinate 472,814,265, forward strand.
CCCCCTTCTCTCTCTATTTATTTCGTTCTTTTGAAAATAAATACTGAAGCTTCAAAACTAAAAATAGCTTCAAAAATTCAAAAACAAATTTTAGGAAAATCCTAAAACCCTAAAGTGGTTCGCGTTGAACTCGTATAGCCTCAACATTCAATTTATATCTCTGTTATGATTTGTGATTGAGTATTGGGGAGCTCGACATATTTTGTCATCGTTTAGGATCAAATTTTGGTAGAAGTAGTAATTGTTGTCGAGTGATAGGCGCGATGGAGGGTAGCTCTCAATTGAGAAGGGCGGTGACTGGAGCTTTATGTGAATTCCAGATGGATTTTGGGTTGTGGTTTGGTTTCGATTCAGGAGAAATTGGATAAGTTGGTTTATGGATTTGTGGTAGTAGAGAAGAATCGCACGATGTGTAGCATTTTTGTGGATATCGAAAGTCAACAATGTCACACCTTTCTGGATGTGTGTGCCATGTTCGAAGACAGTTGAGATTTTTGTTAGGGCATTAAGTCAGTCTTTAGGGTTGAGAAATTGAGTTGATCGGAGGCTTGTGGCTTTGGCAATTCCCGTAAGAACATCAGTAGCAGTTTTGGGTTTCCCTGGCATTTGGGGCTATCAATGTCGACTAGGGAAGTTTTGGTGAATGGCAGATGTGGGTTTCAGGTATGGGATGATAATGAAGCATAATTTTGGGAATATATAAGGGTTAGGAAGTTGGTTCGGGTTCTCAAATCCTGGATTGAGTTCGAAATCCTAAATTCTTAAACTAGATTAGATGGTAATTAACTTTAGCAATTTGGAAAATTTTCAAATTGATTTATCAATACATATATATGTATAATATGATTATCGAATAATCAAAAAATTTAAATTTGGTATGTGGTGATTAAATTGAGGAATCAGTCATGCGGAAAATACAATCGGGTGCAAGTTTGGAAATTTTGCGGAATCAATTGGGATTTAACCTGAACGTTCTTCGATTTAATTCGACGATTAAAATCAGGTGAGTAAACACACTTTCTGGATTCGTTTATAATTTATTATAAATGAATTTTTATTTTATATAAAAAATTTATATGCTATTTGTTGGTTTTTTTGGATGCGCTGAATAATTGTTGTAAATTTTATATGCTATTTGTTGGTTTTTTGGATGCGCTGAATAATTGTTGTTCCATTGTGGTTATTATATTTTTTTGGAAAATTGGTACGCCTTTTATTAATATACCAAAGAAAAACCACCTCTATATGCCTCATTAAAACCTTGTAACCTCCTAACCTAAGTGGGTGTTTTACAGGGAAAAAGAGTACACATAGATTTGGTGAAACAATATACATAGCCATATACATATCAAAGTTATAAGACCAAAATAGAATAAACCCACATTCGACCCCAAAGCCCGCATACTACTCGTTCAAAATTTGGAACAAAAAACAAATGCTCATCCAACGTCATTTAACTCTATACCCCATTGTTGCAGGATTTCTTCTACACAACGGGCTCTCCTTGTTTTCGATCCGTTATTACGGACAAAATATGTGATTTCCTTTTCAATCTGATGCAGCTTGGTGGTAGGTTGTAGTTGTCGACCTTTGAAGATACAGTTATTTCTTTTGTGCCAAATGTGGTAAATGGTAGTAGTAAAGAAACTGAAGGCCAGGTCTTTAAGTTGATCTTTGAAAGGGAAAGACGATAGAAGAAGAAGCATTTCATCGTGAATAGTTGGAAGCAAGGTGGGAGATAGAGAGAGCTTGAGCGTGATGGAGCACCAAATGGAGGCAGAATAGTAAAAATTGAAAAATAAATGTCAAACAGATTCCCAATGATTTTTGCCAAGCACACACGAATTATCTGTGGAAATGCCAAATCGGAGCAAACGATCTCAAGTATTCAACCTGCCAAACACCGCAAGGTAAGAAGTAAAGGACATTCTTCTACTATTCTTCGTGTGCCAAATAAGTGAATAAATTGGATTAATCTCATCATTTTCCCATCCCATGCTTTGTGAAAAGTGAAATGTCCTCCATCGCACCATTTGTATTGATCACGGGAAAGATTGGGAGTAATTTTAATCTGCTGAATGTCGTAGGATAGTTCCCTTGTCATATGGTTTATTGATGGAACAAATTGATTTTCTCGAATAATGTCACTTACTTTATCTACATCTAAACCAATTATTTGAAATCTCGAGATGCCAATCAGGTCCACAACGCAGGATCAATTTACCAGTGGCTCAAACCATAGAGAAGTGTCATTCCCGTTAACTCTAACCTTTTGGAAGTATTGTTTGCCTGTGGTGCTAAGTCGAAGCATAGATTTCCAGGTTGATGATGAATTGATGTCAAAAGAGACCTACCAAAAAAATTGTTTGCATAATACCTTTGCTGCAACCAAGAGCTCCATAGATTCAAGACAGTAAGGTAATTCCACATTAGTTTAATACTGGAAGCCTTCTTTAAATTTAAAAATAATTTAAGGCCAATCCCTCCTTCAGTTTTGGGTTTGCACAAAGTACTGCATGCTACCTTATGTGAAGAACCACCCTAAAAGAAATTAGCACACAAAGATTGCAATTTATCCAAGGTCTGTTCTGGTATTTGATAAACAAAAAGCCAGTAGAGAATAATTGGGGTTATAACCATGTGTATTAATTCTGCTTGACCAGCATAACTCAAAAACTTAACCTCCTATCCTTGTAGTTTGTGCTGAACTCGGTCTATTAAATTTCAGCATTCTGCATAGTGTGGATAAGGGGAAGAAATGGGGACTTCCAAGTATCTTGTAGGCAAGTACCCTGAGAGAAACCAAGTGTGTTCAGAATGTAAGTTTGATTAGCAGTAGAAGAACTGGAAAAAAAATTCATATTCAATCCAACAAAATGACCCATCTTTTCAAATATATGCTTTAAAGAATTTGTTGTGGTTAAATTTGACTTGCTAAAAATCATGAGATCATCCACGTATAGGAAGTGAGTGATAATGGGTTGAAATGTGAGCATTGGGGAAAACATACGCAAGTGTATGGCTTCATCCAGAAGATAGGTGAAAATTGCATGGAAATAGTAGACAAATATGGAGATAATGGGTCACTCTATCGAATACCCTCTCGAGGATTGGATGAAACCTGTAGGAACACCCTGCAAAAAAAACATAAAAAGTAGCAGTGGATATGCACTCAAAAATGAGATTGATAAAATGGATAGGAAAACCCATTTTAGACATTATATAGCATACAAATTCTCGATTCACCATATCATACGCTTTTGAAGATCCACTTTGACACAAAATTTAGATAACCCCTACCTTTTAAAATCTCGCAAAAGCTCATGAGCTGGAAACATGTTGTGCCTTATGTATCTACTAAGTTGGAACCCATGCTTCCACATGGGTAGGTAAAGGAGATTTGGTGTGAAGGAGAAGCGACTTGGAGTTGGTCAATGTTGGTTATTGGTGTGTATAGGTTGACATAAATGAATTGGCAGGTGGATTAGTCATATAAGCATAGGTGGGAGTTGTTGGCGTAAGGATGGAAATGTTACATGGTATTGATAGAATTAGTTTGTCCCAATACAGGTATAATGGTACTTGATCATTGGTTATATAATTGGAAGTTGCTGCAAATTTGTAGTTATATGTCGTAGGTTAGAGAGGCGTCATTTTGATGGTAGGTCGTAAAAGTAATGTGTGATGTGTTACGTGTAATGTTAATGTTGCAGTTAAATAGGTAATTTTAGTGGGCTATTTACATAGAAGGAAGTTCAACTGAAAATGCGTTTCGTGGCTTCATTCTGATATATTAAGGGGTCATTTAATAAATAAATTTTTTTGATGTGATTTGAAATTTAGCGGAGTTAATGGTATATAATTTTTTTATTTGTGTAATATTGAAAAAAATTAATGGTATTTTGATATATCCTGAATTAAGATGAATCTATAAGCCAAAACTGCAAAACGTGATATATTAATGGTTGAAATATCTTTGATAGGAGGATTCTGTAAAATATAAGTCTGGAAAATTGGTGTGTAATAAATTGTTCAATTTTTCAAAATAAGAATTACGATAGTGAGGTGGTATTGTATATTTATTTAAAATGAATTTAAGAATGTGAAGAATCCACTTACATCAGGTCAATATCATTAACCAATACTCGTATCTTTTCCTATATTATGTAGGTGCACTGCATGTATACCCCGGTCCATAAACCAAAGTCTGGTACCCGTCACTTACGATTTTGAACCTATACTTCTGTACCCCCAACAATTAGCAGCCCAGTACATGTAACTTAACTGTTCTTTGATCGTATGTGATTTTACAGTACATTTCCTAAGTATCACGTCCTCCCGTATTCATGCTCTAAGCCTAATATTATCCCCTCTAAATCTAGTTATGGTTTCACATCGTTGAGAATAATACAATCTTAGGAAATAACACAATTAGCCATGGTTTGAAATCTTTTGAAGTTATCATCTACTATTTCAAGTTGTATTTCCTTTTACTTTGTTAGTTTTTCTAAGATTTTTTTCCAATACTGTTATTGTTACATATTCGTTTTCCATATAGGATACAACATAATACAAATTACCAAAGATAATCATTTTCGTTGTAACAACCCGGATTGTCAGAACCAACTTAAAATTTTTATTTAGCCATTTTAATTATAAAACGAACGTGAAATGGCGCGGTAGTTTGAAAATTCGATTTTAGATTTCAATTGAATGTACATGATTCAAAATAAATCGGATTTCAGTAAAACTACAAATATTTGAATTTGTTTAATAATATCTTTCTAACGAAGGTGAAACTAGGTTTCATAACGAGAATCAAAAGTTATGTCCAGTTTAAAATTGAAAATAGTCGCTATGGAATTTATATATATATTAAATAATATATACCCGTTAAAAATAGCCATTTTGCAAACGACCTCCTTTTTCGACGAAACCACTTTTTTTGGATCCGAAATTTCAAATTATTGCAAGATTCCAATTTTCATAATTTTTGGAATTAATATGTGAGCGCAGTAAATTTAAATGCGTTTGGTAATTTCAGTTTGAATTTAATCGACTGGAAAATGGCCATTTTTCAAATGGCCTCCAAATTCGACGAAATTAGTTTTGTTAGGACTGTATCGTCAAAACATAGCTAGATTTATTTTTCTGGAATTTATGGAGTTAGTATGTAGCCCCGGTAAATTAAAATGTATGTTAAAATCAATTATGAATGTTAAATTAATTTGTATTTTAATTTAAAGAAAAACTGAATGAAATAGTTGAATTTTCTTATGGGACATATCCCATTGTGTTCGAAACGGGGGTATTTAGCTAGGGGCGACAGTCATTGGGATCGATCTGGAGTTCGAATTAAAAAGTTACATTTTGAAAATAAATTAATTTAATATATATATTGTTATATAACACCCCCCCAATTCTCATTCCCCGTTCAAGTCAACAAAGAAAAAGAAAAGGAGAAAATCCCATCGCCAGTCGCTCCCGCTCCTCCCCCACCCACGCTTACGCGCCGTCGCCCTCTCCCTTGGCCGCACTGTAACACCCCACCTCCGCTAGGATCACTCACAAAGGGAATGCACTAGGTTTGGTGAAGTATTATTGAGGTAAACATGCACAGAAATATTACAAGACTGAACATATATAAAACAGCGGAAGTAAAACAAATTTCGTTACCTTATAAAATAAGGTCTAAAGCCTTTTTCATCAGAATACATCAAAACCTGCCTTGCAATAGTAAAGAAGCATAAAACCTTTTCATAAATTATTCCCCAAAATAAAGTGGTGAAGTAGCCATATCCAAGAGAAGACCAAGCTATGCATGATGACCTTCAAGCATAAGAGGTCCGAAGTAAACAATAGCATTTCCTCCCTGAAAACCTGGGGGGGAAATGGAAGACAAAGAGGCAAAAGAAAACGGGGTCAGTCATAAAGACTGGTAAGTCCTATATACTTCCAGCATAAAAACAGGTAAAGGTAACATGACATGCATAAACTGAAAGTATACATAAGGATGATGACAAGATAGACAAGCTAAACTAAGGTAACAGGATGAACTACTGTATAGAGATAAACTACGGTCACTATGCATCAAGTATAACTTCCCAAGGTTCTATCGAGTATAACATCCAAGGTTCTATCGAGTATAACATCCCAAGGTTCTGTCAAGTAATACACCCAAGGTTTTATCAAGTAATACACCCAAGGTTTTATCAAGTATGTTTGCCATGCACATTCCGTACTAGTATCCCAACTCGTGCCATGTGTTAGCTACCAAATGTCCCTCACCCAATGTCATGAAATGGTCCATGCCAACCTAAGGTAGGTTTTCCCAACTCGTATGTTTGTATATGTTTAGTCCTTTGCCGTAAATCCTACGGGCTTCCTTACGTAGTTCTATACTACTTCAATGTAGTTCCATTATCCTTGAAATCGTCTGGGATGTCACCCTTGGTCTAGCTGTGTTTTCTTACCATGAATTCTCGAATGTTCGACTAGGATTTATGCCACCTAGGACCACTAGGGATTACACTACCTACTAAACGTTTTCGTAATTCGGTTTGGGTTTAAGTCACCTAGGACCACTAGGGATTACGCTACCCGTCAACCACGCCCCTTTTTCCCACGTATGTATCGTGAATCGTTTTTCCATGTCTAGATGCACATGTATCTCAATGTGCCATCCGAGTTCCGTACCAGGGCTAATCAAGAAATACAGGACTCGTTCGGGAGATTTAGGTTATCTGCCGATGCAGATATCAAGGTCTGTTTTTCTACTAGTGGTTATGTTCCCACGTGACCCCTCCTTCAACTACTGAAAGGCAATCCAAGAAAATCATGCACGAGAACTATACTCCGGCCACCTATGCCCCACTTTCCTATTGGCCCTCCTCACCCATAACTAGATAGCAAGTATATGGTATGTTGGGAGTTCTCTGCCTTTCCGCATACATACACGATTTGGCTAAAGATGGTAGGTAGTCGACGACGTGCTATCACAGGGCTAAACTAGATATCGCCGACTCCACGCTAATCCACCCCAGTCTTTAGGTTGCTCGCACAGCAACCAAGGCATACCCTTGGTTCTTCTACCGCAGACCTTAACCTCTGTGAGCCCAGGAGGATCATCTGCAACCTCACAGAGGGATACCAATAGTACCCTCACGTCCCCTGAAGCTACCGCTTCGTCACCCAGTTCGCTGGAGCCTTTATCTAAGTCAGATAAACATTCGCTCCTCCTCGTGTGTTCGTTTTAAGCGATGACCTACTGTATCAGGTTGCTCATCTATCTGTGAACTGGTCCAATTGTCTTGACTAAGAATTATTACTTAGTTATCCTTAACTAAGGTTTATCACTTAGTTTTCCCTTCCCGTTATCCTTATTAACTACGATTTTCCACTAAGTCCCCTGAACTAGGGTTTTGTCTAATGGGTTAAGTGTTGTCATTCGAGTTCATGACTTACCTCGCCCACGAATCATGTCAAAATTGGCTAAGTATTCAAGTTCAAGGCTTAGCCCTACAAACCATGTATCAAGTGGTTAAGTATATCAAGTCGTTCATGACTTAACCCTAGATTATCGTGTCAGATTGGTTAAGTATGGATTAACTTAACCATATCAAATTTACCGTGTCAGATTGGTTAAGTATAGGTTAACTTAACCCTATCAAATTATCACGTCGGATTGGTTATGTGTAAGTTAACTTAACTCCATCAAATTACCGAATCGGATTGGTTAAGTGTAGGTTAACTTAACCCTATCAAATTATCATGTCGGATTGGTTAAGTGTAAGTTAACTTAACCCCATCAAATTACCGAATCGGATTGGTTAAGTGTCTTAAATAATCAAGTCCGGTTTTACTTAACCTACCCATTCATGTCATACCGGTTAAGTGCCATTAGTCAAACTAACTTAACCTTATCATGTGGCATTAAGTAAATTAATGCACCCTAACCTCTCACATTAGACTTTGTTGTGGTTGCTGGTTACGTCGGGCGGGTCCGGGCAGCTTTACACCACAACCTAGTCTAACCTCGGGTTCTGAGCGCGATATGACCAACTTCTCACATTGGGTCCTATTGTTTATAGCTACTGGATTTGCCGGGCGGTTCCGGGATGATTTATGCTACAAACTCAACCCAACCTCGAGTTGGCCACTTTCATGTTTTCCTACTTATCATGTTCATGTCAAATCTAGGCTATGACAAAGTCCACGTTTTACACTTGTGCCCATTGTCCCATTACTTAATTCATGTTAAATTTCATAGCCCATCTCACATTTGCCTAAACCACCCAAGGCGTACTCCCAACGCAAGTGAAAGCGAGTCGACATAGTAGGAATAATACGACAACATATTAGCCTCAAATCATGTATGATAGCATAAAGGGATTGGCCTCAAACATGCATAATAGCATAAAGGGATTGGCCTCAAACATACATAATAACATAACAATAGGTTCATCATCATAGGCATGTAAATGGTCATGAGAGGTTTAGGTTCTTTTACATGCATAAGCCCCAAGTCAAGTTCATATGAATGTTCCATAAGCCAAATGGTTCTAAGGGTTCATGCCAACATTCCATAAGTAAAAATTCAATCTTGCATGATAAACTAAGTCAAACACAACATGAGTGGCATGATTTAATCACTAAGAAATAGCCCAAAGTCATAGGTTCAAGAGAGAGACAAGACTAGATTCACATAGACTAGCATGCTTAGGTTTCATCTCATTTTATCCCATGTCAACATTAGAACTACAGTTTAGATCTAAAAGTAGCTAGAAATTACAAAGCGTGGTTAGTGAATTAGGAGCAAGCATCGTCTTAGAATCGGTGTAGAAGCTCTAGGAATGATGTAGCAACACAAATAGCCTTGAGAATAAGTAGCTCCTTTGATTTGATGAAGAAAGCTTGCACCTTTTGATTTGAATCCGATTTGAATGCATAAGCCCTTGGAGTTGGAGATGGAGGCCATGATCAAGAGAGATTTGGGCAGCACTTCGTGGCAAGAGTGATTTGTGAGGGTTTAGGCTAGGTCTAGGGGTCTTTTTATAGAAGTTTAGGTTAGTTTAGGCCAAAGGATTAACCATAGTTTAGATATGAACCATCAAATCCCGAAACAAGCCTTAAAACATGACCCAAAACACTCAGCAGGTGCACCAGGCCAAAGTGGCCGGACTACCCAGGTCGACACCCGTGTCGACTGGGCAGTCGACCTGCGCCTGGGCGTGTCGACTCCCCAGTCGACACCCCAGTCGACCTGGGGCTTGGGCGGGAATTTTTCCCGCCCAGTCTGTTTGGCTCCAGATTTGAATTTCGAACTGTTTTTGAACTTGGAATTTCCTGGAAACTTTGACGGGCCATAACTTGGTCATACGAACTCCAATTTTCGAAAACTCGGACTCTATTTCACGTATTTTTCCGAGACGAACGCAATGGCACAGCCCGTTTCCCTTAATTCAGATTTTATAATTAAATTCTGCCTTAATTCTTATCTTAACACGTTATAAAAATTCGGGTTGTAACATGCACTACCTCCCTCCGACACTCCTCCACCCCAATCTTCGTTCCCCGAACCCCCTCCCAAGCCCTAACCCCAAATCGAGGCCGCTAAACCCACACCCCCCTTTACCAGCACCCACGAGCTCGTCCTCTCCGACCATCTCCTCCATTCCGCCTCCACCTTCGAACTCGGCTGCTACGAAGTCCAGTTAACAGACAAAGAAGACATAGTGAGTTTTTTTATGTAATTAGTTTAAAAATCCGGTTTTTATATATTAATATTAGTTTAGAAATCAGAATTTTTATATATAAGAACATCGAGATAAAAATATAATTTTTAGTTAGATAAAAATATAATTTTTAGTTAGATAAAAATATAAATTTTATATATATGATAACGTTGTAAAAATATGATTTTTATATATATAATAGCATTGTTAAATTCAGTTTTTATGAAAATAACATTGTGTTTAAATTTCAGATTTTTATAAATAAATAAGGCATTTTAAAAAAAATAAAAATAGGATTTTTATATAACTAGCTTTGAAATAAAAATATGATTTTTTATAAGTAAGAACATAGCATAAAAATAAGATTTTTATAAATAAGAACGTGGCATAAAAATGTGATTTTTAATTATATATAGTGATGTTAAAAATGTAATTTTTATTATGAAATGGTTTAAATTAAAATACGATTTTTATATATAAGGTCATCAAATAAAAATATGATTCTTAATATATATACCGCGTGAAACAGATTGCAATGGAACTGATTAGAAGCAGAACGGAATCCAAATCGTCCGCTAAAGAATGACGAAGTGGAAACCAAAGGTGAGAACTCCTTCTCACTTAATTCATTTTACAGTTAAAAATATTTTAGGTTGCAGACGGGGCTTAGAAGCCCCCGACACTATTTATTGTACAAACCATGATTATTTGTTTTGACTGTGTCGTGGAGATTTGGATATTGATTGATTTATTTGTTTGAATTTGATTTGGATGTGAATTGGGTTGAAATTGATTTGTGTATGGCGCGAGCCAGTATTAAGCAAGGGATAATGCTAGACCTTATTCCGGTTTCAATATCACGCCGTTATGCTGCCGAAATTTTCTAATATGCGTTAGAAAAATAATTATTGGATAGTTAACAATAAGTTTACACATCCATTTACAAGTCGGATGACTTGTTTATGCTCGCCTATTTTTGTGATATCGATTGGGTCGATAATTTTACATATCGCCCAATTGCATAAATAATATTCAGTATTTGTTGGTTGAAACCCCACACGGGTATTTAGATGATATTTGGTGTACACTAATCCCAATTGTTTAGTTGTATGTCAATCGATTGGTTGACAGACTGCTGTAAGCGTTAATTATTTATATTTGATACTTATGTAGTTAAGTAGTGCACTCTGGATGATGGTTGACTGTGTATAATTATTGTTGTGTACATGTGTGTATGAAATCCATATAAATAACATTATATGGTAATTGACTGTGCCTGATTCCAATTCAGAAATAACGAATATTTTAAAATAATATTCCGTAAAAGATTAAAACGTGAAGCCGTGTTGATTAGATGTGCTCCATTTTGACGCGAACGATATTTATATCAATTTTATTCATTTTTATAATGAATATCGAAAAGGAAATGATTTCAAATCAGATATTTTGAAAATATTATCATTTATATATTATAATGATAAGGAGTATTCAATTTTGATTTTAAATTGAAAATGAAGTTAGAATCGTTTTAAAACAAATTCATAAACAATTTATAAAATACGTTTTAAATGGAAATCGACAAAATATATATAAAATATATATTTAATATAACAACCCGAAAAATTAGAACTAATTTAAAAATTTTATTTTGGCTATTTTAATGAATTTTGAATATTTGAAATGATTTATTTTAAACGTACCAAGCATGTTTGGCTATTATAAGGTAAAACCCTATCCTCCGGCTTTCGTTGCATTGTGTGATGGGACATGGGTCTTATAATAGCTGTATTTATCAAAAAGCATTGCGATGTTTATTCTATGCACTGTTATTCTTAGGAGGAAACCCATTCCGTGTTATATGGCGTGGTCCCTTAATATACTATATTTTAAAGTAAAGTTTTAAATAACTATTTCAGTTCTCACACCAGTCACATGACTGACCTGGAGTTTTTTGTTTTAACCTAAACTCTGGGTGCCCCTATTTTCCACATGGGCAGCTAGTAGTTTTGGTTTTGCTGATTTATATTCACAAGACCCTGGTTTACAGCTGGAACGATATTCGGAAAGCTCTGTATCCGTTCATCTCTTTCAGTTGTGTTTTTGTATTATTTTCTGCTGCATTGTAATTTGTAAATCTCAGTTATTTATCAAATGTATATTATTCGTTCATACTCTGTATATTCTTTTACTCTGATGTAAATTGTTGTAATAAGCAATGAAATATTCTTCTGTTTGTGTTCTGATTTGTCGTGTTCTCAACTCAATCCGGGCTTTTCTTTACGGGGAAGTTCGGGTAGTATCAGTTTCATATCAGAGCTTTGGTTTACAGAGCTCGAGAACAAGACACATTAGAACCGAACGAAAGAATTCATCAGAGATTGGATTAGTATGTCCAATGAGAATGTCTCGTTAGAGATAGGGATAGTAATGCCATAGAATGAGTATGAAGAGTGTTATTTTTAAAATAAAAATGAAAACAATTTTGTTTTGAAAATTTAAACCATGTTGTACGTATTTAAAAATGAAGAGTCTGAAGAGTGTATACGCCTAGCTAGCGTGTATTCGAAGCCTCAAATATGCTAGATAGATATAGAATCACACTCTAGTCGCCCAGAGATGATTCTGATGATCGCTCGAGCATCATCAGCATTTATTCTCGAATTTCAAAAGTGGGATTTCTATATATTTCCAATGCCTGGTGTGAGAATCGAAACAAGATAGGGTTTATTGTTGTGATTTAGCATCAAAAATATGATTTTTGACATGTATTAAAATTATATGTTTGAAATGATAATCAACTAATTGATTGTTGGTTGTGTTGTTTGATTATTAGTTTGATTAATTAAAATTTTGAATCATTAGGCCAAATTGAATCAAATATTGTACTGAGTTGGAAATTGTTTAGAAATGCATACATGTATATATACACATTGTTGAACAGGTTATGGATAAACTGCTAAGAAGAGAAATAAAATTTTTATGCCTGACAAATAGGTACATGTTTACTAATTTTCTTTTTCTTTTAAAAGGTTTACGAGCCTAAGGTTGGCCGCTTGGCAATTTTCTTTTAAAAGGTTTATGAGCCTAAGGCTAGCCGCTTGGCAATTTTCTTTTTCTTTTAAAAGGTTTATGAGCCTAAAGCTGGCCGCTTGGCAATTTTCTTTTTTCTTTTAATGATTTATGAGCCTAAGGCTGGCCGCGTGGCATTTTATTTTTCTTTTAGATTGATGAGGGCCCTGCGAGGCGAGTTGAGGTTCTAAATGTCTCCTCGTACAAAGGAGGTTATGGCGAAATTTTTCAAAAATTTAGGGTATTAGCCAATTTTTTGAAGAATTTGAAAATTCTTAGAACCTGAAAAGTTGAAGAATGAACGCCAGAATGAAAGTTGAGTTGGCTAGTTAAACAACTTTCAGCTCCATTCCTTTTCGAGGACGAAAATATTTTAAGTGGGGGAGATTGTAACAACCCGGAAAATCAGAACCAACTTAAAATTTTTATTTTAGCTATTTTATTGAATTTTGAATATTTAAAATGATTTATTTTAAATAATAATAACTAGAAATTTATTTTGAATAGAATTAGAATGTGTATATTTATTTAAATCAAAAGTAGAATATAAATATTTATTTTAATTATAGAAGGAATTGGAAATTGCGCGGTAGTTTGAAAATTCGATTTCAAACTTCAAATGAATGCACAGGATTCAAAATAAACTAGATTTTAGTGAAACCATAAATATTTGAATATGTTTGAAAATATCTTACCAACGGATCTGAAAAATTGAAATTTCATAGCGGGAATAAAAAGTTATGTCCAGTTGAAGATTCAGAATAGTCGCTATGGAAATATAGCCCTTAAAAATAGCCATTTTGCAAACGACCTCCGTTTTCAACGAGACCACTTTTGTTGGATCCGGAATGTCAAATTACTACTTGATTCTAATTTTCATAATTTTTGGAATCAATATGTGAGCGTAGCAAATTTAAACGTGTTTGGCCAATTCAGTTTGAATTTAATCGACTGAAAAATGACCGTTTTTCAAACGGTCTCCAAATTTGACGAAATTAGTTTTGTTAGGACCATATCGTCAAAACATAGCTAGATTTATTTTTCGAGAATTTTTGGAGTCCGTGTGCGGCCCCAATAAATTGAAATGTACATTTAAATTAAATATATATTGATTTATATTGTAATTTAACAAAAACTAATCGATACAGTCGAATCAGCTTACCGGACATATCCCATTGTGTTCGAAATAGGGTTATTTGGTTAGGAACGATAGTCGTTTGGTTCGATTCTGAGTTCAAATGAAAAACTAAATTTTTGGATAATTAAATAATTAAATTATATATTCTCCCTCCCCCTTTGTTTCTCTCTCCCGTCAGTTGACCGAAATAGAAAAAAAAGGAAAAAGGAAAAACCCAGGATGCAGCCGTCCCCTGGTGATCGCCACCCTCTGTCGCGGCCCCCCAGCCCATCGCCACCTCCGGCCTGCCTCCTCTAGCCGCCGCCGCTCTTGCTGAGCCAACCCCATTCCGCGATTTAAAACCCTAGCACCAACCCACCAGAAAACCCGCCGCCTCCACCCATATTTGACCGCCGTGCCCCAAACCCTGTCCCCATTGCCAGTGCCACGACACCCCCCCCCCCCGTCCCGACGATGGTGCAGCAGCCCCTCCACCGTGTTCGACAGAAAAAGGTGAGTTTTGATTTTAAATTTAGTTTTGATTTTTAAATCAGTTTTAAATTCAGATTTAATTTTTAAATTTAGTTCTTACATATAATAGTTTACAAAAATATGTGAATAAAGATTGAATTTTTACTTAGAAAAAGATTGAATTTTTATTTAGAAAAGGATTGGATTTTTAAAAATAAAAAAAAAGTATAATTTTTAAAAATAGAAAGTTATGATTTTTATATATAAAACTAGTTAGTAAAAATTAGATTTTTATGTATATTGTAGCATAATAATAATTAGATTTTTATATATATTGTAGCATAATAAAAATTAGATTTGTGTATATATTATAGCGTAATAAAATTTTGATCTTTTATATGTATGAAACAATATAAAGATTTGATTTTTATATATATAGGGAAGTGTTAAAGATTTGATTTTTATGTATGTAGCGAAGTGTTAAAGATTTGATTTTATTATATAGATAGTGAAGTGTTAAAAATAGAATTTTTATACATGTAGCGAAATAAAAATCTGATTTTTATTATATATATAGCGATATAGAAATGCGGTTTTTATATATGAAGTAGCGATAAAAATTCGATTTTTTATATATGAAGTAGAAATAAAAATATGATTTTTATTTATTTGAATGAAGCAATAAAAATATGATTTTTATTATATATATAGCGAAGTAAAAATATGATTTTTAATATATAAACATCATATTACAAATGTGATTTTAATATAAATAGCATTTAAACAGATTGCGTTGGAATCAAAACAGCGAATCTGAGCGACAATAAAGAATGGAGGAGTGGATCCCAAAGGTGAGAACTTCTCACTTTGATTTTATTTTCTAGTTAAAGTATATACTAGGATGCAGATGGTGCTTAGCAGCACTCGACACCGTCGTCCACAGACCATGGACGACTTGTTTGATTATAATGTGTTGTGAAAATTGATTGTGATGTGGAATGGAATAAAATATTCATTTGTTGAATAAAATATTTTATAATTAAAAATATAAATTTTAACATGTATATGAATAAAATAAATATTCATAAACAAATTGGACGATTTGTTTATGTACACACATTTGACTGATATTGATTGGGACGATATATTTTACACACCGCCCAACTGCACAAATAATAATCAGTGTTTGTTGTTTGAAAACCCCACACGGGTATTGGGATGATATTGGACGTACACTAATCCCAATATTTAATTGTATGTCAATCGATTGGTTGACAGGCTGTTATAAGCATTGATTATTCATATTTAACGCTTATGCAGTTGTGTAATGCACTCTGGATGATGGTTGACTGTGTTTGATTGTTGTTGTGTACATGTGTGTATGAAATCCATATAAATCAAATTATATGGTAATTGGCTGTGTCTGATTCCAATTCGGAAAGAACGAATATTTTAAATTAACGAATGTTTTGAATTGACGAATATAGAATATTTTAAAATAACGAATATTTTAAAATAATATTCAGTAATGGAAAAAAATTGATTTTGATGTCCGATTTGGGATGGACACGAAAATATTTAAATATATAATGTCGTGTTGATTAGATTAACGCCATCGTGACGTGAACGATATTTATATTGATTTTTTCATTTTTACAATGAATATCGGAAAGGAAGTGATTTCAAAATCTAATGTTTTGAAAATATTATCATTTATGTATTAATGATATGGAATATTCAATTTTGATTTAAAATTGAATATGAAGTTGAAATCGTTTTCAAAACGAATTTAAAACAATTTATAAAATACGTTTTAAATAGAAATCGACGAAGTATACATTATATATATTATATATATAATATAATGGCCTGAATAGAACGCGCTGCGCCGCGGCCCGTTCGCGAATTTCGACCATTGACTTCGAATTGATATTATGAGAGATCCGTCCGTCGGATTCTCCTAAAGCCGGAACCGTTGGGTTCGTATCGAAATGATCTTTCCAACGAATACAAGAGATTTGAAATCTAATGGTTGGATTTGGAATTATGTCCAAATCAAATTTGGAAAAGTCGCTATAAATGCAGTTCGATGACCGTTTATGGAAATTGACTATACGGGCCTTCATAAAATTATTAAAAATATCAATCATTTGTGTAAAATCATAATAAATGATTTGGAAAGAATTAGGATGAAAAATTCCATATTTGAAAAGATAAAAATATATTTTTATCGAAATGAACTAGTTATGAACTAGAATTATAAATCCAATATTTTTAAATAAATAAATTGGATTTGAAATGGTTATAAAAATAGCCAGAATTTCCAATATATGAATTGGAATGGATTTGAATCGAAATTATCATCAGAATATTTCGATATTGGATTCCATGATTATACAGATATTGTGGAGGAATTTGGAAGAGATATATATATCGTTATTCCCAATATGATATTTGTTGATTTTAGAATTTGATATTGAATATAAGACGACATAATTTCTATTCAGAGCCTTGTATTTAATATTGAATTGGATTTTGGGTTTGTCATGAACAGTGTTTTAAATGACACCGTTCTTAAACCCAACGTGAAAAGAATAAATCTTTTAATTAAGATTTAAAGAAGAATTACCAATTAATTAACATTTAATTGGAATTGAAAATGTAATGTGAATTGGGTTGATTGTGAACTGTGTTTTTAACGACATTCGTTCTTTGACCTGATTTACAGTGAAATGTGATTCGGAATATATTAATCTTTTTATTAAGATTTAACAGGAATTTTCCAAAGTAAAGTTTTCCAATTTAATATATTAAATTGGAATTGAATGGAATTCGATTTGATAATAATCGAAATGAGCTTATGTGGAGGAAGACTGTTAATATATATGGAATTTAGAAGGCCTAGTCGTTATTCCATTTATATTATTAGTCGGATACGGAAATTGATATCGATTATATATTGATCTGTTTTCCGTGAAGATTCCATTTTTATGGAAGAGGATTTGGGTTTATTGTGAACCGTGGTTTAAATGACATTGGTTCTTTAACCCAGTTAAAGACAGGATTACATGTCTAACATTGTATTTCAAACTGTATGGTTGATCTCTGCTAAATATATATCTGTTTGGTGGCGGAGAATTTATTCTCTTGCTTATCATCCTTCTCTGAGACGTACATCTTAGAGGTTATATATCGGCAGAAAACAATAGTACGGTGTAGATTGTCGATGCGGCATGTTTGTGTTTTCAAAGTTAAATAATTATTAATATTAATTTTTGGGAAGATTAAAACTAAGTGGAGTTTTAATGAATCTTTAATTAGATTGAAATGGGTGTTGATAATTTAATTTATCAAATTTGTGAATTGATCGAGAACGAAGTATCACCAGTTTTCCTCCAAGCGACGGTTAAATCTTTAATTAGATTTGAATGGGAAGTGGTAATTAATTTTACCGATAACACTGTGGTGTTAATTATGGTATATTACCAGTTTTGCTCCATGGGATGAATAGGTTGGGATTGGGAAATTAAATAAATGATTACTTCGGTAAGGTGCATTAATCCCGACTAGTTTGAAAAACCTTAATATGGTTTGAATGATATCCAAAGGAAGATTAAAAAATAAAATTTAAAGAATTTATCTTTGATAAAATTAATGGGAACATAACCCTAAGGATGTGAATATTTTAATAAAAGAAAAGAATATTCTGAATTGGAATGAGGCGTATGTTTTGTTTTATAACATTTATTTATTATATACGCGAGTTATTCGGAAAGGACGGGTTTATACCCATTCTGAAAAACTGATTCGACGATATGTCGACGATGAAGACGATGGTTAAAGACCGGAGGTCTTCACATCATTTGGATGATTACTGATGTCTTGATCGGGCCATACACCCAAAACAAGGTAATAAATGGTGATCGTCCAAACGTACTTGGAGATCGACCGGATATGCGAGGACCTCTCTCCTGTATTGGACACGGGGCGAGGAATAAGGTGCCTTCGGTTTCATTCAGACCCAGAATGAACTTGTAAATGGATGTGTGTCTGACATTGGATTTTATTTTGTGTTGATTGATCTCTATTAAATATATATCTGTTTGGCGGCGGAGAATTTATTCTCTTGCTTAACGCCCTTCTCTGAGACATACGAGCTCAGAGGTTATATATCGATAGACATCAGTCGCATGGCGTGAATTGCCTTTGTGGCATGCAGAGATGAAAATGATCAAGGCTCTTGTTGAAAAATAGAGTATTGTGGTTGATGATCAAAGCACGGCTTTAATATAGCATAGCTTTGTGTATAGCGTTAATTCGCGAGCCTCGCACCTTGGTATGAATTAAAAACGGGATCGAACCATTGGGAGAACATGACGTTTCTTTCTAGCTGTGGGTGGTGTCAGGGTTTTGCAAGCCCTGACATTTTTATATTTTTACCTATGTGGTTGTTGGATTGCGAGGCGCCTCGGATATATAGGACTCTACGGAGCTGATGGATATTGAGTCATTTGGCTCATAGACGCCCGATAGGGTGGGGAAACGTGTGTTCAGGAATCATCAATCCTCAAATGTAAGGGAGGACCGGCCCAACCGATCCAAGGGTTCTCTGTGGGGAGTCCTGAGGCATTTACTAGAGTGTCTCGAAGCATTGAGGAGCCATCCTTGGCCTCGACTCATGACGGAAATCCAATTTCCAATACGTGGCATTGCGGTTTTGATTGTAGAGCCTAGTATTGGCGACATGATATATGGTACCCATGCCATCTATGATTATACTTGAAGTTGTTTTCATACACTTTACACTATAATAGTATCAAAATGATTTGTTTTAAACGTACCAAGCATGTTTGGTGATCAACATAGAAATATGTTAATTTATGCACCTATATTTTATAAAATAATTATTACGTTAGGTATTATTTTGTTGTTTTTATAGATATGTTGTCCAGACCTCATTCAGCCTTAAAAGTGAAGAATAGATGCCATTTACTTGAAGAATTGCATAAAAGCTTTCATTGGAGGCTAGATGTGTTCACATTGGTCACATTAAAAAAGATTGGTAGAAAAGATCTCTAAAGATGTCATTGGAGGCTGTTTGTGTTCACATTAGTCACTTTGGATGGAGATTGGTGGAAAATATCTTTTGAGATATGCTATTGGACCACAATCTTTGATGAGAAGGCCCTTTAGAGGATTAGGGTTTCCAGTTTACCTATAAAAGCACATATATACCCATTGTAATAACCATCATATTTTCTCTTCTTCTCCATTAATAAAGTTTCCAGTTCTCTTTTATTTTTCTGTATTTTTTATTTTCTTAGCAACTAGTGACATCTACACAATTAGGTTTGGCAGAGTACGAGTTGTATTTTGCACTTCTTTTCATTAGTGATTGACCGTCTGATTAGATTCAGCGGTAATCCTAATTTTATTTCCTGTTTGTTATTTTAATTTCTGCAATTTCAATTCTTTTTACTGCTTCCTTAGGTCAATTGGATTGAATACAGATTTGATTAGATTCAGATCTGATTCAATTTAATAATAGTTTAATTGCAGTTTCAATTTCATTTGCTTTCAAAACCAACCTCGAAGATTTGTCTAACTCGCCCAAGAAATTATAAAGATAATTTAAGTTAATTTACCTCCCTGCGATTCGACCTGCATATTACAGGATCTGTGCGCTTGTAGAATTTATTTTAAAATTCGTGCTTTTCTATTTCATAGAAAAGAAGCGATCAAGCTTTTGGTGCCGTTGCCGGGGAGGTAACGATTAAATTTTATTATTTATTTAATTTCCGATTCATGTAGTTTTTTTTTTCTTGTGTATAGATATAGAAAAACATTCTTGACTGGTTGATTTGATATTATAAATTGATGTCGTAATCTTCTAAATCAAGAGAAAAAAATCTTTCCAATTTTGGTTTTAATTTGTTTCCCCTTCTCCTATATATTTCTTTCCTTTCTTTGTACAATTTTTTTCCCACTTTGAATTTTCCAAGAAATAAAAAAAAATCAATTTTCCTTTATTTCTTTTCGTCTTTCCATATTTTTTCCCAATCTTCTACATTCTCTTCCTTCTTTTGTTTACAGTTTCTTCCCTCTTTTCAACATATATAGAAAAAAACATTTCTTTTGCATTTTACTACTGCTCCTTCTTTGATTTCTTCTCTCACTGCTTTCTCTGTTGCAACTTGATCACCGCCAAACCCATACAATCCCTTCAGCCAATCATCCTTCACCGTCCACCGATCCACTCAACGATCACCAGACAACATACTTCTTGCTACAAAAATCTTCACAAAATAACTCGCGCCCCATCACTGATTCTCCTGTCCCAAAATTCAACAGCAAATATATAAAAAAAGAAAAAAAACCTTCGCAACCACCCTGTCCTCTCGACCTATACAAAATCATACCATCACCAAAGATCCAATTCGAAGCTCTGAAAACAACCCACTTTACAAAACCACATTCAAACCCAAACATAACTGCACACCGTTCACCACGCATCGAACCCTCACATCATAATTAGAAACTTCCATCTCCTCTGCAATTGACCAAGTTCTTACAAGCACCTCCACCGTAACCCAATAGCAGACCGACCTCATCAATTCCGCCAGCTTCAGGTCGACACAGCCATTGTCCTCGATACCACCAGCATTTCCGTGAACCGCCTTCTCCAAACGTCGCAATTAGCATACCCAAAACACAAGCACAGAAGCCAACAATTCACCATCCATAACCCATCAGCACACAGAACCTCAACCACGCACAACATCTTCCTTGGACAGTCCTCCCATCTTCACCATCTACACAACGCCTACTGCCATACTTCTTACAATCCATCCTCTCATCTTCATCACCTTCACAAACACCCAACCAAACCACAGTCTGAAACCACCCTTCCACATATCAAAACCATCACCGGTCAACATCACAACACCTATCCTCCTTTATAAAGCCGATCATCACTCAACCAATCTTCATGCACTACCACAAAACAGTTCCTTAATCCCCCCTAGACAATTTTCAAGTCACGAACCCCACCTCCACCTTCAATCTAAACTGCCGACCTTCTCCATACCCTTCAAAAATCACAACTCCTCCACCTACCAGCTCCATCATCAAGACACAACCATATGAACCTGTCCACCATCTCCATCAATTCAAACAACATTGCCAATCCCTCCTCATCATAGCATCCGCGAACACCATTCCTCCAACAGCCTCCACGAGTAGACCCAATCGAATACCATCGCACAATGCAAACCCTATTCAAATCGAAGACCCGAATTCCGAAACCCTAGAATACCCAAATCAATTCAAAACCGTGTCGGTCCTGTCGTTGGTTCGACACCTCAACCCAAATCGCACCCCAAATTGAAACCGATTTGAACACGATTAGCCTCTGACAATCGAGAACCGAACAACTTGAATCCGAACACAGAAAAAAAAAAGAGGGGCGATTGTTTTTTGTTTTGTGCATGAGGAAGTTTGGGACTTCCTGTCCTTTTGTTGAGGAGCTGAGTCTATTTTTTTTGGTTTGGGAAAGAAAGAAAATAAGGGGAAGGGGCAAGATTTTGGCAATATAACTAGACTTCCTGTTGCCTTGTATTTGAGTGTGTGGTTTGACTCTTGGGTGCAAGCCTACTTCATTGCACCATGTTCCTTTTTATTGTTTTTTTAGTCTTAGTCTTATTATTCTTTTTTCCTTTCTTTCCTTCTTTTTTTCTTTTTTTTGTTTTAATTTCTAGTTTGGTTTATTTTATTTTGTTTTTTTCTTTCCTTTCGAATTGGTTTTTACTTTTGTTTGTTTTACTTGCTTTCTTTCCAAAAAAAAGAGGCCATTCAAAAACAAAGACCAAAGCGAGAAAGAGAGTTCAGTCAAGCGATACAAGGAATTTAGAGGTCAAGCGAATTGCAAACAGTGAGATTTCAATCATTCAAAATGCTCAAATTTTCTGGAAAGACTGCCATACCCCCACTGTAAAATTTTCTGAACTCTACAGGTGCTCTACTGCAAAGAAAAATATATATAGACATTGCTTGTAAACATTTTCTGTAGGGGCAGAAGATTGCTTGTACAATATTTTAAATTTCTACAGTTATTAATGTTTGATTTTTGTGGTTGACTGATATTTCCGTAACTAAAATCTCCATTACTCATTGTTTTCAATAGTAAAATTAGATGTTGAAAAATAATATAATTGAAAAATGGTGTTTTGTGAAGTTGACTTTCTCGTATAATTGGATCGCGGATATATATTAGTTCAATTTATTGAACTATTAGCAAAAGAGGTTGCATACTACCCGTAAAACATTGGTCGTGTCCCTTAGTATTTATACTATACGTGAACGACCATAAAACCCTCTTCCCCCTTCTAATTGAGTCAGTTAATTAATAGAGCACAACTCATTCTTTTATACTATTTTGAACTAAGAATAATTTATGTCTTGCCTTGACTTCATTCAAATGTCCGATTCAAAAAAATCCTTGAGAGAATTGTGGGATAATAATCGGAGTAGACGTCCTCTTGAAGAGTATGAGTATGAATTACAACTCATGAGGCATGATTTTCCAAAATTTCGTGAGCCCAATGCCAACAATTTTCAAAATCTTCCAAATGACCAACATTTTCAAAATCATGAATATGATCGAAATTGTGATTTCAACTCAAACTTCAATAATTTTGACTATGGGCCACATCCACATCAAAATGGCTTTGAATCCCAATATAGCGTTGATCCACATCAATATGGGGTTGTAAACCAAAATTTTCAAAATTATAGCCCATATCAACATATTGAAAATAACCAAAATCACTCAAAATTTAACTCAAATTTTAACAGTTTTAGTTACGAACATAATTTTTATGATCAAAATGATTTCCAATATCATTGTCATTTTTATGAAAATTCAAACAGCCACCACACTGGAAATAATTTTGATTGTGAAATTGATGTGGACTATAATTCTGAGAATATAAAAATCCAAAATGAGAGCTCTCAAACCAATGATTCTGAAGAATGTCATTTTGATGAGAGGGGAGAAAGGCTAAATAAAAAGATGCATGAACTTCTTTGTTTAATGACATCTTTGAAAGAACAACGAGAGCAACAAAATCCAATTCAAACAAGCGATGAATCAGAAAATAATCCATTCTTTATTGATAGTGAAAATTTTCAAATAACAACTTTCGAAATTGAGAATAATGATCTAAATGAAGTTTTTCAAAATTCAACAAATGATTTGGACTTCGATTCTTTTCAGGAAAACGATTTAAGCTCATATTTTGATCTCTCTCTTTCGGGATCAGAGAAACTTGAAATTTTTGAATTTGAACAAAATGAAAATGTTGAATTTTTCGAAAACTCAGAATTGGAAAAGGATTTTAATGAACATGAATTTTTTGGATTGTATAAGGATGAGTTGCAAAATGAGGATGAAGTAGAATCAAGCCACGAATCAAAGTTTGAACATTTTAACTTTGAAGAAACTTCCAACGAACTTGAAGTTATCAGTGTTGAAAATACATTGTCATTGAATAAAATTGAGAAATGTGATCCCATAGTCTTGAACAACACTCAGAATTTAAAAATCACGATTGCAACCGAGTTTATATACGATCACAAATTTTTGGACAATTACACTGATAAATTTGTTGAGCACATGAACTATTTTTGGAATGTTAGCTTGATCGAAAAACTTCATGTTAGGACAACCCTGGATATTTATCTACTGGACTACAAATCTAGGTATAAAGATGAGATGCTTTTCAAAAACCTTTGCTTATTAGAAAACATGCCTAGACATAGTGGGAATGGGATTCATCGGGCTAAAACCAAGTGTGCGCGAAAAAGTTGGTGGCACTCTTTGCATCGCATGCATTGCATACACATATATCATTGTACAAATGATCCATTCTTACATATAGTTAGATTGCATTTTATTTTACAAATCATTTTGCATTTAATCCATCTTTGGGTAAGATCTTTCAAATTTAGGAAACGTTTACATTGTGGACACTGTTTAGTTCAAGTGTAGGGGGAGTCTGCATTGCATCCTTTTTTTCTTTTCTTTTTTCTTTTTTTCTTTTTTCTTTTTTTCTTTTTCATACATTTAACTAGGATCATCGTGCATTTCAGATCGTAGTAACATATCATAATTTTTTTTTTTGAAACATGACTCATTTTAGATTGGTACAACAAAATAAGTTAAGGATTACTAATCAGTTGATAGTATTTATTTCTCTCAACTAAGATCGAATATGAAATATAATGAAAAGTTGAATTTTGAGGGATAATAGTGTAACTGGTACATAGGGAGATTCTTAGGTGATGGTCATGAAGTTTATTCTAAATTGTAGTCTATGTTTAATGGGTGGAGGACTTAAAATATTTATATTGGCTTTTCGAATCTTTAAAACTAAGTTGTGTTAAGCTAAATTCGCGTAACTCTCTCTTGTTCTTATATTTTCAATAATAATAATAGCAATCCAAGGGTATCCAACATTGCTTGTATATCTAGCGTTGGTGTGCAAACCCGCCAAGCTCTATCTGACATGTTGTTGACAAAGTCAGTGTCGGAATATCTTGGTCTCATTTTATGAGATTGGACACCTAAGGATTACCGACATGTTGTTGACAAAGTCAGCGTCGGTCTACACAATCCGCCAAGCTCTGTCCCAACTCTCCGTCAGTCCGCAAGGCATTGTATGAGTGGTATACCTTGGTCTTTTTAGTTATGTGTATGTAATTAATCGTAAATTTCAATTTCTATAGAGATGGAGAATAAGCGATGATGCCCAAACACTTCTTGACCTTATTGATTTGACTAGTCATACTCAAGGAAATTAGAATACCACTTTACATATTGTGACAAATAAACTAAGAATTTATTTCATGGCTACACTATGTTATCAACTGAACCAACTGGACAAACTAGAACATAACATTTGAAAACTTGAATTTTGTTGAAAATTTGTGACAAGTTGAGGTATCTAAAATAAGATCAACTGACTAGAAATTGTTAACTTAATTTGTTGTACCACTTTCCTGAAAACAAGTCGTGTTTTCATTTTTTTGTTTTTATTTGCATATGTCCACTGCATTCATGTAGTTGCATCAGAACCATATCATACCGCATTTGGATTTTGTGGGTAGTATCTGCTGAAAACCCTCACAAGACATGACTCGTCCTACTAGGGACACCTAGAGGTTTAACGGCTTGTTGCATACGCTCAATACAATCGTGTATCCTACGAAAGTGTGACCTACCTAGTTTAGTTTTTCATTTTTTTGTTTTACTCGAGGATGAGTAAAAGATAAGTGTGGGGGTATTTGATCAGCATAGAAATATGTTAATTTATGCACCTATATTTTATCTTTTTGTATATAAATAATTATTACATTGGGTATTATTTTGTTGTTTTTATAGATATGTTGTCCAGACCTCATTCAACCTTAAAAGTGAAGAATAGATGCCATTTACTTGAAGAATTGCATAAAAGCTTTCATTGGAGGCTAGATGTGTTCACATTGGTCACATTAAAAGAAGTATGTTAGAAAAGATATCTAAAGATGTCATTGGAGGCTGTTTGTGTTCACGTTAGTCACTTGGGAAGGAGATTGGTGGAAAATATCTTTTGAAAGATGCTATTGGACCACAATCTTTGATGAGAAGACCCATTAGAGGATTAGGGTTTCCAATTCACCTATAAAAGCACATGTATACCCATTGTAACAACCATCCTATTTTCTCTTCTTCTCCATTAATAAAGTTTCCAGTTCTCTTTTATTTTTCTATATTTTTTATTTTCTTAGCAACTAGTGACATCTACACAATTAGGTTTGGTAGAGTACTAGTTGTATTTTGCACTTCTTTTCATTAGTGATTGACCGTCTGATTAGATTCAGCGGTAATCCTAATTTTATTTCCTGTTTTTTATTTTAATTTCTGCAATTTCAATTCTTTTTACTGCTTCCTTAGGTCAATTGGATTGAATACAGATTTGATTAGATTCAGATCTGATTCAATTCAATAATAGTTTAATTGTAGTTTCAATTTCATTTTCTTTCAAAACCAACCTCCAAGATTTGTCTAACTCGCCCAAGAAATTATAAAGATAATATAATTTAATTTACCTCCGTGCGATTCGACCTGCATACTACACAATCTGTGCGCTTGCAGAATTTATTTTAAAATTCGCGCTTTTCTATTTCATAGAAAAGAAGCGATCATTTGGCTATTATAAGGTAAAACCCTATCCTCCGGCTAGCGTTGCATTGTGTGATGGGACCTGGGTCTTATAATAGCTGCATTTTTTCAAAATGCGTTGCGCTATTTATTCTATGCACTGGTATTCTTGGGAGGAAACTTGTTCCGTGTTATACGGCGTGGTCCCTTGATATACTATATTTTAAAGTAAAGTTTTAAATAACTGTTTTAGTTCTCACACCAGTCACATGACTAACTTGGTGTTTATTGATTTAACCTAAACTCTGGGTGCCCCTATTTTCCACACTGGCAGCTAGTAGTTTTTGTTTTGCAGATTATATTCACAGGATCTTGGCTTATAGCTGTAACGATATTCAGAAAGCTCTGTATCCATTTAACTCTTTCAGTTATTTTTTTGTATTATTTTCCGCTACATTGTAATTTGTAAATCTCTCTTATTTATCAAATGTATATTATTTGTTCATACTCTGTATATTCTTGTACTTTGATGTAAATTGTTGTAATAAGTAATGAAATGTTCTTTTGTTTGTGTTTTGATTTGTCGTGTTCTCATGTAATGACCTGCATTTTCAGCGGTATAATAATTAATTTATTTAATTATTTAAAAGGGTGATTAAAAGGATTTAATGGTCGTGGAATTTAATAATGGTGAATATTTAATTAAAATAATAATTAAATAATATATTTAAATCTGAAATAATCAAAATTGGCTGAAATGGCGATATGGTGTGAACTGGATCATCTGTGATATTTATTTCAGTTTAGAATTGAACTAGAATAACGAATATATTTAATTAACGATGGTTGAACGTATAAATTATATTATAATTAAAATCGAGCTTGAAATGGCGCTGCAGTTCGTAATTTGGCGATTTGAACTTCAGCTGAATGTACAGGATTCGTTTTAAGCCGGATTTCTGTGAAACAAGAAACGTGTGGAGCTGGTGGAGTATATCTTTCTAGTGGAAGAGAAAAATCGGGATTTCATCGTGTAGATTTTGATTTATGTCCAAATCAAATTTTAGAAAACTCGCTGTGGAATTCCTTTATAATTTATAAAGGAATTATTTATATTTAAAAAGGAATTTCAATATAAATAGAATATCGGGTTGACCCAGAAGTGAATATCAAGTTAGAAATTCATATAGGAATATTCTAGAACTGTATGGTATTCCACTATGAATATATATGATAATATATATTTATAAATATTTAATTTAATTGTATTTAAATATATTTATATATTTAAATGCGTTATTTAGGACTTTAAAAATAGCCACTTTTGCATATGAAGTTGGAATTCGACGAAACTAAATTTGTTGGATCCGCAATGTCAAATAGTTGTTAGATTTCCAGTTTCGTGATTATTAGAGTCACTGTGTGGTCAAACGGATTTTTAGACTGAGAAACAGTCAACATTTCAAGGGTTAAAAATACGTTGTGTGAGCATACGAAGTCGGAATTCGACGAAACCAGTTTCGTTGGGTCCGTGATGTCAAACTCTAGTGGCATGTCAATTTTCGTGATTTTTGGGTATTGTGGGTGACCACGGGAATTTTTAAGGACGAGAGGAAGGAGAGGATAAGTAGAAAATAAATATAAAAACCAAATAAAAAAATATCCTAACTATTTTCCTTGGCCAAATAAGAAGCTACGCATCATTCCTCCTTAACCACAAATGCTACCAACCCAAACAGGCATATAAATACCGCATAAAACCAAATCAGACAACTTAGAAAAAATCCAAACAAATACATAAAAATTCCTAAAATACTGAAACCTGCTGCGTTGATCTTCAATGGAGAAGTGCTTCAAATCTATGTCGGTTTTATTAAGCTCGATCAATGCTGAGAGGGTTCAGCGATTTCTAGGGTTTTCGGTGGTGGATTCCATGGTGGTTATCAGAGAAAATGGAGTTTAGTTTGGGGTTCAGGGGGTCGAGCGACAGCTCGAGGCAGATTTTGGGTCGTATCGGTGGGAAAAAGGGTCGGTGGCTGTAGCAACGGCAGTTCGATGGATTTCGATTGACGAGCTCGAGTTGACGGTCGTTGGCATGGGAGGATGGAGATTTGGACGAGGAGTTCAACAGTGGAGACGGTTGTGGATTTCATGGAGACGTGGAGGTGCGGTGGGGCTCCAAAGTTCCGCGATGGCTTGGTGTTTTTCATGGAGCTGTCGTTCATTTTGGGGGAGATGAAGTAATGAAGCGGGTCGGGTTTTAAACGATGTGGGATAGGCTTGGGCCAGTGTTGTGAGGGTGAGGCCCAAAAGGGAATTTTAATTTCTAAGTTTTATTTTTAAATGAATGTATTAAATTCTGAATACCATAACTTTTACATACTGAATCAGAATTTCGAACAGTTGAATCCATTAGGATTGTATGGACGGGAGCAATACAATGAAACTGGCCGCGAGTCAATTGGAGCACGTTACAATTTGTAGCAAAATAATTTGTCCGTCTGAATCAAAGACAGTTAATCGTTTTTAACGATAACCGTCCAATGTGAGTAAATCTCACTAACTCTGAACAACTTATAATTTCATGTTATATTTTTAGAACTGTTAAATATTGGCTGATTGACTGTGTGTTGACTGTTTGATTGAACTGCTAGTCAGTTAGTTGAATTTCTATATTCATTCTGTTTAACAGAATATATCATATGGAACTGAAGGTGATGTTGATTATGTTGTGTAACATCTATGATGCAGGGAAACAGGTTGGAGGGGTCCGACTGGACTCCTCAATATTTATAATACTGTTCTATTCATATATTGTAATATATGATGTGATATATAATCTGTTATGGATTATGTGTGTTAGAATGATGTTGATCATTGTTATGCGATATTTTTAATATCATATGAAACCCTGGGATGTAAAAAAGAAATATTTCAATGTCTATTGAAATAAAGAAATTTTATAAAAATCAACCGATTTTATAAAAGGAAATATTTTGAAAATAAGTATTTATAAAACCATAGGATTTTATAAAGGGGAACATTTATTTAGAAAATAAATAGAATATCATAAAGGAATATTTAGTTGGAAACTAAATAGAATTTCAAAAGGGAATTAACGAAGTCGAAGTAAGTTAATCGAATTAGTCGAAGTAAGTTAATCGAGTTAGTCGAAGTAAGTTAATCGAATATTGTTAGTCGAAGTAAGTCAATCAAACATAGTTAATCAAAAGGAGTAAATCAATCATAGTTAATTGAATTAGAGTTGATTGAATATAGTTATTCAAGATAGAGTTAAAACAGACATAGTTATTCGAATAAGAGTTAATCAATAAGAATTAACCGAATGTTAGTTATTCGAATTAGAGTTAATCAAATAGGGTTAATCAAATAGAGGTAAAGAAATAGAGTAAACAAGATTTGAAACTGACTAGAGATTAGTTAAGTTGAATAGTTTTCTGAGTATCGATCTGATGTTGGTTTCGGCCTTCGGGGTTTATACTTAGAGAATTGTTCTCCTACTAGTTTACAGTCAGGGACCGATAGTTGTGAAATGATAGTGATACGTAATTAAGCCATGGAAATGTTTTCCAGTGTTAATAACATATATTTTCTAAACATAGAAAATAAGGAAATGTGAATATATATATATGTTAAATGATGATTGATCGATATAATTTCCATCTGAAAATAATATCGTTGTTTGCACACGTGTTTTCTTTGATAGTTAACTCATCGACTATCAAAGTTTTTGACCATTTTAACATTGTTAATATGGAGAGACTGGTTGGACTATTATCCAAAGAACCACTCTGTATTGGCAAAAGCGTTGCGAATCATATATGCCAAAGATAATTGAAGACAGAGTAAAGTGCAAGGGCTGTTGTATAAATCTTAGATAGCAGTGCCTAAGATGGATATACTGAATAGTACCTTCGGTTCATCCTGTTCCTGGATGACTTGTATGGATGAATGTCTGACAGAGTATTTCCAAAAAGGTCACGTACATTGATTTCTTCAAACGTACCAAGAGTGGAAGCGGAGAAGGAAACTTCTTTAGCTAACACGTAATGTACTGTTGTAGACGTCAATTAGTGATTTTCGATGGATCTGACAATGTGGCATTCGAAGTAAATCTGATGTGATGATAAAGCGTAACCTCAAGCCTCATCAACCGAGAAATGACAAAAATCGGGCAGGTAGCATAGCTATGTAGGTCGCACCTATTAGGGTGTATAATCACCTGATCTAGAGTTTCATTTACTTCTAAAAATCTATTGTTGATGCTGTCCCATTCGGGAAACGGTTGCTGATCCCAACCGTTGGTGATATACATTTGATACACTCAAGCAAAATGAGTGGTCGGTCATGTGTGGCCGGGTTGCAAGATGTTCTTGTTGAACCCAGGGTATTCCTCTCTAGAGGTACACTAGCGAAAGGTGGTTCCATACCTTGTCATAGTTGGAAATCCATTACCCAATACGTGCTTGCAGTTTTGATTGTATACTACATATGTAGAACGTGAGATGAAAGCATTTCTGCTAGATGATTATTATATTGTGGTTGATAGACATTATTATAATATCAAAAGGTTTTTGATATACAGATATTTTGGATTCTCATAAGGGAAAAACCCGTTCCGTTATACGGCGTGGTCTTATGAGATATCGTTTAATGGCTCAAACTGTTTTAAACCGTTTTACTCATACCAGTCCCATGACTGACCCAGAGTTTATTTTGTTTTGTTTTCCCTAAACTCTTGGGTGCCCAATTTTGTACGGGAAGTCAAGTAGTCGAGATTTACAGATATACTGGAAGAGCTTGGAGTAGGAGGCTTCAGGATTATATAGCTATAGTTATTTCCGCTGTGTTGTAAGTGTTGTACTTTGATAATGATATGTATATTCAAGTACAGATTTGTATTTCAAAGTTATGTTATGAAATATATTTATTCGTTCCGCTGTGAGATTCGTGTTACTCTGATATTGTGTTCTTCTTCTTCTTCTATTCTAAATTTCTATCTTATCTTTCCTCACCCTCTAATTTCTTTCATTAACTATTCGATTATTTTCGATCCTTGGATGTTCGATATGTGTTGTATATCGGATAACCAAGATCGCATTTTTTCCAGGTCATTTCATCTCAATTCAATCCGGGCTTTCCTCTACGGCGAAGTTCGGCTTGTGTTATCTAATGTCCTGAATAGAATACACCGCGCTGCGACCGTTTGCGAATTTCGACCGCTGACTTCGAATTGACATTACGGGAGATCCGACCGTCGGATTCTCCTAAAATAGGAATCGTTGGGTTCGTATTCGAAAAGAGCTTTCCAACGAATATAAGCGATTTGAAATCTAACGATTAGATATGGAATTATGTCCAAATCAAATTTGGAAAATGTCGCTGTAAGTGCAGTTCGATGACCGTTTATGGAAATCGACTGAAAAGGCCTTAATAAAATTATTAAAAATATTAATAATTTGTGTAAAATCCTAATAAATGATTTGGAAAGAATTGGGATGAAAAATTCCACGTTTGTAAAGATAAAAATATATTTTTATCAAAATGAACGTGTTATTAACTAGATTTGAAATCCAATAATTTTTAGATAAAATAAATTTGATTTGTGAATGGTTTTAATATAACCAGAAATTTCCAACGAACAAATTGGAATGGATTTTGAATGGAAATAATCATCGGAATATTTCGATATTGGATTTTGTGATTATACGGATATTGTTATGGAAATTTGGAAGATATATATATAGTTATTTGCAATACGATATTTGTTGGTTTTAGAATTTGATATTGTATATATCTCGATATAATTCCTATTCAGGGCCTTGTATTTAATATTAAATTGGATTTGGGTTTGTCGTGAACGGTGTCTTAAATAACAGTGTTCTTAAACCCCGTGTGAAAAGAACAAATCTTTTAATTAAGATTATTAGAGATTCCAATTATATTTAGTAAGTGGAATAAAATGGAATGTGAATTGGGATTATTGTGAACTGTGTTTTTAATGACATTCGTTCTTTAACCCGATTAACAGTGAAATGTGATTTGGAATTTATAAATATTTTTATTAAGATTTAATAGAAATTTTCTAAAGTAAAGTTTTCCAATTTAATAAAATAAATTGGAATGGAATGGAATTCGATTTAGTAATAATCGAAGTGAGCTTCTGTGGAGGAAGACTGTTAATATAAATGGAATTTAAAAGGCTTTGTTGTTATTCCATTTATATTATTAGTCAGATACGGAAATTGATATCGATTATATATTAATCTGTTTTCCGTGAAGATTCCATAATTAATGGAATGTGATTTTGGGTTCATCGTGAACTGTGTTTCAAATGACATCGGTTCTTTAATCCAGTTAAAGACAGGATTACATGTCTGACATTGTATTTCGAACTGTATTGTTGATCTCTGCTAAATATATAACTGTTTGGTTGCGGAGAATTTATTCTATTGCTTAACACCCTTCTCTAAGACGTACGAGCTTAGACGTTATATATCGGCAGAAATCAGTGGTATGGTGTAGATTGTCAGTGTGGCATGTTTGATTTCCCAAAGTTAAATAATCATTAATAATGATTTTTGGGAGGATTAAAACTAAGTGGAGTTTTAATGAATCTTTAATTAGATTGGAATGTGAATATGATAATTTAAATTATCACATTTGTGAAATGATCGTGAGTGGAGTATCACCAGTTTTACTCCAAGCGATAGTTAAATCTTCAGTTAGAATTGAATGTGAAATGGTAATTAATTTTACCGATAACACCGTGGTGTTGGATATGGAGTATTACAAGTTTTGCCCCATGGGATGAATAGGTTGGGATTGGGAAATAAAACAAATGATTACTTCGGTAAGGCTTGTTAATCCCGACTAGCTTGGAAAACCTTAACGTGGTTCAAATTGTGAAAAGAATATTTGAATAAAAGAATATTCAGAATTGGAATGAGGCGTATGTTGTGTTTTCATTGCACTTGATTATAAGATATGTGAATTATTCAGAAAGGCCGGGTTTATACCAATTCTGAATAATTGATTTGACGATAAGTCGACGATGAAGGCAGTGGTTGAAGACCAAAGTTCTTCACATCGTTTGGATGATTAGTGATGTCTTGATTGGGCTGTACACCCAAGATAAGGTTGATCATATAGACGTACTTAGAGATCGACAAGATATACGAGGACCTCTCTCCTGTATTGGACATATGGGACGAGGAATAAGGTGCCTCCGATTTCGTTCAGACCCAGAACGAACTAGTAAATGGATGTGTGCCTGACATTGGATTTTATTTTGTGTTGATTGATCTCTATTAAGTATATATTTGTTTGGTGGTGGAGAATTTATTCTCTTGCTTAACACCCTTCTCTGAGACGTACGAGCTCAGAGGTTATATATTAATAGACATCGGTCGCATGGCGTGAATTGTCAGTGTGGCATGCTGAAATGCAAATGATCAAGGCTTCTATTGAAAAGCAGTCTTGTGGTTGATGATTAAAGCACGGCTTTAAATAGCATAGCTTTGTGTATAGCGTTAATTCGCGAGCCTCACACCTCGGTATGAGTCAAAAATGAGATAAGGGACAACAGGGTGTGCACACTGTTTCCTTCTTGCTATGGGTGGTGTCATGGTATGGAGTCCCGACATTTATTATATTTTACCTAAGTGGATGGTGGATAGTGAGGCGCCTCAGATATATCGGTTACTGCGGAGCCGATGGATAGGTCCTATAGGACCGGGAAACGTGTTTTAGGATTTGCCAATCCACTAACATAAGTGTGGACCGACCCTGCATGATCTAAGGGTTCACTGTGGGGAACCCTGAGGCATTTGCTAGAGTGTCTCGAAGCCGGTGAGGAGTACATCCCTTTCCTCGACTCATGAAGGATATCCAATTTCCAATACGCGACATTTTGGTTTTAGTTGTAAAACCTAGTATGGCGACATAGTAGCATGGGTTACTATGCCGTCTATGATTGATACATTTATATTTGAAGTGATTTTGACACTATATACTTATAGTAGTATCAAAATGATTTGTTTTAAACGTATCAAGCATGTTTGCCTATTATAAAGTAAAACTCTATCCTCTGGCTTGCGTTGCATTGTGTGATGGGATCTGAGACTTATAATAGCTTCATTTTTCGAAAAGCATTGCATTGTTTATAAACTATTTTATGCACTGGTATTCTTGGGAGAAAACCCGTTCCGGGTTATATGGCATGGTCCCTTGATTTACTCTATTTTAAAGTAAAGTTTTAAATAACTGTTTTAGTTCTCACATCAGTCACATGACTGACCTGGAGTTTATTATTTTAACTTAAACTCTAGGTGCCCCTATTTTCCACACGGGCAGCTAGTAGTTTTGGTTTTTGCAGATATTATTTTCACAGGATTCTGGATTTACAGTTGGAGTTATATTCGAAACGCTCTGTATTCGTGTATTTCTTATAGTTGTGCTATGTATTATTGTTCCGTTGCTTTGTAATTTGAATCTCCGATATCTATCAAATGTATATTATTTATTCATACTCTGTTATATTCTTGTACTCTGATGTAAATTAATGTAACAACAATGAAATGTTCTTCTATTTGTGTTTTGATTTGTCGTGTTCTCAACTCAATCCGGGCTTTCCTGAAAGGGCGAGTTTGGGTCGTTTCAGTTGGTATCAGAGCTTTGGTTTACAAAGCTCGAGAACAAGACACATTAGAACCAAACAAAAGAATTCAACAGAGATTGGATTAGTAATATCCAATGAGAATGACTTGTTAGAGATAGGATTAGTGGTATCCTAGAATGAGTTAGAAGAGTATTATTAGTAAAAATGAATTTTGTTTT
Organism: Allium sativum; assembly: GCA_030737875.1. NCBI lineage: Eukaryota > Viridiplantae > Streptophyta > Magnoliopsida > Asparagales > Amaryllidaceae > Allium > Allium sativum. Next base: position 472,849,714 of record CM060909.1, read on the forward strand.
GAAAATTTATTCTAATTATACGTATTTGAGTATATTATTTTATTTTATTTTGGACAATCGAGTATATGAGATTTTGCATATATGCGTCATGAACGTATATTCAAAGTCTCAAATATACTGGGTAGATATAGAATCACACTCTAGTATCTCGGAGATAATCCTGATGATTGATATATCATCATCAGAGTCTATATTTGAGTTTCAAAAGTGGGATATCTATATGTTTCCAATTGACTGGTGTGAGAATCAAAACTTAGTTAGAGTACATTGGTTGTAAATTGGCATCAAAAATGGATTTTTGAATATGTATAAAAGTATATGCTTGGAAGGCTAACCCACTAATTGATTACTGATTGCTGATTGAGTTGTGTGATAATTAGTGCGACTATATAAAAATATTGGACTAATAAAACCAATAAGAAAATGTAAGGCAAATTGACCCAAATGGAATCAAATATTGAGCTGAATTTAGAATTGTTTGAAATTGCATACATGTACATATATATATGTGTGTGTGTGTGTGTGTGTGTGTGTGTGAACGGGTCATGGCATGGAAGCTAAGAAGAGGAATAAAATTGTATGCCCGACAAATAGGTACATGTTTATTGTATTTCTTGGGTTTTGATGATTTTATGAGCCGACTGGCTAGCCGCTTGGCTTTTTTTTCTTTTCGATTGGTGAGGGGCCTGTGAGGCAAGTTGATGTTTTAAAGGTCTCCCCGTACAAAGGAGGTTGTGGCGAAATTTTTCGAAAATTTAGGGTGTTACCCAAATTTTTGAAGAATTTAAAAATTCTTAGAAATGAAAAGTTGAAGAATGAAAGCTGAGTTGATTAGTTAAACAACTTTCAGCTCAGTTCCTTTTCGAGTTCGAAAAGATTTTAAGTGGGGGAGATTGTAACAACCCGCATTTTCAGAACCAATTTAAAATTTTTATTAGCTATTTTATTGGATTTTAAATATTTAAAATGATTTATTTTAAATAATAACAACTAAAAATTTATTTTGATCGAAGTTAGTACAAATAAATTTATTTTGATTATAACACAAACGCGAAATGCCGCGGTAGTTTGGAAATTCGATTTTAGATTTCAATTGAATGTACAGGATTCAAAATAAATCGGATTTCAGTAAAACCAAAAATATTTGAATCTGTTTAATAATATCTTTCTGAAGAATGTGAAAAATCCATATTTCATAAATAATGTTGAATATTTAATTAATATAATAATAGAATAATATATTTAATTCTGAAATAATTAGAATTAGCTAAAATGGCAATATGGTGTGAATTGGGAAATTCAAAATATATGATTCAATTTAAAATTTGAATTAGAATAACGAATATATTATTTGAATGACAGTTGAACGTATAAATTATATTATAATTATAATCGAGCTCGAAATAGCATGGTAGTTTGCTATTTGGCGATTCGAACTTTAAATGAATATACAGAATCCATTTTAAATCGGATTTCTGTGAAACAAGTAACGTTCGGAGCTGGTGAAGTATATTTTTCTAGTGACAGAGAAAATTCGGGATTTCATTGTGTAGATTTTGATTTATGTCCAAATCAAATTTTAGAAAAGTCACTATGGAATCCCTTTGAAATTTATAAATATATATTTATATTATGAAAGTATTTTATATATAAATCGAATATCGATATAACTGGAAATTTTGAAATATCGAGTTATAAATCCAATTGGAGTTGTATGGTATTCTAGTTTGAATATATACGATCATATTTATTTTTAAAAAATTAATTTAATTATTTTTAAATATATTTATATATTTAAATGGGTTATTTAGAGCTTAAAAAATAGTCAGTTTTGCAAACGACCTCCGTTTTCGACGAAACTAATTTTGTTGGATCCGCAATATTAATTTTTTGCTAGATTTCAATTTTCATGATTTTTAGAGTCAGTATGTGGCCGTACCGATTTTTAATGTGAAAAACAGTCGATAATTTGACCTTTAAAAATATGTTGTGTGAGCAAACAGAGTCGGAATTCGAAGAAACCAGTTTTGTTGGGTCCGTAATATCAAACTGTATTTACATGTCAATTTCTGGTATTTTGAATATCATATGTGATTGTATGATTTTAGAAGACAAATAAAACTAAAATATCTCAAATAAATATAAAAAAATATCTAGATATTTTAGTGGCCTATAAAAACAATTTAACTCATCTGTTTAACCTAATTCATTTCCCCAACAAAACCATTTCCGCTGCTGTTTCTTTTTTAGTTTCTTTCAGCAAAACGAAAGTTTGAAAATCCAAACAAATAGGAATAAAATCCCGTAAATCTCCTAGCATACATATCTGGATTTGTGAAGGAGTCCTCATCATTCGTATACCAGTTTTAAGGGTTGCGATGCCTATTTGTATGATGGCGTTTTAACAGCCGAGCCTAGGGTTTTCTCGATATCGAGATCTTCATGCGTATTTTTCGATTTGGAGATAAGTTTGGAACTCGCGACAGGATTTAGCACATTGCCGAAGTTTCTGATTAGAATCCGAAACAAAAAGTGTCGCTACATTTTCTGAAGGGACCGCTTCAGCCTGAAGGTCGCGAATGACCTAGATGTTGCGAGTTGGATGATGGGTAGATGGAGTAAAATAGGATGAGAAGTGATGTTCCGTGGTGTAGTTTGTTTGATTTATCATGATGAGATGGAGGAGTTCGAATCAAGAAGAAATCGGCCATGATTTGGGAACATTTCAGGAGGAGTCGGTTACAGTAAACGGGGAAGAAGGTATTTGCTTCTTGGGTTTTGAATGGATAATGGGCCATTAAATATTTTGGTAAAGGCCCAAATAAATAAAAATGGTTTAAGATTTCTTTAGTTTAAGTTGTTTAAAAAGCTTGTAATCTAAATAACTTTGTCATACATTATCAGTTTTGCGAACGGTCAGATCCGTTGGGATCGCACGGACAAGGGCTACACGCTGGAACTGACTAGGAGTCAAATGGAGCTCATTACAATTTATAGCGAAATAAATTGTCGGAATCAAATCAAGCAATGGTTATCGTTATTAATGATGATCGTCCGATGTGAGTAAAACTCAGCAACTCTGAACAGTTATATTTTTATAACGTATTCTTAGAACTGATAATTATCTGTTGATTGTTGTGTGTTAACTGCTTGGTTGGATTGCTTATGTATTTGTTGAAATTATAGATAACGATATATATATATATATATATATGTAAATCGTAAATCAAATATTAATTCTGTTAGCAGAATATTTCATATTGAATGAAATCGATGTTGATTGTATTGTTTAACATCTGTGATGCAGGGAAACAAGTTGGAGGGACCCAACTAGGTTCCTCAATATATAAAATACTATTTTGTTTCATATATTGTGATATATGATGTGCTATATAATCTATTGTTGATTATGTGTGTTTAAATGATATCGATCATTGTTATTTGGTATTGTAAATACCGTAAGACTGGAATGTAGAAAAGGGGATTTTCAAAGTTTATTTTGAAAATAAATTATTTATATAAAATCAATGGATTTTATATATAAAAGGAAAAGGGTTTTATAAAAGAAAATAATTTTAAAATCAAGGAATTTTATAAAAGGAATATTTATTTGTTAAATAAATAGAATTGGAAAGAAATATTTATTTGTTAAACAAATAGAATTGAAAAGAAAATATTTATATGAAATAAATGGGAAAATGAAAAGAATGTTATATAAGAAAATAAATAGATTATAAAAGGAGATATTTATTTAGAAAATATATAGATTATAAAAGGAGATATTTATTTAGAAAATAAATAGAAATATAGAAGGAATTTATTGGAAAATGAAAATAATGTTATATAAAGAAATATTTGGCAAATGTATAGAACTTTACATCAAGAAAGTTTACACCCGTGCTTCGCACACGGGTATAACGTGATATGAATTTAAAGCAAAGATTTTAAATAGAATCTGTTCTAACCGATAGATTGATAAGATTAATTGATAAATAATATTTTATAAATTAAATAAAATATTTATCATTGGATAAATAGAATATATAAGTCAGGACTTATATAGAGAAGTAAGAATCGATTTCAACATCGATATTTGAAACTGAATATGGAAGTAGAGTAAATCAAAGGAGTTAATCAAAATGTGTTAATCAAATCGAGTTAGAGTTAATCGATTAGAGTTAATCGAATTAGGGTTAATTGAATTAGAGTTAATCGAGTTAGAGTTAATTGATTAAGTTAAATAAATCAAGATGGAGTTAATCGATTAGAGTTTATCGAATTAGAATAAATCGATTAGATTTAATCGAATTAGGGTTAATTGAATTAGAGTTAGTCTGATTTGAGTTATTCAAATATAGTTTATTCGAAAGAAGAGTAATCGAATATAGTTTATTCGAATAGAGAAAAGTAGTTAAATCAAATAAAAGGTTATTCGAAGAAGAGAGATTAATCGAATGTAGTTTATTCAAAAAGGGATTATCGAATATTAGTTATTCGAAGTGATTATCGAATATTAGTTATTCAAAAGGAGTCATCGAATATTAGTTATTCGAAATGAGTTATCGAATATAGTTTATTCGAAAGGTGTTAATCGAATTTAGTTATTTGAGAGGAGTTAATCGAATATTAGTTATTCGAAGGGAGTAAATCATCGAATTCGATTATATCGAATTCGGGAAAGTACTTATATTTTCTGGTTTTTAAATCAAGATTTATTTATTTATAAATTAGATGTTTATTTATTTATTCAAATTAAAGAATAAAAGTTATATTTGAAGTTAGATATTTCGAAAGTAGGGTTTATAACGTTAGCGTTATAATGAATGTTTTTCATAAAAAAGTGGATTCATAATCCGAATCCGAGAATTTGTGTAAGCAAATGATTGTAGAAATGGGAGCGGTGAGCTTTGTCTATTGCAAGGTTAAGAACGTCGTTCAGTTAAGGTCTGAGAGGTAATTATACCCCAACTTGATTGACTTCCTTACTTAACTAAGAAATAGTTGAGGTTTGATGGCGTGAGTTAGTTAGAAATATAGTTAAGTAATAAGCGATTTATGGATTGAGCGGTCATAACGATGTTTTATACAACGGTAGTTTGAAATCCATATAAATGATTTTTGGAAACATTTTCCAAATATAGAATCAGAGTTATTTTCTAAACATAAAAAATGGAATGTTTTATTTATAAGGAGTTAAGAAATGGAGTTAAGCTAAATTAGAAACTGACTGGAGATTAGCTAAGTTGGATGGTTTTCTAAGTGTCTATCTGATGTTGGTTTCGACCTTCGGGATTGATACTTAGGGAATTTTTCTCATACTAGTTTACAGTCAGAGACTGATAGATGTGGCAGAATAGTGATAAGTAAATAAGCAATGGGAATGTTTTCCAATGTTCATAACATATATTTTTTGACTATAGAAAATAAGGAAATATGAATATATATACATATGATGATTGATCAATAGAAATTCCAGTTAGAAAATAAGATTGTTGTTTGCACACGTGTTTTCATTTGATAATTAAATCACCGACTATCAAAGTTTCTAACCATTTTTACGCTGTTAATATGGAGAGACCGGTTGGATTATTATCCAAAGAACCACTCCGTAATGGCATAAGCGTTGCAAACCAAGTATGCTTGAAGATGGAGTAAAGTGCAAGGGCTATTGTATAAATCTTAGGTAGAGATTGCCTAAGACGGATGTACTGAATAGTACCTTTGGTTTATCCAGTCCCAGGACAACTTGAATGGACGAATGTCTGACAGAGTATATCTGGTAGATCGCGTTAGTTGATCGTTTCAAACGTATTTACGTTGGTGGCGGAGGAATTCGTTTCTCTTAGCTTATACCCGTGGTATTTTTGGGGAAATTAATTTGTGGTTTGACGGGTATGTTGATGTGGCATTCAAAGTAAATGAAGATGTGATCTGTATAGAGATACATTATAACCTCAAGCCTCATCAACTGGGAAATGACAAAAACCGGGCAGGCAGCATGGCTAAGTGGGCCGCACCCAATTAGGGTATATTGTCACCATCTAGAGAATAGTCATATTTGTACTTCTTTCAATTATGTATCTCCCGAGAATTGTTATGTTGGAATACTAACCGAGGGGTGGCAATATATTCGATACATTCAAGAGAAATGAATGGTCGGTCATGTGTGGCCGAGTTACAAGATGTTCTTATTGAACTCCAGTGTATCGCTTCTAGAGTACACTGATCGGAAGGTGGATCCATACCTTGTCATAGTTGGAAATCCATTACCCAATAAGATCCCATGGTTTTGATTGTATATTATATATGTAGAACGTGAGATGAAAGCATTTCTGATAGATTGCTAAGTACTTGTATTTAGACATTATTGTAATATCAGAAGAGACTTGACATAAAGAATAATTTGGTTTATCGTAAAGTAAAAACCGTCCGTGTTTACGTGTGGATCGGTCTTACGATTTTCCTTTCATTTAAAGAGATTTTAAAAGTTAAACAAATGATTTGAGTTTACTCACACTAGTCACATGACTGACCCAGAGTTTATTTTGTTTTGTTTTCCCTAAATTCTTGGGTGCCCAATTTTGTACGGGCAGTCAAGTAGTCGGGATTTACAGATACTTGAAGAGCTGGAGCAGGAGGCTTCAGGATTATAGCTATTGTTATTTCCGCTATGTTGTAAGTGTTATACTCTAATAATGGTATTGTATACAGATACTGTTTTATTTCAAAGTTATGTTATGAAATATATTTATTCGTTCAGCTGTGAGATTCATGTTTACTCTGATGTTGTATGTTCTTCTTCTTTTTCTATTCTAAGTTTCTATCTTATCTATTCTCACCCTCTAATTTCTTTCTATTAGTTTTATGGTTTCCAATGTAATTTGGGTTGGACTTGTGTTATTTGGTCAGCTCAAATTGTACCGGAATTTCGGGACACTACAACAAACAAACGATAACATATATACTTTTACACACCCATAAAAAATACGCAAATGCTACTGTACCCGGATTTCTATTAGTCATTTTATGCAACAGCCATATCCACCATTAGTTTTTCTCAGACTTCAGTACCCTTCATGAATTACACCACAGAAAATAAGATCTGTAGTTTTTAACGTAAAAAGTTTCAGGCGACTGTAGCAAATCTCTAAAAAGTAATAGTATATAATTGAGTTCTAAGCCACAAATTCCAAGTCGACGATAAGGAGCTTAAAACAAAAGATTTAAAGAATGTAATATGGTGATTAGTTATTAAGGTGACAGTTGAAAGAGGTTGGTATTGATGCAAATATGCAATCACGTTCCGATATCTAGCCGAAAAAAATGTACTTACAAGTACACTGAAGCAAGGCAAAAAGTAAAAGTTTCCTAGTCGCATGAAGGAGACTGTAACACTAAGTTCTTTATGCTAAAATGAGTATGAGAAAATATTGAAATAATATAAAATCTAAATATAATTACAATAAGGAACCCAAATACAATACAGACCGTGTTCAACATGAAGTTGTTCAATGGTGCACAAATTATGGAGATCAAGGAAATATTGCACGTTATAACCTCATACACTATAAAAGGTTATTAATGAACAGGGGAAAAATTCCCTACTTCAACACCCTACATAAAAAGAACTGCATAATGGAGTTATTTCTATAAAGGAGGACAAATCACCAACATCTCATGGTTTCCCTTCCAAGTTCTGTGTATTACCTGAGCTATATATCAAAGATGAGTTACGGCCATTAAATGCATTTTTTCTACTACTATACCAGAATTCTTAAGCCTTACATTAATCACACTGATGCCCAAAATTGATGGGCTTACTGATATGTCACTTTAGATTCATAGCCTGTTACAACATTTTATAAAAAAGTCTCAAAATTTATTTGCAATAGAATACTATTAAATTTTTGAAGCTCAACATGCATTTATTTCTGATACGAATTGAAATTACAGAAAGGAAGTGTAACTTCTATGGAAAATGAAAGCCTAACCTGAATTTAAAAAAAACGACAGATAGATCAAAATGAAAGAATAGTATGCAAATTTTGGTGGAAAGAAACTTTTTGCTATAATGGACAATCATCTCAGTGCCCACTACTCTTCCTTTTATTCTGTCAAGTACTTCTAAATGTCTTTCGCTTGCATCAATCCTTTTATGAGTTATTCTGAAAATTAGAGCAATTTTGGTGGAAAGAAACCGTTTGCTATAGTGGACAATCATCTCAATATCCAGTTTCTTTACTTGCAAATTCTTCGGTTTCAAAAAGAAAATATTCATTGTTTCCATTCAAAAGAATGCTAATAAGTGTTATCCTTGGATGTCTCCTTAGTTCGTTACTTCTAGACATGAACATACATAAATATATACACTAACATACATAGACATATACATACATATATATTTATATATAGGGAAAGTCTAGTCAACGTGCACGTGAGAGGAGTAAAAAATCAACCAAATAAAAAACTATTAATCTAAAAAAAACTTTACAATATTACTGCTAGCATAGCATAATTTGGGTTAGCTAAATTCGCAAGCAGTTTCTAATGAAAATCTTCGCATTTTTCCAGTCAGCATGGAAATAGATATAAATTAGAGGAGTAAATATTCTCTAGAGCTCCTAAAAGAAACCAAAAAGTAAAATCTTCGGAAAATATTATTATCTGCTATGTAGGAGAATTATTATCAATATAGACGTTGAACTTTTTCTATATATGAACAAATGTTGAAAGAGAGCACAATTGTTGTTGTGTAAGGAATATAAAATTATCGAATTTTTTATTTCAAATTGGTCAGGTCAAGTTGGATAAGGTTGTGTTAATAAGAAAAAACAGACCAGAGTTACATAATGCATATTTTGATTTTGCTTGTATCATGTTCTTTGTAACACCCCGAATTTGTACCAACACTAAAAGAAGATAAATTAAGTCATAATTGGTTTAATATTCAGAATTAGATGAAAAAGACTGCACAATTGCATCCGTCTTGAAATTCTGGTCAAGATAAACAATTGCTTTGCGTAAAACGGACACCGTATGAGGAAGTTATGAGGGTTTTAAGTTTATATACGTGAAGAAAAATAATATATATACGCATGAGTCAGAATTTTATCTAGAACGATTGAAATTTGAAAAAATCGTCAGAGCGGCAAAATTCCCGCTCTAGGGGGTCGACCCCCTAGAGGGATGTCGACCTATGGGTCGACCCCCTGAAGGGGTGTCGACCTATGAGTCGACCCACCCACGGGGGTGTCGACACCCCTAGGGATGAGGTGGAAGTCGGTTATAGAGGGCTCTGCAGCTATAAATACATACTCAAATGTGACACCCCACGTCCGTTAATGTCACTCACTAAGGGAATGCATTAAGTTCCGTGAAGCGTTATAGGTAAATAAGAATATAATAGCACAAGACAGACATGTAAAATAGCAGCGAAATTAAAAACTTTGTTTAAATCAAAACATCATGGTCCCAAATAATGAGTTTACATCATGAGTAACTAATTACATTAATAATCTGTCTTGCCAAAAATATCAGAGTACAAAAGCATAAAACCATATTTCCCTTGCAAAGCCATAAGAGAGTTGACAAGAAGTCAAAGCAGTACATCTATATCCAAAATCATAGCTAAGCTGAAAGAATCCAAATCAACTCTAAGCACTTCCACCCCGAGAACCTGGAGGGGGAAGGAAAAAGAAGAGAGAGAAGAGGAAACAAAAAGGGTCAGATATAAAGTCTGGAAAGTCCATTTACTTTTAAATATAAATAAATAAAAGTATCATGGCAGGTATATATAAAACTGGAAGAACAAGATAACAGTAACAATAACAGGTGTGAACTGAGCAAGATAAGATGAATCGGATATATTGCGCTTCTTAAATACATTTCTCTGCACCGCGAAGATACTAGTATATCAGAAGTATAATGATCCCTGCTAATACCGTTCTATTACATTTTCTTGATTATTAGGTTACTTGGGTTAATAGCACTCAAGACTTATACGTGCATCGTACCCATTTACTTTCCCATGGATTCACCTAACACAATATATGTAGCTATCTCTAAATATTGAGATACACCCCATAGTACCCCACTTGCACGGTCTCCGCCGTAAAGAACGCAGTCCCTCCTCCTACGCCGGAGTGACGTACGAATCTCTATATACCGATGTTATGTTCCGCATATATCTGTCATTACTATGCTATGCAAGCATACGGACTGCCACCATCGATCGAATCAGATTCCATATCTGAATAATGCCTTCTAGTCTTAGACACACCATCCAGAGCAGATATGCATGTATCTAGATTGTCCTACGTATGTACTATAATTGTAGCTCAATGCCTCAATCGCACGTCCTCTAATATGCACCAAGTTCCGTGGCAGGGCTAAACAAGAAACGCGGAACTCAGCCGGGAGCTTTTCCATACCTGTACAGGCCGCCTTTAAGTGCCTTAAAATACAGATATTCCTCGGGTTTATTTTCCATAGTGGTTATGGCTCCACCTCGGCCCCTCCCTCAACTAGTAAAGACTACAAGAGCTAAGCGACCGCCCCTAATACAACCAATCTAAACATCCATGTCTTCTACCCTCAACCCGTACCTCGATAGTGAAAGGTGAAATGATGTCTTGGGTTTAGCTCTAGTCTTTTCGCATCCTGCTGGCTGTCCATGACGGATATCCGACAGTCTACTATCCTTGTTGGTCGTGACCCTCTCTACCTCCTCGTGAGGCAACCGTCGAATCACCCTGTGTCACCTCGTCACAGCATTTTGACTACATAGCTACGTCTGCAGTCAAGGCCCACCCACCTAGTAGTTACGCGCGGACCCAACCACTGCGAGTACATCCTAAGACATCTGTCACCGCACAGAGGACTACTAGGAGCACCTTACGTACTTCCAGAAGCCGCATGCTTCCCCTTCCAGTCCTTTAGAGCCATCATAATAATCGGATGAATGTGCGCTCCCCTCGTGTCTTATAACACCTCGATGATCTACCCCGTTGGGTTATTCACCCTCAAACGTACGGACTGGTCCAAGCGCCTTTCTTTAATATGTTGTTAGCCTTATATCTAAACATTCTTTTACGCGCTTGCCATACCTCACCCGGTTCTCATTTAACTTGGTTATTCCCGTTCATATTGAATTTTTATTCCAATTTACCAAGTTTCACTTTCTTATTAATTTCAATCATATGACTTAATCCATTTAAGTTTATTAATTAGCCCGCAACATGTTATTCTCTAGATTGTGGCCTAAGATCTATAATCCACAATCTATTTTATATTCATGATTGGTTACCTCATTACAATAACATGTTCTCCTTAATACGTTATTAAGTATATCTCAATTCACATGTTTCCTAATTAACATGTCACTTACCATTTATGATTAAATATAACTTATTTATTTTACAAGTTTTCCTCATTCTTTCTCATTTAATCATAAATTCAATTTACACTGTTACTACAACTTATCATTGTTTACTTAGCAGATTATTACGCATATCTAATTCAATCATTTCAAGTTATGCTTACCCTACAAAGGTGTCTTTAATTACATAACTTTATTATATTTTATACCAGTTATGTATACCACTAGTTGTCTTTAATTACATAACCTTATTTTGTTAACTTCATGGGCCTATATGTAATTATTACCCACCCCCTCTATTTTACTTAACCCACCCACTACCCATCCAATTTTACTTAACCCTAACTTAAGTTCATAATCATACAATCCTTATGGATTAAATTAGGTTAAGTATTCTAATTCATTACCATCTCCAATTATGGTTATAATAGGCTAGACTGTAACACCCGTAATTTTAGAACATGACATAAGAGGTAATTAAAGAATAATTAATTATTAAAAAAAGAATCAAGTAAAGCATGTTACGCCATTGTGTTCGTCTCGGAATTCTACTTGAGATAGAGTCCGAGTTTGCGTAAAACGGATGTCGTATGAAAGAGCTACAAATGATAGAAGTTGGGCAGAAAATTCAGGAAATGGACCAGAATGCACTGGCGCACTTGGGAAGTGCGCCAGAACAAAATGCACTGGCGCACTTGGGAAGTGAGCCCATGCTGAGCCAGAAACCTACACAGGATTCTGGAGAGTTCTGATGATGTGTCTTCTTCTGATTGGCTGGATGACGTGTCTTTGAGCTGTGTGGTTCTGATGATCTCCTAGTTAATAATCTAAAGGCTTTAACTAAGCTAATACATCTATATAAGCACATCTAATCTAACCTTAATCTAATCTAAATTCATTCATAAGCCTCCATGCTGCTGCATCCAAAACTAAACTAGTTTCTCTTCTTCAACAAATCAAAGCATAGGAATTGTGAAAAAGGGGAACGATTCTAGAACAACAACAAACGCTTAATTCAGATCTATATTCTTTTTTCTTTTACCACTGTGAGTACAGTTACTTTCACAAGATAATTAATTAAAAATAATGGTGATAAGTGTGAATTGGACTGTATGACTATGCATGTATCATATGCTATTAGATCTATTATGTTGAGATATGCCAGTTCTGTTATCATATGTTATTGGATCTATTTTGTAGATTCATATGCGTAATTAAATCTACTCTATTCTATGCTATGCAAGTTCATGTTAATTAGATCCATTCTATTCTATGCAAGTTTATGTTAACTAGACCTATGAAAATTTATGTTAATTAGATCTATGCAAGTTATGTTAATTAGATCTATGCAAGTTTATGTTGATTAGATCTATTCTATTCTATGCAAGTTTATGTTAATTAGATCTATGCAAGTTTACGTTAAGTAGATCTATCCTATTCTATGCAATTTTATGTTAATTAGATCTATGCAAGTTTATGTTGATTAGATCTATCCTATTCTATGCAAGTTCATATTCCATATGATTATTGGATCTATATTATGTGTGGATGATGTCTCTTTCCCTCTTCTTTTCCTTTTTCTTATGAGTTAGGCTAATGACGAGCCTAACATATTATGTGAATTATACATACGAATGACGTAGGAACGTTGGGAAAAGGTTTGGGAAAACATTGAATATTATGTAATTGGCATAAATTGGTTTGTAATCATGTAATTAACTTGGGGCATAAATTGGTATGATTTATGTACATGGAATTATGGGCATAATTAGAACGAGAATTATGAACATAGCCTAAATTGGGAATTATGGACAAATTGGAATATGGATATTAATTCAAATTGGGTTTGAATAATAGAATGAGATAATGAACACCTAAGACATGAGGTTAGACTTGGTTTGCGGTATAAGCTTGTCCGGACCCGCTCGGCACATCCAGCAACCGCAAACGGTAGTCTAATGTGAGAGGTCAAAGGCAAAAACTAGATGCGTAATAAGGCAAAGACACAAGGTTAGATTCGAATTGCGGTATAAGCCTGCCTGGACCCGCCGGCAAATCCAACAACCGTAAAACAGAATCTAATGCGGGAGGTCTTGCAAGATTATGGTTATAATGAATTAAATAACACTTAATGAAGATAAGACACGTAGTGGGACATGGGGTTAAGTAGGTGACATGTGAAATATAATTAGAAACACTTAACCAAGTTGAAACATGTAAGAAGACATGAATATGAAGAGGTTAAGTGGGAAATCCTAGTGGAGACCAAGCGTAGATGGGAAAGCTTGTGTCAAGTGTGGGGACCCTTTTCAACCAGTAACCCATTTAGTATCTATGTGAGCTCGAACTAGGTCGAGGACGGGACAAGCTTACTGGGATTGATTGTAAGAGGTCAAACGGGTTAGCGGTGGCAACTCAAGTCCAACGGAGTCATGTGCGTGCATGGGTCCGGGCTGGTAGGTAAGACGTTGTTGCATCGTGTAGGTATAAGTCGTGCATCCTTAGTAGTATCGGGTTTCCACTTTAGGGAGTGATACACCCTACTGTGGGACCAGCAAAAGTATCTACGAGTTAGGGAGCCGATCGAATGGGGAGGGTAGTGGGTACAACTAATGGAGATAGGAGAAGGCGGCACCTATGACAGCAGCTAGGAGTGCATGAAACTACCATTATCATTATCATTATGATTAGTAAGAGGGATCAGCTTTCTATATAACTAGTACTGGTGTGGCGTAGGAATTATCTTATAGTGATTAGAAGCGCAATCAACGTTTATCTTGTCCATCTTGCTTACCTTGTCATACCTGTTTATGTTACAGTCATTTCTTATATCCAGTTTATGTTCTTATCCTGTTACTTTAATGATTATATTGTTAAAGTCATTGGACTCACCAGACTTTATGTCTGACCTCGTTTGTTTCGCCTATTTTCTTTCCTTTTTCCCCTCCAGGTTCTCAGGGTGGGACTAGTGGAGCTTGACTTGGATCTCTTTCTCTCTCTTTTGGAAGTGCTTGGAGTTGCTGAAAGTAATGTTCAGCTTTATCTTCTTTTTTATTATGGCTATTTGTAATGGGATTATGCTTTTGGTTTTCATGTAATAATTTGACCAAGATGGATATTTGTGTACTTGGTTTTATTAGTTGGTTTTGATGTTGTAACCAAACTATGTTCCGTTTTCGCTGCAATGAAGTTATTTTAAATTTTGAAGTACCATTTTTATTTATTTTTCTTGTGATGTTCTGTTCTATACACATATAATGCTCCATGAAAGTTGATGCATTCACTTTGTGAGTGACATTAATGGATGTGGGGTGTTACATGGACCTCCCACATTAGGCCTACAATGTGTGGATGCTGGATATGCCGGTCGAGTCCGGGTAGTCTTATTCCACAGTTGGGTCTAACCTCATGTCTTAGCCAACGATTTGTATTTGCACACTTAGACCTCTCACATTAGGTTCAACATTAGTGGTTGTTGGACATGTCGGTCGGGTCCGGGCAGACTTCCACTACTAATGCAACCTAACCTCGTGTCATAAGTGCAATTACAATTCCTAATTGTAATTACTAGACATTCCATTTTTATCCAAATCTACCTATGCCATTATAGGTGATTATTTCTCTTTTTCCCCATATTTAATTATATGCCCAATTCACTATTCAAATCATAGGCTTTTACACCCCTTTTTAATCCACCTTTCAATTATGCACCATATGCTTTTTTCCCAAGTTATAAGTCAAGTGATATATATATATATATGTTATGCACAAACCCAAATCTACATATTTTCCAATTTATGTCCCTAGTCCATATTCACCCATTTCAATAGAAGTTATACCCAAACCCATATTCGCATATTTTCCAATGTATGCCTAAAATTCATATTTACATATGTCCCAATTTATGTCCCAAATTAGTACTTACACATGTCCCAATTTATGCTCAAATTATATTTTACAACATGTGCCTAAATTCATATTCATATAATTCAACACAATATATGCCCCCAAATTCATATTCGTATATTTCTAAATTTTATGCTCAAATTCAGATCCATATTTTCCAATACCAATTATACCCCAAATTATGTCTTTCCCAATTGTTCCCAATTTCGCGTGTTCACATTTTTCAGCGTTAGGCCTAGGCTCGAAGATAGCCTGGCTATATAAAAAAATAAAAAGGGAAAAAGAGGGAGAGAAGAGAATCAAGAATAGGCATAATAACGAATCAATAATAAACTGATAGAAATAGGCATAAACTGAATATGCATATTATGACAAGATTTAACATGGTGGCGATATGAACATCTAAAAGCATATCTAATAATTATGTCATAATAAAACTGATTAGGTACCAATTCAAGATCCAGTTTTTATATACATATCAAGATTACTATTTAAATATTCAGAACTAAAAATAACATGAATTCACAGTGAATAGATCTAAGGAAATGGATCCAAATTACTGCGAAGAATATATTGAATAAGTTGATGTGGCCATCGCTGAATTTGTTGTAGCAATCGTTGAATTTGTATAATTTTTGCTGAATTAGATTTGGAGTAGATTAGGCCATTCAATCTTCGTTGCAGCGGAGCTTCGCCATCACCATTGTTTTTGGATGAATAAAACCTAGGTCTAGGGTCCTTTATATAGCTTCGCCATCCCCATGAGCTTAAGTCAACCCTAGGTCGACCCAGCAGGGTCTGGGGTCGACTTCAAAATGTCAGCCCTTCCTCTATTTGCGCGCCGTATTTCTGGTTTTGCTGATTTTTGAATATTTTTGAATTTTATATGTGTACATATCTTTCCTATATGCAAACAAACTTCAAAGCCTAATAACTTCTTCATACTTTGTTTGATTTACGCAAACCAGGTGTCTATCTTGACCAGAATTCCGAGACGGACGCAATGGCGCAGTCCGTTTTATTTAATTCTGAATATTTAATCAAGTTTTCCTTAATTCATTGTTAACAGTGTATTTCACACTAATTATTCTTTAATTCATCATCTTCAGTGTCGTTAAAATTTCGAGGTGTTACATTCTCCCCTACTCAAAGGATTTCATCCCCGAAATCTCTAAGTTAAGAAGAACGTATACCCTAATATCCAACACTCATACATCCATCTAGCAATCACAGGCATCCATTGTCCTTAAGGAATTTCTAATGCTTTTATGAACATACGCAATAGTGTGTGTATATGTCCGTAAACTAATGCGAAAGATCAGGCGGTCTACTGATTCAGTTGACCTCCTTAATGCAATGTATGTTTGTGCCATGCAACCAAAATGTATATGTAAGCTCTATATGTGTGCACAATCATCCATCCAACTGCGACATTAATGCAACAATACACCCATTTTCATCTATAAAATTTGAAATGTACACACATCATTATGCAAAATGTAAGTGATTGAGCCGATCTAGAGCCTATTGTGTGTGTATATGCATCCACGAGCAATCACTAGCAACCACTTGCATCCATCAAACATAACATGTCTCAAACACACGTTTACATTCATTTTTTTTTGACCTAAAGACTCGATTGATAGGAGATATTCAAACAATAGATACAAGTATTAATTCGAAGCTTGGAAAAAGACGTTAAGGACATATTCTCGAAAAGGAAGGGATATGAAGCGTGAATCTTGTCTTCAGCCTCCCAAGTAGCATTCTCGCGGCCCTTTCCCCCATTGCACTCTTACTAGCTTCACTTCTTTGTTGCATAATTTCTTAACCTCCGATCCAAGTATGCAAGTCGAAACTCGTCCTATCATTGCTTCCTTCTCTACCTTCATTTCCTCTTGCAAGTTTGGCTCCACTACCTCGAACTCTATACATTTTAACGCCGCTTGGATGAATAGTCATCTTAGAATGATAGGCTTCATCGAGGACTATCTTCAATAGGTTTCCCATCCCGATATGATTCACCTATCAAACCTCTTCTCAAGTAGCTCCCCTACTTGCTTACAAAGTTCCCTCTTTTCTTTTATGAGTCACATGTCGCAAATCATCAATAGATATATCAAGAGGTTATAGGAGACTAAGCATGACAGACCCTTTTGGGGTCATAAGAAATCTCGAGTTTCTTTCTATGGCAAGTCAGAAGTCTAATGACTCTCCTCTCATAATCTAGAATGGCTTCATATATGCAGTTAACCAATCCATCCCTAGAATCAAACCGTATCATATGAAATCAAGAACACATGCGTCGTAACCAAACTCGACGCCTAACACAAAGATTCTCAATCCCCAACAAATCCTTGATAAATGATTCATACCTCTAATGGGTTTGAGACACTAACGGCATCCAAAACCATACTAGTATTTAAGTGTAGAGACTCAACTAAATGATCAGATACAAAAGAATGCGAAGCGCCAGAAAAAGAATCCTAATAGAATGATCAGAAATAGAAATCAATCCTTCGATGGAAACTTTCCTACACCTATCCTGTCCACTAGCTATGATAACATTAGCTTGTCCTCTAGAAGTTCTCGCCTTCTGGCCTTGTCCTTGTCTCTTTGGGCACTCCTTAATAAGGTGTCCTGCCTTATCAAAGCGGTAACAACGCCTTTCCTCTTTCTGCAATCCTTTTTCAGATGACCCACCGTTTTGAAGTTATGGTATTTCCTCGTTTCTTCTTTCATCTATATTTCCTTCTTAAGCCATCATTTTCTTTCATCTTTGGGTTGTGCTCCTTAGCCCCAAATCGCTTATTCTCCTTTTTTCCACATGCTAACTAGTTTCTTGAAAGTTGCCTCCATCGCACAGAAATCCTTACGAGGCTTGAGAGAAAATAAGGCGCAGGTGAAACCACTATAGCTAAAGATGGAGGTTAGGCACTTCTTTGCCCTTCGACATGTATCGTAGTTTTAACATGCCTATGGTGCGATGCCGAAATATGGATACCCTTTCAAGAGGAAACGGTTCCCCGATCAAAAAGGAAAAGAAATCAAGTGGAGAATCGAGAAGATATTTATGGCTTTGGGAAATATGCTTTTCAAAAACATACTTTTTGTTTTAAAATACTTTTTTTTGAGACCTTTTTGAAAACCATTTTCAAAATACTTTATCCGATCTTATAACCATATGCTCTAATATCAAATGTGACACCCCACGTCCGTTAATGTCACTCACTAAGGTAATGCATTAAGTTCCATGAAGCGTTATAGGTAAATAATAACATAATAGCATAAGACGGACATGTAAAATAGCAGTGGAATTAAAAAATTTGTTTAAATCAAAACATCATGGTCCCAAATACTGAGTTTACATCATAAGTAACTAATTACATTAATAATATGTCTTGCCAAAAATATCAGAGTACAAAAGCATAAAACCATATTTACCTTTCAAAGCCATAAGAGATTTGACAAGAAGTCAAAGCAGTACAAAATCCAAGCTAAGCTGAAATAATTCAAATCAACTCTTTGCACTTCCACTCTGAGAACTTGGGCGGGGGGGGGGGGCAGATGAGAGAGAAGAGGAAACAAAAAGGGTCAGACATAAAGTATGGCGAGTCCGGTTACTTTTAAATATAAATAAAAGTATCATGGAAGGTATATATAAAACTGGAAGAACAAGATAACTGTAACAATAACATGTGTGAATGGAGCAAGATAAGATGAACTGGATATATTGCGCTTCTTAAATACATTTCTCTGCACCGTGCAGATAATAGTATATCAGAAGTAGAATGATCCCTACTAATACCATTCCATTACATTTTCTTGATTATTAGGTTACTTGGGTTAATAGCACTCAAGACTTATACGCGCATCGTACCCATATACTTTCCCATGGATTCACCTAATACAATATATGTAGCTATCTCTAAATATTGAGATACACCCCATAGTACCCCACTTACACGGTCTCCATCATAAAGAACGCAGTCCCTCCTCCTACACCGGAGTGACGTATGGATCTCTATATACCGATGTTACGTTCCGCATATATCTGTCATTACTATGCTACGTAAGCGTACAGACTGCCACCATTGATCGAATCAGATTCCATATTGGAATAATGCCCTCTAGTCTACGATACACCATCCAGAGCAGATATGCATGTATCTAGACTGTCCCATGTATGTACTGTAAATGTAGCTCGATGTGTCAATCGCACGTCCTCTAATGTGCACCGAGTTCCGCGGCAGGGTTAAACAAGAAACACGGAACTCAGCCGGAAGCTTTTCCATACCTATACAGGCTTCCTTTAAGTGCTTTCGAATACAGATATTCCTCGGGTCTATTTTCATGGTGGCTATGGTCCCCATCTCGGCCCCTCCCTCAACTAGTAAAGACTACAAGAGCTAAGAGACCGCCTCTAATACAACCAATCTAAACATCCATGTGGCGTCTACCCTCAACCGCGTACCTCAATAGTGAAAGGTGAGATGATATCTTGGGTTTAGCTCAAGTCTTTTCGCATCTCGCTGACTGTCAATGACGGATATCCAACTGTCTATTATCCTTGTTGGTCATGACCATCTCTACCTCCTCGTGAGGCAACCATCGAATCACCCTGGTGTCACCTCGTCACGGCATTCTGACTGCATAGCTACATCTGCAGTCAAGGCCCACCCACCTAGTAGTTACACGTAGACCCAAAATCTGCGAGTACAGCCTAAGACATCTGTCACCACACAGAGGACTACTAGGAGCACCTTACGTAATTCAGGAAGCCGCGTGCTTCCCCTTCCAGCCCTTTGGAGCTGTCATAATAATCAGATGAATGTGCGCTCCCTTCGTGTCTTATAACACCTCAATGATCTACTCCGTTGGGCTATTCACCCTCAAACGTACGGACTGGTCCAAGCACCTTGCTTTAATATGTTTTTAGACCCTATGTCTAAACATTCTTTTAAACGCTTGCCTTACCTCACACGGTTCTCATTTAACTTGGTTATTCCCGTTCATATTGAATTCTTATTCCAATTTACCAAGTTTCACTTGCTTATTAATTTCAATCATATAACTTAATCCATTTAAGTTTGTTAATAAGCCCACAACATGTTATTCTCTAGATTGTGCCCCAAGGTCTGTAATCCACAATCTATTTTATAATCTTGCGTGGTTACCTCATTACAATAACATGTTCTCCTTAATACATTATTAAGTATATCTCAATTCACATGTTCCCTAATTAACATGCCACTTACCATTTATGATTAAATATAACTTATTTATTTTACAAGTTTTCCTCATTCTTTCTCATTTAATCATAAATTCAATTTACACCGTCACTACAACTTATCGTTGTTTACTTAGAAGATTATTATGCATGTCTAATTCTATCATTTCTACAAGTTATGCTTACCCTAAAAGGGTGCCTTTAATTACATAACTTTATTATATTTTCCATCGGTTATGTATACCACTAGGTGTCTTTAATTACATAACCTTATTGGGTTAAGTTCGTGGGCCTATATGTAAATATTACCCACCCCCTATTTTACTTAACCCACCCACTACCCATCCAATTTTACATAACCCTAACTTAAGTTCATAATCATGCAATCCTTACCGATTAAATTAGGTTAATTAGTCCAATTCATTACCATGTCCAATTATGGTTATAATGGGCTAGACCTCCCACATTAGGCCTACAACGTGTGGATGCTGGATATGCCAGTCGGGTCTGGGTAGTCTTATTCCATAGTTGGGTCTAACCTCGTGTCTTAGCCCGATTTGTATTTGCACACTTAGACCTCTCACATTAGGTTTAGCATTAGTGGCTGCTAGATATGCCGGTCGGGTCCGGGCAGACTTCTGCCACTAATGCAACCTAACCTCGTGTCATAAATGCAATTACAATTCCTAATTGTAATTACTAGACATTCCATTTTT
This sequence comes from Allium sativum, assembly GCA_030737875.1. Lineage (NCBI taxonomy): Eukaryota > Viridiplantae > Streptophyta > Magnoliopsida > Asparagales > Amaryllidaceae > Allium > Allium sativum. The sequence continues at coordinate 472,870,943 of CM060909.1, forward strand.
ATCCAAATCTACCTACGTTATTATAGGTGATTATTTCCCTTTTTTCCCCATATTTAATAATATGCCCAATTCACTATTCAAATCATAGACTTTTACACCCCTTTTTAACTCACCTTTTAATTATGCACCATATGCTTTTTTTCTCAAGTTATAAGTCAGGGCATATACATATATATATATATATGTTATGCACAAACCCAAATCTACATATTTTCCAATTTATGTCCCGAGTCCATATTCACCCATTTCAATACAAGTTATACCCAAACCCATATTCGCATATTTTCCAATGTATGTCTAAAATAAATATTCACATACGTACCAATTTATGTCCCAAATCAATACTTACACATGTCCCAATTTATGCTCAAATTATATTTTCCAACGTATGCCTAAATTCATATTCATATTATTCAACACAATATATTCCCCCGAATTCATATTCGTATATTTCTAAATTTTATGCCCAAATTTAGATCCATATTTCTAATACCAATTATACCCGAAATTATGTCTTTCACAATTTCGCATGTTCGCATTTTTCAGCGTTAGGCCTAGGCTCGAAGGTAGCCTGGCTATATAAAAAAATAAAAAGGGAAAAGAGGGAGAGAAGAGAATCAAGAATAGGCATAATAATGAATCACTAATAAAATGATAGAAATAGGCATAAACTGAAAAGGCATATTATGACAAGATTTAACATGGTGGCGATATGAACATATAAAAGCAGATCAGATAATTATGTCATAATAAAACTGATTAGGCACCGATTCAAGATCCAGTTTTTATATACATATCAAGATTACTATTTAAATATTCAGATCTCAAAATAACATGAACTCACACTGAATAGATCTAAGGAAATGGATCCAAATTACTGCGAAGAACACATTGAATAAGTTGTTGTAGCCATCACTGAATTTGTTGTAGCAATCATTGAATTTGTATAATGTTTGCTGAATTAGATTTGGAGTAGATTAGGCCATTCAATCTTCATTGCAGCGGAGCTTCGCCGTAACCACTATTTTTAGATAAATAAAACTTACGTCTAGGGTCCTCTATATAGCCTAGGGTTCTTGAGTCTAGCTCCAAAATCATCCAGGTTCATAAAAAGAAGTTTTTAGAGCCACGGTTTGGTCGATCCCCCTTCAGATGGGTCGACCCCTAGGTCGACCCTCCTTCATGGGTTTCGACCCCTAGGTCGACCACGGGGTCGACCCCTATGAGCCTGAGTTGACCCCTAGGTCGACCCAACAGGGTCTCGGGTCGACTTCAAAATGTCGGACCTTCCTCGATTTGCGCGCCGGATTTCTGGTTTTGCTAATTTTTGAATATTTTTGAATTTTATATGTGTATATATCTTTCCTATATACATACAAACTTCAAACTTTAATACCTTCTTCGTATGTTGTCTGATTTACCCAAACCAGGTGTCTATCTTGACTAGAATTCTGAGATGGACACAATGGCGCAATCCGTTTTACTTAATTCTAAATATTTAATTATGTTTTCCTTAATTCATTGTTAATAGTGTATTTCACACTAATTATTCTTTAATTCATCATCTCTAGTGTCGTTAAAATTTCGGGGTGTTACATCAAATCTTTTATTTTCTTCATTGGAAATCATGGAGGCCATATATTGCTGGAGTGCAAACTGAACCATTTTCTACAACTACATACTTTGCAAATCAAACTAAGAATTCAAGATCCGTTCTTGCTCAATTTTCTACAACTACATACTTTGATGAGTAGGGAGTTTAGGGAGTACCTTAATAAATTCGTGGTAGTCTTTGTGGATGACATCTTAGTCTTTTCTAAGAATGAAGAAGAGCATGCCCTACATCTTAGGGAAGTGTTGGAAACCCTTCGAGCGCATAACCTTAAGGCAAAATTTTCTAAGTGTCACTTCTGGAGGAAAGAAGTACGGTTCTTAGGGCACGTGGTTTCCAAGGAAGGGATAGCAGTGGATCCCACAAAGGTGGTGGCCATCCAAGATTGGAAGGTCCCTAAAAATGTAACCAAAGTAAGAAGTTTCTTGGGGTTGGCTAGCTATTATAGGAAGTTTATCAAAGACTTCGCAAAAATATCAGCTCCATTAACACGGTTAACGAAGAAGAACCTGGTTTTTACGTGGGACGAAGATTGTGATGATGCGTTCCAACGTTTAAAGAGAGCCTTAACTTCAGCCCCAGTCTTAGTGCTGCCAGACGGGAATAAACCGTTTACCATCTATACTGATGCTTGTGGGACGGGACTTGGCGCGGTCCTCATGCAAGAGGGAAGAGTAATAGCCTATGGTGGAAGGCAGTTGAGGGTTCATGAAAAGAATTACCCTACGCATGACCTTGAGTTAGCCGCAATTGTTTTCGCGCTTAAGTCTTGGCGTCACTATCTTCTTGGTGAGAAATTCGAACTGTTCACTGACCACAAATCATTAAAATACTTATTCTCTCAGAAGGATATGAATTTAAGGCAGCAACGGTGGATGGAATTCTTAGCCTCCTACGATTTTGAAATAGCATATACCCCGGGCAAGGGTAACGTGGTAGCAGACGCCTTAAGTAGGAAAAGGTTGTCCTTGAGTCCGTTGTTTGTTGAACGACGAAGCTTAGAATTCATCTCCATGTTTGACTTTAGACCCTCCGTTGACCTAGTACCTGGTTTGTTAGCATCCTTGGAGGTTAGACCTACACTTCTAGGACGAGTTGGTGAGGCACAGCAAGACGACCCCCAGTTGGTTGAGATAGTAGAAAAGCTCAAAGGAGGGGAGTCGTCTAGCCATCTTTGTAGGTATACCCTAGACGATAAAGGTTGGTTACGAAGGGATAATAGACTTTGTGTACCACAAGACGAAGACTTAAGGAAGGCCATTCTTGATGATGCTCATCGCTCAAAGATGACCATTCATCCCGGTGGAGACAAGATGTACAAAGATATGAAGCGGGTTTTCTTTTGGGCCGGTATGAAAAAGGATGTGGCCGAGTACGTCGCTAGATGCTTGGTGTGCCAACGAGTAAAAGCGAAACAAAAGAAACCCGGTGGGTTGCTTCACCCATTGGAAGTTCCACTACGGAAATGGGAAAGCGTCTCAATGGATTTTGTGGATGGATTACCAAGATCAAGGAAGGGTAATACGGGGATTTGGGTTATAGTAGATAGACTTACTAAGAGCGCCCATTTTATTCCCGTGAAAAGTAAGAGGACTGCTCCGTGGTTGGCTTCTGTATACATTAAAGAGATAGTTCGTTTGCACGGTATTCCTTCTAGTATAGTAAGCGACCGTGATCCCATCTTCACTAGCGAATTTTGGAAGAGTTTACAAGAGGCGGTAGGGACTCAGCTATGTTTGAGCACCGCATATCATCCTCAGACGGACGTCCAGACCGAGAGGGTGAATCGTATTCTAGAGGATCTTTTAAGGCTTTGTATCCTAGACTTTGGGGGTACATGGGAAGAGCACCTTCCGTTGGTAGAATTCGCATATAATAATAGCTTTCAGTCTAGTATTGGCATGGCACCTTTCGAAGCTCTATATGGAAGGCCTTGCCGTTCGCCTACATGTTGGTGGGAATCTACCGATAAAATCCTACTTGGGCCCGATATGGTTAGGGAAACCTCGGAGAAGATTGATTTGATTTGAAGGAGGATGAAAGCAGCACAAGATAGGCAAAAATCGTATGCTGATAAGAGGAGGACAGATCTTGAGTTTGACATTGGGGACATGGTTTTTATCAAAGTGTCTCCGTTACGGAATGTTTTTCGCTTTGGGTCCGTTGGGAAATTAGCGCCAAGGTTTGTAGGGCCGTTTCCTATAAAAGACAGGATTGGGAAGATGGCGTATAGGGTGGAGTTGCCTGAGAAACTTAGTGGAGTACACGACGTATTCCATGTATCACATTTGAGGAAGTGTTTGCACAAGACCGCGGAGGTGGTAGAGCCGAGCTTGCTTAAAGAAGAGGAAATAGAGCGTGATGCAACAATTAGACGAGCTCCTACATGCATTCTTGGGTCGGTGATCAAAAAGTTGAGAAATCGAGAGGTCAGACTAGTTAAAGTGCAATGGGGAGATGATGAGAGCAACGCTACTTGGGAGACAGAAGGGAAGATGCGTTCGCTATACCCTTTTCTTTTTGAGGGTATGCCTTTTAATTTCTCCTTTATCGCTTAGCTTATCTTATCTTATCTTTAGTATGTCCTCTCATTAGTATCTTTGACCTTTAGTTAGGATAATCCTATGGTTGAAACATGTGTTCGAGACATGTTATGTATGATGGATGCAAAATGGATGCAAGTGGTTGCTAGTGGTTGCTCGTGGATGCATATATACACACACTTTAGGCACTAGATCGGCTCAGTCACTACATATTGCATATTGCATAAATGAATGTATTTAGTAGAATGGATGTATAATGGTTGTACCATCATATAGATGCTGCATTCGGTTGAATGGATGTGCACGCATATAGAAGTAGTATGTAAGCAATTAGGATCTTTTGTATACATAATGGATGCATGGCACTATCATGAATTGCATCAAGGACGTCAACTGAATCAGTGGACCGCCTAATTTTGCATTAGATACGGACATATACACACACTATGCATTTAAACATAAAAGCATTAGAAGTCTATAAGGACAGTGGATGCCAGTGTTTGATGATTGAGTAGATGGTTGATTGGATGTTAGGTTAAACATTCTCCTTGATTTGAAGATTTCGGGGTCGAAATCCTTTAAGGAGGGGAGAATGTAACACCCCGTAAATCACTTAATACTAATATTCACAAATTAAAAGAATTAATATTGAGCATTTGTACGAAATAGCCTTAAAAAGGCATATAACAAATTTGAGATATGTGAATTGCCTTAAAAGGCGAAAAATGGAATTAAGACATTAATTGGAAAATTAATGTGTAGAAATGGTCATAAGTTAATTATGGATTAATTTGAATTCATGAATAGGTGCGTGTGTGTATATATATATATTTATATATATATGGGCAGTTAATGTAAACATGAATAGAAGTTTATTAATTTGCTGAGTGGTTGCTGAGTCACTTCTGACTCATTGCTGAGTCAATAAGATAAACCCCATCTGGTCTGAATGGCTGCGGTTATTTCTAGGTTAAATCTAATGGCCTAAATGAATCCTAACATCTATAAATAAGTGGGTAGACTCTAACCCTAAATCACTTGAAAAATTGGAGAGCTACCGACATGCCGTTGCCATGGAGTTCAGCATAGCCGTCACAAACTAAAGAAGAAGAAGGCCTAATCTACAAACTAAATCTACTCAAATCAAATCAAAAGCTCTCTCTCTCTCTCTATTTCTCTTCTTTAAAATTGTGAGTATGCTGATTCTCACAATGTTATTATAAAATAATTCGATTAAGTTATGAATTGGATCACAAGAAAGTGATATGAATTGTTATGTATTTGTAAATTTTGTTGTGAATCTCTTATGCTATTATGTTATCATATATATATATTGTTATGTTGTAGTGATTATGTTGTAAATAATTCTATGCTATGTCATATGTGATTAATCATGCTATGCTATGTTATAAACCATGTTATGCCATGTTGTAAATCATGCTATGCTATGTTGTAAATCATATCAAGCTATGTTGCAAATTATGATATGCTATGTTGTAAATCTTACATATGTTGTAGATCTCATATTATCATATATGTTGAAATACTTATGTTATATGATAATGATGTCATGTTAAGTTGTGTTGAATCATGCAAGTTGTAAAATCATGATGTTATTATTTATGCGAATTGGATCATGTTTAAAGTTTATGTTTTTTTTTTAAAATAGATCTTGAATATGGGAATTTGCCTATTAAGTTAGGTGTACCCATATACATGAATCTATGATTAAATGAATTTTGATTTTTGGGAATTTGCCTATTGAGTTAGGTGTACCCATATAAAACCATATTGTTAATGATGTTGATTCACACATGTCCAATACAAGTTTATGGAACTTGATCAAAATCATATTATGTGAATTATGAATAAGTTGACACCCTTAGACCCATGACATGTATAACCTTATGCAAGTTGTAATTTTGATATATGCAAGCTTCACCCCTTGTTAGTATTCATTTAGTCACATATATATGTTGTTGTTGTTGTGAATATTTTCTTTTATGCTATGAGTTAGACTAATCGGGTCTAGCATACATTTTGCTAATAAACGTTCAAACGTGGGGTAGGGGTAATATTAGGAAATTAATAAATTGGGGTGCAATTGATATGATTTTGCATGCCTTAAATGGATGTCCATAATTGAGTCAATTATGGACATTGATAAATTTCGAATTAATTAATAATTCAAATAGGGAATTATTAAAATCGGGGAAAGTGGATTATTAATAATAATCAATGCTTAGGACACGAGGTTGGACCCGTTTGTGACGTAAACCTGCCCGGACCCGCCCGGCAAATCCAGTAGTCACAAATGTCGGCCCAATGTGAGAGGTCCTAGGCCCAAACTAAAGCATAACAGTTGTAAAGACACGAGGTTAGACTCTTTTATGGTGTAAGACTGCCCTGACCCGCCCGGCAAATCCAGCTGCCATAAATGCCAGTCTAATGTGAGAGGTCTTTATGAGGTTATGGCCTTAATAATTTAAGAAATACTTAACCAGATAATCATGTAAGGTGGGACATGGGGGTTAAGTAGGTGCCTTGGGTGGCATAAGGAATCTAGTGGTTGCCTTTAGAGGCATTTGAAATACGATTAGACTTAACCAAACACACATGTAACGAACATGAATAGTGGGTTAAGTGGGATTGACTAAGGGGACAAGCTTAGGTGGAATGCTTGTGGGAGATAACGGGGGCCCATTTCAACCAGTATCCCAAAACGTATCTTTGTGGGCTCGACCCAAGTCGAGGACGGGACACGCATACTGGGTTTGACTATAAGAGGCCAAAACAGGGAGCGGTGGCAACGCAAGTCCAACGGGTTTCATATGCGTGTGTGGACCCGGGCTGGTAGGTAAGACGTTGTTGCATCGTGTGGGTATAAGCCGTGCATCTCCGTTATATCGGGTTGCCACTTTAGGGGAATGATACACCCCACTGTGGGGCCAGCACGGGTATCTACGAGTAGGGAGCCGATCGAAAAATGGAAAGTGGGGTACACCTAGTGGAGATAGGGGCAGGCGGCACCTATGTAGTCAGCTAGGAGTACGTAAAGCCATTAAGAAAGTTTCTAAGTGAAGCTAAGGGGAATCAATCTTTAGGGTGACTGGTGTGGTGCAGTATAGTGTTTATCCTTAGTATTTAGGAGCGCCTATAACGTTTCCTTTAGCGATTGTCTATGTCCTTAATCTGCTCTTTCATAGACATTTCCTTGTTTTCCAGCTTATGCCTTAGTCCAGTTATTTTGATAATAGTATTGTAGAATTATCATACTCCCCAGACTTTATGTCTGACCCCCCCCCCTCTTTTTCATCCTTTTCTCCCTTCAGGTCCTCAGGTTGGGCCAAGTTCCAGTGGAGTCTGATTGGATTGCTTATCTCTTGGAAAGCTTGGACTGCTGAAGTAAAGTCCAGCTTGTTATCTTTCTTTTTAATGGCTATTTATGTAATGGGATTATGTACTTGTTTTATCAAGATAGATATTGTACTTGACTTTGATTATGGTATTATGATGTAATCAAACATGTTTTGACTTCTACTGCGATTGAAATAAAGTTTTTAAATTTCCAAGTACTATTTTATATCTGTCTTGTTGAAATTTTACTGTTCTATATTCACCTAAAACCTCCGTAGAAGTTAATGCATTCCCTTTGTGAGTGACATTAATGGACGTGGGGTGTTACAAAGGTTATGTAATTAAAGACACCTATTGGTATACATAACTGGTGGAAAATATAATAAAGTTATGTAATTAAAGACACCCTTTTAGGGTAAGCATAACTGGTATAGGGCTATGTAATTAAAGACACCTAAGGGTATACATAGTCAGTGAAAAACCTTATGGGGATACAAGACAAGGGGGAGAGCTTGTACATATTGTGTGGGACCCATTTCAGTCAGTAACCCGTAGTTGATATCAAGTAAAGAACTCCGTACTTGGAAGAGAAGGGGCACGCTTACTGATTGATTATAAGAGATCCAAACGAGACGGATGGTGTGGGCGGCGCAAACCGACCGGGCCATGTGCGTGCATGAGCCGGGCAGAGTGGGATAAGACAACCATGACACCAGTAGGTATGGTTGTTGTAACAACCCGTATTTCTAATAACCTGTAATAACATAAATTGAGGCAGAATTAAATTATAAAATCTGAATCAAGGGAAACGGGCTATGCCATTGCGTTCGTCTCGGAAAAATACGCGAAATAGAGTCCGAGTTTTCGAAAATCGGAGTCCGTATGACCCAGTTAAGGCCCATTGAAGTTTGCAGAAAATTACTAAGTAAAATTCAGATTCAAATTTAAAGAATTGGGCCAGCTGGGCCAAGGCGGGAAAACACCCGCCAGGGGCCCCATGTCGACAGGCCTGTCGACAGGGTCCCCAGGGAGTCGACTGCCCTGTCGACAGCCCTGTCGACAGGGGGTAGCCAGGCAGATTAGCCTGGCGCACCTCTTTGGTTTGGGCTTGGTTGTGTGGTCTGGTTCTAGAGAGTTCCTAAATCTGACGGGCCAAAATTCACCTAGGGTTAATCCTATGGTCTAAATCACTCTAATCTTCTATAAATAAGCTCCTAATCCTACCCTAAAGCCTCATTAATCATTCTAGCAACAAAACTATGCCAAAATCCAAACTCTCATGGCCTCCACCCTCTTCATACAATTCCTAATCAAATCCCTAAGAGATTTCCATGCATACAAGGGTATTTAGGCTTGTATGATCCTCCTTAGCTTGCATTAAAGGCTTGTTTTTCTATTGCCATCATAAAGGAGGAGTCTTGATCAAGTTTGCTTGCATTTGGGGGCTTTAATTAGTTGCATAAGGGGTTCTTTACATTTGCTATAGTTATTTGAGTCCGCATAAGCATTGTAAGCCCTCTTACCTTCATTTTAGAAACTCTAAAGTTAATATGTGATGCAAGTTGGGATTTATGTATGTTTAAATGAGTTATGCATGTTTATGCAAGTTTGCTAAGCCTTGATTTGCAAGTTAAATGAGTTATGCATGTTTATGCAAGTTTGCTAAGCCTTGATTTGCAAGTTAAATGAGTTATGCATGTTTATGCAAGTTTGCTAAGCCTTGATTTGCAAGTTAAATGAGTTATGCATGTTTATGCAAGTTTGTTAAGCCATGATTTATATGTTTATTAAGTTATGCATGTTTATGCAAGTTTGCTAAGCCATGATTTGTATGTTTAATAAGTTATGCATGTTTATGCAAGTTTAAAATGACAAGTTGTGCATGTTTTGACAAGTTGTGCATGTTTTGACAAGTTGTGCATATTTTGACAAGTTGTGCAAGTTTAAAATGACAAGTTGTGCATGTTTTGACAAGTTGTGCATGTTTTGACAAGTTGTGCATATTTTGACAAGTTGTGCATGTTTACGCAAGTTTAAAATGACAAGTTGTGCATGTTTATGCAAGTTTAAAATGACAAGTTGTGCATGTCCGACAAGTTATGCATGATTATGGTAATATGCAAGTTCACTATGCTAAGTTATGCAAGTTTAACATGTTATGCATGTTTATGGTAATATGCAAGTTCACTAGGCTAAGTTGTGCAAGTCTAACATGTTATGCATGATTGTTGTGCGAGTTTATCATGTATGTTGTGCCAAGTTCCCTCTTCCTATCCTTTATGCGTTATTACGAATATGTAAGCGATAGAATGACGTTGGGGGGGGGTTTGGGTAAACTTAAAATACATGAAAATATAAGATTGGGAATTTACCTATTAAGTTAGGTCTACCCCTTGGGAATTTACCTATTAAGTTAGGTCTACCCAAGTAATTGTTTGACTTGTGATTATGTTTTGAAATAAAGTGGACATGACACTTAGAAAACATAAGTGTGGCCAACTCGAGGTTGGGTTGAGTTTGTAGCATAATTCTACCCGGAACCGACCGGCTTAACTAGTGGCTACAAACAATAGGACCCAATGTGAGAAGTTGGTCATGGGGTGCCAAGACCCGAGGTTAGACCAAGTTGTGGTGTAAAGCTACCCGGACCCGCCCGGCCTAACTAGTAACCACAACAAGGTCTAATGTGAGAGGTTAAGGTGCATTAAATTAATTAATGCCTCATGATTAGGGTTAAGTCAGGGTCCACTGATACTTAACCAATTTGGGAGTTCAAGGGATTAGAATGTGGTTAAGTTGTGAACCGTTAGCTACACTTAACTAGTTTAATCCATTTGGGAGTTCAAGGGATTAGAATGGGGTTAAGCCACACTTAACCAGTTTAATCCAGGATTAGTGAAGGGTTAAATCACACTTAACCCTCTTAGGAAACCCTAGCGGCGGGTCTGTTCCGGCAGTAATCCCAGTTTGGTATCATCACAACCCTAGAAACTAGGCTAGGGCGGGGCACGATTACTGGACGGATGTAAACGACCAAAGGGCGATGGCCGAGTGGTACAGCGGTGCGGGTCCGGCGGGCTACGGACGTGCACGTAGTCCGATGTTGGACAAACTCGAGGCACGGGTACCAGTAGGTTAGGGCTGTGCATTATTGCTTAAGTGTCCGGGGTCGACAACCGAGGGCTTGATACACCCAAGGGTGGGCCCAGCACAGACTACCTACATCCATATGTGGGCCGTATGGACATCAACACTTGACGTGTTAGGCTTATAGGGAGCCGATCAACTAGACCGTTGGGTTGGACCTTATACTAAGGTCACTTCATGTTATTGGGCCAAAGTTTGGGCTAAGGGATCAATACCTGTTATGTTTGTTTGCTAGTACACCGTGGTGCAAAAACTTAACCTTGCTTTATGCGATGACACCTCTATCTATCTTGTAGTTGATTTATTCATGCCAGTATGTTGTTATCTATGATCATCTCAGTTTCCATTATGATGTTAACTTTATTAGTTTATAGACTGATCGTAGCAGGGCTTACTCAGTCTTTTTGACTGACCTGTTTTCTTTCGCCTCTTTTCTTCCGTTTCCCCCCCCCCCAGGTTCTCAGGGAGGGAATACTGGAGTCTAGCTTGGATTTTAGCTGCGTCCTTGGATAGCTCAAGTATGCTTTGGACTTGAGCCGCTATGGTTTATCACTCTTATTTGGGGATAGTACTTATGTATTTTCAGTTTATCAGATGATGTATTTATCTAGGCTTGTAATTTTGGGAAAGGGACATTTTGATGTACCAGACTTGTGTTTTGAAATGGTTTATAAATCTTCCGTTGTTCTATTTACTTACTCTGTTTATTTACATATATATATATGTTATGTCCTGCCTTGCTATATCATTATGCATGTTTACCAATAATGCCCCTCCAAAGCTAGTGCATTCCTTTGCGAGTGACCCTGGCGGAGGTGGGGTGTTACATTTGGTATCAGAGCATATGGTTTACGAGAGGGGATAAAAAGGTTTTTAAAACTTTTGAAAAAACTATTTTCAAAACCAAGTATTAAGTATTTTCCAAAGAAAAGTCTAGTTTATTTTAAAAGGCTATTCCCCAAAAAGCCATTAGCACTATCCTTTGATCCCTCGTTTGAACTCTTTTCTTTTCGTTTCCAGCATGTCTGATAATCTCATCTTACCCGAAGGGGTAACAATACCCGATTGGTTTCATCGGTACTTGGAAGTCACGGCACCGGTCCCGGGTGTCTCTAATGTTGTCTTTCCAGTCGAGGCCGCTGTTCCTCCTCCTCCTCCCGTAGCTGATGTTCCTCTTCTCCCTCAGCCCCCACAAGCGGATTTTGCGGAAACTTGCAAGAACTTTAAGAGGATGGGTGGCAAGAATTTTAATGGAACAGAGACTTTTGTAGAAGCAGGGAATTGGTTGAAAGAGACCGAAGATCTTTTAGCCTCCTTTGATATAGGTGACCGCAGGAAGGTTTTATTGGCAGTATGGTTGCTAAAGGAAGAAGCTGCACGTTGGTGGGTAGTCACCACCGCTACTAGGCCAATCGAGACTTGGGATGACTTTAGAGGAAGGTTTGGACTGAGGTTCTTATTACTGAAGCAAGGGGACATGACTATTAGGGGATACATAGATAAGTTTAATCAACTGGCTCAGGACGATTTAGATTTGGTTAATACAGCTCAGAAGAAGGCCCTACACTTTGCTCTAGGATTAAACGAGCCATTACGTGATTTGGCCCTGTCTCATATACCCTTGGGGGCGACTTTCGAGAGTTTAGTGAATTTGGCCCTACTTCAAGAAGAAGGTAGCAATGACAAGAAAGAGGTCAAGGCGAATGAGTCTCAAGGCAAGAGAGTAAATTCCGGGAAACGGGGCAAGAATATGAAATGTAACTTCTGTGGTGAAGTTGGACATATAGCCAGGGAATGTAGGAAGAAGGAGAAGAGAAAGCGGGGCGAATGCTTTGATTGTGGTGAGTTTGGACATTTCAGCAAAGATTGCCCAAGGAAACAAGGGCAAGGTCAGACTCAGTGTGCAGGACTATCTGAAGGGCGAATTCATTCCCTCAACCCCGTCCTTCCAGCTCATGATAAAGGTAGTGTTCCTGTTGAAAATCTTGTTTACATTTTTTTGATTTTCCCTGTTCGAACTTTGTTTGATTCTGGCACATCGCATAGTTTTATTTCATCTGATCCAGTTGAAAGTTTTGCACCTAAGTACTAGTGTAGTTGATGATCCCGTATGTGTTTCAAATCCAATTGGGGGTTCTGCCCGTTTGTCTATGGTCTGAGTGGATTTGAAAATTTCTATCTTAAGTATAGAATTCTCGTGGGATGTTTATATTCTCGGTTTCAGGGGATATGGGTTGGTTTTGGGCATGGAATGGTTGTCCTGTTTTGAAGCCATTCTTGGTTTTTGTATATAGGGTTGTGAGGCTCATGACTCGCCTCGGTAATACCCTAGAAATTTCTAGCAACCCTATGGGTCCCGTCATGTTATGTTATCTTGAGTCCCTCAACTCGTCTATCGATAGATTGCAATCGGAGAGGGTGGTCCGAGAATATCCTAATATCTTGGGTGAAGTAAAGGGGTTACCCTTAGACGTGGGATAGATTTCCGCATTATCTGGTTGGTAATACCAAGCCAGTTTCGTGGCCGGTTAGGCACGTGACCTCACGAGATGAGAGCTAAGAAAGTAAGTCAAGGAGTTGCTTGAGAATAACTTCCTGAGACGAAGCATTTTCGAGTAGGGTGCTCCAGTAGTATTCGTTACTGATGTGGACAGTTTGTTTCGCTGATGTGTTGACTATCGTGAGATAACCGTTACCAAGGATCAATGATTTGTTTGACCAGCTTGTAGGAGCATCTGTTTTCTTTTGATCTAGCTACCGGATTCCATCAGCTTAGGATGGCTGAGGATGGAATTGACAAGACTGCGTTTAGGACTCTAGATGGGTTTTAGAATGGCTAGTCATACTAATTGGTTTGACTAATGCACCCGCATATTACGTAAACTTGATGGGTAGGGTGTTTAGGGAGTCCTTGAACAAGTTTGTCATGGTCGTCATAGACGATATTTTGATCTCCTCAAAAGAACGAGGAAGAACATGATATACATCTCAAGAAGGAGATGGATACGCTTAGAGCCACCAGTGGAAGGTCAAGTTCTCCAAATGTCACTTTGGAGGAAAGAAGTTGGATTTCTTGGGCACATAGTTCCTAAGTAAGGCTTAGCGGTGGATTCCGCTAAAGTAGTTGCGGTTTAAGACCGGAAAACTCTGAGGAGGGCAATTGAAGTAAGAAGCTTTCTCCGTTTGGCTAGTTAAGTTAGCATTCCCTAAGCTTAGACTTACTCTTCTGGATCAAGAAGGGGGGGTTTCGCAGGAAGAAGACCCGCAGTTAGTCAAGAACATGGACCAGTCGGTTCGAGGCGAGATGTTAAGTCACCTCACTAGATATACTATAGATGACAGGGGATGACTAAGGCGCGACAAGAGATTATGTGTTCCTCGAGTGAAAGATTTGGTAGAGAAGGTTCTTGAAAATGCGCATCACTCGAGGAGGTGGCCGAGTTGGTTTCAGGATACATGTTGTGCCACCAGGTTGAGGCCAAGTCATAGAAGCCCAGTGGGCCATTACCTCCATTGGAAGTTCCGCAAGGGAAGTGTGAAAACATCTCGGTAGATTATGTGGATGGATTACCTAGATCAAAGAAAGGGAATACGGGTATGTGGGTCATAATAGGTAGACTCACGAAGAGTGCTCATTTCAGTCCGATGAAGAGCGAGAGGACTGCATCATGGTCAGCAACGGTTTACCCTGAAGAAGTTGGCCAGTTTTGAAATAACCTACAGGAAGCCATGGGTAGGCAACCGAATCTAGGTATGGCTTATAGGCGGAGGGTTCATTTCGATTAAGCATGAGTTATAGAAAAATCACGTTTATAGGGAAATTGGCAACGTGGATTGGTATTTTCAAGAGAAAGTTCTGTTGCATGGGATACTTTATAGTAAGCAGACGAGATCCAGGATTCACTAGTGAATTTTGGAGAGCTGGCAGGAGATCATGAGGTTATAGTATGTTTAAGCCAAGTATACAGAAAGAAGAATAAGTGGGAAAGAAGGACGAGAGGCGATAACGAAATGAGTTCCAACTCGAATTTGGGAAATAGGAGTTAGGAAGCCAAGGAATCATGAAGTGAAAGATAGTCAAAGCACAGTGGAGTTAAGCTCAAGGAAACGTGACTAAGAAGAACGAAGACTAGATACACGCATCATATCTCTTCTTAAGAGTGCATCTTTGATCCTTGTTTTCCTGTGGAGCCTGCTTGCAAGTTATCTTTTGTATATATCCTCTCGGTCCCATTCTCGATCTTATTTCTGTTGTAAACTCCATAAGGGGGTTAAAGACTCATCGGTTAGTACTATATGTCAAAGCTTGAATGGATTTCTTGTAATCCAAAAAGGAGTTTATCTAGTTTATCGTGTCCATCTTGTCATGAGAACCTTAGGTAGAAACCCTTTGGATGAAACATGTATTTGAAACATGTTATGCTTGATGGTTGCAAGTGGTTGCAAGTGTTTGCAAGTGGTTGCTCGTGGATGCATTATACACGATTAGGCACTAGATCGGCTCACACACTCCTCATATTGCATGTGCATGAGTGTTTATGTTTATTCTTGGATGAAATTCGTATGCTATCACATGGATGTTGCATATGGATGTATGATTGAGCACGCATGTAGATATTATACATTATGTTAAGAATTTGCATACATATGGATTCATTTCACTGACATACATGTGCATTAAGGAGGTTTACTGTATCAGTAACCGCCTGATTTACATACATATGCATTAAGGAGGTTTACTGTATCAGTAACCGCCTGATTTTTTTTGCATTAGGTAAGTACATATACACACACTTTTGCATATGTTCATCCAGCATTTAGAATCTTGTGAGGACAATGATTGCTCGTGGATGATGCTTTGAGTAGATGGATGATTGGATGGTAGGATATGCTCTTCCTAACTTGAAGATTTCGGGGACGAAATCCTTTAAGGAGGGGAGAATGTAACAACCCGTATTTCTAATAACCTGTAATAACATAAATTGAGGCAGAATTAAATTATAAAATCTGAATCAAGGAAAACGGGCTATGCCATTGCGTTCGTCTCGGAAAAATACGCGAAATAGAGTCCGAGTTTTCGAAAATCGGAGTCCGTATGACCCAGTTAAGGCCCATTGAAGTTTGCAGAAAATTACTAAGTAAAAATCAGATTCAAATTTAAAGAATTGGGCCAGCTGGGCCAAGGCGGGAAAACACCCGCCAGGGGCCCCATGTCGACAGGCCTGTCGACAGGGTCCCCAGGGAGTCGACTGCCCTGTCGACAGCCCTGTCGACAGGGGGTAGCCAGGCAGATTAGCCTGGCGCACCTCTTTGGTTTGGGCTTGGTTGTGTGGTCTGGTTCTAGAGAGTTCCTAAATCTGACGGGCCAAAATTCACCTAGGGTTAATCCTATGGTCTAAATCACTCTAATCTTCTATAAATAAGCTCCTAATCCTACCCTAAAGCCTCATTAATCATTCTAGCAACAAAACTATGCCAAAATCCAAACTCTCATGGCCTCCACCCTCTTCATACAATTCCTAATCAAATCCCTAAGAGATTTCCATGCATACAAGGGTATTTAGGCTTGTATGATCCTCCTTAGCTTGCATTAAAGGCTTGTTTTTCTATTGCCATCATAAAGGAGGAGTCTTGATCAAGTTTGCTTGCATTTGGGGGCTTTAATTAGTTGCATAAGGGGTTCTTTACATTTGCTATAGTTATTTGAGTCCGCATAAGCATTGTAAGCCCTCTTACCTTCATTTTAGAAACTCTAAAGTTAATATGTGATGCAAGTTGGGATTTATGTATGTTTAAATGAGTTATGCATGTTTATGCAAGTTTGCTAAGCCTTGATTTGCAAGTTAAATGAGTTATGCATGTTTATGCAAGTTTGCTAAGCCTTGATTTGCAAGTTAAATGAGTTATGCATGTTTATGCAAGTTTGCTAAGCCTTGATTTGCAAGTTAAATGAGTTATGCATGTTTATGCAAGTTTGTTAAGCCATGATTTATATGTTTATTAAGTTATGCATGTTTATGCAAGTTTGCTAAGCCATGATTTGTATGTTTAATAAGTTATGCATGTTTATGCAAGTTTAAAATGACAAGTTGTGCATGTTTTGACAAGTTGTGCATGTTTTGACAAGTTGTGCATATTTTGACAAGTTGTGCAAGTTTAAAATGACAAGTTGTGCATGTTTTGACAAGTTGTGCATGTTTTGACAAGTTGTGCATATTTTGACAAGTTGTGCATGTTTACGCAAGTTTAAAATGACAAGTTGTGCATGTTTATGCAAGTTTAAAATGACAAGTTGTGCATGTCCGACAAGTTATGCATGATTATGGTAATATGCAAGTTCACTATGCTAAGTTATGCAAGTTTAACATGTTATGCATGTTTATGGTAATATGCAAGTTCACTAGGCTAAGTTGTGCAAGTCTAACATGTTATGCATGATTGTTGTGCGAGTTTATCATGTATGTTGTGCCAAGTTCCCTCTTCCTATCCTTTATGCGTTATTACGAATATGTAAGCGATAGAATGACGTTGGGGGGGGGGTTTGGGTAAACTTAAAATACATGAAAATATAAGATTGGGAATTTACCTATTAAGTTAGGTCTACCCCTTGGGAATTTACCTATTAAGTTAGGTCTACCCAAGTAATTGTTTGACTTGTGATTATGTTTTGAAATAAAGTGGACATGACACTTAGAAAACATAAGTGTGGCCAACTCGAGGTTGGGTTGAGTTTGTAGCATAATTCTACCCGGAACCGACCGGCTTAACTAGTGGCTACAAACAATAGGACCCAATGTGAGAAGTTGGTCATGGGGTGCCAAGACCCGAGGTTAGACCAAGTTGTGGTGTAAAGCTACCCGGACCCGCCCGGCCTAACTAGTAACCACAACAAGGTCTAATGTGAGAGGTTAAGGTGCATTAAATTAATTAATGCCTCATGATTAGGGTTAAGTCAGGGTCCACTGATACTTAACCAATTTGGGAGTTCAAGGGATTAGAATGTGGTTAAGTTGTGAACCGTTAGCTACACTTAACTGGTTTAATCCATTTGGGAGTTCAAGGGATTAGAATGGGGTTAAGCCACACTTAACCAGTTTAATCCAGGATTAGTGAAGGGTTAAATCACACTTAACCCTCTTAGGAAACCCTAGCGGCGGGTCTTTTCCGGCAGTAATCCCAGTTTGGTATCATCACAACCCTAGAAACTAGGCTAGGGCGGGGCACGATTACTGGACGGATGTAAACGACCAAAGGGCGATGGCCGAGTGGTACAGCGGTGCGGGTCCGGCGGGCTACGGACGTGCACGTAGTCCGATGTTGGACAAACTCGAGGCACGGGTACCAGTAGGTTAGGGCTGTGCATTATTGCTTAAGTGTCCGGGGTCGACAACCGAGGGCTTGATACACCCAAGGGTGGGCCCAGCACAGACTACCTACATCCATATGTGGGCCGTATGGACATCAACACTTGACGTGTTAGGCTTATAGGGAGCCGATCAACTAGACCGTTGGGTTGGACCTTATACTAAGGTCACTTCATGTTATTGGGCCAAAGTTTGGGCTAAGGGATCAATACCTATTATGTTGGTTTGCTAGTACACCATGGTGCAAAAACTTAACCTTGCTTTATGCGATGACACCTCTATCTATCTTGTAGTTGATTTATTCATGCCAGTATGTTGTTATCTATGATCATCTCAGTTTCCATCATGATGTTAACTTTATTAGTTTATAGACTGATCGTAGCAGGGCTTACTCAGTCTTTTTGACTGACCTGTTTTCTTTCGCCTCTTTTCTTCCGTTTTCCCCCCCCCCCCCCAGGTTCTCAGGGAGGGAATACTGGAGTCTAGCTTGGATTTTAGCTGCTTCCTTGGATAGCTCAAGTATGCTTTGGACTTGAGCCGCTATGGTTTATCACTCTTATTTGGGGATAGTACTTATGTATTTTCAGTTTATCAGATGATGTATTTATCTAGGCTTGTAATTTTGGGAAAGGGACATTTTGATGTACCAGACTTGTGTTTTGAAATGGTTTATAAATCTTCCGCTGTTCTATTTACTTACTCTGTTTATTTACATATATATATATGTTATGTCCTGCCTTGCTATATCATTATGCATGTTTACCAATAATGCCCCTCCAAAGCTAGTGCATTCCTTTGCGAGTGACCCTAGCGGAGGTGGGGTGTTACAGTTGTGCACACCTTAATGGTTTCCACTTTAGGAAGTGATACCTCCTACTGTGGGGCCAGCACAGGATATTTACGGGGTAGGGAGCCGATCGATTATGGTAGTGGTTAGGGTACACTCGGACGTATGCCCTAAATCTACCAACTTATAGTGGAAGGGATCATCTTATTTTTAGTTATACTAGTAATAGTGTAAAGTAATCATTAGTGAGGCACATACACCTTATCTTGCTTACCTTGTCACACCTGCCACTTATGTAGGGTTCTCTCTTTTATCCACTTTATATGCCTATCATGTTACTTTTAATTATTTACTTGCTAAAAGTAACTGGACTCGCTAGACTTTACGTCTGACCCTTTTGTTTCTCCTTCTTTCTTTCATTCCCCCCCCCCTAAGGTTCTTAGGGAGGAAACAGTCAGGCTTAGTCAGGATTCAGATATCATCTTGCTAGGAGGTACTTCTGAAGTATGGCTCAAGTTCTTGTCTCTACTATGGCTTAACTCTTTTAATTGGGGAATTATGTTTTTTATATTCTTATGTACTCTGATGATGCAAGACAAAAGTTGTTTTATTGTAATGGTTTTTGTGACTTATGATATTATGGACCATGACATTATGATTTATGTTTGAAATAAAAATTTAAAAATTTCCGTTGCTATCTTATTTATATCTGTCTTGTAATTATTCTGTGTCTGTTTACCTATAGCGCTTCACGAAACTTAACGCATTCCCTTAGTGAGTGACATTAACGGACATGGGGTGTCACATTCTTTTTAAACATTTGGATAAAACTCTTACTTATATCAATGTAGGGAAATCAAATCCGCAAATAGTTTACAAACAAACAATACATAAATTAACTTCACTCCCTCCATAGTACGCCATATACCATTTTGCTTATCATCTTAGATCACCTTTCTAAAAATGTGGAGTGATCCTTTAAAACACCCATCATCATAGATGTAGTTTGTTCTCTATGTTTTATTCATATGTTAGGTAAGATTTCAATGTAGATTGCCTACCAATCCATTTTATTTACTTGTTATGTGTAAGTTGAATAAGCCCTCAAAGTTTATAGATTGTAACACAAACCTTGATGCTCAAATATTTTTTTACTTCTGTAAGTAAAGAAATATGTTTGAAAAAAACTGTGTGTAGTACAATATATCCTTTTGCTTTTGGTTGCATATAAAACTTTAACTGTATTTATTAGCTTACAGTGAAAGAAAAACGTAAGTTAACATCCTTATATAAGAAATATCTCAATAACATATCCTACATAGAAAAAACCAACCATTCAATTTGGAAACATCACATGCTATCTTACCTTATTCACGTAGCCAAAACAGGAATATGTAATTGAAAATGTTTACAAAAACACAGAATAATATAATACCCTACAATTCAGGACTCTACAGTTATTTGGTTGCATACCATTGGCCATTCAGTCTTGTTACATTTACACTAGATGGCTGTTGTCAATACCTAATGGAAGCATGAATGTTGTGGAGTACATGTGAAATCGTTTATTAAGAGAAATAAATCATCAGGCAACCAGATGACTAACATATCATAACACGAACAAAGCCTACAATCTCTCTAGTGAATAACAAGGTAAAAATAAGGAGCATAAAAATATAACTGCATGCATGACAAACCATAAACAACCACAAACATATAGGATATCATGTTTTAAACAAATGAGCGGGTAAGTTGTTGGATTTTTGCATCATAAAACCATATCATTGAGTTATGTCAAAACACAAATCACATATCGTAGTTTAAAAGGAAAGCAACAATAATTTCAAGGCAAAGGTGTAATACAACATTATTTTGCACTACAATTACTTATATACAGCCTAAGAATTTATTTTGATATGCTTCTTAACTGGTAATATATGTACTTTTTCCAAAGCTAAAGACACGGTATAATGAAAAAAAGAGTTATAACCTACTCACAGTAACAATCTGCAAAAGCCAATATAGCAAATAGTTAAAAGTGTTTTGTAAGAAGGAATAAGAAAAGGATGACCGTTTTACTGTAATTGTTGTGAAGTACATAATTGCCGTTAGCTATTTATATGTTAAACAATTTCAAAGATACATGAGAAAAAAGTGATGATCGATTAATCTTCTTCTACGATTTTGGTTTACAACTCTCTGTATTGTGTAACCACCCAATGAAAAGTGGGAATAGAAATGTAGCACAATATATGCATGCCCTCTCATATTTTCTTACACAGTACAAAATATAAAAAGGAAAAGATGAACATAATTAAAGAAGCTGACTTGTTTCCAGCTTGTAATTCAGTTTACTGATTATGAAAGGCATAACAATGGAGAGTAAAATAAAATTGATTTAAGGTAATTTTTATGAGTGATATTCAAATAATTTATACCATTTTAGCAATCCAAATTCATATTCATTCATAAATATGCAAACATGAATAGTAAGGAAAAATGAATATAAGTTCATTTGTTTTCTATTTCAAACTTTGAAGCATAAATTGATACATAACTACGGTAGAAGAAATATCAGGTAATATATAATGAAGTATGCGCCTAACCGGTAGATAATAAAACAACATCAAAGAATCTTACAAATACTGACCCTGTTTTCTATCAAAGAAGATTTTTCGTTATTTTTTATTTATTTAAAAATATCATTAACTCCCTATGTAATTAAAGTAAGTCAAGGTGTTTCGAATGCATAGAGAAACAGATAAAAAATTCTTTCTACTATTTTTCAAACTGGAAATTATTACAATATAAGTAAAAATCTAAATTCATAATTACCAAAGTTAACACCCATTCAGTTGAAAACTTCTTTACCCGCATTTAACTACATTGCAAAAACCCAAGAATAGCTAAGGAAGTTCAGTATTACCAACTTTGGAAAACATAAAATATAATATATTTTATTTGAAGAAGAAAAGGGCGTCATCATATTTTTGGTCTAAAAATTGTAACTGTTAGAAAATCTGTATTGTACATGAGATAAAATAAGGGTAATTTAGTTATTGGAAAATAGGAAGTAAGCACAATATGAGATTTTCAATGGGACAATTGAGTAACAAACAGTTACCCACTACAGTAGGCAATATATGACTATTACCATAATGACATGACTAACAGTTATAGTAGTGCTAACTAAGAATATCTGGAATTGCCAATAATTTAAAACTATATTTGATCCATGTTTATTAATAATTGTAAACTGAATGAGTTTACCATTGGGAGATAACAAAAGTGCATACTGATTTACAATTTCAAAAAACCATTATTTGAAAAGTTAAATATTATGTTGAGTTCTTAATAATGTACTAAACAAGGACAGTACACCTGCATGAGGTATGCATGATATACATTAATTTTAAAAATCAAAGTTACATAATCACGCTTAATCAGTAAATAGTATATGTAAGTAATTTTATATGTTTACTACTGACTGGTATGATAAATTACTATATGCTACAATTAATCATTGGTTTAAAATTTTAATTAATTAGATAAAGAACATTATGATTAATCACTACCGACCATTGTAATTACATTATACATAAACATTGGATTATTTTAAAAAATATGACCAAACTTAATGTAATGTACCTTAAGATGTGCATGAATTTCAAGTAGAAAATAAGTTATCAGAGTTGAAGTAATCATACACAACATAAAAAAGAAGTATGCCATCAAATGGGACAACAATACAAAAAATATGCGTGCTTCACAATAAATTTGATAACGACATGAAATGAGTAACATCAGCTGATCAATATTGTAACTTATTAGCCATGTTCTCATTTCTTATATAGTTGTAATACTACTTTGGTATAACTGGCATTTGGCTATTTTGCTTGCTTATACAACATCTCGGTCAAAATTTACAATTGTAATCAGAACATCAATCCCAAGATAAAAGTAGTACTACAATCCTTAAGTGAAACAATGAATAAAATAGCGAGAACCTAGACACAATTCTGCGCATGTTAATTCACTATGAAAGGGTTAAATTAAAATAGAAATTTTGATCTAGTGTCTACTAATATTCGTATGAGTTGAAGGCAAACCAGTAACAAAAATAATTTACATGAATTAAGGATCCAAAACAATAAAGGACCAAAGTAAAGAAGAAGTACAATCATTGAAGGGAAAACTGCAGTTTTCGATAATCAGATAGGGAAATCGAACACCAGTCGGAAAACGAAATTATGTTACATAGATTTTGTCGACCCGGTGTCAATCAATAGCGAATGGGTCCTCAGGACAGGAGATTTGGGTGAACAATCGTTGGAGAATGGGCATATTGACATTGCAGGAAACAAAATGGTGGTACGGAGGGTAAGGTAAATTGACAAAGTGGGCAATAGTTGATTAGGAGGAATGAAAAAGTTGAGGGAGGTTTGGGAAGATGGAAAAAACGGGAAGACAGAATAAGGGGAGGGATCGGTTGGGAAGGATTCAGAAAACAAATGTAGATCCCTAAACGTTTTTAACTTTCAAACTTTGAATTCAAATTTTGAATTTCAAAAGTTTGAACTTTCAAACTTTCCCCTATCTTTTCAATAAGAAAATGTCAGTTCAAACTCTAGTTATTAACTTTTCTTACCTACTTATTTTCATATATCTTATTTCAAATATATATATATATAGGCAATTTAATATAATATATAAGTTAGTATAAAAAATTTATGTTGTTATAAAATATAATTTTACTTATCTATTATATATAGTTTAAACATATATAGTTTCACTTATATAATTGTTCATATGATTTTGGGTTATATTATGACAAATACTATTTGTGACTTAATACTTATTTTAATTTCTTTTTAAGATAAAAGCTTGAATATTTGACCTAGGTATAAAAATAATAATATGATGTTATTTCTTAAACATGTAGTATAAATATAAGAAGTTATGGCTTTATAGTTTAATTTATATCCAGATTTCATAATTTTTTTATGACTATAGAATTCTTTTTGAAGTTTTAACATATAAATGGTTCCTTAACAAATTAATATACTTTGATTTCTAAAATTTTAAATTTTAAATTGACTTGTATCAAAAGATTGATTTATATTTCATAATAAATTAAATTTTAAGTCCTTTTTTAAAAAGTAGTTTTAATATACAATTATGACTATATGTTTACTTTATATGATACAATTCTATATTCTCTTTAAAAAGATGTTCAAATTTTACTATATTAAAGAAGCACACTACTAAGATTTTTTAACTTCACATTTCTCATAGAATTATTCTAAAAAATTTATTATCTATTATGAATACCATAAAACTTTCATCTTTACTATCCTTTAAATTTCTTTCATAAGTATCATTAACCTAAGTCAAAATCATTCACATCACAAGTTGCATTCAATATATCACTTAATATAGTTTTGCATATGACATACTGCATTATAACCAACACACTGCATTACATGTTAACTTTAACTCCATACATAACAAGTACACTATATGAGAAGTTTTTATCTAATTAGAAATATAGGATTATTAATCAAATACATAACATATTTACTTGGTCTTGATTGACTTGTTTGGCTTGGAATTGATTGAATTGACTGGCTTGAATTGATTGGACTGATTGACTTGTTTGTTTTGTTTGTTTTGTTTGACTTACTTAACATGGTTAAATTTCATTAGTGGTTGATAGGTTTGTTAGAAAAATACTTATGCACTTGTAGTCGATTGGAGATTTATAGGTTTTTAGGAAAAATAGAAGTTACAAGAAATGTTTGAGTTTATGTTTTGACATTTTGTGACAACAAAGCATAAATTGGTTGATTGTTTGGATTAAATTGCTTGAATATTGACTTATCATTACTTGACATATATTACTTTAAGTTGTATCATAGTTTTAAGGATACCTTGTCATAGTTATTTCTTAGTCTAGATTAAAGTCTTATTATAGTTTTAAGGGAATTAGAGTTTAGGCTAGGTTAGTCTTGTATTAGATTAAGGGGGAGTTTTATAGTTTCTAGAATTAGTTGAAGTTTCAAAGTGTTTATAAAATGACATATATTTTTTCTTTGGTTGATTTGATTCAAATTGTTTGGATAGTTTGTTTGAATTGCTTGTTTGGATTGACTTGCTTGTTTGAATTGATTATAAATATTGACTAGTTTGCTTAGTTTATTATCCTTCTATTTAGTTTATTAGACCAGTATAGTCATAATTTAGGGGGAGTTATAACCGTTTATGATTAGAATCAAAATAAGGGATAGTTATATTTAATTAGGATCATTTATAGCATGGATTTAGAGGGAGTATTTTATGTTATGATATATAGATAGATTTAGGATTCAGAGGGAGTTATTCATATATCTCCGAAATTTAGTATAGATTTAATTATAAGATATGTTTAGATAGCTGTAGGATTTAGGGGGGGTATCTTTAGAATTTCTTTTTGATAATTCCAGGGGGGAGAAATTATAAAATATAGACTTAGTTTAAGTAGAGTATATAGGATTCAAATTGACAAGAGGTGTATTAGAACGATCAGCATCAATAGGTATGAATATTTTATAAACTAAGGTTGTCATCATCAAAACGGGGGAGATTGTTGGAGAATGGAGTTTTGATGACAACAACTTTGTCTCAATTATCATTGATTATAATATATATATATACTAACATCTCTATGTAGAATATATAGACATATATATATATATATGCAAGATTTGTATACATGACGTATATACTGAAGACTGTACGGTTTTAGAGATTCAAGACTCATGATGTAACGACCTGCCATTTTGACCACTTCAAGTCGGTAATTAAACCAACTCAGAATGGTCAAAACGACGGGTAGTCATTTGCTTAGCGGGTTTAAACAGAAATAAACACAAAAATCACAGACACAGAAGGTAACATATCTCACACATATACTGTCGCGTATTATTCCATGGTCCTTGATTTTGTCCATTATGTTTGGTAGTTCACTGATTTGTATGCTCGGACCATTTTATGAATTCAGGATTAATAATTATACTTAGTGTTGTTCGAAATTACCGACTTGAAATAAGTTTAATCCTGACTCGGGTGTTTTATGTTTTGCATGGAACACTCGAGTCAAGTACTAAGTGTTCCAGATTTAAAGATTACGGCTCGCAAATGGAGAGGAATGTGAAGACACATCATATGCGCGCAGGGATCGACGGAAAAAGTAAACTTTTGTTTTATTTAAAATCATGTACTGTACATTTTAATTCTTCCGTTGTATATAGTTCCAATAATAATACGACGTTATAAAGAAACTGAAGACTTGAAATCGATAAGTGAAGGCCAAGAATCTTCGAATTGTTTGGATTAAGTGCCGATGCCTCATTTGGGCCGATTGCCCGATATGAGGTTATAAGTGGCATGAGATCTGAATATAATTTGGAGATTTCTGGATTGTTGTTTCATTCAGACCCAGAACGAAATTGTATGGATTGTGTGTCTGACATTGAAATTGACCGCATAGCACTGATTTTCGGTAATATATATCGGATTTGTGGCAATATATTATCCTCTCTCTAAGTTATATGAACTTAGAGGGTATGCATTGATAAAAAATAGTGATATGTCGTGAATTGTCAATGTGGCAAACTCGAGTTATGAAACGAGCTAGTAAGGATCAATGTAAAGACCCGAAAATTAGAACACTTAATCTCCAAATATTGTAACTATTTGAAATATTGTTAAATGTTATAAATATGATTTTATAACCTTGTTAAACATATTTTAATTAATATTCAATGATCCTAAACTCATTTCGGAAAAAAAATTCAAAAATATATTTTTTGGAAAAATGTCGAAAATGTGACCGAAAACTGTTTTATCGATATATAGCTATTTTCTCAATAAAAGTTGTTGAAAATTTGAATGAGTTTCTAATTAATCATTAGGAAAGTAATTAGCAAATGAAAACATTTTTCATATTTAGGGTTAACTAAATATTTATGATGACATAAGCAAGATGACATACGCAAGATATTTAGGAAATAAGGAAGATGACATAAGCAAGATGACATAAGCGAGATGATATAAGCAGGATGACAAAAGATTAGGGTTTAGGTCTTTTCCCATTTACCTTGCTTTTCCTATAAAAGAAGAGGCATACCTTCTCTTTTCATTTACAAAATTCCTAAGCAAAAATTGAAGCTTTAATGGCTTATCTTCATCTTCTTTCTCTTCCTTACTAACTTTCTCAAACTATACTCAAACCAACTCCAAATCAACTCAAACTTTGAGTGTAGCCTTCTAATACCATTTCAAGACCTTCTAGCTAGTTAGAAGTTGAAAAATCGAAGAACCTCTCTATTTTCTATTTGAGGCCGTGCGCTATATACAAGGAAGAAGCAAGGAAAAGCAAGGAAAGGAAGGAGCTTGCTAGCTTGGATATTTATTCTTATTATTGGAGCTTGGATTTGCTAAGGACTAAAGTGAGTTTACTCAATATGTAGGACAGCAAATAAAAACCATTTGCAAGTCCTTTATTATGCTTAAACTTGCTTGAATGTTAGAACTTATGTTAAAAATGTTAACTTGATTCTTACTTTAAAAGTAAGCGACATATGTGATCCATGTTAATGGATTGGAATGGACTTGAATGAACTTGGATTTGGACTTGAATTGACTTATATAACAATTGGAATGGACTTGAAACAAAGCACATAAGGATTCGTAGGGAATTGACATATTGTGGACTTGAACTTGAAAGTGCACTTATAGCGATAGTCGCTATAGATGCAGTTTGAATTGTTGTGTTTTCAACACTTTGTATGGAACTTTGTAATGACATCTTTAGTGATTTCTTATGTTATTAGATCTTTTTTTACTTGTATATTTACTACCTTGAAGTGATTGAATAGTAAAATGCTAAGTAACCCATCAAAAATGACCAAAACTTCACTAGTGCAAAAGTACCCGTTTAACCTTGTTTTTAGATTTTAAAGTTTTGTAAAGGCACTTTAAGCTTATGTAAATTGTCTTATCTTTTTAATATTATTTATTAATTCTTACAAGAGTATTTTAAAGTATAAAATATCTTCTTTTCAAAATATCTTCTTTTCAAAATATCTTCTTTTCAAAATATCTTTTTTCTAAAATATCTTCCTTTTAAAAATATCTTCTTTCTAAAATATCTTCTTTCGAAAATATCTTCTTTTCAAAATATCTTCCTTTTAAAATATCTTCTTTATAAAATATCTTCTTTTTAAAATATCTTCTTTTCAAAATATCTTCCTTTTAAAATATCTTATTTCTAAAATTTCTTCTTTCTAAAATATCTTCTTTTCAAAATATCTTCTTTCTAAAATATCTTCTTTCTAAAATATCTCTTCAAATAAAACAAAGGTTAGAAAGGGTTATGAATTGTAAACCTTGTCATGATTAAGTCACTAGATTAAATGGTAATTGATAATGCTTAACACTAATAAGCCAACGAAGTAGGCTTATCTATTTGTGAGAGTTAAGATTGATGTCGAGTAGGGACGGAGCAATAGAGCTCTAACCTACCGGCTTCCCTCTTGGCCGAGGAATAGATAGGTTGGGAATGCTGGAAACGTGTTAATCATATTGATTACTTACCTGTTTATTGATTATCATGGATATTGTGCTTAATTCTAATAAGCCGACGAGTAGGCTTATCTATCTGTGAGTGTCAAGAATGGGGTGTCTAGGCAAGGGGTGATATGCAACCAGTGCTCTAACTTACCTGGCCTCACTCTTGACCGAGGGATAGTTAAGTTAATAATGTCGGAAACGAGTTAAGTGTACGAACCATGGTTTCTATAAGCTATTGTTTTGACTAGATAGTCAATTAGTCTACTATCGAACTATACCATTATAACTTAAGAAGTATCAGGGAAGCTTCACGATTCCATACCAATGAGAACCCCCATGGAGGAGTGTTGGTATGAAACGTCTCTAGCATTCACTTACTTTTGAAAGAACCGGAATTGAGTTAACCGGAAATTCATCGATTAGTTTTGAAGAGTCCGGGATCGATAAGTGTTTTACTCATCGAATACCACTTCAAAACTAGAGTACGAGTTCTACGTTTTGGAAGCGGTTGAAGAAGAAAAGTAAATCTATATGAAGATTGGGAAACTTCTCGTGATGCTCGGATCAAAGTAGTGATTCATGATCTGTTCGAGAAGTAGGAATCCAATTTGGGATTCGTGTTATGTTCGAGTGATGAAGACTTGTGTGAAAGATGCCAAACGAAACCTCGACATCGGATATGGCTAAAAACAGAGTAGGAGCACAGTCTGAGGTTTTGCTAACCTATGGCAGGATATATTGACTCCATATCTAGTGTATGCTTATATTGAATCGTGCGGGAGCTCCTCGAAGTTGCGCGCGGGAGTTGGATATATTTGGTTCCACATGGTGCACTTCGGTGTTTCATGCGTGGGCCAGTTGTGTTTACCTTATGGTATATTTTATCTAGAGATATGCGACGCTCGGAGGTACTTTCTGACCCTTGTGCATGGAGTTTGGATCTGTATTGAGAGATCTCCAACGGAAAATCCAATATACGAACGTACCTTAGCGGTTTTGTTTGTACACTTAATAGTTGTCGAATGTAACCAATGTAACCATTCCATCTATGTGATTTATTTATATTCTACACCCTAGACATTATCTATAATACAACTATAGTAAACTTAATAAATGGTTGGTTTCTTTTGAGGGGAAAACCGGAGCGGTTATCTGCACGGTCCCCTTAATATTGTTACATGCAATCTTGAGTTTTCTCATACCAGACTGATGTCTGACGCTTGGTTTTTGTTTTCCCTAAAATCCTCACGTACTCCTTCGAGTAGGCTGAGTATGGCAGGTTTTACTTTGGATGCTTTAAAGTTTGGAAGACGAGCTGGAGGCTTCCATTATCTATCTACTTATTTCTATTTCAGTTGTACTATATTAGTTATGTACATATCAGCATTGTGAGGACAGGCAGTTATAACTGTCCAGGATGATTATGGTACTTAGGTTATTGTAACTCTGAAATTCCTTTATTTAGAGTAACCCTTTGTACTATGTTGATATTATATATTTCCATTCCGCTGTGAGATTCTGATGTTCTATTCTTTCTTCCTTGTTCTACTTTTTTTTTACCCAACAATTCGACTTTCCGGCACTTGGATGTTTGGCACACGAATACCATGGATGTATTTAGTGTCGACTTTCGAGGTTCGAAAAGTCGGGTCGTTACATTTGGTATCAGAGCACAAACTTGAGCGAACACCTTGGCTTTGGTTGGGTATGGCTCATTTGAGATGGGGTAAGCGACACCCTAGAATGAGTCGAGTGTATTATACATATGAGAGCGTATTTGTATTTTGAAAAGTAGACTTTGAAAATATTCCTTAAGAATGTCTATTTCTCGCAACCCTTTCTTGAATAAGGTCCTTCTTAGTGGTAAACCCTTCTTTGTATCGTTTCCTTGAAATAATTCTATCTTCAAGTATTCTAAAGATGTTTGCTATAATTCAGGTAGTAAACTATGAGTACTCGTACTATAAATACTAGAGGAGGCATAGGTAGAGGTGGCCGAGCTAGTACTGTCACTAATGGTGAGAATCGTGTACCGAGGAATGCAGCTTTTGTGGAGGAACCAATAGTAGGTGTTGTAGAGGAGGTCGTGCAAGTCATTCCTCGGAAGGGATTTGCTTCACTTTGCCGTGACTATGAGAGGCTTGGGGGAAGGAGGTTTAGTAGCTCGGAGTCGATTGTAGAAGTTCAGACTTGGCTCAAGCTATGCGACCGTATATTTGGGGAAATGGAGCTAGATGATGCAATGAAACGTCGATTGGCATCACGACATTTAACTGATACAGCTATGGATTGGTGGAATCTGATTATTTTGGATGTCCAAGAGAACGACTTTTCTTGGGCTCAATTTAAGGAGGAATTTGAAAAGAAATATGTTCCGGAAGCTGGGAACACCTTATTATACAAGAGTTTCATGGACTTGAAGCAGGGGGCTATGACGGTAGTAGAGTATGAGAAGTGATTCACTACATTGTCTTTGTTCGGACCAGGCTTGATTGATACGCCACTGAAGAAGAATGATAAGTTCATTACAGGAATGCGTCCGGAGTTTCATCGAGACATGACAAACCATATCATGGCATCCTTTTTGGATTTGGTAAACATGGGGCTGAGGTTTGAAGGTTTAATTCCAAAGTCAGCTAATTCGACACCAACTGGGGAGAATAATAGGAAGTTTCAATCAAGTAAAGATATATCTAGGTTTACTTGTCATAATTGCGGGAAGAAGGGCCATTTTGCTCAGAACTGTACGGAGGCTAAGAGGAAACAGGTGGAAAGGGCACCAGTGGTTAGGGCACCAATTGCTAAGAATCCGAAGGTTGAACCATAGACGATCAAGACTCAATTCGCTCCAAGGCAGGGCTGCTACAACTGTCACCAGCAAGGTCATTTTGCTAGGGAATGTCCATTACTCCAGAAAGGGCAACAACCTCGAGCTTTTGCTTTAGCTACAGCACCTTCCACTTCTGCAGCAGCAAAGGGGAAGCAAGTTATGGAAGGTATTCTATCTATTTCTGGTGTTCCTATTCGTGTCTTATTTGATACTAGTGCTTCTCTTAGTTTCATTTCTCGTACTCTTGTTGATAAACTGAAACTTGAGCCAATAATGGATTTAGAATCTATTTGCGTGTCAAACCCTATTGGGGGCTCGACAAATCTTTGTATGGGATGCTTAGGAGTTCCGATTTCTTATTATGATGAAATCTTCCCTTGCAATTTGTATGTTTTGGGTTTTATGGGTTTCGATGTCCTACTCGGAATGGATTGGCTATCTCGGTATACTGCGGTTCTAGATTGTAAGAAGGGGATCGTCTCATTTAAGACTGACGAAGGGAAAAAATTTGTAGTATCTTGTGGAGGACCTAGCTCACTTATGACTAGTTTCCTTTATTCATTGGATGTGGCGGAGGAGGAAGTGAGTTCTATTCCCATTGTTCGAGATTTTGCAGACATCTTTGAGGAGGTGTCAGGTTTACCACCTCATCGAGAGATAGAGTTTCGCATTGATTTGGTTAAAGATGCAAAACCTATCGTGTTGCCTGTTCGAAGGTTAGCACTGAAGGAGAAGTTAGAGCTATCTATTTAGGTGGATGATCTATTATAGAAGGGCTTGATCCGACCAAGTCGTTCGAGTTGGGGAGCGCCCGTTGTCTTTGCTACAAAGGCGGATGGTTCTTTAAGATTATGTGTCGATTATCGCGAGCTCAACAAACGAACTATTAGGAATAAGTATCCTTTGCCTAGGATAGATTATTCGTTCGACCAGCTTCATGGAGCTCAAGTGTTTTCTCAACTAGATCTTGCTACAGGATTCCATCAGTTGAGGGTAGCAGAGGAGAGTGTACCCTTAACCGCTTTTCGGTCCGACCAGTTTTACGAGTGATTAGTTATGCCATTTGGTCTAACCAATGCTCCAGCATATTTCGTGGACTTAATGAATCGAGTTTTTTGAGATGTGTTGAATAAGTTTGTTCTTGTATTCATCGATGTTATTCTAGTCTACTCCAAGACCGAGGAAGAACATACGCACCATTTGAGAATAGTATTGGAAACACTGAGAGAGAATGTGTTGAAGGAGAAATTCTCAAAGTGTCATTTTTGGCATTCGGAAGTTAGATTTTTAGGCCACGTTGTTTCTACAGAAGGTATTTCTGTTGATCCTATGAAGGTTGTGTCTGTTCAGGACTGGAAGAGGCCGGAAAGCGCTACGGATATTAGAAGCTTTTTGGGTCTAGCAGGCTATTATAGAAGGTTTGTCCAGGATTTCGCAAAGATTGCTTCTTGTTTAACGAAGCTGACGAAGAAAGATATCAAATTCATATGGACAGAGAAGTGCGAGCAAGCCTTTATAAAGCTTAAGGAGAAGTTGACTAGTGCTCCTGTCCTTACTGTGCCAGATGGAGGTGAAGGTTTGACTGTTTACACCGATGCGTGTGGAATAGGGTTGGGTGTTGTGTTGATGCAACATGGAAGAGTTATTGCTTATGCGAGCCGACAGCTCAAACCACATGAAACGAGGTATGCAACTCATGACTTGGAGTTACTAGCAGTCGTATTTGCATTGAAAATGTGGAGGCATCATTTTTTAGGTGAGAAGTTCGAGTTATATACGGACCACAAATCCTTGAAGTATCTCTTTACGCAAAAAGACTTGAACATGAGGCAACAAAGGTGGTTGGAGTTTCTTGCGGCATATGATCTAGACATCATGTATACCCCAGGAAAGGCTAATGTTGTAGCTGATGCGCTCTGTAGAAGATATGCTGTTTTGGCAAATGTAGAAGTTCGACCGACCCTGATTAATCGTATCGAAGAGAATCAGCTTAGAGATCTTCATCTTGCCAGGACTGCTAAGTTGGTAAGTGAGAACATTGCCCCAGAGAAATGGCCCGGATTCGAAGTAGATAACTGTGGCATTGTAAGGATGAATGGTAGGTTATGCGTTCCGAATGTTGATGGAATAAGGCAAGAGGTTCTAATGGAAAGTCATCATTCACGATTGACGATACATCCAAGTGTAACTAAAATGTATCAAGACATGAAGCGGACATTCTGGTGGGAGGGCATGAAGAGGGATGTTTCGATATTTGTAAGTAGGTGTGCAAACTGCCAATAAGTGAAGGGTAGTCATCAAAAGACGACCGGGCTACTTCAGCCACTCGAGATTCCTAAGTGGAAATGGGATCAGATTTATATGGATTTTATTGATGGGTTGCCTAGGACGAGGGGAGGTAATGAAGGTGTATGGGTTATTGTAGATCGGTTAACCAAAAGCACGAACTTCTTACCAGTAAAGGCAACAAGGACTGCTTCTAGTTTAGCATTGTTGTATATTAAAGAGATAGTTAGGCTTCATGGCATTCCAAGTAGTATCGTGAGTGATAGAGATCCAATCTTCACAAGTCATTTCTGGAAGGGATTGCATGATACATTGGGGACCGAGCTCGGTTTGAGTACCGCTTATCATCCGCAGACTGATGGGCAAACGGAAAGGGTGAACTGAGTATTAGAAGATTTACTTCGGGCATGCATTTTAGATTTTGGAGGTTCGTGGGAAGAGCATTTACCACTTGTTGAGTTTTCATAAAACAATAGTTATCAAGCCAGCATTGGAATGGCACCTTTTGAAGCATTGTATGGAAGGCCTTGCAAATCTCCATCATGTTGGGTAGAACCTGGAGATCGTCTTATACTTGGACCAGATATGATTCGAGAAGCATCTGATAAGGTTTCAGATATTTGGAAGCGAATCAAGGAAGCACAGAATCGGCAGAAGAGCTATGCAGACGAAAGGAGAAGAGATTTGGAATTCTCAGTTGGAGACTTTGTATTTGTAAAAGTTTCCCCGATGAGAAGTGTTGTCCGGTTTGGAAGGGCAGGGAAGTTGGCTCCTCGTTATATTGGACCGTTCCCAATTCTGGAGAGGATCGGTACACTCGCATATAGAATCAAGTTACCAATTAGGTTATCCGAAGTGCATAATGTATTTCATGTATCACATTTGCGTAAATATGTGCATGATCCCTCGATGATAGTAGAAGCGTCGCAACAGGAAGACTTGGAGGTAGAGCCGAATTTGACTATATTGAGACAGCCGGTTCGAGTTGTGGATAGAGATATAAAGCAACTTAGGACTAAGGTTGTGAAGTTAATCAACGTACAATGGAGTGAGGATGCTCTTGATTGTACATGGGAAACGGAGGATAATCTGAGGAAGTCTTATCCAGACTTGATCTTAGACTAAGGATTTCCTATCTTAGTATTGTATGTCTTTTGTTGTTTAGTTTGTATATAGTTTTTGGAAGTAATCTATATATGCATCCTTTTCTTCTTCTTCTTCTTCTTCTTCTTCTTTGATTTCCATTCTCGTTTGAATTTCGAGGACGAAATGTTTTAAGTGGGGGAGAATGTAAAGACCCGGAAAATTAGAACACTTAATCTCCAAATATTGTAACTATTTGGAATATTGTTAAATGTTATAAATATGATTTTATAACCTTGTTAAACATATTTTAATTAATATTCAATGATCCTAAACTCATTTCGGAAAACTGTTTTCAAAAATATATTTTTTGGAAAAATGTCGAAAATGTGACCGAAAATTGTTTTATCGATATATAGCTATTTTCTCGATAAAAGTTGTTGAAAATTTGAATGAGTTTCTAATTAATCATTAGGAAAGTAATTAGCAAATAAAAATATTTTTCATATTTAGGGTTAACTAAATATTTATGATGACATAAGCAAGATGACATAAGCGAGATGACATACGCAAGATATTTAGGAATTAAGGAAGATGACATAAGCAAGATGACATAAGCGAGATGACATAAGCAAGATGACAAAAGATTAGGGTTTTAGGGGCTTTTAGGTCTTTTCCCATTTACCTTGCTTTTCCTATAAAAGAAGAGGCATACCTTTTCTTTTCATTTACAAAATTCCTAAGCAAAAGTTGAAGCTTTAATGGCTTATCTTCATCTTCTTTCTCTTCCTTACTAACTTTCTCAAACTATACTCAAACCAACTCCAAATCAACTCAAACTTTGAGTGTAGCCTTCTTATACCATTTCTAGACCTTCTAGCTAGTTAGAAGTTGAAAAATCGAAGAACCTCTCTATTTTCTATTTGAGGCCGTGCGCTATATACAAGGAAGAAGCAAGGAAAAGCAAGGAAAGGAAGGAGCTTGCTAGCATGGATATTTATTCTTGTTATTGGAGCTTGGATTTGCTAAGGACTAAAGTGAGTTTACTCACTATTTAGGACAGCAAATAAAAACCATTTGCATGTCCTTTACTATGCTTAAACTTGCTTGAATGTTAGAACTTATGTTAAAAATGTTAACTTGATTCTTACTTTAAAAGTAAGCGACATATGTGATCCACGTTAATGGATTGGAATGGACTTGAATGAACTTGGATTTGGACTTGAATTGACTTGTATAACAAGTGGAATGGACTTGAAACAAAGCACATAAGTATTCGTAGGGAATTGACATATTGTGGACTTGAACTTGAAAGTGCACTTATAGCGTTAGTCGCTAAAGATGCAGTTTGAAATGTTGTGTTTTCAACACTTTGTATGGAACTTTGTAATGACATCTTTAGTGATTTCTTATCATATTAGATCTTGTTTAACTTGTAAGTTTACTACCTTGAAGTGATTGAATAGTAAAATGCTAAGTAACCCATCAAAAATGACCAAAACTTCACTAGTGCAAAAGTACCCGTTTAACCTTGTTTTTAGATTTTAAAGTTTTGTAAAGGCACTTTAAGCTTATGTAAATTGTCTTATCTTTTTAATATTATTTCCTAATTCTTACAAGAGTATTTTAAAGTATAAAATATCTTCTTTTCAAAATATCTTCTTTTCAAAATATCTTCTTTCTAAAATATCTTCCTTTTAAAAATATCTTCTTTCTAAAATATCTTCTTTCTAAAATATCTTCTTTTCAAAATATCTTCCTTTTAAAATATCTTCTTTCTAAAATATCTTCTTTTCAAAATATCTTCCTTTTAAAATATCTTCTTTCTAAAATATCTTCTTTCTAAAATATCTTCTTTTAAAAATATCTTCTTTCTAAAATATCTCTTCAAATAAAACAAAGGTTAGAAAGGGTTATGAATTGCTAAATCTTGTCATGATTAAGTCACTAGATTAAATGGTAATTGATAATGCTTAACACTAATAAGCCAACGAAGTAGGCTTATCTATTTGTGAGAGTTAAGATTGATGTCGAGTAGGGATGGAGCAATAGAGCTCTAACCTACCGGCTTCCCTCTTGGCCGAGGAATAGATAGGTTGGGAATGCTGGAAACGTGTTAATCATATTGATTACTTACCTGTTTATTGAGTATCATGGATATTGTGCTTAATTCTAATAAGCCGATGAGTAGGCTTATCTATCTATGAGTGTCAAGAATGGGGTGTCTAGGCAAGGGGTGATATGCAACCAGTGCTCTAACCTACCTGGCCTCACTCTACACTGAGGGATAGTTAAGTTGATAATGTCGGAAACGAGTTAAGTGTACGAACCATGGTTTCTATAAGCTATTGTTTTGAGTAGATAGTCAATTAGTCTACTATCGAACTATACCATTATAACTTGAGAAGTGTAACACCCCGTAATTTTATAACATTAAAATTCACAAATTAAAGTATACTTAATTTTTAGAAAAGAATTAAGTGAAATGGGTTGCGCAGAGAAATATATATATATTGATATATATATATATATATATATATAAATTAAAAATTAAATAAATAAATATGCGAAAAAGTTCAAAACAACGAATTGGGAGGGGGAATAACCGAACCGACCCATTTTTGAGGTCGACCCGAGCTTCGCTGGGTCGACTAGGGGTTAATCCAGGGTGTTTGCTGTCAACCCGTGGGCCGATTCGCTCAAATGCAGATTTTGCATTTGATTGGTTCTCATGGTTCAGGGTTAATCTAATGGTCCTAAATAACTTCCTACACCTATAAATACATCCTAATGCTAACCCTAAACCTAATTAAAATTGGAACCAAAGCCGTTATGCCGTCGCCATGGAACTCAGTGTAGCCGCCGCCAACTAAAGAGGAAGATGGCTAATCAATTCAACCTAATTCAAGCTTAGAGCTTCAACAACGAATCAACTAACGTCGCTACAACAATTCTGCATCAAGTTTGATCAGTTGTTCATAATTCTTTAACCACGAAAGGCAAGTTCGATTTCTCTAATCAAGATAATTATTAAATTAAGTAAGATTAGATATAATTGTGGATTATATGGATATGATGTGAATTATTGACCGTATGATATGATTATGTTGTTAAATTGTGATGTTATCATACATGTTGTAAATTCCATGATTTTATATTGTCATCTATGTTGTAAAGTTATGATCTATGTTGTAATTCTACGATTGGCTTACGTGTAATCAAATCATCATGTTGTTTAAATGCTAGTTTGGTTATGTTGATTCATATGATAGATCATATGTATGTATGCAAGATTAGATGTTGATTTAGACATAAATCACATGCAAGTTAGTAAATATTATGACATCTATTTTAGATCAAAAGTTAGGCTATGATATGCATAAGTTACATGCTGAATCTGTACATGCTAGTTTGTATATTTAGAGGTAAATTTACACCATTGTTATGTTGCATAAATCACATATGCAAGTTTATATAAAAATATGAGTTTGGAATATGAATCATGTTATGCAAGTTTTTGGTTATTGCCTATGTAGGTTTTGTGATGAAAATCTTGTTCATAACATGTAGGTTCATACTTTGAGGCCTATGTTTAGATCGATGATTTTATGCAGGTTATGTGGTAAATTCTCATATGCAAGTTAGGCTTGTTTTGTATGTTATGTGAATATGTGGTGTTTTTCCCTTTTCCATGTGTTAGACTATTTCTTATTCTATCATATATTCTATGTGAATGGACGCCGCAGGGGTTATGGGAAAAAATATTGATTATGTTAATAAATGTGAATTGGCATGTAATGGCCTTAAAAGAGGCATATATGTAAATTGAAATATTAATTGGTAAAGTGATATATGGACATAATTAATGTGAATTATGGTCATAAAGATAATTGGAATTTTATTAACATATTTGATTAGGAATAATTAATCCAAATATGGGATGAAAATATTATGTTAATAAATGTGAATTGGAATGTAAATGAGTCATATATGTAAATTAATTTGAATTTGAATAGGGATATTAAATAGTGAGATAAAAGGCCTTTAATGGCATATAATAAATTTGTGACGAAATTGGTATAATTTTGCATACCATAAATGGATGGACATAATTGAGTCAATTATGGACATCGTTAAATTTGGAATTAATTGATAATTTGAATAGGGAAAATAATTCAAATTGAGGTAAAGGATTATAAGTGATAATCAATGCTTAGGACACGAGGTTGGACTCATTTGTGACGTAAAACTGCTCGGACCCGCCCGGCAAATCCAGTAGTCACAAATGGTAGCCCAATGTGAGAGGTCCAAGGCCCAAATTAAAAGCGTAACAGTTGTAAAGACACGAGGTTAGGCTCTTTTATGGTGTAAGACTGCCCGGACCTGCCCGGCAAATCCAGCTGCCATAAATGTGAGTCTAATGTGAGAGGTCTTTATAAGGTTACGGCCTTAATGAATTAAGAAATACTTAACCAGATAAGCATGTAGTGGGACATGAGGGGGTTAAGTGGGTGCCTTGGGTGGCATGAGGAATCTAGTGGGTGACATGTGGATGTCATGAGAAATACGATTAGAAAAATGGAGTAATTTGAATATAAACAATTATGACTTG
Source organism: Allium sativum (assembly GCA_030737875.1). NCBI lineage: Eukaryota > Viridiplantae > Streptophyta > Magnoliopsida > Asparagales > Amaryllidaceae > Allium > Allium sativum. The sequence goes on from CM060909.1 coordinate 472,910,176, forward strand.
TAATTCAAATTATTGGATAAAATAGGTATTGACACCTATGAAGGGAAAGGTTTTAATTAATTGATTAATTAATTAAAAATGGACATGGTAAATGAAATGGACTACTTAACCAAATCTGATCCCTAGGGATTGTAAGAACTTAAGTTTAAGTTGGGGGTTAAGTAAACTGGGTTATACGGAATGAGTGGGTTAAGTAAATCTTGGGTAGGTGGGTAATATTAGTACATATAGGCCCACAAACTTAACTGTAAATTAAATATGTCTGAACCAGTGAGAGGGTTAAGTAAATCTTGGGTAGGTGGGTAATGTTTGTGTATATAGGCCCACAGACTTAACCAATACAACCTGTTAATTAAACAAAAGGGTGAGACTAGGTTAAATTAGAAAACACTTAACCAAATTTATACATGTAAGTGGACATGGGGTTAAGTGGGATGTATTAGAGGGGACCAAGCCTAGGTGGGAAGCTTGGTGGGGGCCCTTTTCAGTCAAGTAGTCCATTAAGTATCTTTATGAGCTCGACCCAAGTCGAGGACGGGACACGCCTACTGGGCCTGATTGTTAGAGGCCAAAATGGGTTAGCGGTGGCAACGCAAGTCCAACGGGGTCATGTGCATGCGTGGGCCCGGGCTGGTAGGTAAGACGTTGTTGCATCGTGTAGGTATAAGCCATGCATCCTTAAGTTGTATTGGGTTGCCACTTTAGGGGAGTGAAACACCCCACTGTGGGACCAACGCGGGTATCTACGAGTTAGGGAGCCGATCGAATGGGGCAGGGTAGTGTGTACATCTAGTGGAGATAGGAGCAAACGGCACCTATGTAGTCAGCTAGGGGTACACGAAGCTACCATTATTAATTAATCATTAAAGGGGTACACCTAGTGGAGATAGGAGCAGGCGCACCTATGACGTCAGCTAAGAGTACATGGAATTACCATTGAAGGGGTACATCTAGTGGGGATAGTGGGTACATCTAGTAGTACACGAAGCTATCATCATTCTATTTAGTCAAGAGGGATCAAGTTTCTAGAGTGACTAATATGGGTGCAGTTAGTGTTAGTACAGTACAGTACGGTAGATTATAGTAATTACCCTATATTGATTAGGAAGCGCCTTTAACGTTATCTTTGCTCATCCTATTATTTTTGATTGCTTGGTCTTGCCATTAATTCACAGTCATTTCCTTATTTACCAAGCTTATGTCTTATCCTAGTTACTTTGATAATTATATTGTTGGAGTTATCGGACTTGCCAGACTTTATGTCTGACCCCCTTTGTTTCCACCTCTTTTCTTCCTTTTCCCCCCCAGGTTCTTAGGGTGGGAAGCTTGATTTGGATCTCTTTGGGAGCACTTGGATTTGGATTGCTGAAGTAAAGCTCAACCTATCTCTTTTATGGCTATTTATGGGATTATGCTTTTTATATTATGTACTCTGATTTTGTCAAGATGGATATTATGTACTTGACTTTAGTCTTTGGGTTTTGGTGATGTAACCAAACATATTTACCTTCCGTTGCAATAAATAAAGTTTTAAATTTTCAAGTACTATTTCATATCTGTCTTGTTGTGATTTTCTGTTCTATATTCACTTAAAACGCTCCATTGAAGTTAATGCATTCCCTTTGTGAGTGACATTAATGGACATGGGGTGTTACACGTGGTATCAGAGCTGAAGGTTACCAGAACAGATAAGATATTTTGAGAAACTATTTTTCAAAAGCATTTTTATAAAGAATACTTTCAAAAATATGTTTGTAGAAGAGTATTTTTGAAAGAAAGGTTTGTTTTAAAAACATAATCCCTAAGAGCCATATATCTTTCCTTCAATTCTCCGTTTTGAATCTCTTCCTCTTTCTCTTTTTGAATTTCCCCCTCAGCGTATAGATGCTTTTTCTAAGATAAATAGGGACTTCCATAGGAAGGACGAAAAACCACTTCAAGGGACTTAGACGTTTGTCGGGCTAGAAGTTAGTTCAAGGAAGTGGAGGGCTTGTTGATACCTTTAAGGTAGACGATGGGAGGAAGGTTCAAATAGTTGTTGGTTAATGAAGGACGAAACCTCATCTTGGTGGAAGGTCACAAATGGGGAATGTGAACAAGAAGGCTAGTAGTTATCCTTTTGGAGAAATAGGACACCTTATTAGGATTGTCCAAAGAGGCAAGGGCAAAGTACAGGATCTTCTGGAGGGTAGTTATATTCCCTCACGGCTGGTATACCTGATAGGGGTAGGACCGTCCAGGTAGAAATTTGGTTTCCTTTATCATCCTGTTCGAACTTTGTTTGATTCTGGCGCTTCATACTTGTTAGTATCTGCTTCGTTAGTTGAAAACAATGCACTTAAATACTAGTCTAGTTAAGGATCCCATCCTAGTCTCAAATCTTTTTGGTGGTTCGGCTCATCCTTCAATGGTTTGTCAGGATTTGAGAGTGTCTATCTTGGACGTTGGATTTGAATGCAACGCCTTCGTCCTTGGTTTCACGGGCTATAGTTTGATTCTAGGGGTGGATTGGCTACCCAGGCGGGGTGCCATCCTAGATTGTGAAAGGAGGGTAGTTAGACTATTGATTCATTATGGAAAGACCCTCATATTTCTTGTGACCCTAGGGGTTCAGTGACGTTTAGCTGTCTAGAATCTCTTGACGTATCCAACGGTGATTTGGAATCTTTTCGTGTGGTCCGTGAGTATAGTGACGTCTTCGATGAAGTGCGGGGTTTACCTAGAGGCACGAGGTATTCGTGTGTGCCTAGGGGATAATGCAAAGTCAGTTAGGTGATTAGTGATGGTTTTGAAGCAAGACTGGCGAGGACAGCCAGAGTCGGTTAAGTGCCCAATTATTTGTTTTGCTAGTATCATCTCACGTAGACTGTCTGAAATCGGAGGAGGTATTCCTTGGGTGCTTGTCTGATATTGGTTTAGGCCTTTGGGGCTTGTGCTTGGGGGATATCGAGTTCGAATAGGACGGCTTGCGTGGGAGATGGATAGTTGCGATGAGTTCACATGGATAGTATCTCGATAGATTTTGTTAATGGATTACCAAGATTGAGGAAGGGTAATACGGGGATTTGGGTTATAGTAGATAGACTTACTAAGAGCGCCCATTTTATTCCCGTGAAGAGTAAGAGGACTACTCCATGGTTTCTTCTGTATACGTCCGAGAGATAGTTCATTTGCATGGTGTTCCTTCTAGCATAGTAAGCAACCGCGATCCTATCTTCACTAGCGAATTTTGGAGGAGCTTACAAGAAGCGGTAGGGACTCAGTTATGTTTGAGCACCGCATATCATCCTCAGACGGACGGCCAAACCGAGAGGGTGAATCGTATTCTAGAGGACCTTTTGAGGCTATGTATCATAGACTTTGGGGGTACATGGGAAGAGCATCTTCCATTGGTGGAGTTCGCATATAATAATAGCTTTCAATCTAGCATTGTCATGGCACCTTTCGAAGCTCTTTATGGACGACCTTGTCGTTCACCTACACGTTGGTGGGAATCTACGGATAAGATCTTACTTGGGCCCGATATGATTAGAGAGACTTCGAAGAAGATTGATTTGATTCGAAGAAGGATGAAAGCAGCGCAAGATAGGCAGAAATCTTATGCGGATAAGAGGAGGACAAATCTTGAGTTTGAGGTTGGGGACATGGTCTTTATCAAAGTGTCTCCATTACGGAATGTTGTTCTCTTTGGGTCCGTTGGGAAATTAGCACCAAGTTTCGTAGGGCTGTTTCCTATAAAGGAGAAGATTGGTCAGATGGCGTATAGAGGGGAGTTGCCTGAGAGACTTAGTGGTGTACACGACGTATTCCATGTATCACATTTGAGGAAGTGCTTACACGAGACCGCGGAGGTAGTGGAGCCGAGCTTGCTTAGAGAGGTGGAAATAGAGCGTGATGCGATGATTCGACGAGCTCCTACATGCATTTTTGGGTCGGAGATCAAGAAGTTGAGAAATCAAGAGGTCAGACTAGTCAAAGTACAATGAGGAGACGATGAGAGTAACGCTACTTGGGAGACGGAAGAGAAGATGCGTTCCTTGTACCCTTTTCTTTTCAAGGGTATGTCTTTTAATTTCTCCTTTATCGCTTAGCTTGTGCTTATCTTATCTTTAGTATGTCCTCTCGCTAGTATCTTTGACCTTTAGTTATCCTATGGTTGAAACATGTGTTTGAGACATGTTATGTATGATGGATGCAAAGTGGATGCAAGTGTTCGCTAGTGGTTGCTCATGGATGCATATACACACACACTATTAGGCACCAGATCGGCTCAGTCACTTCATATTGCATATATATGGATGTATTTAGTAAAATGGATGTATAATGGTTGTATTATCATATGGTTGCTGCATTCGGGTGGATGGTTGTGCACGCATATAGAATAAATATGTATCATTAGGAATCTTTTGCATACATATTGGACGCATGGCACTATCATGAATTGCATTAAGGAGGTCGACTGAATCAGTAGACCGCCTAATTTTGCATTAGATATGGACATATACACACACTTTGCATATAAATATTAAAGCATTAGAAGTCTTTTAAGGAAAATGGATGCTGGTGTTTGATGGTTGAGTAGATGGACGATTAGATGGTAGGATATACATTCTTCTTGACTTGGAGATTTCGGGGACGAAATCATTTAAGGAGGGGAGAATGTAACACCCCGTAATTTTATAACATTAAAATTCACAAATTAAAGTATACTTAATTTTTAGAAAAGAATTAAGTGAAATGGGTTGCGCAGAGAAATATATATATATTGATATATATATATATATAAATTAAAAATTAAATAAATAAATATGCGAAAAAGTTCAAAACAACGAATTGGGAGGGGGAATAACCGAACCGACCCATTTTTGAGGTCGACCCGAGCTTCGCTGGGTCGACTAGGGGTTAATCCAGGGTGTTTGCTGTCAACCCGTGGGCCGATTCGCTCAAATGCAGATTTTGCATTTGATTGGTTCTCATGGTTCAGGGTTAATCTAATGGTCCTAAATAACTTCCTACACCTATAAATACATCCTAATGCTAAACCTAAACCTAATTAAAATTGGAACCAAAGCCGTTATGCCGTCGCCATGGAACTCAGTGTAGCCGCCGCCAACTAAAGAGGAAGATAGCTAATCAATTCAACCTAATTCAAGCTTAGAGCTTCAACAACGAATCAACTAACGTCGCTACAACAATTCTGCATCAAGTTTGATCAATTGTTCATAATTCTTTAACCACGAAAGGCAAGTTCGATTTCTCTAATCAAGATAATTATTAAATTAAGTAAGATTAGATATAATTGTGGATTATATGGATATGATGTGAATTATTGACCGTATGATATTATTATGTTGTTAAATTGTGATGTTATCATACATGTTGTAAATTCCATGATTTTATATTGTCATCTATGTTGTAAAGTTATGATCTATGTTGTAATTCTACGATTGGCTTACGTGTAATCAAATCATCATGTTGTTTAAATGCTAGTTTGGTTATGTTGATTCATATGATAGATCATATGTATGTATGCAAGATTAGATGTTGATTTAGACATAAATCACATGCAAGTTAGTAAATATTATGACATCTATTTTAGATCAAAAGTTAGGCTATGATATGCATAAGTTACATGCTGAATCTGTACATGCTAGTTTGTATATTTAGAGGTAAATTTACACCATTGTTATGTTGCATAAATCACATATGCAAGTTTATATAAAAATATGAGTTTGGAATATGAATCATGTTATGCAAGTTTTTGGTTATTGCCTATGTAGGTTTTGTGATGAAAATCTTGTTCATAACATGTAGGTTCATACTTTGAGGCCTATGTTTAGATCGATGATTTTATGCAGGTTATGTGGTAAATTCTCATATGCAAGTTAGGCTTGTTTTGTATGTTATGTGAATATGTGGTGTTTTTCCCTTTTCCATGTGTTAGACTATTTCTTATTCTATCATATATTCTATGTGAATGGACGCCGCGGGGGTTATGGGAAAAAATATTGATTATGTTAATAAATGTGAATTGGCATGTAATGGCCTTAAAAGAGGCATATATGTAAATTGAAATATTAATTGGTAAAGTGATATATGGACATAATTAATGTGAATTATGGTCATAAAGATAATTGGAATTTTATTAACATATTTGATTAGGAATAATTAATCCAAATATGGGATGAAAATATTATGTTAATAAATGTGAATTGGAATGTAAATGAGTCATATATGTAAATTAATTTGAATTTGAATAGGGATATTAAATAGTGAGATAAAAGGCCTTTAATGGCATATAATAAATTTGTGACGAAATTGGTATAATTTTGCATACCATAAATGGATGGACATAATTGAGTCAATTATGGACATCGTTAAATTTGGAATTAATTGATAATTTGAATAGGGAAAATAATTCAAATTGAGGTAAAGGATTATAAGTGATAATCAATGCTTAGGACACGAGGTTGGACTCATTTGTGACGTAAAACTGCCCGGACCCGCCCGGCAAATCCAGTAGTCACAAGTGGTAGCCCAATGTGAGAGGTCCTAGGCCCAAATTAAAAGCGTAACAGTTGTAAAGACACGAGGTTAGGTTCTTTTATGGTGTAAGACTGCCCGGACCTGCCCGGCAAATCCAGCTGCCATAAATGTCAGTCTAATGTGAGAGGTCTTTATAAGGTTACGGCCTTAATGAATTAAGAAATACTTAACCAGATAAGCATGTAGTGGGACATGAGGGGGTTAAGTGGGTGCCTTGGGTGGCATGAGGAATCTAGTGGGTGACATGTGGATGTCATGAGAAATACGATTAGAAAAATGGAGTAATTTGAATATAAACAATTATGACATGTAATTCAAATTATTGGATAAAATAGGTATTGACACCTATGAAGGGAAAGGTTTTAATTAATTGATTAATTAATTAAAAATGGACATGGTAAATGAAATGGACTACTTAACCAAATCTGATCCCTAGGGATTGTAAGAACTTAAGTTTAAGTTGGGGGTTAAATAAACTGGGTTATACGGAATGAGTGGGTTAAGTAAATCTTGGGTAGGTGGGTAATATTAGTACATATAGGCCCACAAACTTAACCGTAAATTAAATATGTCTGAACCAGTGAGAGGGTTAAGTAAATATTGGGTAGGTGGGTAATATTTGTGTATATAGGCCCATAGACTTAACCAATACAACCTGTTAATTAAACAAAAGGGTGAGACTAGGTTAAATTAGAAAACACTTAACCAAATTTATACATGTAAGTGGACATAGGGTTAAGTGGGATGTATTAGATGGGACCAAGCCTAGGTGGGAAGCTTGGTGGGGGCCCTTTTCAGTCTAGTAGCCCATTAAGTATCTTTGTGAGCTCGACCCAAGTCGAAGACGAGACACGCCTACTGGGCCTGATTGTTAGAGGCCAAAATGGGTTAGCGGTGGCAACGCAAGTCCAACGGGGTCATGTGCGTGCGTGGGCCCGGGCTGGTAGGTAAGACATTGTTGCATCGTGTAGGTATAAGCCGTGCATCCTTAAGTTGTATTGGGTTGCCACTTTAGGGGAGTGATACACCCCAATGTGGGACTAGCACGGGTATCTACGAGTTAGGGAGCCGATCGAATGGGGCAGGGTAGTGGGTACATCTAGTGGAGATAGGAGCAGACGGCACCTATGTAGTCAGCTAGGGGTACACGAAGCTACCATTATTAATTAATCATTAAAGGGGTACACCTAGTGGAGATAGGAGCAGGCGGCACCTATGACGTCAGCTAGGAGTACATGGAATTACCATTGAAGGGGTACATCTAGTGGGGATAGTGGGTACATCTAGTAGTACACGAAGCTATCATCATTCTATTTAGTCAAGAGGGATCAAGTTTCTAGAGTGACTAATATGGGTGCAGTTAGTGTTAGTACAGTACAGTACGGTACAGTACGGTAGATTATAGTAATTACCCTATATTGATTAGGAAGCGCCTTTAACGTTATCTTTGCTCATCCTATTATTTTTGGTTGCTTGGTCTTGCCATTAATTCACAGTCATTTCCTTATTTACCAAGCTTATGTCTTATCCTAGTTACTTTGATAATTATATTGTTGGAGTTATCGGACTTGCCAGACTTTATGTCCGACCCCCTTTGTTTCCACCTCTTTTCTTCCTTCCCCCCCCCCCAGGTTCTTAGGGTGGGAAGCTTGATTTGGATCTCTTTGGGAGCACTTGGATTTGGATTGCTGAAGTAAAGCTCAACCTATCTCTTTTATGTCTATTTATGGGATTATGCTTTTTATATTATGTACTCTGATTTTGTCAAGATGGATATTATGTAATTGACTTTAGTCTTTGGGTTTTGGTGATGTAACCAAACATATTTACCTTCCGTTGCATTAAATAAAGTTTTAAATTTTCAAGTACTATTTCATATCTGTCTTGTTATGATTTTCTGTTCTATATTCACTTAAAACGCTCCATTGAAGTTAATGCATTCCCTTTGTGAGTGACATTAATGGACATGGGGTGTTACAAGAAGTATCGGGAAAGCTTCACGATTCCATACCAATGAGAACCCCCGGGGAGGAGTGTTGGTATGAAACGTCTCTAGCATTCACTTACTTTTGAAAGAACCGGAATTGAGTTAACCGGAAATTCATCGATTAGTTTTGAAGAGTCCGGGATCGATAAGTGTTTTACTCATCGAATACCACTTCAAAACTAGAGTACGAGTTCTACGTTTTGGAAGCGGTTGAAGAAGAATAGTGAATCTATATGAAGATTGGGAAACTTCTCGTGATGCTCGGGTCAAAGTAGTGATTCGTGATCTGTTCGAGAAGTAGGAATCCAATTTGAGATTAGTGTTATGTTCGAGTGATGAAGACTTGTGTGAAAGATGCCGAACGAAACCTCGACATCGGATATGGCTAAAAGCAGAGTAGGAGCACAATCTGAGGTTTTGCTAACCTATGGCAGGATATATTGACTCCATATCTAGTGTATGCTTATATTGAATCGTGCGGGAGCTCCTCGAAGTTGCGCGCGGGAGTTGGATATATTTGGTTCCACGTGGTGCACTTCGGTGTTTCATGCGTGGGCCAGTTGTGTTTACCTTATGGTATATTTTATCTAGAGATATGCGACGCTCGGAGGTACTTTCTGACCCTTGTGCATGGAGTTTGGATCTGTATTGAGAGATCTCCAACGGAAAATCCAATATACGAACGTACCTTAGCGGTTTTGTTTGTACACTTAATAGTTGTCGAATGTAACCAATGTAACCATTCCATCTATGTGATTTATTTATATTCTACACCCTAGACATTATCTATAATACAACTATAGTAAACTTAATAAATGGTTGGTTTCTTTTGAGGGGAAAACCGGAGCGGTTATCTGCACGGTCCCCTTAATATTGTTACATGCAATCTTGAGTTTTCTCATACCAGACTGATGTCTGACGCTTGGTTTTTGTTTTCCCTAAAATCCTCACGTACTCCTTCGAGTAGGCTGAGTATGGCAGGTTTTACTTTGGATGCTTTAAAGTTTGGAAGACGAGCTGGAGGCTTCCATTATCTATCTACTTATTTCTATTTCAGTTGTACTATATTAGTTATGTACATATCAGCATTGTGAGGACAGGCAGTTATAACTGTCCAGGATGATTATGGTACTTAGGTTATTGTAACTCTGAAATTCCTTTATTTAGAGTAACCCTTTGTACTATGTTGATATTATATATTTCCGTTCCGCTGTGAGATTTTGATGTTCTATTCTTTCTTCCTTGTTCTACTTCTTTTTTTTATTTTACCCAACAATTCGACTTTCCGGCACTTGGATGTTTGGCACAAGAATACCGTGGATGTATTTAGTGTCGACTTTCGAGGTTCGAAATGTCGGGTCGTTACAATCAAAGCACGGCTTACTAAAGCGTAGCTTTGTGTATATCGTGACATCGACGAATCTCACACTCTGGATTTGATGGTAAACTGGCGGTTAGGTTGTATACATAATCTCTAGTGAAAATCGAAAGCTTCAGCGATAGACCTACTTTGAAACCTGAGGGAATAAAGTATATACTGTGTCTGATGTCTAGATGTTATCCAAGATATATACTTTTGTGCTATGTATTCGGTGTTCGTTGTCTGGATGTTAACCGGGAGATACTTAGCTTTGTGTCCTCGATTGATCTTTCGTGCCAGGAACCATCATATTGGAAACCCAATAACCAATACGAGCCGTTCGATTTATTTTTAAACCATGTATGTGAGCATAGCTACTATGCTTGCTAAGATTATTATATTTATTTGAGAAACGACTTTTCAACACTATGCACTAATTATGGTATTGAAAGAGGATTTTTCATGTATAAAAGCATTTTGGTTATCATAAGATAAAACTCGCCCATCTGGTGTGCGTTTGCATTGTGTGATGTGGGACGAGCTTATGATAGCTTTATTTTCCAAAGTCATTTGCGAATTTCTATGCACGGGAATTCACATGAAGTAAACCCGTTTCGCATTAGCGGCGTGGTCCGGTGAATTTCCCAATTTTAAAATAAACCCTGAATAATAACTGTTTTGAGTTCTCACACCAGTCCCACGATTGACCTGGAGTTTATTGTTCCCTTACCTAAACTCTGTGTGCCAATAATTTTGCATAGGCAACTAGTAGTTTAATTTGCAAGTTTAGTTCAGAGCTGGATTCAGTTCGAAGCTAGAGTCCAGTTTGGTTTTGCTTCTTCTACTGTGAGCTTCTCGTTTTCGCTGAGTTGGTATTGTACTCTGAATATCTGTAACTCTGATGTAAATTTTTTTGTAATGAAATGAAAAGTTCTGTTCTTTATATTCTAATATGTCTGTACCCATAACTATCCGTTTTTATGAACGATTTAAGTTGATTTAATTACCGGTGAGAATCGGGCAAAAAGGCGGGTCGTTACACATAAGTAATCAAAATTTCAAGAGCTTAAGATAAATATAGTAACAGAGTCTAGTTTATGTAAGACTCTGAATAACACTCCAGGTTCAAGTTCTGTTTTTCAAATTTCAAATTTCAAATTTTTCTTTTTCAAATTCTAAATTATTTTACTTATGATTTCAAACATATTAGTTTAAAGTTTTAGTTATATTATATATGTTTAATAAGCTCATATAGTTATATAGTTTTAAACCTTATAACTTTATATGTATGATTTCATATGATTTTACACTTTAGAATATTTATTTATATAAGATTTTTAAACTTATGATTTCAAATCTATTTCCTAATTTATAAGAATTCATATTTTTATAGTTTTATTAAAAATATTTTACTAAGTTTATATTTGATTCTTCATATAACCTCTTGTTTATATAGTTTATAAATATCTCTTTATAAATTCCTATATATATGTTTATAATTATATTATATATGTGTATAATAATATTATATATAGTTTTTATGTCATATATATAATAAGTTTTTAATCATATGATTAAGTAATATTTTATTATGTTTTTATACTTAAAAAATAATGTTTTAGCAACTAGTTTTGTTTCAGGAATTTCCAAAATATAAATATTGATTTAAATACTTTGAAAATGCTTTAAAAATCATAAAAATGATGGATATGTCGACATACATAGTTTGATATGTCGACATATAACTGCTAGAAACTTAAAATTGAAAGGAAGTGTCTTTTCACCATTTGTAACGTTCCAGAAGCGTTGCAACCTTTCAAATCTTATAAATAGAGGCTAATTTCGAATTTTTTCATAATTCTTCTCCATCTTCATCTCCTTTCCTTTCACCACTAGTGTGTAACCCGTGCTATGCACATGGGTAGTTACGTAACTAAAATTGATGAATTTTTATTATCATTAAAAATATATCAAAATAATCAATTAGTACCGTTAATTTTTTTCTATAGATTACCAGTCTTAGAAGTATTTTTGCATATTATTTAGAGCATATCTTTGAATCCACCACATCTAACCTAAATAACATGGAAAATATATGCATGCACATACATACATTTGTGCAGATAGTCCCCACTGCAAAAGTAGCAACATATGTTCATCCAAACATGCCTTGGTACATGAATAGTGAATATCTTCCATATCTTTTTGTTCTTTTCATTCGGCTGCATCAGTTTGGATATTAACATGTCCATAAGTTTACTGAGTTGTCTAACTTTTCTTATGAAAGAAAACTCCCCTTGATAGTCTAAAGGTGTGAAAACAACTAAAAAAACTAAACGAATCGCTATAGCAGAAAACGATTAGGTCAAAGTGCCCTCTTGGTAGATTATGATCAACTGGGTAGTCAGAGAACATGGCTCTACATTGCAAGTGCCTATCATTCGCCAGTGATGAGGGCCTCTCATTATCGTTAACATTTCTCATTATCGTTTGTTTTTTATAGTCCAAATTTGATAGAAAGCTAGATAATAATTGAAAATATGATAGCAAGGAAGTAATTATGGTTTTAAAAATTGTCAACCTAGGCATAGACATATCTAATATCAAATTAATTGAGGTTTTAGTTATGCAACTTTTGTTAGTACATTAAATTCTAAAACTATAACACCAATGGAGTAAAAATTGTCGATATCATTTTACATAAAGAATAATGGAATATACTGCTTGTACATATCAGAATAAAGCAAAGAAAAATATATGTAGTTTTCTATCATTTGAAATTCTATTTTATTTTATTTTGCAAACTGGTCATAGTAACTCCTTTGGCTCTATCTAATGACATACAAAGTAAAATATGAACATCCACAAAATTATTAGTTTATTTCACTTTGGTAAATTAAAAAAACGAAACAAATAATCAAGAAATAAAAGGATCTAAAAGCAGCAAATTAAGACCTTCTTAAATCAACTTCAACCAATAATAATCTTATTTGATCTTCTTCTTTTTTGAAAATGGGTAAACCGCCTCGTCAAAAACCTATTCTAATATCCAGCGTGGATATTAGATAGAAAAAAGAGTGCGGTGTTTTATTGACGACGTATCAATAAATTACGTACAATGTATGTAAGGCAAGCAAACATCAGTACTCCTTGCTGCCATACCCAAACAAAAAACAGTAGAAACAAATTGAGAAAGTTTCTTCTTTAATCGAAGAACAAATTTTAGGAGTAGTGTGTTGATTAAACTACAGTGATGGACCGAGACTCGACTGTTAGCCTTAACAATGAACCAAGATTGAACGTTCATTAAGTACAAATGAAAGTAATAATATATTATTAATTTAACGTTTTTAAATAGTCATAATAATACACTACCTGTCATAATAATTATTTCTGTAAATACACATAAGTAAAAGGACAATTGAGAAAATTTGTTCAAGCTATGATAAATAATGATAAACGAATCTATCATTTTCTTCTATAACTTAAAATGATAAATGAATTTGCCATTTTTCTGTAAACTGTCCATAAAACTAATTATTCAGAAGTGTTGCCCTTAATGTTATTATTTTGAAATAAAAAGACCTTCAACCGCATTTGTCTCTCTCTCTCTCTCTCTCACACACACACACACATATATATATATATATATATATATATATATATATATATATATATATTGATACACACACATGTATACATACTACAAAACTGAAAAGGTTCATTAACTGATATACTTTAAACGAATACGGGCAGTACTACATATCAGTATGTTATAGCTAGGAATAATAATAAGTGCATGCACTAAACGTAGTTTCATCAGGTTAAAAAAATTGTAGCATATCTACTAATTTAACCACAACTGATAGTGCTGTTAAGAAGACTGATATGTTTAAGTATATGAACTCATCTTAGGAAAAGACTAATTTCACAAAAGAAAAACAAATTATCTTCGGTTTGGGATGAATGGTTAAATGTAATTTGTAGAACCTCAAAAATGTTTCATCAAAATAACCTTTTTCTATAAATACAAACTAAACCCAACCTACAAGAATGAAAGTCACAATGCAAAAAAGACATTCTTACTTGTACTTTGGAAATGGATATGAAAATATCTTCTTCTTTTTTACTAACGTGTTTTTTTAAGCTGTGCGAAACATTAATGAAAATAATCCTCTCATAAAATTAAAATATATATTAGCTAATTTATCTTTTTATTTTTGACCCTAGTACCTGCAATCTCTAGCCATCTTATTCTTTCATCAATAAACCAAATCCATAATTCATGTAGTAATTAAACACAAATGAACTTCATAGAAATAAAAAAGAATCTAGCTGAACTCTTACTAAAAGGGACAAAACTAAGAATTTGTTCAACAAATCAATTAAAAAGGAAGTTTTCCTTTATAAATTTATGCCTAGGTTTCTTTTCTTTTTTCTTCCTTCCTTTGTTTTTTTTTTAGGTATCTATGCATTTGATTATTTTCTTTCTTTTTGAATTTGAACAAACACGGTTCTTGTTGGAACCATCTTTTGTAGCAAAAGCTACTGTAGAAATTTAGAATCTAAATTGTGATAAAATTACATTGGGGTAAAATGCAGTAGCACGCAGAGACGGTGGTAACGCACAACATGCATATAGCTGTCAAAAACATGCATATAATTTTCCTGAAGTTAATTGACAACCAGTACAAACACCGCCAACCTCATAAAGTATGACAAACAACCTAAATTTTTATAGCCGTAGATTCTTACAGATCTGATCATTTCCATCAACAGGCCAAAAATTGAAGCAAAAAGAAAGTAAATAAGGTAATCATTCAATGACACAATCAAGTAAGAATAAAGCTTTAGATTATAATTAGGAAAACTTCATGGTTATGATTAAAGCTTAACTAACATCCATATATGAACACTTAATATTGCATGATGCATACGTGTGTGTGTATTCCTTATTAAAAACATATATAAATAAAAATCACATAACAAAGTGCATGTGGACGTCAATACCGGAATACACATACCAATAAATTCAAATATGCATGTGGACGTTAATATCAGAATACACATACCTATAAATCCAAATTTGATACACCTTTGGCAAATAGATTATACACACATATATAATAGTCATACACACATGACATACTCATCTGTATCAATAGTGTATAACCACCTATTCAAGTATACATATATCCATACAACTATAAGCACAGCGGTTTGGGCTTTTTCCCTTTTATAAAGAAAGGTACTTAAATTTTCCATCTATAACATTCTGATCACTTAACCTGGGTTCGACAACTTGCACACTTCAGCACGCTAACTCATCATTTCTAGATCGGCAACCCGCAGTTTGAACTATCCAGCTACTCGCAACATCATCCAATTCCCAAACACTACATTCTCTGTAATACACATTACAATTTTCATTCTTCTTCCTCGACCTTGCTCAGCCAATCTACAATGCTTCCAGTGTTTCATGGCTGGACAATCGCTGTTGCTTCTAAATTTTCTCATATCTTGCATGGACTCATGCTTCAGCATCTTCACAGACCAGGACAATGATGCTTCAGCTGTCTAAAGGGTTCTCGTTTACATGCTTTGCTCTTTGTGTTTGCTATAACTGCTGATAGGAACAGACAACATCTGGGCTTCAAATGCATTTCGACATCAGCCTATTCTTTATGCTTGCTGATCTATCTATACACAAAGATGCATGGAGTTTGAATTCACTTTGTCGAGATTTGATGGCAACAATTTAACCGTGATTGTATTATAACACATACACGATCCATTAACCTCTATGCATTTTGAAAATTGTCAGGATAAGAGACAACCTTTACAATAGTGTGCAAATTAGGAAGACATGATATTTCAATATTAATTTCATAAAATTTTCCTATCCATATAGTTATCAAATCATAAAACAAAGGCTAGTTAAAGTAAAGCAAAATTAATGTAATTTGGCCTATTTCTTCAAATTGTTGGCAGCATAAGAAACATGGTTGTCAATATAAAAAGATTTGCATTTACAAACACAATTGGTTACCCATCTGGAAACAAAAGTTATAAAATATAGCGGATATGTGATCAATTAATTCACTCTTCTAAATGAATTAAAATGACTAAGAAATATAGCAGCAATTCAGATCACCAACATATGTTAGTCAATAGGAATATTTGTGCAATTGCACATTGCTATACACAAAGAAAATTAATTCAGAAACATTTAAGGTCAACGGAATGGTATAAGCATAATTCAAATGATCAAATAGTGATGAAATTATAACTTGAAAATGAAATCTGACGAAGTTAAGTTTGTACCAACAAATTTCATTGAAAAATAGATCAAAAAATTCACTTGATTTAGAAAATAGTTAAAATTCACAAACTACAGACCTGATAATCCGTTTTCTGAAATTTTTCCATAAGTCAATCTTTGATTAACATACAAACTACAGTAATTGTCAAAGAGGTTCATAACGTAATGTGCAATTTTAAGCCACACCTAGCTAGCAAGTTTATAAGGAAACCAAGATCCCAATTTCACGTGGTTTATGCTCATTAATTATTTTGGCAATTAGGAACTCTACAGATCTAAGTTCGCAATGACAGTTCGGTTTCTCTTAGTTTTTAACTTTGCAGTAAACAGTTGAATTTCATATCCTCCATATTATAAACGAATGGCGCAAACATAGTTAAAAAAAGGTGATGACTTCTACGTAAGATTAAAAAAAAAAATTAAGGAATAACCTATTTCCCTTCAGTGACAATGAATTCCATAACCAGAGCACGCGGCCTCAATAGACGGCGCATTGGACACCTTATTCCATTATGCCTTGGCCTAATAAACAACAGAAACATAACTACTGAGACAATAAATGAGCATAGAATACACTACGTGGAAATAATAATTATACAGTTGAGCCAAATAATAAGGTGCAAAGGTGAGAACATATGCCTTTAACATTCCCTAAGCATAATTTAACTTTATTGATATTTTTATATCGATCTTTTTGTACCTCGCTTCTTTTTTTGTACTCTACTATATTTACGGTATCAAGTACATAACTATAGCCACGGACTGCTGAACTGGTCATTGATTATGAAGAAAATAAATTGCTCTGGTGAAACAGAATTAAAAAAATACGAACTAAGGTACAGAAATCAACATGCAGTGGGCCAAACAGGAGTAGCAAAAAAAACCATTGAATAAATTACATGAAAAAAAGAGGTGCATTAATATTTTTTACCTATGCAGCTAACTTCAATTATTGATTTGATAACCACAGCTGAACGGAAAGGCACATAGTGACCTAAGATGAAAGCAAAAACAGAAGGTAGAGCAGATATTATTTCTCAAATTAGAGCATTCCAAAAATACGTTGAAGAGGAAGGATGTGAAATAAACGCATTGAATTTGGGGATGAAATATAGGTTTACAAACGATAGATTTCCCCAAAAATGTTAGGAAAATTATAAGAGAAATAGAGATTTTTCTTTTACAAAAGGCGGTGAATTTAGGTAAGAGATGAATTGACAAATGTACATGGTGTGGGCGATTTTGCCCAAATGGAAAGAAAATTGAAAGAAAAGAATGGGGATGGGCTAAGTGACGCACCTGTCGACGTTAGTGTGTTCTGACAGGGGAAGATGTCACCATACAAATGCGTTGGTTCCTTCTTCCCTTTCTAAGTAGTTGAAGATTGAATAAACCAGACTTTAAATTATACACTGAGTCAGTGGATTTCTGAGTAATACTTTCATTTTGATAAACAAATAAATAAACAAATAATGAACATTTGGATACAATAATTCTTACATTCGGTCAGATTAAAAGTTATCTGGACTAATGTACGGTTCTAAATATTATTAACATAGACATATTTTGGCGCTCAAGTAGTAATATTTGTTCTCATGTTATAGTTCAGTTATTTGAATACAATATTTTTTTTTAGAGAATTGATGCTAGAAAAATTCCAACGTTACTATTGTTCTTATACAGTATTCCAAATCTATGTCTCAGGATTTTTTTTTATAAAAAAAAACTACTACAACATATAAAATTAATGAAGGTTATAGTAGTATATTACTTCATTGGTATTGAAATAGACATTTATACAGTAATGCAGCGTTGTTTGATTATGATCTCCTTTTCAGTTTAACTAAACACGGTCTTCGGGGATCTATAAAAAAGACAAAAATAAACAAATAAAATGATCTCCATGTGAGTTGACCGGTTAGTTTACCTATTCCAAATTCAAGAAGGAAGAGATACATCTTCATCGTTTATCAGTTTGGTCATCAGAATCCTGTTGGTTTTCAACTTCCCATACATGGTATTTTGCAACCTTCAAACCGGTAAACCAGTTCCAAAAAACTGTGTTTGGTCATCAATTTCTCTTGCTAAAACTGAAAAGAACAAAATATTATGAAATTAAAAGCATGCATACAATTTAGGAGGGCAATGAAGTTGAACATAGCACAAATGTATATAAATGGCTGATGATAGAGTACTTGTATGAAAAAATCATTAAGCAACAATAATGAGGACTATCAGTACAAAGAAGTCCAAGAACTGACAGCATAGTAAAGAGACATTGCCAAGTAAGAACAATTCGCAAATAATTTAATCTACCCTAATAATTGTTACAGCATAGAAATCCAAATACTACATTATTAAAGGGAAGAAGAACGACTGTACAGTGCAAAAAAATACTGTTAAAAGATAACATCCTTAACATCCCCAAAATTCTTGTCTTCACTTCAGATGCCGATTTTTCATGCGTCTGTCGACGTTAACCGTATTAATGGCACATAGTTTGGGGAAATCCGATTGACTACTGACTAATAGAAACTAATTAGTATTTTATGAAATCATAAGATTGAAACTTATACCGATGTAGCATAGACGACAGAAGATAAGTAAATCTTCTATGTACAGTTTGAATCGAAGTGGGTTAAAAGTTTAAAATTTTATTGGAATTGAACGAAAGGGGAAAGTGAAAAATTGATTTAGGTAGTCGCCTTAGTTTGTAAGAGGAAAAGACTAGAAGGTTGAACTGAATGAAAGGGGAAATTGATATACAGATCCAGGCAACCGCATTCGTTTGTAGGAGGGAATATTGGGTTGAAGAGAACAGGAAACTGAGAAACTGATTTGATTACCGCGTTTGTAGGAGCAACAGGTTAGAAGGTTGATTTGAGCGGAAGACGCTCAAAACAGAGGCTGTTGTTAACGGTCAAATCTTCGTCGGCTGACCCGAGTAATCCCCCAACAGGGTTGGGGCCATGTTTTCTTTAGTCGACTTTTAAAAAGTCGGCTAAGGAATTAAAAAAAAAAAAAATCCTTTCTCGCTTAGCCAGCTTTTGAAAAGCCGGATAAAGGGGAGGAAATGAAAAAAAAAATATCCTCCTTAGCCGGCTTTAAACAAACCGGCTAAGAGTATAAAGCCTTAGCCGGCTTATTTTAAGCCGGTTAAGCGGGGTTGTTGTCGCAACAACAACCTCCCGTGTTGTTGAAGCAACCTTGGCCCTCCCGTGACCCCAACATAGGGGGTCTATTGAAGCAACCGACCCCGTGTTGGGGCTGCTCTAACCGCCTTTGTCTGTAGGACGAAATGGTTGGAAGGTTGATTTGAGGGAATGAGGAAATTGGGAAAACGGTAACACGTGGAGGATAACTGTAACACCCCGTATTTTGGGTTAATACTAAAATTCACTAATTACAGAATAAATAATCTCAGATGTGAGAATTGGGGGAAACGGGCTACGTCGTTGCGTTCGTCTCGGAAAAATACGCGAAATAGAGTCCGAGTTTTCGAAAATCGGAGTCCGTATGGCCCAGTTATGGCCCGATGAAGTTTGCAGAAAATTCAAAACTAAAACAGATTTAATAAATTCAAATATTCAGATTTGGGATGGGCCAGGCGGGGTCAGGCGGGAAGGTTCCCGCCTAACCCATGTCGACAGGGCTGTCGACAGGCCTGTCGACAGGGGTGTCGACATGCCTGTCGACTTGCCTGTCGACAGGGTGGCACGTCCAGTGAACCTGGGTGCACCAGGTTGCACCAGGTTGGGTCTTGGGCTGGCTTGGAGGGCTGGTTCTGGAAGCTTCTTGGATCTGATGGTCCTAAATTAATCTAGGGTTAATCTAAGGGTCTAAAATGCAACCTAATCCTATAAATAACACCCTAACCCTACCCTAATTCATTCATAATTAAACCTAGTAACTAAACTATGGCAAAATGAAACTTGGTCATGGCCTCCACAAATCAATGAAGAGGAAAGCAAGCTCTAATCAATCTCTAATCCATTCTAAGTATCTTAATCTTCTTCATTAGCTTGCTAATTGTGTTTTGGTGAGTTTCTATGGCTTTAATAATCAATTGTTAAATTGATTATGGTAGGATGTGATAAGAAATGGTTATGTTTGTGGATAAGTGAGTTATATGCAAGTTGTATGATATGTGAATTGCAAGTTTTATGCCATATGCAAGTTTATTTCCATGTTTTATGATGTAAAATATTATGTTGAATATTTATGCATATGTAACATGTTATGCAAACTATATGTGAGAATATATGCAAGTATATGTAACATGATATGCAAGTTATGCATGTGATTTTATGCATGCTAAGTAGTTGGTGTTATGCATGTTAAGTATTTGATGTTGTGCATGCTAAGTATTTGATTGTATGCATGTTAAGTATTGGGTTTTATGCATGCTAAGTGTTTGGGTTTATGCAAGTTAAGTGGTATGTTTATGCATAATAAGAAATTGGTTCTATGCATGCTAAGTATATGATATTATGCAAGTTTAGTATGTGATTCTATGCATGCTAAGTATATGATATTATGCAAGTTTAGTAAATGATTCTATGCATGCTAAGTATGTGATAATATGCATGATTAATGAGTTGTTTTATGCATATTTAACAAGTGGGTTTATGCATGTTTACCAAGTTCATATGCAAGTTACATATATGATAATATATGCTATGCAAGTTACATGTATGTCAATATGCAAGATATGCTATGCAAGTTACATGTATGTTAATATGCAAGATATGCTATGCAAGTTACATGTATGTTAATATGCAAGATATGCTATGCAAGTTACATGTTTGTTAATATGCAAGTTACATGTATGTTAATATCCAAGACATGCTATGCAAGTTACATGTTTGATCACATGAATGTTAATATGCAAGATATGTTATGCAAGTTGTGAGAATGCTTATATGCTAGTTCAACATGTCATGCAAGTTAGGTGTGCTTATGCAAGTTATGTGAATGCTTATATGCAAGTTTGGGTTAAATATAGTTGGGTTAATATATGCTCATATATGCAAGTTGACATCCTCTTAACCCATGACAAAGTTATATTCTAAGAATTGGTTAAACCCATGATATTTGTGATAGATCTTCCCTTTTTATTATGTCGTGAAATGAGAACGATTTGCGTGGGGAACGATGGGGTTAATAAATATGTTAATAAAAGTATGGTTGGGTATGATTAAGCATACCATAAAAATAAATTAACATAAGTGGGAATTTACCTATTGAGTTAGGTCTACCCCATGGGAATTTACCTATTGAGTTAGGTCTACCCATGTTATGAAAAACTTGATATTAATTAGGGATAATTAATATAAATTATGAGGGTGATTAATTAGGTGTAATTAATCGACTAAGACACGAGGTTGGACTCAGTTGTAGCGTAAAACTGCCCGGACCCAACCGGCTTAACCAGTTGCTACAAATGTTAGCCCAATGTGAGAGGTCTTAGGCACAAACTAAATACGTGATTAATGTAAAGACACGAGGTTAGACTCGGTTATGACATAAGGCTGCCCGGACCCAACCGGCTTAACCAGCGGTCATAAAAGATAGTCTAATGTGAGAGGTCTTTATGAGGATCACGGTCTTAATTAATTAAGAAACACTTAACCAAATTAGCATGTAATGGGACATGAGGGTTAAGTGGGTACCTTGGGTGGCACGTAGTAACTAGTGTGGGTGCCTTGGGTGGCATGAGAAAGCTAGTGGGTTGCCTTGGGTAGCAATAGAAAACACGATTAGAATACTTAACCAAAGTGGAACGTGTAATTAAACATGATTAAGGGGTTAAGTAAGTGCCTCGGGTGGCATGTGGGAATTAAGTAAAGGACTTGGGTGTCATGTGGAAATCTAGTGGGTGCCTTGAAAGGTAATTAAAATATGATTAATGACTTAACCAAAGTATTTGTAACATGTAAGTAGACATGGTTAAAGGGGTTAAGTGGGATACACTAGATAAAATTAACAAGCTTAAGTGGTAGCTTGTGGGGGGGCCCATCTCAACCAATATCCCAAACGTATCTTTGTGGGCTCGACCCAAGTCGAGTGACGGGACACGCATATTGGGCTTGACTATAAGAGGCCAAAAACGGGTTAGCGGTGGCAACGTAGGACCAACGGGTTTCATATGCGTGTGTGGACCCGGGCTGGTTAGTAAATCGTTGTTGCATCGTGTAGGTATAAAGCCGTGCACCGTTGATATTATCAGGTTGCCACTTTGGGGAAATGATACATCCCATTGTGGGACCAGCACGGGTATCTACGTTAGGGAGCCGATCGCTTGGGAGTAGTGGGTACACCTAGTAATGATAGGGGCAGACGGCACCTATGTAAGGGTACCAGAAACTACTGGGTGAAAATTACTAAGTACATTTAGTGGGATCAACCTTTAAGTAGGAATTAATCTTAGGTAGGTGAAACTGGTGTGGTGCAGTGTAGGAATTACCCTTGGGTGAATAAGACTAGGGTGGGGTAAGAATTATAATTTGGGCGGATAAATACGTCTTTTCGGTTATCGTAGTACATCCGATGTTTAGTTGGCTACTTTGTGTAGTCATTATCCCCAGAGGTACCGTGCCTTGTTTATGTCATACCCTAATTACTTTAATGGTTGTATTGTTAGGGTTATAGGACTCACTCAGACTTATGTCTGACCCCGTTGTTTTTATCTTTTTTCCCAACCCTCAGGTTATCAGAGTGGGCCTAGCACTAGTGGGCTTGGATCAGACCGCTATATCTATCTTTTGGGCTCGGATCGTAGAAGTAAAGCTCGGTTTATCTTTTCTGTTATGGCTATTGTCTATGTAGTGGGATTATGTACTTCTATTTTATCAAGATGGATCTTATGTACTTGACTCTGGTTTATGGTTTTGTGATGTAACCAAACATGTATTACTTTCCGTTGCAATTAAATGATGATTTAAATTTTCAAGTATTACTTATATCTGTCTTGCTGTAATTTTACTGTTCTATATTCACTTAGAATACTTCACCGAAACTAAGGCATTCCCCTGGTATGAGTGACCTTAGCGGACGTGGGGTGTTACACGTGGTATCAGAGCTTAAGGTTACCGGAACAGATAAAATTTTTAGAAAAACTATTTTTCTAAGAAAATTTTTGAAGGAGTATTTTCAAAAACATGTCTTTTAAGAGAAAAGTTTTTGAGAGAAAAGCATAATCCCCGATAGCCATATCTTTATCTTTCGAATTCTCCGTTTGAATCTCTTTCTCTCTCGGTTTGAGTTTCCCCTCCGTGTGTAGATGATCTTTCTAAGATAGATAAGAAAGGAAAACCGCTTCAAGGGAATTAGACGTAAATCAGGTTAGAAGTTGGTTCAAGAAGGAGGAGGACTGGTAGGTATCTATTGGATAAACGATGGGAGGAAGACTCAAATAGTTGTTTGGTTAATGAAAGATGAAACCTCATTGGTGGGAGGTTACGAGTGGAGAATAGGGAAGAAGAAGGCAAGTGGTTATCCTTTTGAGAGGAATAGGACACCTTATTGGGATTGTTCAAAGAAGCAAGGGCAAGGTATGGAATCTTCTGGAGGGTAGTTGTATTCCCTCACGACTAGGGTACCAGATGGGGGTATGACCGTCTAGGTTGGAATTTAGATTTCTTTATCATCCGATTCGAGCTTTATTTGATTCTGATTTATCGAGATTCGTTTATCCCACCATAGTTAGTTGAGTCCCTGCACTTAGACACCAGTTTGGTAGGTGATCTCTTAGTTGTTTCAAACCCAGTTGGGGCTCCATGCTATGTTTGGGTTTGAAAGTTTCTATACTTAGCGTGGAGTTTGGATGTGATGCTTGTTGGGCTTCACGGACTATGGGTTAGTTTTGGGGCATGAACTGGTTATCCAGTAGGGGTGCCGTTCTTGATTTTGAAGGAAGAGTTGTTAGGCTTATGACCCGCTAGGGTAACACTCTCGAGATCTCTTGTAATCCCATAGAATCTGTTATGCTAAGTTATCTAGAATCGCTTGACACGATGGTCTAGAGTTTGCGATCTGTTAAGAGCAGTCCGGGAATACTCGAATGTCTGTGAGGAGGGGAAGGGCTTACCTCCGGAGCGGGAGATTGACTTCCGAAAATATCTGGTAGATAATGCTAAACCAGTATCTTGGCCAGTGTGCCACATAGCTCCTAGCAAGAGGAGGGAACTCCATAAGTAAGTAGGCGATTTGCTTGAGAAGGGGTTCATAAGACGAAGTATATCGGAGTGGGGCGCTCCTGTAGTTTTTGCCATGAAGGCGGAAGGGGTCCCTCAGACTTTGTGTAGGCTAAAGAGAACTAAATAAACTCACAAAGAAGAATAGACACCCATTGCCAAAGATTGATGATCTCTTTGATCAGTTGGTTGGCGCCTCAGTATTTTCGCAGTTGGACAAAGCCACATGGTTTTGTCAGTTGAGAGTGGCTGACGATAGTATAGAGAAGATTGCCTTTAGGACTCCGGATGGTTTTATGAGTGGCTGGTGATGCTATTTGGTTTGACGAACGCCCCTGCATACTTTGTTGATTGGAAGAGAAGGGTGTTCAGGGAGTACCTAAATAAGTTTGTGATGGCCTTTGTAAATGACATCTTAGTCTTTTCAAGGAGCGTGATAAGTTTTCATATGTGCTCAATAGGGTGAGCAAAGCCAGTTATAGGATAAACGGTGGTTTTGGAGCGAGACTGGCGAGGACATCCAAAGTTGGTCAAAGGCTTAATTGTTTAGCCATTATTATTATTATTTTTAGTATCATCTCACGTAGGTTGCCTGAACTCGAAGGAGATGTCCCTTGGGTGTTTGTCTGATATTGGTTTCGGCCTTTGGGGCATGCATTTGGGGGATGTCGAATTCGACTAGGGTGGTCTGCGTGAGAGATGGACAGTTGTGACGATTTTGGATAGGATTCTTAGCATCTTATGAGTTGAGATAGCGTATACCCCTAACAAGGGAAACATGGTAGCAGACACCTTAAGAAGAAAAAGGTTGTCCTTGAGTTCATTGATTCGTTAAACGACGAAGCTTAGGGCTTATTTCTATATTTTGACTTTAGACCTTCCGTTGACTTTATATCCGATTTGCTAGCCTCCTTGGAGGTTAGGCCTACTCTTTTGGGGCATGTTGGCAGAGCATAGCGGGACGACCCACAATTGGTTGAGTTAGTAGAGAAGCTCATAAGGAGGGGAGTCGTCCAGCCATTTGAGTAGGTACACCCTGGATGGTAAGGGGTGGTTGCGTAGAGACGGTGGACTTTGTGTACCGCAAGACGAGGATTTGAGGAAGGCTATACTTGATGATGCACATCGATCAAAGATGACCATTCAACCCAGTAGGGACAAGATGTACCAAGGCATGAAGCAAGTTTTCTTTTTGGCCAATCTGAAGAAAGATGCGGCCAAGTATGTCGCTAGATGCTTGGTGTGCCAGCAAGTGAAAGCGGAACAGAAGAAACCCGAAGGGTTGCTTCATCCGTTAGAAGTTCCGGAATAGGAAGTGGGATAGTGTCTCATTGGATTACCGAAATCAAGGAAGGGTAATACGGGGATTGGGCTTATGGTAGATGGACTTACTAAGTGTGCCCATTTCATACCTGTGAAGAGCAGGAGGACTATTACATGTCTAGCTTCAGTTTACCTTTGAGAGATTATTAGATTGCATGGTGTACCTTCCAGTATAGTGAGCGATCGAGATCCTATCTTCACTAGTGAGTTTTGGAAGGGTTTGCAAGAGGCGGTAGGGACTCAGTTGTGTTTGAGCACCGCATAGCATCCTCAGACGGACGGTTAGACCGAGAGGGTGAACCGTATCTTAGAATATCTTTTGAGGTTATATATTTTGGATTTTGGAGGTACATGGGAAGAGCATCTTCCATTGGTGGAGTTCGCATATAATAGCAGCTTTCAGTCCAGTACTGGTATGGCTCCTTTCGAAGCTCTTTATGGAAGGCCTTGTTGATCACCTACACGTTGGTGGGAATCTACGGATAAGATTTTGGGTTGGGCCGATGTGATTAGAGAGTCTTCAGAGAAGATTGACTTGATTCAAAGAAGGATGAAAGCGACGCAAGATAAACAGAAATCTTATGCGGACAAGAGGAGAACAGAGCTTGAGTTTGATATTAGGACATGCCTTTTATCAAGATATCTCCGTTACAGAATGTGGCTCACTTTGGGTCTGTTAGGAGGTGAGTACCAAGGTTTGTAGGGCTATTTCCCATTTGAGGAAGTGCTTACATAAGACCGCTGAGGTGGTAGAGCCGAGTTTGCTTAAAGAAGTAGAGTTAGAGCGCGATGAGACGATTCGACGAGCTCCTACTTGTATCCTTGGGTCAGAGACTAGGAAGTTGAGGAACAGAGAAGTTCTGCCAGCTAGAGTGCAATGGGGAGATGACGAAAGAAATGCTACTTGGGAGACGGAAGCGAAGATGCGTTCTTTGTATCCATTTCTTTTCGGAGAGTATGTCTTTTAACTTCTCCTTTATCGCTTGCCTAGTACTTATCTTATCTTTAGTAGGTCCTCTCGTTAGTCCTGTTTGACCTTTAGATAGGGAAAACCTATGGTTGAAACATGTGTTTGAGACATGTTATGGTTGATGGATGCAAGTGGATGCAAGTGTTTGCTAGTGGTTGCTCGTGGATGCATATATACACACTCTAGGCACTAGATCGGCTCAATCACTTCATATTGCATATTGCATAAAATTGTGTGTAGTTAGCTATATTTATGGATGTATAATGATTGTGTTATCATATGGATGATGCATTTTGGTGAATGATTGTGCACTCATATAGATACTGTATGTGTCGATAGGGTTATCTCGCATACATATTGGATGCATGGCACTATCATGGTTTGCATATGTTCGTACATTAGATAGGGAACATATACACACACTTTTCGCATATGCTCATACATCATTAGAAATTGCTTAAGGACAATGGATGCTCGTGTTTGATGGTTTGAGTAGATGGTTGTTTGGATGGTAGGATATGCGTTCTCCTTAGCTTAGAGATTTCGGGGACGAAATCCTTTAAGGAAGGGAGAATGTAACACCCCGTATTTTGGGTTAATACTAAAATTCACTAATTACAGAATAAATAATCTCAGATGTGAGAATTGGGGGAAACGGGCTACGTCGTTGCGTTCGTCTCGGAAAAATACGCGAAATAGAGTCCGAGTTTTCGAAAATCGGAGTCCGTATGGCCCAGTTATGGCCCGATGAAGTTTGCAGAAAATTCAAAACTAAAACAGATTTAATAAATTCAAATATTCAGATTTGGGATGGGCCAGGCGGGGTCAGGCGGGAAGGTTCCCGCCTAACCCATGTCGACAGGGCTGTCGACAGGCCTGTCGACAGGGGTGTCGACATGCCTGTCGACTTGCCTGTCGACAGGGTGGCACGTCCAGTGAACCTGGGTGCACCAGGTTGCACCAGGTTGGGTCTTGGGCTGGCTTGGAGGGCTGGTTCTGGAAGCTTCTTGGATCTGATGGTCCTAAATTAATCTAGGGTTAATCTAAGGGTCTAAAATGCAACCTAATCCTATAAATAACACCCTAACCCTACCCTAATTCATTCATAATTAAACCTAGTAACTAAACTATGGCAAAATGAAACTTGGTCATGGCCTCCACAAATCAATGAAGAGGAAAGCAAGCTCTAATCAATCTCTAATCCATTCTAAGTATCTTAATCTTCTTCATTAGCTTGCTAATTGTGTTTTGGTGAGTTTCTATGGCTTTAATAATCAATTGTTAAATTGATTATGGTAGGATGTGATAAGAAATGGTTATGTTTGTGGATAAGTGAGTTATATGCAAGTTGTATGATATGTGAATTGCAAGTTTTATGCCATATGCAAGTTTATTTCCATGTTTTATGATGTAAAATATTATGTTGAATATTTATGCATATGTAACATGTTATGCAAACTATATGTGAGAATATATGCAAGTATATGTAACATGATATGCAAGTTATGCATGTGATTTTATGCATGCTAAGTAGTTGGTGTTATGCATGTTAAGTATTTGATGTTGTGCATGCTAAGTATTTGATTGTATGCATGTTAAGTATTGGGTTTTATGCATGCTAAGTGTTTGGGTTTATGCAAGTTAAGTGGTATGTTTATGCATAATAAGAAATTGGTTCTATGCATGCTAAGTATATGATATTATGCAAGTTTAGTATGTGATTCTATGCATGCTAAGTATATGATATTATGCAAGTTTAGTAAATGATTCTATGCATGCTAAGTATGTGATAATATGCATGATTAATGAGTTGTTTTATGCATATTTAACAAGTGGGTTTATGCATGTTTACCAAGTTCATATGCAAGTTACATATATGATAATATATGCTATGCAAGTTACATGTATGTCAATATGCAAGATATGCTATGCAAGTTACATGTATGTTAATATGCAAGATATGCTATGCAAGTTACATGTATGTTAATATGCAAGATATGCTATGCAAGTTACATGTTTGTTAATATGCAAGTTACATGTATGTTAATATCCAAGACATGCTATGCAAGTTACATGTTTGATCACATGAATGTTAATATGCAAGATATGTTATGCAAGTTGTGAGAATGCTTATATGCTAGTTCAACATGTCATGCAAGTTAGGTGTGCTTATGCAAGTTATGTGAATGCTTATATGCAAGTTTGGGTTAAATATAGTTGGGTTAATATATGCTCATATATGCAAGTTGACATCCTCTTAACCCATGACAAAGTTATATTCTAAGAATTGGTTAAACCCATGATATTTGTGATAGATCTTCCCTTTTTATTATGTCGTGAAATGAGAACGATTTGCGTGGGGAACGATGGGGTTAATAAATATGTTAATAAAAGTATGGTTGGGTATGATTAAGCATACCATAAAAATAAATTAACATAAGTGGGAATTTACCTATTGAGTTAGGTCTACCCCATGGGAATTTACCTATTGAGTTAGGTCTACCCATGTTATGAAAAACTTGATATTAATTAGGGATAATTAATATAAATTATGAGGGTGATTAATTAGGTGTAATTAATCGACTAAGACACGAGGTTGGACTCAGTTGTAGCGTAAAACTGCCCGGACCCAACCGGCTTAACCAGTTGCTACAAATGTTAGCCCAATGTGAGAGGTCTTAGGCACAAACTAAATACGTGATTAATGTAAAGACACGAGGTTAGACTCGGTTATGACATAAGGCTGCCCGGACCCAACCGGCTTAACCAGCGGTCATAAAAGATAGTCTAATGTGAGAGGTCTTTATGAGGATCACGGTCTTAATTAATTAAGAAACACTTAACCAAATTAGCATGTAATGGGACATGAGGGTTAAGTGGGTACCTTGGGTGGCACGTAGTAACTAGTGTGGGTGCCTTGGGTGGCATGAGAAAGCTAGTGGGTTGCCTTGGGTAGCAATAGAAAACACGATTAGAATACTTAACCAAAGTGGAACGTGTAATTAAACATGATTAAGGGGTTAAGTAAGTGCCTCGGGTGGCATGTGGGAATTAAGTAAAGGACTTGGGTGTCATGTGGAAATCTAGTGGGTGCCTTGAAAGGTAATTAAAATATGATTAATGACTTAACCAAAGTATTTGTAACATGTAAGTAGACATGGTTAAAGGGGTTAAGTGGGATACACTAGATAAAATTAACAAGCTTAAGTGGTAGCTTGTGGGGGGCCCATCTCAACCAATATCCCAAACGTATCTTTGTGGGCTCGACCCAAGTCGAGTGACGGGACACGCATATTGGGCTTGACTATAAGAGGCCAAAAACGGGTTAGCGGTGGCAACGTAGGACCAACGGGTTTCATATGCGTGTGTGGACCCGGGCTGGTTAGTAAATCGTTGTTGCATCGTGTAGGTATAAAGCCGTGCACCGTTGATATTATCAGGTTGCCACTTTGGGGAAATGATACATCCCATTGTGGGACCAGCACGGGTATCTACGTTAGGGAGCCGATCGCTTGGGAGTAGTGGGTACACCTAGTAATGATAGGGGCAGACGGCACCTATGTAAGGGTACCAGAAACTACTGGGTGAAAATTACTAAGTACATTTAGTGGGATCAACCTTTAAGTAGGAATTAATCTTAGGTAGGTGAAACTGGTGTGGTGCAGTGTAGGAATTACCCTTGGGTGAATAAGACTAGGGTGGGGTAAGAATTATAATTTGGGCGGATAAATACGTCTTTTCGGTTATCGTAGTACATCCGATGTTTAGTTGGCTACTTTGTGTAGTCATTATCCCCAGAGGTACCGTGCCTTGTTTATGTCATACCCTAATTACTTTAATGGTTGTATTGTTAGGGTTATAGGACTCACTCAGACTTATGTCTGACCCCGTTGTTTTTATCTTTTTTCCCAACCCTCAGGTTATCAGAGTGGGCCTAGCACTAGTGGGCTTGGATCAGACCGCTATATCTATCTTTTGGGCTCGGATCGTAGAAGTAAAGCTCGGTTTATCTTTTCTGTTATGGCTATTGTCTATGTAGTGGGATTATGTACTTCTATTTTATCAAGATGGATCTTATGTACTTGACTCTGGTTTATGGTTTTGTGATGTAACCAAACATGTATTACTTTCCGTTGCAATTAAATGATGATTTAAATTTTCAAGTATTACTTATATCTGTCTTGCTGTAATTTTACTGTTCTATATTCACTTAGAATACTTCACCGAAACTAAGGCATTCCCCTGGTATGAGTGACCTTAGCGGACGTGGGGTGTTACAATAACCAAAACACTGGTTTCTCCTTTCCTATTTAAGTAATAGATTATACCTTCTCATTTTTATGATTTCTACACTTATACTCTGCCGAATTCAATTCTATTTACATAAAACTTCTTCTCTTCTCTCTCTCTCTACTCATTACTCTCTGAATCAAAGTGCTATTGAAGTGTTTTAGGTTTGTTGTAATTGTTTGGGAAGTGTATGTAATCGGTGGTATCCCTTGTAGCCGTGAAATCAAGGAGAGTGGAATCGGTGATATCCCTTGTAGCCGTGAAATCAATGGGAGTATACTTGATCAAGTGTATTGAGTCGGTGGTATCTCTTATAGTCGTGAAATCAAGGAGGGGACTGTAATTGGAAATTGATATAGTAATAAAACTCTACGCAATCCAGCGTTGCATGAGATTGGACGTAGGAGCAATTCAAATCAGTATAAAATCTGGTGTGTTCTTTCCTTTTCTGCATTTTATTTTTGTTTATCTTTGTGTTTGTGTTTGATTCTGTGTCTGTGATTGTTTCTGTGGTGTTTGATTCATACAGTAGATCATATAAGTTTTAGATTTTGTTTAAATTCTCAAAAACACTATTCACCCCTCCCCCCTCTAGTGTTAGCTTTGCCTTAACGATCCATTCCGCAATCTCTAACAGTAAATTTTTCTGATATTCATCCTTGAATAAAAAAACATAGAATTGGTATCCCCTTGTTGTAACCATTTTATTTTAGAATGTTGCTTCAGCGACAAGTGAGCTACGGATAGATGATTATAATACTCTTTCTTTGTATGCAGGTACTCATTATATAAAGACTGATCGTCAGGATCCATATCAACAAAGTGTTCAATGGTGGAAAGCTGCTCTTCTAACATTCTGAGGTAAGAATCACCCCTAACCCTAGCCCTTTTTTTTTGAAATAAAAGGTGGTGAATCGTCAGATTCACACCTTGATTTTATATAAAATAGCAAAAAGGATCTACAAAGTGAGATTACAACCAACACCCCACCAAAAGAAAACAAATACATCCCCAACCATGTGACCTACGTCCAAAATACCGTACATCAGACCCCCAAAACACATATAAAAAGTGTAACACCCCACGTCCATTAATGTCACTCACAAAGGGAATGCATTAACTTCCATGGAGGTTTTAAGTGAATATAGAACAGTAAAATTACAACAAGACAGATATAAAATAGTACTTGGAAATTCAAAAACTTTATTTCATTGTAGCAGAAGTCAAAACATGTTTGATTACATCATAACACCATATTCAATGTCAAGTACAATATCTATCTTGATAAAACAAGTACATAATCCCATTACATGAATAGCCATTAAAAAGAAAGATAACAAGTTGGACTTTACTTCAGCAGTCCAAGCTTTCCAGAAGATAAGCGATCCAACTAGACTCCACTAGAACTTGGCCCAACCTGCGGACCTGAAGGGAGAAAAAGGATGGAAAAGAGGGGGTCAGACATAAAGTCTGGTGAATATGATAATTCTACAATACTATTACCAAAATAACTGGACTAAGGCATAAGCTGGAAAACAAGAAAATGTCTATGAAGAGCAGATTAAGGACATAGACAATCGCTAAAGGCAACGTTATAGGCGCTCCTAAATACTAAAGGATAAACACTATACTGCACCACACCAGTCACCCTAAAGATTCATCCCACTTAGCTTCACTTAGAAACTTTCCCAATGGCTTTACGTACCCCTAGCTGACTACATAGGTGTCGCCTGCCCCTATCTCCACTAGGTGTACCCTACTTCCCATTATTCGATCGGCTCCCTAACTCGTAGATACCCGTGCTGGCCCCACAGTGGGGTGTATCACTCCCCTAAAGTGGCAACCTGATACAACGGACATGCACGGCTTATACCTACACGATGCAACAACGTCTTACCTACCAGCCCGGGTCCACACACGCATATGAAACCCGTTGGACTTGCGTTGCCACCGCTCCCTGTTTTGGCCTCTTATAGTCAAACCCAGTATGCGTGTCCCGTCCTCGACTTGGGTCGAGCCCACAAAGATACGTTTTGGGATACTGGTTGAAATGGGCCCCCACTATTTACCACAAGCATTCCACCTAAGCTTGTCCCCATTAGTCCATCCCACTTAACCCACTTAGTCATGTTCATTTACATGTGTGTTTGGTTAAGTCTAATCGTATTTCAAATGCCTCTAAAGGCAACCACCAGATTCCTCATGCCACCCAAGGCACCTACTTAACCCCCATGTCCCACCTTACATGATTGTCTGGTTAAGTATTTCTTAGTTCATTAAGGCCATAACCTCATAAAGACCTCTCACATTAGACTGGCATTTATGGCAGCTGGATTTGTCGGGCGGGTCCGGGCAGTCTTACACCATAAAAGAGTCTAACCTCGTGTCTTTACAACTGTTATGCTTTAGTTTGGGCCTAGGACCTCTCACATTGGGCCGACATTTGTGACTACTGGATTTGCCGGGCGGGTCCGGGCAGGTTTACATCACAAACGGGTCCAACCTCGTGTCCTAAGCATTGATTATTAATAATAATGCACTTTCCCCCAATTTTAATAATTCCCTACTTGAATTATTAATTACTTCCAATTTTTAACAATGTCCATAATTGACTCAATTATGGACATCCATTCATGGTATGCAAAATCTTACAAAATTGCACCCAATTTATTAATTCCTAATATTACCCCTACCCCACGTTTGAACGTTTATTCGCAAAATATATGTTAGACTCGAATAGCCTAACTCATAGCATAAAAGAGATTATCATAATAACAACATGTATATATGACCAAATGAATCATAATAAGGGGTGAAACTTGCATATGTCCAACTTGCATAGATTATACATGTCATGGACCTAAAGGTGTCAACTTGTTCAAAATTCACCTAATATAATCTCAATCAATTTTCATAAACTTACATATGAACATGTGTGAATCAACATCATCTAATTTTTTAACAACATGGTTTTATATGGGTACACCTAACTCAATAGGCAAATTCCCATAATCAAGTTTTATTTAATTATAGTTTCAAGTTTATGGGTACACCTAACCTAATAGGCAAATTCCCATAAACAAGATCCATTTAAATTAAGAAAAAAAAACATAACTTTAAGCATGATCCAACAACATGATTTTTCAACATAATATAGCATGATTTATAACATGGCATAGTATGATAGTATAACATAGCTTGACATGATTCTCAACATAGCACGACATAGCATAAGAGAATTTACAACATAGCATGACATAGCATATATAATTTACATCATACGACAACATAATAACATAATAAGAGATCCACAATATATAGAATTTACAATTACAAATCACATCACTTTCTTGTGATCCATTCATAACTGAGTCAAATTAGTTTGTAATAGTCTTGTGAGAATCATCATACTCACCAACAAAAGAAAAGAATTAGAGAAAGAGAGATCTTTTGATTTGATTTGTGTAGATTTAGTTGTAGATGATTAGGCTTCCTCTTCTTAGTTTGTGACGGCTATGCTGAACTCCATGGCAGCAGCATGACGGTAGCTTCTCTAATTTTACAAGTGATTTAGGTCTAGGGTCTACCCACTTATTTATAGATTTTAGAATTCATTTAGGCCATTAGATTTAACCTAGAAATAACCGCAGCCGTTCAGACAAGATGGGGTTTATCTTGTTGACTCAGCAATGAGTCAGAAGTGACTCAGCAAACACTCAGCATATTAATAAACTTCTATTCATGTCATAAATATATATATATTTTCTACAATGTACATATTAGATACATCCCCCTTTACTTATTATTGTTTTTATATACATATTAGATACATCCCCTCTCTCACACACTTATTAATATTTTTATATTCATATTAGATACATCCCCTCTCTTACACACTTATTAATATTTTTATATTCATATTAGATACATCCCCTCTTCTACACACTTATTATTATTTTAGCAACTTTAGTGTTAATAGAAAATTCGGGGTGTTACATTCTCCCCTCCTTTTAGGATTTCGTCCCCGAAATCTTCAAGTCTGGAAGAATGTATATCCTACCATCCAAACGTCCATCTACTCATCCATCATACACAGGCATCCATTGTCCTTACAGACTTCTAATGCTTTCATGTTTAAATGCACAGTGTGTGTATATGTCCGTATCTAATGCAAAATCAGGCGGTCCACTGATTCAGTTGACCTCCTTAATGCAACTATGATCGTGCCATGCATCCATTATGTATGCAAAAGATTCTTAATGCTACATAATACTTCTATATGCGTGCACAACCATCATCTGAATGCAGCATCCATATGATAATACAACCATCGTTCATCCATTTTACTAAATACATCCATATATATGCAATATGCAATATGTAGTGACTGAGCCGATCTAGTGCCTAAAGTGTGTGTATATATGCATCCACGAGCAACCACTAGCAAACACTTGCATCCATTTTGCATCCATCATACATAACATGTCTCAAACACATGTTTCAACCATAGGATTATCCTAACTAAAGGTCAAAGATACTAATGAGAGGACATACTAAAGATAAGATAAGCTAAGCGATAAAGGAGAAATTAAAAGACATACCCTCAAAAAGAAAAGGGTACAACGAACGCATCTTCTCTTCTGTCTCCCAAGTTGCGTTGCTCTCATCATCTCCCCATTGCACTTTAACCAGTCTGACCTCTCGATTCCTCAACTTTTTGATCTCCGACCCAAGAATGCATGTAGGAGCTCGTCTAATTGTTGCATCACGCTCTATTTCCACCTCTTTAAGCAAGCTCGGCTCTACCACCTCCGCGGTCTTGTGCAAACACTTTCTCAAATGTGATACATGGAATACGTCGTGTACTCCACTAAGTTTCTCAGGCAACTCCACCCTATATGCCATCTTCCCAATCCTGTTTTTTACAGGAAACGGCCCTACAAACCTTGGTGCTAATTTCCCCACGGACCCAAAGCGAACAACATTCTGTAACGGAGATACTTTGATAAAAACCATGTCCCCAATGTCAAACTCAAGATCTGTCCTCCTCTTATCAGCATACGATTTCTGCCTATCTTGTGCTGCTTTCATCCTCCTTCGAATCAACTCAATCTTCTCCGAGGTTTCCCTAACCATATCGGGCCCAAGTAGGACTTTATCGGTAGATTCCCACCAACATGTAGGCGAACGGCAAGGCCTTCCATAAAGAGCTTCGAAAGGTGCCATGCCAATACTAGACTGAAAGCTATTGTTATATGCGAATTCTACTAACGGAAGGTGCTCTTCCCATGTACCCCCAAAGTCTAGGATACAAAGCCTTAAAAGATCCTCTAGAATGCGATTCACCCTCTCGGTCTGGCCGTCTGTCTGAGGATGATATGCGGTGCTCAAACATAGCTGAGTCCCTACCACCTCTTGTAAACTCTTCCAAAATTCGCTAGTAAAGATGGGGTCACGGTCGCTTACTATACTAGAAGGAATACCGTGCAAACGAACTATCTCCTTAATGTATACAGAAGCCAACCACGGAGCAGTCCTCTTACTTTTCACGGGAATAAAATGGGCGCTTTTAGTAAGTCTATCTACTATAACCCAAATCCCCGTGTTACCCTTTCTTGATCTTGGTAATCCATCCACAAAATCCATTGAGATTCTTTCCCATTTCCATAGTGGAACTTCTAATGGGTGAAGCAACCCACCGGGTTTCTTTTGTTCTGCTTTAACTCGTTGGCACACCAAGCATCTAGCGACGTACTCGGCCACATCCTTTTTCATACCGGCCCAAAAGAAAACCCGCTTCATATCTTTGTACATCTTATCCCCGCCGGGATGAATGGTCATTTTTGAGCGATGAGCATCATCAAGAATGGCCTTCCTTAAGTCTTCGTCTTGTGGTACACAAAGTCTATTATCCCTTCGTAACCAACCCTTATCGTCTAGGGTATACCTACGAAGATGGCTTGACGACTCCCCCCCCCCTTTGAGCTTTTCTACTATCTCAACCAACTGTGGGTCGTCTCGCTGTGCCTCACCAACCCATCCTAGAAGTGTAGGTCTAACCTCCAAGGATGCTAACAGACCGGGTACTAAGTCAACGGAGGGTCTAAAGTCAAACATAGAGATGGATTCTAAGCTTTGTCGTTCAACAAACAACGGACTCAAGGACAACCTTTTCCTACTTAAGGCGTCTGCCACCACGTTACCCTTGCCCGGGGTATATGCTATTTCAAAATCGTAGGAGGCTAAGAATTCCATCCACCGTTGCTGCCTTAAATTCAAATCCTTCTGAGAGAATAAGTATTTTAATGATTTGTGGTCAGTGAACAGTTCGAATTTCTCACCAAGAAGATAGTGACGCCAAGACTTAAGCGCGAAAACAATTGCGGCTAGCTCTAAGTCATGCGTGGGGTAATTCTTTTCATGAACCCTCAACTGCCTTCCACCATAGGCTATTACTCTTCCCTCTTGCATGAGGACCGCGCCAAGTCCCGTCCCACAAGCATCAGTATAGATGGTAAACGGTTTATTCCCGTCTGGCAGCACTAAGACTGGGGCTGAAGTTAAGGCTCTCTTTAAACGTTGGAACGCATCATCGCAATCTTTGTCCCACGTAAAAACCAGGTTCTTCTTCGTTAACCGTGTTAATGGAGCTGATATTTTTGCGAAGTCTTTGATAAACTTCCTATAATAGCCAGCCAACCCCAAGAAACTTCTTACTTCAGTTGCATTTTTAGGGACCTTCCAATCTTGGATGGCCACCACCTTTGCGGGATCCACTGCTATCCCTTCTTTGGAAACCACGTGCCCTAAGAACCGTACTTCCTTCCTCCAGAAGTGACACTTAGAAAATTTTGCCTTAAGGTTCTGCGCTCGAAGGGTTTCCAACACTTCCCTAAGATGTAGGGAGTGCTCTTCTTTATTCTTAGAAAAGACTAAGATGTCATCCACAAAGACTACCACGAATTTGTTAAGGTATTCCCTAAACACCCTACTCATCAAATCAACAAAATATGCAGGGGCGTTTGTCAAACCAAAGGGCATCACTAGCCATTCATAGAATCCGTCAGGAGTCCTAAAAGCAGTCTTATCTATACTATCCTCAGCCACTCTCAGTTGATGAAAGCCAGTGGCTAAGTCCAACTGCGAAAACACCGAGGCGCCAACTAACTGATCAAAGAGATCGTCAATCCTCGGCAGTGGGTGTCGGTTCTTTTTAGTAAGCTTGTTTAGTTCTCTATAGTCCATACAAAGTCTAAGAGACCCATCCGCCTTTGTGGCAAAAACTACTGGAGCACCCCACTCCGATATACTACGTATTATGAACCCCTTCTCAAGCAACTCCTTTACTTGCTTATTGAGTTCCCTCCTTTCACGAGGAGCCATGTGGCGCACTGGCAAAGATACGGGTTTAGCATTATCCACAAGATAAATTCGAAAGTCTATCTCCCGCCTTGGAGGTAAGCCCTTCACCTCCTCAAACACATCCGGATATTCCCGGACCTCTTCTACCGATCGCAGGTTCTCTACAGACGCGTCAAGCGATTCAAGATAACTTAGCATAACGGAATTTATGGGATTACAAAAGATGTCGAGAGCATTACCAAGGCGAGTCACAAGCCTAACTACTCTCCTTTCACAATCAAGAATGGCCCTATTTCTAGACAACCAATCCATTCCTAAAATTAGCCCATAGCCCGTGAAGCCCAATACATAAGCATCACATCTAAATTCAACGCTAAGTATAGAGATTTTCAAATCCAAACATATCATGGTCAAATGAGCCGAACCCCCAATTGGATTTGAAACGACCAAGGGATCCTCTACTAAACTGGTGTTCAAGTGCAGTGATTCAACTAATGATGCAGAGATAAACGAATGAGATGCGCCAGAATCGAATAAGGTACGGACAGGATGATCAAACAGAAAAACTAAGCTTTCAACAGAAATTGTTCTACCTCTTTCTTGCAGCGGTGGGGCCGCAATAGCCTGAACTTGCCCCCTTGCCTGCCCTGGTGCCATAAGAGCCTGCACCTGTCCTCCCGAGGTAGACCCTGCCCTCTGCCCCTTCTTTGGACAGTCCTTCACTAAATGTCCCGCATCTCCACAATGAAAACATCCAGTCTTCTTTTTCTTTCTACAATCTTTGCTGAGATGGCCAGGCGTCCCACAATTGAAGCATTTCTTCTTCCCTTTGCCATTATTGTTTTTACCACCCTTCTTATTTTGCTGTTGGGGTTTCTTCTGATCCCCTTTCTTTTCAACTGCCTTATCCTCATGCATAAGTGCCATTTCTACTAACTTTTCAAAGGTGGCTCCCATAGGGATGTGGGTCATAGCCAACCCTTGCAACGGTTCATTCAAGCCTCTAACGAACCTCAAAGCTTTCTTCTCTGGCGTGTTCACCAACTCCAAGCCAAACCTTGCTAACTGATTAAATTTATTGACATATTCCTTTACTGATGAGCTCCCTTGCTTTAGTGCCAGGAATTTTTCCATATTTAAGTTCTCCTCTGCCCTTGAAAGAAACTTTGCCTCAAACCTTGGTCTGAAATCCGCCCATGAATCAACTGGACGTTCCCCGTTAGTGACCTCCCACCAAAACGAGGCCTCTCCCTTCATTAACCAAGCAACTAAACGGACTTTCCTCCCATCTTCCACTTCAAAGATATCCAACAATTCCTCAGTCTCCTTAAGCCAATCTCTGGCCTCCACAAACGTCTCAGTCCCTTGAAAAGTTTTTCCTCCCATAGCCTTGAATTCCTTGCACGTCTTTGCAAAAGTGTCAACACGAGGAGGAGGAGGAGGAATGGGTGCAACTAGGGGTGGAGGAGTATCCGCTGGGCCTGCAGTGGTGGCCCTAGCCTCCAAGTATCTCCTAAACCACCCTGGAATCGTCACACCTTCTGGGAGATTAAGATCTTCAGCCATGCTGAAACGAAAAAGGAAAGATTCAAAATGGAGAATTCGAAAGATAAAGATAAGGATGTGGCTATTTGGGATTATGTTTTTCATAAAAACTCTCTTTAAATAACGTTTTTTTTTTTTTTTTTGAAAGCACTTCTTCCAAAAATACTTTAGAAAAAAAATATTTTTCTAAATTTTTTTTTATCTGTTCTGGTAACCTTATGCTCTGATACCACGTGTAACACCCCACGTCCATTAATGTCACTCACAAAGGGAATGCATTAACTTCCATAGAGGTTTTAAGTGAATATAGAACAGTAAAATTACAACAAGACAGATATAAAATAGTACTTGGAAATTCAAAAACTTTATTTCATTGTAGCAGAAGTCAAAACATGTTTGATTACATCATAACACCATATTCAATGTCAAGTACAATATCTATCTTGATAAAACAAGTACATAATCCCATTACATGAATAGCCATTAAAAAGAAAGATAACAAGCTGGACTTTACTTCAGCAGTCCAAGCTTTCCAGAAGATAAGCGATCCAACTAGACTCCACTAGAACTTGGCCCAACCTGCGGACCTGAAGGGAGAAAAAGGATGGAAAAGAGGGGGTCAGACATAAAGTCTGGTGAATATGATAATTCTACAATACTATTACCAAAATAACTGGACTAAGGCATAAGCTGGAAAACAAGAAAATGTCTATGAAGAGCAGATTAAGGACATAGACAATCGCTAAAGGCAACGTTATAGGCGCTCCTAAATACTAAAGGATAAACACTATACTGCACCACACCAGTCACCCTAAAGATTCATCCCACTTAGCTTCACTTGGAAACTTTCCCAATGGCTTTACGTACCCCTAGCTGACTACATAGGTGCCGCCTGCCCCTATCTCCACTAGGTGTACCCTACATCCCATTATTTGATCGGCTCCCTAACTCGTAGATACCCATGCTGGCCCCACAGTGGGGTGTATCACTCCCCTAAAGTGGCAA
Organism: Allium sativum; assembly: GCA_030737875.1. Taxonomy (NCBI): domain Eukaryota; kingdom Viridiplantae; phylum Streptophyta; class Magnoliopsida; order Asparagales; family Amaryllidaceae; genus Allium; species Allium sativum. The sequence continues at coordinate 472,951,081 of CM060909.1, forward strand.
CCTGATACAACGGACATGCACGGCTTATACCTACACGATGCAACAACGTCTTACCTACCAGCCCGGGTCCACACACGCATATGAAACCCGTTGGACTTGCGTTGCCACCGCTCCCTGTTTTGGCCTCTTATAGTCAAACCCAGTATGCGTGTCCCGTCCTCGACTTGGGTCGAGCCCACAAAGATACGTTTTGGGATACTGGTTGAAATGGGCCCCCACTATTTACCACAAGCATTCCACCTAAGCTTGTCCCCATTAGTCCATCCCACTTAACCCACTTAGTCATGTTCATTTACATGTGTGTTTGGTTAAGTCTAATCGTATTTCAAATGCCTCTAAAGGCAACCACCAGATTCCTCATGCCACCCAAGGCACCTACTTAACCCCCATGTCCCACCTTACATGATTATCTGGTTAAGTATTTCTTAGTTCATTAAGGCCATAACCTCATAAAGACCTCTCACATTAGACTGGCATTTATGGCAGCTGGATTTGCCGGGCGGGTCCGGGCAGTCTTACACCATAAAAGAGTCTAACCTCGTGTCTTTACAACTGTTATGCTTTAGTTTGGGCCTAGGACCTCTCACATTGGGCCGACATTTGTGACTACTGGATTTGGCGGGCGGGTCTGGGCAGGTTTACATCACAAACGGGTCCAACCTCGTGTCCTAAGCATTGATTATTAATAATAATCCACTTTCCCCCAATTTTAATAATTCCCTACTTGAATTATTAATTACTTCCAATTTTTAACAATGTCCATAATTGACTCAATTATGGACATCCATTCATGGTATGCAAAATCTTACAAAATTGCACCCAATTTATTAATTCCTAATATTACCCCTACCCCACGTTTGAACGTTTATTCGCAAAATATATGTTAGACTCGAATAGCCTAACTCATAGCATAAAAGAGATTATCATAATAACAACATGTATATGTGACCAAATGAATCATAATAAGGGGTGAAACTTGCATATGTCCAACTTGCATAGATTATACATGTCATGGACCTAAAGGTGTCAACTTGTTCAAAATTCACCTAATATAATCTCAATCAATTTTCATAAACTTACATATGAACATGTGTGAATCAACATCATCTAATTTTTTAACAACATGGTTTTATATGGGTACACCTAACTCAATAGGCAAATTCCCATAATCAAGTTTTATTTAATTATAGTTTCAAGTTTATGGGTACACCTAACCTAATAGGCAAATTCCCATAAACAAGATCCATTTAAATTAAGAAAAAAAAACATAACTTTAAGCATGATCCAACAACATGATTTTTCAACATAATATAGCATGATTTATAACATGGCATAGTATGATAGTATAACATAGCTTGACATGATTCTCAACATAGCACGACATAGCATAAGAGAATTTACAACATATCATGACATAGCATATATAATTTACATCATACGACAACATAATAACATAATAAGAGATCCATAATTTATAGAATTTACAATTAAAAATCACATCACTTTCTTGTGATCCATTCATAACTGAGTCAAATTAGTTTGTAATAGTCTTGTGAGAATCATCATACTCACCAAAAAAAAAAAAGAATTAGAGAAAGAGAGATCTTTTGATTTGATTTGTGTAGATTTAGTTGTAGATGATTAGGCTTCCTCTTCTTAGTTTGTGACGGCTATGCTGAACTCCATGGCAGCAGCATGACGGTAGCTTCTCTAATTTTACAAGTGATTTAGGTCTAGGGTCTACCCACTTATTTATAGATTTTAGAATTCATTTAGGCCATTAGATTTAACCTAGAAATAACCGCAGCCGTTCAGACAAGATGAGGTTTATCTTGTTGACTCAGCAATGAGTCAGAAGTGACTCAGCAAACACTCAACATATTAATAAACTTCTATTCATGTCATAAATATATATATATTTTCTACAATGTACATATTAGATACATCCCCCTTTACTTATTATTGTTTTTATATACATATTAGATACATCCCCTCTCTCACACACTTATTAATATTTTTATATTCATATTAGATACATCCCCTCTCTTACACACTTATTAATATTTTTATATTCATATTAGATACATCCCCTCTTCTACACACTTATTATTATTTTAGCAACTTTAGTGTTAATAGAAAATTCGGGGTGTTACAAAAAGTTACATATCACATTACATTTACATATCATATTACATTTACATCAACTACCAAATAACAACAGCATCTAGCATCGTCTATCTTCAATGCTCATGTCCTCTAGCTCTGTCATGCACCCTTGCTCAAATACTGTCCACGTAACTCCAGTTTGAAACTCCTATCCAAGAAAAAACTAATTTAAGAATCAACATGATAATAGAATTACCACTTTTCATCTTAAACTTGAATTTTCTTGAGTTTCTTCATTCCAAAGTATCCAAGTATATGCAAAAAAAGCAATACAAAATCATTCCTTCTACCAATGGTGTGATGGCCCGGAGATCCGTACTATCTGAGCTGACTGATACCGCACACGTCCAACTCAAATAATACAGAAATACGAGTCATTAGGGTTAAAGAAATAGAACCAGATAGAAGATAGAACAGAAATAACAATACAGAATCTCATAGCGGAACGAATAAAATATATTATATAACATAACTTTTGAAAAACAAAAATTTGTATCATATATACATACCATCATCAGAGTATAATACAACATTTGATACAGCGGAAAATAACTCTTAAATATCTAACGGTGAAGCCGCCTGCTTCATACTCCTCCAAGTGTATCTGTAAAAGCCTGAAACACTTGACTGCCCGTACAAATTTAGGCACCCAAGAGTTTAGGAAAAACAAACAAAATAAACTCTGCATCAGTCATGGGACAGGTGTGAGTAAACTCCAACCATATTGTTTAAATTTGAAAACCCTTTGAAAGAAAGGGTAATAGTAAGACCAGCCCGCACATAAACATGGACGGTTTTTACCTTACTATAACCAAAACATTTCTGATATTAAAATCCAGTGATATTATAATAATGTCTAATCAATTAAATAATCAAATAGCAGAACGCTTGCATCTCACGCTCCACATACATAATATAAAATCAAAAACGATAGGGTGCTAATTGGAGATTGGATTCCAACTATGACAAGGTATGGGATTACCTCCCGATCAGTGTACTCTAGAGGGGATACACTCGGGTTCAGCAAGAACGTCTTGCAACCCGACCACACATGACCGCCCACTCATTTAGCTTGAGTGTAGCGAATATATTGTCACCCATGGTTGTCGACCGTCCAACCGTAATCCGTAAGATACAGAATTGAAAGAAGAATAAATAATTGATTTGTCTCTAGATCGGTGACAAATATACTCTACTTGGGTATGACCCAACTAGCCATGTTGCCTGCCCGATTTTTGCCATTTTCCGATTGTGAGGCTTGAGGCTACGTTAATCTTTCAGAACATCTGGCCACCATACACGTTGAATGCCACATCGTCAAACCCGTCAAATCACTAGTTGATCTTCCCAAAAAAATTACGGTTGTAAAAGCTAAGAGAAACGAATTCCTCCGCCACCAGACGTAATACCTTGAAAAGATCGTCTTATGTGATCCGTTAGGAATACTCTGTCAGACATTCGTCCATACAAGTTGCCCTAGGTCTGGACAAACATAACAGCTCTTGCAATTTACTCCATCTTCGATTTTATCTTCAAATAATCTAATTCGCAACGTCTATGCCTATACATAGTGGCATTCGAATATTAAATCCAACCGGTCTCTCCGTATTGACAACGATGGTCCAAAAATCTTTGATAGCCGGTGATTTAACTATCAAAGGAAAACAAAACATCCATCAAAACAGTCAAACAATCACTGGCCCTTTTTATTCATTAACTATTTTCCAAATCCCTTATCAAATTCTATATATATCGACATATTGATTTCTATTTTCAAAATTTCTTAAAATTATTCTAACTTCTTAAATTTTCGAAAAATTTCGCCAGCACCTCCCCTGTACCGGTCAATCGTTCAAACCACAACTCGCCTCTCTAGCCCTTTCCATTCAAAAAGAAAATTAAAAAGCCAAGCGGTGTGCCGATTCGGCACATAAAACCTCGTATGGGAATTGAAACATGTACCTTTTTGTCGGGCATTTAAATTATAATCTTCATACTCTCTTCCTACTTTCATCCTATACATGTCTAATATACACACCTGCATTTCCATTATTCCATACGCTATTTGATTTCACCACATTCAGTCCCACCCACTAATTCTTTACTAATTTGTTCTAATCAATTAACTTCATTAAATAACAAAATCTAATTTTTGTCCAAAATCCACTTCGTCTATACCCTTTGAGTTCATATTTAATGTATAACTCAAATCTGGATTTTCTAATGGAAATTCGGATTTTTATTCATTCAAAATCCTTTTATTAAATTAAACAAATTGCTATGGTTTTAAAACGATTATGGCGCTGTTTTTCTGAAATTTGATTTTGACATAACTCAAAATCTATATAAAGAAATCCAGAATTTTCTCTTTTATTAGAAAATTATTATTCAATAGGTTCGGGCGTTTTTTGTTTCATCGAATTCCGACTCATATTGAGTTCTATATACCTAATTGAAGTTCGAAACGCCAAATTACGAACTGCCGCGCCGTAGCGAGTTCGTTTTATTAAATTAAATTATAAATGTTTAAATTTCGTTATTTAAATAAATTTCAACTTCAATCTTCCATAATTTGATATAAATCAAACCAATTTCCCGAATATAACTTAAACATCTCGATTATTCAAAAGCGTTGATTATTTCCTCCAAAATTTCATAACTTGGTTATAAAACATTCACAGCTCTATTTCTATATTAAATTTCAAACTTCCTTGGACAGAAATTATTTTATAAATGTTCGATATAATCGAATTCAAATATTAAATTCCTTTTGTGTAAATAATCCATAAATTTAACCTACTTCACCATTACAAACTAATATCCATCTCTTGATAAAAGTGAAGTCGTTCAAGTTGGGGTATTTTAATTACCTCTCAGACCTTGATCGACGTCGTTCTTATCTCAAGACAGATAAGAGTTTGTAATACAAAATTGTCATCCCTTATCATAAAAATTCCCTCTTCGATCTCATTAAAAAAATATGACTTTTAAATGCCACTTCTTATATTTGGAAAACCTATTTCCGGTTTATCTAATGAAAATTACTTCAATATATTTATAAGCATTGTTTACAAATCAATTTCCTTATTTTATGTTTAACACGCTTCCATTTAAATTTCCATTTAAACTCGATCCCTTATTTGAATAATTTATTATTATAACTTATATATATATATATATATATTGAAAATATTCTCATATTTAAATATTGAAGTATCAGCTTCTTGGATTGTAGTTCTAAAATACAATTTCAACTAAATATAATCATAATTTCCTTCCTGAAACAATTTGCATTCGTAAATTCAACATGGTCGCATTCTAAAATAAATCTGATGAATTTATCTCAACTTAATTTATATTTCAAACATCAGAATAAATTTTATCGTTTTCTTCACGAAACGATTTCAAATTCACTTTTCAAATTCATACTTAAATTAAAAATTCAAATTATCCAATAATAGTTATAAATATATTTTAAAAATTCCACTTCTTGTTTTAAATATTAAAACAAGCTTCGATTTCAAATTCCATTTGAAAATCTAATTTCCACTTGAGAAAATAAATTTTTCCCTTTTTAAATTTAACAATCTTTTCTTAATATTTTTAAATATAAATATCTTGGGCTAGTTATATTCTAATATCCAAACGTGCAAATCATCCATTCATTTCACACATTACACACATATATAAATATGTAAACAACAGTAAATAAATTTGAGGAATCCAGTTGGATTCCTCCATTTTCCTGCATTCACAGATGTCAGACAACATAAATAGTACCAATCTTGCTTCAAGGCAGGATATCGCGGAATAGAAGGTCATCCACTCATATATCATGGGGCGATAGGGTCATCCGCTATTGATACTGCGGGCATCTGCTAATGGTACTGTAGGAAATATCCAATCACCAATACTATACATAATAACCACAATCACCAAGCCTAAATAACTAATATATATAACCACAATAATTCAGTAATTCATGCATGCATCCAAACAAACAACAAATTATTTTTACGACTAAAAATAAATTTACAAATAAAACTTTGAATGAGATTTACTCACTTCGATTTTAATCGACGGAATAAATCAGAGACATTTGATCTGAATTCCATTTGTCTCCAAAAAAATCCAAATCCATTTCCCGCTATAGGTCCAACTCGATTTGCATTAGCATCTTGGACCTTGTATAAATTAAATATGATGTTCATATATGTGTGAATTATATGAGCTATATACATATATATAATTTTTACCAAGAAAACCAGATTTTTGTCTAACTAAAATAAAACCTTATGTTTTGATTAACTAAAATAAAATCCTATATTTATCGCTTTAACTATTATCAATTTAGACTAATTGAATAAATTATCTTAAATACACTAATTCATATACCTTGTCGCCAAATATATATCAGCTCTCCTTTACCAATTCAAATCAGCCTTCAACTTCTATACCACTCGTAATATCCAACTGCAAACAGCAAAAAAATACTGCTCCATCCCATTCATGCCCTTACTTCTCTAATATAAACATTTCAGCACCCATTGTAACCACCTTCTCCACCAAGACCCACACACAAATCGAAACCCTGAATGATTGAAGCACTTTACAAAATCTGGCATCACATCAAAAATTACTAAAAAAAAATACAAAAAGAACTTGACCCAAAATCATGGTTGCGCAATTCTTTCGGTACCCTGCTCCTTTACCAAACTACTGTCGTACTCCAAACCAACACAACGTCCCACTCAACATTCGTTCTCCACCCACTACGCATCACCATCCCAGGTTCATCCATGCAATAGTCCAACTTTACTCAACAACACCACTTCACTATCGAACTCCAACTCCACTCTTCGAACGTCTAACCCCAAACCAATCGAACCCTATCCATTAATCCCCCAATATTAGCTCTGCCTTCTATAAATCGTTCCCCCTGAGAAAGCTGCTCGAAATCGAGCTCCTTACCCTAAAAAAACGCGTTCGATCCTTCTCCATCAATAGAGCTCGACGCAGTCACTAAGTCTTCCTCCGGCCTTTGGAACTTTGAAAATCGTGAGCCCAAATTGAGCTACCCACGCACGCGCCTCATCTTTAATCGCGATGGTTTCGGGTTCGCGATGATTAAAAATGAAGAATTTTGGTGCGAATCTGATAAGGATTTAGAGTGGCCATTTTGGGTTTTTTCTCTTTTTCTTTTTGTGGAGTTCCAATTTTTCCGTAAATGGAAAAACAGTCACGGCTATTTTAATTTGTTTTAGGCTTTCAATTTTGAATGACTGTGGAAGGGAAAAGGGCAAAGGAATTAAAAATGGAAATGCTTCGTTGGGTTGAGGTATGGCAACAGGAATGCGATAGCTCAATTTATATAAGCGCGAAAACAGACAGTAGGTACACAACCATTAAATTTCTGTTTTCCTTTGCTATGAAGGAAGAAGACACTCTCTACGGCTCGAGGAATAAAATGGTATGCATTGTTTAATACTCAGGTCAGCTGAAAACATTGATTTGAATTTTATTTAATTAGATAATCAAAAATATCTTACGGTTCCATAACTCCAACCATGAACCCCTATTTTAACTTAACAACCGACGCTATAAGGTTATAACGTTATTCTGAACTCAACAGAAACGATTTCGAAATTCAGTTCGACTGTATAGAGGAGATACAAATTAAATTAACGATTTAAATTGAATTTGATTTAAAATATAATCGATTTCAACCCATTAAATTCATCGATAATAATTTATTATCGTTCTAATTCAGATAAAATTTATGTTAATTGACTAAATTGTTTCAATTTAGTTTTTACTGCGAATTCAATTTATTATCGTTTCCGTTTTTCGATAATTTAATATCTTTGATATTAATCGTATATCGATTATTGAATCAATAAATTCAATATAAAAATTTATTTATATTTCCAATTCAACATTTAAAATAAATTTAAATGTTTATTATAAAATAGCTAAAAATTTGGGACGTTACAAACAGGCAGCATTTAAATAATTTTAAATTGCCATAAAATAAACAGATCCTAGATGTAATCCCTCCATGCCAAATAAACATTCAAGAAAACCAGACATTTTGTCCAAACATAGAGTGCGAAATCACATTCCTAGAAAATATGCTTATAATCTTCCATAATACCATCTCAAAACACGCACTTCTCTATATAATTCATTCCTTTCCTCCTCAAACTGATAGTAGTATTCAACTTGCCATGTATCACAATCCACATATGAACTCTAACTTTTAAAGGTACTGCTTTGTAACTTCACATAACATCAAAACCTAACTATCTTCTCCCAACAAAAATCGTACATGCTTCTTACATTGAAAGTTCCTTCAACTTCCATACAAATTTATCCTCTTCATCACATAATGAAACCCCTTCAAGAAATCTAACCAAACAACATAATTGATTCAATGCCGAACCATTAACCGCTCTACAAAAAGTAAGTCTCCATTAGAAGTTTACAGCCTCCCTATCAAACATGTCTTCAACAGAAAAATCTTTATTACGCTCCAAAACAAATAAATCTCCAAATTTAGCTTCCAACGAGATTGGAAGAAGCCGTTGATCTCTCCAAAAAGAAATATTTCTTCCACATTTCACTACAATTTCAATACCAATCTTAAACCAACTCATATTACCCATCACTCCCTTCCAAAACACCAAATAATTTGAAAAATCACTATTCCAATCAAAACTTCTGTCATAACACGTGCTAATAATCCACTCCTTCCAAAACACACTTCTTCCACTAATCATATCCCAAATACACTTGCAAAGCAAGGATGAATTCATATTCATCAAATTAAGCACACCCAACCCTCCTTATTCCTTGGGTTTACAAATTTGTTGCCAAGAAATGAGATAAGAAAAACTACAAGATTCTTTAGAACCCGTCATGTAATGACCCGAAAATCCGGTCCAATTTGAGCTGACTAAATAACACAAGTCCAACCCCAAATTGCACTAGAAACCAGGAAATTAATAGAAAGAAGACAGAGGGTGAGGAAAGATAAGATAGAAACTTAAAATAGAAGAAGAAGAAGAACACAACATCAGAGTAACACGAACCTCACAGCGGAACGAATAACATATAATAGATAACATATCTTTGAAATAAAAGATTGTACTTGAATATACATATCATCATCAAGTACAGCACTTACAACACAGCGGAAATAAACTATATAATCCTGAAGCCTCCTGCTCCAGCTCTTCAAGTATCCGTAAATCCCGACTACTTGACTGCCCGTACAAAATTGGGCACCCAAGAGTTTAGGGAAAACAAAACAAAATAAACTTCGGGTCAGTCTTGGGACTGGTATGAGTAAAACAGTTTAAAACAGTTCGAACAAGTAAACGATATCTCATAAGACCACGCCGTATAACGGAACGGGTTTTTCCCTTATGAGAATCCAAAATATCTTTATATCAAAAACATTTTGATATTATAATAATGTCTATCACCCAAAATATAATAATCATCTAGCAGAAACGCTTCCATCTCACGTTATACATATATAGTATACAATCAAAACCGCAAGCACGTATTGGGTAATGGATTTCCAACTATGACAAGGTATGGAACCACCTTTCGCTAGTGTACCTCTAGAGAGGAATACACTGGGTTCAACAAGAACATCTTGCAACCCGGCCACACATGACCGACCACTCATTTCGCTTGAGTGTATCGAATGTATATCACCAACGGTTGGGATCAGCAACCGTTTCCCGAATGGGACAGTATCGATAATAGATTTTTAGAAATAAATGAAACTCTAGATCAGGTGATTATACACCCTACTTCGGAGTGACCGACTTAGCCATGCTGCCTGCCCGATTTCTGTCATTTACCGGTTGATGAGGCTTGAGGTTACGCCTTATCATCACATTAGATTCACTTCGAATGCCACATTGTCAGATCCATCGAAAATCACTAATTGACGTCTACAATAGTACATTACGTGTTAGCTAAAGAAGTTTCCTTCTCCGCTTCCACACTTGGTACGGTTGAAGAAATCAATGTACGTGACCTTTCTGGAAATACTTTGTCAGACATCCATCCATACAAGTCATCCAGGAACAGGATGAACCGAAGGCACCATTCAGTACATCCATCTTAGGCACTGTTATCTAAGAATTATACAATAGCCCTTGCACTTTACTCCGTCTTCAATTATCTTTGGCATATATGATTCACAACGCTTATGCCAATACAAAGTGGTTCTTTGGATAATAATCCAACCGGTCTCTCCATATTAACAACGTTAAAATGGTCAAAACTTCGATAGTCTGTGATTTAACTATCAAAGAAAAATACGTGTGCAAACAACGATATTATTTCCAGGAGGAAATTATATCGATCAATCATCATTCAACATTTATCTCTTTATTTCATTAATTTACTTATCTACTGTTTCCATATATTCTAAATTCTTATTTTCTATTATCAGAAAACATTTTTGATTCTCGTTTGGAAAACATTTCCAAAACTTCTTAATTGGGATTTAAACAGATGTTTAAAACTATATTGCGATGACGACTCAAACCACTATACTAAATTACTAAATCCACTTAACCACTTCACACTCGAACCGTAACCATTTCTTAATTAAAAACACAGTCAATCAAGTTGGGGTATAGCTACCTCTCAGACCTTAACTGAACCACCATTCAAATCTCGAAATAGAAAAGATTCACCCTTTTTAATACTTCCTTACGAACCCTCGGATTCTATTTACGATCCCCTTCTTTTACAAGTTTACGTGATTATAACAATGGTGTTATAATCTCCTGCATCCGAAATATATTATCTTTAATATGACTTTTATTTCCTAACTCGAATAATATAACGATCAACTAATTTGTTAACTCCTATTTGGTTAACTCTAAGCTATAACTCTTATTCAATGAACTTTTATTCTATTTAACTCTTACTGGATTAACTCTTATTCGAATAACTTATTCGAATAACTTATATTTGATTAACTTACTTCGAATATCTACTATTCGATTATCTCACTTCGAATATTTATTATTCGATTATCTCACTACGAATATCTACTATTCGATTAACTCCTTCGATTAACTCAAATCGATTAATTCATCTTGAATATTTCTGATTCGATTAACTCACTTCTTCGAATAAACTAATATTCGATAACTAATACTCGACTAACTCTAACTCGATTAACTCTACTGACTAAATCTAACTGATTACTTCTAACTGGATAACCCTAACGGTTTAACTCTAATGGTTTAACCTAACTGGTTAACTCTAATGGTTTAACCTAACTGGTTAACTCAAATGGTTTAACCTAACTGGTTAACCCTAATGGTTTAACCTAACTGGTTAACTCAAATGGTTTAACCTAACTGGTTAACTCTAACTGATTAACTCCACTGATTAACTCTAACTGGTTAATTCTAACTGGTTAACTCTAACTGGTTAACTCTTATTCGAATAACTAATATTCGATTAACTCTATTCAACTAACTCGACTCGACTAACCCCTTTCGAATAACATATTCGATTTATAACTTTTGAATACCATATTCGATTTACTAACTTTCGAGTACCATATTCGATTAACTCCCTTCGAATACCATATTCGATTAACTATCTTTATTCGCTTTAAAAAGATTTCCTTTTAACAACGTTTATTCATTTAAAAAGATTTACTTTTAGTAACGGTTCTTCACTTTAAAAATGTCCTTCTAATAACGTTTTCCCCACTTATACAGATTTCCTTTTAATAACGTTTTCCTTTTTATAACATCCTATCCCGTTATAAACGATTTCCCTTTTTAACTCTATTTATTTTCTAAATATTCCCTTTTCAATTTTTATTCTTAAAAATATTCGAACTCCTTAAATTCCCGGAAAATATCGCCATAACCTCCTTTGTACCGGGAGCATCGGGAAAATCCCCAAACCGCCACACAGGCCTTTCCATTCAAAAAGAAAATGGTTTGCAATTATTTCCTTTCTAAATATCTCTGATTTATAAATATTCCAATTTATAAATATCTCTTATTTATAAATATTCCATTTATAAATATTTTATTCTCAATATCACTTTGAAAATATTCCCTTATCAACATTCCGGTATTTCTATGGTATTCAACATATCAAATCACGATGATCAATATCGTCCAAATACATATAATCGACAACAAATTATATATCACATCATATATTTCAATATATGAAACAAAACAGTATTTTAAATATTTGAGGAATCATGTTGGATCCCTCCAACATGTTTCCCTGCATCCACAGATGTTACACAATAAAATCAACATCAATTTCAGTTCAATATGAATTATTCTGATAAACAGAATCAATAAATATGTTTAACGGTTTATATATATATATATATAAACTTTCAACTAACTGACTAGCAGTTCAATCAAACAGTCAACACACAGTCAATCAGACAATTTTTAACAGTTCTAAAAATACAACATGAAAATATGAACTGTTCAGAGTTAGTGAGATTTACTCACTTTGGCAGTTCATCGTTAAAGAACGATAAACTGTTGTTTGATTTGAATCAAACAGTTTATTTCACCATACATTCAAACGAGCTCGAATCCATTCCCTGTCAGTTCCACGGTGTAGCCACCGTCCATACGGTCTCAACGGATCTTGCTTTTCTAAATACCGTTAACATATGAGCGAGTTATTATCATTTGAATTTAACACACTATTTATAATAGAATTTAACTTGGATTTAATATATGGGCTTTACCAAAACACTTCGGCCCATCCCCATCCACCCAAGCCCACACCATAATTCCTTTGTCTCCAGTACCCTTCTTCTCCAATCGATGGAAAATCCGCTCCTCCCATTCACCACTTCAGCAATTTCAGAAAATCGACGCTACTCCCATACTCCATTACAAATCAAAATACAATCGCCAAAATTCATCTCGTCTGCATCTCCTCACAACCATACTACCTTCATCAAACTCGACTGTCCCTTTCGAAATCCGACATCTTGACTTCGTCCGCTCGTAACAGAAACCACCGAACATAATCATGACAGAAATCCTCAAAACTCCCACACCGAGTTGCTAAACTGTAACGACCCAGCTGATTTTCGGCCCCGAAAATCGACATAAATACCTTACCGTAACTCATGCCGATCTTCCAAGCACCGAAAACACTGGATAGTGTTAGAGAGAAATTAGAGGGTGAGATAAGAAAGAAAGAAATATTAGAATAGAAGAAGAAGAAGAAACACCACACAGAGTCTCACATCGCAGCGGAACAAAATATAATACAGAAATAATCTTTATTGAAAAATTTAAAATACTTTACAGTATCAGAGTACATCATACCATGGGACAGTTATAATAGCCTGTTCCCATATACAACACACAGCGGAATAGTAGTCAGATCATACGTCTGGACTCTTCCAGCTCGTCTCTTCATAGCAGTCGATAACCTGTACCTGTACAACCCGGCCTAACCCGAGCATTTACAAAACACCGGGTCAGTCTGGTGAACCAGAGTGAGATAAACTCGCACAGTAATAAGGGTGAACCATCCAATCATGATTTTAAAGTTCAAAATCTTTTCAAAAGAAAAGGATAATCGTAAGACCAAATCCACACATAAATACGGACGGTTTTTACCTTACGATAACCCAAACCATCTTTGAAAACAATATCTTGTCTGATATTTTAATAATGTCTAAATACAAGTAAATAACAATCTAGTGGAACGCTTGCATCTCACGCTCCACATATATAGTATACAATCAAAACCCGCAGGCGCTTATTGGAGATTGGATTCTGACCTTGACAAGGTATGGGACCACCTGCCGATAGTGTATCTCTAGAGGCGAATACACTGGGTTCAACAAGAACGTCTTGCAACCCGGCCCTCACATGACCGACCACTCATTTCGCTTGAGTGTATCGAATGTATATCACCAACGGTTGGACTCAAACCACCGTTCCCGAATGGGCAGAATCGATAGATTAAGAAACAAAAGGAATTTCTCTAGATAGGTGATTATACACCCTAATGGGAGCGACCCACATAGCCATGCTGCCTGTCCGATTTCTGTCATTTCCCGGTTGATGAGGCTTGAGGCCACGCTTTATAATCAGCACATCACATTTACTTCGAATGCCACATCGTCAGATCCATCAGAATCACTAATTGACGTCCACAACAATACATTACGTGTTGGCTAAAGAAGTTTCCTTCTTTGCTTCCACTCTTGGTACGGTTGAAGAAATCAATATACGTGACCCTTTCTGGAAATACCCTGTCAGACATTCATCCATACAAGTCATCCAGGAACAGGATGAACCGAAGGTACTCTCCTACCGCATCCATATAGGAATCACCCCATGGATCAGTAGCGAGAAGTCCTTGCAACCCGTGGATTCCAACTACGACAGAACCACGGTTTATCTCTGGGAGCTAACCAGAGATTATAAGTGATCCTTCCGCTTATGGAAATCCACGGTCTTCAATGCTCCATCTCGATCATCTTCTGATATCTTCACGTATTTGCTGGTCGGAATGGTTTTCGAATATACATTCGATCCCGGTCTTTCCGTACCAACAACCGTATTGGTCAGATTTGATAGTCGGTGATTTAACTATCAAAATAAACAGTGTTTCAATCATGAAAATCCAATGAGTTCACTGGTTCAGTATTCAGCACCACTTGGCCTTTTAATTAAAACAAATGTAAATTCAAACTTCTAGAACATCTCGAATTATAAATATAACTTTACGCTTCTTATTTATCATAAGACTTTTCTTTAAAACATGTTCATTTTAATACTTGGGAAATCCTATATCATATCCAGTTGATCAATCTTCACTTTTAAAACATTAGCCAAGTTATAATCTATATTGGGGAATCAATTTATTTACTCGTAAAATAACACGCCAAAATATCTCTTATTCATTACCTGAAATAAAATCCATACTTATTCTTATATAATAAAACTCAACTTTACATTTCCTCTCTAACCCGAACATATCATTATATTTTCAGCAACCCCTTTTGATTTCCCTTTTACTTTGGAATTCTCGTTGTATATTTTCCAAATCTTCATCACAAATGCTGAGTTATTATTTCTCAAATGAAATAATAACTTTACAAATTTCCTTTACCATTACAACTAATATCACTTTCAAATAATCCTGATGTTGCTCAAGTTGGGGTATTTTATTTACCTCTCAGACCTTGATCAACAATGTTCATACCTGAAGATGGATATGAGTTGTAATCCAAAACTCGATATTACATTCCAGTATCAATACAAATCTCATCTCACTAATTTATTCAAAATATGGTTTCATAACTTCTTATCTCATTGAAAATCTCCTTCTCGAATAGGACGTTATTCCTTAATTTAATAATTAAGTAATTCCTTATAAACATCACTTTTAAACCTTTGCCCTTTTAATACAATTTCATTTCACTATTCGGATTTTCTTACAAAATCCTTCTTCCTTTACCATGTTTAGTTTCACAAATTCCTTTTTAAATCCTTTCGGCCATTTCTCGCTTTGAATCTCTTATTTCAATTCCCACCTTTACTTGACAACATTATTAAGTGACGTTAATTTAGAATTTGTCGATACAACGTCTCATTGCTTTTACAACCCTTATTAAAATCCACTCTGGTTTAGTCTAAAACCCTTTCTGTTCACAATTCCCTTTTTGCTTGATTCACCTATTGAGTCAATCTTAAATTCCTTTTATAGCATCGTTATACAAATTCGGTTTTTTAAAATGTAAAAGTCGTTCCTAAACTTCTTTCACCTCAGTTTGATTTTATTTCATCCTTGATTAGTTATTCAGTTAAAAACTAATTCCCCAATTTCAATCATCTGGTTAATTTCTATCCCCTTGTATATCAATCTGATTAACATCAGAATTTCCTTATAAAATAAATTAATAATAAATTATGAATTTAAATAGTAAATATTTATTTCCTTTTAAACAAACCTTTATTCAAAATAAAATATATTTCAAAATCTATCCTTAGTTATAGAGAAATTTTATAACTTCAATTCGATCGATTTACCAGACGGTAAATCGATATAAATAAAATAATTTACTTTTAGGCCATTTACTGCCGATTACCCAACCAATACTACCCATTGGTTAAAACACAACACAGGTCGACTTTCCAGTCAATGGTCACTACCAAAATCAATTACCCATCATGACAGTTCATATATGATAATATGAAAATAAATAATATATTTGAGGAATCCGGTCGGATCCCTCTAACCTGTTCTTCCCTGTATACAAATGGTTATTTCAAATCAAATCATTCAACCATTTAACTGATAATAACGACCATTAAATCCAACCACAAGCAATTCAAACAATTTAAACACGTTTATTTTATAAACGTGACCAACAAGGTAAGTTACCTTTATTGGAACCAATCGCTAGAATAACGATTGGTATTTCACTGAAATTAACCGATGGTTAATTCCAGTAGTTAAAACAACAAATAAATATTTAACTAGCAAACAGTCAACCATCAACAGGCAGAGCACACAAAATAAAAACACAATTTATAAAATATAAATGGGAAAACTGAGTGAGTCTAACTCACCTTGATTTCATCCGTCGTCAAGCTGTTCGTTTAACACGCTCCCAGATGCATTCAAATCCGTCTGTTCTCATCCCAAAATCTTGCATCCACTGATATGGGTTCAGTGCTCCGTGTTTGGTCCGATTTTGTGTACGGATGACACAATTATCAGTTTAATACGTGGTTCACCATTAAATTATTAGTATCAAAACTTAAGTAAATATTTCATTTATTAAAACTTCCTTAGGCTTATTTAAACGTTGGTTTACGTAACTCATGTTATTAACTGAAGTTTGACCACGATTAAAATAACTAAACTTCGTTGTAAACTATATGGTCAAATAAAAAAATGATCATGTTAAATATATAACTAGGCATGTTGAAACATGGATTAGGCATGTTAAAGGGGTATATGCACGCTTCAATTCTCCTAGCGGTCCTGTATATATTCTTCACTATAACTTAAACTCGGATTAAGTGATATGTAAAAGTTATCAGGGACTTATAAACATACCTAACAACTACCGTAAATGTCCATCCTCCACGTTTTCCCTGTACACCCATTTCACTTGCATGCCCTTGCCAGTTTCACCATTTCCTTTCGTTATTACCACCTGGAAGAAAACTTGCACACTTCCTCCTGATGGTGTTCAACGTGCTCCACCCTTGTATCACACAGTACCCCCAACACTCCACTCTAGTTCGCACCCTTCCACTGTTTCCCGCCTCACTGTACATGTTTCCCCTCTACGCCATGTACAGAGACCATCCCATCGTGCTGTACTCAGAGTGACTCTCCCCTCCAGTCAACGAGACCTCATACAACCCCACCCTCTTCCAGCTTGCGCCCGTACCACTCCTTCCTCCTCCTGCAAAACGCTGCTCCACTCACACTCCATCCCGCGCCGTCCTCTCCGCACCTTAATTCAAACCATGCCCTCGTGTTACTATTCCCACTTTCTATCTCCTTCTTCTTCATTCTTTGTTGCTAACATCATAGATCACGCCAAAGTAATCGGTCCCGTATATTCTTAGAGTGGCTTGCTTTGGACACCACGCCAAAACACTTCATTTTCCATTCCAGTTTTCTTTCCAAACCTCCGGAGTCCACCGCGCTACACTGACCCATACTTCTGACCTCACGTCAGAGATCCGGCGCCCGGCCTCGCCTGAGCTCCGCGTTCTCTCCCCTGACCGACCCCTTTTGCTCCGTTGTTCAGATCAACTGCCAACTCAATGAGGTACGGGATTTTTGTTTTCATTGGTTGCGGAAGAGGGGTTTTGATATGGTCGGACTTTATTTCGTCTGAAGGAGTGTGGTTTTAATCAATGCTAAAACAAACGAAAGACAAAAATGAAGCAATTGTTATTTATAATGGAGGGCGTCGTGGGAAGCAAGTAACTGGGTTATAGGTTTGCAGGGGATAGCTGATACTAGCGTGTACGTGAGTGAGGGATTCATTACCTTGGTCGACACGGCTGGATTAATTTGCAGGCAAGTAATCGAACAGCGTGGGGCGCAAGGCATCTAACGAGGTCTGGCACTAAAGGCAGAGCACGCAAGTTAAAAGAAACGGCACTTGAATGATTTAAATATGCACTGCGTCTCCTTTCATAAAGGGTATGGTATAAATTAAATATTATTTGGTTATAACGAAACTTGCGCGTGAGATATCGTGTTAAAAACCACTACATACGATTTCTTTTTTTTCCGAAAAAACTAATCTTGATGTAAAAAGATATTCCGGATCCAATGGGACAAGTTTCGTCGCATTCTGAGACTGTTGCCCCGATAGGCTATTTTTAACGCGTACCGCACTGCCCTTCTGAACACCAAATTTTCCGATCTCTAAAAATAACAAACTATATACCTACCCTGGCTATAATCGACGCTACGAACTCAACGGAACTGGTTTCGTGGCCTCATTTGATCGTCTGTTCGAGTTACGCCCAAAGATCTCTTTGTTTATTTGAATTGATTTAATTGCACTGAACGAGCGTTTACGGCTACCGTGGTCACATACAACATCGGTTTGCCACGCCACTCAACACCATACCATAATTTAACGATAAGGTCCCAATGAAACTGGTTTTATCGAAACAGAGTCCGTTTGAAAAAAACGGCCATTTTAACGCGTATATTTATATAACGATTTTCCATAGCGATTATTTCAAAATTTGATTTAGCCATAACTCCAAATCTATAACACGGAATCTGGATTTTTCTCTTTCACATGAAAATTATAATCAATACGGTTCCAACATTTCTTGTTTTCACGGAAATCCGATTTATATCGGTCCCTGTATATCCATTTGAAGTTCAAAACTCCAATTTACGAACTGCAGCGCCATTTCGAGTTCTATTTATAATTATATAAATATATATATCGTTCAACTTCGTTTAAATAACGAATTCAATATTTAATTCCATTAATATTTCCAATATAATATTTAAAACTAATTTAAATATTCATATTCAAATGGTCGAAAAACACGGGTCGTTACATTCTTCCCCCCATAAAATAATTTCGTCCTCGAAATTGCTAAGGTAAGAAAGAACGTTATAGACCCATTAACTTCTAAATCCATTTTATTTTTTAAACAAAACCAATTCAATATAGTAAAGAAATATTTTCAAAAATATCGAAACTTTTCTAACACATTAAATTCGCGGAAAAAATTGGCAGAGTCTCCCCTGCACGGAGTGACATCTGCGATATCGCAGGAACAAATAATATATATATCGACCAACGGTCGGAAAAACAAAAACCAAAACCCAAAATGTTATATTTTCGCGTAGGCGTACCTTTACGAGCGCTATTGGGCATACTGGTTCAATTTATGCGATATATGTAGTCAAAACTTATTCTCATATCCTTTAGCTCCCTGTACTCACCTTAATATCATGTTAGTAACCAATACGTGAATTTTGAAATATCATTTCAATTAATCAACAAGTTCAACTACAAAAAATTTCAAATCCAAGCACATAGCCTCATTTATTATCAAACACAAGGTTAAATTAATCCTTAATTCATACATGATTCCATTCAAATTACCATTCTGGAATTCATTTCCTGAGTTTCCTAGTTCATTCAACCCTTGATGAATATATATAACCCATCTAACAGACAACAAGCAATGCACAACAATGCACAGTCAACCCAACCAAATCATTCAATTTATCTTAACTTCAATTTATATCCAATATTAATGTTTACATTTATCCACTTGGGTTTAATATCAATCGATTTATATCATGTTGACGTTCACTCCATTATTATTAATTAAATTCTAAGTTCCAATTTATCTTATTAATTCCAATTTCGATTTTTATTAATCTCATTTATTAACTTCACAATGAGATTATCTGGCTATATTAAACCATTCAAATTTTAAATTCAATTTGAATTTCATTCAAATCATTTAAACACACGAATATCTCAATAATTGTATAAATTATTCTTTTCTATACAAAATATAATTTGGGTAAAATTATTTCATTTACCCTCTTTTCAAAACACTACTGTATCCATTGTCAGTTCTATGCTTCTCAACACTTGAACTGATCAACAAACACAATACAAAACATTTGTATATAGAATTTACAAATACGCTCTCGTATATATACACTCAATCTCGATCTAGGGTATTACTAACCCTATCTCTATCGATTCACACCACAGAGCCAAGGTTATTACTAAACCAATAGCTCTGATACCACTGTAACGACCCAGCTGATTTTCGGCCCCGAAAATCGACATAAATACCTTACCGTAACTCATGCCGATCTTCCAAGCACCGAAAACACTGGATAGTGTTAGAGAGAAATTAGAGGGTGAGATAAGAAAGAAAGAAATATTAGAATAGAAGAAGAAGAAGAAACACCACACAGAGTCTCACATCGCAGCGGAACAAAATATAATACAGAAATAATCTTGATTGAAAAATTTAAAATACTTTACAGTATCAGAGTACATCATACCATGGGACAGTTATAATAGCCTGTTCCCATATACAACACACAGCGGAATAGTAGTCAGATCATACGTTTGGACTCTTCCAGCTCGTCTCTTCATAGCAGTCGATAACCTGTACCTGTACAACCCGGCCTAACCCGAGCATTTACAAAACACCGGGTCAGTCTGGTGAACCAGAGTGAGATAAACTCGCACGGTAATAAGGGTGAACCATCCAATCATGATTTTAAAGTTCAAAATCTTTTCAAAAGAAAAGGATAATCGTAAGACCAAATCCACACATAAATACGGACGGTTTTTACCTTACGATAACCCAAACCATCTTTGAAAACAATATCTTGTCTGATATTTTAATAATGTCTAAATACAAGTAAATAACAATCTAGTGGAACGCTTGCATCTCACGCTCCACATATATAGTATACAATCAAAACCCGCAGGCGCTTATTGGAGATTGGATTCCGACCTTGACAAGGTATGGGACCACCTGCCGATAGTGTATCTCTAGAGGCGAATACACTGGGTTCAACAAGAACGTCTTGCAACCCGGCCCTCACATGACCGACCACTCATTTCGCTTGAGTGTATCGAATGTATATCACCAACGGTTGGACTCAAACCACCGTTCCCGAATGGGCAGAATCGATAGATTAAGAAACAAAAGGAATTTCTCTAGATAGGTGATTATACACCCTAATGGGAGCGACCCACATAGCCATGCTGCCTGCCCGATTTCTGTCATTTCCCGGTTGATGAGGCTTGAGGCCACGCTTTATAATCAGCACATCACATTTACTTCGAATGCCACATCGTCAGATCCATCAGAATCACTAATTGACGTCCACAACAATACATTACGTGTTGGCTAAAGAAGTTTCCTTCTTTGCTTCCACTTTTGGTACGGTTGAAGAAATCAATATACGTGACCCTTTCTGGAAATACCCTGTCAGACATTCATCCATACAAGTCATCCAGGAACAGGATGAACCGAAGGTACTCTCCTACCGCATCCATATAGGAATCACCCCATGGATCAGTAGCGAGAAGTCCTTGCAACCCGTGGATTCCAACTACGACAGAACCACGGTTTATCTCTGGGAGCTAACCAGAGATTATAAGTGATCCTTCCGCTTATGGAAATCCACGGTCTTCAATGCTCCATCTCGATCATCTTCTGATATCTTCACGTATTTGCTGGTCGGAATGGTTTTCGAATATACATTCGATCCCGGTCTTTCCGTACCAACAACCGTATTGGTCAGATTTGATAGTCGGTGATTTAACTATCAAAATAAACAGTGTTTCAATCATGAAAATCCAATGAGTTCACTGGTTCAGTATTCAGCACCACTTGGCCTTTTAATTAAAACAAATGTAAATTCAAACTTCTAGAACATCTCGAATTATAAATATAACTTTACGCTTCTTATTTATCATAAGACTTTTCTTTAAAACATGTTCATTTTAATACTTGGGAAATCCTATATCATATCCAGTTGATCAATCTTCACTTTTAAAACATTAGCCAAGTTATAATCTATATTGGGGAATCAATTTATTTACTCGTAAAATAACACGCCAAAATATCTCTTATTCATTACCTGAAATAAAATCCATACTTATTCTTATATAATAAAACTCAACTTTACATTTCCTCTCTAACCCGAACATATCATTATATTTTCAGCAACCCCTTTTGATTTCCCTTTTACTTTGGAATTCTCGTTGTATATTTTCCAAATCTTCATCACAAATGCTGAGTTATTATTTCTCAAATGAAATAATAACTTTACAAATTTCCTTTACCATTACAACTAATATCACTTTCAAATAATCCTGATGTTGCTCAAGTTGGGGTATTTTAATTACCTCTCAGACCTTGATCAACAATGTTCATACCTGAAGATGGATATGAGTTGTAATCCAAAACTCGATATTACATTCCAGTATCAATACAAATCTCATCTCACTAATTTATTCAAAATATGGTTTCATAACTTCTTATCTCATTGAAAATCTCCTTCTCGAATAGGACGTTATTCCTTAATTTAATAATTAAGTAATTCCTTATAAACATCACTTTTAAACCTTTGCCCTTTTAATACAATTTCATTTCACTATTCGGATTTTCTTACAAAATCCTTCTTCCTTTACCATGTTTAGTTTCACAAATTCCTTTTTAAATCCTTTCGGCCATTTCTCGCTTTGAATCTCTTATTTCAATTCCCACCTTTACTTGACAACATTATTAAGTGACGTTAATTTAGAATTTGTCGATACAACGTCTCATTGCTTTTACAACCCTTATTAAAATCCACTCTGGTTTAGTCTAAAACCCTTTCTGTTCACAATTCCCTTTTTGCTTGATTCACCTATTGAGTCAATCTTAAATTCCTTTTATAGCATCGTTATACAAATTCGGTTTTTTAAAATGTAAAAGTCGTTCCTAAACTTCTTTCACCTCAGTTTGATTTTATTTCATCCTTGATTAGTTATTCAGTTAAAAACTAATTCCCCAATTTCAATCATCTGGTTAATTTCTATCCCCTTGTATATCAATCTGATTAACATCAGAATTTCCTTATAAAATAAATTAATAATAAATTATGAATTTAAATAGTAAATATTTATTTCCTTTTAAACAAACCTTTATTCAAAATAAAATATATTTCAAAATCTATCCTTAGTTATAGAGAAATTTTATAACTTCAATTCGATCGATTTACCAGACGGTAAATCGATATAAATAAAATAATTTACTTTTAGGCCATTTACTGCCGATTACCCAACCAATACTACCCATTGGTTAAAACACAACACAGGTCGACTTTCCAGTCAATGGTCACTACCAAAATCAATTACCCATCATGACAGTTCATATATGATAATATGAAAATAAATAATATATTTGAGGAATCCGGTCGGATCCCTCTAACCTGTTCTTCCCTGTATACAAATGGTTATTTCAAATCAAATCATTCAACCATTTAACTGATAATAACGACCATTAAATCCAACCACAAGCAATTCAAACAATTTAAACACGTTTATTTTATAAACGTGACCAACAAGGTAAGTTACCTTTATTGGAACCAATCGCTAGAATAACGATTGGTATTTCACTGAAATTAACCGATGGTTAATTCCAGTAGTTAAAACAACAAATAAATATTTAACTAGCAAACAGTCAACCATCAACAGGCAGAGCACACAAAATAAAAACACAATTTATAAAATATAAATGGGAAAACTGAGTGAGTCTAACTCACCTTGATTTCATCCGTCGTCAAGCTGTTCGTTTAACACGCTCCCAGATGCATTCAAATCCGTCTGTTCTCATCCCAAAATCTTGCATCCACTGATATGGGTTCAGTGCTCCGTGTTTGGTCCGATTTTGTGTACGGATGACACAATTATCAGTTTAATACGTGGTTCACCATTAAATTATTAGTATCAAAACTTAAGTAAATATTTCATTTATTAAAACTTCCTTAGGCTTATTTAAACGTTGGTTTACGTAACTCATGTTATTAACTGAAGTTTGACCACGATTAAAATAACTAAACTTCGTTGTAAACTATATGGTCAAATAAAAAAATGATCATGTTAAATATATAACTAGGCATGTTGAAACATGGATTAGGCATGTTAAAGGGGTATATGCACGCTTCAATTCTCCTAGCGGTCCTGTATATATTCTTCACTATAACTTAAACTCGGATTAAGTGATATGTAAAAGTTATCAGGGACTTATAAACATACCTAACAACTACCGTAAATGTCCATCCTCCACGTTTTCCCTGTACACCCATTTCACTTGCATGCCCTTGCCAGTTTCACCATTTCCTTTCGTTATTACCACCTGGAAGAAAACTTGCACACTTCCTCCTGATGGTGTTCAACGTGCTCCACCCTTGTATCACACAGTACCCCCAACACTCCACTCTAGTTCGCACCCTTCCACTGTTTCCCGCCTCACTGTACATGTTTCCCCTCTACGCCATGTACAGAGACCATCCCATCGTGCTGTACTCAGAGTGACTCTCCCCTCCAGTCAACGAGACCTCATACAACCCCACCCTCTTCCAGCTTGCGCCCGTACCACTCCTTCCTCCTCCTGCAAAACGCCGCTCCACTCACACTCCATCCCGCGCCGTCCTCTCCGCACCTTAATTCAAACCATGCCCTCGTGTTACTATTCCCACTTTCTATCTCCTTCTTCTTCATTCTTTGTTGCTAACATCATAGATCACGCCAAAGTAATCGGTCCCGTATATTCTTAGAGTGGCTTGCTTTGGACACCACGCCAAAACACTTCATTTTCCATTCCAGTTTTCTTTCCAAACCTCCGGAGTCCACCGCGCTACACTGACCCATACTTCTGACCTCACGTCAGAGATCCGGCGCCCGGCCTCGCCTGAGCTCCGCGTTCTCTCCCCTGACCGACTCCTTTTGCTCCGTTGTTCAGATCAACTGCCAACTCAATGAGGTACGGGATTTTTGTTTTCATTGGTTGCGGAAGAGGGGTTTTGATATGGTCGGACTTTATTTCGTCTGAAGGAGTGTGGTTTTAATCAATGCTAAAACAAACGAAAGACAAAAATGAAGCAATTGTTATTTATAATGGAGGGCGTCGTGGGAAGCAAGTAACTGGGTTATAGGTTTGCAGGGGATAGCTGATACTAGCGTGTACGTGAGTGAGGGATTCATTACCTTGGTCGACACGGCTGGATTAATTTGCAGGCAAGTAATCGAACAGCGTGGGGCGCAAGGCATCTAACGAGGTCTGGCACTAAAGGCAGAGCACGCAAGTTAAAAGAAACGACACTTGAATGATTTAAATATGCACTGCGTCTCCTTTCATAAAGGGTATGGTATAAATTAAATATTATTTGGTTATAACGAAACTTGCGCGTGAGATATCGTGTTAAAAACCACTACATACGATTTCTTTTTTTTCCGAAAAAACTAATCTTGATGTAAAAAGATATTCCGGATCCAATGGGACAAGTTTCGTCGCATTTTGAGACTGTTGCCCCGATAGGCTATTTTTAACGCGTACTGCACTGCCCTTCTGAACACCAAATTTTCCGATCTCTAAAAATAACAAACTATATACCTACCCTGGCTATAATCGATGCTACGAACTCAACGGAACTGGTTTCGTGGCCTCATTTGATCGTCTGTTCGAGTTACGCCCAAAGATCTCTTTGTTTATTTGAATTGATTTAATTGCACTGAACGAGCGTTTACGGCTACCGTGGTCACATACAACATCGGTTTGCCACGCCACTCAACACCATACCATAATTTAACGATAAGGTCCCAATGAAACTTGTTTTATCGAAACAGAGTCCGTTTGAAAAAAACGGCCATTTTAACGCGTATATTTATATAATGATTTTCCATAGCGATTATTTCAAAATTTGATTTAGCCATAACTCCAAATCTATAACACGGAATCTGGATTTTTCTCTTTCACATGAAAATTATAATCAATACGGTTCCAACATTTCTTGTTTTCACGGAAATCCGACTTATATCGGTCCCTGTATATCCATTTGAAGTTCAAAACTCCAATTTACGAACTGCAGCGCCATTTCGAGTTCTATTTATAATTATATAAATATATATATCGTTCAACTTCGTTTAAATAACGAATTCAATATTTAATTCCATTAATATTTCCAATATAATATTTAAAACTAATTTAAATATTCATATTCAAATGGTCGAAAAACACGGGTCGTTACATAAACAATCTCACTAAACCAAAACGATAACTGGAACTACAACCGATGCTTCCAACTCTCCACAAAATCAAACCCTAGACCACGCTGGTAAACCCGGCATCCCACAACATAGATCGCAACATGTGAGAACTATACCGAATTGAAGTTATTTCTTTGCTGTGTCTAAATATATACATCTCAAGATTTATATGTTTTTGTTTGATTTTCTTTCGAATTTCGAAGATGGAATTTTGCTCTCGTTTCTCTCATGGTTTGTGGCGGCTGACATTTTGAGCCGTGTTGACCAAATGAGAAAATGGTATTAGGTTTAGGAATGTGTATTGTATTTATAGGATGAGGAAATGATTTTTTTTATTGATTATTTATTTTTATTTTAAGCAAACGCTATATTTTCTTATGGTTAAAAATTCCTATAATCACATACGATACCCAAAAATCACGAAACTGGACATGCAGCTACAGTTCGACATTACGGTCCCAACGAAACTAGTTTCGTCGAATTCCGACTCCGTTTGGTCACACAACGTATTTTTAACCGTCGAAATACTTACTGTTTTTCACTCTAAAATTCCGTACGACCACATACGGACTTCAAAAATCACGGAAATTGAAATCTAGCAATAATTTAATGTTGCGGATCCAACAAAATTAGTTTCGTCGAATTCCGACTTCGTTTGCAAAAGTGGCTTATTTTTACAGCTCTGAATGACCTATTTAAATATATAAATATATTTAAATATAATTAAATTAGATATAATAAATTTATATTATCGTATATATTCACAGTGGAATACCATATAGCTCTAGAATATTCCTATATGAATTTCTAACTTGATATTCACTTATGGGTCAACCCGATATTCGATTTATATAGAAATCCCTTTTTAAAATATAAATAATTCCTTTATAAATTATAAAGGAATTCCACAGCGACTTTTCTAAAATTTGATTTGGATATAAATCAAAATCTACACGACGAAATCCCGATTTTTCTCTTCCACTAGAAAGATATACTCCACCAGCTCCACACGTTTCTTGTTTCACAGAAATCCGATTTAAAACGGCTTCTGTATATTCAGTTGAAGTTCGAATCGCCAATTTACAAACTACAGCGCCATTTCGAGCTCGATTTAAATTATAATATAATTATACGTTCAAACTGTCGTTTATATACTATATTCGTTATTCTAATTCAAATTCTAAACTGAATTAAATATCATAGATGATCCGGTTCACACCATATCGTCATTTCAGCCAATTCTGATTATTTCAGAATTAAATATATTATTTAATTATTATTTTAATTTAAATATTCACCATTATTTAATTAAACCACCATTTAATTCACTATATCACTATTCATATAATTAAATACATTAATTATAATACCTCTGCAAATGCGGGTCATTACAATCTTCCCCACTTAAAATAATTTCGTCCTCGAAATTGCTAAGGTAGAGAATGACCCTATCGACTGGTTAGAACATATTTGTTCACTTTTTAACTCCAGTTTTCAACTGGACAGATTTAATTTCAATTTAAAATTAATCCATTCTTATTAACGAAAATTTTCAAAAATCCTGAAAATTTTCTAACGCCTTAATTTTTTTGAAAAATTTCGCCAGCACCTCCTTTGTACTGGTCAATACGTCAAACTCCAACTCGCCTCTCTGGGCCATCTCCATCCCAAAAGAAAATCAAACAGCCAAGCGGCTTGCCAATTCGGCTCATAAAGCTTATATCCATATATAATATAAACTGGTACCTTTTTTTGTCGGGCATATCATTTTATCCCTTACATCTGCTATCAATTCAGCGGATACAAGGGTCATCCCAATCAAATTCCAATCTGCTTTTATCCACAACACAACCATTCGCTTATATCCGAGCCAAATATCATTTCAACTCGAGCTTCTTCTCGATTCCCAACTCTTAACTTGATTATCACATTACACTTCAAATTTGAATCTCACAATCCATTTTGTCTTGATATCATTCTAATTCAATCTCAGTGACCACTTTACTGGCTTTACTTTAATTCAAATTTGCTTTCACAAATTTCTATTAATTTTTTTTTAATTCAAACAGTCTTTCCCTGGGAGTTTTTAAACAGTTTACTCTTTTCAAAAAAATCAAATTTTCCGTTTTGAAATTCAACACAACTTGTCTTTCCCGAAACACATTCAAAACAGTATTTCTGGTAGTAATTTGTCACTTACAACTCGAAAATGAATACTGGTGATGCAGCTGTCATCATCAGAATCTATTTTCCAGCGCTCGAAGTGAGTTCAATACTATAAACCCATTTCTAAACATTTCCACTTTGAAATTCATTTCCACTTTGAAATTCATTTCAAAATATATTTCACACTTCTTGTAAAATAATTTAAAATATCCCAGGATCTTAAATTTTCCTTATTTTTAATCCAAATCCATTTACAAACACTTATCCAATTTTCCAGAATTTTAATTCAATTTCTGGTTTAAATTTCATATTTAATTCGCTTCGTAACACTTATACGAATTCTGATTGGTTATTCACATAACCATTTTACTTATAATCTTACTTGATTATAATTAGGGCTGTCAACGGATACCCGAAAAATCCGATATCCGTCCGCATCCGTATCCGAAAATACGAAAAATATCCGTTATCCGAGATGCGGATACGGATATCCGATATCCGAAAATCATTTCGGATACGGATATGGTTATAGTGGTATCCGTATCCGAAAAATATCCGTCCGATTTTCTGATACGTGTATGTAGTATATATATTATATAATTTTTAATTTATATTTAAGATTAAATTAATATATAAATTTCCTTAAAATAGCTAAGCTAAACTCAACTATTTAATTATAAAGGAAAATTGTATTTTGTATTATGCAACATTTTAAATCATGTACTCATTTTATTTTGTGGTATGGTTATAATTAAAACATAATTGTGTATGTGCTTCTATGATTTATATTTTGTTTTATTTTAGTCTTAGGGTTGTGTATTTCATATTTTGAACACTTTATGTCTTAAAATATTTGTTGTAAGAAAATTATTTGATTGATGTCCTGCTTGTAATTTTTAATTAGATGTATTCACATTTTCAAAAAAAATATTTTATGAGCCAAATTTGTATGTGAGTGATGTATTTGTAAACTTTTACTGTTTTATTTTCGGATGTTTTTTCGGTTGTTTTCGGATATTTTTCGGATATTTTCGGATATACACATCCAATGTACAGTTTTAAGTTTCGGATACGGATATTTCGGATATTTTCGGATATCCGTATTCGCTAAGGCGGATACGGATATTTTCGGATATCCGAAAATATCTACGGATGCGGATACGGATATTTTTAACTGGTATCCGCGGATATCGGATACGGATTCAGATACGGATTTTCATTTTCGGATACGGATTCGGATACGGCACTATCCGTATCCGACTGCATCCGTTTACAGCCCTAATTATAATCACAACCAATATATCCAATATGTATCAAGTATACTTTGGGTAAAATTATTTTCATTTACCCTCTTTCAAAACATATCGTGCCGACCCATCGTATTTGAGTGTTTATAAACTCCTACCGATACAGTGGATCAAACTGATCGACCAGAACTCATAAACTACTCAACCAATAAATCTTCACAATATAAAATTATTTTTATATCATCTAAAAATACGTTCACTTGTATATATACACTCAAACTCAATCTAGGGTATTACTAACCCTATCTCTACCGAGTCACGCCATAGAGCCAAGGTAAATCACTAAACTTAAGCTCTGATACCAGCTGTAATGACCCGGAAATCCAGTCCAATTTGAGCTGACTAAATAACACAAGTCCAACCCCAAATTGCACTGGAAACCAGGAAATTAATAGAAAGAAGACAGAGGGTGAGGAAAGATAAGATAGAAACTTAGAAAAGAAGAAGAAGAAGAACACAACATCAGAGTAACACGAACCTCACAGCGGAACGAATAACATATAATAGATAACATATCTTTGAAATAAAAGATTGTACTTGAATATACATATCATCATCAAGTACAGCACTTACAACACAGCGGAAATAAACTATATAATTCTGAAGCCTCCGGCTCTAGCTCTTCAAGTATCCGTAAATCCCGACTACTTGACTGCCCGTACAAAATTGGGCACCCAAGAGTTTAGGGAAAACAAAACAAAATAAACTCCGGGTCAGTCATGGGACTGGTATGAGTAAAACAGTATAAAATAGTTCGAACAAGTAAACGATATCTCATAAGACCACGCCGTATAACGGAACGGGTTTTTCCCTTATGAGAATCCAAAATATCTTTATATCAAAAACATTTTGATATTATAATAATGTCTATCACCCACAATATAATAATCATCTAGCAGAAACGCTTCCATCTCACGTTATACATATATAGTATACAATCAAAACCGCAAGCACGTATTGGGTAATGGATTTCCAACTATGACAAGGTATGGAACCACCTTTCGCTAGTGTACCTCTAGAGAGGAATACACTGGGTTCAACAAGAACATCTTGCAACCCGGCCACACATGACCGACCACTCATTTCGCTTGAGTGTATCGAATGTATATCACCAACGGTTGGGATCAGCAACCATTTCCCGAATGGGACAGTATCGACAATAGATTTTTAGAAATAAATGAAACTCTAGATCAGGTGATTATACACCCTACTTCGGAGCGACCGACATAGCCATGCTACCTGCCCGATTTCTGTCGTTTACCGGTTGATGAGGCTTGAGGTTACGCCTTATCATCACATCAGATTCACTTCGAATGCCACATTGTCAGATCCATCGAAAATCACTAATTGACGTCTACAACGGTACATTTCGTGTTAGCTAAAGAAGTTTCCTTCTCCGCTTCCACACTTGGTACGGTTGAAGAAATCAATGTACGTGACCTTTCTGGAAATACTCTGTCAGACATCCATCCATACAAGTCATCCAGGAACAGGATGAACCGAAGGCACCATTCAGTACATCCATCTTAGGCACTGTTATCTAAGACTTATACAATAGCCCTTGCACTTTACTCCGTCTTCAATTATCTTTGGCATATATGATTCACAACGCTTATGCCAATACAGAGTGGTTCTTTAGAAAATAATCCAACCGGTCTCTCCATATTAACAACGTTAAAATGGTCAAAACTTCGATAGTCTGTGATTTAACTATCAAAGAAAAATACGTGTGCAAACAATGATATTATTTCCAGGAAGATATTATATCGATCAATCATCATTCAACATTTATCTATTTATTTCATTAATTTACTTATCTCCTGTTTCCATATATTCTAAATTCTTATTTTCTATTATCAGAAAACATTTCTGATTCTCGTTTGGAAAACATTTCCAAAACTTCTTAATTGGGATTTAAACAGATGTTTAAAACTATATTGCGATGACGACTCAAACCACTATACTAAATTACTAAATCCACTTAACCACTTCACACTCGAACCGTAACCATTTCTTAATTAAAAACACAGTCAATCAAGTTGGGGTATAGCTACCTCTCAGACCTTAACTGAACCACCTTCCAATCTTGAAATAGATAAGATTCACCCTTTTTAACACTTCCTTACGAACCCTCGGATTCTATTTACGACCCCCTTCTTTTACAAGTTTACGTGATTATAACAATGGTGTTATAATCTCCTGCATCCGAAATATATTATCTTTAATATGACTTTTATTTCCTAACTCGAATAATATAACGATCAACTAATTTGTTAACTCCTATTTGGTTAACTCTAAGCTATAACTCTTATTCGATGAACTTTTATTCTATTTAACTCTTACTGGATTAACTTTTATTTGAATAACTTATTCAAATAACTTATATTTGATTAACTTACTTCGAATATCTACTATTCGATTATCTCACTTCGAGTATTTATTATTCGATTATCTCACTACGAATATCTACTATTCGATTAACTCCTTCGATTAACTCAAATCGATTAACTCATCTTGAATATTTCTGATTCGATTAACTCACTTCTTCGAATAAACTAATATTCGATAACTAATACTCGACTAACTCTAACTCGATTAACTCTACTAACTAAATCTAACTGATTACTTCTAACTGGATAACCATAACGGTTTAACTCTAATGGTTTAACCTAACTGGTTAACTCTAATGGTTTAACCTAACCAGTTAATTCAAATGGTTTAACCTAACTGGTTAACTCTAATGGTTTACCCTAACTGGTTAACTCAAATGGTTTAACCTAACTGGTTAACTCTAACTGATTAACTCCACTGATTAACTCTAACTGGTTAATTTTAACTGGTTAACTCTAACTGGTTAACTCTTATTCGAATAACTAATATTCGATTAACTCTATTCAACTAACTCGACTCGACTAACCCCTTTCGAATAACATATTCGATTTACTAACTTTCGAATACCATATTCGATTTACTAACTTTCGAGTACCATATTCGATTAACTCCCTTCGAATACCATATTCGATTAACTCCCTTTATTTGCTTTAAAAAGATTTCCTTTTAACAACGTTTATTCATTTAAAAAGATTTACTTTTAGTAATGGTTCTTCACTTTAAAAATGTCCTTCTAATAACGTTTTCCCCACTTATACAGATTTCCTTTTAATAACGTTTTCCTTTTTATAACATCCTATCCCGTTATAAACGATTTCCCTTTTTAACTCTATTTATTTTCTAAATATTCCATTTTCAATTTTTATTCTTAAAAATATCCGAACTCCTTAAATTCCCGGAAAAATTCGCCATAACCTCCTTTGTACCGGGAGCATCGGGAAAATCCCCAAACCGCCACACAGGCCTTTCCATTCAAAAAGAAAATGGTTTGCAATTATTTCCTTTCTAAATATCTTCAATTTATAAATATTCCAATTTATAAATATCTCTTATTTATAAATATTCCATTTATAAATATTTTATTCTCAATATCACTTTGAAAATATTCCCTTATCAACATTCCGGTATTTCTATGGTATTCAACATATCAAATCACGATGATCAATATCGTCCAGACACATATAATCGACAACAGATTATATATCACATCATATATTTCAATATATGAAACAAAACAGTATTTTAAATATTTGAGGAATCCTGTTGGATCCCTCCAACATGTTTCCCTGCATCCACAGATGTTACACAATAAAATCAACATCAATTTCAGTTCAATATGAATTATTCTGATAAACAGAATTAATAAATATATTTAACGGTTTTTATATATATATAAATATATATATATATATAAACTTTCAACTAACTGACTAGCAGTTCAATCAAACAGTCAACACACAGTCAATCAGACAATTTTTAACAGTTCTAAAAATACAACATGAAAATATGAACTGTTCAGAGTTAGTGAGATTTACTCACTTTGGCAGTTCATCGTTAAAGAACGATAAACTGTTGTTTGATTTGAATCAAACAGTTTATTTCACCATACATTCAAACGAGCTCGAATCCATTCCCAGTCAGTTCCACGATGTAGCCACCGTCCATACGGTCTCAACGGATCTTGCTTTTCTAAATTCCGTTAACATATGAGCGAGTTATTATCATTTGAATTTAACACACTATTTATAATAGAATTTAACTTGGATTTAATATATGGGCTTTACCAAAACACTTCGGCCCATCCCCATCCACCCAAGCCCACACCATAATTCCTTTGTCTTCAGTACCCTTCTTCTCCAATCGATGGAAAATCCGCTCCTCCCATTCACCACTTCAGCAATTTCAGAAAATCGACGCCACTCCCATACTCCATTACAAATCAAAATACAATCGCCAAAATTCATATCGTCTGCATCTCCTCACAACCATACTACCTTCATCAAACTCGACTGTCCCTTTCGAAATCCGACATCTCGACTTCGTCCGCTCGTAACAGGAAAACACTGAACACAATCATGACAGAAATCCTCAAAACTCCCACACCAAGTTGCTAAACAATCTCACTAAACCAAAACGATAACTGGAACTACAACCGGTGCTTCCAACTCTCCAAAAAAATCAAACCCTAGACCACGTTGGTAAACCCGACATCCCACAACATAGATAGCAACATGCGAGAAC
The DNA here is from genome assembly GCA_030737875.1 of Allium sativum. NCBI lineage: Eukaryota > Viridiplantae > Streptophyta > Magnoliopsida > Asparagales > Amaryllidaceae > Allium > Allium sativum. The sequence continues at coordinate 472,985,713 of CM060909.1, forward strand.
TATACCGAATTGAAGTTCTTGCTTTGTTGTGTCTAAATATATACATCTTAGGATTTATATGTTTTTGTTTGATTTTCTTTCGAATTTCGAAGATGGAATTTTGCTCTCGTTTCTCTCATGGTTTGTGGCGGCTGACATTTTGAGCCTGTTGACCAAATGAGAAAATGGTATTAGGTTTAGGAATGTGTAGTGTATTTATAGGATGAGGAAATGATTTTTTTTTATTGATTATTTATTTTTATTTTAAGAAAACGCTATATTTTTTTATTGTTAAAAATTCCTATAATCACATACGATACCCAAAATTCACGAAACTGGACATGCAGATATAGTTCGACATTATGGTCCCAACGAAACTGGTTTCGTCAAATTCTGACTCCGTTTGCTCACACAACGTATTTTTAACCATCGAAATAATGACTATTTTTCACTCTAAAAATCCGTACGACCACATACTGACTTCAAAAATCACGGAAATTGAAATCTAGCAATAATTTAATATTGCGGATCCAACAAAATTGGTTTCATCGAATTCCGACTTCGTTTGCAAAAGTGGCTTATTTTTACAGCTCTGAATGACCTATTTAAATATATAAATATATTCAAATATAATTAAATTAGATATAAATAAATTTATATTATCGTATATATTCACAGTGGAATACCATACAGCTCTAGAATATTCCTATATGAATTTCTAACTTGATATTCACTTCTGGGACAACCCGATATTCGATATATATTGAAATCCCTTTTTAAAATATAAATAATTCCTTTATAAATTATAGAGGAATTCCACAACGGCTTTTCTAAAATTTGATTTGGACATAAATCAAAATCTACACGACGAAATCCCGATTTATCTCTTCCACTAGAAAGATATACTCCACCAGCTCCACACGTTTCTTGTTTTACAGAAATTCGATTTAAAACGGCTTCTGTATATTCAGTTGAAGTTCGAATCGCCAATTTACGAACTGCAGCACCATTTCGAGCTCGATTTTAATTATAATATAATTATACGTTTAAACTGTCGTTTATATACTATATTTGTTATTCTAATTCAAATTCTAAACTGAATTAAATATCACAGATGATCCAGTTCACACCATATCGTCATTTCAGCCAATTCTGATTATTTCAGAATTAAATATATTATTTAATTATTATTTTAATTTAAATATTCATCATTATTTAATTAAACCACCATTTAATTCACTATATCACTATTCATATAATTAAATAAATTAATTATAATACCTCTGCAAATGCGGGTCATTACACGTCAAGAAGAAATTCCTCCTCAATGCATCAATTTTGTTCACCACCCAGTCTGGACATCGCACGAACGAAAACCGGTAAAGAGGAACAACATATAGAACTGAATTTATCAGCACCAGCCTCCCTGCTCTCGATTAAGAACTGCCCTTCCATCTAGCTAGTCTTCTATCAACTTTTTTAATTAGTAATTGCCAGTCTTGTCTTAAGAGTTTCTTCTGCCAGATACACATGCCTAAGTAATTATGAGGAAATTCGCCAACATTGCAATTCAAAAGCTCAACACAACAAGACTTGAGCTCCTACGAACTGCCAATTGCATACACAAAACTTTTATGAAAATTAATCTTCAAACCTGATAAACTCTCAAAAGCATAGAGTGAAAATTTCAATGCAGCAATATATTTACGTAAAGGTTTACTAAAAATGATGGTATCATCTGCGTACTGTGAAGAATTAATAACTCCAATAATATATTCACTGCCAAATCTTTGACTAATGACTTTCTCACTATTAACTCTTAGAATTTGAGAAAAAACATTTGCTGTTAAATCAAACAATGAGGGTGAAAGAGGATCACCCTGTCTAAGACCTCTCTTGGACTTGATAGTATTTCCAGCAATGCCATTTACACAAATATTGATCTACTAGATGACATAATACAGAAAATCCACTCAACCCGCTTGGTAGGAAAACCTCTAGCTTAACAAACATCAATAAGAAATCTCCAGTCAACTGTAAAAATTACTTCTTGTACAACTTCAGAATTGCACACGGTTCACTGTACTTATTACAATGCGAAATTACTTCTTGTACAAAAGCAGCCCCACTGTAATGTCTCGTATTTTTATGGTATAATAATTAATTTAATTATTTAAATAATGGTTTAGAGATTTAAATGGTTGTTTAATTAAATTATATTGAATATTTAATTAATATAAATAATAGAATAATATATTTAATTCCGAAATAATCGAAATTATGTTGAATTGACAATATTGTGTGAATTGGACAATTTAAAATATATACTTCAATTTAGAATTTAATTATATTAACGAATTTATTTGTAAATGTCAGTTGAACATATAATTTAGATTATAATTATAATCGAGCTCGAAATGATGCGGCGGTTCGTAATTTGGCGATTCGAACTGTAAACAAATATACAGAATCCATTTTAAGTCGGATTTCTGTGAAACAAGAAACGTCCGGAGCTGGTGAAGTATATTTTTCTAATGAAAGAGAAAACTTGAGATTTCGTTAAGTAGATTTTGAGTTGTCCAAATCAAATTTTAAAATAGTCGCTATGGAATTCCTTTATAATTTATAATGATTTATTTATATTATAAATGGATTTTTAATATAAATTGAATAGTGATTTAATCTGGATTTGAAATGTCAAGTTATAAATTCAGATAGGAATATTTTGGAGTTGTATTATATTCTGTGTGAATATATACAATAATATTAAATTATTTTAATTTATTTTAATTTTTTTAAATATATTAATATTTAAATGGGTTTATTTAAAGCTTTAAAAATAACCACTTTTGTAAACGGGCTCCGTTTTCGACAAAACTAATTTTGTTGGATCCGGAATATTAAATTATTGCTAGATTTCAATTTTCGTGATTTTTGGAGTCAATATGTGGCCGTACGAGATTTTAAAGTGAAAAATAGTCAATAATTTGACTTTAAAAATACGCTGTGTGAGCAAACGGACTCGGAATTCGATGAAACAGTTTCGTTGAGTCTGGAATGTCGAATTGTAGCTGTAAGTCCATTTTCATCAAATTTGGATATGTTATGTGACTATATGAATTTTTAAATAGTAAATACAAACAACGATTGATAAAAATGGAATAAATTAATCAATTAAAATATTTAATTTTTCCTATAAATATCCTACATCTTTGTAAACCTAAAATCATTTTTTTTTGGTCAATGTTATCACGCCGCTACTTCTCCTCATTTTTCTTCAGCAAACGTGGTTCTTGACAATTCATAGAAAATCAAAATAAAATGTGTAAAATTTCAAAACTTGTGTATTGAAAACTGACGGGTTTAGAGCTTCATTTCTGTACAAGTGTTACATGGTGCGAGCCACGTTTTGGTTTGTGGGTTTCAATAGCGAAAACTAAGGCTAAAAAATTTGGGGATTTGAAGCATTTAGGCATGAGTCGGATATTGTATTATTGTTCGCGATAGCATTTAGCAATTGTATGCAAAGATTTGGGTTATTCCATGACTAAAGATGTTGTAGTTTTCGATGTTGGCCTCGCATGAGCTGATTGATCACAACAGCGGAGAGAGGACCGAGCTTCGATCTGTGGAGCTGAGAAGAGGTGGTTCTCGAAGAGGAACTTGAAGGCGTGGTCGGTTTGGAAATTTATGGGATATCGAACGAGAAAATGGTGTTAGAAGGTGCGGCTATGGCTGGAGTTTATGTACAGAAGTGCGGTAGGAAATAATCCAATGGGGAAGAAGGGTATTCGCGGTCTAGAAGATGGATTTGGGCCGGATTAAGTAGTAAAGCCCAATTATTAAAATTATATTCAAGTAGTTTAATTTAAATAGTATATAAACTCGTCAATTCAATAACTATCCCATATGTTATCTGAATTCAGCGAAACAAGATCCATTGGGATCGTATGGACGACGACTACATAATGGAATTAATTGGGAGTGAATTGGAGCTCGTTGCAATTTATAGCCAAATAAATTGCCTGATCTGAACCAACGACAATTATCGTTATTTAACGATAACTGTCCAATGTGAGTAAATCTCACTAACTCTGATCATTTTATATTTTTATAACGTACTTTTAGGACTAATAAATGATGGTTAATTGTTGTGTGTTGATTGTTTGGATGATTTGTTAATTGATTGGTTGAAATTATATATCTAGTGATATATATATATATATATATATATACACACACAAATATATATATCGTTAATCAAATATTGATTCTGTTGATCAGAATATTTTATATTGAAATAAAAGTAATGTTAACTATATTGTTTAACATCTGTGGATGTAGGGAAACAGGTTCGAGGGATCCAACTAGATTCCTCAATATTTATAATACTAGTTTTTTCCCATATATTGTGATATATGACGTAATAAATAATCTATGATTTGATTATGATGACACAGGTGCTGTTACTTGGTATTTTAAATACCATAAGAAATACTGGAATGTAAAAAGGGAATTTTCAAAGTGCATATTGAAAATAATACATTTATAAAATCAAAGGATTTTATAAAAGAAAATATTTAAAAAATAAATAGAATTGTAAAAGGAATATTTATTTAGAAAATAAATAGAATTATAAAAGGAATATTTATATAGAAAATAAATAGAATTATAAAAAGAATATTTATTTGGAAAATAAGTAGAATTATAAAAGGAAATATTTGGAAAATAAGTAGGATTATAAAAGGAAATTGACGAAATATAAAAGAATTATGAGAAGATTGTTTAAAGTGGATATTAAATAGAAATCTGTTTTAACAGATAAATTAAGAAGATTAATTTTTAAATTAAGTAAAAAAATTTATCAATGGATAAATTGGATATGTAAGTCTGAAATTATGTAGAGAAGTAGAAATTGGTTTTGACACCGATATTTTAAACAGAAATTGAACTTACCATTTATAAAGGGAATTATAAATGAGACTTTTAGTGTTAGAAGTAAAAAGGAGATTTTGCATAATTAATTATGTAAATAGAAGTATAAATAGAATTTGGAATAGGGGATATTATTTTAAATGCGAAATCAAAACTGAATTGATTATATAAAAGAAATATTATTCACATTCGATGTGGATAATGGATTAAAATAAATATTTTATAAATTAAATCATTTATAAGGAAATTAGGTTTTGAAATAGGAATACAAATGGGAATTTGAATAAGATAGAAAATTGAGTTAATCGAATATAAGTTATTCGAGTAGAGTTAAATCGAATATAAGTTATTCGAAGAGAGTTAATCGAATATAAGTTATTTGAAGAGAGTTAATTGAATAATAGTTATTCGAAGAGAGTTAATCGAATATTAGTTATTCGAAGAGAGTTAATCGAATATTAGTTATTCGAAGAGAGTTAATCGAATATAAGTTATTCGAAGAGAGTTAATCGAATATAAGTTATTTGAAGAGAATTTCTCGAATATTGGTTATTCAAAGAGAGTTAATAGAATATAAGTTATTCGGAGAGAGTTAATCGAATATTAGCTTATTCGAAAGGGAGTTATCGAATAGAGTTTATTCGAAATAGAGTTATCAAACAGAGTTATTCGAAATAAAGTTATCAAATATTGTTATTTGAAATATAGTTATTTGAAATAAAGTTATCAAATAGAGTTATCAAAGAGAGTTATTCGAATAGAGTTATTTGAAAGGGAGTTAATCGAATATAATTTATTCGAAGAGTGTTAGTCGAATATAATTTATTCGAAAGAGGGTTAGTCGAATATAATTTATTCGAAAGAGAGTTAAATCGAATATAAGTTATTCAAAAGAGAGTTAAATCGAATAGAGATTATTCGAAAGAGAGTTATACGCTGAAATTCGATTATATCGAATTTGGGAAAGTACTATTCACTTTCCATTTTTAATCAAGATTTATTTATTTATTTATTTATTTATTTATTTATTAATATATTAGTTGTTTGTTTATTTATCCAAATTAATAAATAAAAGTTATATTTAAGTTATTATATTTCGGGAGCATTGGATTATAACACTATTGTTATAACCAAATGATTTCTATAAAAGAACTGGATTCATAAATAGAATATGAGAGTTACGTAAGGAAGTTTGTTAAAAATTTAATAGGGTACTATTGTCTATTTCGAGGTTAGAATTGTTCAGTTAAGGTCTGAGAGGTAGTTATACCCCAACTTGATTGACTTCATTTTTAACTAAGGAATGGTTAAGGTTCGATAGTGAAGGTTGGTTAAGTGAATTTAGTTAATGAGTGTAATGGTTTGAGTTAGCATGGCAATGTTTTATTTAAACATCAGTTTAAATCCAATGAAAGAGTTTTGGAAATGTTTTCCAAATCAGAATCAGAAATGTTTTCTAATATAAAAAAAATAGAAATGAGAGTAAATATGGAAATGTTTTCCAATGATTAATAACGTTTATTTTCTAAAAATAGAAAATAAAGATTTACGAATATGTGGAAATGGGAAAATGAATAAATAAATGATAAATTGATTTAAAGGGAAAAAAAATGTTGATTGATGATTGATTGATAAAATTTCCATTTGGAAATAAGATTGTTGTGTGTATGGATGTTTTCCTTTGATATTTAAATAACGACTATCAAAGTTTGGACCCTTTTTTCGTCGTTAATACAAAGAGACCGGGGTCAGATTTATTATCTGAAAACCACTCCGTATGGGCATTAGCGTTGCGAATCAAATATGATGAAGATAATTGAAGACAGAGTTTGTGCAAGGGCTGTTCTGGCATATCCCAAGTAGAATTTGCCTAAGATGGGTTTACAGAATAGTGCCTTCGAATTGTCCAGTCCCAGGACAACCTATATGGAAGAATGTCTGATAGAGTATATTTAATAGATCGCGTAAGTTGATCTCTTCAAATGTATATACGTTTGGTGGCGGAGGAATTCATTTCTTGTAGCTATATACCCATGATATTTTGGGGAAATCAATTGATTTGGCTGGTATGGCGATGTGACATTCAAAGTAAATAAAGGTGTGATTTGTACATTATGACCTCAAGCCTCACAACCAGGAAATGGTATAAAATCAGGTAGGTTGCATGACTAAGTGGTTAGCTGCCAATTAGGGTGTATTGTCACCTAATCTAGAGAAATTTCATTTATTTCTTTAACCTATTTCGATGCTATCCCTTTCGGGAAACGGTTGTTGATCCCAATCGTTGGTGATAATACATTCAGTACGCTCAAGAGAAATGAGTGACTGGTCATGTTTAACGTGGGTTGCAAGATGTTCTTGTTGAACCCGGTGTATTCTTCTCTAGAGATACACTGTCCGAAAGTGGTCCCATACCTTGCCAGTTGGAATTCATTAACCAATAAGTGCCCGCGGTTTTTGATTATATATTATGCATGTGGAACGTGAGATGAATGTGTTCTGCTAGATGATTATTATATTGTGGTTGATAGACACTATCATAATATCAAGGGGGTTTTGATATGAAAGATCATTGTTTCTTGCAAAAGGATTTTTGATGTTAAGTCAAATGCTTTGGATTCTCATAAGGGGAAAACCCGTTCCGTGTTATATGGCTTAGACTTATGAGATATCGTTTATTTTCTCAACTTTTTTAAATTGTTTACTCACACCAGTCCCGTGATTGGCCCGAACTTTATTTTGTTTTGTTTTCCCTTAACTCTTGGGTGCCCAAATCTGTACGGGCAGTCAAGTAGTCAGGATTTTACAGATATACTGAGAGCTTGGAGAAGAAGGCTTCAGGATTTTATAGCAATTGTTTATTTCCGCGGTGTTGTAAGTGTTGTACTCTGATAAATGTTATTGTATACATATAATGGTTTCATTTCAAAGTTATGTTATATTTTATTCATTCCGCTGTGAGATTCATGTTACTATGATTCTGTTGTTATGATCTTCTTCTTCTTCTATTATAATTTTCTATCTTATCTATTCTCACCCTCTAACTTCTTTCTATTAACTATCCGGTATTTCCGATGCTTGGATAGTCGACATTGAGTTTATGTCGATTACTAAGATCGCAAATCCCCCGGGTTGTTACAGTGATATCAGAGCTGAAGGTTCAGTAATTACCTTGGCTTTGTGGCGTAACTCTATAGAGATGGGGTTAGTAATACCCTAGATTGAGTTTGAGTGTATATATATGAGCGCTTATTTTTTATTTAAAATAAAATTGTTTTATATTGTGGAGATTTATTGGTCGATTTGTTTATGAGTTATGGTCGATCAGTTTGATCCACTGTATCGGTAGGAGTTTCTAAACACTCGAATACGATGAACCGACACGGTATGTTTCGAAAAGAGGGTAAATGAAATAGTTTTACCCAAATTATATTTTGATATAAAGGAATATTTAATATTGGTATTATTATTGTATATTGGATGTGTTGGTTGTTACAATCAAATAAGATTATAATTGAAATGGTTATATATATATATATAACAAATCAGAATTCATATAAGTGTATTATATGTGAAATCAGATGAATTAAATCCGAAATTAAAACCAGAATTTGGAATTAAAATTCCTAAAATTGGAATAAGTGTTTGGAAATGGATTTGGATTAAATATATGGAAAATTTAAAATCCTGGGAGATTTTAAATTGTTTTACAATCAGTGTGAGTGGTATTTTGAATTGATTCAAAATGAAATTGTTTAAATATGAGTTTGAAAGGTGATATAGTATTGAACCCACTTCAGTTGCTAGGACATAACCTTGATGATGCTGGCCACATTATCAGTGTTCATTTTCGAGTTGTAAGTGGAAAATTACTACCAAAGATATTCATTTTGAATTGGTTTGAGAAAAAACACGATGTTTGATTCCGAAAAAGGGATACTTGATTTGTGAAAAGCTAAGCTGTTTAAAAACTCTCAGAAACAGATTGTTTGAATTGAAACAAATTAAAAAGGAATTTGTGAAAACAAATGGAAATTGGGTTAAAGCCAGTTAAGTGGAAACTGTACTGAAATGGAGTAATGTCAAGTAAAATTGGAATTTGTTATATAATTGGACTCGGTTGAGTAAATGTATTAACTTTTGAAATAACAATCAGAATTGTGATTTTGGGATGAAGATAACTGATTAGAGGAATTAATTAGTTAATGAAATATGTGGATGGAACTTAACGAGGTTAAGTAAGTTGAATTTATGAGTTAGGAGTTTGGAATTGAGAATGGAACACGGGTTTGAAATGAGACTATGGTTTGAATATAAGTGAATAGCTGTTTTGAGGATAAATTAACCGGAGTTTGATTGGAATGGCATTGGTATATGCAAAATTGGTAACAGATGGAAAGGATATAATGATATGCCCGACAAAAAGGTACAAGTTTATATTTTGTATAAGCATGAGATTTATGAGCCTGTTTGGCAAGCCACTTAGCTGTTTAAATTTCTTTTTATTTGGAGAAGGCCCAGAGAGGCAAGTTGTAGTTGTACCGACTGACCCATACAAAGGAGGTACCGGCAAAAATTTTCGAAAATTTAAGGAGTTAGCAAATTTTCAGAATTTTTGAAAATTTTAGTTAGTCGGAATGAATTATTATTTTAATTGGAATTAATCGGTTCTGTTGAAACTAAAGCTAAGAAGTGAACAAATAATATTTAACCCAGTTAATAGGGTTTGTTTTCTACCTTAGCAATTTCGAGGACAAAATTATTTAAGGGGGAAGAATGTAATGTCCCATTTTTTTATGGTATAATAATTAATTAATTTAATTATTTAAATAATGGTTTAGAGATTTACATGGTTTTTTTAATTAAATTATATTGAATATTTAATTAATATAAATAATAGAATAATATCTTTAATTTTGAAATTATCGGAATTAAGTTGAATTGACAATATTGTGTGAATTGGATAATTTAAAATATATAATTCAGTTTAGAATTTAATTATATTAACGAATTTATTTATAAATGTCAGTTGAATGTATAATTTAGATTATAATTATAATCGAGCTCGAAATGATGCGGCAATTCATAATTTGGCGATTCAAACTTTAAATGAATATACATAATCCGTTTTAAGTCGGATTTCTGTGAAACAAGAAACGTTCGGAGCTGGTGAAGTATATTTTTCTAATGAAAGAGAAAAATCAAGATTTCATCATGTAGATTTTGAGTTATGTCCAAATCAAATTTTAAAATAGTCGCTATGGAGTTCCTTTATAATTTATAACGATTTATTTATATTATAAATGGATTTTTAATATAAATTGAATACTGATTTAATCTAGATTTTAAATGTCAAGTTATAAATTCAGATAGGAATATTTTGGAGATGTATTATATTCTGTGTGAATATATACGATAATATTAAATTATTTTTATTTAATTTAATTATTTCAAAATATATTAAAATTTAAATGGTTTTTTTTAAAAGCTTTTAAAATAGCCACTTTTGCAAACGAGCTCTGTTTGTGTTGAAACTAATTTTTTTGGATTCGGAATATTACATTATTGCTAGATTTCAATTTCCATGATTTTTGGAGTCAATATGTGGCCGTACGGGATTTTAATGTGAAAAACAGTCAATAATTTGACTTTAGAAATACGATGTGTGAGAAAACGGACTCAGAATTCGAGGAAACAAGTTTCGTTGGGTCTGGAATGTCGAACCTTAGTTGTATGTCCATTTTCGTCAAATTTGGATATGTTATGCGACGATACGAATTTTTAAAAAGTAAATAAGAACAACGATTGATAAAAATGGAATAAATTAACCAATATAAAAATATTTAAATTTTCCTATAAATATCCCACATCTTTGTAAACCTAAAATCATTTTTTCTGTTCAATGTTATCACGCCGCCATTTCTCCTCATTTTTCTTCAGCAAACGTGATTATTGATAAGTCATAGAAAATCAAAATAAAATGTGTAAAATCTCAAAACTTGTGTTTTGAAAGCCGACGGGTTTAGAGCTTCATTTTTGTACAAGTGTTACATGGTGCGAGCCACGTTTTGGTTTGTGGGTTTCAACAGCGAAAACTAGGGCTCAAGAATTTGGGGATTTGAAGCATTTAGGCATGAATCAGATATTGTATTATTGTTCGTGATAGCATTTAGCAATTGTATGCAAAGATTGGGTTATTCCATGATGAAAGATGTCGTAGTTTTCAATGTTTTCCTCGCGTGAGCTGGTTGATCGCAACAGCGGAGAGAGGTTCGAGCTTCGATCTGTGGAGCTGAGAAGAGGTGGTTCTCAAAGAGGAACTTGAAGGCGAGTTCGGTTTGGAAATTTATGGGATATCGAACGAGTAAATGGTGTTAGAAGGTGCGGCTATGGCTGAAGTTACTGTACAGAAGTGCGGTAGGAAATAATCCAATGGGAAGAAGGGCATTCGTGGGTTAGAAGATGGATGTGGGCCGGATTAAGTCTTAAAGCCTGATTATTTAAATTAGATTCAATTAGTTTAATTTAAACAGTATATAAACTCGTAAATTCAATAACTATCCCATATATTATCTGAATTCATGGAAACAAGATCCATTGGATCGTATGGTTGACATTTACATAATGGAACTGACTGGGTGTGAATTAGAGCTCGTTACAATTTATAGCGAAATAAATTGCCTGATCTGAACCAACGACAATTATCGTTATTTAATGATAACTGTCCAATGTGAGTAAATCTCACTAACTCTGATCAGTTTATATTTTTATAATGTACTTTTAGAACTGTTAAATGATGGTTGATTGTTGTGTGTTGATTGTTTGGATGATTTGTTAATTGATTGGTTGAAATTATAGTTCTAGTGAAATATATATACACACATACAAATATATATATCGTTAATCAAATATTGATTCTGTTGATCAGAATATTTCACATTGAAATGAAAGTAATGTTAATTTATTGTTTAACATCTGTGGATGCAGGGAAACAGGTTGGAGGGATCCGACTGGATTCCTCAATATTTATATTACTGGGTTTTTTCATATATTGTGATATATGACATGATATATAATCTGTGATTTGATTATGATGACACTGGTACTGTTATTTGGTATTTTAAATACCATAAGAAATACTGGAATGTAAAAAGGGAATTTTCAAAGTGTATATTGAAAATAATACATTTATAAAATCAAAGGATTTTATAAAAGAAAATATTTAGAAAATAAATAGAATCATAAAAAGAATATTTATTTAGAAAATAAATATAATTATAAAAGGAATATTTATTTAGAAAATAAATATAATTATAAAAGGAATATTTATTTAGAAAATAAATAGAATTATAAAAGGGATATTTATTTGGAAAATAAATAGAATTATAAAAGGAAATATTTGGAAAATAAGTAGGATTATTAAAGGAAATTGACGAAATATAAAAGAATTTTGAGAAGATTGATTAAAGTGGATATTAAAAAGAAATTTGTTTTAACAGATGAATTGAGAAGACTAATTTATAAATAATGTTTTATAAATTAAGTAAATTTTTTATCATTGGATAAATAGGATATATAAGTCTGAAATTATAAAGAGAAGTAGATAACGGTTTTGACACCGATATTTTAAATAGAAATTGAACTTACCATTTATAAAGGGAATTATAAATGAGACTTTTAGTGTTAGAAGTAAAAAAAGGAGATTTTGTATAATTAATTCTGTAAATAGAAGTATAAATAGAATTTGGAATAGAGGATATTATTTTTAATGCAAAATCAAAACTGAATTGATTATATAACAGAAATATTATTCACATTCGATGTGGATAATGGATTAAAATAAATATTTTATAAATTAAATCATTTATAAGGAAATTTGGGTTTTGAAATAGGAATTCAAATGGGAATTTGAATAAGATAGAAAATAGAGTTAATCGAATATAAGTTATTCGAGTAGATTTAAATCGAATATAAGTTATTCGAAGAGAGTTAATCGAATATAAGTTATTCGAAGAGAGTTAATCGAATATTAATTATTCGGAGAGAGTTAATCGAATATTAGTTATTCGAAGAGAGTTAATCGAATATAAGTTATTCGAAGAGAGTTAATGGAATATAAGTTATTCGAAGAGAGTTAATCGAATATTAGTTATTCGAAGAGAGTTAATAGAATGTAAGTTATTCGGAGAGAGTTAATCGAATATTAGCCTATTCGAAAGGGATTTTTCGAATAGAGTTTATTCGAAAGGGAGTTATCGAATAAAGTTTATTCGAAATAGAGTTATCAAATGGAGTTATTCGAAATAAAGTTATCAAATATAGTTATTTGAAATAGAGTTATTTGAAATAAAGTTATCAAATGGTATTATCATTGAATAGAGTTATTCGAAAGGGAGTTAATCGAATATAATTTTCTCGAAGAGAGTTAATCAAATATAATTTATTCGAAAGAGAGTTAGTCGAATATAATTTATTCGAAAGAGAGTTAAATCGAATATAAGTCATTCGAAAGAGAGTTTAATCAAATAGAGATTATTCGAAAGAGAGTTATACACTGAAATTCGATTATATTGAATTTGGGAAAGTACTATTCACTTTACGTATTTAATCAAGATTTATTTATTTATTATTAAATTAGTTGTTTGTTTATTTATCCAAATTAATAAATAAAATTTATATTTAAGTTATTATATTTTGGAAGCATGGGATTATAACACTATTGTTATAATCAAATTATTTCTGTAAAGAAGTGGATTCGTAAATAGAATCCGAGAATAACGTAAGGAAGTTTTTAAAGATTTAAAAGGGTACTTTGTCTATTTCTGTAACGACCCAGATTTTTCGAATAATTTATTTTAAATATTTAATATTGGTTTTAAATATTTAGTTGATAATATAAATGAATTTTTATATTAAGTTATCGATTTAATAATCAATTTTGATTTAATATCGAATATAATAAATTATCGTAATACGAAAAATAATTCAATTCGAGATTTAAACTGAGTCAAAATAGTTCAGATAATAAATATAAATTTTATGTGAATATTATCGATAATAATAATATATTATCGAGAAATTGATTTATTTCTGAATTTAAATTATTTTATATTAGTTTAAAATGATTATTCTATATACGTTCAAATTAAATATTAAAATATATTCAATTCAGTTCAGAATAATGTTATAATTTTGGAATGATGGTTGGTACGCTAAAATAGCGGTTCACGATTTTTAATTGTGAACCCCGATTTATTTGATTAGTGGATAGGATCAAAATCAAATCGATATATATTTAAAAAGAAATAAAAATCTCTTTAAATCTAATTGAATTAAAAACAAATCAAATCGTATTAATTTTGGGTGTACTTCCGCTCATCATATAACAGTACCCACACAGTACTGAATTCCTTAGTGCCTAAGGCTTTGTTCTTATATAAAATTCGCAAATGTACTTCCCTGTATTCTTTCAGAAAAATCAAAAATGGCTTTTCCTTTTTAATCAAAACAAAAAGAAAATGAAAGAAGAATTTACTGAGCCCTTTTAATCTTCAAATCCCAAAACTATTCATTCCGGAATCAAACCGTATGTAAAATTAAAAGGAAGTTGGAGTTCGCAAATTCAAATCGCGATGCAAACAAATCGGGACTGGAGGATTTTGGGGATGAGGCGATTGGGGGTTTCACTGCTGTATGGTACGACGGTCTGTATAGAAGGGTACCGCTCGGTGGAAGGGACTAAAATCCGACCTTTGAAGACCCCGATGGATAAAAGTGTCGAGTTCGACATTTGGTAGCGCGTCAGAAGGAGACCGAGTTGTTGATTAACATGGTATGGTCCACAAGCAATTGGTGAGAAAAGAAGAAGGGTAGGGATTCAAGGTTTTTTGTGATGGGGTAAAGGTTTGAAGATCGCGACATTTACTATCGCACTGAAGATGGAGTCGCGACTGTAACATGGGGGCCTAGATTTGGAAATCAATGGCAAGTGGCCCTTGCGTGGAAACTTTGTTGGAATTGAGGGAAAAGAAGGCTGCGCCTTATACCATGGATTTGCTGAAAGCTGCGTTAACCTAAAGGATGACTGGGTGGATGCTCAATGATGATCTGCTGTGACTCATGAGCTCGGCAGTAGGGTAATATCGTAGGTTGTGGGAGTGATTCCATAGCTAAACTATTGAAGTCAAATACGTGATTTGGGGCGACCATCAGATGGGTGCTTTCAAGGCTTCGGTGGTGACAATTACTGTAGGATGCGTGAGAAGATAGAATCCATGATTCAAGGTGGAGATGAGGGAAATGAAGGGGACGTTAACAGTAAATTCCATTTGTGAACACTGGAGCGAAGATTTGACCATCAATTCAATGAGGAGGTGTTGGGTGCGATGTTTTCGGTGTTTGAATTCATTGTTGAGGAGTTTATAAGATTAACAAGGATGAGAGGAGATTGTAGTGAGGTTGAGCAGATGTCGACAGAGGTAACAATATGATGGTTCAACGAACGAAATACTAATTTGCGGTGTCGATCTGAAGTTACATGGCTTAAGGTGACGGAGGACTTGGGTTGTGGTTTTCGCGTTTAGTGACAAGGGATAGTTATAGAAAGAGATTAAGGTAAATTTAGTTGTTCGTTTAATTTTAATTAACAAGCAAGTATTTATTTAAATTATATCAAGGCTTATATAATTTACATTTCGTTAGACGATGCCGGTTGAAATAAAACAAGCATCATCGAGATAATATCGTCCAATTTTACGAGCTGGGATGGGTTAGCAATTTTTCTGGATCAACTATGAATTTTAAATTAAATCGGACATTGTTCAGTTTAATTTAAAATTGGAGTGAGCTACATTAAAAACCACGGTGAGTAAATCTCACTCAAATTTTATTTATAATTATTTTTATCAGTTAAAAATAATTGTTGCTGGTTGTTTGCATGCATTGAAATAATATTGTGGTTATTATATATATTAGTTATTTAGGACTGGTGTTTGTGGTTATTATATATATATTGGTGGTTGGATTCCCGCAGTACCACTAGCGGATGCCCGTATTATCATTAGCGGATGACCCTATACACCTCACACTATAATATTGGATGACCTTCTATACCGCGATATCCTGCCTCAAAGCAGGATTGGTATTATTTATGTTGGCTAACGTCTGTGGATGCAGGAAAACAGGTTGGAGGGATCCAACCGGATTCCTCAAAAATATCATTATTTGTTTGTTTCAGATATATTATCATATACGATGTGTTAAAAAACCTGTGATTAATAACTGAGTGTTTTGGGGTGTTTAAATATCACTAGGGCCTGAATATTGATTTATAAAAATATCGTAAAAAGGATATTTTGAGATTTAAAAGGGAAATCTATTTTTTTTTTAAATAGAATTCAAATGGATAGAAATATTAACTTGTTTTGGATAAATAAAACAAGTATTTATGAATTAAACAATACAGAAAATTGAAGTGATGAATTTACAAACGATGTTTATAAATTAAATAATCCAGTAAATTGAAGTAAATTTATAAATGGTGTATATAAATAAAATGGAATGATTTTCATTGGGTAATCAGGGAATTTAAGTAAATTTACAAACTGTGTTTATAAATGAAGTGGAAAATTATCATTTGATAATTTGAATATTTAAATTCAAATGTGAATTTAAAAATAGAAATGAGGAATCGTTTTAAAGAAGTAAACGATGAAATTTATTCTAATGTTCAGAATATAAATTGAACTAAAATAAATCCGTAAGGATTTATGATTTGAATTCGATTGGTTCGAATTTATTTAAATAAAATATGTCCAATAAAATATTAGGATTATATTAAATAAAAGTTAAATTTTAAGGGGAAAATAGACTCGATGTTATATATGGGTAAGTTAAAGTAAATAAAATATTCCAAAATGAGATTTTGGTTTTAAATAGATTTCGAATTGGAACTTGTTTAAATATTTAAAACAACAAAATTAATTTACAAACAATGTTTATAAAAATGGGGAAATAAATTTTCGTTGGATAATTTAGAAGTTTATATTTTCAAGTATGAATTGAAAAGTGAATTGGAAAATGGTTTGAACTACAACAATAAATTTTATTCCGGGCTTCGGAATATAAATTGAAGTAAGAAAAATCCAAAGGATTTATAATCAGAATTTCATTATATCGAATTTTATAAATAAATTTATTTATAAAGGGAATTGGAATTTATATATAGCAAAATGAGTATAAATAAATTTATAACCGAGTAAATGAAATGATTTTTGAAACAAAAATCAGATTTTTAATTGTTGAATAGAATTAACTAATTTTAAGGAAAAATTAGTTAATGGAATTTTAAATCAAAATTGGACTTTGGATCAGAAAAAGGGTTTTGTAAATTCATATTCGAAATCGAATATGAAACTTGAATTAGAAATGACATTCGATTGTTTTATAAACAAATTAATTTATATTTGAACGTGATACGTTCAAATAAAAAGGTGAAATAGGCAAAAGAATTAATTAAAGAATTAATAGCAAATTGAGTTAAAATGACCAGATTGTGGTGGAATAAATTAGGAATGGGCATATATGGGTTGGACAGGTTGGATGAAGTGTATGAAGGTTATAATTCGTATGCCCGACAATAAGGTACATGTTTAAATTCCATATGAGTTTTTATGTGCCGAAGTAGCAAGCCGCTTGGCTTTTTGATTTTCTTTTTGAATGGAAAGGGCCTAGAGAGGCGAGTTGAGATTTGAACTATCGACCGGTACAAAGGAGGTTATGGCGAAATTTTTCGGAAATTTAAGGAGTTAGAATATTTTAAGAAGATATGATAATTAGGAATCAATATATCAATATATATAGAATTCGATAATGAAACGAAATTAAAATAGAATGTTAAAAACAAAACGGAAATCAATAAATTTAATCTGATAAAAATAGAAAGAGAAACGTATGCACATTTAAAAGATATGGATAACTGGTTTAATATGATGTTGATTATTCGAGATAAGCAGTCTTGTCTGTTTTGAAGTTAAGGATGTTTTCAGTCAAGGTCTGAGAGGTATTTATACCCCAACTTGATTGATTTCATTTTTAACCGATAAATAGCAAGATCCAGTCTCGAAGAGAAATGTTTGAATAAGAGTTAGTTGAAAGCAGTGTTTTGGGCTGTTGTAACGATGTTTTACACAACATTTGTTTTAACCCAAGTAAATGGAAATTTGGAAATATAATAATAAATATTTCCTGAGTATAGAAACAAATGAATGGTCGTAGAAGAGATAAGTAATTGGAATGTTTTCCAATTATAAATAGAATATATTTTCTAAGTATAGAAAATAAAAGAAGACGATATATGGAAATGTTTTCCAAATAGCGTAAGAGGTCAAGATGATTTTCAAAAATATCGTGTTAACAAATATGGATAAGGAAATGGAGATGTGTTTTAATTAATGAAATATTAATTAAAAGGCCCAGTGATTTGTTTGATGATTTGAATGAATGTTTGTTTTTCTTCGATAGTTAAATAACCGACTATCGAAGTGTTTGCCAATATCGTTGTCAATATGGAGAGACGGATTGGATTATTATCCGAGAACCACTCCATATTGGCAGTAGCGTTGCAAATTAGATTTTATGAAGATAATCAAAGACGAAGTAAAGTGCAAGGACTTTTTCTATTAATAAAATTTGTGCCTTCGGTTTCGTTCAATCCCAGAACGAACATATATGGACGAATGTCTGACAGAGTATTTCCAATGATCACATATGTTGTTTGTACAAATATATATGGTGGCGGAGAATTCATTCTCTCAGCATAAGATCCAGAATATATTTGTGCAAATCAATTAATGATTAACGGATTTGACAATGTGGCATTCAAAGTGATTGTACTATCAATGAATTGTAAGAACCGTAGCCTCTGGCCTCAACAACCGGGAAATGAAAAAAATCAGGCAGGCAGCATGGCTAAGTGGGTAGCTCTCAATTAGGGTGTATTATCACCTATCTAGAGAAATTCATTTCATTCTTTATTCTATTCAGTGCTGTCCCATTCGGGAAAACGGTTGCTGATCCCAACCGTTGGTGAAATACATTCGATACACTCAAGCGAAATGAGTGGTCGGTCATGTGTGGCCGGGTTACAAGATGTTCTTATTGAACCCAGTGTATTCTCCTCTAGAGATACACGATCGGAAGGTGGTTCCATACCTTGTCATAGTTGGAAATTCATTACCCAATAAGTTCCCGCGGTTTTGATTGTATATTATGTATGTGGAGCGTGAGATGAAAGCGTTCCACTAGATTCCTACTTATTTGATTTAGACACTATTATAATATCAAAAGAGTTTTGATATAAAGATTATCGTTTTCTATCAAAAAGATTTTGAAAGTTGAATCAAGTGTTTTCGATTCTCATAAGGGAAAAAACTGTTCCGTGTTATACAGCGTGGTTTTATGAGATATCGTTTATTTTCTTAGAACTGTTTTAAATTGTTTACTCATACCAGTCCCATGACTGACCCAGAGTTTATTTTTTTGTTCTACCTAAACTCTAGGGTGCCCAAATTTGTACGGGCAGTCAAGTAGTTCAGGATTTTACAGATCTATCTAAAGGAGCTTGGAGCAGGAGGCTTCAGTGTTAGATATATAGTATTTTATTTCCGCTGTGTTTTAAGTGTTGTACTCTGATAATTGTATGTTATATACAGTTAAAATTTTGTATTTCAAAAGTTATGATATATTTTATTTTGTTCCACTGCGATGTGAGATTCTGTGTTGTTATTTATGTTCTTCTTCTACCTTTTTCTTCTGAAAAAAATGATCCGTATTTCTGTGATATTTGGGTTGGACGTGTGATGTATATGTCAACTCAGATAGTATGGATTTGCGGTTCGTTACAGTGGTATCAGAGCTTAGGTTGAGCGAATACCTAGGGTTTGGTGGGATTGTGCTCATTTGAGATAGGGTCAGTAGTACCCTAGAATGAGTTGAGTGTGTGTATATATATGCGAGAGCGCGTATTTGTTAATTGATTAAAACAAATGTTTTATGTTGTGTTGACTTGTCTGTTGAGTGGTTTATGAATTCTGATCGAATCGTGGGACGCCACGAAGTTGATAAGAATTTCTAAACACTTGAATAGAAAATTATATTATTTTAAAGTGGGTAAATGAAATAATTTTACCCAAAATTCTATTTTGATATAGAATGAATAAATTTTTGAAATTATTATAATATATGGATGTGTTGGTTGTTATTATAAGCAAATAGGACTATAAAATTGGAATGGTTATTTATAACCAAATATAACTTGTATATGAATGGAATATATACAAAGTAAATGAATTGAATTCAAACAAGAATTTGGAAATCAAATCCCGGGTGTTGGAAAAATATTTTTTCAAAGTATATTAAAATAATATAGCCTTGTATGAAGGATTTTTGAATAAAAATCATTTTTGAATGTATTTTGAAAGTGCTAAAGCACTTAACTCACTTCAGTTGCTTGAAATTAATTCTGATGATGACTGCAGCATCATTAGTGTTCATTTCTGAGTTTCTAAGTGATGGATTGCTACCTTAGAAAAGATTTTGATGGAAATTTGTTTGAAAGAAAACAAGTTGGTTTGAATATTCAGATATTTTGAATTTGTGATCAAAATAAATATATGTATATATTTATGGGATTTCAAAAGGATTTGAAATAAAAACCCGAGAATTTGAATTTTGAAATTTAAATTTAACTTAATCAAGTTAAATGGATTGGAAGGAATAAATTGATTTAAAATCAATCTGAATGAATTTAAATTCATATGAATGGAATATGAATAGGTTATAAATCATTCCGAATAAATGAATGTGAGTATATAAAAGATGTGCAATGTAAACGAAAACCAAAAGTTTGGATGGAACTAAATTTTGTTGAAATATGAAGAGTTGAGTTTCAACATAAGGTGGATTTTTAAAAGTAATGGGTTTGTAGCATTTCCCTACCTCAGTAATTTCGGGGACGAAATTCATTTAAGGGGGAAGAATGTAACGACTCGGATTTTTCGAATAATTTATTTTAAATATTTAATATTGGTTTTAAATATTTAGTTGATAATATAAATGAATTTTTATATTAAGTTATCGATTTAATAATCAATTTCGATTTAATATCAAATATATTAAATTATCGTAATACGAAAAATAATTCAATTCGAGATTTAAACTAAGTCAAAATAGTTCAGATAATAAATATAAATTCTATGTGAATATTATCGATAATAATAATAATATATTATCGAGAAATTGATTTATTTATGAATTTAAATTATTTTGTATTAATTTAAAATGATTATTCTATATACTTTCAAATTAAATATTAAAATATATTCAATTTAGTTCAGAATAGTGTTATAATATTAGAACGATGGCCGGTACGCTAAAATAGCGGTTCACGATTTTCAATTGTGAACCCCGATTTATTTGATTAGTGGATAGGATCAAAATCAAAACAATATCTATTTAAAAAGAAATAAAAATCTCTTTAAATCTAATCGAATTAAAAACAAATCAAATCGTATTAATTTTGGGTGTACTTCCGTTGACCTAAGCTTCATCCTATAACAGTACCCACGCGGTACTGAATTCCATAGTGTCTACGGCTTTGTTCTTATATAAAATTCGCAAATGCACTTCCCTTTATTCTTTCAGAAAAATCAAAAATGGCTTCTCCTTTTTAATCCAAACCAAAAGAAAATGAAAGAAGAATTAACCGAGTCCTTTTAATCTTCAAATCCCAAAACTATTCGTTCCAGAATCAAACCTTATGTAAAATTAAAAGGAAATTGGAGTTCGCAAATTCAAATTGCGATGCACCCAAATCGGGAATGGAGGATTTTGGGGATGAGGCGATTAGGGGTTTCACTGCTGTATGGCACGACGGTCTGTGTAGAAGGGTGGCGCTCGGTGGAAGGGACTAAAATCCGACCTTTATAGGCCTCGATGGATAAAAGTGCCGAGTTCAACACTTGGTAGCGCGTCAGAAGGAGACCAAGTTGTTGATTAACATGGTAGGGTCGACAAGCAGTTGGTGAGAAAAGAAGAAGGGTAGGGATTCGAGGTTTTTTGTGATAGGGTGAAGGTTTGAAGATCGCGACATTTACTTTCACACTGAAGACGGACTCGTGACTGTAACATAGGGGCTTGGATTTGGAAATCAATAGCAAGTGGCCCTTGCATGGAAACTTTGTTGGAATTAGGGGAAAAGAAGGTTGCGCCTTATACCATGGATTTGCTGAAAGCTGCGTTAACCTGAAGGATGACTGAGTGAATGCTTGATGAAGATCTGCTGTGACTCGTGAGCTCGGTAGTAGGGTAATATCGTGGGTTGTGTGAGTGATTCCATAGCTAAACTATTGAAGTCAAATACATGATTTGGGGTGACCATCAGGTGGGTACTTTCAAGGCTTCGGTGGTGACAATTACTGTAGGATGCGTGAGAAGATAAAATCCATGATTCAAGGTGGAGATGTGGGAAATGAAGGGGACGTTAATAGTAAATTCCATTTGTGAATACTGGAGCGAAGATTTGACCATCAATTAAATGAGGAGGTGCTGGGTGCGATGTTCTCGGTGTTTGAATTCATTGTTGAGGGGTTTATAAGATTAGCAAGGAGGAGAGGAGATTGTAGTGAGGTTGAGCAGATGTTGACAGGGGTAACAATATGTTGGTTCAGGGAACGAAATACAAATTTGTGGTGTCGATCTGAAGTTACATGGCTTAAGGTGATGGAGGACTTGGATTGTGGTTTTCGCGTTTAGTGACAAGGGATAGTTATAGAAAGAGATTAAGGTAAATTTAGTTGTTTGTTTAATTCTAATTAACAAGCAAGTATTTCTCTAAATTATATCAAAGCTTATATGATTTACATTTCGTTAGATGATGCTGGTTGAAATAAAACAAGCAGAATCGAGATAATATCGTCCAATTTTACGAGTTGGGATGGGTTAGCAATTTTTCTGGATCAACTATGAATTTTAAATTAAACCGGACATTGTTCGGTTTAAAATTGGAATGAGCTACATTAAAAATCACGGTGAGTAAATCTCACTCAAATTTTATTTAGAATTATTTTTATCAGTTAAATATAATTGTTATTGGTTGTTTGCATGCATTGAAATAATATTTTGGTTATTAAATATATATTAGTTATTTAGGATTGGTGTTTGTGGTTATTATATATATATTGGTGGTTGGATTCCCGCAGTACCATTAGTGGATGCCCATAGTATAATTAGCGGATGACACTATACGCCCCACGCTATAATAGTGGATGACCTTCTATACCATGATATCCTGCCTCGAAGCAGGATAGGTATTATTTATGTTGGCTAACGTCTGTGGATGCAGGAAAACAGGTTGGAGGGATCCAACTGGATTCCTCAAAAATATCATTATTTGTTTGTTTCATATATATTATCATATACGATGTGTTCGAAAACCTGTGATTAATAACTGAGTGTTTTGGGGTGTTTAAATATCACTGAGGCCTAAATATTGATTTATAAAAATATCGTAAAAAGGATATTTTGAGATTTAAGAGGGAAATCTATTTTCTAAAATTAAAATTCGAATTTCGAATGGAATAGAAATGTTAACTTGTTTTGAATAAATAAAACAAGCATTTATGAATTAAATAATACAGGAGATTGAAGTGATGAATTTATAAACGATGTTTATAAATTAAATAATACAGGAAATTGAAGTAAATTTATAAATGGTGTATATAAATAAAATGGAATGATTTTCATTGGATAATCAGGGAATTTAGGTAAATTTATAAACTGTGTTTATAAATGAAGTGGAAAATTATCGTTTGATAATTTGCGTATTTAAATTCAAATGTGAATTTAAAAATAGAAATGAGGAATCTTTTTAAAGAAGTAAACAATGAAATTTATTCTGATGTTCAGAATATAAATTGAACTAAAATAAATCCGTAAGGATTTATGATTTGAATTCGATTGGTTCTAATTTATTTAAATATAATATATCCAATAAAATATTAGGATTATGTTAAATAGAAGTTAAATTTTAAGGTGAAAATAGACTCGATGTTATATATGGGTAAGTTAAAATAAATAAAATATTCCAAAATGAGATTTTGGTTTTAAATAGATTTCAAATTGGAACTTGTTTAAATATATAAAACAAGAAAAATTAATTTATAAACAATGTTTATAAAAATAGGGAAATAAATTATCGTTGGATAATTTAGAAGTTTATATTTTCAAGTATGAATTGAAAAGTGAATTGGAAAATGGTTTGAAATACAATGATAAATTTTATTCCGGGTTTTGGAATATAAATTAAAGTAAGAAAAATCTAAAGGATTTATAATCATAATCCGATTATATCAAATTTTATAAATAAATTTATTTATAAAGGAAATTGGAATTTCTATATAGCAAACTGAGTACAAATAAATTTATAACCGAGTAAATGAAATGATTTTTGAAACAAAAATCAGATTTTTAATTGTTGAATAGAATTAACTAATTTTAAGGAAAAATTAGTTAATGGAATTTTAAATCAAAATTGGACTCTGGATCAGAAAAAGGGGTTTGTAAATTCATATTCAAAATCGAATATGAAACTTGAATTAGAAATGACATTCGATTGTTTTATAAACAAATTAATTTATATTTGAATGTGATATGTTCAAATAAAAAGGTGAAATAGGAAAAAGAGTTAATTAAAAAATTAATTAGCGAATTGAGTTAAAATGACCAGACTGAGTTGGAATAAATTAGGAATGGACATCTATGGGTTGGACAGGTATGGGATGAAGTGTATGAAGGTTATAATTCGTGTGCCCGACAATAAGGTACATGTTTAAATTCCATATGAGTTTTTATGCACCGAATCGGCAAGCCGCTTGGCTTTTTGATTTTCTTTTTAAATGGAAAGGGTCTAGAGAGGGGAGTTGAGGTTTGAACTATCGACCGGTACAAAGGAGGTTATGGCGAAATTTTCCGAAAATTTAAGGAGTTAGAATATTTTAAGAAGATTTGATAATTAGAATCAATATATCGATATATATAGAATTCGATAATGGAACGAAATTAAAATAGAATGTTATAAACAAAACGGAAATCAATAAATTTAATCTGATAAAAATAGAAAGAGAAACGTATGTACATTTAAAAGATATGGATAATTTGTTTAATATGATATTGATTATTCGAGATAAGTAGTCTTGTTCGTTTTGAAGTTAAAGATGTTTTCAGTCAAGGTCTGAGAGGTAGTTATACCCCAACTTGATTGATTTCATTTTTAACCGATAAATAGCAAGATCCAGTCTCGAAGAGAAATGTTTGAATAAGAGTTAGTTGAATGCAGTGTTTTGGTCTGTTGTAATGATGTTTTACACAACATTCGTTTTAACCCAAGTAAATGGAAATTTGGAAATATAATAATAAATATTTCCTGAGTATAGAAATAAATGAATGGTCATGGAAGAGATAAGTAATTGGAATGTTTTCCAATTATAAATAGAATATATTTTCTAAGTATAGGAAATAAAAGAAGATGATATATGGAAATGTTTTCCAAATAGCATAAGAGGTCAAGATGATTTTCGAAAATATCGTGTTAACAAATATGGATAAGGAAAAGGAGAAGTGTTTTAATTAATGAAATATTAATTAAAAGACCCAGTGATTTGTTTGATGCTTTGAATGAATGTTTGTTTTTCTTCGATAGTTAAATAACTGACTATCGAAGTGTTTGCCAATATCATTGTCAATATGAAGAGACCGGTTAGATTATTATCCGAGAACCACTCCATATTGGCAGCAGCGTTGCGAATTAGATTTTATGAAGATAATCTAAGACGGAGTAAAGTGCAAGAACTTTTTCTATTAATAGAAATGGTGCCTTCGGTTTCATTCAATCCCAGAACGAACATATATGGACGAATGTCTGACAGAGTATTTCCAATGATCGCATATGTTGTTCTGTACAAATATATATGGTGGCGGAGAATTTATTCTCTTAGCATAAGATCTAGAATATATTTGTGCAAATCAATTTAATGATTAACGGATCTGACAATGTGGCATTCAAAGTGATTGTGCTATCAATGAATTATAAGAATCGTAGCCTCTGGCCTCAACAACCGGGAAATGACAAAAATCGATTCACTCAAGAGAAATGAGTGGTCGGTCATGTATGGATGGGTTACAGGATGTTCTTGTTGAGCCCAGTGTATTCTTCTCTAGAGATACACGATCGGAAGGTGGTTCCGTACCTTGTCATAGTTGGAAATTCATTATCCAATAAGTGCCCGCGGTTTTGATTGTATACTATGTATGTGGAGCGTGAGATGAAAGCATTCCACTATATTTCTATTTATTTGATTTAGACACTATTATAATATCAAAAGAGTTTTGATATAAAGATTATCATTTTCTTTCAAAAAGATTTTGAAAGTTGAATCAAGTGTTTTGGATTCTCATAAGAGAAAAACCTGTTTCGTGTTATACGGCGTGGTCTTATGAGATATAGTTTATTTTCTTAAAACTGTTTTAAATTGTTTACTCATACCAGTCACATGACTGACCCAGAGTTTATTTTGTTTTGTTCTACCTAAACTCTTGGGTGCCCAAATTTGTACAGGCAGTCAAGTAGTTCAGGATTTTACAGATCTATCTAAAGGAGCTTGGAGCAGGAGGCTTCAGTGTTATATATATAGTATTTTATTTCCGCTGTGTTGTAAGTGTTGTACTCTGATAATTTTATGTTATATACGGTTAAAATTTTGTATTTCAAAAGTATTGATATATTATATTTTGTTCCGCTGCGATGTGAGATTCTGTGTTGTTATTTATGTTCTTCGTCTACCTTTTTGTTCTAAAAAAAATGATTCGTATTTCTATGATATTTGGGTTGTTCAAATAGCACGGATTTGCGGTTCATTACAATTTCAAGGTTAGAAATGTTGTTCAGTTTAGGTCTGGGAGGTAGTTATACCCCAACTTGATTGACTTCATTTTATCTAAGGAATGGTTAAGGTTCGATAGTGAAGGTTGGTTAAGTGAATTTAGTTAATGAGTGTAATGGTTTGAGTTGGCATAGCAATGTTTTATTTAAACATCTGTTTAAATCCAATGAAGGAGTTTTGGAAATGTTTTCCTAATCAGAATCAGAAATATTTTCTAGTATAAAAAAATAGAAATGAGAGTAAATATGGAAATGTTTTCCAATGATTAATAACGTTTATTTTCTAAAAATAGAAAATAAGGATTTACGAATATGTGGAAATGGGAAATGGAAAAATGAATAAATAAATGATAAATTAATTTAAAGGTAAAAAATGTTGATTGATAATTGATTGATAAAAATTCCATTTGGAAATAAGATCGTTGTGTGTATGGATATTTTTCTTTGATAGTTAAATAACCGACTATCAAAGTTTTGACCATTTTTCTGTCGTCAATACAGAGAGACCGGGATCAGATTTATTATCTGAAAACCACTCTGCATGGGCATTAGCGTTGCAAATCAAATATGATGAAGATAATTGAAGACGGAGTTTGTGCAAGGGCAGTTCTGGCATATCCTAAGTAGAAATTGCCTAAGATGGGTTTACAGAATAGTGCCATCGGATTGTCCAGTCCCAGGACAACCTGTATGGAAGAATGTCTGATAGAGTATATTTAATAGATCGTGTAAGTTGATCTCTTCAAATGTATTTACGTTTGGTGGCGGAGTAATTCGTTTCTCTTAGTTTTATACCCGTGATGTTTTTGGGGAAATCAATTTGTGATTTGGTGGGTATGACGATGTGACATTCAAAGTAAATAAAGGTGTGATCTGTATGTTATGACCTCAAGCCTCACAACCAGGAAATGGTATAAAATCGGGTAGGTCACATGGCTAAGTGGTTAGCTGCTAATTAGGGTGTATTGTGTAACGACCCAACTTTCGAACACATCGGAAGTCGTGCCATTAATAAGAAAAAGAATAGATAGAAGATAAAATCACAGAACATAAAAATCTCACAGCGGAATTTTCACAGAAGATAATACTTTATAATATTACACAGCGGAATATATGACATCAGAACATACAGAACTAGTGATATAACCCATTCATAGTACATCAGTACATATATGATCAACTGACAGACTTAATTATACAGTAGATAGATGACCCAGTACACAACAAAATCTTCATTCCAGCTTCACAAGTTTATCCAAATCCTGATTCACTTGTCTATTCATAACAAGCGTTATGAATACCCAAGAGTTTAAGGGAAAACACAGAAAAATAAACTCCGGGTCAGTCAGGGGACTGGTATGAGTAAACATTTTAAAACAGATTTAAAGAAATCAAAATATCTCATAAGACCACGCCGTAAATACGGAATGGGTCTTTACCTTATGAGATTCAAAACACTTTGTATACTTGAAATCAGATATTATCATATAAGTTTTCCACAAATAATTTAGAATCTAGAAGAATGCTTGCATCTCACATTCTCCTATATAGTATACAAATAAAAACCGCTTGGCGCTTAGGGAAATTGGATTTCCAACTCTGACAAGGTATGGGTCCACCTTCCGATGATGTATCTCTAGAGGCAAATACACCTGGGTTCAACAAGAACGTCTTGCAACCCAGCCCTCACATGACCGACCACTCATTTCTCTTAAGTGTATCGAATGTATATCACCGATGGTTGTGCGCGTCAACCATCCCCGCATGGGCAGAATCGATAGATTTAGAAACAAAAGGAATTTCTCTAGATAGGTGATACTACACCCTAATGGGAGCGACCCACATAGCCATGCTGCCAGCCCGATTTTTGTCATTTCCTGGGTGTGAGGCTTGAGGCTAGACTTACGCTTATCTTCCAGAGCATCTGGTCACCATTCACTTTGAATGCCACATCGTTAAACACGTCAAATCACAAATTGATCTCGTCAAAACCATGGGTATAAAGCTAAGAGAAACGAATTCCTCCGCCACCAAACTAAGTTTTGAAAAGACCAACTTACGCGATCTGTTAGGCATACTTTGTCCAACATTCGTCCATACAAGTTGTCCTGGGACTGGACAAACCGAAGGCACTATTCAAAAATAGTCCTTGTATATCGTCGTCTTCGATTCAACAAATCTTGACACGCGGTGTATAATCAAATCAAAGTGAAATATTTTATTTCGGCCTCTTTGAAATGATTAACGAACATTTTCACTTTAAATTATAAATCTAACGAGATTATAATCTAATCAGCATATACAGTTACAGTCAAACCAACAGTATATGATTATCTGGTCAATATCTGGTATATTGATCATCCTTTCAAAACAGTCAATTCCAGCATGTGCGTAGCACGGTTTTTTCCTTTCCGTTTGTTCATCACCTTTAAAATGAATTCTTTCTTTATTTTCTCTTTAGAAAAATATTACTCATCATTTTCATTTTTCTGATCACTCATACACGACTTCAATTTTTGATTTAATCATTTATTTTACAACTCTATACTTGGTATTTTCTCATTCAAATTCCTTTTTTGATCCTTTATTCTTGGTCCAGTTCTTCTTCCCATACTGATAAAATTCCTCTTTTGATTATCAGTCTAAAACACGATTAAAGCATTTCCACAGTTCTTGCTTTGTAAAGTTCAGAACTGTTCACGATCAGTTTTTATATCAGATAATTCAGTTATCAGATAAAAGCTGATGATCCTACCATATGTGTTACATACAGTTTCTATTTCATTTGAAAATAAATTCAAAACTTAAGTTATAAATTAAAATTTATAATTACAGTTGCTGTATCCATATCTCGTTCTTTGTTAAAACCCTACTCGATCCTTTCCACTTGATCGACTTCTTTCGATCTTACAGTTAAAATATCCTATTTAGAAAAATCATTTCTAATACTTACTATAAATTAAATTTATAATTTAAATTAAAAATCACAGTTTCTGTTTTTGAATTCCAAATCTCGACAAAAACTGTCTTTAAATCCTGATCCACTTCGTTTCTTTCTTGTTCATTTCAAATTTTAAATACTTCATTCAAATTCTAATTTAAATTATAACTAAGTTTATAATTTAATAAAATCGCAGTTTCTGTGTTGACTGCTTGACCTTTTATCCAAAAACACATCTGTTCTTATCGACTCTCTTTCCGTCAATTTTACAGTTATAGATTCTATTTGAAAACCCTTTCAAATTTCTCATTTTAAATTAAATTTAAAATTTAATTTAAAATCTCAGTCTAAAATTTTATTTCAATTTTGTCAAAACTGCGTTTCTTATTCTGATTCACTTCTGTACTAACGATTTAACTTTGACAAACAATATCTGATCTTTCACTTGTTTGATCAACTTTCCTTTTTGTTTACTTCTGGTTTGAATATAGTTTAATTTAAAATCTCAGTCTAAAATTTTATTTCAATTTTGTCAAAACTGCGTTTCTTATTCTGATTCACTTCTGTACTAACGATTTAACTTTGACAAACAATATCTGATCTTTCACTTGTTTGATCAACTTTCCTTTTTGTTTACTTCTGGTTTGAATATTCATTTTAGAGACTCATTTCGATTTTTCTTTTAAATTTAATTTAAAATTTCAACTTCAGTATTTACATTTCAGCTCTTGACGAAGCCGTATTAAAAATTCTAATCTTCTTCTTCTTATTTCCTCTTGCACATTAAATAAAAACATTATTTTTATTTAAATATTCCCTTTCCATTTAAACATTATTTAATTTGGTTAAAAACTTCACTTTTAAACTAAAAAAAAGGAAAGTACCACTCATTTGACTTCCTACCAAAGTACCAGGTAATGAAAACCCACGTTCACTTAACAAATCACCCCAAAAACCCCCTTGTTTAGCTGCTGATCACTTTCAAAACCTAAGCAAACTCCATCTTCTTCCTACTTCTTTTTCTCGGCCATCACCATGCACAAACACTGTGCTGTGCAGGTGCACCGTTGGTCTGAGTCCCCTACGGCCGATGAACCACCACCCACATGTCACATCGACCCCTCAGCTCCACCACGACCAGTTACTTCAATCACCGAACCTCTTCTTCCCCAAATACTCTTCTACCACCAATATTAAAAAAAACAACAGCAGCAGCTTCATTTTTTTCACCACCAAACTCCACGGCCTACACCCATCTCCGACCATCGGACGGCATACCTCCGCCACCCACCGCTTCACCAACCTCGGCCGCCCCATCCACCTGAGCCCTGGCCCACTCGATCCCTTGTGGCCCCCACGTGACGCCCCCAAAGTCACATGAACACATAATCACACAAAAACCTAAACTTGATCCAATCACTTAATTCATGTTATAGAAAAATTCATTCGTATTTTTCCTATGATCCTAGGTCTCCTACGAAGCTCCCACTTCAACCGCTCAGACCTTAGACGCCTGGATGATCGGAATTTCCCAAAAACCCCAATTCTGGTCATCTTCGAATTCCTAATTACTAACGCCATTAAAAATCACAGGACCAACTTCTAAAATCATTATTGATTACTAGGATTTGATCTATATACTCAAACTGATTTAGTATGAGGTTTGAAAATTTCATGAACCAGAGAGCAATTTAACTGACTATGTTTTCTTAGTTTTCAAACCAGTGTTTTTATTTTTGGGTTGTTCACTTTACTTCTGGTTTGTATTCACTAATATATGTAAAAGTATACCTTATCCCTATATATTTTATCTAATCTAGTGGGAGTACTTGGCAGAATGTATTCAGACAGCCAAGGTTCATGATGTTCTGTGTATCACAGAATAAACAGCAGTTTTGCTTCCTAATATATCTAACTAACAAACATTTATATATACATATTGGTATTAGCATATATGGATACAACAGATGCAATCAAGGCTTCTTAGCATCAATAAGGTGTTGTCTGATGGGATGATGATACTAATCTAACAGGAACTCACAGTTATACTAAACATGCCTAAACTGTTTCCAGTAAAACATTAAACAGGGAAGTTTAAACAATTTACTCATGGCTTTGATTCACTATTTTTAGTCATATCTAGTTCTGGTTTTAAATATGTAGGTGGAATACATTCAGAGCATTCAAAAACATATATATATATATATATATATATGTATATATATATATATATTATCAAATCAGTAAATAAAAACAGTTTACTCACAACACTGCAGGAAACCAAAACAGAATTTTTAGAGCAAGTTTACTCACTTTATAAGCTAAGAACCCTCTGGCTTTGCTTCCCTTTTATTGACCAAATACAAGAGTGTTTGTGTGTGTAGGAATGAGGGTGTTGATGGCCTTTTATAGTGGTAAAAGCTATTAGAATATGTACATTTTAAACTGTTTTTGAAAGGTACAAGATCTGTTTTTAGATTTGGGTTTTGACAAAAGGAAAAAAAATACATCTTTCTCTTACCAAATCTACACTCCAACCCATGTTCACATGGCCTTGCTTCAGTCTATCCTCACCCACTAAGCCTCTATGCACATGACCCCTAACCCATTGATTTTTATGATATATCACCTCAAACAAATGCTGGTGTATCACTTATGATTTTTCACCATCTTCTTTGGATTTTCAAACAATGTGAAACATCATTTTTGGTACCATTTCAAATCAGTTTTTGCCAAGAGTTTTCACATTCAAAATCTCATATGATAAATTGATTTAACAACAATTTAATTTAAAAACTTACTTGCCTTGCAAGTGTAGTTAAAATCTAAAAATAGAGTACTTGCAAATCTATTTTTGTACCATACAAAAAATCAGTTTTTCTCATGGTGTTTTCAAATCAAAAGCTTACACAATAAGTTGATTTAACTACATATATATATAATTAATACTTGCCTTGCAAGTATTTGCAAAATCTGAAAATGTTTCTACATATAAACCTATAGCATGAAGTGAAAACTCATAGGAAATACTTAAAAAAAACATGATTTGAAAAGAGGTCTTGACAATACATGTAACTTTCAATAATTTCCATGAGATCATGTCACATTTATGGTGTAGTAACTTCATGAATAAGGTCATGAAGTGAAATAGACATTTGACAATTCAAGTTCTCTTTTCAATGCAAAAATGCTAAAAAATCCTATCTATGAGATCATGAGCTTTAAATGAGATGAGACAATACCTATTTGTAATTTTTAAATGTATACAAAAATTCAACTACCCTCTTGAATATTTTATATGAAATATGCTTTTCAAAAGAATGATTTTAACATGTTTTGTTTATGTACATGTATTTAAGCTTTGGCTTTTGAACTTGTTTTGATCAAAATTTGGCTTTGACATGTTTTGAATTCAAGTATTAAAAGTTTTCAAAACCAGGATTTATCAAAAACTTACTTTCTTAAATCCTTTAAAAGAATGAACAATTTTTTTTAAAAAAATGGCATTACACATATATGCTATGTGAAAGTGTTGTTTTCCAAACATGTATAAAAGTCAATTTAAACAAATGCTATCAAACAGATGCTATCATATATGAATGTTTATAAACCAGTTTTAGCAAGTGCTGTTAAATACATGCTATCATACACAAATGAACATGTTTTTAATTTATAAAGACTGGATTTTTAAATCGTATTTGAACACACGTACTGACGATCATTCAATAATTGTTTCAGTGGTAAGCGTAAATACCCGGGTCATTACATATTGTCACTTGATCTAGAGAAATTTCATTTACTTCTTTAACCTATTTCGATGTTGTCCCTTTCGGGAAACGGTTGCTGATCCCAACCGTTGGTGATAATACATTCGGTACACTCAAGCGAAATGAGTGACCAGTCATGTTTTGCCTGGGTTGCGAGATGTTCTTGTTGAACCCGGTGTATTCCTCTTTAGAGATACACTGTCGGAAGGTGGTCCCATACCTTGCTAGTTGGAATTCATTAACCAATAGGCGCCCTCGGTTTCTGATTATATATTATGTATGTAGAACATAAAATGAAAGCATTCTACTAGATGATTATTATGTTGTGGTTGATAGACACTATCATAATATCAAGGGAGTTATGATATAAAAGATCATTATTTCTTGCAAAAGGATTTTTGATGTTAAGTCAAATGATTTGGATTCCCATAAGGGAAAAACCCATTCCGTGTTATACGTTGTGGTCTTATGAGATATCGTTTATTTTCTCAACTGTTTTAAATTGTTTACTCACACCAGTCTCATGACTGACCCGGAGTTTATTTTGTTTTCCCTAAACTCTTGGGTGCCCAAATTTGTACGGGCAGTCAAGTAGTCAGGATTTTACAGATATACTGAGAGCTTGGAGCAGGAGGCTTCAGGATTTTATAGCAATTGTTTATTTTCGCTGTGTTGTAAGTGTTGTACTCTGATAAATGTTATTGTATACATATACTTGTTTTATTTCAAAGTTTTCTTATATTTTATTCGTTCCGCTGTGAGATTCGTGTTACTCTGATTCTGTTGTTGTGATCTTCTTCTTCTTCTATTCTAATTTTCTATCTTATCTATTCTCACCCTCTAACTTCTTTCTATTAACTATTCGGTATTTCCGATGCTTGGATAGTCGACATTGAGTTTATGTCGATTACTAAGATCGCAAATCCCCCGGATCGTTACACCCATCCATTATCGACCTCCCCTTAATGAATGCAGTTTGTGATTTATCGATTTACACTTCCATTTTCATCTTTAGTCGATTAGCAAGTACCTACGTAATCAACTTGAAAGTGATATTCAATAAACTAATGGGTTTAAAATCTGTAGCAGTAACATTGCCCTCCTTCTTTGGAATCAATGCAACATTAGCATAGTTCAATTTATCTAACCTCAAACTCCTTCATGAAATTCATCAAACAACTTCAACGCATCAGCTTTCACCCAATCCTAATTTTTCTTGAAAAAGAAATTTGGGAAACCATCAGGACCTGGTGCCTTATCGCTTGGCATTTCATTAAGCGCAACCATTATTTATTCAACAATGAATGCTGCATCCAAACCGCTTAAATCAGCAGTGATTGGATACAACAAATTCCAGTCAACTTCCACTCTTTTCTTGCGACTTCCCTAAAAATATTCTTATAAAATTCAGTAAAAGTATTGTTCAATTCTTCCTGTTCACTAACCTCCACACCATCCTTTTCAATGCTGCTAATCAAATTCGATCTCCTTCTACCATTAGCTACTCGATGAAGGTAACTATTACTGTTACCTCCTTGTTTCAACCACTGTGATCTCGATCTTTGTCTCCAATATTATTCCTCTTGATCTATCACTTTCAACAATTCTCTCTCTTTATTTTTAAGCAACACCTTTTCCTTAACATTAAGCAACTGCTCCTCTTCTAAAATACTAAGTTCAAGAATTTCATTCTCCAACTTATCCTTCTTAATTCTGATATTGCCGAACACTTCACTATTCCACTTCTTCAAAAAAATTCTGAGTAATTTCAGCTTCTTGCAAATA
Source organism: Allium sativum (assembly GCA_030737875.1). Lineage (NCBI taxonomy): Eukaryota > Viridiplantae > Streptophyta > Magnoliopsida > Asparagales > Amaryllidaceae > Allium > Allium sativum. Next base: position 473,021,114 of record CM060909.1, read on the forward strand.
CTTCCCGTTGCATCCCCTATGACTCCAAATTCCTCCCACTTCCTTCTAATCAAGTCATTGAAGCCCTCTTCCAAACACCACATCTTTTCGAATCTAAATACCGCCTTCCTCTTCACACTATCATCAGTGTTGAATAAAATAGCATAATGATCTGAAATCAAAGACTACATCCCTCTCTGAGAAGAAAGAGGATGAATATCTTCAAATTCATAGTTAATGAAAAAGCGGTCCAATCTTACTAAAGTAGGAGGATCTCTTCTGCTACTGCACATGTATTTTCTATTTGGCAACGACAAGTCAATGAGATTACACTCTCTCACAAACTCACCGAAGTCTTCTAGATCACAAGAATGATCAACACTTCTAATATTTCTTTCAAATTCAAATCTAGTGACATTAAAATCACCCCCAATTACCCATGGTCCATGTATGAAATTTAAAAAGTCAATCCCCTCTTCCCGCAAAATCTTCCTCTCTCTTCTCGAATTGGGACTGCAAACATTAGAGATGAAATATGTCACTTTAGAAGCTCTACATTCCATTGCTGCATGAACACAATGAGTCTGCTTAACTTCCTGCTTCAACAATCATCTATCAGTATTCGAACCAGTAAACAAAACACCCGCACTACCATTAGCTGGAATAAAACTCCAACCATCGAGAACACCCCGACCCAAACATATAAACACATTAACTTTTGGATTTTTGAGATTTGTTCCTTACAACAATACAATGTTTGTCTTACATGACTTTAGATAATTCCAAACTTTGTGACACTTATCTAAAGTGCCCAATCCTCTCACATTCCAAAAAACAATAATCATGATGCATTGCTGACCTTCCCTAATTCTTTCCTCTTAAATTCATTAACCAACTCCTCATTCAACACAAAGCCAGAGCTACTTCCCAATGCATGTAATTGTGCACTAGATAATGAATTTATAAAGGCAGGGATAAAAATACTACCTTCCAGAGGATGATCGAAGCTCCTTGCGCTTCTGCGCAACATTACCACTCCTCCATGCTCTTATGTCCTTTTTCCTTTTTCATCAGCATCAGATTTCGTCGGAGTAGCATCTCTTTCAGCATCATTGACCATCTCTTCCCCCACAGCAATCAAGTTCCCTTACTTGTCAGTCACAACCTTCATACCGTCAACAATTCCCACATTAAAGCCTCCAACGTCCTCCACTCCCATACCATCATAAGAATCCCCATCATCCTCCACAACCTTATCAGACGACACATTGATAGGGTTCTCAACACCACTAACATCATCAACATCCATCCTTACACCTACACCAGAAGTCCCTACATCAAGAACAAAACTCTTCTTATTACATAATATCTTCAACTTCCCAGTCAAAGCCTTTGCAAACACATATCCTTTTATAGTCTTGTTGTCCATTCGAAAATTTGGATCTCATCCATATGTCTTGAGCAACATCTCACGATCATAATTCTCAACACATACACCAACCATAGTTGGAAGTTCACATGATTCATAAACCAAAATATCTACCCTAATACTAGTAAAATCAGCTGCATGCAATGCACCTAACTGCAATTTCGTCACATAACCAATGTCCTACATCACCCTCCTCAGAACATCCAGTTGACGACAAACCACTGGAACATTCCTAAGAATTACCCACATCTTCTGTTTTTTCCTTGCACCCACACTTCCTACCCGTGCACTCCATTTCCTCTACCTCAGAGTACCACTCTGAGAAATTATAGAACTAAAGAAATTCTCCTTCAATATAGCAGAAGGGAACCAAACAAAAAATTCATCACCCATTCTCTTAACATCCCACCTCCAATTAGGCGCCTTATCAACATACTTCAACTTAAGCGGATCTTCAATTTGAAACATAGAGAAAGAACCCTGAGCAATCGAAATTACTATTAAAGATCTTGCCCATCGATAAGCCTTAGGGAAATTAGCTAATGAAATATTAACATGTTTTACAGTCGCCATTTTTGGAATAGAAGAGAAATTACGATTAATCTGGCAATTATAACCCTTATGCCCAATTTTCTTGCATTTCAAACATACCGGCGCACATACAATCACGTGCCCATTAATTTGATAATCCACAGTGAAAACATCCTTTCTTTGATTTGACACCACTAAGAAAATCATTATAGTTGTTATTATTTCGAGACGACGTTTTGAATTTCTCATTTGGGGTTGGAAATCTAGCAGGATTATTAACCAATACATCTTATACGAAGGCATGTGAGGAGCATCACTTCTTGCTGTAGAACTGGGAAAAGAATCGAAGAAATTCAGTAAATCACTGACCGATGATGCAATTTTGGTGAATGCATTCTTGGAGGATGCCATTAGAGTTTGCCATAGGGAGGCCGCCATCTTTCCCCAAACCTTGTTTTTAATCCATTGCTTTAATTCACGTTTGCAGGACTGTAATTTGTAAACAAATTTGTAGGTTGGAAACCCCCATGATTGAGCTTGTCATCCCCTTTCAATACATGATGAATATCCATCCCATAAACTCCAATCATTTTTGTATTTTAAAGGGTACCCCTTCGTAGGCATGGTTGGAATTAAATTGAGCAAAATAGGGTTATGATCACTAGACATTTGTGATAGAGAAATAGCCTTTAAAGTGATGAAGTGTTGCACACATAAATTGTTTACTAGAATTTTGTCAATGTGGATAGCAATTCCCCTTTTCCTCCACGTATAAGAAAAACCCATAGGCCTAATTTCATTCAATCCTATTTGAAGCATGCATTCTGGAACTCACGAATGTGTTGGTAGGGAACTGGAAGTCCACCTTATCTGTCCCAAGTGGATGATGCGTTTTTAAAGTCTCCCATAATTATCCATGTGTTAGAAATAGAGATAGATTGATGAACCAATATTTCCATAGTATTTGCCTTTCTGCAAAACAATTACTGCCATATATAACTGAAAAGGTCATACAGTACCCACCTTTATTAAGTGCATTGACAATAATATATCGAGGGGAGCTCCTAATGACATCAACAGTCCATACTTCAGTATCCTATAGCGATTAAATTCGTCCAAAACCGTGAGTGTTATTATTAGTTAGATGGTACCAAGATGAAGGAAGTTGTAATAAAAAAGAGTTCAATTTATCAAATTTTAGTTTGTTTTCTATGGTTTAGCAGATCGTAGGAGATTGAATACATCGGACGTGCGAGTCGATGTATTCATTCCCCTTACATTCCATGTCAGCGCTGTCATTTGGTTGAGGAAGAGCTCCTCAAACTTCTTTTAGGTAGAGCTGATACGTTTTTGTTCTTTCTTTTCAGGTAAGATGTATTAGCATCAACAAGACCAGATACATCTTGTGTAGATTCGATGGAAGGTTGATCGTTTATGACACTGTCTATATGTTGACTTTGGTCTAGAAGTATATCTGCTGGTAGGGTGGTTCGATGAGTATTTGAATTTTCTTGGTTTTGGATGTTTGTTGTAGTGACAGAGGGAGTACGATTGGAGGATGATAAGGATGAAGCATATGCGTTTGCAGTAGGTATCCAGCGATGCTCGTTTTCAAGTTCATGGACGTCGTCTAAATGACCAAATGTCTTGCAGTGTAGACATTTAGGTGGGATAAATTCATATTCAACTTGTATGTCAAGTTTAGTACCATTAAAAGAGGTCTTCAAATCAGTATTATCATCAATCTCAATCTACGGTCTTGCAAATTTTGTAAATTTCTTGGACGTTGTGTTCTCATCAATTAGGATTGGTTTTGCAATGAAACTGTAAATCATTTGTATTGCCTGCTTTATCCACATTTCCATGGGAAGATTTAAAAGACAAATCCATTACTGACATGTTGCATTGTTTATCTTGCTGAAATTAAACCTAGGTGCCCATGCATCTATCTTTAAAAGGCGATCGAAGTAAGAGTATGAAGAGCATTCCATAATTCGGCAGTGATCTTCATCATTCTAGAATTGAACTACAAAATTTTTCTCAGGCGAGATGTGAATGTGAAATGGGCCAGATGGTTTCTAAACACGAGTGATGTATTCCTTAAGTTTGATAATCGATAATCGGAATTTAACTGGTAATAAGACGATAGTATTCTTCTATGAATCACTGGATTGAGTGAATATGGTTTCAGGGATGAGTACATACTTACTGGGTGGTTGTACGAATTCGAGATGACGATCTGAGGCAGGGATGATGGGTTAGTTGCGGACGACACCGACGAAGGAGGTCTGAGGTCGAATAGAGGGGAAGGTGGTGGAAAGTAAACGGGTGGAGAGGCAGTTGTGTTTGATCGTGGGTTACATGATTGTTTAGTGGGTGCGTTATCCGCCATTACATGAAAAGTATTTCATGTATTCAGAGGCTTTTTATATTATGGACTATATTTGGTTATATTTTGTCTTGGTGGTTGGATATTTCCCGTAGTACTATTAGCGGATGACACTCTATGCGCCCCACAATATATGTAGTGGACGACCTTCTATACCGTGATATACTACCTTAAAGCATGATTGGTATTATTTATGTTGTCTAAAATCTGTGGATGCCATAAAAACAGGTTGGAGGGATTCAACTGGATTCCTCAACAATTTTATTGTATGTTTTCATATATAATTTTATATGATGTGATAAATAATCTGTAATTGATTATTAGGTTTTTTGGATGTTTGAATATCAGTAGCTATAAATATGGATATATAAAAATATTATGAAAAGGAATTTGAGATTTTAAAAGGAAAAATTATTTTTCTGAAATAGAAATTGAATTTTGGATAGGCCAAGAAATATTAACTTGTTTTGAAAAATAAAAACAACTATTTGAATTTATAAACGATGTTTAAAAATGAAGTGAAATAAATTATCATTGGATAATTTGGGGAATGTGAATTCAAATGTGAATTTAAAAAGGAGAATTGAAAATAATTTTAAAAAAATGATGAAATCTATTTCGATGTTCAACATGTAAATTAAATTGGAATGAATCCATATGGATTTATAGCTAGAATTTGACTATGTAAAATTTATAGAATAAATTATTTTTAGAAAGGATATTGGAATTATAATATAATAAAATTTAAAATTTAATATGAGATTAAATTCTGTGTTTATATATATATAAGTTATAATAAATATATTCCAAAATAGGAATTGAGTTTCAATTGGCTTTGGAAACGAAAACTTGTTTTAATATATAAGACAAAAAAGTTAAATTTATAAACGATGTTTATAAATATAGTGAAGTAATTATCATTATATAATTTGGAATCATAAATTCAAGTATGAATTTAAAAATGAATTGGAAATCGTTTCGGAAAGGGAACGATAGGTTTTATTTCAGAATTTAGAATATAAACTGAATGGAGATAAATCCAGGACATTTATAATTGAAATTCGATTACGTCAAATTTTATAAAATAATTTAGTTCCAAGGAAATAGAAATTCCACATAGAAATTGAGTTGTGACTGAATTATGAATTTTAAATGAAAATCGATAATTTTAGATAATCATAATATTTAAGTTAGCTTTGGAAAATTATTTTAATTTATATTAAAATATGGAAGGATGAAGTTGAAACTTATATAATAAATGAAGTTTAAAGGTTTATATTTAAATTTAATCAAAACGAACTCGCCACAGCACAATTAGTTCATAATTTGACGTTTTGAACTTCAATTGAGTTTATAGAACCCAATTTAAGTCGAAATTATTTGAAACAAGAATTGTCTGGACCTATTAAGTAATATTGTTCTAATGGAAAAGAAAATTTTGATTTCGTTCTTACAGATTTTTAGTTATGTCAAAATTAAATTTTCAAAAAAACAACGGTATAATAGTTTATAAACCATAATATTTTATTTAATATAATAAAAGGATTTCAAGCGAATAAAACTTAGATTTCCATTAGAAAAATCCAGACTTGAGTTATAAAATAAATATGAACTCAAGTGGAGTAAATGGATTGATTTTTAAAACAAATTCCAGAATTTTAATTATTTAATAAAATTAACTAATTAGAAGAATAATTAGTTAATGGAATTTTGGATTGAATTTGACTTTAGTTATGTAAATTGGAATTCGAAATCGTATATGAAACTTGAGTTAAAAATGGAATTTTATTGGTTTGTAAGCAAATTAAAAATATATTTGAACGTGATATGTTCAAATAAATAGTGAAATAGGAAAAGGCGCTAACTAGAGAATAAATTAGCGAATTGAGTTAAAGCAATTGGATTGAGTTGGAATAAATTAAAATTGGATGAATAGGTATATGAACAAGTGTGGAATGAAGTGAATGGAGAAAGAAATTGAATGCTCATCGAAAAGGTACATATTTAATTAAATATGAGATTTTATGAGCCTATTTGGCAAGCCGCTTGGCTTTTTGATTCTCTTTTTGAATGGAAAGGGCCTAGAGAGGATATTTGTAATTGTACCGATTGAGACATATAAAGAAGACGCCGGTGAAATTTTCCAGAAAATTCAGAAAATAGAAAAATTTAAGAAAAATCTGTTAAACAGAATCAATATTGATGTAACGGCCCAGATTTTCAACCGTTTTATTTAATATTTAAAAATTTATTTTAAATGATGATTTGGATTTAAATGACTTGAATTTAATAATTTTGAACATTATATTAGTTCAGATAATAATTTAGTTACGAAATTGGCTGAAGTTGCAATATTGTATAATTTAGTAATATAAGAGGGTTTATTTAAGTTTATATTTAATTTTATTAACGCATTTATTTATTAAACAATGTTTGGACTTTTAATTTATATTTTAATTAAAAAGCGAGCTGTAGCGGTACGGTAGTTCGTAATATAATGTTTTGAACTTCAATTGGTTATACAGGATCCAATATAAGTCGGATTTCTTCGAAACAAGAAACGTCTGAATCTATTAGATAATATTTTTCAGTTGGAACAGAAAAATCGAGTTTTTATCTTGTGAAATTTTCAAATAGTCGCTATGAAATTCGTTTATAAAATATAACGATTTATTTTATAAAATATAAGTATTTTTATTATATTATATCGATTTAGCTTGGAATTCAACCCAGAATGTTTTATTTTGAAACTACATGAAGTTTTACTCAAGTATGTCCGATTATATTATTTTGTTATTATTGTACTGAGTTATTTTAAAATTGAATTTATTTTATAAATGTGCAGGGTATAAACGTGTAACATCCTAGATTTTCGGTCATTTAAATTGGAAGATTTAAATCTGTTTATATATTATATTTGAAATATAATGGATTTTATATTGAATTTATTTTATAAATTGTAGTTCGAATATATATTTATAATATAACTAAAACGAGCTCGAAACGCCGAGGTAGTTCGTAATTTTCGTTTTGAACTTCAAATGAATATACAGAATCCGTTATAAGCCGGAATTCTATGAAACAAGAAACGTTTGAATCTGTTAGACAATAATTTTCTAATAAAAGAGAAAAATTGATATTTCATCGTATAGATTGTAAGATATGTCCAATTTAAATTTTCAAATAGTCGTTGTGGAATCGTTTATAAACCATAAACATTTATTTAATATAATTAAATATTGGTTTTGAATTTAAACAAGATTTTTGAGGTGTAGTTATAATTTAATTTTTAAAATTTTACTGTAATTTTTAATTTGGAAAATAAGCAACTTTTTATTTGGAGTATTTTACACCGTTTATCAGCATTTTTGGGTTTCACAGAATTAATTAACTTGTCTATTTTATTATATGGTTGTGATCGTGGCACACTGCTGAGCGTGACGGTATTTTTATTTTTGTCGATAATGTATGCAGACGGAGTTTTATACAATAGGATACGTTTAACATTATAACTAGAAAAATCATTAGTTAAAATCGTATAAATAAATGTATTCCTTCCTGATGAAGGAAAAGAGGTGCAAGTACTCTATCACCTAGCATATCCACTATGTAAATATATTCTTAGATCCTACCTTAATTTCTAAGATAGGCAAACTGAAAATCATCACATGTACATTGAAAATCAAACAGCTAGGGATGTAATTCAATCACAATTATTGATTTGAATACACGCCCTGTACTCCTGCAAACCATGCTCCTAAGTTTTATTTTCTGTAAAAGAAGCCAGCTACACCTAGCCTAGAGAAATGAAAAATCAACGCAGCTAAGGATCTAAACACAATAGCTTACCTACCCATTGTAAAATCCACGGCCATGTTGAGAACAAGTGAAAAGGCACAGAGCGGACATATCTAACAAGCAACAAGCTACACACGTGCCTATCCATCTTCATTCCATGCTTACCAAGGTTACCTTGCCTATAAATACTAGCAACGGAAACCATTTTTTCTTCATTCAAAATGCAAACAAATCGAAATTTAAAATGCAAGTTATCTTCTTTATGAAATTTTATATACATATACTCGAACTGGTGCGTGTCAGAATGGGGCTGGCCGTAGACGGATGGATGCAAGGTTCAGGCGGGTCAAGGCCGAGGGAAGAAGGGTGGTATCGACACGCATGCTGGTGGAGCAATTATAAAGTGGATGTTTCCATACAAATAAGGTGGTAGTTGAGTATGCATGTAGTGTGGAGTTAGCCGGAATTTTGATGGTGTTTGGAGCAGTTAGAGGTGTCAGACCTGAGACCGTACAATATGGAGGAAGTGTTGTAGGGGGTCTGGTCTGTGGGTGTGGTATACATGAAGAGCGGTCTCAGCATTAGTGGCCAGAAGGTCCGACGAGGACAGTGGCGTTGACGTTGCTGTCAGAGGTCAAACGGCGGAGCATTGGAAGAGGGTTGGTCAGTTGGTGGAGGAGTTGAACTTGGAGTACGAAGAGGGGTTGTCTGCGTTTCATGTCAGGGCGATGGGGGAAACCAATGTTTGGCGTTGGTAAAGAACAGGGGAGGACGTGAAGCAAGGCACAGCGGTGGCAGCTTGAGTTGCGAAGTGAAAGTAACGCTGGAAGAAGTGGATACAAATGTTGACGTGAAGGAAGAAAAGAGCATGAGGATGTTATGTTCACAATTAGAGTTTGGGGAAGAATGCTTAAAAGTGGGGAAGTTTCATAATTTGGGGTTCGGTGCGTCATTTACTGGAAGGGGGGGGAGAACCTGTAACATTTTTTTTGGTTCGTATCAGAAGAAGGACAGGCAAACTGTGAACAGTGAACTAGAAGCTTTTGCATGGCGCTGTGCATTTCTGGTGTATTTAGTTGATCTGAAAATGAGAGGCCTTTGGTTTTTGGATTGGTACAGTTACTGTGCGTGTGAAGCATCAGAGAAGGATATGCATTATGTGACTATGCATGGTATAGGCTGGTTAGTTAATCATACTAATTCCATGATTAAGGATCAAAGTGGAACAAGTAGTAGTCTCGGTTATGGAGAAGATGAGAGGAAGGGGCCTGAGTTGTGTTGGCGGAGCGTACACTGTTCTAATCGCAACTTACAAGGATAGGGGAGATCACGTAAAGCAGAGTTCATCGGAGGCGGGTTTAGCAGTGGATGAGGTGTTTTGGATCAGGCATTTTGCATGGAAGGGACAGTTTTGTTTTAATGGGAAAATTGGTTCGGTACAAGGAGTTTAACGGTGAGAGGTTGATGAACTCTGTTTCTTTTCCCCGTTAATGATGAGAAGCGATCATGTTCAGTACCAAGATTGAAAACAAAAGAGCAATAGCAAGTTTCTTTATGAACATAGGAGGGAAGGGCGCATACATTTAATGCAGGATTAAAACGTAATTAAGCAGCGTAATTAGGGTTTAACTAATTTATTACTTTAATTAAGACTTAAGTCATTTTAGTTTATAATAAATATTGTAATAACCATAACCTATCCGTATATCGTCAGAATCACGTGGAACTGGACATGTTGGAATCGCCTCGACAAGGGCGACGTGTACATACTGGACTGGAATTATTTAGAGATAGGTGGGATTTTAATATAATTTCAAACATACAAATCAATGCTGAACCGTCAACCGGAAGTAAATAGGTGAGTTAATTCTCACACATTTCTGAAATGCTATGATGTGCTAAATTCACATAATTAAAATTTAACAGTGATATATATTGGTTGATTGGATGCCTTGGATGCCTATTGTTAATTGAATGGTTAACGTTAATTATATTATCATCGGTTAATATATTGAATTAAAATTATATGTTGTTATGAAATATTATAATGATCTGTGATGCAGGGAAGAACAAGTGGGAGGAATCAAATCGGATTCCTCAAATATTTAGTATGCTGTTTATTCCATATTATATATGAACCGATTAAACCCCGTTGACTTTAAAACCTGTTGGCTGTTGAATGTTGTTGAGTTTGAATCAATATATAGTATTGGTTGAGGAATTTATAACAGATGGCCCAAATATACCCTATTTTATAAAGATTGATTTACCATCAAGTAAATCGATAGATTTGAAGTTATAAATTTATTTTATAACTAAAAATGAATTTTTAAAATATATTATTTTAAATGAAATTTATAAAATATAAACCGACCACATATATATTGTTTGTTTTAACCACCAATCACCATCTTATACCAAAATCTGCCGTGTGCGAAGCACGTGCCTCATCTTAAGTATTAATTGATTTCTATAGATAATTCTTTTATTACGATAAGCATGTGAGCAGGGAAAAATGCAACGATTAATAACTGAGATTAACCGGTTTTAAGTAACAATTTAAAAAGGAGTTATTTGAAATGGCTTATTATTTACTTAATAACAAGCAAAGTAAATGGGATTATTTAAACCAATTGTATTATTAATAAAAAGGGCTAATTAGAGTTGATTAACGAATTTATCATGTTTAGATTGAACAAGGCAGTTATGTTAACTAAAATTTATTATTAGATTGGTTTGTTAAGTCTAATGAAGATAATTAATGGTGAAGTAAACTTCTTTTATTTAAAATTTGATTATTATTTATCGAAGTGGTAATATTGGAATTTAAAGAATATTTCTGAAGGTTTATAAGGTATTAAAACACTATTTACAATGTAATGAATATTTAAGAAATTTGATATAAGTTAAGTCTAAGTTAAGGTTAATGTGACGGCCCGCCCCGCACCAGCCGACATTTACTCCAAAAGTGCGTTGTACACATGCCCGACTAGCACGGGACGGTCGTCAAGAGAAAGGAAAGAAGAGAATGAACTAATCAAAGAACCTGTAGAATGTCTCACAGCGCATGGGATAAAATATAATAATAATAATGTACTTGGCATAAAACAGGCGAGACAGTGCATAAGCTGATAACTAAAACCAACACCAATATCAAAGCAGCGGAAATCCAAATACAGCTTATTACAACTTTTCAAAATCTACTATCTCTAAACAAAAGAAAGCCAAAATAGAAGATACACCACCAATGCCCAAGCAGTGATCTTCAACAACACAGGGAGAATACTATATATATGTTACGTGGAAGCCTCCTGCTCGTCTCCGGATCACCTACCCGTGCATCACCAGCTAACCTGTCTCTAGTCTGCTCGTGTGAGAACCCAGAGTAATAAGAGGAGACATAAAACTCTGGGTCAGACATAAAGCCTGGTATGAGCGATAAGCATCTAAACAGAATAATAACAGGTATACTAAACCATACCTGAACCTGGACCTGCAACCAAAGAGTTAGTACCACATACCGTACAATACCCTAAGGTGCCATAATGAATAGTGTAAAGAATACGGGGGTGGGGTGTGTATGTCATACTGATAGCAAACAAATCATCCATAGCAACCATCCTCACATCTCTCACTCAGTACATAAAGTGTACGATATCTACCACTCTGGAACACTAGACAAATTGAAGTAACGACGGATCCCGACTCGTAGAAACCCTGCTGTGATCAAGCCAAACATATGGAGTCATAACCAAACATTTCAATGACCCATTTCATTGATCGTGGCTCTTGGTTCTACCAATGCCATAATGGCCCTGAATCCGCCTCCGTACCTCCTACCATAGTGGTCCAAAGCTAAAGACATCGTAAACCCCTTAGCACGCGTCCCGCGGCAAAGCCCAACCATGAAGCGAACTCATTGATTCCCATCTGAATCTTGAGCTCTAACTTCTCATTTGGACTTCCTTTGCATCTCAGGTTTGGTCGAATTGGAGTTGGTCTTCAAAAGAGTCGTCGCATAGAAGTGGTCCTGAATTCGATTCGGTTCGGATATATACGTATAGCGCGGTTCGGTTCGGTGCAATGCTCCATGGTGTATTCCTGCGTGCGGTTCGGTTCGGATGTCACGCTCCAGTCGGTTCGGTTCGGATGTCACGCTCCAGTCGGCTCGGTTCGTCCCTCCTCCAGCTTGCCTGCTCCGATCCGATCTCGTTCCCTGGCCTACTCCGATCCGGTCCTGCTTCATAGCCCGATCCGATCCGATCCTGCTCCATAGCCCGATCCGATCCGATCCTGCTCCGTAGCCCGATCCGATCCCCCTCGCTTGCCTCCTCCGATCCGATCTTCTGTCCAACTCAACTCAAAGTAGTGGCCTTCCTTCTTGCCAACCTTCTTTGTGCCAGATTCCAGTTCGGGTCGGATTCCTTGCCCAGCTCCCTACCCGATCCGAGCCCATACCCAATCCGAAACCCTGCACAACTTTCTACAACTTTTCCATCAACTTGTTTACGCCATTCGACGACGTTTTCGACAAATCTAACTATACTTATCAATCACAAATCATGTCAAATAGTTATAACAACATAGCAAACTGACCACAAACACCAAAGCAATGAATTTATATGTCAAAATGGATCAAATGTGCCCAAAACCCCTTATTTTTCCCTTAAGCATGTTTAAGCAAATCTAATCATAGGGTTAACAAAACTTAATCAAATCAGACAAAATTTCAACCAGAGGCATAAAACATTATTTAAGAATTTTTAGACATTTTTCCAGAATTTATTGGTGTATAAATTCGCTAATCTTCACTAATTACCCTTAATTAACTGTAATTAGTGTCAAAACGATGCTATCACTCACCTTGGCCACAAAATAGAACACAAAATCTGAAATACTCTCTGTTTGGGTCGAATTCCTATGTATAGCAGCAGCTCCAACCTTGCTTTGTTGCTACTTGGCCTTGCTTTGATGTAGTTTAGGCTTAATCTTCACTAAAAATGTGTTTTGGAGTGGTTTTAGAGGATGGAAGCCATTACTAGGGTCTCAAGAATGTTTGTGGTGGCTCAAAACTGAAATGGAAATGATTTCCTAACCCTAATCAGTCCTCCTATACCTCTAAACCCGAAATTCCCCTCTGGGCCTAACTGCTAATCACCCGGTTAAGCCCAATTAAACTGTTTTTCACCATCTGAAACTTGTTTCAGCCATATCTCCCAAACGGTGAGTCCGTTTGGCTAATGTGACCACTCTACGGAAAGAGAAACCATCATCCGGAGCCAATGGAAGTGTTTTCAAGTCAAAATTCATTTCCAGTCAAAAGTTATGGCCAAAACAGTATCAACTAGGGGTAAAATGGTCATTTAAAAATCGGGAAAAATCATGAACATGGGAAATGACCTCAATAGCCGTCTCCCAAAGTTACACGACCATACGACTTCGTATGTGAAAGAAATAAATATTCTACGATCCTATGATGCGTAGAATGCGGGTCGTTACACTCTTCCCCCCTTAAGAAATTTCGTCCCCGAAATTCCTTAACCCAAACATACAAAGGATCCCGCATGCCTAACAACCACATACAACAATCAAACATGCAAAACAAGCAACCAAGCCTATCCTAGCATGCGGAAAACTAAATCGAAGTCAAAATCTTACCAGGCAAAGAGTTCTGGATAAGTCTTCCTAATGTTCTCCTCCGTCTCCCAAGTACAATCATTCTCGTCCTCGCCCCACTGAACCTTGACTAGCTTCACCGCCTTCCTTCGAAGTTGTTTCATGTCATGCTCGACAATACGGGCCGGCTTGCGGTTCCCAACCGCCTCGGGTTCTACTTCGAAGTCCTCTAACTGATCAGGTGAAATAGTCATATCTGAGTCGTGAACGAACTTCCTTAGTTGGGAAACATGAAATACGTTGTGAACTCCCGCCATTTTCTCTGGTAAGTCAATTCTATACGCCAAATTCCCGACTAGTTCGAGAACAGGGAATGGGCCAACGAATCTTGGTGCCAACTTGCCTCTCCTGCCAAATCGTATTACGCTCTTCAACGGAGAAATCTTGACAAACACCAAGTCGCCAACGGAGAATTTTAAGTCTCTTCTCCTCTTATCAGCATAACTCTTCTGCCTATCTTGGGCAGCCTTCATTCGTTGTTGAATGGTCTTGATTTTATCTGAAGTTTTCCTCACCACATCTGGTCCAAGCATAAACTTCTCGCCAGTCTCTATCCAACATGATGGTGAGTTGCATGGTCTTCCGTACAATGCTTCAAACGGAGCCATACCGATACTGGATTGGTAGCTATTATTATATGCAAACTCTACTAGATGCAAATGATCATCCCACGATCCACCAAAATCCAATATACATGCTCTCAAGAGATCTTCCAAAATACGATTCACCCTCTCCGTCTGACCGTCGGTCTGAGGATGATATGCGGTACTGAGATGTAACTCTGACCCTAGAGCCTCTTGTAAGCTGTTCCAAAACCCACTAGTGAACAACGGGTCTCGGTCACTCACAATGCTTTTAGGTACTCCATGGAATCTCACTACCCACTTCATATACAATTCTGCTAACTTAGTTGCCGTTCTGGTTGATTTGACTGGTATAAATCTTGCACTCTTAGTTAATCGGTCTACAATCACCCAAATGCTATCATGTCCCGATCTAGTCTTTGGTAAACCATCGATGAAATCCATCGAGACTTGCTCCCATTTCCATTCGGGAATTTCTAATGGTTGTAACAAACCACTAGGCTTCTTTTGCTCGGCTTTGACTAGCTGGCAATTCATGCATTTGGATATAAACTTCCCAATGTATCTTTTCATCCCTTCCCAGTAGTAGGTTTGCTTCATGTCTCGATACATCTTATTACCACCGGGGTGTATAGTCAGCTTTGAGTGATGACATTCTCTAAGCACTTCATCTCTCAATCCATTGGCATTGGGTACGACTAGTCTTCCATCCTTTCTAAGCCATCCCTCACGACCAAGCCCATACTTGTTCATCTCCTCATCGATACCCACCTCTAATTTGGAGATGATTTCCAATAGGTTAGGATCGTCCCTCTGACTAGAGCCGATCCGCTCAATCAAAGTGGGTCTGATCGTCAAACTTGCTAACATTTCTAGATCCAATTCGCACTTTGGTCTGAAATCATACCCAGCGATGTACTCCAGTTGCTTCCATTCTAGAAACATAGCCCCTAAAATGGCATGTCTTCTACTCAATGCATCAGCCACCGCATTGCCCTTTCCCGGTGTATATGCGATGTCAAAATCATAGGAAGATAAGAACTCTAACCATCTCTGCTGACGGAGATTCAAATCTTTCTGAGAGAAGAGATGTAACACTCCACCTCCGTTAAGGTCACTCACTAAGGGAATGCCTTAACTTTGGTGGAGTATTTTAGTAAACAGAACAGAAACTTACAAGACAGATAAAACAGTACTTGAAAAAAAAATTTAACTTTATTACAGCGGAAACAGAAGTTAATATGGTTACATCCTTTCAATTTCAGAATTCAAGTACAAAATATCAGTCTTGTACAAAAGCCTTCAAAATGCATAGTTTAAAATCATAATCCCCATGGAACGGAAGCTATACAGAGCCAAGCCATACTTTAAGCACTTCAAGCAAAGAGAAGTCCGGATCAAGCTAAAGTATTTCCCTCCTTGGATAACCTGGGGGGGGGGGAAACGGAAGAAGGGAGGCGAAACAACAAGGGTCAGACAAAAAGTCTGGCAAGTCCAGTGACTTTCAGCATATGAACAGATAATAATAATATGATATGAACGTAAAACTGGATGTGAGATAACTATAACAGGTGTAGCAGATATAACAGAAAAACAGAATGATATAAACTATTGTTTTACACTTCTCTGCACTAATACTAGTATAGCAAAATTAGGTGTCACCCTAATGTCTAAATTGAAGCAGGAACGGGTACAGAATACTTTAACAGAAACAGAATGCTAATAATGGGCCTTTACTACCCGATCAGAAACAGACAGAAGAAGAAACAGATTTATCCCTATGGAGACAGAATGTGGAATTAGGTGTACACTAGTAATGGGCCTTTACCACCCGGACAGACGGTACCACACAGAAACAGACAGGTGTTACCACCCAACAGAAACAGACGGTACCAACAGAAACAGACAGAACTAAGCGTACCCTAAAACCCTACCCCAAGCGATCGGCTCCCTAATACATAAATATCCTGTGTCGGCCCCACAGTAGGGTGTATCACTCCCTAAAGTGACAACCAATTGGCACAGACCTATTTACAGATGTCACGGCGTCTTACATCCTCAGAGGCAGACCGGGATCCATGCACGCACATGACCCGGTTGGAACGCACCATCAACACCCCTCGCCATTATCAGAATGAACCTCTTATAATTAGTTCAGTAAGCGTGCCCGGACCCTACTTACTGTTGGGTCAAAGTTTTGATACCAGAAAGGGTTACTGACTAATATGGGTCCCAAACAACAGATGACACAAGTAATTCCCCTCCTAACCTTGTGTCCCCAGACTAACAGATTTCAGATTAACTTGTTTACAAGTTCAGACATACAGAATTCAGATTTACTAATTCACAAATTAAGTTAACAAGTTTCCAGACTAACGGGTCAGATGTACAGACTTTTCAGATTTGTCTAACTTTGTATTGGGCCTACAGATTCATGGACGGGTTTTACTACATCTATTAACCCCATTGGTTTAACCCTATTTTCCCCAATACGTTTTAGACGTCATTCTTATCTTAGATTTGCATTAATTAATTATTAATGCACAAACCTCTCACATTAGGTCGGTAGCTTGTGGCCGCTGGATATGCCGGGCGGTTCCGGGCAGACTTCTGCCACAAGCCAGACCTAACCTCGTGTCTTACGCATGTTATGACTAACTTCTCACATTAGAACCTATTGTTTGCGGCCACTGGATGTGCCGGGCGGTTCCGGGCAGATTTACGCCGCAAACTCATTCTAACCTCGAGTTAGCCATGTTCATCTTTGCGGCCAATTAATTAATTATTTACCGTTTATGCGCACGCCCAATATATATGCCAATTCAGATTATATCAATAACAGAATGATTATATCAACATAGCAGATAACAGATTTTATATGAATTAACGGATTTTACAGATTTAGCAACTTAGCAGAATTTGGCATATAACAGGTTAGGCATTTCAACCGACAAATTTAACAGATTAGGCATTTCAATCTAATTAGCAGTCTAGGCAATATAACAAAACTAGCAGTTTAGGCAACTTGGCAAATTAGCAGATTTAGCAAATTTAATATTTCCAAAGGTTCTATTTACATGCCTTGCCTAGTCATAAATTAGCCTAAATTCATATGCCTACATAATTGTCATGATTCACAACATATACTCGCAGAATATGGACATAATTTGCCATATAACATATGTTCCAATTTTTGTTAAACTATCATTTTACAGCAGATTCACATATAAATTATACCAAATATAACCATTAATTCCAATGCATGCCATATATCCAAAAATCCCTATTTAGGTGTAATTACAATACCAGATATCCTAATTAATGTAAATCTTAAGTTTCCATATCTTCCTTCTTTTCATGTCATGAATTATTATGCAAACTATCCCCAATAATATAAATCTTTAAACCATATCTTCTAAAAATCAGATCTTGCCTTTTTATATGCATTTTGTCCAAAGTCTCAAATCATATGCAATCTTTACAGTGGTTCCTCTTCTTCTTTTATCACAAAATATGCATAGGTCTAAAACTAGTTTATAACATATGCTTATTTTTTTCTAATTAATTACAGGTCTAAATTACAACATAACTATGCATACAACATGCATAAATTTTATGTTCATAGTCAAATTTATGCATCCAATCCCAAGTCATATGTCCAATATATTTTATGCCTCAGTCCTAAAGTCATACATTCAATTTGGTTTTGTCAAATTTCTCATCATTCATCCCAAAACTTGCGTTCATACGTTCATCTCTTATGAGATTAGGCACAGGCTCGTGGTAGCCTGGCTATAGAAACAGAAAAGAAGAAAGGAATATAGAACAGTCACAGAAAACAGATCTAACAGAAGAGAATACAACCTCAAACTCAGATTTAAATGCATATCAAAATTATAATTAACGTTTATAGCGGAGAATAACTGTACTTGCCTTGATTGGATTAAAGAAAGAACTTTAACTTGTTGTAGAATCTTTGCAGAAACTTTAATCTCTAGTTTGAATTGAGTTGCTTAGGTTGATGTTGATTATCTTCTAGTTTTAATTCCAGCAGAGCAGCGACGCCATTTTTATTTTCTTTTTATCTATCTTCCCAATTACCCATTTTCACACTAAACCACTTTTTGAACTGCATTCACACTAGGCTATTTTAAGCCATTCCCCTAAAACAAAAATAAGGCGCTGGCGGGGATCGAACTCTGTACCTCTTGTATGCAAGTCATGTGTTCCAACCAAATGAGCTACTAAGTCTTTTGCTTACAAAAGTTAGAACAATGCTAAACATTATTCTTTTCTCATTCCTCTTTTTCCATGTTTTGCTGCAATTTTTAATTTAAGGATATCTTTTTCATACGGAGTCCAATTTACGCAAACTCAGACTCTATCTCAAGCAGAATTTCAAGAAGAACGCAATGGCGTAACTTGTTTCCCTTAGTTCTTTGATTTCGAATTAATTATACTTTAATTTGTTAATTTCACAGCTATAGAATACACGGGGTGTTACAAGAGATACTTTAACGACTTATGATCTGTAAACAACTCAAATCTTTCTCCCAAGAGATAGTGTCTCCACATCTTCAACGCGAACACGATTGCTGCTAATTCTAAATCATGGGTAGGGTATCTTTTCTCGTGCGGCTTCAATTGCCGACTTGCATAAGCTACAACCCTACCGCTTTGCATCAATACAGCACCCAGTCCGGTACCACAGGAATCCGTGTATACCGTCATCTCTTCATTCCCCTTAGGAATGACTAACACTGGTGCGCTTGTCAACTTGTCCTTTAGACTCTTGAATGCATTCTCGCACCTTCCATCCCAGACAAAAGCTTGATTCTTCTTGGTCAGCTGGGTCAATGGTGCTGCTATCTTGGAGAAACCTTGGATAAACTTACGATAATATCCAGCCAATCCCAAGAAACTTCTTACATCTGTTGCATTCTTGGGTGTAGGCCAATCCTGTACCGTAGCCACCTTTGCCGGGTCCACGGCAATCCCATTTTCTGATACAACATGGCCCAAGAATCTCACTTCCCTCTTCCAGAAGTGACACTTAGAAAACTTTTCTTTCAATTGGTGTTTTCTCAACACCTCCATCACTATTCTTAAATGTCCCTTGTGTTCTTCCTCTGTCCTCGAGTAGACCAAAATATCATCAACGAACACAAGGACAAACTTATTCAACTGATCTCTGAATACCCTATTCATAAGATCCACAAAATATGATGGGGCATTGGTCAGCCCGAATGGCATGACCAACCACTCATAAAACCCAGACGGCGTCCGAAATGCCGTTTTAGCTATACTCTCAGCTTCCACTCTAAGCTGATGAAAACCTGTCGCGAGATCCAACTAAGAAAATACTGTCGCGCCACTCAACTGATCAAACAAATCATCTATCCGCGGTAGAGGATACTTGTTCTTCCTCGTCACTTTATTCAACTCGCGGTAGTCTACACACAAACGAAGGGAACCATCCGCCTTGGTAGCAAACACAACTGGTGCTCCCCATTCAGAAACACTCCTTCTGATAAATCCCTTCTTCAAAAGATCGCTGACTTGCACCTCGAGCTCTCGCTGCTCCCTCGGTGCCATACGACGAAGTGGCATCACTATAGGCCTGGCATCTTTTACCAAATCAATACGGAACTCAATCTCTCGGTGTGGTGGAAGTCCGGTCACTTCTTCGAAAATATCCGGATACTGGCCAACCACGGGCAAACCTGACAACTCACTATGCGGAATGTCAAGGGAGTTTAGAAAACTAGCCAATACCCCCTCACTGGGTAGACCACCAAACACTATCCTCCGCCCATCATCCGCTCTAGCTGTCACCAAAAAGCCCTCACAGTCTACCACCACCCCGTATCTTTGGAGCCAATCTACTCCCAAAATAATGCCAAACCCAGTAAAGCCCAAAACAAAGCAATCACAAACAAACATGCATCCATGACTCGATAAGACCACATTACGACAAATCATGCTAAGGCTAGTCGAACCACCAATCGGGTTTGTCACTACTAAAGGTCTATCGACAATCTCGGGCTCCAATCCCAACCTATCTACCAGGTCACTAGATATGAAAGAACTGGAAGCTCCGGTATCAAACAAAACTCTAACAGGAACATCGTAAACAGAAAGCATACCTTGAATGACGACATTCTTTCCTTTCTCCGCCGCAGTTGGGGCATTCGACGAAGAAGGAATAGCATTAAGGGCATATGCTTTCACCATTTGCTTTTCCTTAGGGGGTTGCGGACACTTGTCCTTGTGATGTCCCATTTGTCCACAGTTGAAGCACTTCCTATCCGCTGGCTTGGCCCGGCAATTACTAGCATAATGGCCCTTCTTACCACAGCTGAAGCACTCAACATCTTGTTTATTCTTTTTCTTCTGGCCATCCTTAGTCTGGCTTTGCTTCCTTTTATTCTGGGAACCACCCTTGCCTCCACCACTTGCTTGTGGCTTTGGCTCATCTGCGGATGCAACCTCAGTCTTCGGCTTAGGGTAGAGACTCTCTGATCTTAATGCTTTTCCCACAATCGACTCAAACGTCTCATCGATGTGGTTAATAAGCCTTTCCCCTAAGTACTGATCTAACCCAGTTATGAATTTCTCATTCTTCTTCTCGGCAGTATCAATAAGAGATAACCCATACTTTGATAAAGTGTCGAATTCAGCAATGTACTCCGAGATAGCTCTGCCATTCTGCTTTAGTTCCAAGAATTTCTTAAACAGCACTGACTTCTGAGCGGCTGGAATAAACTTCTCGCTAAAGCGAGCCTTAAACTACTCCCAAGTAATCTGATCTTCAGGAGTAGCTGCCTTTATAGCATTCCACCAATTCATTGCCCGCCCTTGCAGCTGACGGGACGCTAGCTTTCTCTTCATCGCATCCTCGATACCCAAATCCTCGAAGATACGTTCGCAACTATCCAACCAATCTTGAACATCCGTGGCCGACTCCGTTCTGTGAAACGGCTTCCCACCAAGGCTATTATAATCTTTATTTAGCTTGGCGAAGTCGACCCTCGGCGCCTGCACTATTGGACCACCACCATTTCCACCATTGGGAGCTGCCCTCTGTACATCTCTAAGCATCTCTCTCATGAGGTCAGTAAACATCGTCCTCATGTCAGCAGCATTCCCATTATTGGCTCCTCTACCGGTACCTCTAACATATCGGCTCATCGTCAATCTGAAAAAGGAAACGATTAACGATTCCATAGTGGTGCTAGTGCAGTACGACTTCATTCTTATACTACTTATAGTATATATATATAGCTTTTGAAAACCAAAATAATCACAAATACGCTCTCTCGTATACGTATATTATCTCTCCCTGATAACTTCCCTAGGTAAACTACGCAACCTAGAGCTCTGATACCAAGTGTGACGGCCCGCCCCGCACCAGCCGACATTTACTCCAAAAGTGCGTTGTACACATGCCCGACTAGCACGGGACGGTCGTCAAGAGAAAGGAAAGAAGAGAATGAACTAATCAAAGAACCTGTAGAATGTCTCACAGCGCATGGGATAAAATATAATAATAATAATGTACTTGGCATAAAACAGGCGAGACAGTGCATAAGCTGATAACTAAAACCAACACCAATATCAAAGCAGCGGAAATCCAAATACAGCTTATTACAACTTTTCAAAATCTACTGTCTCTAAACAAAAGAAAGCCAAAATAGAAGATACACCACCAATGCCCAAGCAGTGATCTTCAACAACACAAGGAGAATACTATATATATGTTACGTGGAAGCCTCCTGCTCGTCTCCGGATCACCTACCCATGCATCACCAGCTAACCTGTCTCTAGTCTGCTCGTGTGAGCACCCAGAGTAATAAGAGGAGACATAAAACTCTGGGTCAGACATAAAGCTTGGTATGAGCGATAAGCATCTAAACAGAATAATAACAGGTATACTAAACCATACCTGAACCTGGACCTGCAACCAAAGAGTTAGTACCACATACCGTACAATACCCTAAGGTGCCATAATGAATAATGTAAAGAATACGGGGGTGGGGTGTGTATGTCATACTGATAGCAAACAAATCATCCATAGCAACCATCCTCACATCTCTCACTCAGTACATAAAGTGTACGATATCTACCACTCTGGAACACTAGACAAATTGAAGTAACGACGGATCCCGACTCGTAGAAACCCTGCTGTGATCAAGCCAAACATATGGAGTCATGACCAAACATTTCAATGACCCATTTCATTGATCGTGGCTCTTGGTTCTACCAATGCCATAATGGCCCTGAATCCGCCTCCGTACCTCCTACCATAGTGGTCCAAAGCTAAAGACATCGTAAACCCCTTAGCACGCGTCCCACGACAAAGCCCAACCATGAAGCGAACTCATTGATTCCCATCTGAATCTTGAGCTCTAACTTCTCATTTGGACTTCCTTTGCATCTCGGGTTTGGTCGAATTGGAGTTGGTCTTCAAAAGAGTCGTCGCATAGAAGTGGTCCTGAATTCGATTCGGTTCGGATATATACGTATAGCGCGGTTCGGTTTGGTGCAATGCTCCATGGTGTATTCCTGCGTGCGGTTCGGTTCGGATGTCACGCTCCAGTCGGTTCGGTTCGGATGTCACGCTCCAGTCGGCTCGGTTCGTCCCTCCTCCAGCTTGCCTGCTCCGATCCGATCTCGTTCCCTGGCCTACTCCGATCCGATCCTGCTTCATAGCCCGATCCGATCCGATCCTGCTCCATATCCCGATCCGATCCGATCCTGCTCCGTAGCCCGATCCGATCCGATCCTGCTCCATAGCCCGATCCGATCCGATCCTGCTCCGTAGCCCGATCCGATCCCCCTCGCTTGCCTCCTCCGATCCGATCTTCTGTCCAACTCCAACTCAAAGTAGTGGCCTTCCTTCTTGCCAACCTTCTTTGTGCCAGATTCCAGTTCGGGTCGGATTCCTTGCCCAGCTCCCTACCCGATCCGATCCGAAACCCTGCACAACTTTCTGCAACTTTTCCAGCAACTTGTTTACGCCACTCGACGACGTTTTCGACAAATCTAACTATACTTATCAATCACAAATCATGTCAAATAGTTATAACAACATAGCAAACTGACCACAAACACCAAAGCAATGAATTTATATGTCAAAATGGATCAAATGTGCCCAAAACCCCTTATTTTTCCCTTAAGCATGTTTAAGCAAATCTAATCATAGGGTTAACAAAACTTAATCAAATCGGACAAAATTTCAACCAGAGGCATAAAACATTATTTAAGAATTTTTAAACATTTTTCCAGAATTTATTGGTGTATAAATTCGCTAATCTTCACTAATTACCCTTAATTAACTGTAATTAGTGTCAAAACGATGCTATCACTCACCTTGGCCACAAAATAGAACACAAAATCTGAAATACTCTCTGTTTGGGTCGAATTCCTATGTATAGCAGCAGCTCCAACCTTGCTTTGTTGCTACTTGGCCTTGCTTTGATGTAGTTTAGGCTTAATCTTCACTAAAAATGTGTTTTGGAGTGGTTTTAGAGGATGGAAGCCATTACTAGGGTCTCAAGAATGTTTGTGGCGGCTCAAAACTGAAATGGAAATGATTTACTAACCCTAATCAGTCCTCCTATACCTCTAAACCTGAAATTCCCCTCTGGGCCTAGCTGCTAATCACCCAGTTAAGCCCAATTAAACTGTTTTTCACCATCTGAAACTTGTTTCAGCCATATCTCCCAAACGGTGAGTCCGTTTGGCTAATGTGACCACTCTACGGAAAGAGAAACCATCATCCGGAGCCAATGGAAGTGGTTTCAAGTCAAAATTCATTTCCAGTCAAAAGTTATGGCCAAAACAGTATCAACTAGGGGTAAAATGGTCATTTAAAAATCGGGAAAAATCATGAACATGGGAAATGACCTCAATATCCGTCTCCCAAAGTTACACGACCATACGACTTCGTATGTGAAAGAAATAAATATTCTACGATCCTATGATGCGTAGAATGCGGGTCGTTACAGTTAAAGTGAATTCTTATTGGAAATTATGTTTAATTGGATGTATAAAATCCAAGATTAGACGAAGTTATAAAGTCCAAGTTTTATCGAATATATTATCTAAGCGAGTTATTTGAATTGGATTTAAATGGAAATAAATGTCCAAGATAGAAAATTAAGGAATTGGAACTTAACTGGGATCAGTTGAGATAACCGATTTTCTGAATATTGATCTGATGTTGGTTTCGGCCATTAGGGTTGATATTTAGGAAATTCTTTTCTTGTTGATTTACGATTAGGGACTGATGAAGATATGAAATACGAATGAAACGAAAACCAAGATTTGAATAAAAATGGTTATGCAAGTTAAGTGATAAAGATGAGATTTATATTCGCTAGATTAAGTGAGTAATGAGGTTTTATCAAGATATAATCAAACTGGGTTTGAAGTAAACTTAACAGAAGTTTATAAAAAGGGGATTCTATTTGTAATAGAATCAAGGCTCATGCATAATGTTTTAAAACGATAAGTAAAGTTAATATAAAAAGGATTTATATAATATTTTACTTAATATTTAATTTAATTAAATGTATACGATTTCCAAAGAGAAAGTATGGTATTATAAATATAATCCGGGAAGTCGATAAGTCAAATAAAAGCGTTTGTATATGATGTTTTAAAAAAATTCAAAGGATTTGATGAACGAACGGGAGTTTAGAATGGCCAAATGATGCTGTGAAATAAACCAATGGATTCATTTTATTTTTATGGTTGTTTATTTTGATAGTTAAATAACCGACTATCAAAATCTGGCCCAACGTTATTGGTACGGAAAGACTGGGATCAAATTTATATTCAAAAACCATTCCTTGTTGCTGGCTGTGTGAGCTGGGTATGCATGATATAGGGTTCTAGCTTTGCGTTAGGGGGCGGACGGGTGACTCTTACCTCTACATGTTCCTTGAAAGTAAGGGAGGGTTGGTTGCGAGTTGAAAGGCTGGCCATAAAACAAGTGATGGGGTACCAATGTAGGCCACAGTCGGAGGTTAGCCTGCTACTTTGGGAGAGGAAGGGATGGTTGAAAAGCCTACTGGAATTTTTCGGGTCGCTATAGTTGGTATCAGAGAATGGTTTAGGAATAACCTTGGCTCTACGGCGTAACACGATAGAGACTGGGTTAGCAACACCCTATATTGAGTTTGAATATATATATACGAGAGCGCGTATTTGTAATTTGATATAAAATTATTTCAAAATATTTTTACAAACATGTTTTGTAAAAAGGTAAACTTTAATTCTCTTATAATATTATTATTAGTGTTGATTTGAATTAAAGTTCAGTTTGATTATGGGATTCAAATGTGATTGGGGATCATTTAATGTAACCAGAAGAATTCATGAATATGAAATTTAATATAGAATTAAATAAATCAGAATTCAACTTAAACTAAGTTAAATATAGGATAGTTTGATTGTATTGTGTAGGATCTAGATTAACCATAGAGGGGGTGAATAGGGTTTATTACAATTTGAATAAATTTAAATCTAAAATAAAATAGCACATAATAACTTGCAGAAAGAAAATCACACACAGAAGATACCCAGCTTCGGCAAAAACTCTGCCTATTGCTGCATTCAAGATTTCTACTAGGAGTTATAAACAATCTCTACGCTTACAGACCCTTGTAAACTCGCGACCTTCGCTCACGGCTATTTAAACTCTACGCTCAAGACCTTGACACGACTCGATCCCTTAAGCTGTGATTTTTTTAACTACAAAACTTAGTAGTTATTGACTCCTTTTTATTTAAAAAAACTTATAAAAAAACAAAAACTAAAACCCTAGATAAAAAAACTTATCCCCTTCAATATATTGGACGACCACTTTATTCTGCTTTATCACTTTGAACTGATGCTTCCTCCTTAATGCAGGCGGCCTCCTAGGGTTTCTCAGAAATCGATCTTCCTCCTTAATGGCGGCGGCCTCCTAGGGTTTCTCAGAAATCGATCTTCCTCCTTAATGGCGGCGGCCTCCTAGGGTTTCTCAGAACTCGATCTTCCTCTAATGATTTATTCAATTGAATTGATGCTTCAATGGATTCCGATTCGATGTTGAAAGCTCCGAAAATTGTATCTGATTTTCGCCCTTGTTCTTCTTATAATTATGCTCGATTTCGCTTTGGTTTTTCCTATCTTTTGCCAATGATGAAGTCAATTCTGGAAATAATAGTGCTTGCCATACTTCTTGAATTTGTAGAACAAATGCCATGTATGTTAACATACAATATTGGAAACATTTGAAACTTGCCATACATGACAATTAACTTAAAATTTGTTTTGTACTTTTCTAGAACCATTAAAACATGATTGCCGAAATGCTGCCATGTATATGAGCTGATTCATGACACACACATATGCACAAAATTGACCACTCTGCCTTTCATCATACATGCTTGATATTGTACCATGCTCGTTTGCCTTGTTAATGTAATTTCTCCTGCCATGATCACTCTCCATGTTTAATGCTACTTGTATACAAACATGAACCTTTGTAAAAAAAAAAAAAAAACTATTGCCATCATGTTGAGCTCGACCATTTTGTTGCACCATTTTAAGCACCTCTGCCTGCTTTGATCAAGTTCACTTATAATATGCTGCACTTGATTTTGCCATGTTCACTTGCTTGTTAAGTTACACATGAAACTACTAAGTTGCTCATTGACATCATGATGAGCTCCACTGAGATTTGTTCCTTAGCTTCCTTGATTTAGTTGAACCATTACTATTTTGTTTTGTGTTGCATGCTAACTTGTGCTATGTACTGCACCACCCTTCATGTACTTGCTTGAACAATACTGTATGATGTTGCTTGTGGCTATTCCTTGAACATGTTAATGCTGCTATGTCATCCATGTTTGTGGTGCACCAACCTTTTGTTCCCTATGTAATCTTGTAATCACTGCTACAAACTTGTACATCCCTTTGTAACTGCATGACTTGTATATGTATACGCTGACTTGACAATGTTGGTTTGACTTGAAGCATGTACCATGTGCATCTTTGACTTGCATTTCATGTTGACAGCTTTGTTTTGTACATTCATACTGCCTCGGCCACTTTGAGAAAAAAAAATTGAAAATGCCTTGTACGTTTTGGTTTGTGCTCGACCATATTTACCTGTTCATTTGTATATGTGTATATGCATACAACCGTATGTATATACATGTATCGTGCGTGTGTAATTTTGTATTTGAGGGCTATTTGAAATGTCAGATGTACATTTTTGTAATCGACAGTCCTACAACACGTGTTGGCTCTGTTCAGAATCAACTAAATGCTGATTCTGATCAGCAGACTAGTGTGATTGTGCGAGGATGATATGTAAGCACTAGAAATCAGTCTGTCTTGTGGTATTTACAGTGTATCACTGTGAATATCACAAGCAGTCTGTATTAGAGAATTCATTCTAGATCTAGAAAATGATGAGAAACACACCAAAATTCTGAGGCAAATAAAATTTAAAATAAATTTATATTTGTATGTGTTCAGTTTTATTTCTATTGCAGTGTACTGTGTGTTTTCTATTTGTGATGGGTATGGATGACTGGACTGATAACTGGACAAGATCTGGAGCACTTGAAGACAAATATGTGTGGCAGTGTCTGCGTATGAGTGAACGAGTGAAATGCAGTGAGAAATTTTTATATATCGTTTGATAGTGAATTTTGTAAATAGTGGAGTAAAAAAATGTACTATATAGAATATAGAAATAAAATATTTATTTTGATAACAAATGCTGATTGTCTATCAAATTCTATGCAGTTTGCATTTTATTCAACTTAAATATTTATTTCTATATGTATAGTGCAGAATAGTACTATTTTTCAAACACATTTATATTATTTGTATATGTTTGTTATTATCAAACAAAAATCATATCTTTACACTCAACAATCTCCCCCTTTTGATGATGACAAACTTATACTAAGATTTTGAATGTGATAAATGTGTTTGATTGTAAAGCATAGCACTCCCCCTACAACTAAGCTCTCCTTATATTGATGTATAAATTTTAGAATTTAGAAATTTATTAATCACAACACCAAATTTCAAGAAATATTCTATAAATGTTTACTCATCCATCAAAATCTTGACCATTCTCCCCCTTTTGTTATCATCAAAAGAATACCAGAAATTGAAATAGTGATGAATAGAGACTAGAAATATAAATTCAAATCAAGAGGGAAAATATATCGTAAATCTCATTTAATCAAACAAAAACCATAATATTCTTCAAATTAGAAGCAAATTTCACTTATTTGAATGATGGATTTAGGATTGATTTTATAAAAATGAGCAGAGTTCAATAAAATTGAATATTTGAATTTGAATTTCAAATGATTTTAAATAGACTCAAAAAGTGTTAAGCACTTGCTAACCTCGCATAGCCTAAAGGTCTTTTAAATGGGGTTAGTAGTAACTTAATTTTATCCTCTCAATGAATTCTATCCATGCATAGCCCAAAGGTCTTTTAAGTGAGAATAGAAGCACATATAGATTAAGGCAATTCACCCATGCATAACCGTGAGGACTTTTAAATGGGAGTGAATACCAAGGACAAATTATTATTTCTACTATTATATATATATTTCAAGATTTTCTTTATTCTCAAAAATTAAACTCCCCACATTACACAAAATCATGATGAATATCAAAAGGATGGTAGAAATAGAAAATGATCATGAAATATGCACCAATTTTAAAGATATTATAAAGTTTGTTCAATCGTCATGAGGATTTAATAATATTTCCTCTTGTTATGAAAAAATATTATAGTCACTACTCATCACAATTTCAAAATCCAACATAATTTTGACGAGTTTTGAAATACTTTTAAATGATCAATCATTTAACTTTTGAATAACCATTCAAGAATATTTAAAAAAAAAAGGATAATGATCAATCAGTTTCTATAATTCCCAAATCTAAGCGTAATCGTGAAAATCTTTCTTTGGGAAGAGGTTTTGTAAGAATATCAGCAAGTTGACAATCAGTTGAAATAAAATCAATTCAAATATCTTCTCATGAAATGTGATCTCCAATAAAACGATGTCTCACATCTATGTGTTTAATGAGTGAATGGTGAACAGGACTATTAGACAAATGTATAACACTTTTACTGTCATATTTTAGTTGTACTTGTTTATAAATTAGACTAAAATCTGAAAGAGTTTGCATCGTCTATAGTATATGTGCACAAAAACTTCCTAAAGCAATGTATTCAGCCTCAGTTGTGGATAAAGCAACACAATTTTGTTTTCGACTTGACCATGAAACTAACGAGTGTCCTAGCATAAAACAAGTTCCACTAGTGTTTTTTCTATCCACAAGGGATCCAACATAATCAGCATCAGAATATCCAATTAATTAAAAATTATTGCATGCGGGATATCATAAACCTAATTTGTGTGTGTGCAAAAGATATCTTAATATTCTTTTTGTGGCTTTTAAGTGAGATTCTTTTGGATTAGACTGAAAACGTGCACATAAACAAATAACAAACATAATATCAGACCTAGATGCGATGAAATAAAGAAGTGGACCAATTATTCCACGATATTTTTTCTAATCAACTGCAACTCCTTTCTCGCCTTTGTCAAGTTTGGTTGAAGGACTCATCGGTGTTCTGAGTGGCTTTGCGTTTTCTAGTCCAAATCTTTTCAACAATTCAGCGATGTTTTTTGTTTGTGATATGAAAATACCCTTTGGTGCTTTGTTTAATTTGAAATCCAAGGAAGTACTTTAATTCACCTACTAAGCTCATTTTGAATTTATCCTGCATGACTTTTTCAAATTTCTCACATAGACGTTCATTAGTAGCACCATATATAATATCATCAACATAAATTTGGACTATCAAGAAATCGTCACCTTCATGTAATAAAAACAACGTGGTGTCAGCACTGCCCTTTTTAAAACGATTTTCCAAAAGATATGGACTTAAAACAATTGTACCAAACTCTAGGAGCTTGTTTAAGACCATATAATGCTTTTTGAAGTTTATATACACGATTTGGAAATTCATGATTTTCAAAAGCAGGGGGTTGTTCTACAAAAACTTCTTCTTTTAATTCTCCATTTAAAAATGCACTTTTTACATACATTTGTTTAAGTTTGAAACCTTTATAGCATGCAAAGCTGAGCAAAATTCTAATGGCTTCTAACCTAGCTACTGATGCAAATGTCTCATCAAAATCAATGCCTTCAATTTGATTATATCCTTTTGCAACCAGCCTAGTTTTATTTCAAATTACACTTCCGGATTCATAAAGTTTATTTTTAAACACCCATTTTGTTCCTACTACTAGATAGTCATTTGGTCTAGGAACTAATTTCCAAACTTTATTTCTTTCAAATTGATTAAGTTCTTCTTGCATCGCTAAAATCCAACTTTCATCACTAAGTGCAGTTTCAACATTTTTAGGTTCAGTTTCAGAGATAAAACAACTGTGAATACAGAAAGCACATATATCTTTATTAAATGATGAACGAGTTCGCATACCTGCTGTTGGATTTCCTATTACCAATTCTAGAGGATGATTGGCTTTGAATTTCAACTTCTCGACTTCAAATATTGGTTTTGTTGGATCATCACTGCAAGTCTTCTCTTTATTATTTTCTTTTCCCCTCTCATATGCTATTCCCTCATCGTTTTTATCTCCATCCACCGTATCCAAGTCTTACTCATTAAATTTCACATTTATGGTTTCAACAATAGTTTTTGTTCGTTTGTTGAATATTCGATAAGCCTTGCTTCTTGAAGAGTAACCCATGAAAATTCCCTCATCAGCCTTTGATTCAAATTTACCAAGTTGATCACCTATATTAAGAAGATAACAAGAGCATCCAAAAACTCTAAAATATGAAATGTTAGGCTTTCTGTCAAACCAAAATTCATAGGACGTTTTGTTAAGTATTGGTCTAATCATTACTCTGTTCATTACATGGCAGGATGTATTAGCTTCCTCTGCCCAAAAAGTCAAAGGCAATTTATAGTCACTTAACATAGATCTAGCCAATTCTTGTAATGTACGATTTTTCCTTTCGACTACCCCATTTTGTTAAGGTGTTCAAGGGGCAGAAAATTCGTGTTTAAAACCATTTTCTTCACAAAACTTTTCAAAATCCAAATTTTCAAATTCACTACCGTGATCACTTCTTAAAGTTTTTATTGAAACATATTTTTTCATTTTGAACGAGTTTTGCAAACTATAAAAAGTAATCAAAAGTTTCGGACTTTTTGGCTAGAAAATAAACCCATGTAAATCTGGAATAATCATCAACCAACACATAGCAATAACGTTTTCCATTCAAGCTAGCAATTTCATTTGGTCCAAACAAATCCATAAGAATTAATTCAAGTACCCTATTAGTACTAACGACATTTTTGGGACGAAATGATGAATGACTGAATTTTCCCATAGTACATGATTTGCACACTTTACTACTTTTATATTTCTGATGTGGTAATCCCCTTACCAATTCTTTTGTTTCAAGTTTTTCTAAGAGACTCATACTAGCGTGACCCAATCTCCGATGCCATAAGAAAACTTCTTCACATGTAACTACTAAACATCGTGAGAGAGTCAAATCATCAAATGAAAGCGTATAAACATTTCCTTTTCTTTTTCCTGTGAACATTATATTGCTAGTGGATTTTTCAATAATTTTGCAAGTTTCACTATCAAAAACCACACTCATTCCTTTGTCACATAGTTGGCTTATGGAGATGAGATTGTGATGCAAGTTTTCAACATATTAAACATTAGTTAAGGAGAAAGTGCTATTACCTACTTTACCTTTACCAATAATTTTACATTTACTATTATCACCCATTATCACACTTCCACCTTTATGTTTTTCAAGGATAAGGAATTTTGATTTATCTCCTGTCATATGTTTGGAACAACCTGAATCCAAGTACCATTCTTGTTGCTCCTTAGCTCGCCAACATATCTACACACGAGAAAAAGAGAATGACCTAGAGAAGCTCGTAGGGCTAATAATATTAGTAACTGAAAAATTTTGATTTTGATCAACATATCCTTTTGGAACCCAAATTCGTTTATTATTACCAAGTCCAAATCTATAACAATTACTTGTCGACCCTTTTTGAACCCAAATTTGTATGAATTTTTTGTTTTGGTTCCTACTTTCACACTTTTCATAACTATGTCCAATTTTTTCACATTTATGCATTTAGGAAAAACACTTCCACCTTTAGCATTATCATTCATATTAATGTGTGTTTTCCCAAATCCTAATCCTTTTTTTTATTAGCATATAATTGATTTCCAAGCAGCATCCTAAAGGACTTTTTTCCTCTTGAAAACTTACTCAATGTTATTTCAAGATTTTTTACTTTGGTTTTAAATGCTACATTTTCATTCACAAGTGAGGTGCATCTGTTAATGAAGTTCTTTCTTTTTGTGTCATCACTTTCCTTTAAAGCCAAGTGCTCTTGTTTCAATTTTTCAAAATTTGCTTTAAATTCTGTTTGCTCTTGTTTTAGAAGCTTGTAGTTTTCACAATCAAGGTTTTGAATATTTGTAACTTTTTCAAGCTTAGTTTCTAACTAATTGTTTTCGTGAACTAATTTTAACCTTTCATATTTTAATTTCTTAACTTTTAGTTTAAGAGAATAAATGGTTTTGGTAAGATCATGACACATTAAAATTAAATCTTTGTAAGTGTAGTTTGGTACCTCACTGGAGTCTTCTTCGCTACTTTCTGAATCTAACTGCCGTAAGACACAAATTGGCTTCTTCTTTATCATTGTCTGAATATTCTTCTTCTCCTTCTTCATCGTCCCATGTAGCTGCAAAAGCTTTCTTTTTCTTCTTTCTTTCTTTCTTTCTTTCTGATGTAGTGGACAATTTGGTTTGATATGGCCTGGTTCATTGCAGTTGTAGCAAATGACTTCTTCGTCTGAATTGTCTGAATTCTTGGATTTGTTGGATCTTGAATTTTCTTCTGAGAATTGTATTTCTTGTTAGTCCACCTTTTAAGAACCATGGCCAATTCTTCAATAGGATTCTCGAATTCATTATTACTTTCAGGAGTTGTTGAGAGCAATTGTCTTTTTCTTTGATTCTGAATCATTGCGTCCTTTTTTGGCTTTTAACTCCATCTCATAAGCGATCAAGTTTCCAATCAACTCTTCTATTCTCAACTTACTTAGGTCTTTAGATTCTTGAATAACTGTTACTTTGGCTTCAAAGTTCATTGGTAGCACTCTCAGTATTTTGTGTATTAATTCCACTTCAGTGTTGATTTTACCAAGAGCCCTTGCATTATAAACCAGTGTGGAGAATAAACCATACATCTATTTTATATCTTCATCTTTATGCATCGTGAAATTTTCATATTCGTAACAGAGTAGCGCGAGACAAGATTTCTTGACTTGAGATGTCCCTTCATGTGTAACTTCCAAAGTATGCCAAATTTCTTGCGTAGTTGAACAGTGAGATATACAGTTAAACTCAGTTTTATCAAGAGCACAAATTAAAGAGTTCATTGCTTTGGCGTCAGTTGAGAATAATTTTTTATCATTAGCATCCTATTTATCTTTTCGTTTAAGAATTTCAATATCATTAATAATCGTAATGGGAGGTTTGTAGCCTGTTTCAACAATATCCCATACATCATAATCAACTGAACTCAAATAAATTTTCATCCTAGCTTTCCAATAGACATAATTAGTTCCATTAAACATTGGTGGTCTAGCCATGGACGGACCTTCAGAAAAAGCATTGTTAGACAAATTCATGACTCTAGAGTTAAAAATACCTGCTCCGATACCACTTGTAGGATGTAGATTAACCCTAGAGGGGGGATGAATAGAGTTTATTGCAATTTAAATAAATTTAAATCTAAAATAAAATAGCACAGAACAACTTGCAGAAAGAAAATCACACATATAAGATACCCAGCTTCGGCAAAAACTCTGCCTATTGCTGCATTCAAGGTTTCTACTAGGAGTTATAAACAATCTGTACGCTTATAGACCCTTGTAAACTTGCGACCCTCGCTCACGATTGTTAAAACCCTACGCTCAAGACCTTGACACAACTCGATCCCTTAAGCTGTGATTTTTCTAACTACAAAACTTAGTGGTTATTAACTCCTTTTTATTTAAAAAAAACTTATAACAAAACAAAAACTAAAACCCTAGATAATTAAAAAAACATAGCCCCTTCAAAATATTGGCCGGCCACTTTATTCTGCTTTATCACTTTGAACCAATGCTTCCTCCTTAATGGCGGCGGCCTCCTAGGGTTTCTCAAAAATTGATCTTCCTCCTTAATGGCGGCGGCCTCTTAGGGTTTCTCAGAAATCGATCTTCCTCCTTAATGGTGGCGGCCTCCTAGGGTTTCTCAGAACTCAATCTTCCTCCAATGATTTATGCAATTTAATTAATGCTTCAATAGATTCCGATTCGATGTTCACAGCTCTGAAAATTGTATGTGATTTTCGCCCTTGTTCTTCCTATAATTATGCTTGATTTTGCTCTGTTTTTCCTATCTTTTTCCAATGATGAAGACGTGTGTATTTATAGGGTTACAATCCCTAAATTTTCTGATTCAAGATACTTCAATTGGCCTGAATTTCTCGTGCGATTTATATTGGGATATTGCAGAAATTTTTGGTTACGGTTTTGAATTTTTAGAGTTTGAAATCTTCAAACTGTTCTGAAATTTTGGCTTAATCCCTTAATTTCTGGTACTTTGAATTTGTTTTTGATACTGCGAGATTTCTGGTATTTTTAACTTGGCCTTCAAATAGATTTTCCCCCTTTGAATTTAGAAACCTCGACTTTGAGTTGAATAAGTCAATTCTGGAAATAATAGTGCTTGCCATACTTCCTGAATTTATAGAATAAATGCCATGCATGTTAACATACAATACTAGAAACATTTGAAACTTGTCGTACATGACAATTAACTTAAAAACTGGTTCTGTAATTTTCTAGAACCATTAAAACAGGATTTCCGAAATGCTGCCATGTATATGAGCTGATTCATGTAACAAGCCACGTCCATTAATGTCACTCACAAAGGGAATGCATTAATTTTCATGGAGTATTATTGGTGTACAAAACGGAATATAACAAGACAGATACATATAGTGGTACTTGAAAATTTTAAAACAACTTTTATTGCAACGAAGAAATAGTTTTGATACAACAACATCAAGAACCAACAATAAAACCAAGTTCACTTAATATCCGTCTTGACAAATTGTTTTCTGAGTACATAAAGTAAAAAGCATAACCCCAACATAAGTAGCCATAAAAGAGATAAGCTGAACTTTACTTTCAGCAGTCCAAGCACTTCCAAAAGGGGGAGAAAGAGATCCAAATCAGGCTCCACTAGCACTATTCCCACCCTGAGAACTTGGGGGGGGGGGGAAGGAAGAAAAGAGGCGAAAACAAAGGGGGTCATACATAAAGTCTGGCGAGTCCAATAACTTAAACAATATAATTATTAAAGTAATTAGGATAAGGCATAAACTGGTAAATAAGGAATGACTGTGAAATAAATGGGCATGACAAAGCAAACAAGAGTAATAAGATAACGTTAATTGCGCCTCCATCACTATAGGATAATTACTATACTGCACCAATACTAGTCACCCTAAAAGTTGATCCCGCTTGCTGAACAAAATAATAATGATGGTAGTTTTGTGTACCCCTAACTGTCTTCATAGGTGTTGCCTGCTCCTATCTCCACTACTTGTACTGTAATAACCCGGAAAATGTGAACCAGTTTAAAATTTTTAAATTAGGTTATTACCAAGAAATTTGAATGGTTGAAATAGCATATTTCAATAAAATATAGAATTTGGTATGGTATGGCAGTTTGAAATTTTGAATACAAACTTTGTCTGACTGTACCGGGTGGAAAATATAACGGATTTTGACGAAACTGAAAATATTTAAATCTGTTTATCAATGCCTTTCTAACGAATCTGAAAAATCGAAATTTCATAATAGAAATCAAAAGTTATGGCCAAATGAATTTTCAGAAAGGTCGCTATATAGTATATATAGCCCTTGAAAATTGAGATTTTGCATACGACCTCGGAATTCGACGAAACCACTTTTGTTGGGTCCGGGATGTCAAATTATTGCTAAGTTTCAAATTTCGTAATTTTTGAAGCTAGTATGTGAGCGGGGCAAAAGATAACGTGTTTGGTCAAATTCTGTTAAAATGGGTCGACCTAAAAATGGCCGTTTTTCAAACGAGCTCAGAATTCGACGAAACTGGTTTTGTTAGGACCGTATCGTCAAAATAAAGCTAGATTTATTTTTCTGGAATTTTTCGATTCAGTTTGTGGCCCTGGCAAATTGAAATGTACGTTTAAATTAAATATCGAATGTTATATATTTTAATTTGAAAAATAACTGACTGTAACAGTCGAAATGGCCAACGAAACATATCCCATTATGTCCGGAATGGGGGTATTTAGCTAGGGACGACAGTCGTTGGGTTTAAAAAGGAGTCCGTTTGCAAAAACACTATTTAAAATTTCCTATAAAGCATGGACCAATAGGAATTTTTCATTAAAAAAAAAATCCGAACCCTAGCCGCCAGAGAGCGATTGGACGATCCACGTCGCACGAAACTTCTCCCCCTTTTTCCGACCGCCTCAGGCGATTTCGCCGCCGACCCCAGTTGAGACTTCTGACCGCCATAGTCCCCTCTCCACATCCGACCAACCCACGCCTCCTCCCATCAGCTATCGGCGTCCGAAATCGAAGAGGAAGGCGCGACCTTCAGAGCGCCGCCGCGACGAGCACAGGCCACCGGATCCTTCGCCACCACCGCCATTCTGGAGGTGCTTCGTAGCTCTTCGACGCAGCATAGCCTGATCGAAGCATAGAGGTACGGATCGACTGAAAATTTGAGACCTTGTTTCGAAGGTTTTAGAAACTTTTCTGTTGAAAATTCTGAAATGAAAATAACACTTTTAAGTGTTGCAAAACTTTGAAAAATAATATCTTTTTCGTTCTTTAACGAAATTTGATGAAACAGGAGACACCGAGACCGCAAGGAGGCTCTCTACATTTTAGAAGAAGCCGCGGATTTTTCTGACCTTCCTACGATTTTTAGCACTGCAATAACCAATGTGAGGAATCTAAACTATTTGTGTGAATGAAATCGTGTTGTATAAATTATATAAGCGAAGTGTAAATTATATACACATTGTATACCTCATGTACATGTGTTGTATAAGTTATATTAGCGATGTATAAATTATACAAGCGTTGAATGAAACATATATGCTTTGAATTGTGATGAAATGCAAGTGAATTATTATATTATATTATATATATATATATATATATATATATACTCCCCTCGTCCACAGACCATGGACGATATTTATTGCTTGTGATTGACGTGATATTATATGGTTTGACGAATGGTTGGAAATAATTGTTTGTGGTTGATATTATGGTTGAAAAATACCTTTGTGGTTGAAAAATACCCCCTTGTGGTTGAAACAAAATAGAATAGGATTGTGGAATTGAAAATAAAACATGCCGCCTGCGTGCGAACTAGATGCATGATCCCCATTGTCAAAAACCGCGAGGTTTTAAGGTAGAGCGAGGAGCCGTACTAGGGACGGTCCCGGTTTTAACTACCCTGCCGTTATGCTGCCGAAATTTTCTGAAATATTTATGTGTTAGAATAATTTTCATTCGTTGAAATTATTTACATATGCTATATCGAATATTCATGTGTTGAGTTGCAATTCATTCGTTGAGTTGAAATTCATGTGTTGAATATTATTTGAATTTAAACAAATGGCTTTAGCGATAAAAATCACATTTTTATATATATACAAACTATATAGAATATTCATGGGTTGAGTTGCAATTCATTCGTTGAGTTGAAATCCATGTGTTGAATATTATTTGAATTTAAACAAATGGCTTTAGCGATAAAAATCACATTTTTATATATATACAAACTATATAGAATATTCATGTGTTGAGTTGCAATTCATTCGTTGAGTTGAAATTCATGTGTTGAATATTATTTGAATTTAAACAAATGGCTTTAGCGATAAAAATCACATTTTTATATATTTACATATGCTATATCGAATATTCATGTGTTGAGTTGCAATTCATTCGTTGAGTTGAAATTCATGTGTTGAATATTATTTGAATTTAAACAAATGGCTTTAGCGATAAAAATCACATTTTTATATATTTACATATGCTATATCGAATATTCATGTGTTGAGTTGCAATTCATTCGTTGAGTTGAAATTCATGTGTTGAATATTATTTGAATTTAAACAAATGGCTTTAGCGATAAAAATCACATTTTTATATATATACAAATTATATAGAATATTCATGTGTTGAGTTGCAATTCATTCGTTGAGTTGAAATTCATGTGTTGAATGTTATCATCTCTTAAAAATAAAATGAATCGACAATGAAAACTATATTTTTATAGTGAATAAGAAGTGTTAAAAATACACATGTGTCGAATAAATATTTTTGATGATACAAATATTCCTTTTATCATGTATACGCTTAGTTAAAAATACACATGTGTCGAACAAATATTTTTGATGATAAAAATATTCCTTTTATCATGTATACGCTTAGTTAAAAATACACATGTGTCGAATAAATATTTTTGATGATAAAAATATTCCTTTTATCATGTGTACGCTTAGTTAAAAATACACACGTGTTGAAATAAATAATAGTTTGCTAGAAATATTATTATTAGCTTTATATATATATACATGTGTTGAACAGGAAAATGGATTAGCTGTAGAGTAAAGAAATTATTTGCGTGCCCGACAAATAGGTAAACCTTGATGAGTTGGCTGTGCAATTTTATTTATATATCAACTCCTATGAATGCCATTGGATGCGAAGTGCTGGTTTTTCTGTGTGAAATAATAAACAACGCCATAGGATAGTAACGATTAATTTTGAACTACACTACATGGCATACTTCTTGATGATAGGCATACTTCATCATATCCCATATGAGCAATTGGAGCTTGTGTGACGAGGTGGAAGATTTACCATATAAGCAAGAGGCTTGTATGGCGATGACTATATACTACAGGTTGAACTGATGACTGATATGGACTATATGAATTATAACGATAAATTGCCAGATTAATAAAAACCCCACACGGGTCTGGAGTTGACAATAATCACGTCGCTCTAGTTATTAGATACGGCACATGGACTATTTATTTCCACACGGAAACGGGGTGACGGGAATTTATTCTCTGGAGTGATTATCAGTACATACTCCCCCGTAAACACCAAAATATATCACTATAAATATGTGAATGCTTTTTAGGATTTATTGGGTACCTAATACGGCCCAATAAATTTCCAAACCCCTCCCCGTACAAAGGAGGTTATGGCGAAATTTTTCGAAATATTAAGGCGTTAGTGAAATATTCGAAGTGAAAACGAAGTTGAAATATAGATTGAACTATAGTTGAAATTTTAGAATGAACTATATTTATATATATATAAATATAAATATAAATATAAAGGAATAGAGGCCGTGCAGTTCGCGTTTCGGAATCGTAATTTGAAACGATTAGTACGAGAAATCCGACCATCGGATTTTCCCGAAACCGCAACCGCTGGGTTCGCCTTGGAAATATCTTTCCAACGGCACCAGCCTTGTAAAAATCCAACGGTTGGATTGTCCGGAATGTTTAATTCAAATCTGGAGAAAAAAACAGCGCCAGAATCGTTTATATTTATATATAAATATAATTAAATTAAATCGAATAACGACGCTGCCGTTTGAATTTTGAGACCATAACTTCAAACGACTAGTGTGGAAGATCCGACCGTCGGATTCTCACGAAACTGGAACTGTTGGGTTCGCTTTGGGAATATCTTCCCACTGATATAAACTTTGTAGAAATCCAACGGTTAGATTTTCCGATATGTGTAAAACAAATTAAGGGAAAAACAGCGCCAGTGCCACAATGCGACCTGAAACGTCGTTTAATTAAATATGGCCATTTTTAAATAAATAAAAATGGCGAAAAATCGTTATAAAATATTATAAGCAATATTGATTGAGAATAAAACAAATGGGCTTGAATTGTTTGATATTTGATGGTTGTTTGTGTATGACATGAAAATAACACTAAAGAACCGAAAGATGGATGTCGAATAATATAACCATAAAATGAATCGATTTAAATTCTAATGACGTGAATTATTTGAAAAGGCCGAGCTAACCCTCATTTCAAATAATTTACCGAGCGATTCGAATTGGAAAATGCAAAGACAATTCAAGACCGACGATCTTCGTATTGGTTGGATGGGCGCTACTGAGGTTCCTGACCGGAGTAGCTACCGGAAAGGGACGTAAGTAGTAGCCGTCTGAACGTATGTGTTGATTGGACGGATATACGAGGAATTTGACGCCTCCGGTTTCGTTCAGACCCAGAACGGACTTGTAAATGGACTGTGTGTCTGACATTGGATTTTGTTCTATACTGATTGATCTCTGTTAAATATATATCTGTTTGGCGGCGGAGAATTTATTCTTTTGTTTAACGCCCTTCTCTGAGACATACGAGCTCAGGGGTTATATATCGATGGAAATCAATCGTATGGAGTGGACTGCCTATGTGACATGCCAAGATGTTGTGATCAAGGCTTCTGTTGCAAAGCAAAGTCTTGTGGATGATGATCAAAGCAAGGTCTACGTGGCCTGGCTTTGTGTATTTCGTAGATTCGCGAGCCTTACTTCTCGGAATGAGTCAAAAACGGGATAAGGACCCAAGGAGAGCATGACGTTTCTTTCTAGCTATGGTGGTGTCAGTGACTTACCAGCCCTGACATTTATATTTACTTTTCACCTTTGTGGTTGTTGGAATGCGAGGCGCCTCGATATAGGTCTGTAAGGACCGGGAAACGTGTGTTCAGGAATAACTAATCCTCAAACGTAAGAGAGGACCGGCCTTGGAGGATCCAGGGGTTGCCCAGAGTGCGTAGTCCTGAGGCATTTGCTAGAATGTCTCGAAGCGGAGAGGAGCTTGCCCCTTGCCTCGATTCATGATGGAA
Source organism: Allium sativum (assembly GCA_030737875.1). Classification (NCBI taxonomy): domain Eukaryota; kingdom Viridiplantae; phylum Streptophyta; class Magnoliopsida; order Asparagales; family Amaryllidaceae; genus Allium; species Allium sativum. Next base: position 473,062,636 of record CM060909.1, read on the forward strand.
ATCCAATTTCCAATACGAGATAACGGACTTGATTGTAGAACTAGTATGGCGACATAGTGGTATGGGGCACTTATGCCGTCTATGATTGATATTTATGATGCTATTCATTTTCGAAACATATATGCACTAGTAATAATATCAAATGATTTCGCTTTATACGTATCAAGCATATTTGGCTATTATAAGGTAAAACTCTATCCTCCGGCTTGCGTTGCATTGTGTGATGGGACCTGAGTCTTATAATGGCTTCATTCTTTCAAAAAGCATTGCGTTGTTTTAAAAGAATTTACTTTGTTTTAAATGCACTAGCAATCACTGGAGTAAACCCGTTCCGCGAAAGTGGCGTGGTCCTATGATTCGCTTATTACTGCTGTTTAATTGTTAAATAGATTCCTCATACCAGTCCCCATGACTGACTCGTTGTTTGTTTCACTTTGCAAATGCGGGTGCCCTTATTTTCACACGGGCAGCCTAGTACACAGGTGACATGTGGTTTTTGGTTCTGCACTGCTGCATAGAGTGCGTTTTTGGCTCATGGCGAGGCTGACTTCATAGAGATGACTTTGATATTTTCCGCCATTACTGTATTTATATTATGATTCCGCCACTGGCGATGCAGACTGATTTACTTTCCGTATTTCTCACTATATGTATATGTATTCCGCCTCTGGTGATGATGACTGATCACTTTCCTTTTATTTACTAAGTATATCCCACGTTATGCTATTCTGATATTCCTACATGTTGTGATTCCGCTGTCATATCCATGTAAAATTGTTTTATTTATTGTTTCTGCTATTATCTGTACTCTGCTATGATGATTAATGTGTTATTTCCTAATGATTATCCTTAATACCGCCCCTCGGATTTTGGGATCGTCACATGTACCCACTACCCTACCCATTCTAATTACAACATTTATTCATAATATGGTAGTTGTACCCCTAGCTGCCTTCATAGGTGCCGCCTGCTCCTATCTCCGCTAGTCGTACCCACTACTTTCCCCGTTCGATCGGCTCCCTAACTCGTAGATACTTGTGCTGGTACCACAGTGGGGTGTATCACTCACCAAAGTGGCAACCCAATACCACTAAAGATGCACGGCTTATACCTACACGATGCAACAACGTCTTACCTACCAGCCCGAGCCCACGCATGCACGCACATGACCCCGTTGGACTTGCATACCTACTAGCCCGGGCCCACGCACGCACATGACTTGTTGGACTTGCATTGCCACCGCTAACCCGTTTTGACCTCTTACAATAAAACCCAGTAAGCGTGTCCCGTCCTCGATCTAGATCGAGCTCACTTAGATACTAAATGGGTTACTGGTTGAAAAGGGTCCCCACACTTGACACAAGCTTTCCACTTATGCTTGGTCCCCACTAGGATTTCCCACTTAACCCCCTCTTATTGATGACTTCTTACATGTTTCAACTTGGTTAAATGTTTATAATTATATCCCACATGTCACCCATGTTACCCACTTATCAAATCAACCTGTGTTATTGGTTAAGCTTGTCTTAAGCCTATCCGCTTATCAGATCAATATATATATATATATATATTATTGGTTAAGTTGGTCATAACCCTATCCACTTATATATTATTGGTTAAGTTGGTCTTAACCCTATCCACTTATATATTATTGGCTAAGTTGGTCTTAACCCTATTCACTTATCATATCAATATGTATTATTGGTTAAGTTTGTCTTAACCCTATGCACTTATCAGATTAATATATATATTATTAGTTAAGTTGGCCTTAACCCTACCCACTTATCAGATTATTGGTTAAGCTGGTCATAACCCTATATACTTATCATGTTTTATGTATCATATATATACATATATATATTGTATAACATGTTTTACTTAATTTATGATTAAGTACATCTTAGTTCACAGATACATTGGTTAAGAGAATAACTCCCTAAGTATCAACCCCGAAGTCCGAAATCAACATCAAATTGGTACTCAGAGAATTACTCAACTCAACCAAACTTCTTTTTGTCATTCATATTCGTTTTTGATCAGCATCAATTAATTATTAATGCACAGACCTCTCACATTAAGTCAATTGCTTGTGGCCACTGGATATGCCGGGCGGTTCCGGGCAGACTTCCACCACAAGCCAGACTTAACTCATGTCTAAGCATCTTTTAATTATGCCTACAACCTCTCACATTAGACTGCCGTTTGCGGTTGATGGATGTGTCGGGCGGGTCCGGGCAGTCTTATACCACAAACGAGCCTAACCTCGTGTCTTAGGCATTTATTACGCATTTAATTTAGGCCTCTGACCTCTCACATTAGACTACCGTTTGTGGTTGCTGGATTTGTCGGGCCGGTCCGGGCATTCTTATACCACAAACAAGTCTAACTTCTTGTCTTAGGCATTTATTATTACACATTATTATTCAACCCCAATTTGAATTAATATCCCTATTTCAGATTGTCAATAACTTTCAATTTTAATCCATGTCCATAATTGTCACTTAAATTATGTCCATAATTTTCAGGTATATAAAGTATACCAATTAATGTCTCAAATTAATTATATGCTTTTAAAGCCATTATATGACAATTCACAATATTAATATTTAATATTTTCCCATTGCCCCCATGTCGTTCATACATTTAATATGAAATATGTTAGACCCGCAAATAGTCTAACTCATAAAAAGAAAAGAAACATCACAACTTGCATAACACATAAAATAGATCTAACTTGCAAATAAGAATAGGCTAGCATGGATCTAAACTTGCATGATTATAATTTATATAATCATAAATTTGTATAATCAATAACTTGCATAGGCAATAGACATAATTTGCATAAACTACAAACTGGCATGGATCAAATTATATAAGATATGATTTACATAGATCTATACAAATAAAGGTGAACTTGCATATATGAACACGGTTTTCGCATAAACTTGCATATGATCTACATACAAACTTGTATTAAACTTGCATATGCAATTTAGACATGTAAACTAAGACTTACATATGATTCGCATACAAACTTACATATAAACTAGCATATGATTCACATCCAAACTTATATTTAAACTTGCATATATAATTTAGACATGTAAACTAAGATTTACATATACACTTGCATATGATTTAGACATGTAAATTAATGTCCCAAAATGAATCAAATCTAGCATATGTGTTTAAACATATGAACCAACATCATGAATCTATGTACATAAGACAACAACTAGCGTATATTCACAAAATAGACAATATCATATCGGTCAATGATTCAACATGCATAATCTTATAAACCAAATTATAAATCATCATAATTAATTTATTAATTATTTTGTGAAAGAAATTGTACTCACAAAGAGCAGATTAGAGAAGAGAATAATTCATTCGTTGTTTGTTCTACAATCTTGTCTCACAATTCCTTAGCTTTAAGAAGAAGATGAACTATTCCAGCCGATAAGGATGTCTTTCACTTATTTTAATTAGGATTGAGGCAGCATAGCATTGCAATGGTTTGGTGTTGAGAGAAAGTGAGATTTGAGGGTGTTTAAATAGGTTAGGATCCAAAGAATCTATCCAGAAAACAAGTCTAGGTGCAAAATCCCGAATCTGCCTCGGATCTGACCAAATCAGGGGAGGTCGACCCCTAGGTCAACCTATTTTAGGGGAGGTCGACCTCCAGGTCGACCTGCCTGGGGTAGGTCGACCTCCAGGTCGATCTGCCTTGGTATAGGTCGACCTCTATGTCGACCTGTCTGGGTTATTTTACTATTTAATTTTCTGAATTTCTCTTGAATCTTCCGAAGGCCATAACTCCTTCATACGAAGTCCGATTTACGTAAACTTGGAATCTATTCCAAGTAGAATTCTGAGACGAACACAATGGTGCAACCCGTTTCACCTAATTCTTCATTTACAAATTAATTATTCTTTAATTTGTTACTTTGACGTTCCCAGAAAATACGGGGTATTACATTCTCCCCTCCTTAAAGGATTTCGTCCCCGAAATCTTTAAGTTAGGAAGAACGTATATCCTACCATCCAATCGTCCATCTACTCAACCATCAAACACAGGCATCCATTGCCCTTAAAAGGTTTCTAATGCCATATGAACATATGTAGAGTGTGTGTATGTTCCTTATCTAATGCAAAATCAGGCGGTCTACTGATTCAGTTGACCTCTTTAATGCAAATCATGAGAGTGCCATGCGCCCATTATGTATGCAAAAGAGTCCTAATGATACATATTATTTCTACATGTGTGCACAACCATTCATCAAAATGCAGCATCCATATGATAAAACAACCATTACACATCCATTAATTTAAATATGCACACATATTTATATGCAATATGAAAGTGATTGAGCCGATCTAGTGCCTAAAGTGTGTAAAAATGCATCCACGAGCAACCACTAGCAAACACTTGCATCCACTTGCATCCACCAAACATAACATGTCTCAAACACGTGTTTACAACCATAGGATTTTTCCTAACTAAAGATCGAAGATATAATCGCGAAGACATACTAAACGATAGGACAAGCATAAACAAAGCGGTAGAAAAAGGAGAAGTTAAAAACATACCCTCGAAAAGGAAAGGGTATAGCATACGCATCTTGTCTTCTGTATCTCAAATCGCGTTCTCCTTGATCATTTCCCCATTGCACCTTGACCAACTTGACCTCTCTGTTGCGTAGCTTTATGACCTCCGATCCAAGGATGCATGTAGGGGCTCGTCTAATCGGGGCATCTCACTCCACTTCCACTTCTCTAAGACTGCTCGGCTCTACTACTTCCGCGATATCTTGTAAACACTTCCGCAAATGTGACACGTGAAACACGTCGTGAACACCACTAAGCTCGTTGCCTCTTCTCATGTCCCTCCAAAATCTAGGATACATAACCTCAAAAGATCTTCAAGGATTCTATTCACCCCTTTCTGTCCGTCCATCCGTCTGTGGATGATAAGCGATACTCGTACTTGCCGCCTTTTGCATATCACCTTTTCCTCTTGCATCGAAAACTACTCCAAGCCCTGTCCCGCAAGCACTGGTATACACTGTGAATAGCTTACTTCCATCTAGAAAAACTAAAACTAGAGCTGTCGACAAAGCCCTCTTCAAATGCTGGAAAGCATTGTCACAGTCAACATCCCAAGCAAAAGTCAAGTTCTTCTTCGTTAACCGAGTAAGTGGGGCTGATATCTTCACGAAGTCCTTAATGAACTTCCTATAATAGCCCACTAGTCCTAGAAAGCTTCTTACTTCCGTTGCGTTTCTAGGGACCTTCCAACCTTGGGTTGCCACCACCTTTGCGGAATCCATAGCTATCCCTTACTTAGAGACCACGTGTCCTAAGAACCTCACTTCTTTCCTCAAAAATGACATTTGGAGAACTTAGCTTTGAATTGATGCGCTCGTAGGGTCTCTAAGACCTCCCTAAGATGTAGGGCATGCTCTTCTTCGCTTCAAGAGAAAATCAAGATATCATCCACAAAGTCTACCACAAACTTGTTTAGAAACTCCCTGTACACCCTACTTATTAAGTCAACGAAGTATGTGGGTGCATTCGTCAGACCAAAAGGCATGACAAGCCACTCGAAGAAAACGTCAGGAGTTATAAATGCAGTCTTATTTATGCTCTCTTCAGCCACTCTAAGCTAATGAAATCCTATAGCTAAATCCAGCTGCGAGAAAACCGAAGCACCAACCAACTTATCGAATAAATCACCTATACTCGGCAATGGGTGTCTGTTCTTCTTTGTGAGCTTATTCAGCTCTCTATAATCCTTGCACAATCTAAGCGAACTATCAGCCTTTGTAGCAAAAACAATTGGAGCAACCCATTCTTAAATCTTCTTCTTATGAGCCCTTTCTCTAGCAACTCTTTCACTTGCTTTGTAACACCCCGTATTTTCTGTGAACGTCAAACTAACAAATTAAAGTATACTTAATTTTTAAGAGAAGAACTAAGGGAAACGGGTTACGCCATTGCGTTCGTCTCGGAATTCTGCTTGAGATAGATTCTGAGTTTGCGTAAATCGGACTCCGTATGAAGAAGTTATGGCCCTCAGAACTATCAGAAATTCAAATAAACAATTCAGAAAATTAAATACCAAGGCAGGTCGACCTAGGGGTCGACCTATGTAACGTCCCGGATTTTAGAACGATGTTTACGAATATTTAAATTTGTTTAAATATTGATTTGGCGATATTAGCAGATTTTATATCGAATTTATTTTATAAAATCGAGTTCAAAAAATATATTTATAATATAATTAAAACAAGCTCGAAAACAACGCGGCAGTTCGTAATTTTCGATCTGAACTTTAACTAAATATACAAGATCCGAAATAAGTCGGATTTTTGTGAAATAAGAAACATTTGAATCGATTTGATTATATTTTTGTAATGAAAGAGAAGAATCGTGATTTCGTCGTGTAGATGGTAAGATATGTCTAGATTAAAATTTCCAATAGTCGCTATAGAATCGTTCATGGACCGCAACAGTTTATTTGATATAACTGCATATTGGATTCGAATCTGGACAAGATTCTTTTGAGACGTAGTTATAATTTAATTTTTAGAAATTTACTGTAATTTTTAATAAATTAAATATGCAGCTTTTTATTTGGAGTATTTTGCGCCCTACATTAATATTTTGGGATTTCACAATGTGAGCTAACCTACTGATACTATTATATTTTCGGGACTATGGCACCTAGCTGGACACACCTGTATCTTTACTTCTGTCCGTAGCATAAATAGAATTATATGGTACCATGTTAAATCAAAATGAACATAACCGCACATGGAAGCACAACTATATATAAAACGTTTTTCAACTCCTACTACTTTCTGATTCCTACCTAATAACCTAATATAAGAAACACATGCATAAATGTTATCAAATTAGGGACCAGAGCCTATGAATTGATATATTCACATGGCCAAAACTATAACGCAGACCAAGGGGTTATATGCAGAACTAAATTAAAAAGCATCGTACCAGCAAATCTTTTAACACCATGCTCATCAAGGCAGCCAATTAAAATAGGATTTTCATTGCCGTGCTACCCACGCTTCACTAGTTCCTTTCCTTGCACGCCAAACTAATTCCTTCCTCCTCACAGTTTCTCGTCTATATATTCAGCTCCTCTCCATGTTTTTCCACGAAACCCATACTTTCGCTCCACTTACCAGAATTTCTCTCGCACAAATGGCAACCAAACCCAGCTCCACTAAAAAATAATATAATAACCATGTATACTCTGTCGCTTGAATGGAGAGAAGGTGCTTGGAGACTGAGTGATCGCGACAAGCGGTGGTGTACAGACCATCATGGAGCTACATGAAAATTTGTGTTGCATGCGGTGAGCTGTGTAGCCGCATTTAGTGTCAAGAAGGAAGGTTACACGCTGTTTGTATGGATTTAAGTATGTGGTGAGAAGCTTTCAAATGGGGAGGGCTTGATACTCAGTAGCATGCGGTATCATGGGGGATGTTTTGAGCCATAAAAGCAGGAAAGAATTATATGCGGTGGGGAGAAGTGTGGGTGACGCAGCGGCATTCGGGTACGGATGGACGTGATGAATTTAATGAAGGAAATTATGGTAAGAAGATAATGAACGTGGTAATGCAAAGTGAGCAATGGAGAAAGAAGAAGCCATGACGTGAGGATATTGTTTAAACATAGGAAGGAGTGGTTCTGGAGAGGTGAGGAGCGTGAGTTCACTATGGGAAGGCGGTCTGTAGAAGTTGGGGAAGGAAGAAATGAGTTGGGCGGTATGTTAAATGGGGTTTGAATGCGTGGGGTGTTGGGTTAACAGAGAAAGTGGGAAAGTTGATTTCGAAAAAAAAGAAAAAAAGAGAAGAAGAAGTGGAGGACAAGAAGCAGGTACTGTGCGGTGGAGATTGGGTTGAGCAAAATACATGGGGGGTGAAGAACGGAAACAATGAAGGCTTGTGGTCTGGTTATCATGAAGTGGAAGAGACAAAATTAGAAGAAACAGGGAACACTGACCGACGTAGGATTTTAAAATAAGAAAGGACGACGTGAGCGCAGCTGGAAGCTTGTGAAACATACTGCTTTGACGACGAACGGAACTCAAGGTGAGTTCAACTCACTCAGTTACCCCATTTATATTTTATATAAACCGGGTTTTATTTTTATTTTGTGTGCAATGTTTGCTGATGGTTGGTGATTGAATGTTATAAATTGTTTGTTGACTGTTATTGGTTGAACTGTATGGTTGTGTTAAAATTGAGGTAACCCATTTGATGCAGGGAAGGACAGGTTAGAGGAATCCAACTGGATTCCTCAAATATATTGTTTATTTACATGTACTGTTAACCAGTTGATTGATTGTTGATTATTGAAAACCAAATTCAACAATTGTTGATATTAGCCAATGGGTGATATTGGTTGAGTAGTTATTGGAAGATGGCCTGTAAATGGATCGTTTATAGAAATTGATTTACCGTCTGGTAAATCCAATGGAAAATTATAAAATTTGTTTTATAACTAAAGACATGTTTTGAAATCTATTTTATAGATTATTTTTAAATGAAGTTATTAATAAATAATTATTTTTGTATAATAAGCGAGATTTGTAGAATAATGAGTTTGGTAAGCAAGCGAGTGGAAATCAACTAAATGGTTAAGAGTTTGATTAATTGTTTTCAATAAACAATTAAATGAGATTATTAAATTTAATCAGATTGTTAATTAAATAAAATAAAGTTTATTTAAATTAATTTTACTTATTTTTTTAGAGGGAAGTGGTTAACAAAGAAACCCTGTTTGAGATGATCGACTACTTACACGAGATTTGATTATTAAGAACCCTTATTGGATCATTAATTATTATTTTAAGTTAAGAATTATTTTAAAAGTAACCTTTTAAGGAAGATGTATTATTTTATAATAAAGTAAACTACTTGATTTAAAGTATGTTAGACCATTAACGAGAAGTTGATCTATAAACGAGATTTGTAAAATGTAACATGAATATGAATTCATAAGTTAACTCGATAGACAATGTTTTAATATATATGATAATGTTTTCAAAAGGAAACCAAGTTGTTTTGATCTATCGAGTCGATGTTCTATAAAAGAATAATAGTAACTTTTTAAGGGAATAATGGTTTGAAAGAAACCATGGTGAAATTGAAATGGTGATAAAGAGAATTAGTTTTGGTAAAACCTTATTTTATAGCTAAAAGTATTTTTATAAGTTTTACTCACAATTAGATGAGTCGGATTTTGAATTTATTCCCTATAAGGGATTCTCCAAAAAGGAAAGTTTCAAATATGATTTAATATGAGTAGAAAGTGAACGAAAGCTTAAGTGGATAAGAATCGATTATTAAAGTAAAGATCTAACAAGTGTTTTTGAGAAATGAAGTTATTTAAATCAAATAAGATGAGTGGATTTTAAAAGAGATTATGTACTTGATGAAAGTGTTAGGATAGTTCTTGGAATTCGATATTTCGTTAATAAACTTCTATTTAATCCGAAGATAAGAATGTTGTCGACTCAAGGTCTGAGAGGTAAATAAAATACCCCAACTTGAACGACTTCATGATTATCCAAGGGTGATATTGGTTTAGAGACGAAGGTAGTTGAGGGAATTAAAATGATATTTCTGTGAAGGACATGATAAACTATAATTCAAAGAGTTTTAGGTTGAATAAAATTATTTGGAAATAAGAAGTGAAAGAGCGATATTCTAAATGTTAGAGATTGGAAATCTAATTAACAACTATTTAACTAAAGAGGCCAAGTGATGCTGTATTCTGAACCAATGAACCCATTTGATTTTTCTATGGATGATGGTTGTTTATTTTGATAGTTAAATCACCGACTATCAGAATCTGGCCAAACCGATTATTGGTTCGAAAAGACCGGGATCGAATTTATATTCGAAAACCATTCCGACCAATAAATACGTAAACGTTGAAGATATCAGAAGTCGGTCGAGATGGAGCATTGAAGACCGTGAATCTTCATAAGCGGAAGGATTGTTGTGGAATTCCTCTGGCCAGCTATCAAAGGTTGTTAAACTGTGATTCGGTCATGGTTGAGGTTTTGCGGATTTGCAAGGACTACTCGCTACCAATCCATAGGGTGATTCCTATGATGTGGTAGGAGGGTGCCTTCGGTTCATCCTGTTCCTGGATGACTTGTATGGACGAGTGTCCGACAGAGTATTTCCAGATGGTCACGTACATTGATTTCTTCAAATGTGCCCAGTGTATTTTTGAGGACGTCAATTAGTGATTTGACGGATCTGACGATGTGGCATTCAAAGTGATGCACTGATAAGTAAACGTAACCTCAAGCCTCATCAACCGGGTAATGACAAAAATCGGGAAGGCAACACGGCTATGTGGGTCGCTCCCATTAGGATGTATAAGCTCATATCTAGAGAAATTCTATTTCGTTCTAACTATATTTCGATGCCGTCCATTTTCGGGAAACGGTTGTTGATCCCAACCGTTGTTGATATACATTCGATACACTCAAGCGAAATGAGTGGTCGGGCATGTGTGGGCCGGGTTGTAAGACGTTCTTGTTGAACCCAGTGTATTCGCCTCTAGAGATACACTATCGACAAGTGGTCCCATACCTTGTCATAGTCGGAATCCAATATCCAATAAGCGCCCGCGGTTTTGATTGTATACTACACATGTGGAGCGTGAGACGCAAGCGTTCCACTAGATTGTTATTTATTGTATTTAGACACTATTATCATATCAGAATAAGATATGATTTCAAAACTGTTTTTGGGTTATAGTAAGGTAAAAACCGTCCGTGTTTATGTGTGGACTGGTCTTACTATTATCCTTTTTTCTTTCGAAAGTAATTTGAACTTAAAATCAAGTTGGATGATTCCCCTTAAACTGTGAGAGTTATACTCACTCTGGTTCACCAGACTGACCCGGTATTTGTAATGCTCGGGTTAGCCCGGGTCGTACAGGTCAAGTTATCAGGTGTTGCGAAGTCTAGAGACATGTTGGAAGAGTTAAGACATATGATTATACCTAGTATATTCCGCTATGTGATGTATATGAGGACATGTTGTTATAATTATCCAAGTATATTGATGTACTCTGATGTTGTAAGTATATTTTCAAGATCTCAATAAAGAATATTTCTATATTATATTTTGTTCCGCTGCAATGTGAGACTCTGATTTGTGTTGTGTTTTCTTCTTCCTATTTTTTCTATTCTAAAATTTCTTTCTTTCTTATCTCATCCTCTAAATTCTTTCTATTGGCATCTGGGTTTCTAGTATCATTTGGGTTGGATTAGTGTTGTTTGGTCAGCTCAAAGGATACCGGAAATTTGGGTCACTACAGTTGGTATCAGAGTTATTGGTTGAGTAGTAACCTTGGCTCTATGGCGTAACTCAGTAGAGATGGGGTTAGTAACACCCTAGATTGAGTTTGAGTGTATAAATTTTGAGAGAGCATACTTGTATATTTTATAAAAATGTTTTATATCCTGTTATTTAGTTGGTTCAAATTTTGAACTGGCAGTTGATACGATATTATTTTGTAAAAGGGGTAAATGAAATAATTTTGCCCAAATTATATTTTTATATAGAAAAGGGAAATAATTTTCTATAGTATAGTAATATTGGTTGTTTGGATGTTTGATTGATTTGATTGGAATTAAATTGTGAAATTGAACTGGTTGAAATCAATTGGTTAATCAAATATGAATAATTAAACTTAACCTTGTTAAGACGAACTAATCTCATAAATGGAATTGAATAAATAATCTTAGGATTTGGAAATCGAATAATAGAAATCAATCGAATATTAATCGATTGATATTGATATATGTTAAACCAACGTGAATGCAGAGTAGTAAGTATCAACATTGAAGATAATGATTTGGTTGTTGTTATTTGGATGTTGGATTGGTCGAATAAAATTCATTAAACGAGTTAATAAAAGAAGTTGAATGATTTAAAACTAAATTCATTATAGGGAATTGGGAATAAAATCGCTTATGAAAAGAAACAGAATTATTTTACCCTGTTTCTGTTACTGGCATTGTATGTTGAGTTTAGCGCAGATTCCAGAAAGCTATGGAATGGATTTGGTTACATAGGTCGGAAGTACAGACGAAGAGCAGTTAGTTGATTTGCTGCGGAACTGGAATAGATTTGCCCGACAAAAAGGTAAACCTTAAAGTATTAATTGGAGTTATTGATTTATACCGCTGAGTTGGGTAGCCATTGGGCTTTTGATTTTCTTTTCGAGAAGTTGAGCCCAGAGTGGTGTTTGTAGTGGTTGTGATCAACCCGTGCAGTGGAGGTGCTGACGAATTTTTAGGAACGTTTAAAGAGTTTGAATTTGTTTTGGTAATAATTATTTTAAAATAATCGTGTTCGGAACATTCTTCTTACCTTGCAATTTCGGGGGCGAAATTATTTTAAGGGGAGAAGAATGTAACGTCCCGGATTTTTGAACGATGTTTACGAATATTTAAATCTGTTTAAATATTGATTTGGCGATATTAGCAGATTTTATATCGAATTTATTTTATAAAATCGAGTTCAAAATATATATTTATAATATAATTAAAACAAGCTCGAAAACAACGCGGTAGTTCATAATTTTCGATCTGAACTTCAACTAAATATACAGGATCCGAAATAAGTCGGATTTTTGTGAAACAAGAAACGTTTGAATCGATTTGATTATATTTTTGTAATGAAAGAGAAAAATCGTGATTTCATCGTGTAGATGGTAAGATATGTCCAGATTAAAATTTCCAATAGTCGCTATAGAATCGTTCATCGACCGCAACAGTTTATTTGATATAATTGCATACTGGATTAGAATCTGGACAAGATTCTTTTGAGACGTAGTTATAATTTAATTTTTAGAATTTTATTGTAATTTTTAATAAATTAAATATACAGCTTTATATTTGGAGTATTTTGCACCCTATATTAATATTTTGGGATTTCACAATGTGAGTTATCCTACTGATATTATTATATTTTCGGGACTGTGGCACCTAGCTGGACACAACTGTATCTTTACTTCTGTCCATAGCATAAATAGAATTATACGGTACCATGTTAAATCAAAATGAACATAACCGCACATGGAAGCACAACTATATATAAAACGTTTTTCAACTCCTACTACTTTCTGATGCCTACCAAATAACCTAATATAAGAAACACATGCATAAATGTTATCAAATTAGGGACCAGAGCCTATAAATTGATATATTCACATGGCCAAAACTATAACGCAGACCAAGGGGGTTATATGCAGAACTAAATTAAAAAGCATCGTACCAGCAAATCTTTTAACACCGTGCTCATCAAGGCTGCCAATTAAAATAGGATTTTCATTGCCGTGCTACCCACGCTTCACTAGTGTAGCGACCCGAACTTCCCCGTCTCCGAAGAGAAGAGAAAGAATGAATTACTTTGAGGACAAGACAAAATAGAACGCAAACAGAAGAACATTTCATTGTTTATTACAACAATTCCATCAGAATACAAGAATATACAGAGTATGAATAATTATACATTCGACAAATATCAGATATTACAATAAATTACATAGCAGCGGAGAATAATACAAAACACAACTGAAAGTAATACACGGATACAGAGCTTTCCGAGCATCGTTCCAGCTGTAAATCAGGATCCTGTGAATATAAATCTGCAAAACCAAAACTACTAGCTGCCCGTGTGGAAAATAGGGGCACCCAAAGTTTAGGTTAAAACAATAAACTCCAGGTCAGTCATGGGACTGGTGTGAGAACTAAAACAGTTATTAATCTTTATTTTAAAGTTCAGTAAATCAAGGGACCACGCCGTATAACACGGAACGGGTTTCCTCCCAAGAACACCAGTGCATAGAAATAAACAGCGCAATGCTTTTTGGAAAAATGAAGCTATTATAAGACCCAGGTCCCATCACACAATGCAACGCAAGCCGGAGGATAGGGTTTTCCCTTATAATAACCAAACATGCTTAGTACGTTTGAAACAAATCATTTGATACTATTATAAGTGTATAGTGTCAAAACAATTTCAATCATAGACGGCATGGGTACCATATATCATGTCGCCATACTAGGCTCTACAAATAAAACCGCAATATCACGTATTGGAAATTGGATTTCCGTCATGAGTCGAGGCAAGGGGCAAGCTCCTCTCCGATTCGAGACACTCTAGCAAATGTCTCAGGACCCCACTATGATCCTTGGATCTTCAGGGCCGGTCCTCTCTTACTTTTGAGGATTAGTTATTCCTGAACACACGTTTCCCGGTCCTAACAGACCTATATCCGAGGCGCCTCGCATCCAACAACCACACAGGTGAAAAGTATATAAATGTCAGCCAGTTTAAGCACTGACACCACCCATAGCTAGAAAGTAACGTCGTGCTCTCCCTGCAGTCACTATCCCGTTTTTGACTCATACCGAGGAGTGAGGCTCGCGAATTCACGTTATACACAAAGCTACGCCACACAGGCCGTGCTTTGATCCTCAACCACAAGACTTTGCTTTTCAATAGAAGCCTTGATCGATTGCCACTTACGCGTGCCACACTGGCAATTCACTCCATGCGACTGATGTCCATCGATATACAACCTCTGAGCTCGTACGTCTCAGAGAAGGGCGTTAAGCAAGAGAATAAATTCTCCGCTGCCAAACAGATGCATATTTAATAGAGATCAATCAACACAGAATAAAATCCAATGTCAGACACACAATCCATTTACGAGTTCGTTCTGGGTCTGAACGAAACCGGAGGCACTTTCCGCATATCCATCTCCAAGTACGTCTGGACGATCACCAACTGTTTCCCTCATCTTGGGTGTACAGCCCAATCAAGATCATCAGTAATCACCCAAACGATGTGAAGACTTCCGGTCTTCAACCACCTCTTCATCTTCGACATCTCGTCGAATCGGTTATTCAGAATGGGTAGAAACCCGGCCTTTCTGAATAACCCACGTATATAATAAACAAATGTTACACAAACACAACAAACGCCTCATTCCAATTCAGAATATTCTTTTATTCACAAAATCACATTCTTAGGGAAAGGTTCCCATTAATTTTATCAAAGATAAATTTTCCTAAATTTATTCTTTAATCTTCCTTTGGATATCATTTCAAACTAGTCGGGATTAGCGAACCACACCGAAGTAATTATTTATTTTATTTCCCAATCCCAACCTATTCATCACTTGGAGCAAAACTGGTAATACTCCATATCTAACACCACGGTGTTATCGGTAAGATTAATTGCCATTTCACGTTCAAATCTAATTGAAGATTTAACTATCGCTTTGGAGCAAAACTGGTGGTACTCCATTCTCGATCACCTTTCAAATTTGATAATTTTAAATAATCAATTCACTTTCAATCTAATTAAAGATTCATTAAAACTCCACTTAGTTTTAATCCTTTTAAAAATCAATATCCTGTCTTTAACTGGGTTAAAGAACCAATGTCATCTAAAACATGGTTCACGATAAACCAAATCACGTTTGATATTAAATACAAGGCTTTGAATAGAAAATATATCGGCTTATATTCAATATCAAATTCTACGACCAACAAATATCGTATTGGAAATAACGATACAAATATATCTTTCAAATTCCCATAACAATATCTATATAATCACGAAATCCAACATCGAAATATTTCGAAGCTAATTTCGAATCAAATCCAGCCCAATTCACGTATTGGGAATTTTGATTATTTTTAAAACCACATTCAAATTCAATTTATTTATTTCAAAAATAAATTGATTTTAATCCTAGTTCAAAACTAGTTCATTTCGATAAAAATCTATTTTTATCTTTTCAAATATTCACTTTTTCAGCCCAATTTTTCCCAAATCATTTCTTATGATTTTACACAAATTATTGATATTTTTAATAATTTTATCAAGGCCCGTACAGTTGATTTCCATCAACGGCCATAAAAACTGCACTTACAGCGACCTTTTCTAAATTTGATTTGGACATAATTCCAAATCCAACCGTTAGATTTCAAATTTCTAATATTCATTGGAAAGCTCTTTTCGATACGAACCCAACGATTCCGGTTTCAGGAGAATCCGACGGTCGGATCTCCCGTAACGTCAATTCGAAGTCGATGGTCAAAATTCACGAACTGCCGCGGCGCGGCGCGTTCTATTCAGGCCATTATATATAATATATATATATATATATATATATTATATTTCATCGATTTCCTTTTAAAACGTATTTTATAAATCGTTTTAAATTCATTTTCAAAACCATTTCAACTTCACATTCAATTTCAAATCAAAATCGAATTTTTCTTTATAAATTCATTTCAAATTCATTTCAATTTGATTTCAATTCAAATCAATTTTTAATTCAATTTCAATTCAATTTAATTTCAATTCGAATTCCTTTCAATTCAAATTCATTTCAATTCAATTATATTCGATTTGAAATCAGTTTTCGATATTCATAAGAAAAATGAATAAAATTGATATAAATATCGTCCACGTCGAAATGGCGCATCTCTAATCAACACGGCTTTATATATTTCAATAAATTCGTTATTCTATTCAACAAATGAATATTTATTCCATTCAACACATGAATCTATATTTCTTTCAACACATGAATATTCTCAACACATGAGCACTGTCAACACATGACTATTTTTATTATTTAATATATTTTATAAAATTATGGTATCTATCGTTTGATTTTCAAATCAGACTCCAACTGTAAAGTAGTAAGAGAATGATTTTAAATATGATAAAGATGTAAATTTTATTATTAAAATATTTCTTTCAACACGTGATAATTTTCAACACATGATTATTTTTCTATTTTCCCGATTGGAATGAGGCCCAATCAATTACCATATAATGTTAATTATATGGATTCCATACAACACATGTATATAATCACAACGGTAAATAATCAATCAACATCCAAAGTGCACCCCACTACTGCATAAGCATTAAATATAGATATCTAACGCTTATAACAGCCTGTCAATCAATCGATCGACATACAACTAATCAGTCGGGATGAGTGGACTTCAAATATCATCCCAACACCCGTGTGGGGTTTCACATCAACAAACACACATTTTTATTCACACACACACGTTAAAAATAATATTTTTAACGATCAAATATTTTTAACTATATAAATATTTTATTTCGCATCACACAATCAATTTTCATCACAACAAACAATCAAACATACAAGCCATCCATGGTCTGTGGACGACGGGTGTCGGGTGCTGCTAAGCACCGTCTGCATCCTAGTATATATTTTAACTAGAAAAACAAGATTTAAAGTGAGAAGTTCTCACCAAAAGCTAATCCAAACGCCACGACTCTTCTTATGTAGAACATCTTCACCGTGCTCGCCTTTCATCACTTTCGTTGCCCGTAGCCACTACATATATAAACATCACATTTTTATATTGTAGCTATGTATATAAAAATCACATTTTTATATTGCTACAATATAGATAAAAATTCTATTTTTACAACGATGTTCATATAATAAAGATTATATTTTTATCATGCCATTCTCTACATAAAGATTTCGCCTTTTCAAATATAAAGATTTCGTCCTTTTTATTTCATCACTATAAAAATCACATTTTTATTTCAACGTATATATAATAAAAATCATATTTTTATTTCGCTACACATATAAAGATAATATTTTTATTAGCTATATAATATAAAAATCGTATTTTTATTCTTTCTACTTCATAAAAATTATATCTTTACATTGCTACTACTATAAAGATCACATCTTTATTACCCTACATTATATAAAATCATATTTTTATTCTTCTAAAAATATAAAAATCATATTTTTAACCTCTCTATAATATAAAAATATCGCCTTTGTTATAAATAAAAATCCCCACTTTGCTAAGCTAAAAACCATAGCCTTTCTAGTTTAAAAATCCAATCTTTCTATATATTAAAAAAAACCAAATCTTTCTCCTCATACCAATCGAATCCTTTCTCTCATGGAAATCATATCTATATATATTTTCAAAAATCATACCTTCATGTATATAAAAATTCCTATCTTCTTATAATTAAAAGTCATGTTTTATTCGCTAATATTTATACCAAAAATCGAATTTTAATAACATAAATAAAATTAAAACTTACATCGTTTGTTCGGGAGGGAGGAGATCGTCTGCGTGGATCGAAGGGTGGTTGTCGCTTGCGTCGGCACCTGGGGAGGAAGGAGGAAGGAAGAACGACGGAGGGCTGCTGCGAGGTGGTGCTCGGGGTTAGGGCGTCGTCGCAGGAGGGGTTCGGAGGAGTCAGATGTCCTCTCAGGTGGCGACGGTTGGCCATCCAGGTGGCGGGGCGTCGGCTTCATTTGGGGGAAAGGGGAAAAGAGCTGGAGATGGACGGAAGAGGGGGGGTCTGGGCGAGGTCGGCGCTGGCCGGGGGAGCTCAGGGCGGCGCGTTGGTGGCCACGCTGTCGGAGCTGCGGCGGATCTGGTAGGGGGGCGACGAGGGGTACGGGGTTGAACGAGATCGATCGTTCTTTTTTTTTTAGTTTGAAATGAATTAAAACGGGGGGGGGGGGGGGCTGAGTGGTTAAAGGAGGAAGGGGGAATTTTATTTTTAATTTATTTAATTATTTAATTTCAAAAAGCAACTTTTATTTTCGAACTCGAAATCGAACCCACCGCCTGTCGTCCATAGCTAATTACCCCCATTCCGAACACAATGGGATATGTACCGTAAGCTGATTCGACCGTTTCGATCAGTTTTCGTCAAAATCAACATATAACTCTATGTATTGAATTTGAACGCGCATTTCAATTTACTGGGGCCACATACTAACAAGAAAAATTCCCGAAAAATATTTTCTAGCTTCGTATTGACGATACGGTCCTAACAAAACTAATTTCGTCAGATTCTGAGACCGTTTGAAAAATGGCCATTTTCCAGTCGATTAAAATCAACTAAAATTGGTCAAACGCGTTTTCCTTTGCCACGCTCACATATTGATTCGAAAAATTGTGAAATTTGAAACCTAGCAATAATTTGACATCGCGGATCCAACAAAAGTGGTTTCGTCGAATTCCGAGGTCGTTTGCGAAATGGCCATTTTCTAAGGGCCGTGAGACGACCCGATTTCCCGTTTTCACGGAAACAAGGTTATCTTTGGAATATAACACAGAAACAGATAATAGCAGAACAGAATTAAATAAATACACCAGATAATGAACAATAAAATATACTGGATAAAAGTATCATCAGAGTTACACAGTACACAGGATCTTACTTAGTACAAATACAGTTCAGCTATACATAAATGTCTACAGCGGAAATAAACAAAATATGTACAATAGGAGCTGAACAGCATAAAAAGAAATAAATGATAGAATCCATCTTCAGCTCCAGCTATCCAGAAAGAACCAGCTAAACCTGAATACAAGGCTGCCCGTGTAGAAAAAGGGGCACCCGAGTTTGAGAGTGAAACAAACTACGAGTCAGTCATGGGACTGGTATGAGAAATCCACTCAACACATATATATAATTTGGCTAATCACAGGACCACGCCACTTTCGTGGAACGGGTTTACTCCATTGGATTGCCAGTGCTTTACAACAAATCTTTCTTTTAAACATCGATATGCTTTTTATAAAAATGAAACCATTATAAGACTCAGTTCCCATCACACAATGCAACGCAAACCGGAGGATAGAGTTTTACCTTATAATGGCCAAAATATGATTGATACGAATAAAACAAAAGCATTTGGTATTATGACTAGTGTTTATATGTTTCAAAAACAATTTCAATCATAACTATCAATCATAGACGGCATGGGTACCATATATCATGTCGCCATATATATATACAATCAAAACCGCACGATATCGTATTTGGAAATTGGATTTCCGTCATGAACCAAGGCAAAAGATAGTCCTTACCGAATTCGAGACTGCCTAGCCCGAGTCTCAGGATCAGAACGCATCGACCCTTGGAGCGACAGGGCCGGTCCACACGGAGTGGATTAAAAATGCCTGAGCACTACGTTTCGCCGCCCTTTGGGGCGTAAGCGAGCCAACAAGTGACTCCATCGGACCCGGATCGTCCGATCTAACCGAGGTGCCTCGCAACAGCAACAACCACATAAGTCAAACTCGTCAGGGCGTGTAAAACCACTGACGCCACTTTTAGCTAGGAGGAAACGTAGGCCCTCCCTGAGGTCCGTTCTCCCGTTTTAGGTTCATACCGGGGTGTGAGGCTCGCGAATTCACGTTATACACAAAGCTATGCCACACAGGCGGTGCTTTGATCATCACCACAAGACTTTGCTTTTCAACAGAAGCCCTGATCACTGCATCTTAGCATGCCACACAGAATAAATCCTATGTCAGACACACAGTCCATTTACAAGTCCGTTCTGGGTCTGAACGAAACCGGAGGCACTAAATACCTCGCAAACCCATCGATCACCACGTACGTCTGGACGATCACCACTCATTATCCATATTTCGGGATGCCTCCCAATCAGGACCTCGGTTACCATCCAAACGAGGTGAAGATCTCCGGTCTTCGACCATCGTCTTCATCTTCGACTTTCAATCGTCGGTCAATTATTTGAAATGAGAATTAACTCGGCCTTCTCAAATAATTCACGTATAGTTAGAACTTCAAATCAATTTATTTCTAAATTATTCGACAACACCAATTTTGTTCTTTAATGTAATTTTCACACCAAACACATTCAATCATCAAAAGCCACATAAATCAAGCAAATTCAGTTTATTTCCATTCCATATCGCTTATGATATTTTATAACTATTTATCGCTATTTTTATTTATTTTAAAATAGCCATTTTATTCAAAACGACGCTTCGGGCCATAAGGCGGCCGTGGCGCTGTTTTTCTTCAGATTTGATTTACACATATCTGAAAATCTAACCGTTGGATCTTCACAAAATTTACATCATTAGAAAGGTCTTTTCAAAACGAATCCAACGGTTCTAGTTTCGGGAAAATCCGACGGTCGGATCTCCCGGTACAATCGTTTGAATTTTCGATTTCAAATTACGAACTGCAGCGTCGTTATTCGATTAAATATAATTATATTTATATATATAAATAAATATAATCGTTTCTGGCGCTGTTTTTCTTCAGATTTGAATTAAACATTCCAGACAATCCAACCGTTGGATTTCTACAAAGTTGGTGCCGTTGGGAAGATATTTCCAAGGCGAACCCGACGGTTGAGGTTTCGGGAAAATCCAATGGTCGGATTTCCCGCACTAGTCGTTTGAAATCACGGTTTCAAAATACGAACTGCACGGCCTCGTTTCGTTTTAATTTTATTTATATTTATATATTTATATAAATATAGTTCATTCAATGATTTCAATATCGTTTTAACTTTAAATATTTTTCTAACGCCTTAAATTTTGGAAAAATTTCGCCATAACCTCCCCTGCACCGGGAGCATCGGGAAATCGCAAATAGCTTTCCCGGTCCTTCTAATCTCAAAAAGAAAAAGAAAAAGCCAAGCGGCTAGCCAACAGGCTCAAAATCATCACCCAAACAAATCAGTAAATGTGTACCTATTTGTCAGGCACAAAATTTTATTCCTCTTCTCTAGCCCCTTTGCTATAACCTGTTCAATAAATATTGCATGTACATATATATACAGTTCTTATCATTTATCATTTTCTATTCAACTTCATATTTGATTTCTATTTGGTTCAAAAACTCCATTCATTCTAATGTTACATAAATAGGTGCAAATCATTTCATTAGCTAATTAATGAATATTTCAACTCATATATGTTTATTTTGAACAAGTGGCTATTTTTAACACTTCACATTTCAACGATTTATGCATACAATAAAAATGTGATTTTTATTGTAAAACAATTCATTTCAAAACACTATTTTTCTATATAGTTCATATAGGTGACAAAATAGGATTTTTATCATAAAACAATTTCTTTTTAAAACGAGATTATTTTACACAGTTCATATAGTCGATAAAAGGCGATTTTTATTATCAAACAATTTATTTCAAAATATGAATACCATTCAACACATGAATTTCTAAACAACGAATGAATATCAATTCAACACATGAATGTTTTCTATAGTTTCTATATATAGATAAAAATGTGATTTTTATTATCGAACAATTTATTTCAAAATATGAATACCATTCAACACATGAATTTCTAAACAACGAATGAATATCAATTCAACACATGAATGTTTTCTATAGTTTCTATATATAGATAAAAATGTGATTTTTATTATCAAACAATTTATTTCAAAATATGAATACCATTCAACACATGAATTTCTAATCAACGAATGAATATCAATTCAACACATGAATGTTTTCTATAGTTTCTATATATAGATAAAAATGTGATTTTTATTATCGAACAATTTATTTCAAAATATGAATACCATTCAACACATGAATTTCTAATCAACGAATGAATATCAATTCAACACATGAATGTTTTCTATGCAATGAATAAATATAGTTTAAGCATATGAAAATAATTCAAACACACGAATATTATTCAAAATTTCGGCAGCATAACGGCATGGTAGTTAAACCGGCACCGTCCCTAGTACGGCTCCTCGCTCTACCTTAAAACCTCGCGGTTTTTGACAATGGGGTTCATGCATCTAGTTCGCACGCAGGCGGCATGTATATATTTATTTCATTTCCACAAACTAATCCTATGTGGTTTCAACCAAATATTTCACAATCACAAACGGGTATTTTTCAACCACAATCAACCAATATCCATCACAAACAATCCCAAACAACTATTCGCTATCAATCAATTTTCACAACAATTTCAACCAATAAATATCGTCCATGGTTTGTGGACGAGGGGCGTATATATATATATATATATATATATATAGATATTTATGTATAGCAATTCACTTTCATTTCCAACACATATATATAATTTTTAAATCAGAAATCTCACCAATAGCTATCCAATACCAAGACTCTTCTTTTATAGAAATCTTCGCCTATTTCGCCTTCTTGTCGCTTTCGCCCGTATTCTCTACATATGTAAAAATCGAATTTTTACGATGCTATTCAATATATAAAAATCGAATTTTTACTTCGACTTTCAATATCTAAAAATCTGATTTTTACTTCTTAAAGTTCAAATCCTTTTTCTCTTTAAAGATTAAACCTTTTTCCTATTTAAAGTTTTTACCTTTAAAACAAATCAGTTTTTATTTTTAAAACAAATCAGTTTTTATTTTTAAAACAAATCAGTTTTTATTTTTAAAACAAATCAGTTTTTATTTTTAAAACAAATCATTTTTTATTTTTAAAACAAATCAGTTTTTATTTTTTAAAACAAATCAGTTTTTAATTTCTTAAAAAAAAACAGTAATTAGCAAAACAAAAATAAAATAAAATAAAAAAAGGTAAAATAACCCTACTTACCGCAGCCTGCGAAAAAAAAAGGGGGCTCGATGGTGTTCGTCGGCGGCAGGCTTCAGGGGGGCGTCGCGACTTCGAGACGAGGCGGCAGGGTGTTCGAGGGCTTCGGGGGTAAGGGCGGCGGCTTCGAGATGAGGGCGGCGGTGTATCGAGGGGTTCGACGATGTCTCGAGGGGGGGGGGGGGGCGGCGGCTCGATTGATTTAGGTTATCGGTAGGGTTTTTTTTTTTTTCTCGTTTGAAATTAAAACGAACGGGGGGGGGGGGCAGAAAGGAAGATAAAGGGGGGGGAATTAAAATTTATTTTAATTATTTTATTATTTAATTTTTCAAAAAGTTGACTTTTACATGCGACCTCTAAACGAGGCTCACCGCCTGTCGTCCATAGCGTTTTACCCCCATTCCGAACACAATGGGATATGTATCGCAAGCTGATTTGATCGTTACAATCAGTTTCCGTTGAATTTAAAGTGTACTTCTTTATATATTCAATTCAAACGCACATTTCAATTTAGTGGGGCCACATACGAACTCGAAAAATTCCAGAAAAAATTTTCTAGCTTCGTATTGACGATACGGTCCTAACAAAACTAGTTTCGTCGAATTCTGAGACCGTTTGAAAAATGGCCAATTTCCAGTCGATTAAAATCAACTGAAATCGGTCAAACGCGTTTTCCTTTGCCACGCTCACATATTGATTCGGAAAATTATGAAATTTGAAACCTAGCAATAACTTCACATCCCGGACCCAACAAAAGTGGTTTCGTCGAAATCCGAGGTCGTTTGCAAAGTGTCCATTTTTAAGGGCCTGAATTCCATAGCGACTATTCAGAATTTTCAACTGGACATATCTTTTGATTCCCGCTATCAAATTTCGATTGGTCGGATTCGTTAGAAAGATATTACCAATTAGATCCTAATGTTTTTGGTTTCACTAAAATCCGGATTGTTTTGCACCCGGTATATTCAATTGAAGTTTGAAATCGAATTATCGAACTACCGCGCCCTTTTCAATTCTATATATAATTATAATTAATTATATTCGTTTTCAAATGTCGATTCGAACTCAGTTTTCATCGCCATTATTTAAAATATTTATTTTAAATATTTAAAATCCATTATTTTAGCCAATTTAAAAATTTTAAATTGGTTCAGATTTTCTGGGTCGTTACAATCTCCTCCACTTAAAACTTTTCGTCCCCGAAAAGGAATAAAGTCGAAAGTGGTTTGATAAATCTACAATCACACAATACAACAACCAATTCAATCGTTTTTAACCTTCAGAGTATAGAATAAATAGTGCACATCCATGAGAAGAAAATAGCAACAGAATAGAGAATTAAATGGTAATGCAAAGTAGGGTAAATGTACCTTGCACCAGAGTCAATCAGAGATATCTACTCGGCATCTAGGATAAGCTTTCTGAATGCTCTCCTCAGTTTCCCAAGTACAATCTCGCGGATCTCCACTCCATTTCACTTTGACTAAGTGAACCTTCTTGTTCCTCAGCTCTTTGGTTTCTTTGCCTATTATCTTTAGCGGCCCTCGCCTCACAGCTAATTCTAGAGTAATTTCAATATCCTGCTGAGCTGCTTCTTCCACGATCAAGTCTGGATCATGAACGTGCTTTCGAAGCTGAGATATATGAAATACATCATGCACACCAGGCAACCAGTCAGGCAGTTTGACCCTATAAGCGAGAGTCCCAATCCGTTCCAGAATAGGAAACGGACCAATGAATTTGGGTGCCAATTTTCCAGTTTTACCGAACCGGATAACTCCTCTCATCGGCGATACCTTCAAATATACATAGTCGCCAACTTCAAAGGATATATCTCTTCTTCTTCTATCGGCATAGCTCTTTTGTCGGCTTTGAGCGGCGAGTAATCGCTTCTAAATAAAATCGACTTTGTCGGCCGCTTCTCGAATCATATCAGGACCCAACACAAGTCTATTCCCAGGCTCGACCCAACAAGCAGGAGATCGGCACGGTCTACCATACAATGCTTCGAATGGCGACATTGTCAGACTCGCCTGGTAGCTGTTGTTATAAGAGAACTCAGCCAAATGCAGATGGTCTTCCCATGATCCACCGAAATCTAGAATACAAGCCCGCAATAGATCTTCTAAAATGCGATTCACCCTCTCAGTCTGACCGTCTGTCTGAGGATGATAAGTGGTGCTCATGTTTAACTTCGTTCCCAGCTCGACTTGAAATGCTTCCCAGAATTTGCTAGTGAATATTGTATCTCTATCACTGACTATGCTGAGCGGCACTCCATGTAGTCTAACTATTTCCCTGAAGTATAACTGCGCCAGACTCTGAGCAGTTCTGTTTGATCTGACAGGTATGAAATGGGCGGTCTTCGTGAAACGATCTATGATCACCCAAATACTGTCATTTCCTTTTCTGGTTCTGGGCAAACCATCAATGAAATCCATAGAAATATGTTCCCACTTCCCACCAGGAACTTCTAGCGGTTGTAATAATCCAGCCAATTTCTGTTGGTCACTCTTGACTAGCTGGCAAGTAGGGCATCGGCTAACATATAAAGAAATGTCCCTTTTCATCGACTTCCACCAGAAAGTGCGTTTGATGTCATTATACATTTTGCTTACTCCCGGATGGATACTGAGTTTTGACTTGTGGCATTCATCCAGTACTTCCTTTCGAAGTTCAGGAATGTTAGGAACGCATATTCGACCTTTGAGCCTTAGAATCCCCTCATTATCAACTTGAAAACTCGAGGGTTCGCCTTGTTGAATTATCCCTCTGATCTTCTGAATGAAGTGATCATCCTCCTGAAGAGCAGATATTTTATCTAGCAATGAAGTCGTGATGATAAAACTGGCGATCATTACATTCTTTCGGCTTAATGCATCGGCCACGACATTGGCTTTTCCTGGAGTATATATAATTTCGAAGTCATATGCTGCAAGAAACTCCAGCCAACGTTGCTGTCTCAGATTTAAGTCCTTCTGAGTGAACAGATACTTTAACGACTGGTGATCTGTAAACAGTTCAAATCTCTCGCCCAGAAGATAGTGTCTCCAGATTTTCAAAGAGAATATGATAGCCAATAACTCAAGATCATGAGTTACATAGTTTTTCTCGTGCGGCTTCAGTTGACGGCTAGCATAAGCAATTACTTGGCCTCTTTGCATTAACACTGCGCCAAGGCCTTCTCTAGAAGCATCAGTCCATACTTTTAAATCCTGGTTGCCGTCGATGATGGTTAACACTGGAGCTGTCGTTAATCTTAACTTTAGCTCTTCAAAAGCCTCCTCACTCTCTTGAGTCCATTTAAATTTAGAATGCTTCTTTGTAAGCTTCGTTAAGTGACCAGATATCTTCGAAAAGTCTTTAACGAACTTCCGATAATAGCTAGCCAATCCGAGAAAGCTGCGGACTTCAGTGGGAGTACTGGGCTGTTTCCAATTCTGAATAGCTGTGATTTTGCTTGGATCCACAGCGATTCCATCTTTCGATACGACATGGCCCAGAAATTTCACTTCATCTTGCCAGAATATACATTTGGAAAACTTGGCTTTTAATACATTCCGTCTGAGAATTTCTAACACTTGTTCCAGATGCTTTTCATGTTCGGCCTTTGATTTAGAGAAGATTAGAATATCATCAATAAAAACCAGAACAAATTTATTCAAAACCCCTCTGAACACTCTGTTCATTAGATCGACGAAGTAAGCGGGAGCGTTACATAAGCCGAACGGCATTACTAACCACTCGTAGAATAAGTCGGGGCCTCTGAACGCTGTCATTGGAACACACTCTTCGGCAATTCGAAGTTGATGGAAACCTGTAGCTAGGTCCATTCTTGAGAATACTTGTGCTCCATTTAATCGATCCAACAAATCATCTATTCGCGGCAATGGATATTTGTTCTTTATTGTCTGTTTGTTCAGATCTCGATAATCCACGCATAGCCGTAGAGTACCATCAGATTTTGGGACAAATACCACGGCTGCACCCCAGTCAGAGAAACTAGGCCTGATCAGACCTTTCCATACTAGTTGTCGTGTTTGATTGTCTAATTCCTCCTTCTCTTTCAAGGACATTCTTCGAATAGCGTGAACTACCGGCCTTGCATTGGGAATTAAAGCAATCTTGAAATCTATTTCTCTTTGCGGAGGTAAGCGAACAACTTCTTCGAACACATCCGCATAGTTCTTGACGACAGGAATATCTTTGATGAGGTCGGGAATATTCTCTATGACTTCAGGGACATTTTCTATTTGGGCTGGAGAAACATCGAGAGCTGACCAGAAATCTTTTCTATTTGAAGTCGGGCCTTCACATGGTATGGTTATATAATTCCCCGATTGGGCCTTTGCTTTAACCACTCTCTCGGCGCATTTAACTTCAGCTTCATATCTAGTTAACCAATCCAATCCCAGAATAAGATCGAATTCATTAAAATTCATGATGATAGAGATAATAGGGAATTTATAGCAAGAAAAAGAGACAGGTACTGCACAAATCCAACTGAGATTGATGGAACCACCAACTGGATTTTGGACAGTCATTGGCTCTTTGAGCTTCTTCAAATTCAAATCCAGTTTCTTGACTGCACTCTTTGCAATAAAGCTTCGTGACGCGCCTGTGTCAAACAGTACTTTTACTGGAATGTTTTTGACATTGAGCGTGCCTTCTAAAACATCAGATCTTTCCTGAACAGACGAGGATGCAGGTACTTCTACCACTTCATTTACTTGCGCTGCTTTGGACTTCTTAAATTGCTTGCAGTCCTTTTCAAGATGGCCAGTCCGACGGCATTGAACGCACTTTCTATTCTCTCGGAACTGGTTATCGGGTTTAGACCCCTTCTTTCGCTTCTTCGAGGTTTTACACTTCCTGGTCAGATGCCCCTGTTTATTGCACTTAGAGCATGTGGCAGTCGTTGCCCGCTCTTTTTCAGATTTAGCCCTTTTTCTCTTGGCACTGGGCTTCTTACTGACATCAGACTTTGTACTGGCCTCTGGACGATCAGTTTCAGACTCTGCTTTGTCACTACAACAGACGTCATCATCGTTGCGTAACATTCCTTTCTTATGGAGATCTTCATACTGATAAGCCATATAAATCATTTCAGAAAAAGGAAGCTTCACGTGCCCCAATACTTTATTCTGGTATTTCCTTTGAAGCCCGTGAATAAATCTCATATTTTTCCTCTTCGGATTTTGAATTAGATGAGGAGCAAAGTGAGCAAGTTCATTGAATTTCTTATGATATTCGGGAATGGTCATATCACCTTGTATTAGATAAGAAAATTCATCACATAATCTCTCGGTTACTTCGGGAGGAGTAAATCTTTCTAGGAAAATCACTTTGAATCTGTCCCAGGTGATATCACCTTCTGGATTATTTCTGATGATTGATTCCCACCAGATTAAAGCTTCTTCTTTGAGCGCCCAAGATGCTACTAACCGTTTCTGGTCATCTCTCAGCTGGATATGCTCAAAGATTCTCTCCACAGAACTCATCCAAGCTTGAGTTTGAATAATAGATTCATTGCCCGAGAATTGTGCTCCACCCAGATTTCGATATTTCTTTAATAGAGCCTCTAGATCGGGTTCTGTATTCCTTCTGTTTCTGGCACTCATTTTTCTAGTACTTCTGCAATTAGCAGATCAAGTGTCAGGTCACAGAAAAGGTATTTTAAAACATTGAAACACATACTTCAATGTAAATGTGTCTATCAAGGTGTAATTTCATTCTGCTTTACTCATACTAGGATATTACTGATCCTATCTGTATAGAGTTACCCGTCCTAGAACACTACTGGTTCTATTTCTGACGAGTTCGTTCAAATGTTATATTCCAGAACTAAGCTTAACCAAAGCTCTGATACCACGATGAGACGACCCGATTTCCCGTTTTCACGGAAACAAGGTTATCTTTGGAATATAACACAGAAACAGATAATAGCAGAACAGAATTAAATAAATACACCAGATAATGAACAATAAAATATACTGGATAAAAGTATCATCAGAGTTACACAGTACACAGGATCTTACTTAGTACAAATACAGTTCAGCTATACATAAATGTCTACAGCGGAAATAAACAAAATATGTACAATAGGAGCTGAACAGCATAAAAAGAAATAAATGATAGAATCCATCTTCAGCTCCAGCTATCCAGAAAGAACCAGCTAAACCTGAATACAAGGCTGCCCGTGTAGAAAAAGGGGCACCCGAGTTTGAGAGTGAAACAAACTACGAGTCAGTCATGGGACTGGTATGAGAAATCCACTCAACACATATATATAATTTGGCTAATCACAGGACCACGCCACTTTCGTGGAACGGGTTTACTCCATTGGATTGCCAGTGCTTTACAACAAATCTTTCTTTTAAACATCGATATGCTTTTTATAAAAATGAAACCATTATAAGACTCAGTTCCCATCACACAATGAAACGCAAACCGGAGGATAGAGTTTTACCTTATAATGGCCAAAATATGATTGATACGAATAAAACAAAAGCATTTGGTATTATGACTAGTGTTTATATGTTTCAAAAACAATTTCAATCATAACTATCAATCATAGACGGCATGGGTACCATATATCATGTCGCCATATATATATACAATCAAAACCGCACGATATCGTATTTGGAAATTGGATTTCCGTCATGAACCAAGGCAAAAGATAGTCCTTACCGAATTCGAGACTGCCTAGCCCGAGTCTCAGGATCAGAACGCATCGACCCTTGGAGCGACAGGGCCGGTCCACACGGAGTGGATTAAAAATGCCTGAGCACTACGTTTCGCCGCCCTTTGGGGCGTAAGCGAGCCAACAAGTGACTCCATCGGACCCGGATCGTCCGATCTAACCGAGGCGCCTCGCAACAGCAACAACCACATAAGTCAAACTCGTCAGGGCGTGTAAAACCACTGACGCCACTTTTAGCTAGGAGGAAACGTAGGCCCTCCCTGAGGTCCGTTCTCCCGTTTTAGGTTCATACCGGGGTGTGAGGCTCGCGAATTCACGTTATACACAAAGCTATGCCACACAGGCGGTGCTTTGATCATCACCACAAGACTTTGCTTTTCAACAGAAGCCCTGATCACTGCATCTTAGCATGCCACACAGAATAAATCCTATGTCAGACACACAATCCATTTACAAGTCCGTTCTGGGTCTGAACGAAACCGGAGGCACTAAATACCTCGCAAACCCATCGATCACCACGTACGTCTGGACGATCACCACTCATTATCCATATTTCGGGATGCCTCCCAATCAGGACCTCGGTTACCATCCAAACGAGGTGAAGATCTCCGGTCTTCGACCATCGTCTTCATCTTCGACTTTCAATCGTCGGTCAATTATTTGAAATGAGAATTAACTCGGTCTTCTCAAATAATTCACGTATAGTTAGAACTTCAAATCAATTTATTTCAATGGTTAAATTATTCGACAACACCAATTTTGTTCTTTAATGTAATTTTCACACCAAACACATTCAATCATCAAAAGCCACATAAATCAAGCAAATTCAGTTTATTTCCATTCCATATCGCTTATGATATTTTATAACTATTTATCGCTATTTTTATTTATTTTAAAATAGCCATTTTATTCAAAACGACGCTTCGGGCCATAAGGCGGCCGTGGCGCTGTTTTTCTTCAGATTTGATTTACACATATCTGAAAATCTAACCGTTGGATCTTCACAAAATTTACATCATTAGAAAGGTCTTTTCAAAACGAATCCAACGGTTCCAGTTTCGGGAAAATCCGACGGTCGGATCTCCCGGTACAATCGTTTGAATTTTCGATTTCAAATTACGAACTGCAGCGTCGTTATTCGATTAAATATAATTATATTTATATATATAAATAAATATAATCGTTTCTGGCGCTGTTTTTCTTCAGATTTGAATTAAACATTCCAGACAATCCAACCGTTGGATTTCTACAAAGTTGGTGCCGTTGGGAAGATATTTCCAAGGCGAACCCGACGGTTGAGGTTTCGGGAAAATCCAATGGTCGGATTTCCCGCACTAGTCGTTTGAAATCACGGTTTCAAAATACGAACTGCACGGCCTCGTTTCGTTTTAATTTTATTTATATTTATATATTTATATAAATATAGTTCATTCAATGATTTCAATATCGTTTTAACTTTAAATATTTTTCTAACGCCTTAAATTTTGGAAAAATTTCGCCATAACCTCCCCTGCACCGGGAGCATCGGGAAATCGCAAATAGCTTTCCCGGTCCTTCTAATCTCAAAAAGAAAAAGAAAAAGCCAAGCGGCTAGCCAACAGACTCAAAATCATCACCCAAACAAATCAGTAAATGTGTACCTATTTGTCGGGCACAAAATTTTATTCCTCTTCTCTGGCCCCTTTGCTATAACCTGTTCAATGAATATTGCATGTACATATATATACAGTTCTTATCATTTTCTATTCAACTTCATATTTGATTTCTATTTGGTTCAAAAACTCCATTCATTCTAATGTTACATAAATAGGTGCAAATCATTTCATTAGCTAATTAATGAATATTTCAACTCATATATGTTTATTTTGAACAAGTGGCTATTTTTAACACTTCACATTTCAACGATTTATGCATACAATAAAAATGTGATTTTTATTGTAAAATAATTCATTTCAAAACACTATTTTTCTATATAGTTCATATAGGTGACAAAATAGGATTTTTATCATAAAACAATTTCTTTTTAAAACGAGATTATTTTACACAGTTCATATAGTCGATAAAAGGCGATTTTTATTATCAAACAATTTATTTCAAAATATGAATACCATTCAACACATGAATTTCTAAACAACGAATGAATATCAATTCAACACATGAATGTTTTCTATAGTTTCTATATATAGATAAAAATGTGATTTTTATTATCGAACAATTTATTTCAAAATATGAATACCATTCAACACATGAATTTCTAAACAACGAATGAATATCAATTCAACACATGAATGTTTTCTATAGTTTCTATATATAGATAAAAATGTGATTTTTATTATCAAACAATTTATTTCAAAATATGAATACCATTCAACACATGAATTTCTAATCAACGAATGAATATCAATTCAACACATGAATGTTTTCTATAGTTTCTATATATAGATAAAAATGTGATTTTTATTATCGAACAATTTATTTCAAAATATGAATACCATTCAACACATGAATTTCTAATCAACGAATGAATATCAATTCAACACATGAATGTTTTCTATGCAATGAATAAATATAGTTTAAGCATATGAAAATAATTCAAACACACGAATATTATTCAAAATTTCGGCAGCATAACGGCAGGGTAGTTAAACCGGCACCGTCCCTAGTACGGCTCCTCGCTCTACCTTAAAACCTCGCGGTTTTTGACAATGGGGTTCATGCATCTAGTTCGCACGCAGGCGGCATGTATATATTTATTTCATTTCCACAAACTAATCCTATGTGGTTTCAACCAAATATTTCACAATCACAAACGGGTATTTTTCAACCACAATCAACCAATATCCATCCCAAACAATCCCAAACAACTATTCGCTATCAATCAATTTTCACAACAATTTCAACCAATAAATATCGTCCATGGTTTGTGGACGAGGGGCGTATATATATATATATATATATATATATAGATATTTATGTATAGCAATTCACTTTCATTTCCAACACATATATATAATTTTTAAATCAGAAATCTCACCAATAGCTATCCAATACCAAGACTCTTCTTTTATAGAAATCTTCGCCTATTTCGCCTTCTTGTCGCTTTCGCCCGTATTCTCTACATATGTAAAAATCGAATTTTTACGATGCTATTCAATATATAAAAATCGAATTTTTACTTCGACTTTCAATATCTAAAAATCTGATTTTTACTTCTTAAAGTTCAAATCCTTTTTCTCTTTAAAGATTAAACCTTTTTCCTATTTAAAGTTTTTACCTTTAAAACAAATCAGTTTTTATTTTTAAAACAAATCAGTTTTTATTTTTAAAACAAATCAGTTTTTATTTTTAAAACAAATCAGTTTTTATTTTTAAAACAAATCAGTTTTTATTTTTTAAAACAAATCAGTTTTTAATTTCTTAAAAAAAACAGTAATTAGCAAAACAAAAATAAAATAAAATAAAAAAAGGTAAAATAACCCTACTTACCGCAGCCTGCGAAAAAAAAAGGGGGCTCGATGGTGTTCGTCGGCGGCAGGCTTCAGGGGGGCATCGCGACTTCGAGACGAGGCGGCAGGGTGTTCGAGGGCTTCGGGGGTAAGGGCGGCGGCTTCGAGATGAGGGCGGCGGTGTATCGAGGGGTTCGACGATGTCTCGAGGGGGGGGCGGCGGCTCGATTGATTTAGGTTATCGGTAGGGTTTTTTTTCTTTTTTTTCTTTTTCTCGTTTGAAATTAAAACGAACGGGGGGGGGGCAGAAAGGAAGATAAAGGGGGGGGGAATTAAAATTTATTTTAATTATTTTATTATTTAATTTTTCAAAAAGTTGACTTTTACATGCGACCTCTAAACGAGGCTCACCGCCTGTCGTCCATAGCGTTTTACCCCCATTCCGAACACAATGGGATATGTATCGCAAGCTGATTTGATCGTTACAATCAGTTTCCGTTGAATTTAAAGTGTACTTCTTTATATATTCAATTCAAACGCACATTTCAATTTAGTGGGGCCACATACGAACTCGAAAAATTCCAGAAAAATATTTTCTAGCTTCGTATTGACGATACGGTCCTAACAAAACTAGTTTCGTCGAATTCTGAGACCGTTTGAAAAATGGCCAATTTCCAGTCGATTAAAATGAACTGAAATCGGTCAAACGCGTTTTCCTTTGCCACGCTCACATATTGATTCGGAAAATTATGAAATTTGAAACCTAGCAATAACTTCACATCCCGGACCCAACAAAAGTGGTTTCGTCGAAATCCGAGGTCGTTTGCAAAGTGTCCATTTTTAAGGGCCTGAATTCCATAGCGACTATTCAGAATTTTCAACTGGACATATCTTTTGATTCCCGCTATCAAATTTCGATTGGTCGGATTCGTTAGAAAGATATTACCAATTAGATCCTAATGTTTTTGGTTTCACTAAAATCCGGATTGTTTTGCACCCGGTATATTCAATTGAAGTTTGAAATCGAATTATCGAACTACCGCGCCCTTTTCAATTCTATATATAATTATAATTAATTATATTCGTTTTCAAATGTCGATTCGAACTCAGTTTTCATCGCCATTATTTAAAATATTTATTTTAAATATTTAAAATCCATTATTTTAGCCAATTTAAAAATTTTAAATTGGTTCAGATTTTCTGGGTCGTTACAGGCCGAAATTCCATAGCGACTATTCTGAATTTTCATTTGGACATATCTTTTTATCCCCGCTATGAAATTTTGATTTTTCGGATTCGTTGGAAAGATATTCACAATTAGATTCTATTATATTTTGTTTCACTAAAATCCGGTTTATTTTGCATCCGGTATGTTCAATCGAAGTTTGAAATCGAATTATCGAACTACCGCGCCATTTTCAATTCCTTTTATAAATATAAATAAATATTTATATTCTAACGTCGACGTATATAAATATATGCGTTCGAATTCTATTCAAATTAGATTTCTCGTCGATATTATTTAAAATAATCCATTTTAAATATTCAAAATCCGTTAAAATTGCCAAAATAAAAATTTTAAACTGGCTCGCATTTCCTGGTTGTTACAACTAATTCCTTTCCATGCATGCCAAACTAATTCCTTCCTCCTCACGGTTTCTCATCTATATATTCAGCTCCTCTCGTTGTTTTTCCACGAAACACATACTTTCGCTCCACTTACCAGAATTTCTCTCGCATAAATGGTAACCAAACCTAGCTCCACTAAAAAAAATAACCATGTATACTCTATCGCTTGAATGGAGAGAAGGTGCTTGGAGACTGAGTGATCGCGACAAGCGGTGGTTTACGGACCAGCATGGAGCTACGTGAAAATTTTTGTTGCATGCGGTGAGCTGTGCAGCCGCATTTAGTGTCAAGGGGGAAGGTTATACGCTGTTTGTATGGATTTAAGTATGTGGTGAGAAGCTTTCAAATGGGGAGGGCTTGATACTCAGTAGCATGCGGTATCATGGGGGATGTTTTGAGCCATAAAAGCAGGAAAGAATTATATGCTGTGGGGAGAAGTGTGGGTGAAGCAGCGGCATTCGGGTACGGATGGACGTGATGAATTTAATGAAGGAAATTATGGTAAGAAGATAATGAACATGGTAATGCAAAGTGAGCAATGGAGAGAGAAGAAGCCATGACGTGAGGATATTGTTTAAACATGGGAAGGAGTGGTTCTGGAAAGGTGAGGAGCGTGAGTTCACTATGGGAAGGCGGTCTGTAGAAGTTGGGGAAGGAAGAAATGAGTTAGGCAGTATGTTAAATGGGGTTTGAATGCATGGGGTGTTGGGTTAACAGAGAAAGTGGGAAAGTTTATTTCAAAAAAAAAGAGAAGAAGAAGTGGAGGACAAGAAGCAGGTACTGTGCGGTGGAGATTGGGTTGAGCAAAATACATGGAGGGGTGAAGAACGGAAACAATGAAGGCATGCGGTCTGGTTATCATGAAGTGGAAGAGACAAAATCAGAAGAAACAAGGAACACTGACCGACGTATGATTTTGAAATGGGAAAGGACGAAGTGAGCGCAGCTGGAATCTTGTGAAACATACTGCTTTGACGACGAACGGAACTCAAGGTGAGTTCAACTCACTCAGTTACCCCATTTATATTTTATATAAACCGGGTTTTATTTTTATTTTGTGTGCAATGTTTGCTGATGGTTGGTGATTGAATGTTATAAATTGTTTGTTGACTGTTATTGGTTGAACTGTATGGTTGTGTTAAAATTGAGGTAACCCATTTGATGCAGGGAAGGACAGGTTGGAGGAATCCAACCGGATTCCTCAAATATATTGTTTATTTACATGTACTATTAACTAGTTGATTGATTTTTGATTATTGAAAACCAAATTCAACAATTGTTGATATTAGCCAATGGGTGATATTGGTTGAGTAGTTATCGGCAGATGGCCTGTAAATGAATCGTTTATAGAAATTGATTTACCGTCTGG
Source organism: Allium sativum (assembly GCA_030737875.1). NCBI lineage: Eukaryota > Viridiplantae > Streptophyta > Magnoliopsida > Asparagales > Amaryllidaceae > Allium > Allium sativum. The sequence goes on from CM060909.1 coordinate 473,099,294, forward strand.
TAAATCTAATGGAAAATTATAAAATTTGTTTTATAACTAAAGACAGGTTTTGAAATCTATTTTATAGATTATTTTTAAATGAAGTTATTAAAGAAAATAAATAATTATTTTTGTATAATAAGCGAGATTTGTAGAATAATGAGTTTGGTAAGCAAGCGAGTGGAAATCAACAAAATGGTTAAGAGTTTGATTAAATATTTTCGATAAACAATTAAATGAGATTATTAAATTTAATCAGATTGTTAATTAAATAAAATAAAGTTTATTTAAATTAATTTTACTTATTTATTTAGAGGGAATAACTAAGTGGAAAGTGGTTAACAAAGAAACCCTGTTTGAGATGATCGACTACTTACAAGAGATTTGATTATTAAGAACCCTTATTGGATCATTTATTATTTTTTTAAGTTAAGAATTATTTTAAAAATAACCTTTTAAGGCTGATGTATTATTTTATAATAAAGTAAACTACTTGATTTAAAGTATGTTAGACTATTAACGAGAAGTTGATATATAAACAAGATTTGTAAAATGTAACATGAATATGAATTCATAAGTTAACTCGATAGACAATGTTTTAATATATATGATAATGTTTTCAAAAGGAAACCAAGTTGTTTTGATCTATCGAGTCGATGTTCTATAAAAGAATAATAGTAACTTTTTAAGGGAATAATGGTTTGAAAGAAACCATGGTGAAATTGAAATGGTGATAAAGAGAATTAGTTTTGGTAAAACCTTATTTTATAGCTAAAAGGATTTCTATAAGTTTTACTCACAATTAGATGAGTCGGATTTTGAATTTATTCCCTGTAAGGGATTCTTCAAAAAGAATAGTTTCAAATATGATTTAATATGAGTAGAAAGTGAACAAAAGCTTAAGTGGATAAGAATCGATTATTAAAGTAAAGATCTAACAAGTGTTTTTGAGAAATGACGTTATTTAAATCAAATAAGATGAGTGGATTTTAAAAGAGATTCTGTAGTTGATGAAAGTGTTGGGATAGTTCTTGGAATTCGAGATTTCGTTAATAAACTTCTATTTAATCCAAAGATAAGAATGTTGTCGACTCAAGGTCTGAGAGGTAAATAAAATACCCCAACTTGAACGGCTTCATGATTATCAAAGGGTGATATTGGTTTAGAGACAAAGGTAGTTGAGGGAATTAAAATGATATTTCTGCGACGGACATGATAAACTATAATTCAAAGAGTTATAGGTTGAATAAAATGATTTGGAAATAAGAAGTGAAAGAGCGATATTCTAAATGTTAGAGATTGGAAATTTAATTAACACATATTTAACTAAAGAGGCCAAGTGATGCTGTATTCTGAACCAATGAACCCATTTGATTTTTCTATGGATGATGGTTGTTTATTTTGATAGTTAAATCACCGACTATCAGAATCTGGCCAAACCAATTATTGGTTCGGAAAGACCGGGATCAAATTTATATTCGAAAACCATTCCGACCAATAAATATGTAAACGTTGAAGATATCAGAAGATGGTCGAGATGGAGCATTGAAAACCGTGAATCTTCATAAGTGGAAGGATTGTTGTGGAATTCCTCTGGCTAGCTACCAGAGGTTGTTAAACTTTGATTCGGTCGTGGTTGAGGTTTGGCGGATTTGCAAGGACTACTCGCTACCAATCCATAGAGTGATTCCTATGATGTGGTAGGAGGGTGCCTTCGGTTCATCCTGTTCCTGGATGACTTGTATGGACGAGTGTCCGACAGAGTATTTCCAGATGGCCACGTACATTGATTTCTTCAAATGTTCCTAGTGTATTTTTGAGGACGTCAATTAGTGATTTGACGGATCTGATGATGTGGCATTCAAAGTGATGCGCTGATAAGTAAACGTAACCTCAAGCCTCATCAACCGGGAAATGACAAAAATCAGGCAGGCAGCATGGCTATGTGGGTCGCTCCCATTAGGATGTATTAGCACCTATCTAGAGAAATTCCATTACTTTCTTACTATATTTCGATGCTGTCCCTTTTCAGGAAACGGTTGCTGATCCCAACTGTTGGTGATATACATTCGATACACTCAAGCGAAATGAGTGGTCGGGCATGTGTGGGCCGGGTTGTAAGACGTTCTTGTTGAACCTAGTGTATTCGCCTCTAGAGATACATTATCGGCAGGTGGTCCCATACCTTGTCATAGTCAGAATCCAATATCCAATAAGCGCCCGCGGTTTTTATTGTATACTACATATATGGAGCGTGAGATGCAAGCGTTCCACTAGATTGTTATTTATTGTATTTAGACACTATTATCATATCAGAATAAGATATGATTTCAAAACTGCTTTTGGGTTATAGTAAGGTAAAAACCGTCCGCGATGTGAGACTCTGATTTGTTTTGTGTTTTCTTCTTCTTATTTCTTCTATTCTAAAATTTCTTTCTTTCTTATCTCATCCTCTAAATTCTTTCCATTGGCATCTGGGTTTCTAGTATCATTTGGGTTGGATTATTGTTGTTTGGTCAGCTCAAAGGATACCGGAAATTTGGGTCGCTACAACCTACCCCAGGACAGGTCGACCAGGGGGTCGACCTCCCCATATACAGGTCGACCTGGGGGTCGACCTCCCCCTCGGGTCAGATCTGAAATCTGACGTTTTTCTTCCTGTGATGATCTGCTGTGCCATTAGGGCTTGTGTGGCACGTTCTGGTTGGTTCTCTTAGGTTAGAATGGCTTTGATTTACTCTAGGTTAATCTAACGGCACCTATTAAATCAAGCTTCTATATAAGCAACCTAAATCTAAACCCTAAGCCACACAAAAATATTCCTAAGACCGTCATGCTGTCAACACTCAACCTAGAGTAGCCGCCATTCTCATTCAACTAGAAAGCAATTTAGGAATTACAAATCAAATCTAATTCAACTAAGGAAATTCAACGTCTACAACAAAGGAGAGCTATTCAATTTCAAAATACAGATCCCAGAACACAAGACTAGTCTCCTTTTTGTAAGTCCAGTTATCATTCAGACCTAAATGATATTAGAATCGTGACTAAATAAATGGATATAGAACATCGCCTAATGTAAATTTATGCCTATCCTTTTTGTTAAAACTGAATTGATTGAGACTGTGATTCTTTCTATGCTAAGTTGTGAATCTTGTTGTATGTAATATAATGATAAATGTTAAATGCTTTGAAATAGATCCATATGTTGTATAATTCGTCAATGACATATTATGTTATATATTTTAACGATGACATAAATTGGTAGTAACATATTATAATTTGGCGATGGAATATCATATTGTGTAATTTGGTGATGATATACCATATTGTATAATTTGGCGATGGATATCATATTGTGTAATTTGGCGATGACATTCCATACTGTATAATTTGACGATTGATATAATATTGTGTAAATTGGTGATGACATACTATGTTGTATAATTAAGCGATGACATTTTATGTCGCATGATTTGGTAATGACATCTATATGTTGTATATCAAATTGGGAATTTTATGAAAGTTCAACCACGTTCACATATATGACCAAAACTACATGCTAATATGATTTGGTTCATGCTAGATTAGATCCAACTAATTTGCGAAGTTCACAAATTCATGCCTAATTTAAGTTTATGTAGTTCTATGTAAAATCCCTATTTCATGATTCATGTTGAATAGATCTAAATTTGCAAGTTCATAATTAAATGTATGTTGTTCTATGCCAATTCATATGATACATGTGTAGTTAGATCCATATTTTTATGATGTTGGAATTATTACGTGTTCCTCATTTTCCCCTTTTGTGTACAAGATTAGGCTATGTATCGAGCCTAACATTTTATGTGATTTGTCGAACGTTTAACGGGGGTAACGTTGGGGAAAAACATGAAATTACATATAATTGGCATATTTGGGTTATAAACATGTAAATGGTTTATGGCATAAAAGTGGTATAAATTTTTATACCTAAAATTATGAACTTGATTTAGAGGGAAAGTGGGCCATGACAATTAATTGTTGATAATTTACATAAAAGGATAAATATGTAAATCTAATAAAAAACGAATATGCCTAACCCGAGGTTAGATTGAGTTACGGCATATAACTGCCCTGAACCGCCCGGCAAATCCAGCAACCGTAGCAAAATAGATCTAATGTGAGAGGTTAGCGCATTGAGCCCAAAAGAACCCGAGGTTAGACTGAGTTACGGTGTAAAACTGCCCGAAACCGACCGGCACATCCAGTGACCGTAACAATACATATCTAATGTGAGTGGTTGGTGCTTTAATAAAAGAATTAAAGTAAGACAGGAATGGTAGGGTTAAGTTAATTAAGGTAACACTTAACCAATACACCATGTTAATTAGACAAGTGGGTGAGGTTAAGTAAATTTAGAAACACTTAACCGTTATAACATGTTAACTAGACAAGTGGGTAAGGTTAAGTAAATCTAAAACACTTAACCGTTATAACATGTTAACTAGACAAGTGGGTGAGGTTAAGTAAATTTAAAACACTTAACCGTTATAACATGTTAATTAGACAAGTGGGTGAGGTTAAGTATATTTAGAACACTTAACCGTTATAACATGTTAATTAGACAAGTGGGTGAGGTTAAGTAAATTTAGAAAAACTTAACCAATATAACAAGATGAATGGCTAGGGTTAAGTTAATAGGAAACACTTAACCAGTATAGCATGATGAATGGGTAGGGTTAAGTAAAAAGAAACACTTAACCAATATAACTTGATTTATGGAAAGGTTAAGTTAAAATAAGAGGGCAACACTTAACCAATATAACTTGATTTGTGGTAGGGTTAAGTTAACACAAGAAGGCAACACTTAACCAAAGTAACATGACACGTAGGTGGGTTAAGTTAACTTGTTTATTCATTGATGACACTTAACCAATACAACAAGATGAATACGTAGGGTTAAGTTAACAAGAAACACTTGACCAATATAACTTGATGAACAAACGGGGTTAAGTTAATAGGAAACACTTAACCGATCCAACATGATAAGTGAGGAGGGTCAAGTTAATAAGAAACGCTTAACCAATATGACATGATGAATGAGTGGGTTAAGTTAACATGAACGGACAAAACTTAACCATTAAATAAACATGCTTGAATCAGTGGAAGGGTTAAGTACATATAGGGTTGGTGGGTAATATTAGTAAATATAGGCCCACAAAACTTAACCATTAAATAAACATGCTTGAATCAATGGAAGGGTTAAGTACATATTGGGTTAGTGGGTAATATTAGTAAATATAGTCCCACAAAACTTAACCAATAAGGAAACCCTAGTAACGGGGACCCATTTCAGCAGTAACCCACATAGATGTATCACGGTACCCTGAACTAGGCAGGGTGGGGCACGATTACTGGGCTGATTGTAGGCGGTCAAAGCAGCGGCAGGGGGTACGTCAGTGTAGGTTCCGATGGTTTACGGGCATGCACGTACTCCGAAGTGGGAAAAAGCAGGCACTGGGTACTAGTAGTTATACACTGTGCATCTTGAATCGTGTCGGGTCGCTATCATTAGGATTGATAAACCTTATGGTGGGACCAGCACAGGGTATCTACACGCAACAGAGGGCCGATTGACACAGACACATGGAACTTTAATACAAGTAGGGAGCCGATCGATAGGGTAGTAAGGGTACATCTAACATGTTCATGGCAATTAGGATGGTTGAGGTGGAATCCTCACGATAGATGTACACCTGAAGGCTACCATAATTACGGGGATTGGGATCACGTTGTAAAATGATCATTTTATACAGATTACTAGTTGGGACACTAGTTAGGTGGTGCAGAGATAGATATAAAAATCAGATTAACAAGGTAGTAGCGAAGCAGAGAAAGAGTAAGAGCGCATTGAGTTTATCTTGCCTTATCATACCTTATTCTTATCCTTTGTTACTTATTTCTTTGTTGTTGTCCTGCATCCAGTTTATTCATGTCATGGTTCTCTAACCAGTTTATATGCTGAATAATCACTGGACTTACCAGACTTATGTCTGACTAGTTTTGTTTCGCCTCTTTTCTTCTGTTCCCCCCCCCCCAAGTTCTCAGGGAGGAAATGTTATTACTTAGCTCAATTTTCTTTTCAAGCACGAAGATGGTCGATGCTTTTCTTTGGAGTCTCTCTTCCACTGCTATGGCTGGCTCACGCTTTATTGGGGAATATCATTGTTATTTTTGTGCTTCTTTTACACTTCGAAGTTATTAAATCAAGACAGAAGTTCTATGTATTACTTTTAAGTATGATTTGAGAAAATTGTTGTAAAAGCTTGATTGAATCACATTATTAATAAAATGACTTTATTTTTCCACTTTATTATTTGTCTATCTTGCAATTTATCTGTATCTTTTACCTAAAGCGCTTCACCGAAGTTAAGGCATTCCCTTTGTGTGTGACCTTAACGGAGGTGGGGTGTTTCACTTGGTATCAGAGCTAAAGGTTAGCGGATCAGATAAAAGATTTGAAAATTATTTTCAAGACTGTTTTAAAAGAAGCATTTTCAAAAGAAAAGTTTTTTTTTGAAAGCATATTCCCCAAATCCATATGCACTATCTTTTGATCCTCTTTTTGAATCCTTGTTTCCTTCTTTCTTGAGTCTCCGGGGCTCCTGGCTTTCTGGGAGGTAACCTCATCGCGACATGGTTCGGTAGGCTTGATGAGACTACAACACCTATCAAAGGGCAAATAAGCACCCAACTTCCATCTATAGCCGCAGTAGTTTCACCTATGGCTAATTTTCTTTCAAGCTTTGTAGGATTTTCCATGCGATGGAGGCATTTTTCAAGAGGCTTGTCAACAAGTTACACAAGGATGGCAAAGATGAGAATGAAGGAGTTTGGCTAAGGAGCACAACACAAGGATGAAGAACTCATGGATATAGACTTGGTTCACAAAGGAGGGGAGGAAAGAATAGTAAAATCTAAAATAAGAGGAAGTATCTTTATTTTGGTATAACGGGTCGTATAATTAAGGGCAAAGGCAAGAACGAAGGACAGGATTTTCCGGAAGGCAAGTGCATGTTCTCACCGCCAGCATACCTGAGAGAGAGGCAGTAAGATTTCTGTTGAAAGAGTTTTTCCTTTTTGATCATCCTGTTAGTACTCCTTCTGATTTTAGCGCTTCACATTCATATATATCTGCTTCCATAGGTTCTCTGCACCTTAGTACTTGTATAGTAGAGGATCCCATTATTGTCTCAAGTCTAATTCGTGGTTCGGCTCATTTATCTTTGGTTTGTAAGGATTTGAGATACTTATGTTTTTTATTTCATGGGCTATGTGTTGATTCTAGGCATGGATGGGTTAGCTAGTAATTGTGAAAGGAGGGTAGTTAGACTTTCGACTTGCCTCGGGAATACTCTCGAAATTTCGTGCGATCCTAAGGGATCAGTTTGTCTCGGCTACATAGAATCACTTTTATGTATTTATTGACGATTTTCGAATCCGTTGGAGTAGTTCATGAGTACGCAGATATTTTTGATTAAGTTAGGGATTTTCCCCCTAAAATTCGAGATAGACTTCCGCATATATCTAGTTGATAATGCAAAGCCAGTTAGGCGATCAACGATAATTTTGGAGCAAGATTGGCGAGGATAGCCAGAGTCAGTTAAGTGCTCAATTGTTTGATTGTTTTGCTAGTATCATCTCACATAGATCGTCGAAATTCGGAGGAGGTATTCCTTGGGTGCTTGTCTGATATTGGTTTAGGCCTTTGGGGCTTGTACTTGAGGGATGTCGAGTTCGACTAGGATGGTTTGCATGAGAAATAAATGGTTGTGGTAGGCGCCCTAAAGTAAGACTTAAGAGAGGTAAAAAAGTGCATAGCAACCTTTAGCTTTAGACCCTAAGATTTGTGACATGATGGATAAGCTAAGTAGAGGAGAGACCTCTAATCATCTTAGTATATACACTTGGTATCATGGCTCACACCTGTTTGTCTTGGAAAGATAGCTCGACTACATTGGATACCCTCTATTATAGTAAGTGATCGAGGTCCTATCTTTACTAGTGAGTCTTGGAAATGGAGGTGAAGAAGCTTCGCAATCGTTAAGTTAAATTAGATAAGGTATAGTATAGTGAAGCTCAAGAAGATGCGACTTAGAAGACTAGATACGCGCATCATACTCTTTTTGAGGGTATATCCTTGATCTCTTTTTCTAGGAATGTTACGCATGTTTGTTTCTATCTTTTTAGGTATATCTTCTAGGTCATATCTTCGATTCTTAGGTAGAAGCCAATGGATGTAAACATGTGTTTGAAACATGTTATGATTGATGGTTGCAAGTGGTTGCTGGTGGTTGCTCGTGGATGCATATACACACATTAGGCACTAGATCGGCTCAGTCACTTTCATATTGCATATGCATGAGTGAATTATTTGTATATGATTAAAACTTGATGTGTTATCATACGGATGTTGCATTTGTATGAATGGCTGTGCACTCATGTAGAAGTTATAAAGTACGATTAGGAATAATTGCATACATGATGGACTCATGGCACTAACATAATCCGCATTAAGGAGGTCAACTGAATCAGTAGACCGCCTTATTTTGCATTAGATAAGACATGTACACACGCTATGCATATGATCCTGAAATCATTAGAAATATTTTTAAGGATAATGGACGCCTATGATTGAATGGTTGAGTAGATGGATGATGGATGTTAGGATATACGTTCTTCCTAACTTGAAGATTTCGGGGACGAAATCCTCTAAGGAGGGGAGAATGTAACACCCCGTATTTTCTGTGAACGTTAAACTAACAAATTAAAGTATACTTAATTTTTAAGAGAAGAATTAATGGAAACGGGTTACGCCATTGCGTTCATCTCAGAATTCTGCTTGAGATAGAGTCCGTGTTTGCGTAAATCGAACTCCGTATGAAGAAGTTATGGCCCTCAGAACTTTCAGAAATTTAAATAAACAATTCAGAAAATTAAATACCAAGGCAGGTCAACCTGGGGGTCGACCTACCCCAGGCCAGGTCGACCAGGGGGTCGACCTCCCTATATACAGGTCGACTTGGGGGTTGACCTGGGGGTCGACCTCCCCCTCGGGTCAGATCTGAAATCTGACGTTTTTCTTCCTGTGCCATTAGAGCTTGTGTGGCACGTTCCGGTTGGTTCTCTTAGGTTTGAATGGCTTTGATTTGCTCACGGTTAATCTGACAGCTCCTATTAAATCAAACTTCTATATAAGCAACCTAAATCTAAACCATAAGCCACACAAAAATATTCCTAAGACCGTCATGCTGTCAACACTCAACCTAGAGTAGCCGCCATTCTCATTCAACTAGAAAGCAATTTAGGAATTACAAATCAAATCTGATTCAACTAAGAGAATTCAACGTCTACAACAAAGGAGAGCTATTCAATTTCAGAATACAGATCCCAGAACACAAGACTAGTCTCCTTTTTGTAAGTCCAGTTATCATTCAGACCAAAATGATATTAGAATCGTGACTAAATAAATGGATATAGAACATCGCCTAATGTAAATCTATGCCTATCCTTTTTGTTAAAACTGAATTGATTGAGACTATGATTCTTTCTATGCTAAGTTGTGAATCTTGTTGTATGTAATATAATGATAATTGTTAAATGCTTTGAAATAGATCCATATGTTGTATAATTCGTCAATGACATATTATGTTATATATTTTGGTGATGACATAAACTGGCAATAACATATTATAATTTGGCGATAGTATATCATATTGTGTAATTTGGTGATGACATACCTTATTGTATAATTTGGCGATGGATATCATATTGTGTAATTTGGCGATGACATTACATACTGTATAATTTGACGGTGGATATAATATTGTGTAAATTGGTGATGACATACTATGTTGTATAATTGGGCGATGACATTTTATGTCGCATGATTTGGTAATGACATTTATATGTTGTATGTCAAATTGGGAATTTTATGCAAGTTCAACCATGTTCACATATATGACCAAAACTACATGCTAATATGATTAGGTTCATGCTGGATTAGATCCAACTAATTTGCGAAGTTCACAAATTCATGCCTAATTTAAGTTTATGTAGTTCTATGTAAAATCCCTATTTCATGATTCATGTTGAATAGATCTAAATTTGCAAGTTCATAATTAAATGTATGTTGTTCTATGCCAAATTCATATGATACCTGTGTAGTTAGATCCATATTTATATGATGTTGAAATTATTACATGTTCCTCTTTTTCCCCTTTTGTGTATAAGATTAGGCTATGTATCGAGCCTAACATTTTATGTGATTTGTGCGAATGTTTAACAGGGGTAACATTGGGGGAAAACATGAAATTACATATAATTGGCATATTTGGCTTATAAACATGTAAATGGTTTATGGAATAAAAGTGGTATAAATTTTTATACCTAAAATTATGAACTTGATTTAAAGCGAAAGTCGGCCATGACAATAAATTGTTTATAATTTACATAAAAGGATAAATATGTAAATCTAGTAAAAAAACGAATATGCCTAACCCGAGGTTAGATTGAGTTACGGTATAAGACTGCTCGGATTGAGTTACGGTATAAGACTGCTCGGAACCGCTCGGCAAATCCAGCAACTGTAACCATATAGATCTAATGTGAGAGGTTAGCGCATTGAGCCCAAAAGAACCCGAGGTTAGACTGAGTTACGATGTAAAACTGCCTGGAACCGACCGGCACATCCAGTGACCGTAATAATACATGTCTAATGTGAGTGGTTGGTGCTTTAATAAAAGAATTAAAGCTAAGACAGGAATGGTAGGGTTAAGTTAATTAAGGTAACACTTAACCAATACACCATATTGATTAGACATGTGGGTGAGGTTAAGTAAATTTAGAAACACTTAACCGTTATAACATGTTAACTAGACAAGTGGGTGAGGTTAAGTAAATTTAAAACACTTAACCGTTATAACATGTTAACTAGACAAGTGGGTGAGGTTAAGTAAATTTTAAACACTTAACCGTTATAACATGTTAATTAGACAAGTGGGTGAGGTTAAGTATATTTAGAACACTTAACCGTTATAACATGTTAATTAGACAAGTGGGAGAGGTTAAGTAAAATTAGAAACACTTAACCAATATAACAAGATGAATGGCTAGGGTTAAGTTAATAGGAAACACTTAACTAGTATAGCATGATGAATGGGTAGGGTTAAGTAAAAAGAAACACTTAACCAATATAACTTGATTTATGGAAAGGTTAAGTTAAAATAAGAAGGAAACACTTAACCAATATAACTTGATTTGTGGTAGAGTTAAGTTAACACAAGAAGGGAACACTTAACCAAAGTAATATGACACGTAGGTTGGTTAAGTTAACTTGTTTATTCATTGATGACACTTAACCAATACAACAAGATGAATACGTAAGGTTAAGTTAACAAGAAACACTTGACCAATATAACTTGATGAATGAACGGGGTTAAGTTAATAGGAAACACTTAACCGATCCAACATGATAAGTGAGGAGGGTCAAGTTATTAAGAAACGCTTAACCAACATGACATGATGAATGAGTGGGTTAAGTTAACATGAACGGACAAAACTTAACCATTAAATAAACATGCTTGAATCAGTGGAAGGGTTAAGTACATATAGGGTTGGTGGGTAATATTAGTAAATATAGGCCCACAAAACGTAACTATTAAATAAACATGCTTGAATCAGTGGAAGGGTTAAGTACATAACGGGTTGGTGGGTAATATTAGTAAATATAGGCCCACAAAACTTAACCAATAAGGAAACCCTAGCAACGGGGACCCATTTCAAAAGTAACCCACATAGGTGTATCATGGTACCCTGAACTAGGCAGGGTGGGGCACAATTACTGGGCTGATTGTAAGCGTTCATAGCAGCGATAGGGGTATGTCTGTGTAGGTTCCGATGGTTTACGGGCGTGCACGTACTCCGGAGTGGGAAAAAGCAGGCACTGGGTACCAGTAGTTATACACTGTGCATCTTGAATCATGTCGGGTCGCTATCATAAGGATTGATACACCTTTTGGTGGGACCAACACAGGGTATCTACACGCAAGAGAGGGTCGATTGACACAGACACATGGAACTTTAATACAAGTAAGGAGCCGATCGATAGGGTAGTAAGGGTACATCTAACATGTTATTGGCAATTAGGCTGGTTGAAGTGGAATCCTCATGATAGATGTACACCTGAAGGCTACCACAATTACGGGGATTGGGATCATGTTGTAATATGATCATTTTATATAGATTACTAGTTGGGACACTAGTTAGGTGGTGTAGAGATAGATATAAAAATTAGATTAACAAGGTAGTAGCGAAGCAGAGAAAGAGTAGGAACGCATTGAGTTTATCTTGCCTTATCATACCTTATGCTTATCCTTTGTTACCTTATTTCTTTGTTGTTGTCCTGCATCCAGTTTATTCATGTCATGGTTCTCTTACCAGTTTATATGCTGAATAATCACTGGACTTTCCAGACTTATGTCTGACCTAGTTTTGTTTCGCCTCTTTTCTTCCTTTCCCCCCCCCCAGGTTCTCAGGGAGGAAATGTTACTACTTTGCTCAGTTTTCTTTTCAAGCTCGAAGATGGTCGATGCTTTGCTTTGGAGTCTCTCTTCCACTGCTATGGCTGGCTCATGCTTTATTGGGGAATATCATTGTTATTTTGTGCTTCTTTTATATTAAATCAAGACAGAAGTTCTATGCATTACTTTTTAAGTGTGATTTGAGAAATTGTTGTAAAAGCTTGACTGAATCACATTGTTAATAAAATGACTTTATTTTTCCGCTGTTTTATTTGTCTGTCTTGTAATTTATCTGTATCTTTTACCTAAAGCGCTTCACCGAAGTTAAGGCATTCCCTTTGTGAGTGACCTTAACGGAGGTAGGGTGTTTCATGCTTACTGAGTTCTCTTCTCTCCCTCGGAGCCATGTGGCGCACTGGTAATGCAACTGGCTTTGCATTATCTACAAGGTATATACGAAAGTCTATCTCGCGCCTCGGGGGTAAACCCCGAACTTCATCGAAGATGTCACCATATTCACGGACCACACGAACAAATTCCAAATCATCGTTGGACACGTCAAGAGATTCTAAGTAGCTAAGCATCACCGGACCTCTAGGGTCATAAGAAATATCAGGGGTCTTTCCACAACGAGTCAACAATCTAACTACCCTTCTTTCACAGTCTAGGATGGCACTGTATCTGGCTAGCCAATCCATGCCTAGAATTATGACAACCCCATTCCCGATAAGACGGTGGCAAGGGTAATCTTTGGAATATAACACATAAACAGATAATAACAGAACAGAAATAAATAAATACACCAGATGATGTACAATAGAATACACTGGATAAATATCATCATCATCAGAGTTACACAGTATATAGGATCATACTTAGTACAAAGTACAGTTCGGCTATACATAAATGCCTACTGCGGAAAAGAAAACATAATATGTACAACAGGAGCTGAACATCATAATAGAGATAAATGATAGAATCCATCTTCATCTCCAGCTATCCAGAAAGAGCCTGCTAAAAACCTGAATACAAGGCTGCCCATGTAGAAAAAGGGGCACCCGAGTTTGCAAGTGAAACAAACTACGAGTCAGTCATAGGACTGGTATGAGAAATCTACTCAACACATTATTAAATATGGCGAATCACAAGACCACGCCACTTTCGCGGAACGGGTTTACTCCATTGGATTGCCAGTGCTTTAAAACAAATAGATCTTTTAAACATCGCAATGCTTTTTATAAAAATGAAGCCATTATAAGACTCAGTTCCGATCACACAATGCAACACACACCAGAGGATAGAGTTTTACCTTATAATGGCCAAAATATGCTTGATACGAGCATAACAAATCATTTGATATTATTGCTAGTGTATATATGTTTCAAAAACAATTTCAATCATAACTATCAGTCATAGGCGGCATTAATGCCCCATACCACTATGTCGCAATATATAGGTATACAAACAAAACCGCACGATGTCGTATTTGGAGGTTCGATTTCCGTCATGAACCGAGGCAAAAGATAGTCCTCACCGAATTCGAGATTCTCTAGCCCGAGCCTCAGGCTACAGCCGCAACTGCACCCAGGAGCCACAGGGACGGTCCACCGATGTGGATTAAAATGCCTGAACACTGCGTTTCCCCGCCCTTTGGGGCGTAAATGAGCCCAACGACTCCATCGGTCCTGGATCGACCGATATATCTGAGGCGCCTCGCAACAGCAACAACCACACAGGTGAAAAGTATATAAATGTCAGGGCTGGTAGGTCACTGACACCACCCTAGCTAGAAAGAAACGCATGTCCTCCCTGGATCCTTCTCCCATTTCTTGTCCATCCCGGGGTGTGAGGCTCGCGAATTCACGTTATACACAAAGCTATGCCACACAGGCTGTGCTTTGATCATCAACCACAAGACCTTGCTTTTCAACAGAAGCCTTGATCATTTATCACTTAGGCGTGCCACACAGGCAATTCACTCCGGGCGACTGATTTCTATCGATATATAACCTCTGGGCTCGTACGTCTCAGAGAAGGGCATTAAGCAAGAGAATAAATTCTCCGTCGCCAAACAGATATATATTAAATAGAGATCAATCAGCACAGAACAAATCCAATGTCAGACACACAGTCCATTTACACGTCCGTTCTGGGTCTGAACGAAACCAGAGGTACTCAATACCTCGCATATCCATACAATCAACATGTACGTCCGGGTGGCTACTACTTCAACCCCGTCAAGGTAGCTACTCCTATCATGAGCATCAGTAGCACCCCTCCAATCGACGGGAAGATTATCGATCTTGCACCATCTTCATATCTTCGACCTTCAATCGTCAGTCAATCATTTGAAATGAGAATTAACTCGGCCTTTTCAAATAACTCACGTATATTTAGAATTTCAAATCAATTTATTTCAATGGTTAAATCATTCGACAACACCAATTTTGTTCTTTAATGTAATTTCCACACCAAAGACATTCAACCATCAAATATCAAATAAATCGAGCAAATTCAGTTTATTTCCATTCCATATCGTTTATAATATCTTATCACGATTTATCGCTATTTTTATTTATTTTAAAAATAGCTATTTCATTAAAACGGCGCTTCAGGCCATAACGCGGCCGTGGCGCTGTTTTTCTCCAGATTTGATTTACACATATCTGAAAATCTAACCGTTGGATCTTCACAAATTTTATATCATTAGGAAGGTCATTTCAAAACGAATCCAACGGTTTCAGTTTTGGGAAAATCCGACGGTCGGATCTTCCACACTAGTCATTTGAAGTTACGATTTCAATTTACGAACTGCAGCATCGTTATTCGATTTAATTTAATTATATATATATATATAATCGTTTCTGGCGCTGTTTTTCTTCAGATTTGATTTAAACATTCAAGACAATCCAACCGTCGGATCTCCACAAAGTTGGTGCCGTTGGAAAGATATTTCCAAGGCGAACCCAACAGTTGCGGTTTCGGGAAAATCCAATGGTCGGATTTCCCGCACTAGTCATTTGAAATCATGGTTTCAAAACACGAACTGCACGGCCACGTTTCATTTTAATTTTATTTATATTTATATATTTATATAAATATAGTTCATCCAAAAATTCCTATATCGTTTTCACTTCAATTATTTCACTAACGCCTTAAAATTTTGGAAAATTTCGCCATAACCTCCTTTGTAAGGGAGGGGCTGGGAAAATTCCCAAATAGCCACGCGGGCGTCTCATGTCAAAAAGAAAAAGAAAAAGCCAAGCGGCTAGCCAACAGGCTCATAAAATCATCACCCAAACAAAACAGTAAATGTGTACCTATTTGTCGGGCACAAAATTTTATTCCTCTTCTCTAGCCTCTTTGCTATAACCTGTTCAATAAATATGCATGTACATATATACAATTTTTATCACTTATCATTTTCCATTCAACTTCATATTTGATTAACTTTGATTTAAAAACACCATCCATTCCAATGTTGCATGCATAGGCTAAAATCATATCATTAGCTAATTAATGTATATTTCAACCCATGCACATTTATTTGAACAAGTGGCTATTTTTAACAACTCACCTTTCAAAGATGATAATTTTGGCGAACTAAAATAGATTTCAACACATGACTATTTTATTTAGTTCCTATGCATGTTAAAAATAATATTTCTTCACCAATATTTATTTCAACGTCCACATATCTCTAGCATATCACATATATGATAAAAATGATATTTTTATCATTTAAAATATTTATTCGACAGATGGATGTTTTCAACACTTCATAGTTTCAATAAAAATGTAATTTTTATTGTTCGATCTTTTTATTCAACACATGAACTTTTCCACTACACACACTTCTCAACACAAGAGCATCTCCACACATGGATATTTTATTTATGTTGTTCATATAAGAAAGATAGAATTTTTATTTTTGAAACAATTTATATATAGGGCGAATATTTTTCGTACTTCATATATATTATAAAAATGTGATTTTTATTGTTCAAACACATTATTCATTCACAAATGAATTTAATTTTCACACATCACTTTTCAACACTTGAACATTGCCACACATGGATATAGTTTCAACATATGACTTAAATTTCAACGCATGAAAATAATTTCAACATATGAAAATTATTCTAACACATAAAGATTATTCAAAATTTCGGCAGCATAACGGCAGGGTAGTTAAAACCGGCACCGTCCCTAGTACGGCTCCTCGCTCTACCTTAAAACCTCGCGGTTTTTGACAATGGGGATTCATGCATCTAATTCGCACGCAGGCGGCATGTTTATTATTATTTCCACAAATATTTCCAATTCATTTCAATCACCAATGGGTATTTTTCAACCACAACAAAACAATATCAACCACAAACAATTATTCAACCATTCGTATTTTTCATCCAATATTTCACACCAATTCACAACAATAAATATCGTCCATGGTTTGTGGACGAGGGGAGTATATATATATATATATATATATATATATTATTGTTATATTTCACTTGCATTTCAACACATATATCAATTTTTCTATGCATGTATAATTCATACTTCGCTTATATAGCTTACACTACGCATGTACATGAGGTATACAACACGTGTGTAATTTATATTTCGCTTAGATAATTTATACACGACATTTTCCATTCAAATTTATTTAATTTAAATTTCTCACCTTGGTTTTCGGAGTGCTAAAAATCGTAGATGACTCAGAAAAATCAGCGGCTTCTTCTATTGGGTAGAGAGCTTCCTTGCGGTCCCGATGTTTCCTGTTTCATCGAATTTCGTCAACACACCAAAAAGATATGATTTTTCAAAGTGCAAACATCAAAAAGAACTCACCTTTCACGATGGTTCAAAACTAGGTTTGTGGTTTTCGCGAGAACCGAGGCACGTGGGGATGATCGGCGAGTTGGACGTGGAAGAGGGAGGAAAGGGGGTCCTGTCGGTGGTGGTTTGGTGGCGTTCGGTGGTCGGGATCGTCAGCGGCGACGATGGGAAGGTCGGAACTTTGGAGCCTCGATTCAGGCGGAGGAGGGGTCGGTCGGGGACATTGTGGGGTCGAATTTGAAGAGGAGGCGGAGGCGCGTCGAGGGGTGGCGGCGGCGTTGGCTAGAAGTGGCCGTAGCGGCGGTGATCGAGGAGGGAAGCGACGAAAGGGGTTTCGCCGTTGAAATCGAGGGTTCGGTTTTTTTTTTTAATTATGAAAGAAAAAATCCTATTGGCCAATATATATTTTATATTTTTAAATAGTGTCTTCTCCAACGAACTCCTTTTCAAACCCAACGACTGTCGTCCCTAGCTAAATACCCCCATCCCGGACACAATGGGATAGGTTTCATTGGCCCATTCGACAGTTGCAGTTAGTTATTTTTTAAATTAAAGTATAAAACATTTAATTTTTAACTTTGAATGCACATTTCAATTTGCCAGGGCCACAAACTGATTCGAAAAATTCCAGAAAAATAAATCTAGCTATGTTTTGACGCTACGGTCCCAACAAAACTAGTTTCGTCGAATTCTGAGATCGTTTGAAAAAAGCCATTTTCTGGTCGATCCAATTTAACAGAAATTGACCAAACGCATTTTCTTTTGCCACGCTCATATACTAACTTCAAAAATTATGAAATTTGAAACCTAGCAATAGTTTGACATCCCGGACCCAACAAAAGTGGTTTCGTCGAATTCCGAGGTCGTTTGCAAAATATTAATTTTCCAGGGCTATATATTCTATATAGCGACCATTCTGAAAATTCATTCGGCCATAACTTTTGATTCCTGTTATGAAACTCCGATTTTTCAGATTCGTTAGAAAGGTATTGACCAACTGATTTAAATATTTTTGGTTTCACTAAAATCCGTTATATTTCCCACCCTGCACAGTCAGTCAAAGTTTGAATTAAAATTTTCAAATTGACTCACTATTTCTAATTCACTATTTTATGGACATATTCTATTTCAATTGTTCAAATTCCTTTGAAATCACCAATTTAAAATTTTTAAATTGGCCCGTATTTTCCGGGTTATTACAAGAATCAAGCCATAGCCCATTAAGCCAAGAACGAAGGCGTTGCATTCAAACCCAATGCCCAAGATAGACACTCTCAAATCCCGACAAATCATCGAAAGATGAGCCGAATCACCAATAGGATTTGAGACTACTATGGGATCCGTAACTAGACTAGTATTTAGGTGCAGTGTTTTAACTAATGAAGCAGATACAAACAAGTGTGAAGCGCCAGAATTCAAACAAGGTTCGAACAGGATGATCAAAAAGAAAAACCAAACTTCCAACTAAGATATTTCTACCTTTATCAGGTATGCCAGCCGTGATGGAATGCATCTTCCCTCTAGAAGGTCCTATACTTTGTCCTTACCTTTGCCTTTTGCTTCTTTGGACGATCCTAATAAGATGTCATGTTTCTCCGTAACGATAGCAACTAGTATTCTTCTTCTTTCTAACGTCTTTATTTAAGTAGTCGGGTATTTCACAAGTGTGGCCCTTCCTTTTCTCTTGGCCCCTTGTTATCCCTACCGCCTTTCTTTGGATCTACTTTCTTATCGTGTGCCCTATCTATGTATCTCCTGCACATTCTCCATTCGTGACCTCTTATCAAAATGAGGCTTCGTCCTTCATTAACCAAGCAGCTAATTGAACCTTCCTCCCATCATCTATCTTAAAGGTACCAACAAGTCCTCCACTTCCTTCTAGCTTTAACAAACGTCCCAGTCCCATGAAGCTGTTTTCCGCCCACCGTACGGAAGTTCTTACATATCTTAGAAAAAGCGCCCGTACGTGGAGGAAGAAAATCAAATAGGAAAGAGGAAGAGATTTAAAACGGAGAATCGAAGGAAAGATATACGTCTCTTGGGGGTTATGTTTTTCGAAACAAACTTTTCTCTTAAAAATACTCTCCTTAAGACATATTTTTGAAAGTATTTCTTTATAAAAATGCTTTTGAAAGCGGTTTTCAAAATCTCTTATCTGTTCTGGTAACCTTCAGCTCTGATACCACGTGTAACACCCCATGTCCTTTAATGTTACTCACAAAGGGAATGCATTAATTTTCATGGACTATTATTGGTGTATAGAACGGAATATAACAAGACAGATAAATATATTGGTACTTGAAAATTTTAAAACAACTTTTATTGCAGCGGAGAAATAGTTTTGATACAACAACATCAAGAACCAACAATAAAACCAAGTACACTTAATATTTGTCTTGACAAATTGTTTTCTGAGTACATAAAGTAAAAAAGCATAACCCCAACATAAGTAGCCATAAAAGAGATAAGTTGAACTTTACTTTCAGCAATCCAAGCACTTCCAAAAAGGGGAGAAAGAGATCCAAATCAGGCTTCACTAGCACTAGTCCCACCCTGAGAACCTGGGGGGAGGGCGGAAAAGGAAGAAAAGAGGCGAAAACAAAGGGGGTCTTAACCCTGAGAACCCTACCCACTTATCAGATTTTTGGTTAAGCTGGTCTTAACCCTATCCAGTTATCATGTTTTATGTATCATATATATATATATATATATTGAAAATTGGTTCACTTTATTGCTGAAACCAATAAAAACCTCCTTTATAAGCCTCGTCAAAACCTTGTAATCCCCCTAACCTAAATGGGTGCCTTACAAGGAAAAAGAGTACTTATAAATTTGGTAAACATACAAATGAAAGACAAACTATAGTTATAAAAGGAAATTACAACATAAAACAAAGTAAAGTTTTGATCAAGCCAAATAACTTCTTCACAGCCCAAACCAGGCCCATCTTCATACCAGGAAACCGCGGCTTCAGGTTTCCAAATTCAAAAGGCTGACACGTTGCAGTCAACCGGTATCAAAGAGTTCAACACCCCATCTGCCCAGTATTAACTCACTTCTCCTATCTCGAAAAGTCTTGCTTCCATTATTGATTAAAAGCAGTTTAATTTCCCTTTCAATTTTCCAGAGACATGTTGAAGAATCCGAGCTTTTGCCATGAAATACTCTTGAATTCCTTTCCTTCCAGATGAAGTAGATAACGCTAGTAAAGGTAGCGCATGCTAAATCTCTTAATTGATCTTTTTTCTTAAAATTATCATGTATTAACTTCGCTTTTTCCTTCAAATCTAACAAATTGGCCAGAAGATCCAAACTTTTCTTTAGATACAACCATATGAAGCCTGTAAAGTCACAAGAAAAGAAAAGATGTTGAATTGACTCTGGATGGTTGTTGCAGAGAGGACAAAGTAGATCTGATATGTTGCTATAGCGTTGGGCTCGATCCTTCGTATTTAATCTGCCAAGACAAGCAAGATAAGCAATAAAAGACATTTTTTTACTGTTTTTAGCATGCCAAATAACTGGAAAAAAATCTTCCTGATTTTCATGATGTCGCAGGTAATCCCATGCTTTGTGAAATGAGAAATGGCTACCATCACACCATTTATACTCATCCTGGTTTTTATTTGGATAGATTGAGATGGAACTAATTTCTTCTAGCAATTCTCTGGTGGCTGGATGTATTTCAGGTAAAAACATCTCATTTCTGATAATACTGCCAATTATGTTCAATCTATCATAGCCTAGCATATCAACTAGACATTTGCAATTGATCCAAGGTTCAAACCATAGATTAGTTGCCTCCCCATTAGCAATAATTTTATTGAAAAGTTGTTTTGACCTTGACCTTAAACTTAAAAGGGATTTCCAAGTTGAAGATGCATTGTTATCCTTAGCCATTGACCAAAAATAGTCCTTTTTGCAATATCTATTGTGTGTCCATTTGCTCCAAAGAGTATTACTAGATAGAAATTTCCACAATAACTTCACACTTGCTGCTTTTTTAAGATCTGAACATAATTTTAATCCAACTCCTCCTTCCGTCTTAGGCCTACTTAATTTCTGCCATGACACTTTATGAGATGAGCCTCCCCAGAAAAAATCAGCACATATTGATTGTAGTTTATCTATGGTATATTCTGGGATTTGATAAATGAAAATCCAATAAAAAATAATAGGAGTAATAACAGTGTTGTTCAGTTCAGCCCTTCCTGCAAAACTAAGCAATTTAGTTTCCCATCCATTAATTTTACTTTGAACTCTTTGAATGAGGGCATTGCATTCTGAATAATGTAAATAGTTGGATGATAAAGATACTCCTAAATATTTTATTGGTAGAGAACCTTGCTGAACTCCTAAAGTATTACTGATCTGCTCTAAATTTACAACTTATATGCTGAAAAACACTTTAGTTTTAGATGCATTAACACTTAAACCTGCATATATACTAAGATTCTGAAAAATCTTCTTTAAAATCTGAGCATTTGAGATAGATGATTTATCAAATATCATTAGATCATCAGCATATAGAAGATGAGAGATTATGGGTTGAATAGCACTACTAGCCTGAAAAACCTTGTTATGAGTTGCTTCATCCATCATATAGGTAAAGTATTGCATTGCAATTGAAAACAAATAAGGAGACAGTGGGTCCCCCTGTCTTATTCCCCTATTTGAAGTGATAAAGCCCTTTGGAAACACCTTGGATCATGATAGAGTATGTAGCAGTCGACATACATTCATATATAATGTTTATGAAATGTGTAGGAAATTTCATTTTTGACATTATATAACATATGAATTCTCTATTGACACTATCATATGCCTTCTGTAAATCCACTTTGACACACATTTTTGGCATACCCTTTTTCTTGAAGTCCCTCAATAATTCATGTGCAAGCAATATATTCTCTCCAGTATATCTATCTTGTATAAAAGCACTCTGATTTTCTGAGATTAGATACGGCAGAAAGAGCTTAAGTCTACTACATAAAACTTTAGAAAAAAATTTATAATAGACATTGCAACATGTTATTGGTCTATAATGTGCTATCTCAGTAGGCCTATCATTTTTGGGAATTAAAGTGATGAATGTGTGGTTTAGAGACTTTGGAATTTTACCTGATCTAAACATATCAGAAATGGCCAACAGTAAATCGTCTTTCAAGTCATCCCAGTGCACTTTAAAAAACTTTGAATTAATGCCATCAGGTCCAGGACTAGAATCTTCATCTATTGAAAATAATGCATCTTTGATCTCTAATAAATCAATTGGTTTCAACAGAAATTGCTGTCCATTTGAATTGATAATATAGATAGGATGGAAGTTAGGAAATGATACATTGCTTGGACCATTAAACATCTCTTGAAAGTAATTGATGGCTTGAACTTCAATTTCTTCAGCCTTGTATAACAGATTTCCATTTGAATCTATTAATGCTCTGATGTGGTTGAAAAACCTCTTATTTGACATTCTTGAGTAGAAAAAAATAGAATTTGTGTCTGCCTGTTGTAGCCATGCCACTTTTGATTGTTGTCTAAGATCTTTAAAATGTATTTGTTGCAGGTTTTGATATTCATTTTTTACCAACAAATAATTTTCATATAGATCACAATCCTCTGGGTTGTCATCGGCAGCTTTCTCTAATTGAAGTGCAACTGCTTCAGCTTGTTTAAGGTTGGAAAAATACCTATCTCTCAATTTATTCCAATTTTTCAGTTCAGATTTGCAATTTTTAAGCTTATGCAAGAATTGATATCCTTGAAAACCCCAAACTGGTGTATTGAAACCTTTAATCACTGCATCCTTATATCCATCTAAAAGATGCCAATCGTTTCTATATCTGAATGGAAATCCTTTTGCATCTTTAGTAGAAATAAGATCCAACAAAATTGGATTATGGTCACTTGATTTTTGAGAGAAAGAAAGAGCTTTCATGCCAAGAAATAGATGTAGACAATCATTATTTACCAATATTTTATCAATACAAGTTGCAATTCCTTTTCTACGCCATGTAAAATTAAAACCCATAGGTTTAATTTCTGATAATGAGGCCTGAATTAAAAATTTCTGAAATTCTCTCATCTGATGGAAAGGAACAGGTAAACCGCCTCTTTTGTCATTTGGGCTTAACACATTGTTAAAATCTCCCATAAGTACCTAAACATTATTAATCAAACTTGCCTCACTCAAAAGATTTTGCCTCATAGAAATTCTTTCTAAAAAGATATTACTAGCATAGATCACTGAAAAAACCATCTCTAATCCCCCTCCATTATTTACTTCTACTGTCAGGTGTTGAAATGAAAATAATAAAGTAACCAGATCCCAAACATTAGAGTCCCATATTAATAAGATTCTACCTGATGACATGGCAGAATTATTTGTTAAAAATCTCCAAGAACTAGGTAACATAGAAACAAAAATTGCTAAATTATTAGAAGACAACTTAGTTTCTACTAAACCAACCAATGTTGATTTAGTATTTTTAAGGAGAACTAGCACTTCCTTCATACGAGAAGTAGTGTTCATTCCCCTTACATTCCAAGATAGCAACGTCATTTAATTGAAGAAGAACTCCTTGTATTTCTTTTAGAAGGAGGTATAAAGGTTGAAGTTGCTGCTGTGCTATCTTCTTTTGTATAATTTGAATTTCTATTGACCATTCTGGACACATCTATTTGTTTTCCTTTGTCTTTTGGAACTGCTTTATCATTATCTGCAATTGCATCTGCTATGATATTAATATCCTCAAGCATTAAATTTTCAGGAAGCTTAGGATGTAGGAAATCTAAATCATCTTCTGGATTAAGAGAGGTACTTCCATATTCATTTGCATCTTGTATGTTTTCTTTATCTGTTACTTCAGTCTCATTTTCTTCTAGAATCTCCTTTGGATCAG
This sequence comes from Allium sativum, assembly GCA_030737875.1. Classification (NCBI taxonomy): domain Eukaryota; kingdom Viridiplantae; phylum Streptophyta; class Magnoliopsida; order Asparagales; family Amaryllidaceae; genus Allium; species Allium sativum. The sequence goes on from CM060909.1 coordinate 473,123,583, forward strand.
TTTGGCCATCAGGTGGAATCCAACGAGGATAATTTGAGATTTCATGATATGAATCTTCATGACCAAACAATCTGCATTGAGTGCAACTGGAGGGAACAAACTCGTATTCTACTTTTATGTTGAATTTAGTACCATTATGCATTAGAATAGGGATTTCAATTTTCAGATCTGTTAATGTATCTATTGAGATTAAAACTCTGGCATATTTTGTAAATCTTTTGTTTGCTGTATTTTCATCTATCAGTCCTGGACTTGAAATGTAGCTAGTTATCATTTGAATAGCGTCTAAAGTCTAGTATTCCATAGGTAGATCTACTAATCTTATCCAAATCTGAACTGTGTCACTGCGTTTTTTTGAAAAATCATATACTGGAAACCATTCCTCAATCAAAAGTAATTTTCCAAAGTAAGTGTATGTTAAACTTTCCAAAATACGTGAGAAGTCTGACTGATCTTCAAACTGGACAGTAAAATCATAAGAAGGGGAAACACGAATATTAAACATACCCTGTGGTTTCCAGACTTTTGAGATGTAGTCCTTTAGCTTAATAGATGATAGCCTAAAGTAGATCGGAATCAAAGCTTAAGTGTTAGTCCATACTTCCTTCGATTTGTTGAAAATCTTTTCTGATATGAAAACATAATATGCTGGTGGTTTTACATATGTGAGATTTCGATTAGATCTGTCTTCTTTGTTGATAAAAAATGAATTGGCAGTATCTTTATTAATTGGATTAGATGAATCCAATTTTAATGGTGGAATTTCTGTTGAAGAAAAAGGGGGTTGAGAACGTGATATTTTTCCAGAATTGGTAAAGTTGGCCGTCACCATTAATAAAGGAAAACTGAAGGAAAAAAATATTATATATATATATCGTATAACATGTTTTACTTAATTTATGATTAAGTACATCTTAGTTCACAGATACATTGGTTAAGAGAATAACTCCCTAAGTATCAACCCCGAAGACTGAAATCAACATCAGATTGGTACTCAGAGAATTACTCAAGTCAACCAAACTTCTGTTTGTCATTCATATTCGTCTTTGATCGGCATTAATTAATTATTAATGCATAGACCTCTCACATTAAGTCGATTGCTTGTGGCCACTGGATATGCCGGGCGGTTCCGGGCAGACTTCCACCACAAGCCAGACTTAACCTCGTGTCTAAGCATCTTTTAATTATGCCTACGACCTATCACACTAGACTGCCGTTTGTGGTTGTTGGATGTGTCGGGCGGGTCCGGGCAGTCTTATACCACAAACGAGTCTAACCTCGTGTCTTAGGCATTTATTACGCATTTAATTTATGCCTTTGACCTCTCACATTAGACTACCGTTTGTGGTTGCCGGATTTGTCGGGCGGGTCCGGGAAGTCTTATACCACAAACGAGTCTAACCTCATGCCTTAGGCATTTATTATTACACATTATTATTCGACCCCAATTTGAATTAATATCCCTATTTCAGATTGTCAATAACTTCCAATTTTAATCCATGTCCATAATTGTCACTTAAATTATGTACATAATTTTCAGGTTTATAAATTATACCAATTAATATCTCAAATTAATTATATGCTTTTGAACCCATTATATGCCAATTCACAATATTAATATTTAATATTTTCCCATTTCCCACACATCGTTCGTACGTTTAATATGAAATATGTTAGACCTACAAATAGTCCAACTCATAAAAAGAAAAGAAACATCACAACTTGCATAACACATAAAATAAATCTAACTTGCAAATAAGAATAGGCTAGCATGGATCAAAACTTGCATGATTATAATTTATATAATCATAAATTTGCATAATCAATAACTTGCATAGGCAATAGACATAATTTGCATAAACTACAAACTGGCATGGATCAAATTATATAAGATATGATTTGCATAGATCTATACACATAAAGGTGAACTTGCATATATGAACATGGTTTTCACATAAACTTTCATATGATCTACATACAAACTTGTATTAAACTTGCGTATGCAATTTAGACATGTAAACTAAGACTTACATATGATTCGCATACAAACTTACATATAAACTAGCATATGATTCACATCCAAACTTATATATAAACTTGCATATATAATTTAGACATGTAAACTAAGATTTACATATACACTTGCATATGATTTAGACATGTAAATTAATGTCACAAAATGAATCAAATCTGGCATATGTGTTTAAACATATGAACCAACATCATGAATCTATGTACAAAAGAAAACAATTAGCATATATTCGCAAAATAGTCAATATCATATCGGTCAATGATTCAACAGGCATAATCTTATAACCTAAATTATAACTCATCATAAATAATTTATTAATTATTTTGTGAAAGAAATTGTACTCACAAAGAACAGATTAGAGAATAATTCGTTCGTCGTTTGTTCTACAATCTTGTCTCACAATTCCTTAGCTTTAAGAAGAAGATGGACTATTCCAGCAGCATAAGGACATCTTTCACTTATTTTAATTAGGATTGAGGCAGCATAGCATTGAAATGGTTTGGTGTGGAGAGAAATTGAGGTTTGGGGGTGTTTAAATAGGTCAGGAGCCAAAGAATCTGTCCAGAAAACAAGTCCACGTGCAAAATCCCGAATCTGCCTCGAATCTGACCAAATCAGGGGAGGTCGACCCCCAGGTCAACCTGTTTTAGGGGAGGTCGACCTCCTGTTTGACCTTCCTGGGGTAGGTCGACCTGCCTTGGTATAGGTCGACCTCTATGTCGACCTGTCTGGGTTATTTTACTATTTAATTTTCTGAATTTCTCTTGAATCTTCCGAAGGCCATAACTCCTTCATACGAAGTCCGATTTGCGTAAACTTGGACTTTATTCCAAGCAGAATTCCGAGACGAACACAATGGGGCAACCCGTTTCACCTAATTCTTCTTTTACAAATTAATTATTCTTTAATTTGTTACTTTGACGTTCCCAGAAAATACGGGGTGTTACAATTCATGACACACACATATGCACAGTATTGACCACTCTTCCTTTCACCATACATGCTTGATACTGTACCATGCTTGTTTGCCTTGTTAACGTAATTTCTCCTTCCATGATCACTCTCCATGTTTAATGCTGCTTGTATACAAACATGAACCTTTGTAAATAAAAAAACTGTTGCCATCATGTTAAGCTCAACCATTTTGATGCACCATTTTAAACACCTCCGCCTACTTTGATCAAGTCCACTTATAATATGCTGCACTTGATTTTACCTTGTTCACTTGCTTGTTAAGTTACACATGAAACTACTGAGTTGCTCATTGACATCATGTTGAGCTCCATTGAGATTTGTTCCTTAGCCTCCTTGATTTAGTTGAACCATTACTGTTCTGTTTTGTGTTGCATGCTAACTTATGCTATGTACTACACCACCCTTCATGTACATGCTTGAACAATCCTGTAAGATGCTGCTTGTGGTTGTTCCTTGAACATGTTAATGTTGTTATGTCATCCATGTTTGTGGTGCACTAACCTTTTGTTCCCTGTGTAATCTTGTAATCACTACTGCAAACTTGTACATCCCTTTGTAGCTGCTTGACTTGTATATGTATACACTGATTTGACAATGTTGGTTTGACTTGAAGCATGTACCATGTGCATCTCTGACTTGCGTTTCATGTTGACTGCTTTGCTTTGTACATTCATACTGCCTCAACCACTTTGAGAAAAAAAAATTGAAAATGCCTTGTACATTTTGGTTTGTGCTCGACCATATTTACCTGTTCATTTATATATGTATATATGCATACAACTGTATGTATATACATGTATCGTGCATGTGTAGTTTTGTATTTGTGGGCTATTTGGAATGTCAGATGTACATTTTTGTAATCAACAGTCCTACTACACTGTGTTAGGGCTGTTCAGAATTAGCTAAATGTTGGTTCTGATCAGCAGACTAGTGTGGTTGTGCGGAGCTGATATGTGAGCACTAGAAATCAGTCTGTCTTGTGGTATTTTTAGTATATCACTGTGAATACCACAAGCAGCCTTTATTAGAGAATTCATGCTAGATCTAGAAAATGATGAGAAACACACCAAAATTCCAAGGCAAATAAAATTTAAAATAAATTTATATTTGTATGTGTTCAGTTTTATTTCTATTGCAATGTACTATGTGTTTTTCTATTTGCGACAGGTATGGATGACTGGACCGATGACCGGACAAGATCTGGAGCACTAGAAGGCAAATATGTGTAGCAGTGTCTGTGTATGAGTGAACGAGTGAAATGTAGTGAGAAATTTTTGTATATTGTTTGACAGTGAATTTTGTAAATAGTGGAGTAAAAAAAATGTACTATATAGATTGTAGAAATAAAATATTTATTTGAATAATAAATGCTGTTTGTCTATCAAATTCTGTGCAGTTTGCATTTTATTCGACCTAAATATTTATTTCTATATGTATAGTGCAGAATAGTACTATTTTCAAACACATTTATATTATTTGTATATGTTTGTTATTATCAAACAAAAATCATATATTTACACTCAACATTTTGGTTTATTGGGTGTTATTTGGTCAAATTAAATTCGAACACGAGTTAATGAGAAATTGAATGAAATTGGAAGCAAGGATATAAATCCCAGGATAATAAATTGGGAATAAAATTGGTTATGAAATAAAACTGAATTATTTAACCCCTGGATTGCTATTTGTATTGTAAGTGGAGTTAAGTACAGATTTCAGAAGGCTATGGAGTTGCTTTAGTTACACAAATTGGAAGTACGGATCGAAAGACAAAATGCAGTTAGTTGGTTCACTTCGAAATTGGAATTGAGTTGCCAACAAATAGGTAAACCTTAAATTACTGATTGGTGATTGATTTTATACCCCTGAGTAGGATGTCAATTTGGCTTTTAATTTTCTTTTTGGGGAAATCGAGCCCGCAGTGGCAGTTGTAGTCGTACCGATCGAAACATGCAGAGGAGATGCTGGTGAAATTTTCGGAAATTTTATAGAGATTAAATTTGTTTTGGTGATAATTCAAAAATATTTATTTTAAATAATTGGATTCAGAGTATTCTTCTTACCATGTAATTTCGGGGACGAAATTCTTTTAAGCGCGGAAGAATGTAACATTCTAAATTTTCCGGTCATTTAAATTGGAACATTTAAATCTGTTTATATATTATATTTGAAATATAATGGATTTATTATCAAATTTATTTTATAAATTGGAGTTCAAATATATATATATATATATATAATTAAAACGAGCTCGAAATGCTGCGGTAGTTCGTAATTTTTGTTTTGAACTTCAAATGAATATACAGAATCCATTATAAGCAGGAATTCTGTGAAACAAGAAACATTTGAATCTGTTGGACAATAATTTTCTAATGAAAGAGAAAAATCGAGATTTCGTCGTATAGATTATAAGATATGTCCAATTTAAATTTTCAAATAGTCGCTGTGGAATCGTTTATAAACCATAAACATTTATTTATTATAATTAAATATTGGTTTTGAATTTGGACAAGATTTTTGAGGCGTAGTTATAGTTTAATTTTTAGAATTTCACTGTAATTTTTAATTTGGAAAATAAGCAACTTTTTATTTGGAGTATTTTACACCCTATATTAGCATTTTGGGGTTTCACAGAATTAATTAACTTGTCTATTTTATTATATGGTTGTGATCGTGGCACACTGTAGGGCACGACAGTATTTTTATTTTTGTCAATAATGTATACGAACGGAGTTTTAGACAGTAGGATACGTTTAACATTTTAACTAGAAAAATCGTTAGTCAAAATCATATAAATAAATGTATTCCTTTCTAATGAAGAAAAACAGGTGCAAGTACCCTATCACCTACCTATCCACCGTGTAAATATATTCTTAGATCCTACCTTAAGTTCTAAGATAGGCAAACTGAAAATCATCACATGCACACTAAAAATCAAACAGCTAGGGACGCAATTCAATCACAACAATTGATATGAATACACGCCTTGTACTCCTGCAAACCATGCTCCCAAGTTTTCTTTTCTGTACAAGAGGCCAGCTACACCTAGCCTAGAGAAATGAAAAATCAACGCAGCTACGGATCTAAACACAACAGCTTACCTACCCGTTGTAGAGTCCATGGCCATGTCGAGATCAAGTGAAAAGGGATAGAGCGGACATATCTAACAAGCAACAAGCTACACACATTCCTATCCATCTTCATTCTGTGCTTACCAAGGTTACTTTGCCTGTAAATACTGGCAACGGAAACCATTTTTTTTTTCCATTCAAAATGCAAACAAATCAAAATTTAAAATGCAAGTTATCTTCTTTATAAAATTTGATATACATATACTCGAACTGGTGCATGTCAGAATGGGGCTGGCCGTGGACGGAAGGATGCAAGGTTTAGGCGGGTCAAGGCCGGGGGAAGAAGGGTGGTATCGGCACGCAAGCTGTTGGAGAAATTACAAAGTGAATGTTTCCATACAAGTAAGGTGGTAGTTGATATGCATGCAGTGTGGAGTTAGTCAGAGTTTTGATGGTATTTGGAGTAGTTAGAGGTGTTGGACCTAAGACCGTACAACATGAAGGAAGCGCTGTAGGGGGGTCCGGTCTGTGGGTGTGGAATACTCGAAGGAACGGTCTCAATGTTAGTGGCTAGAAGGTTCAACGAGGACAATGGCGTTGCTGTTAGAGGTCAAGCAGCAGAGCATTGGAAGAGGGTAGGTCAGTTGGTGGAGGAGTTGGACTTGGAGTACGAAGAGGGGGTGTCTGCGTTTCATGTTAGGGCGATGGGGGAAACCAATGTTTGGCATTGGTAAAGAACATGGGAGGACGTGAAGCAAGGCACAGTGGCGGCCGCTTGAGTTGTGAAGTGAAAGCAACGCTGGAAGAAGTGGAAACAAATGTTGACGTGAAGGAAGAAAAGAGCATGAGGAGGTTTTGTAATGACCCGGGTTTTCGCGATCCCGGTTAAGCGACAACAAACACGAAGTTGATTATCCAAGCATCGGAAACACCAGATAGTCCATGAAAGAAATTAGAGGGTGAGAATAGATAAGGTAGAAACTTAGAATAGAAGAAGAAAAAGAAGAACATACATCATTATCGGACTAACATGAAACTCACAGCGGAACGAACAATATATAATAGATACATAACTTTGAAATAAAACTGGTATATGTATACAGTAACATTATCAGAGTACAACACTTACAACACAGCGGAAATAACAATAGCTATATAATCCTGAAGCCTCCTGCTCCAGCTTTTCAAGTATCTGTAACATCTCGACTACTTGACTGCCCATACAAAATTGGGCACGCAAGAGTTTAGGGAAAACAAAACAAAATAAACTCTGGGTCAGTCATGTGACTAGTGTGAGCAAACTCAAATCATTTGTTGGACTTTAAAAATCCTTTTGAAACAAAGGATAATCGTAAGACTGATCCACACATAAACATGGATGGTTTTTACCTTATGATAACCCCAAAATATTTTTCTTAAACGATACTTGTCTGATATTATAATAATGTTTAGATCAAGTAAATAGAAATCTACCAGAACGCTTTCATCTCACGTTCTACATATATAATATACAATCAAAACCATAGGCTCTTATTGGGTAATGGATTTCCAACTCTGACAAGGTATGGAACCACCTTTCTATCAGTGCACTCTAGAAGCGATACACTGAAGTTCAACAAGAACATCATGTAACTCGGCCACACAAGATTGGTCATTCATTTCGCTTGAATGTTCTGAATATATTATCACCTTACGGCTGGTATACCAACATAACCATTCCCGGGAGATACAGAAGCGAAAGAAGTAACAAATATGAATATTCTCTAGATGGTGAAAATATACCCTAATTGGGTGCGGCCCACTTAGCCATGCTGCCTGTCCGATTTCTGTCATTTCCCAGTTGATGAGGCTTGAGGTCATAACGTATCTTTTAACAGATCACTCTTTTAATTACTTTGAATTAGGGCTGTAAACGGATGCAGTCGGATACGGATAGTGTCGTGTCCGAATCCGTATCCGAAAATGAAAATCCGTATCCGAATCCGTATCCGATATCCGCGGATACCAGTTAAAAATATCCGTATCCGTATCCGCCTTAGCGAATACGGATATCCGAAAATATCCGAAATATCCGTATCCGAAACTTAAAATTGTACATTGGATGTGTATATCCGAAAATATCCGAAAAATATCCGAAAACATCCGAAAAAATATCCGAAAATAAAACAATAAAAGTTTACAAATACATCACTCACATACAAATTTGGCTCATAAAATATATTTTTTGAAAATGTGAATACATCTAATTAAAAATTACAAGCAGGACATCAATCAAATAATTTTCTTACAACAAATATTTTAAGACATAAAGTGTTCAAAATATGAAATACATAACCCTAAGACTAAAATAAAACAAAATATAAATCATAGAAGCACATACATAATTATGTTTTAATTATAACCATACCACAAAATAAAATGGGTACATGATTTAAAATGTTGCATAATACAAAATACAACTTTCCTTTATAATTAAATAGTTGAGTTTAGGTTAGCTATTTTAAGGAAATTTATATATTAATTTAATCTTAAATATAAATTAAAAATTATATAATATATATACATACATACACGTATCAGAAAATTGGACGGATATTTTTCGGATACGGATACCACTATAACCATATCTGTATCCGAAATGATTTTCGGATATCGGATATCCGTATCCACATCTCGGATAACGGATATTTTTCGTATTTTCAGATACGGATGCGGACGGATATCGGATTTTTCGGGTACCCGTTGACAGCCCTACTTTGAATGCCACATCGTCATACCCGTCAAATCACAAATTGATTTCCTCAAAAATACCATGGGTATAAGCTAAGAGAAACGAATTACTCCGCAACCAACGTAAATACGTTTGAAACGATCCAACTTACGCGATCTACCAAATATACGCTGTCAGACATTCGTCCATTCAAGTTGTCCTGGGACTGGACAAACCAAAGTTACTATTCTGTAAATAGGACGACCCTCGAATTACTCTGTCTTCGATTATCTTCATCATATTTGATCGCGACGCTAACGTCCATACAAAGTGGTCTTCAGATAATAAATCTGATCCCGGTCTCTCCGTATTGATGACAGAAAAATGGTCAAAAACTTCGATAGTCAATGGTTTAACTATCAAAGAAAAACATGTGTATAACAACGGTCGTATTTCCAAATGGAAATCTTACCGATCAATCATCAATCAACTTTTTTCTCTTTTTAAATTAATTTATCATTAATTTATTCAGTTACCCATTTCCATATCTCCATAAATTCTTATTTTCTAAATGTAGAAAATATACGTTATTAATCATTGGAAAACATTTCCATATTTACTCTCATTTCTAATTTATTTTATAATAGAAAACAATTCTGATTCTTATTTGGAAAACATCTCCAAAACTCCTTCATTGGAATTAAACAGATGTTTAAATAAAACATCGCTATGCCAACTCAAACCATTACCTTCATTAACTAAATTCACTTAACCCACCTTCACTATCGAACCTTAACCATTCCTTAGTTAAAAATGGAGTCAATCAAGTTAGGGTATAACTACCTCTCAGATCTTAACTGAACAACATTTTTAACCTCGAAATAGACAAAGTTTACCTTTTAATTCTTTAACAAACTTCCTTAAGTAACTCTCTTTCGAATAATCTATATTTGATAAATCTTTCCTTCGAATAAACTATATTCGATAATCTCTCTTTCGAATAAACTATATTCGGTAATCTTTCTTCGAATAAACTATATTCGGTTAACTCCATTCGAATAACTATATACGATTAACTCTAATTGATTAACTCTAATTCGACTAACTCTATTTGATTAACTCTAATCGATTAACTCTATTTGATTAACTCTAATCAATTAACTCTATTTCGATTACTCTATTTGATTAACTCTTATTCGAATAACTCTATCCAATTAACTCTAATCGATTAACTTTATTCGATAATCTCTCTTTGAATAACTATATTCGATTAACTGCATTCGAATAACTATATTTGATTTAACTCTATTTCTGTCTCATTCAAATTCCCCTTTGAATTTCTTCTTCAAATCCGATCTTCTTTATAAAAAAATTTATTTTCAAAACATTTATTTAATCTATTTTTCATATAAAATATGAATAAAATTTCTTTTATAATCTTCTTCTTCGCAAAATGCTTGCCTTAATCCATTATTCATATTCAATATGAATAACATATTCTTTATATAATTAAAAAGTTTGGTTTTGTATTTAAAATAATATCTTATTTTTAATATTCTATTTATACTTTATTTATAAACAATTCATATTAAAGTCTTCAACACCTTAATAATTCCATCTAAATTCTCGTTAACACTACGTTCACATTCAGTTTCAAATATCCATGTTAAAATCGATTCTTACTTCTCTATATAAGTTCTGACTTATATATTCCATTTATCCACTGATAAATACTTAACTTAATTTATAAAATATTATTTATAAATTAATCTGCTCCCTTTATCTATTTTACTTCTTTATATAAGTTCAGACTTATATATCTTTATTTATCCAATGATAAATATTTCCCTTAATTTAAAAATATTATTTATAAATCATTCTTCTCAATTCATCTGTTAAAAACATATTTTTATTTAATATCTAATTTAAATAAATCATCTCAGATTTCTTTTATAATTCGAAATCCTCTTTTTATAAATTCTATATTTATTTCCCTAAATATTTCCTTTATAAAATGTTATTTATTATATAAATAATTCCTTTTATAAAATTCTATTCATTTTAAAAATATTTCTTTTTATAATATCCTTTGATTTTATAAATATCTCTTTTTATAAAATCCTTTGATTTTATATTTTTTTTTTCAATATAACATTGAAAATTCCCATTTTATATTCCATTATTTCTTATGGTATTTAAAATACCAAATAACAATGATCAATATCATTCTAACACACATCATCAACAATAGATTATATATCACATCATATATCACCATATATGAAAAACAATAAAATAAATGTTGAGGAATCCAGTTGGATTCCTCCGACCTATTTCCCTGCATCCACAGATGTTAAACAATATAATTAACATCGATTTCATTTCAATATGAAATACTCTGATAAACAGAATCAACGTTTGATTAACGATTTATATATATATATCGTTATCTATAATTTCAACCAATACATCAGCAATTCAACCAAATAATCAACACACAACAATCAATAATTATTTATCAATACTAGATTATATTTATAAAGATATAAACTGTACAAAGTTAGTGAGATTAACTCACTTTGGACGGTTATCATTAAATAACGAATAACTGTCGTTGATTTGATTCCGACAATTTATTTCGCTATAAATTTTAACGAGCTCCAATCCATTCCCAATCAGTTCCATTACATAGCCACCGTCCATATGATCCCAACGGATCCTGCTTTGTCCAATTTCGTTAATGTATGAGCAAGATATGCTAAATTAAAGTTAACACATTATTTTATTTGAATTGAAATTAAATTAAATACTTAAGTGGGCTTTACCATTTAAAAGAACCGGGCTAACCACTTTTATACCCACCCGCATACCTTCCTTCTATCTCGTTTCTACAGGTAACGCATAGTCCTCATGGCCATTATCGAAACTTCTTGCTTTCACCATTCACTCCATACTCCATTATTCTTGAAACTGTAATCACCATCCTCATCCTCATTCAAATCTCCATCTCTCCGTAACCAAACAATCAAACTCGAGCTCAAGCCCAGAATTTCTATCCCCAGGTTTTCGCACAACCTCAGCACAAAGGTGCGACATTTTTTCTTATGGATTCCTACCAAAAATTTAGGCCAGATGCTATTTCACTCCCTGAATCCAAAACTAAACTTGTAAATCCCTCTCGATGCTTAAACATCAAGCATCGTTTAACCCTAGAACACGTTGTATGAAACCAGTGAAAAGAAAAGAGGATCGAACCCCTTGATACTAACATACAAATGAAGAGAAACACAAAAGGAAGCTAATAGAATATTTTTGAGGATTTTAGAGATTTTTCTTGAATTGTTATCAATTTCCAAACTTTGGTTTTACTGTTGGAATTTCTCTCGGTTGCGGCTCAACATTCCGTTGGCTGTAGAAATGAAATTAGGTTAAGTTAGGAGCTTTTATAGGATATATGATAGCTTACAAGGTAAGCTACTTATTTTATATTAATTTATATTTGATTTTGAACTCGATTTATCATTCTAAAAATTCCTGTGATCACACACGATACCCAAAAATCACGAAAATGAACATGCACCTTCAATTCGACATTACGGACCTAACAAAACTGGTTTCGTCAAATTCCGACTCCATTTGCCAACACAACGTATTTTTAACCGTCAAAATACTGACTTTTTCACATTAAAAATCCGTACGGCCACATACTAACTCCAAAAATCACGAAAATTGGAATCTAACAATAATTTAATATTCCGGATCTAACAAAATTAGTTTCGTCGAAAACGGAGGTCATCTGCAAAACTGGCTATTTTTAAAGCTCTAAATAACCCATTTAAATATTTATGTATTTAAAAATATTTAAATTAAATATAAATAAATTTATATAATCGTATATATTCACAATAGAATATCATACAACTCCAATTGGATTTATAACTTTATATTCAAATCCCGGTTGAATCGATATTCAATTTATATTGAAAAATCCCTTTATAATATAAATAAATCGCTATAAATTATAAAGGAATTCCATAGCGACTATTTTAAAATTTGATTTGGACATAACTCAGAATCTACACAACGAAATCTCGATTTTTCTCTTCCACTAGAAAAATATACTTCACCAACTATGAATGTTTCTTTTTCCATAGAAATCCGGCTTAAAACGGATTTTGTATATTCGATTGAAGTTCAAATCGCCAAATAAGGAACTGCCGCGCCATTTCGGGCTCGATTAAAATTAAATTATACTTTATACGTTCTAACGTCGATTTAAATAATATATTCGTTATTCTAGTTCAATTCTAATCTGTATTATACCTTATATATGATCCAATTCACACTGTATTGTGAATTAAGCTATTTTTGACTATTTCGAAAGTATAATATATTTTTATATTATATATATTAATTAAATATTCAATATTATTTAATTTAAATATCTAAATCACTATTTAAATAATTAAATAAATTAATTATTTATCCCGTAAGTATACGGGACGTTACATTCTTCCCTTCTTAAAATAATTTCGTCCTCGAAATTGCTAAGGTAGAAAACAAACCCTATTAACTAGGTAAAAATTATTTGTTTATTTATTAACTTCACTTTCAACTGAACCAATAAATTTTATTTAAATATTAGTTTATTACGACAAATGAAAATTTTCAAAAATCCTGAACATTTTCTGATACCCTAAATTTCTGAAAAATTTCGCTAGCGCCTCCTTTGTATGGGTCTATCGGTACAACTACAACTCGCCTCCCTGGGCTTTCTCCAATCCAAAAGAAAATCAAATAGCCAAGCGGCTTGCCAATTCGGCTCAAAAATCATCAAACTCATATAAAAACAAACTTGTACCTTTTTGTCGGGCATATCGTTATATCCTTTCTATCTGTTATCAATTCGGCATATATCAATGTCATTCCAATCAATCTCCAACCATTGACTTATAACTAAGCCAATTCCCATTCAAGGTCCCTTATCTATTCCAAATTCAATCCAACTTACTCGATATCATTATATTCTAATTCAATTAAATTTCCACTTAATTAACTGATTTTAATTCAAGCTATCTTTTCCTGAGAATTTTAAATGGCTTAGCTTTTTCTAAAATCGATTATTCCTTTTCGGTATTTCAAAACAACTTATTTTGACACACAATTCGAAATCAATATCTTTGGTAGTAATCTGTCACTTAGAACTCGAAAACGAACACCGTTGATGTCCGGATCCTCGTCAAAATTATTTTCCAGCGACCGAAGTGAGTTCAATACGGTATCACTTTCAAAACCATTACTGAACACTCCCATTTTGAAACACATTTCAAAATATTATTCACAATGCTTGTAAACAATTTAAAATCTCCCAGAATTTTAAAATTCTCATATATTTAATTCCACATCCATTTACAAACACCTTTCCAAATTTCCAAGGTTTTAATTTCAATTCTGATTTAAATTCAGATTTAATTCATTTCGTAACACTTATACGAATTTTGATTAGTTATTTACATAACCGTTTCAATTATAATCTTATCTGATTATAATTACAATCAACACATCCAATATACTATAATATTTCAAATATCTATACTTTGTTTATATCAAAATATATTTTAGGGTAAAATTATTTCATTTACCCTATTTTCAAAACATACAGTGTCAGTTCATCGTATTCGACTATTTATAAATCCCTACCGGTACAATGGATCAAACTGGTCGATCGGAACTCATAAGCAACTCAACCAATAAATCTCCACAATATAAAACAATGTTTATAAAATCTACAAACACGTTCACTCGTATATATACACTCAAACTCAATCTAGGGTAATATTAACCCTGTCTCTATCGAGTTACGGCACAGAGCCAAGGTAATTACTTAACCTTAAGCTCTGATACAACTGTAACGACCCAGGTTTTCGCGATCCTGGTTAACCGACACAAAACACGATGTTGATTATCCAAGCATCGGAAACACCGGATAGTCCATGAAAGAAATTAGAGGGTGAGAATAGATAAGATAGAAACTTCGAATAGAAGAAGAAGAACATACATCATTATCAAAGTAACACGAAACTCACAGTGGAACGAACAATATATAATAGATACATAACTTTGAAATAAAACTAGTATATGTATGCAGTAACATTATCAGAGTACAACACTTACAACACAGTGGAAATAACAATAACTATATAATCCTGAAGCCTCCGCTCCAGCTCTTCAAGTATCTGTAACATCCCGACTACTTGACTGCCCGTACAAAATTGGGAACCCAAGAGTTTAGGGAAAACAAAACAAAATAAGCTCTGGGTCAGTCATGTGACTGATGTGAGTAAACTCAAATCATTTGTTTAACTTTTCAAAATCCTTTTGAAACAAAGGATAATCGTAAGACCGATCCACACATAAACACGGATGGTTTTTACCTTATGATAACCCCAAAATATTTTTCTAAACGATACTTGTCTGATATTATAATAATGTCTAGATCAAGTAAATAGAAATCTAGCAGAACGCTTTCATCTCATGTTCTACATATATAATATACAATCAAAATTGCGGGCTCTTATTGGTAATGGATTTCCAACTTTGACAAGGTATGGAACCACCTTCCGATTAGTGTATTCTAGAAGCGATACACTGGAGTTCAACAAGAACATCTTGTAACTCGGCCACACATGACCGACCATTCATTTCGCTTGAATGTTACGAATATATTATCACCTTACGGTTGGTATACTAACATAACTGTTCCTAGGTGATACAGAAGAGAAAGAAGTAACAAATATGAATATTCTCTAGATGGTGACAATATATCCTAATTGGGTGCGGCCCACTTAGCCATGTTGCCTGCCCGATTTCTGTCAATTCCCAGTTGATGAGGCTTGAGGTCATAACGTATCTTTTAACAGATCACTCTTTTAATTACTTTGAACGCCACATCGTCACACATGTCAAATCACAAATTGATTTCCCTAAAAATACCACAGGTATAAGCTAAGAGAAACGAATTCCTCTGCCACAAACGTAAATACGTTTGAAACGATCAACTTACGTGATCTACCAGATATACTCTGTCAGACATTCGTCCATTCAAGTTGTCCTGGGACTGGACAAACCAAAGGTACTATTCTGTAAACAGGACAACCCTTGCATAACTCCGTCTTCGATTATCTTCATCATATTTGATCGCAACGCTAAGGTCCATACAGAGTGGTCTTCAGATAATGAATCTGATCCCGGTCTCTCCATATTGACGACGGAAAAATGGTCAAAAACTTCGATAGTCGGTGATTTAACTATCAAAGAATAACATGTGTATAACAACGGTCGTATTTCCAAATGGAAATCTTACCGATCAATCATCAATCAACTTTTTTCTCTTTTTAAATTAATTTATCATTAATTTATTCAGTTACCCATTTCCATATCTCCATAAATTCTTATTTTCTAAATGTAGAAAATATACGTTATTAATCATTGGAAAACATTTCAGTATTTACTCTCATTTCTAACTTATTTTATATTGGAAAAAAATTCTGATTCTTATTGGAAAACATCTCCAAAACTCCTTCATTGGATTTAAACAGAGGTTTAAATAAAACATCGCTATGCCAACTCAAACCATTACCTTCATTAACTAAATTCACTTAACCAACCTTCACTATCGATCCTTAACCATTCCTTAGTTAAAAATGGAGTCAATCAAGTTGGGGTATAACTGCCTCTCAGACCATAACTGAACAACATTTTTAACCTCGAAATAGACAAAGTTCACCTTTTAAATCTTTAACAAACTTCCTTAAGTAACTCCCTTTCAAATAATATCTATTCGATAACTCTTTCCTTCGAATAAACTATATTCGATAATCTCTCTTTCGAATTAACTATATTCGATAATCTTTCTTCGAATAAACTATATTCGATTAACTCCATTCGAATAACTATATACGATTAACTCTAATTGATTAACTCTAATTCGACTAACTCTATTTGATTAACTCTAATCGATTAACTCTATTTGATTAACTCTAATCGATTAACTCTATTTCGATTACTCTATTTGATTAACTCTTATTCGAATAACTCTATTCGATTAACTCTAATCGATTAACTCTATTCGATAATCTCTCTTTGAATAACTATATTCGATTAACTGCATTAAAATAACTATATTTGATTTAACTCTATTTCTGTCTCATTCAAATTCCCCTTTGAATTTATTCTTCAAATCCGATCTTCTTTATAAATTTTTTTATTTTCAAAACATTTATTTAATCTATTTTTCGTATAAAATATGAATAAAATTTCTTTTATAATCTTCTTCTTCGCAAAATGCTTGCCTTAATCCATTATCCATATTCAATATTAATAACATATTCTTTATATAATTAAAATAGTTTGGTTTTGTATTTAAAATAATATCTTATTTAAAATATTTTATTTATACTTTATTTATAAATAATTCATATAAAATCTTATTTTATATTCAACACTTTAATAATTCCATCTAAAATTCTCGTTAACACTACGTTTATATTCAGTTTTGAATATCGATGTTAAAATCGATTCTTGCTTCTGTAATAACCCGGAAATCCGAGCCAATTTAAAAATTTTATTTTGGAAATTTCGATGAATTTTCAATATTTAAAATGAATCATTTTAAATAATAACGACGAGAAATTTATTTTACATAGAATTAGAACGTATATATTTATATAGATCGTCGTTAGAATATAATTATTTATTTTTAATTATAAAAGGAATTGAAAATGGCGCGGTAGTTCGAAAACTCGAATTCAAATGAATGTACAGGATTCAAAATAAACCAGATTTTAGCACAACCAAAAATATTAGAATCTATTTGAGAATATCTTTCCAACGAATCCGAAAAATTGAAATTTCATAGCGGGGATAAAAAGTTATGCCCAGTTGAAATCTCAGAATAGTTGCTATGGAATTTTAGCCCTTAAAAATGGAAATTTTGCAAACGACCTTCGTTTTCGACGAAACCACTTTTGTTGGATCCGGGATGTCAAATTATTGCTAGATTCCAATTTGCATAGTTTTCTGAATCAATATGTGAGCGTGGTAAAAGAAAACATGTTTTGACAGTTTCAGTCAATTTTGATCGACTAGAAAATGGCCATTTTTCAAACGGTCTCAGAATTTGACTAAATTTGTTTTGCTAGAACAGTATCATCAATACGAAGCTAGAAAATATTTTTCGGGAATTTTTAGAGTCCGTATGTGGCCCCGGTAAATTGAAATGTGTGTTTAAAATCAATATATATATATATATATATATATATATATATATATATTTATATTTTGATTTTGATGGAAACTGATCGAAACAATCGAATTGGCTTACGATACATATACCATTGTGTTCGGAATGGGGGTAATACACTAGGGACGACAGTCGGTGGGTCTCGTTTGGAGTTCGAAATAAAAATTCAACTCTTGGAGAATAAAATAAATAAATTAATTAATATATATACTTAATCCTCACATCTCTCTCTCACCTCATATTTCAGAACCCGTAAAAGAAAAGAAAAAAACAAACCCAAATCGTGAACTCCAGCCCGCATCGCCCTCCCACTTACGCAGCCACCATCCGCCGGACCACCGCGCCCACCTCCCCCTCCGATCTACCAACCCCATCCTCTCCTCAGACCCGCCCTCTCTCTCCTCCTCTAACCTAAAGCTCCAAATTGATTTGACGCCGCCATTGGAGCATCACATGTCGCACCCTCCTCCCCGATCTCGTCAGTGCCACCACCAGACATTGGCGCCCCCCGCGACGGCGCAGGCAACCCCCCCTCTCTTCCTTAAGCAACAGTGAGTTCCTTTCTTTTTCTTCTTATTATTATTTTTATTTCTTTTTCTAATCAGTTTAGAAATTAAACATTGTTTTAAAATAAATGTAGCATGGTTTTAAAAACTGAAATATATATATATGTAATTGTAAATAAAGATTTGATCTTTGAAATAGAAATATGATTTTTATTTTTAAAGTAGAAGAAAAAAGAATTGATTTTTAACAAGCAAAAGGAATTAATTTTAACAAGCAAAAAGAATTGATTTTTAACTTCAAAAAGAGATTGATTTTCGTGTTGATAAAAATATGATTTTTATAAAAATAAATATATGATTTTTTAGTTTAGAAAAGTTGAGATTTTTAATGAGATAAAAATAAGATTTTTAATCATATAAAGACTAGATTTTATCGTATAAAGATTAGATTTTTAGTTTAGAAAAGGTTAGATTTTTAATTACATAAAGATTCGATTTTTAGCGATATAAAGATATGAACTTTATTTTATGTGGAGCGAAATAAAAATATAATCTTTTCTACGAAGTAGCGAATTAAAAATGTGATTTTTATCCTCGTAGCGGTGAAATAAAAATGTGATTTTTATTTATGAACAGCGTGGAATGATGGAGTTGGAATGTTAGGTAAATCCAAACCAGCGTCCAATATAAAAATGGCGGAATGGAACCCAAAGGTGAGAACTCCTCACTTTTAATTTGTTTTCTAGTTGAAATATTTACTAGGATGCAGACGGTGCTTAGCAGCACCCGACACCCGTCGTCCACAGACCATGGATGACTTGTTTGTTTGATTGATGGGTTGTGAAAAATGATTGTTTGTAGTGAAATGAAATAAATTATTTTATGGTTAAAAATATAATTTTTAATGTGTATATAAAATAAATAGTTATAAACAAATCAGACGATTTGTTTATATACACACATTTGACTGATATGGATTGGGACGATAAATTTTACACATCGCCTAACTGCACAAATAAAACCTGTGTTTGATTGTTTGAAAACCCCACACGGGTGTTGAGATGAAATTGGCCATACACTAGTCCCAATAATTAGCTGTATGTCGATCGATTGATTGACAGGCTGTTATAAGCGTTAAATATTTATATTTGATGCTTATGCAGTATAGAATGCACTTTGGGTGATGGTTGACTGTGTTTGATTGTTGTAGTGTATGTGTGTGTATAAAATCCATATAATTAACATTATATCGTAATTGATTGGGCCTCATTCCAAGTTGGAAAATAAAGAATATTATAAAAAGAAAATTCATGTGTTGAATAGAATAAATACTCATGTGTTGAATAAAATATAAATTCATGTGTTGAATAAAATATATATTCATGTGTTGAATAATAGAAAATTCATGTGTTGAATAGAATAAATTCATGTGTTGAATAAATATATATTCATGGGTTGAATAAGAGAAAATTCATGTGTTGAATAAAATATATATTCATGTGTTGAATAAAAGAAAATTCATGTGTTGTAGAAAATATTCATTTGTTGAATAGAATAACGAAGTTATTGAAATATATATATAATGCCGTGTTGGTTAGATATGCGCCATTTTGACACGAATGATATTCATTTCGATTTTATTCATTTTTATAATGAATATCGAAAAGGAATTGATTTCAAAATCTAATATTTTGAAAATATTATCATTTATATGTTAATGATATGGAATATTCAATTTTGATTTGAAATTGAATAGGAAGTTGAAATCGTTTTGAAAATGAATTTAAAACGATTTATAAAATACGTTTTAAAAGGAAATTGACGAAATATATATAATAAATATATTATATATATAATGGCCTGAATAGAATGCGCTGCACTGCGGCAGTTCGCGAGTTTTGACCATTGACTTCGAATGGATATTACGGGAGATCCGACCGTCGGATTCTCCTAAAACCGAAACCGTTGGGTTCATATCGAAAATAGCTTTCTAAGAATACAAGAAATTAGAAATCTAACGGTTGGATTTGGAAATATGTCCGAATCAAATTTGGAAAAGGTCGTTGTAAGTGCAGTTCGATGGCCGTTGATGGAAATTGACCGTACGAGCCTTGATAAAATTATTAAAAATAGTAATAATTTGTGTGAAATCATAAGAAATGATTTGAAAAGAATTGGGATGAAAAACTCCATATTTGAAAAGATAAAAATAGATTTTTATCGAAATGAACTAGTTTTGAACTAAAATTATAATCTATTTATTTTTGAAATAAATAAACTGGATTTGAAAGGATTTTAAAAGTAACTAGAATTTCCAATAATTGAATTGGAATGGATTTGAATCGAAATTGTCTTTGGAATATTTCAATGTTGGATTTCGTGATTATACAGATATCGTTATGGAAATTTGAAAGATATATTGATATCGTTATTTCCAATATGATATTTGTTGGTCGTAGAATTTGATATTGAATATAAGCTGATATATTTTCTATTCAGAGCCTTGTATTTAATATCAAATAGGATTTGGGTTTGTCGTGAATGGTGTCTTCATTAACACTGTTCTTAAACCCAGTTGAGAAAAAGATTAAATCTTTTTATTTAGATTTAATGAAGTATACCAATTAAATGGTATTTAATTGGAATTGAATTTGAATTGATTTTTGGGTTTATCATGAACGGTGTTTTAAATAACACTTGTTCTTTAACCCGATAATTAATGGAATGTGATTTTGGGTTGTCGTGAACGGTATCTTCAATAATACCGTTCTTAGACCCAACAGAGTTAAGAAAATCAGAAACTAACTGAAGATTAGTTAAGTTGAATGGTTTCTTGGGTATTGATCTGATGTTCGTTTCGGCCTTCGGGGTTAATACTTAGGGAATTGTTCACTTGCTAATTTACGGTTAAAGACTGATGGAATAGAATGTGATTTTGGGTTTATTGTGAACCGTGTTTAAATGACATTGGTTCTTTAACCCAGTTAAAGATAGGATATGATTTCCCAAGTTAAACAATCATTAATATTGATTTTTTTGGGAAGATTAAAACCAAGTGGAGTTTTAATGAATCTTTGATTATATTGAAATGATCGAGAATGGAGTATAACCAGTTTTGCTCCAGGCGATAGTTAAATCTTTAATTAGATTTGAACATGAAATGGTAATTGCATTTACCGATAACATCGTGGTGTTAGATATGAAGTATTACCAGTTTTACTTCATGGCATGAATAGGTTGTGATTGGGAAATAAAATAAATGATTACTTCGGTGTGGTTCGCTAATCCCGACTAATTTGAATTGATATTCAAAAGAAGATTAAAGAATAAATTTAAAGAATTTATCTTTGATAAAATTAATGGGAACCTTTCCCAAAGTATTAGAATATTTGAATAAAAGAATATTCTGAATTGGAATGAGGCGTATGTTGTGTTTGTGTAACTCTTGTTTATTATATACACGAGTTATTCAGAAAGACCGGGTTTATCCCATTCTGAATAACTAATTCGACGATGTGTCGAGGATGAAATGGTGGTCAAAGACCGGAGGTCTTCACATCGTTTGGATAATTACTGATGATCTTGATTGGGCTGTACACCCAAGAGGAGGGAATCAGTTGGTGATCGTCCAGACGTACTTGGAGATCGATGGATATGCGAGGTACAAGGTGCCTTCGGTTTCGTTCAGACCCAGAATGGACTTGTAAATGGAATATGTGTCTGACATTGGATATCATTCTGTGTGATTAATGTATATCGGTTGCATGGAGTGGTTTGCCTGTGTGGCATGCTAAGATGCAAATGATCAAGGCTTCTGTTGAAAAGCAGAGTCTCGTGGTTGATGATCAAAGCACAGCCTGTGTGGCATAGCTTTGTGTAGCGTTAATTCGCGAGCCTCACACCCCGGTTGTGAACCAGAAACGGGAGAGGACCTCAGGTAGAACATGTGTTTCCTTCTAGCTAGGGTGGTGTCAGTGACCTACCAGCCCTGACATTTATATTATTTTCACCTGTGTGGTTGTTGGATTGCAAGGCGCCTCGGATATATCGGTGACTATGTGGAGCCGATGGAGTCATTTGGCTCATTGACGCCCCAAAAGGTAGGGAAACGTAGTGTTCAGGCATTATAATCCACATCGATGGACCGGCCCTGACGATCCGAGGGGCAGTTGCGGCTGTTCCTGAGGGGCGGTCTAAAGCGTCTCGAATTCGGTAGAGGACGATCCCTTGCCTCGGTTCACAGATGGAAATCCAACTTCCAATATGCGACTTTGCGGTTTTGATTGTAGAGCCTAGTATTGGCGACATGATATATGGTACCCATGCTGTCTATGATTGATATTTATGATTGAAATGGTTTTGACACTATACACTCATAGTAATAATAAAAGATGAAATTTAGCGTATCAAGCATGTATGGCTATTATAAAGGAAAACCCTATCCTCCGGCTTGTGTTGCATTGTGTGATGGGGCATGAGTCTTATAATAGCTTCATTTTTCCAAAAAGCATTGCGTTGTTTTGTTATATGCATTGGTATTCTTGGGAGGAAACCCATTCCGTGTTATACGGCGTGGTCTCTTGATATATCTAATTTAAAGTAAAGCTTTAAATAACTGTTTTAGTTCTCACACCAGTCACATGACTGACCTGGAGTTTATTGTTTTAACCCAAACTCTGGGTGCCCCTTTTTTCCACACGGGCAGCTAGTAGTTTTGTTTTTGCAGATTTATATTCACAGGATCCTGGTTTATAGCTGAAACGATACTCGGAAAGCTCTGTATCCGTGTATTACTTTCAGTTGTGTATTGTATTATTTTTCCGCTGCATTGTAATTTGTAAATCTCTGATATTTATCGAATGTGTAATATTTATTCATACTCTGTATAATCATGTATTTTGATGGAATTGTTGTAATAAGCAATGAAATGTTCTTCTGTTTGTGTTCTGATTCGTCTTGTCCTCAGTACAATCCGTGATTTCCCGTAAGGGGGATTTCGGTGCGTTACAGCTTGGTATCAGAGCTTTGGTTTACAGAGCTCGAAGAATAAGACACGTTAGAACCAAACGAAAGGATTAATCAAAAATTGGATTAGTAATATCCAATGAGAATGACTCATTAGAGATAGGATCAGTAGTATCCTAGAACGAGTGTAAAGAGTGTTGTTTTGAAAAATAAAATTGCAAACCAATTTTTATTTTGAAAATTTAAACTTTATTGTTCGTATTTGAATATTTATTTGTATTGAATTTGGACAATCCAATGTATAAAGATTTTGCATATACGTCTGATCCACGGGTATTCGAAGTTTTAATATACTGGATAGATATAGAGTCACGCTCTAGTCGCTCGGGGATAACTCTGGTGATGTTGCGACATCATCAGTATTTGTGTTCGAGTTTCGAAGGTGTGATATTTATATATTTCCAATTGACTGGTGTGAGAACCAAAACTAGATAGGGCTTATTATTGTGATTTGGCATCAAAATCTGATTTTTGGACAATGTATCAAAGTTATGAATTTGAAAAGCTAATCAACTAATTGATTGCTTATTGTTTTGTTTGATTAGTGGTTGATTAATTAGAATTTGAACCATTTAGCCAAATTGAACCAAATATTTAACTGTATTGAAAATTGTTTGAAATTGCATGCATATACATGTATATCCATTGAACAGGTCATAGCAAGGAGGCTAGAGCAGAAGAATAAAATTGTTTGCCCGACAAATAGGTACATGTTTACAAATTTATTGGGTTTGGATCATTTTATGAGCCGATTGGCTTTTTCTTTTTCTTTTGGATTGGTGAGGGCCATGGGAGGCTATTTGAAATATCCTGAAGCTCTCGGTGCAGGGGAGGTTATGGCGAAATTTTTCGAAAATTTAGGGTGTTAGCCAAATTTTTGAAAAATTTGAAAAGTTCTTAGAAACTGAAAAGTTGAAGAACTTAAGCCATAGTGAAAAGAATGAAAGTTGAGTTGATTTTCGGGGACATAGTTGAGTTGAAGAACTTAAGCCATAGTGAAAAGAACTTAAGCCATAGTTGAAGAGCTTCGTTCCTTTTCAGGGACAAAAAGTTTTAAGTGGGGGAGATTGTAATAACCCGGAAATCCGAGCCAATTTAAAATTTTTATTTTGGCAATTTTGATGAATTTTCAGTATTTAAAATGAATTATTTTAAATAATAACAACAAGAAATTTATTTTGAATAGAATTAGAACGTATATATTTATATAGATCGTCATTAGAATATAATTATTTATTTTTAATTATAAAAGGAATTGAAAATGGCGCGGTAGTTCGAAAACTCGATTTCAAGTTTCAAATGAATGTACAGGATTCAAAATAAACCAGATTTTAGTGAAACCAAAAATATTAGAATCTATTTGAGAATATCTTTCCAACGAATCCGAAAAATTGAAATTTCATAGCGACGATAAAAAGTTATGCCCAGTTGAAATTTCAGAATAGTCGCTATGGAATTTTGGCCCTTAAAAATGGAAATTTTGCAAACGACCTTCGTTTTCGACGAAACCACTTTTGTTGGATCCGAGATGTCAAATTATTGCTAGATTCCAGTTTGCATAATTTTCTGAATCAATATGTGAGCGTGGTAAAAGAAAACGTGTTTTGATAGTTTCAGTCAATTTTGATCGACCAGAAAATGGCCATTTTTCAAACGGTCTCAGAATTTGACGAAATTAGTTTTGTTAGAGCTGTATTGTTAATACGAAGCTAGAAAATATTTTTCAGGAATTTTTAGAGTTCGTATGTGGCCCCGGTAAATTGAAATGTGCGTTCAAAATCAATATATATATTTATATTTTGATTTTGATGGAAACTGATCGAAACAATCGAACTGGCTTACGATACATATCCCATTGTGTTTGGAATGGGGGTAATACGCTAAGGACGATAGTCGGTGGGTCTCGTTTGGAGTTCGAAATAAAAAGTCAATCTTGGATAATAAAATAAACAAATTAATATATATACTTAACCCTCACATCTCTCTCTCACCTCATATTTCAGAACCCGTAAGAGAAAAGAAAAAAAACAAACCCAAATCTTGAACTCCAGCCCGCATCGCCCTCCCACTTACGCAGCCACCATCCGCCGGACCACCGCGCCTACCTCCCCCTCCGATCTGCCGCCCCAATCCTCTCCTCAGACCCGCCCTCTCTCTCCTCCTCTAATCTAAAGCCCCAAATCGATCTAACGCCGCCATTGGAGCATCACATGTCGTGCCCTCCTCCCCGATCTCATCAGTGCCACCACCGAACGTTGGCGCCCCCCTACGACGGCGCAGGCAACCCCCCCTCTCCTCCTTAAGCGACAGTGAGTTCCTTTCTTTTTCTTATTATTATTTTTTTTCTTTCTTTTATGTAATTAGTTTAGAAATTAAACATTGTTTTAAAATAAAACTAGCATGGTTTTAAAAACTGAAATTTATATATATGTAATTGTAAATAAAGATATGATCTTTGAAATAGAAATATGATTTTTATTTTTAAAGTAGAAGCAAAAAGAATTGATTTTTAACAAGCAAAAAGAATTGATTTTAACAAGCAAAAAGAATTGATTTTTAACTTCAAAAAGAGTTGATTTTCGTGTTGATAAAAATATGATTTTTATAAAAATAAAGATATGGTTTTTTAGTTTAGGAAAGTTGAGATTTTTAATGAGATAAAAATAAAAATTTTAATCATATAAAGACTAGATTTTTATCGTATAAAGATTAGATTTTTAGTTTAGAAAAGGTTAGATTTTTAATTACATAAAGATTCAATTTTTAGCGATATAAAGATATGAACTTTATTTTAGATGGAGCTGGAGTTTATTGTTTAATTACATAAAGATTCGATTTTTATTACATAAAGATTTTTAGCGATTTTAATTACATAAAGATTCGATTTTTATTTTAGTTTAGAAAAGATTAGATTTTTAGTTCTCACACCAGTCACAAGATTGACCTGGAGTTTATTGTTTAACCTAAACTCTGGGTGCCCCTATTTTCCACGCGGGCAGCTAGTAGTTTTGGTTTTGCAGATTTATATTCACAGGATCCTAGTTTATAGCTGGAACGATACTCGGAAAGCTCTGTATCCGTGTATTACTTTTAGTTGAGTTTTGTATTATTTTTCCACTGCATTGTAATTGGTAAATCTCTGATATTTATCGAATGTGTAATATTTATTCATACTCTGTATAATCTTGTATTCTGATGGAATTGTTGTAATAAGCAATGAAATGTTCTTCTGTTTGTGTTCTGATTCGTCTTATCCTCAGTACAATCCATGATTTCCCATAAGGGGGATTTCGGGGCGTTACAGCTTCTCTATATAAGTTCTGACTTATATATTCCATTTATCCACTAATAAATACTTAACTTAATTTATAAAATATTATTTATAAATTAATCTGCTCCCTTTATCAGTTTTACTTCTTTATATAAGTTCAGACTTATATATCTTTATTTATCCATTGATAAATATTTCCCTTAATTTAAAAATATTATTTATAAATTATTCTACTCAATTCATCTGTTAAAGACATATTTTTATTTAATATCTAATTTAAATTAATCATCTCAGATTTCTTTTATAATTCGAAATCCTTTTTTTATAAATTCTATATTTATTTCCCCAAATATTTCCTTTTATAAAATCTTATTTATTATATAAATAATTCCTTTTATAAAATTCTATTCGTTTTAAAAATATTTCTTTTTATAAAATCCTTTGATTTTATATATATTTCTTTTCAATATAACATTGAAAATTCCCTTTTTATATTCTAGTATTTCTTATGGTATTTAAAATAACAAATAACAATGATCAATATCATTCTAACACACATCATCAACAACATATTGTATATCACATCATATATGAAAAACAGTAAAATAAATGTTAAGGAATCCAGTTGGATTCCTCCGACCTGTTTCCCTGCACCCACAGATGTTAAACAATATAATTAACATTGATTTCATTTCAATATGAAATATTCTGATAAACAGAATCATTGTTTGATTAACGATTTATATATATATCGTTATCTATAATTTCAACCAATACATCAGCAATTCAACCAAACAATCAACACACAGCAATCAATCATCATTTATCAATACTAGATTATATTTATAAAGATATAAACTGTACAAAGTTAGTGAGATTTACTCACTTTGGACGGTTATCGTTAAATAACGAATAACTGTCGTTGAATTGATTTCGACAATTTATTTCGCTATAAATTTTAACGAGCTCCAATCTACTCCCAATCAGTTCCATTACGTAGCCACCGTCCATACGATCCCAGCGGATCCTGTTTTATCCAATTTCGTTAATGTATGAGCTAGATACGCTAAATTAAAGTTAATACATTATTTTATTTGAATTGAATTTAAATTAAACACTTAAGTGGGCTTTACCATTTAAAAGAACCGGCCCAACCACTTTTAAACCCACCTGCATACCTTTGTTCTTCTATCTCGTTTCTACAGGTAACGTACAGTGCTCATGGCCATTATCGAAACTTCTTGCTTTCACCATTCACTCCATACTCCATTATTCTTGAAACCATAATCACCATCCTCATCCCCGTTCAATTCTCCATCTCTCCATAACCAAACAATCAAACTCGAGCTCAAGCCCAGAATTTCGATCCCCAGGTTTTCGCACAAGCTCAGCACAAAGGTGCGACATTTTTCCATACGGATTCCTACCAAAAATTTAGGCTAGATGCTATTTCATTCCCTAAATCCAAAACTAAACTCACAAATCCCTCTCGATGCTTAAACATCAAGCATTGTTTAATCCTAAAACATGTTGTATGAAACCAGTGAAAAGAAAAGAGGATTAACCCCTTGATACTAACTATAAATGAAGAGAAACACAAAAGGAAGCTAATAGAATTTGTTTGAGGATTTTAGAGATTTTTCTTGAATTGTTATCAATTTCCAAACTTTGGTTTTACTGTTCGAATTTCTATCGGTGGCGGCTCAACATTTCGTTGGTTGTTGAAATGAAATTAGGTTAAGTTAGGAGCTTTTATATGATATATGATAGCTTACAAGGTAAGCTACTTATTTTATATTAATTTATATTTGATTTTCAACTCAATTTATCATCCTAAAAATTCCTATGATCACACACGATACCCAAAAATCATGAAAATGGACATGCACCTTCTGTTCAACATTACGGACCCAATGAAACTGGTTTCGTCGAATTCTGACTCCGTTTGCCCACACAGCATATTTTTAACCGTCAAAATACCGAGTGTTTTTCACATTAAAAATCCGTACGGCCAAACACTGACTCCAAAAATCAGGAAAATTGGAATCTAACAATAATTTAATATTCCAGATCCAACAAATTAGTTTCATCGAAAACGGAGGTCGTTTGCAAAACTAACTATTTTTAAAGCTCTAAATAACCCATTTAAATATTTATATATTTAAAAATAATTAAATTAAATATAAATTAATTTATATTATCGTATATATTCCCAATAGAATATCATACAGCTCCAATTGGATTTATAACTTGATATTCCAATCCTGGTTGAATCGATATTCAATTTATATTGAAAAATCCCTTTTTAATATAAATAAATCACTATAAATTATAAAAGAATTCCATAACGACTATTTTAAAATTTGATTTGGACATAACTCGGAATCTACACGATAAAATCTTGATTTTTCTCTTCAACTAGAAAATTATACTTCACCAGCTCCGAACGTTTCTTGTTTCACAGAAATCCGACTTAAAATGGATTATGTATATTTGATTGAAGTTCAAATCGCCAAATAACGAACTGCCGCGCCTTTACAGGCTCGATTATAATTAAATTATAATTTATACGTTCTAATGTCGATTTAAATAATATATTCATTATTCTATTCAATTCTAATCTGTATTATACCTTATATATGATCCAATTCACACTGTATTGTGAATTCAGCTATTTTTAACTATTTTGGAATTACAATATATTTTTATATTGTATATATTAATTAAATATTCAATATTATTTAATTAGTAACCATTTAAATATGTAAATCACTATTTAAATAATTAAATTAATTAATTATTTATACCGTAAGAATACGGGACGTTACAGGTTATGTTCACAATCGAAGTTTGTGTAAGAATGTTTAAAAGTGGGGAAGTTTCATAATTTGGGGTTCGGTGCATCATTTACTAGAAGGGGGGAGAGAACCTGTAGCATTGTATTTGGTTCGTATCAGAAGAAGGACAGGAAAACGGTGAACAGTGAACTCGAAGCTTTTGCATGGCGCTGGTGCATTTCAGGTGTATTTAGCTGATCTGAAAATGAGAGGCCTTTGGTTTTTGGATTGGTACAGTTACTGTGCGTGTGAAGCATTAGAGAAGGATATGCATTATGTGACTATGCATAGTACAGGCTGGTTAGTTAATCATACTAATTCCATGATTAAGGATTGAAGTGGAATAAGCAGTAGTCTCGATTATGGAGAAGATGAGAGGAAGGTGCCTGAGCTGTGTTGGTGGAGCGTACACTATTCTGATCACAACTTACAAGGACAGGGGAGATCACGTAAAGCAGAGTTCATCGGAGGCGGGTTTATCAGTGGATGAGGCGTTTTGGATGAGGCATTTTGCATGGAAGGGACGGTTGTGTGTCAATGGGAAAAGGGGTTTGGTACAGGGAGTTTAACGGTGAGAAGTTGATGAAGTCTATTTCTTTTCCCCATTAATGATGAGATGTGATCATGCTCAGTACCAAGATTGAAAACAAAAGAGCAATAGCAAGTTTCGGTGTGAATACAAGAGGGAAGGGCGCATTCGTTTAACGCTGGATTAAAAGGTAATTAGATAGTGTAATTAGGGTTTAACTAATTTATTATTTTAATTAAGATTTAAGCCATTTTAGTTTATAATAAATAATGTAATAACCATAACTTATCCGTATATCGTCAGAATCACGTAAAACTAGACACGTTGGAATCGCATCGACAAGGGCGATGTGTACGTACTGGACTGGAATTATTTGGAGATAGCTGGGATTTTAATATAATTTCAAACATACAAATCAGCACTGAAACGTTAACCGGAAGTATATAGGTGAGTTGATTCTCACACATTTCTGAAATGCTATGATGTGCTAAATTCATATAATTAAAATTTAACGTTGATATATATTGGTTGATTGGATGCCTATTGTTGATTGAATGGTTAACATTAATTATATTTTCGTCGTAAATATATTGAATTAAAATTATATGCTGGTATGAAATATTATAATGATCTGTGATGCAGGGAAGAACAAGTGGGAGGAATCAAACCGGATTCCTTAAATATTTAGTATGTTGTTTATTTCATATTATATATGAACTGATTAAACCCTATTGACTTTGAAACCGGTTGGCTGTTGAATGTTGCTAAGTTTGAATCAATATATAGTATTGGTTGAGGAATTTATAACAAATGGCCCAAATATACCCTATTTTTTAAAGATTGATTTACCGTCAAGTAAATCAATAGATTTAAAGTTATAAATTTATTTTATAACTAAAAATGAATTTTTAAAATATATTATTTTAAATGAAGTTTATAAAATATAAACCAATCACATATACGTTGTTTGTTTTAACCACCAATCACCCTCTTAGACCAAAATCTATTGTGTGCGAAGCACGTGCCTAGTCTTAAGTATTAATTGATTTATAAAGATAATTCTTATATTACTAAGATGGATAAGCAAGTGAGCAGGGATAAATGCAACGATTAATAACTAAGATTAATTGTTTTTAAGTAACAAATTAAAAAGGGGTTATTTGAAATGGCTTATTATTTACTTAATAACAATCAAAGTAAATTGGATTATTTAAACTAATTGTATTATTAATAAAAAGGGCTAATTAGAGTTTATTAACGAATTTATCATGTTTAATTGAACAAGGCAGCTATGTTAACTAAAATTGATTATTAGATTGGTTTGTTAAGTCTAATGAAGATAATTAATGGTGAAGTAAACTTCTTTTATTTAAAATTCGATTATTACTTACCGAAGTGGTAAATTGGAATTTAAAGGATATTTATGATAGTTTATAAGGTATTAAACCACCATTTAAAATGTAATGAATATTTAAGCAATTTTATATAAGGTAAGTCTATGTTAAGGTTAAAGTGAATTCTTTTTGGAAATTATGTTTAATCGAATGTATAAAATCCAAGATTAGATGAAGTTATAAAGTCCAAGTTTTATCGATTATATTATCGAAGTGAGTTATTTGAAATGGATTTAAATGGAAATAAATGTCCAAGATAAAAAAATTAAGGAATTGGAACTTAACTGGGGATCAGTTGAGATAACTGATTTTCCGAATATTGATCTGATATTGGTTTCGGCCTTCGGGGTTGATATTTAGAAAATTCTTTTCTTGTTGATTTACGGTTTGGGACTGGTGAAGATATGAAATACGGATGAAACGAAAACCAAGATTTGAATAAAAATGGTTATGCGAGATAAATGATAAAGATGAGATTTATATTCGCTAGATTAAGTGAGTAATGAGGTTTTATCAAGATATAATCAAACTGGGTTTGAAGTAAACTTAATAGAAGTTTATAAAAAGGGGATTCTATTTGTAATAGAATTAAGGCTCATGTATAATGTTTTAAAAAGATAAGTAAATTTAATATAAAAAGGATTTATATAATATTTTACTTAATATTTAATTTAAGTAAACGTATAAGATTTCCAAAGAGAAAGCATGGTATTATAAGTATAGTTAGGGAAGTCGATAAGTTAAATAAAAGCGTTTGTATATGATGTTTTAAAAAGATTCAAAGGATTTGATCAACGAACGGGAGTTTAGAATGGTCAAATGATGCTGTGAAATAAACCAGTGGATTCATTTTATTTTTATGGTTGTTAAATAACCGACTATCAAAATCTGGCCCAACATTATTTGTACGGAAAGACCGGGATCGAATTTATATTCGAAAACCATTCTGACCAATGAATACGAAATGTGGAAGATGTTGATCAAGATGGAGCAATTGAAGACCGTAAATCTTTATGAGTGGGGGAACTACTGTTGAATTTCTCTAGCTGATCCCTAGAGATATCTTGACTATGATTCTGTCGTGATTGAAATCTACGGATTTGCAAGGACTACTCGCTACTGATCTATCAGGTGATAACTAGGATGTGGTAGGAGGGTGCCTTCAGTTCATCCTGTTTCTGGATGACTTGTATGGATGATGTGAATAGTGGCCAGATGTTCCAAAAGTCGATTATAACCTCAAGCCTCATCAACCGGGAAATGACAAAAATCAGGCAAGCAGCATAGCTATGTGGGTCGCCCCATTAGGGTGTATTGTCACCATCTAGAGAATATTCATATTTGTTACTTATTTTCATTTATGTATCTCCTATGAACGGTTACGTTGCTAGCAACCGTAGGTGACAATATATTTTATACACTCAAGAGAAATGAGTGGTCAGTCATGTGTGACCGGGTTGCAAGACGTTCTTGTTGAACCCAGTGTATTCCTCTCTAAAGATACACTATCGGCAGGTGGATCCATACCTTGTCATAGTCGGAATCCAATCTCCAATAAGTGCCCGTGGTTTTAATTGTATACTGTATATGTGGAGCGTGAGATGCAAGCGTTCTACTAGATTCTATTTACTTGTATTTATACACTATTATAATATCAGAATAAGATATTGATTTCAAAATGTTTTGGGTTATAGTAAGGTAAAAACCATCCATGTTTATGTGTGGATTGGTCTTACTATTATCTTTTTCTTTCAAAAGGATTTTTCAAAGTTAAGCAAGTTGTTTGTATTATTAATTTATCGCTGAAAGTATTCCAGACTGATCCGGGTGAATTTTTCTTTGCTTCAAATGTGCTCGGGTCAGAGCGAGTATATTAACAGGTCAGATTTCGCTTGGAGCTTCAGAAAAGGAGATGAAGTCTAGACGTATTCCATATATTTACTAGTACTAGTTCAATTCCGTTGTGTGTTGTATTGATCCGAATGTATGCTCTGGTGTATAATTCTTTTTGTATAAAGTATTATTGATTATTATATTTTGTCCATTCCGCTGTGAGGCTCTGATCTTCTTATTCTTCTATTCTAATATTTCTTTATTTCTCTCTCACCCTCTAACTTATTTCTATTAGCTTTCTGGGTTTTCGATACTGGAGTTTTGGACACAAGGTGTATTATTGTCTGAATTCGAGTGTCAAAATTCTGGGTTGCTATAAAACGAATATAAGTTAACTGTGGAATTTAAAATAGCAATTTCATAAACGATCTCGGAATACGACGAAAAACAGTTCCATTGCATTTGATATATTTAATTGTTGTAAGGTTAGAATTTTTATTGCAATTGGAGTATATATATGGTGGTACTATAAAGAATATTCAGCGATGGATTAAACTAAACAAATCAATTTACTATCTTTCCCTGTAAGCTTTTCAAAGCTTTTCAGAACCGTGCTCCCCACTCTATTCAAAACCATGCTCCCCTCGCTTTTCTGAACCGTGTCGGCCAATCTACTTTCACTATAAATTAGAGTTGCCTTCGTTGTTTTCTTCCAAGTTCTTTCTTCCCTTTCAAAAAACAAAGCTCTCTCTTATATATATAAAATACCACTGCTCTCTCAAATTAAAATCTGCAGCTATTTCTTCCTAAGCTGGCTGCCGCTCTTCTTACTATATAAAAATATATGTAATAATAATAATATTCGAACCCATCTATATACGCCAAGACTTCTTTTCTCCCATCCAAACCCATAATGGCTTCCTTCGACTCGATCCCCTTCATGAACGCATGTTTTCCAGCAAGGATCGCGGTGCCTTCGAGTTTGACGTCAGGTCAGCATGAAGTAGAGAGAGGGTGTGGTCGATGTAAGGAGGGAGACACAGCTTCATGGTTACAGGAGGTGCTTTTTGATTAACAAAAGAAAATGTGGTGGAGCAGGGAGGAGCACATGCGCTAAAGGGGTTGGTAGGTAGGGCTAAGAGTATGTTGTGGGGGATTCGAAAGGGTTCTGGTGATGACCTGAGGTGAAGCGGATGCCGGAATTAGGTTTGTGGCATTGAAAGCCTCGAATTGAGGAAGTTTCGTATTGTTTATTATAAATTAATGTCACACATATTACTGTAGCCAACCTTGTTTGGCCACGAACGTGTTCATCTAGGTGGCTGTGAGTTCAAAGATATTGGGATGGAATTGTAGCTCTCGAAGAGAGATGAACAACGGTTGGGATAGTATGGAGGGAGAGAAGGTGGAAGGATGGATCGGT
This sequence comes from Allium sativum, assembly GCA_030737875.1. Taxonomy (NCBI): domain Eukaryota; kingdom Viridiplantae; phylum Streptophyta; class Magnoliopsida; order Asparagales; family Amaryllidaceae; genus Allium; species Allium sativum. The sequence continues at coordinate 473,158,490 of CM060909.1, forward strand.
GAATGGGCTGCAAATGTTACTGGAGAAGATATCGAGCATGGAAACGACGAAGAGGTAAACGTGATTAACAGTTAATGATACGTTTAAATATTAAAAAAATTAAAGGTAATTAATATGCAAATCTATAGTTTAATTTGCCTAAACCTATTTTTGATGCGCCTGATGGCAATTATATATAAATGGTTCTAACCTATATTAACGTGGGTGTTACATACTGAGATAATGAATTTAGATGAGTAGCTTTATATTTTTCCTATGTTATAATAATATCTATACCATACTGATACACATATTGTTTATATATCATTTGATATAACCTGAATAGTATAAAATTAGGCGACGACTTTATTGCTTTGAGGAATGATTTGTTGGTTCGTTTTACACGTGGCTAACGAATTATGCTATAACATGATACGTTTAAACATGCCTAGACCTTTAATTAACGTGGCCAATTATATTTGTAACATAATTAACATTTAGATTTAGATTTTATTAACGGTTTAATTAATTTAAATTTAAACCCATAATCGTATACATTTTGTAAAGTGTCAGTAACTTATCAGAACTAGACCAAAACAAGGAGCGTTGGGACCGTATCAGCAAGCACTTCAATATAGAGTTGGTTTCGACAGAGCTGGAGATTGTTGGAATTTTCCATTAAATTAAACGCCCATTTAACTTAACTGGAAACTGAATCGCCCAACGACAAATGGGATCATGGTGAGTTAACTCTCACATTTATCTAAAATTCTATGATGTGTTAAATTCACATAACTATAATTCATAAGTTATTGGATGTTTGGATGCATGGTTGCTTATTGCTTACTGACTATCAAGATTATATTCATGTCATATTGGATGTTTTAGTTTAAATTATTGTTCATATGTTGTTATAAAATTATATTATGATCTATAATGCAGGGAAGAACAGGTTGGAGGGATCCGACCGGATTCCTCAAATAAATTGCAATTGTTGATTGTTCATATTATTCACCTATGAATTGTTTATCCCAAATGATATTATAACCTGTTCGAATGTTGATGGTTGAATGGATGTTAATCACTAAGCTTATTTCAATGATTATTATGTTTTGAATCAATAGACGTTACTGATTAAGTATTGGCAACAGATGGCCTAATATCTATCGTTTTAAGTCGTCGTTTTTCCATTAGGCGAATTGATGGAGTTTTATATTATAAATTATATTTTTATAACTAAATCAAAGTTTTGAGTTTATTTTATAAGAGTTATTTAAGATAAAATGTTTATTAATATATCTTTATGTATAATAATGTTTTACAAATAAGTTATTAAACGTTATATATAATAAATTCTTTTGTAGTTAATATGTTTTATAAATAGAAAAGTATAAATCAACCTACGAGTTGAGAAATTAGAATAATTGTTTATTTAAACAATCAAGCAGTATTATCAAGTTAATTAAGTTGTTAATTAACTTAAGAAGGTGGATTAGTTAGTTAACTAATGTTTATAAGTTGTCAAAGTTAACTGTTTAATGGAGATTGGGTATTAGATTAATTTATTAGAAATAGTTTACGAACAATCATTAAACTTAACGAGCGTTCTAAGTAATTAACTTATCTTTTATTAAATATGTTTTAAAAGTGTTAATTTAATTATTTGTTTTAATAGAGTATTATTATTTAATAACATTTCTAATAATGAATTATTAGTCTATGTTTAGTTAATATTGAAGTAAACTACTTTTACTTCAAATTTGATGATAAAGCTAATTATTAAAGTGATTTACTTTTTAAATAATTTTATTTAAGAAGTAAGCAAGAGTAATGTAACGACCCAGGGATTTTCGATCTCGAAAATAGACATAAAACCCAGGTCAACTATTCGAGCATCGAACATTCCAGATCATTAATAGAATGAAGTTAGAGGGTGAGAAATAGAAAGAAAGAAAGTTGGAATAGATCTTTTTGACAGATCACACCTATATTTACTTTAAATGCCACATCGTCATACCGGCCAAATCACAAATTGATTTCTCCAAAAATACCATGGGTATAAAACTATGAGAAACGAATTCCTCTGCCACCAAACGTAAATACATTTAAAGAGATCAACTTACACGATTTATTAGATAAACTCTGTCCGACATTCTCCCATACAAGTTGTCCTGGGACTGGACAACTGAAGGCATCATTCTATAAATCCATCTTAGGCAATTTCTACTTACGATTTGCCAGAAAAACCCTTGCATATACTCCGTATTCAATTGTCTTCATCATATTTGATTTGCAACGCAAATGCCCATACGAAATGTTTTCAGATAATAAATCTGATCCCTGTCTCTCCATATTGACAATGGAAAAATGGTCAAAACTTGGATAGTAGGTTATTTAACTATCAAAGGAAAACATCCATACACATAATGATCTTATTTCCGAATGGAAATTTTATTGATCAATCATCAATGAACATTTTTCCCTTTAATTAATTTATTATTAATTTATTCATTTCCCCATTCCCCGTTTCATATATTCACAAATTATTATTTTCTAAATTTAGAAAATATATGTTATTAACATTGGAAAACATTTCCATTTCTTATTCATGCCTCATTACCCTTCCCCGTTCATCAGTCCCTAACTGTAAACCAGCAAGCGAGTAATTCCATAAGTACCAAACCCGAAGGCCGAAACCAACATCAGACCGATACTTAGGGAACCATTCAACTTGACTAATCTCCAGTCAGTTTCTAATTTCCTTGATTCTGTTTATTAACTTCTTATCAAATCTTTGCTTACGCAACTCTCGGATTCAGTTTACGAACCCACTTCTGTTATGAAAAACATTTGATTATAATGATAACGTTAGTATCCCTACTTCCGAAATAACTAACATCAAAATATCACTTTTATTCTTTAATTTGAATAAATAAATAAATAAATAACTAATTCATTAATAAATAAATCTTGATTTAAAAACGGAAAGTAAATTGTACTTTTCTACATTCGATACAATCGAATTCTAATGCATTATTCTCTCTCGAATAATCTCTATTCAATAACTCTCCTTCGAATGATTGCTATTTGATTAACGTTCCGAACTTTGGAATAAATTACCATTTCAGGTTAACTCAGTTTCCATTTTCATTCTAAATTCACCTTTGAATTTATCACTTTCAATTCTTTAACCATTTCTTTTTCTAATCATTTTAATCTGCAAGACGTTTTCTTTTAAATCATTATTCACTTTAAAACGTGAATATTATTCCTTTATAGAAACTGAACTTGTTTTATCAAATCAAAACTTGATTTCAATTTATAAATATTATTGCAGGTTCAAATTCTGTTTATTGAGTTATTTTATAACACCACAACTAATCTATTTTTCCTGAAATAGAATCCACTATTTTAATTTAACATAACTTCCTATCTCATTCAAATTCCGATTTAATTTCCTGTTTCGAAACCCAATTTCCTTTATAAATGTTTTTATTTGCAAAATATTTACTTTAATCCATTTTTCACATCGCAGGTGAAAAATATTTCTTTTATATAATCAATTCAGTTTGATTTCGCATTTAAAATTAATATTCCATTTCCAAATTCTATTTATACTTCTATTTATAGAATTATTCATACACAATCCTATTTTTATTTCCAAACACCTATAATCTCATTTATAATTCCCTTTATAAATGTTAAGTTTACATTCCAAAAAATAACGGTTTTAAAACCGACCTTTACTTCTTAATATAAATTCGGACTTGTATATTCAATTTATCCAATAATAAATATTTTACTTAATTTATAAATCATTATTTATAAATTGACTTTCTCAATTTATCTGTTAAAACGGATTTCTATTTAAAATTTACTTTATATCAACTTCTCATAATTCTTTTATATCTCGCAAATTCCCTTTTTATAATTTTATTATTTTTCCAAATATTTACTTTTTATAAAATCTATTAATTTTATAAAATACTTAAACTCAAAACACACTTCAAAAATTCCCTTTTTATATTCCAATATTACTTATGGTATTTAAAATACTAAAATAAAAAGGATTAATATCATACAAACACACATAATCGATAATAGAATATATTTATATCACACCATATATCAAAATATATGAAAAACAGTAATATAAATGTTGAGGAATCTAGTTAGATTCCTCTAACCTATTTCCCTGCATCCACTGATGTTAATCAACATAAATAACACGAACTTTATATCGATATGAAATATTTTGATAAACAGAATCAATATTTAATAAACGATTTATATATATAACTATATCTATGTTTTCAGCCAATTAATTAGCAATTCATTTAAACAACCATCACACAGAAGTCATGCATCATTTATCAATACTAAATTACGTTTATAAAATTATAAACTAATAAGAGTTAGTGAGTTTTACTCGCTTTGGTCGGTTATCGTTAAATAACGATAAACATTCAATATATCCGTTTAGGCATTTTAATCCACCATAAATTGAGACGAGCTCCAAATCTCTCCAAATCAGTTCCATTGTGTAGACCACATCCATACGATCCCAACAGATCTTGTTTCACTCGATTTCGATAATGTATTGAAAAGTTATATAATTTATAAGTTATACATTATTATAATAAATTAAAACTTATATTGTTTAATCATAATGGTCTGACAAATTATAAGACGGCCCACCTACCACTCCAAAGTCGACCCACATGAAACAGTAGGCTCCCTTCCCCAATTCTTAATGTTGTGACCTCCTGAAGAAACCATGGCCGTGACCCATTCAATACAACTCGTTCTCCTTCTTCCGTTCATTTAAATTCAAACAAAAATCACAAAAAAACATTTCTTTAAATCCTCAACACTCCATGCCCAAAACCATTGAACTCGAACAGACTTCTTGCACCGCGACTAAAGGTCATCCGTGACACTGAACCATCAAACATCGTAAAAAAAATCACAGAATCCGTTCAAATGCTGCAGGGATGTGCGATTTTCTATCCTAGAGCCAATTACAAAACCCATTGCTCACCTCGATGATCCAATTCCTCCGAAGCCTGCATTCTCACGCGCGCTGGTAAACCTAAACAGGAATTATGAGCATCACTTGATGAATCCAAAAATATTGGTTTCACGATTTATTGAATTTTATTTCTATTTCGTTGAATTTTTTATTGTCATGATTTTGTTTGAAGAAGTTTTCTTGTGGTGGCGTGAAGAATTTGACTAGGAAAAAAATAAAGTTAGGGCTAGAAAGAGTTAAGATGTATTTATAGGATACGTTATCTTGTAATAGAAGCTTCATAAATATTTTTATTTTTAATTTATATAGTTTGTGACACCCTACATCCGTTAATGTCACTCATTAAGAGAATGCATTAAGTTTCGTGAAGCGTTACAGATAAACAGAAACAGAAACATTACACGATAGATAATAAATAGCAGTAGAATTTAAAATTTTATTAAGCAGAAAACATCGTAGTTGAAAACATGGTTACGTCATATGTCTGAAATGCATAAAACCCGGTACATCAATTTAAAACTTCTGTCTTGTACTTAAATCATCAGAGTACAATAATAAAAGAAGCATAATCTCCATGACATAGCCATAGTAGAGAGAGATATGAAATCAAGCAGTAAATATAAGTAGCTCCAAGCAAGATGAAAGCATAATCATGATCAAGCTTGAGTATTCCCACCCTCAGAACCTGTGGGAGAGAGAAAGAAGAGGAAACAAAATAGGTCAGACATAAAGTTTGGCGAGTCCAGTTACTTTTAGCATATAAATAAGTAAAAGTATCATGACAGACATATAAACTGGAGAGATAGATGAGAGCACAATAAGGCAGGCATGACAAGGTAAATAGGATAAAGATGATAGAATATACTGCGCTTCTCTAATACTTTCTATTACTCGATACCAATACTAGTGTCGTATGAACAAGATGATGCCCACAAGTATAAGAGGTATACTTAGGAGTACTTCTAGTGAGAGGTTTTACCCTATACAATAATAGGCAGCCCAATATACCGAAGTTACCTCAAAGATAATAACGTGCTCTTAAACATACTGGAGTCTAGATGTACCATAATTACTACCCCAATCGATCGACTTCCTACTCCGTATATACCCTGTGTCGGCCCCACAGTAGGATGTATCACTTCCTAAAGTGGCAACTCTTCGTTTTTAGAATGTGCACAACCGTATCTACAAGTGTCACGGCGTCTAAACCTCCTCTACCGGACCCATGCATGCACATGACCCCGTCAGAATGCGCCGCCCACACCGTCCCCCACATTTGGATCACTTACAATTAGCCCAGTAAGCGTGCCCCGACTCCGACCTAGTTCGGAGTACTCGTTTGATACCTATATATGGGTTACTGACTAAAACGGGTCCCGTACTTAAGATGATACAAGCCTCCCCCTACGCTTTCATCCCCACTACTAGGTTTTCCACAGGTTATGCCATACCAGAGTAAAAGATTGCATAACCTCGCATGTTAAGTTTGTAGGCCTGTATCTAAATATTACCCACCAACCTAAGATATACTTAACCCTCCCACTGTTTCATACAATTTTACTTAACTCCTACTTAAGGTAACATATACAATCCCTATGGATTCAACTAGGTTAAGTATTCAAGTTTATTACCATATTCATTTATGATTATAATGTGCTAGACCTCCCACATTAAGCCTACAACTTATGGATGCTGGATATGCTGGTTGGTTCCGGCCAGACTTCTTCCACAAGTCGGGCTTAACCTCATGTCTTACACGTTTCTTGTTTATGCACTTAGACCCCTCACATTAGATTCAGCACTTGTGGTTGCTGGATATGTCAGTTGGTTCCGGGCAGACTTCCACCACAATGTAATCTAACCTCGTGTCTAAGCGCGGTTACAGTTTCTAATTACTGTAATTCTAGGCATTTTCATTATTAACCAATTATTCCTATGTCATTATAGGTTGTCATGCCTCTTTCCCAAGTCATGTTCATAATGAACCATATGCCCCAAATTAAGGTCTTTAATCACAATTGTGGTTTATGCCCCAAATCCACATTCATGTATTACGTTCAATTTATGCCCAAATTTCCCAATACAAGTTATGCCCCAATTTTAACGTTTTTTTCCTCATTCCCAATTTCACGTGTTTGCATATTTCAATGGCATGCCTAGACTCGAAGGTAGCCTGGATATAAAAATAAAAAGGAAAAGAAGAAGGGAAGAGGACAGAAATGAACACAATAAACAAGATTGACGTATAATGGCAGAAATAGGTATAGCAACTAATAAATATACAGTGATAAAGTTGGGCATAATGACAAGATAGGCATATAGGAATAAATCTGATGAACATGTGATAGTAGAGCTGATTCTAACTTAATAGGGACATCATAAATAGGCATAATGAGATCTAAACATTGAATTAGATCTACAAATAATGACAGATCTGACATGATAAATAGGCATAGGCTTAGATCCAATTCATAGTTATGTCAAAATAACTTAGATACATAGGTAATGATAGATCTGGTATGATTCAATTAGTCACAGGCTTGGATCTAGTTTATAGTCATGTCAAGATTAACTTTTAAGCATTTAAATCTAAAATTAACGTAGACTCATGGTGATTGGATCTAAGAAATAGAAGAGCGATTGCAGATATTGAATTACATATCTCTAAACTTGAATGACTTGATTGTTAAAGAAGAAAAGGCTTACTTTAATCTAGGCAGAGACAACATCTAGATCTCCATTGTTTTTCTGTGAATAAAACAATGATACTGGGGTCTTATTTATAGCCTCGGGTTCACGAATCTGGTCGGAAAACAAGTCCACATATGCAGAAATGTACTTCGCCCGGATCTGGGGGGATGTCGACCATGGTATCAACATGGGTGTCGACACCCCCTTATGGTGTCGACTCGTGGGTTGACCCCCAATGGGTCCAATTCCCTCCCAGACTTCCCGCTTCTAATTTTGAACTTATTTGAATGGTTTTGACTTGTTATATATATATATATCTTATGCGTATACAAACTTCAATCCTTAATATGTTCTTCATAATGTTGTCCCTTTTACACAAACCAGGTGTCTATTTTGAACAGAATTTCGAGACGAATGCAATGGCGCGGTCTGTTTCCCTTAATTCTGAATATTTATTTAACTATTCTTTAATTTACCATCTTTAGTGTTGTTAAAATTGTGGGGTGTTACATTCTCCCCTACTCAAAGTATTTCGTCCCCGAAATCTCTAAGTTAAGAAGAATGTATATCCTAATATCCATCACCCATCTACTCATCCACTAATCATAGGCGTCCATTGTCCTTAAAGCTTCTAATGCTTATATGAACATATGCAAATGTGTGTGTATATGTCCCAATACTAATGCGAAATATCAGGTGGTCCACCTATTCAGTTGCCTCCTTAATGCATTGTATGTTAGTGCCATGAATCCAACATGTATGCAAATAATCCTATTATAACGTGTAAGTTTTATATGTGTGCGCAATCATCCATCTAAATGCAACATACATATGATGATACACCCACTTTCATCCATTAAAAGAGAGAAAGAAGGAAAAGAAAATAATGCACACACATCCATATGCAGTATGAGAGTGATTGAGCCGATCTAGTGCTTAATGTGTATGTATATGCATCCACGACAACAACTAGCAAACACTTGCATCCACTTGCGTCCATCAAACATAACATGTCTCAAACACATGTTTACATTCATGGGATTCCTACCAAAAGATCGAAGATTCAATCGATAGGATATACCTAAATGATAGAAACAAGCATGAATAAAAGATTTGGAAAGGAAGTTAAGAACATACCCTTGAAAAGAAAAGGGTATGAAGCATGAATATTCTTGTCATCGGTCTCCCAAGTTGCATCCTCTTGGTTATCTCCCCTGTGAATTTGTTCATCAACTTGACTTCTCAGTTGCGTAGCTTCTTAACTTCTGATCCAAGAATATGGGTAGGAACTCACCTTACTACCGCCTCTCGTTCCACCTCTACTTCCTCAAGCATACTCAGCTCGACTACTTCTATGGTATCATGCAAGCACTTCCGTAAATGAGAAATGTGAAAAACATCATGAACATTGGACAGTCTCTCTGGTAGCGTTACTCGATAGGCCATTTGACCGATCCTTTCCGTTATGGGAAGTGGCCCTACAAATATTGGTGCCAATTTCCCTATAGATCCAAAGCGAACCGCATTCGTTAATGGTGATACCTTAATGAAAACCATATCTCCCACCTCAAACTCAATGTTAGTCCTTCTCCTATCTGCATAGGATTTTTTCCTATCCTGAGCGGTCTTCATTCGCCGTCTAATAAGATCAATCTTTTCAGAAGTTTCTCTAACCATATCCGGTCCAAGTAGAAGTCTTTCCATAGATTCCCACCAACAACGTGGTGATCTACAGGGTCATCCGTACAATGCTTCGAAGGGTGCCATGCCAATGATAGCTTGATAACTATTGTTGTAGGCGAACTCTACTAAAGGAAGATGCTCTTCCCAAGTCCCTTGAAGTCTAGGATACGCAGTCTTAAAAGATCCTCAAGAACTCTGTTCACCCTTTCCATCTGTCCATCGGTCTGAGGGTGATAAGAGGTGCTCAAACACAACTGTGTACCTAAAGCTTCTTACAAGCTCCTCCAAAATTCGCTGGTGAAAATGGGGTCATGATCACTTATGATACTGGAAGGTACTCCATGAAGACGACTATCTCATGAATGTAAACTTCTGCCAACCATGTCGCCGTCCTCTTACTCTTAACTGGGATGAAATGAGCGCTCTTAGTAAGTCTATCTACTACAACCGAAATACTGGTATTGCCCTTCCTTGATCTAGACAAACCATCGATGAAATCCATAGAGACGCTCTCCTACTTCCACTGTGGGACCTCCAAAGGATGAAGTAAAACACCGGGGTTCTTTTGCTCAGCTTTGACTTGCTGGAAAATCAAACATTGAGAAACAATCTCCACTACATCTTTCTTCATCCCAGCCCAAAAGAAAACCCTCTTCATATCTCTATACATCTTATCATCGCCTGGATGAATAGTCATCTTAGAGCGATAGGCCTCCTTAAGGAATGTCTTTAACAAACTCCCAACTCGGGGAACGCAAAGCCTTCCATCTCTTCCCAACCACCCTCTATCGTCCGTGGAATATCTATTGAGGTGACTAGAAATATCCCCTTTACTGGGCCTATCCAAGATGTCTGAAATTTGTGGATTCTCTCGCTATGAAGATCCTATCTGATCCATAAGAGTACGTCGCACCTCCAGTGATGCTAATAAGCCAGGAAAAATCTCGGTGGAGGGTCTAAAGTCAAAAGTCGATATAAACTCCAAGCTTTTCCTCTACACAAACAAAGGACTTAAGGCCATCCTCTGCCTACTCAGTGCATCTGCCGCCACATTACCCTTTTCAGGGGTATAAGCAATCTCGAAGTCATAAGTTGCTAGGAACTCCATCCGCCTATGTCGCCTTAAATTAAGATCCTTCTACGAGAACAAGTACTTTGAGATATTTATGATCGGTGTACGACTCGAACTTCTCTCCAAGCAAGTAATGGCACTAAGTTTTAAGCGTGAATACTATGTCAGCTAGCTCTAAGTCATGGGTAGGATAGTTCTTCTCATGAATCCTTAATTGTCTACCTCCATAACATACTACCCTTCTCTCTTGCATCATAACCGCACCAAATCGTGTACCACATGCATCGGTGTATACTGTAAACACTTTGTTCCCATCGGGCAAGGTCAAGACTTTGGCTGTTGTCAGAGCCCTCTTCAATCGTTGGAAAGCAACATCACAATCTATATCCCACGAAAACGTCATATTATTCTTCGTTAGCCTAATGAGTGGGGTTGATATCTTTGCGAAGTCCTTAATGAACTTCCTATAATAGCTTGCTAACTCCAGAAAACTTCTCACCTCCATTGCATTCTTTGGGATCTACCAATCTTGAACTGCAACTACCTTCGCAGGATCTACTGCTATCCCATCTTTAGAAACTACATGCCCTAAGAATCTCACCTCTTTCCTCCAGAAATGACATTTAGAGAACTTTGCCTTAAGTTGGTGCGCACGGAGAGTTTTCAAAACCTCTCTCAAGTGTTGGGCATGCTCTTCATCTTTCTTCGAGAAAATTAAGATGTCATCAACAAAGACCACAACGAACTTATTTAGAAACTCTCGTAACACCTTACTCATCAGATCAACAAAATAGGTGGGTGCATTTGTCAACCCAAAAGGCATAATGAGCCATTAAAAGAAACCATTTGGGGTCCTAAAATCGGTCTTGTCTATACTGTCCTCGGCCACTCTCAACTGATGAAGCCCCATGGCCAAGTCTAACTGAGGGAAAACAATGCACCAACGAGCTGGTCAGATATGCTGCGAATACCATCCCCCTTAGTTGCGAATACCACCGGAGCACCCCATTCAGATATGCTTCGCCTAATAAACTCTTTCTCAAGTAGCTCCCCTACTTGCTTGTTAAGCTCCCTTCTTTCTCTTGGAGCCATATGGAGCACAGGCAATGCAACTGGCTTTGCATTGTCCACCAAACGTATACGGAAATCAATCTCACGCCTCAGGGGTAAGCCCTAAACCTCATTTAAAACATCAGAATGCTCACAAACTACTGGTACATATTGCAGATCATCGATAGATGCATCAAGTGACTCCAGGAAACTAAGCATGACAGACCCTTTGGGTCACAAGAAATCTCGAGGATCCTCCTATGGCAAGTCTAAAGTCTAACGACTCTCCTCTCACAATCCAGAATGGCACCATACATGGCTAGCCAATCCATCCCTAGAATCAAACCATAGCCCATGAAGCCAAGCATATATGCGTCACACTCAAACTCGACGCCTAACACATATATTCTCAAATCCTGACAAATCATGGACAAATGAGCCGTACCACCAGTGGGGTTTGAGACAACAACGGGATCCATTGCAGGGACTCAACCACAAAATCAGACATAAAAGATTACGAAGCGCCAGAATCAAAAAGAGTTCTGATAGGATGATTGGAAAGAGAAATCAAACCTTCTATGGAAACTTTCCTACCTCTATCAGGAGCACTGGTCACGAGAGCATACACCTACCCTCCAGAAGCTCCTGCCCTTTGACCTTGTTCTTGCTTCTTCGGACACTCCTTAGAAAAGTGTCTTACGTCTCCACAACTGAAGTAAGCATTCTTCCTTCTTTCACAACCCTTGATCAAATGACCCTCGCGTCCGCAATTATGACACTTCCTCTTATCCTTAGCCTTGTCATTCTTTCTGCCCTTCTTTTGTTGTTGTTGTCCATTCTTGGGCCATACTTTCTTGTTTTGTGTTTCCTTCACCTTAGCTTCTTTCTTTTTAGCTTTATCTTCCTCATGCATCAATGCCATATAAACGAGCCTTTCAAAAGTTGCTCCCATCAGAATATGGAAATAGTTAACTCATGGAGGGGTTCATTCAGTCCTTCAGCAAATTGTAAAGTCTTCTTATGCGGGGTATCCACTAGCTCCAACCCAAACCTTGCTATTTGGTTGAATTTGTTAACATAATCTTTGACAGTCATGCCTCCTTGCTTGAGTGCCAGAAACCTTTCGATTTGCTTTCTTTTCTCAGCATGAGAAAGAAACTTCATTTCAAACCTCTTCCGAAAATCATCCTAAGTCTCCACTAGACGCCCTGCTTGTGTCACCTCCCACCAGAATGAAGCCTCATCTTTCAGCATCCAAGCGGCTAACTGAATCTTCCTACGATTTTCAACTTCGAAAATTCCAAACAAATCTTCTGTGTTTTTGAGCCAATTCCTTGCCTCTACGAACGTTTCGGTTCCTCGGAATGGATTCCCCCCATAGTACAGAAATCTTTGCATATCTTAGAGAAAATATCTGCTTGCGGACAAGGAGGACGAGGAATGACGGGTGCGGCTAGGGGAGGAATGTCTGTTTGACCACCGGCGGGCGGCGTGGCCTCTAGATACCTATGGAACTAGCCTGGTATCGTAACGCTCTTAGGAATATTAGGTTCCCCAAACATGCTGAAAAGAAAATGAAAAAGGGATTCAAACAAAGAATTGAAAGATATTACATATGGATTTGGGGAATGTTTTTTTCAAAACAGACTTTTCTTTTGAAAATGCTTTCTTTTAAAACCTTTTTGAAAACAATTTATAAAATCTTTTATCTGATCTGGTAACCTTCAGCTCTGATACCAATTGTGACACCCCACGTCCGTTAATGTCACTCATTAAGAGAATGCATTAAGTTTTGTGAAGTGTTATAGGTAAACAAAAACAGAAACACTACAAGATAGATAATAAATAGCAGCAGAATTCAAAATTTTATTAAGCAGAAAACATCGTAGTTTGAAACATGGTTACATCATATGTCTGAAATGCATAAAACCCATTACATCAACTTAAAACTTCTGTCTTATACTTAAATCATCAGAGTACAATAATAAAAGAAGCATAATCCCAAAATCATAGCTATAGTAGAGAGATATGAAATCAAGCAATACATCTAAGTAGCTCCAGGCAAGATGAAAGCAAAATCTTGATCAAGCTTGAGTATTCCCATCGTAAGAACCTAGGGGGAACGGAAGAGAAAGAAGACGAAACAAAATGGGTCAGACATAAAGTCTGGCGAGTTCAGTTATTTTTAGCACATAAATAAGTAAAAGTATCATGACAAGCATATAAACTTGAGAGATAGATAATAGCATAATAAGGCAGGCATGATAAGGTAAACAGGATAAACATTATAGAATATACTGCGCTTCTCTAATACTTTCTATTTCTCTGCACCAGCACTAGTGTCGTATGAACAAGATGATCCATACAAGTATAAGATGGTAGACTTAAGCGTACTTCTAGTGAGAGGTTTTACCCCATACAATAACAGGGAGCCCAACATACCAGAGTTACCTCTAAGGATAATAACGGGTTCCTAAACATACCGAAATCTAGATGTACCCAAATTACTACCCCCAATCGATCGGCTCCCTACTCCGTAGATACCCTGTCCTGGCCCCACAGTAAGATGTATCACTTCCTAAAGTGGCAACCTTCGTTTTTAGGATGTGTATAACCACATATATAGGTGTCATGGCATATAAATCTCCTCTGCCGGACCCATGCATGCACATGACCCCGTCGGAATGCGCCGCCCACACCGTCCCCCACATTTGGATCACTTACAATCATCCAAGTAAGCGTGTCCCGACTCCGACCTAGTTCGGAGTACTCGTTTGATACCTATATATGGGTTACTGACTAAAACGGGTCCCATACTTAAGATGATACAAGCCTCCCCCTACGCTTGCATCCCCACTACTAGGTTTTCCACAGGTTATGCCGCACCAGAGTAAAAGATTGCATAATCTCACATGTTAAGTTTGTAGGCCTGTATATAAATATTACCCACCAACCTAAGATATACTTAACCCTCCCACTGTTTCATACAATTTTACTTAACTCCTACTTAAGGTAACATATACAATCTGTATGGATTCAATTAGGTTAAGTATTCAAGTTTATTACCATATTCATTTATGATTATAATGTGCTAGACCTCCCACATTAAGCCTACAACTTGTAAATGCTGGATATGCCGGTTGGTTCCAGACAAACGTCTTCCACATGTCGAGATTAACCTCGTGTCTTAGCACGTTTCGTGTTTATGCACTTAGACCCCTCACATTAGATTCATCACATGTGGTTGCTGGATATGCCAGTTGGTTCCGGGCATACTTCCACCACAAATGTAATCAAACCTCGTGTCTAAGCGCGGTTACACTTTCTAATTACTATAATTCTAGGCATTTCCATTATTAACAATTATTCCTATGTCATTGTTGGTTTTCATGCCTCTTTCCCAAGTCATGTTCATAATGAACCATATGCCCCAAGTTAAGGTTTTTAATCACAATTGTGGTTTATGCCCCAAATCCACGTTCATGTATTACGTTCAATTTATGCCCAAATTTCCCAATACAAGTTATGCTCCAATTTTAACGTTTTCCCCTCGTTCCCAATTTCACATGTTCGCATATTTCAACGGCATGCCTAGGCTTGAAGGTAGCCTGGCTATAAAAATAAAAAAGTAAAAGAAGAAGGGAAGAGGACAGAAATGAACATAATAAACAAGATTGACATATAATGGCAGAAATAGGTATAGAACTAATAAAATACAGTGATAAAGTTGGGCATACTGACAAGATAGGCATATAGAACAAATCTGATGAACATGTGATAGTAGAACTGATTCTAACAAAATAAGGACATCATAAACAGACATGATGAGATCTAAACAGTGAATTAGATCTACAAATAATGACAGGTCTGACATGATAAATAGGCATAGGCTTATATCCAATTCATAGTTATGTCAAAATAACTTAGATACACAGGTTATGACAGATCTGGTATGATTCATTTAGTCACAAGCTTAGATCTAGTTTATACTCATATCAAGATTAACATTTTAGCATTTAGATTTAACGTAGACTCATAGTGATTGGATCTAAGGAATAGAAGAGGGAAAGCAGATATTGAATCACATATCTCTAAACTTGAATGACTTGATTGGTGAAGAAGAAAAGGCTTAATTTAATCTAAGAAGAGACAGCATCTACTTCTCCATTGTTTTTGTGTGAATAAAACAATGAGAACGGGTCTTATTTATAGCCTAGGGTTCACGAATCTGGTCAGAAAACAAGTCCACATACGTAGAAATGTACTTCGCCGGATCTGGGGGTGTTGGTATGGGTGTAAACATGGGTGTCGACACCCACTTATGGTGTCGACTCATAGGTCGACATCCCTAGGGTATGTCGACCCCCAACGGGTCAATTCCCTCCCAGACTTCCTGCTTTTGATTTTGAACTTATTTGAACGGTTTTGACTTGTTATGAACGTGTTCGTTTTACGCAAACCAGGTGTCTATTTCGACCAAAATTCTGAGATGAACGCAATGGTGAAGTCCGTTTCACTTAATTCTGAATATTTATTTAATTATACTTTAATTTATCATGTTTAGTGTTGTTAAAATTACGGGTTGTTACATAGTTACTGCTACTTCTATTTGTTTATTAAAAATCCACATGATCACATACGATACCCAATTGTGACGTAAATGAACAGAAGGTTATAGTTCACTATTACGAACCGAAAAACTTGTTTTGTTGAATTCCGAGTTCGTTTGCTCACACAGCGTATTTTTTAAAGTCAAATAAATGATTATTTTCACATTAAAATCGCGCATGGCCACATGTTGACTCCAAAAATCATGAAATTTGAAATTTAACAATAATTTCATATTCTGGATCCAACAAAAATTAATTTCTTCGAAAACGGAGGTCGTTTGCAAAAATGGCTATTTTTTAAGGTCTAGATAAACCAATAAAATATTAGTACATTCAAAAATAAATAAAATTAAATAATAATAAATTATTATCAAATATACATATATCCTAATAGAATATCATACAGCTCCAACATATACATATATGGATTTATAACTCGATATTTCAAACGCAGGTTAAATCGATGTTCAGTTTATATAAAAATCCCTTTTTAATATAAAATAAATCGTTATAAATTATAAACGAATTCCATAATGACTTTCTGAAAATTTGATTTGGACATAACTCACAATCTACAAGACGAAATCTTTATTTTTCTCTTCCATTAGAAAAATATAGTTCACTAGATCTGAATGTTTCTTGTTTCACAGAAATCCAACTTAAAACGGATTCTATATATTCAACTGAAGTTCAAAACTCAATAATACGAACTACTGCGACAAAACAGGTTCGATTTAAATTATATTATAGTCAATACGTTCAAGCGTCGTTATTATAAATAAATTCATTATTAAAATTCGAATATAAACTCAAAGAAATCTCTTATACTATCCAATTAACACAATATTTCCAATTCTACTATTTTTGATTATTTCGAAATTAAATATGTTAATGTATTAATTATATTAATTAAAGATTTAATATAATTTAATTCAAGTCATTTAAAATTACCAAACCATTATTTAGATTAATTAATTAATTAATTATTCGACCGTTAAAAATACGGGACATTACATTCTTTCCCCCTTAAAAGAATTTCGTCTCCGAAATTACTAAGGTAGAAAAAAATGCTACAAACCCTATTAACTAGGTTAAAGATCTTTTGGTTTAATTCTTAACTTTAGTTTCAACTGAACCAATTTATTTCAATTAAAATATTAATTTATTTCTATTAACGTAAATTTTCAAAAATTCTGAAAATTTTCTAACACCTTAAATTTTCAAAAAAATTCGTCGGCGTCTCCTTTGCACGGCTTAATTGGTACAACTACAACTCGCCTCTCTAGGCCTTCTTGAATTGAAAAGAAAATCAAACAGCCAAGCAGCTTGCCAAATAGGCTCATAATATCACCAAACTCATATAAAAATAAATTTGTGCCTTTTTGTCGAGCATATCATTATATCACTTCCATTTGCTACCAATTCAGCATATACCAATGCCATCTCGAGCATACTCCAATCAATTTATCCTCAGCACAGCTATTTGCTTATATCTAAACCAGATCTCATTTCAAACTCGAGTTCCATTCTCGATCCCAAACTCTTAACTCGTGTGACACCCAATGTCCGTAAATGTCACTCACTAAGGGAATGCATTAAGTTTCGTGAAGCGTTGTAGGTAAACAGAAACAAAAATGTTACAAGACAGATATAAAAGCAACATCAGAATTTAAATTTTTATTTCAAACATAAATCATAACATCATGGTCCAAAATACCATAAGTTGGAGACAACATAAAATCCATTACAATAATATAAAAACTTCTGTCTTGTACCATCAGAGTACAGAAAATACATAAAAAGCATAATTCTCCAAAAGAGACAAAGCCATAGTAGCAAAGATAGAAACTGAGCAATACTTCAAGAGCTACTCCAAGAAAGATGATAACCGAGTCCTGACTAAGCCTGGGAATTCCCACCCTATGAACCAGGGGGCGGGAGGGGAGGAACGGAAGAAAGAAGAGGAAACAAAAAGGGTCAGACATAAAGTCTGGCAAGTCTGGTTACTTTTAGCAAGTAAATAAATAAAAGTATCATGACATTTATATAAACTGGAGAGATGGATAACAGTAATAAGACAGGTATAATAGACTGAGCAAGATAAGCAGAATGAACAGAACAGAATAGGTTACGCTTCTCTAATACTTTTCTCTACACCAATACTAGTACAACAGATATGTGGCAGGATTACATACTCCCTAATTACTCAACAGAAACAGGATGATCCTAACAGAAACATAATGGTAGTTTTAGGTGTACTCTAGTAACGGCTTTTAACCCAAACAGAATTAACCGGTACCGAAACAAAAATAACGGGTGTTAAACCCAACAGAAATACAGGTACCCCAAAGAAACAGACAGGACTAGATGTACCCTAATTACTAACCCCAATTGATTGGCTCCCTATTCCGTAAATACCCTGTGTCGGCCCCATAGTAGGGGGTATTACTTCCTAAAGTGACAACCTACAGAAGGACACAAACCTATTTACCGGTGCTACATCGGCTTATTTTCCCAAAAGGAGGTCGTACTCATGCACGCACATGAGTTCATTGGAAAGCGCCGGTACACACCTCCTCCCAGATGAACCTCTTACAATCAGTTCAGTAAGCGTGCCATGAACCCTACCTAGTGCGGGGTCCCTAGTTTAATACCTGAATGGGTTACTGACTAATATGGGTCCCACACAACAGATGACACAAGCCAACCCCCACAGATCTTGTATCCCCAATTAACTAGGATTTTTACAGGTTATGCCTAACAGACTTAACAGATTCACATAACCCCATACAGATTTACAGGTTAAACTTTACAAGTTAACGGGTCCCTATAACTCCAACAGATGTAACAAGTCTTTTATATTAACAGGTTCGTATAACCCCTATTGATTTAACAGATTTATATAACCCTATAGACTTAACAGGTTTACTTAAACCGACAAATTTAACAGGTTTACTTAACCCCATAGAAACTTAACAGGTTTACTTAACCCCACAGACTTAACAGGTTTACTTAATCCCACAAATTTCACAGGCTTACTTAACCCCACAAAAACTTAATAGGTTTACTTAACTCCACAGATTTCATATTTACTTATCCCCATCAATTCATATAAATTTACTTAACCCATTATTCCATTTGTTGGGTTCATATATTACCCGTTTTCACATTCAAACCGGTTAAATATTTCAATTTAACATGTTGTCATTATCTTTTCATTTGTGCATGTTAACATACCAGACCTCTCACAATAAGTCAATCACTTATGGCTGTTGGATATGCCGGGTAGCTACGGGTAGACTTAAACCACAAGTTAAGACTTAACCTCGTGTTGTGGTGTCTTTTTGCATTAGACCCCTCACATTAGATTAGCCACTTGTGGTTGCTGGATATGTCGGGCGACTCTGGACATACTTATACCACAAGCGCAATCTAACCTCGTGTCTAAGCGTTGTTACCATTCCAAATTTTTAGGCATATTCATATTAGCAATTATCCTATTTCAATTATAGGTTTTCCCATGCCCCTTTTCAATTCACATATCATTTGCCTATTATGTCCTTTTTCCTAAGTCATAAATCAATATACAATTTATGCCCTGTTTCAATATTCATATATGTTGCAATTTATGCCCCAATTCAATGTTCACATATGTTCCAATTTACGCCGCAATTCAGTATTCGCATATGTTCCAATTTATGCGCCAATTCAATATTCACATATGTTCCAATTTATGCCCCAATTCAATATTCACATATGTTCTTATTTATGCCCAAATTCAATATTTTTCACAACTATTCCCAATTTCGCACGTTGCATATTTCAGCATTAGGCCAACGCTCGAAGGTAGCCTGACTATATAAAAATAAAAAGGGAAATGAGGGAGAGAAGAGAGTCAAAAGTACGCATAATAACGAATCAATAATTAACTGAAAGAAACAGGCATAAAAACTGAATAAGCATATTATGACAAGATTTGGCATGGTGGCGATATGAACATATACGCACAGATCTGGCGAATATGTCATAATAGAACTGATTTAGGCGATGATTCAAGATCCAATTTTTATATACATATCAAGATTGCTAATTAAATATTTAGATCTAAAAATAACATAAACTCACAGTGAATAGATCTAAGAAAATGGATCCAAATAACTGAGAAGGACACGTTGATTTTTTTGTAGCAATCTTTGAATATGTATAATCTTCTTTGAATTGATTTCGGAGAAGAATAGGCTATTTAATTGAAGTTGCAGCAGAGCCTCGCCATCACCATTATTTTTCAGATGAATAAAACTAGAATTTGAGGTCCTATTTATAGCCTAGAATCAACGAATTTGGTTAATAAAGGTGTCCACATTCAGAAAAATGAATTCTGCAAAAATCTGTTGTAGGTGGGTAGACCCACCCTTAAGGGGTCGACCACGGTGTCTGTAACACCCCATAATTTTAAAATATTAAAACTGACAAATTTAAGAATACTTAATTTTTAGAAAAAGAATTAAGTGAAACGGGTTACGCCATTGCGTTCGTCTCGGAATTCTGCTTGAGATAGAGTCCGAGTTTGCGTAAAATGGACATCGTATGAAGAAGTTATGAAGCTCGGAAGATTTAAAGTTTAAAAGCTATAAAACAAGTCGACCGCCCATTTTTCACCATTCGACCGTTTACAAGTAGACCGCCCATTTATCACCAGTCAATCGTTTTTAAGCAGAAGTGAAAACTATCGACCGGTTGAAATTGGCCAGTCGACTGG
Source organism: Allium sativum (assembly GCA_030737875.1). NCBI lineage: Eukaryota > Viridiplantae > Streptophyta > Magnoliopsida > Asparagales > Amaryllidaceae > Allium > Allium sativum. Next base: position 473,179,366 of record CM060909.1, read on the forward strand.
TTGATTCTGGACAGCTTACTAATGACGTGTTTTTCTAATTTGAGTGGTTCGAATGGTTCCTAATCAAATCTAAAGGTCCTAATTCACCTAATACATCTATAAATAAACACCTAAACCTAACCCTAATCTCTTCAACCCTAATCCATGGCGCCTCCACGCTGCTGCTCCAACTCAAATTAATTTAGTTTTTCTTCTTCAACAATCAAAGAAGAGGTTATTCAAGATCAGATTTGCTACAACAATGACTAATTCTCTTTTCTAAGAATCCTATCGCTGTGACTTTATGTTACTTTCACATATAATTACATTAAAAAGTAATTGTGATAGGATTGTAAATTGGATCTAATGTATATGCATGTATGTAAGATGAATCTTATCAAGTTTGTAAATCATTATCCTTCAGATTCATACCCAGTTGCTATTATCATATGCATGTCTGATCTATCTTATCATTATTCATTTCACATGCCTATGCATATGTTTACGCCAATTTTGATGTTTCATTCTCTTCCCTTCTTCTTTTCCTTTTTCCTTTTGAGATTAGGCTAACTTCGAGCCTAAGCATATTATATTGAGATTTACGTACGAATAACGTTGGGATGATTGGGAAAAAGTTTGGGAACTATGTAATAAAATGAGATTTGGCGTAAATTTTTAATAACTGTGAAATTGATTGGGGCATAATTTGGTACAACTTGTATACATGGAATTATAGACATAACTTGAATTAGCATTATAAGCATAATTGGAAATTATGGTCAATTGGAATACATTAATTGAAGATTTGAAATTGGGCATGAATAAAAGGAAAAGATAATGAACGCCTAAGACACGAGGTTAGATTGGGTTGTGGTAGAAGTCTGCCCGGAACCGCCCGGCATATCCAGCAACCGCAAAATGGAAATCTAATGTGAGAGGTCAAAGGCAGAAATTAGAAGCGTAATAGTGCTAAGACATGAGGTTAGATTCGGATTGCGGTAGAAGTCTTCCCGGAACCGCCCGGCATATCCAGCAACCGCAAATGGTAATCTAACGTGGGAGGTCTTGCATAATTACAGATATAACGAATTAATGAACACTTAACCAAGATAAGACATGTGGTAAGACATGGGAATAGTAAAGGGGTTAAGTGGGTGACATAGGTAGCATGTGAAACATAATTAAGAGCACTTAACCATAATGAGACATGTGGTAAGACATGGGAGTAATAAAAGGGGTTAAGTGGGAAATCCTAGCGGGGACCAAGCGTAGGAGGGAAGCTTGTGTCAAGTATGGGGACCCTTTTCAACTAGTAACCCATTTTTAGTATCTATATGAGCTTGAACTAGGTCGAGGACGGGACACGCTTATTGGGGTTGATTGTAAGAGATCAAAAGCGTAAAGACCGATGACAACGCAAGTCCAACGTAGTCATGTGCGTGCGTGGGTCCGGGCTGGTAGGTAAGATGTTACATCGTGCAGGTATAAGCCTTGCATTTTAGCAGTATCGGGTTGCCACTTTAGGGAGTGATACACCTTACTGTGGGGCCAACACGGGTATCTACGAGTTAGGGAGCCGATCGAATGGGGAGGGTAGTGGGTACAACTAGTGGTGTTAGGAGCAAGTGGGCACCTACGAGACTAGCTAGGAGTACACGAAGCTACCATTATTATGATTTGTAAGGAGGGATCACCTTCTAGTATGAGACTAGTATTGGTGCGATGCAGGAAATATCTTATAGTGGTTAGAAGCGCAATCGATGTTATACCTTGTTCATCTTATTTACCAATTCATACTTGCTTATGTTACAGTCATTTCTTATATCCAGTTTATGTTCTTATCCAGTTACTTTACTAATTATATTGTTAAAGTCAATGGACTCGCCAGACTTTATGTCTGACCCTTTTTGTTTCGCCTCGTTTCTTTCCTTCCGCCCTCCATGTTCTCAGGGTGGGACTAGCGAGGCTTGATTTGGATTTCTCTCTCTCTACTGGAAGTGCTGAAAGTAATTCTCAGCTTTGTTTCTCTTTCATATGGCATTTTGGAATGGGATTATGGTTTTTCTTTTATGTACTCTGATAATAATTTTGTTCAAGATGGATATTTGTGTACTTATGGTTTTGATGTTGTAACCAGACATGTTTTTCTTTTCCGCTGCAATGAATAAATTTTGAATTTTTAAGTACCATTTTATATACATGTCTTGTGATGCTCTATTCCATACTCTTATAACGCTCTATGAAAATTAATGCATTCCCTTAGTGAGTGACATTAATGGACGTGAGATGCCACACGTATAAGAGCCGAAGGTTACCGGAACAGATAAAAAGATTTTTTTTTAAATGTGCTTTTGAAGTATTTTAAAAGATTTATAAAAGAAGTATTTTCAAAAACATGTTTTAAAGAAGGTATTTTCAAGAGAAAGGTTTATTATGAAAAAACATAATCCCCAAAAGCCATATATCTTTCTTTCGATTCTCTGTTTTGAATCTCTTCCTTTTTCTTTCAGCATGTCTGGGGAACCCGATATAACCGAGGACGTACAGATACCAGGCTGGTTCAGAAGGTATCTGGAGGCTAGGGTTACTACTGCAGGCCCAGCAAACGTTCTGCCTCCCCCAGCTGCAGCCGTTGTTCCACCTCTTCCTCCGCATGTAGATGCTTTTTCTAAGATATGTAAGGACTTTCGTGCGATGAGCGGAAAAACGTTTCATTGGACTGAGACATTTGTCGAGGCTAGAAATTGGCTCAAGGAAGTGGAGGAGTTGTTTGGTACTTTTGACGTAGACGATGGAAGGAAGATTCAACTAACAGCTTGGCTATTGAAGGATGAAGCCTCTTTTTGGTGGGAGGTAATGAATGGAGAACATGCAGTGGAGACATGGATGGATTTCAGACAGAGGTTCGATTTGAATTTTCTTTCATAAGCATAAGAAAGTTTATACATGGAGAGGTTCTTGGCTTTGAAACAAGGAAACTTGTCTGTTAAGGAGTATGTTAACAAGTTTAATCAGTTGGCAAGATTTGGTTTAGAGTTGGTGAACATGCCGCATAAGAAAGCCTTGAGATTTCCTAAAGGCTTGAACGAACTGCTTCACGGGTTGGCTATGTCCCACATTCCTATGGGGGCTACTATCGAGAAACTTGTTGATATGGCGTTGATGAATGCGGAGGAGAAAGGTGCTAAAATGGATAGGACACAGGATAAGAAAGTGGATCCAAAGAAGGCACAACAACAACAAAAGAAAGGCGGTAAGGATAACAAGGGCCAAGAGAAAAGGAAGTGTCACAATTGTGGAATATCTGGCCACTTAAAGAAAGATTGTAGAAAGAAGAAGAAGCCTGGCTGTTACCATTGCGGTGAGGCAGGACATATGATTAAAGATTGCCAGAGGAGACAAGGACAAGGGCAAGGGCATAGGACAAGATCTACTTCTGGAGGGCATGTTCATGCTCTCATGGCAACAGGGCAAGAAAGAGGTAGAAACATTTCTGTCGAAAGTTTGATTTTCCTTTTTGATCATCCTATTCGAACTTTGTTTGATTCTGGCGTTCACATTCGTTTATATCTGCTTCGTTAGTTGAAACACTGCACCTAAATACTAGTTTAGTTATGGATCCCATTGTAGTCTCAAATCCTATTGGTGGTTCGACTCATTTATCTATGATTTGTCGGGATTTGAGAGTGTCTATCTTGGGCGTTAAGTTTGAATGCAACGCCTACTTTCTTGGTTTCATGGGCTATGGTTTGATTCTAGGGATGGATTAGCTAGCCAGGTATGGTGCCATCCTAGACTGTGAAAGGAGCGTAGTTAGATTGTTGACTCGTTGTGGAAGGACCCTTGATATTTCTTGTGACCCTAGGGGTTCAGTGATGCTTAGCTACCCAGAATCACTTGATGCATCCATCGATGATTTGCAATATGTTCGAATAGTTCATGAGTATGATGATGTCTTTGATGAGGTTCGGGGTTACCCCCGAGGCGCGAGATAGACTTCTGTATATACTTATAGAAAATGCAAAGCCAGTTGCATTGCCAGTGCACCATATGGCTACGAGAGAGAGGAAGGAATTCAGTAAACAAGTAGGGGAGCTGTTTGAGAAAGGGTTCATAAGAAGAAGTATTTCGGAATGGGGTGCTCTAGTTGTTTTTTCTACGAAGGCGGATGGTTCGCTTAGATTGTGCATGGACTATAGGGAGCTAAATAAACTCACAAAGAAAAATATACACCTATTGCCGAGGATAGATGATTTGTTCGATCAACTGGTTGGCGCTTTGGTTTTCTCGCAGTTAGACTTAGCTACAGGATTTCATCAGTTGAGGGTAGCTAAGGATAGCCTAGATAAGACTGCTTTTAGAACTCTGGACGTTTTCTTTGAATGGCTCGTCATGTCTTTTGGTTTGACGAATGCACCCGCATATTTCGTAGACTTGTGAGTAGGGTGTTTAGGGAGTTTCTAAACAAGTTCGTGGTAGTCTTTGTGGATGATATCTTGATATTATCTAGAAGCAAGGAAGAGCATGCCCTACATCTTAGGGAAGTCTTAGAGACCCTTCGAGCACATCAACTCAAGGCTAAGTTCTCCAAAATCCATTTTTGGAGTAAGGAAGTGAGGTTATTAGGACACGTGGTCTCTAAGGAGGGGATAGCAGTAGATCCCGCGAAGGCGGTAGCAATCCAAGATTGCAAGGTACGTAGAAATGAAACGAAAGTAAGAAGTTTTCTAGGTTTGGCGAGCTATTATAGGAAGTTTTTTAAGGACTTTGCAAATATATCATCCCCACTTACACGGTTGACGAAGAAGAACTTGACCTTTTCTTAGGATGTTGACAGTGACGATGCTTTCCAACGTTTAAAGAAGGCTTTGACGACAGCTCCAGTTTTAGTTTTTCCAGATGGGAGTAAACCGTACACAGTGTATACCGATGCTTGCGGGACAGTTCTTGGCGCTGTTTTGATGCAAGAGGGATGGTTGATATGCTATGGTGGAAGGCAGTTAAAGTTCCATGAGAAGAATTACCCTACCCACGACTTAGAGTTAGCTGCCATAGTTTTTGCGCTTAAGTCTTGGCGACACTATTTGCTTGGAGAGAGGTTTGAGTTGTATACAGACCATAAGTCACTAAAATACTTGTTCTCTCAAAAAGATATAAACTTAAGGCAACAGAGGTGGATGGAGTTCTTAGCATCCTACGATTTTGAGATTGCATATACCCATAACAAGGGTAACGTTGTAGCTGACGCCTTGAGTAGAAAGAGGTTGACTTTGATTCCTTTGTTTGTCGAGTGGCAGAGTTTAGAGTATATATCTACCTTTGACTTTAGACCCTCTATCGATTATGTACCTGGTTTGTTGGCATCGTTAGAGGTGCGACCTACGCTTTTGGAACAGATAGGAGCGGTACAGCGGGATGACCCACAGCTGATAGAGATAGTAGACAAGCTCATAAGAGGGGAATCTTCGAGCCATCTTAGTAGGTATACTATAAATGACAAAGGTTGGTTGTGTAGGGATGGGAGACTTTTCATATCACGAGACGAGAGTTTGAGAAGGACGATCCTTGAAGACGCACATCGTTCTAAGATGACCATACATCCCGGTGGTGACAAGATGTATTGGGACATGAAGCGAGTTTTCTTTTGGGCCGGAATGAAGAAGGATGAGGCTGAGTTCGTTTCTAGATGCTTAGTGTACCAGCAAGTCAAGGCTGAGCAAAAGAAGCCTGGTGGTTTGCTTCACCCTTTAGGGTTGCACGGTGGAAACGGGAAAGCATTTTTGTGGATTTCGTTGACGGGTTGTCGAGGTCAAGGAAGGGTAATACGAGCATTTGGGTTGTAGTAGATAGACTTACTAAGAGCGCCCATTTCATTCAGGTTAAAAGTAAAAGAACAGCGTCATGGTTAGCATCTGTTTATCTCCGAGAGATAGTTCGTCTGCACGATATACCTTCTAGTATCGTAAGCGATCAGATCTCATTTTCACTAGTGAGTTTTGGAAGAGCTTACAAGAGGCGGTAGGAACACAATTGTGTTTGAGCACAGCTTATCACCCTCAGACGGACGGCCAAACAGAAAGAGTGAATCGGATTCCAGAAGATCTTTTGAGGTTATGCATCTTGGACTTCGGAGAAACATGGGAGGAACACCTTCCATTAGTAGAGTTCGCCTACAACAGCAGTTATCAGACTAGTATTGGCATGGCACCTTTTGAAGATCCACACGGACGACCTTGCCGATCACCGACTTGTTGGTGGGAATCTACGGATAAGATTTTGCTTGGGCTAGAGATAGTTAGGGAAACCTCGGAGAAGAATGATTTGATTCGAAAACGGCACAAGACCGAAAGAAGTCATACGCTGATAAGAGACGAACCGATCTTGAGTTCGATGTTGGAGACACGGTTTTTATTAAAGTGTCACCATTGAGGAACGTAGTTCGCTTTGGATCTATAGGGAAATTGGCACCAAGATTCGTAGGGCCATTCCCCATTACAGAAAGAACTGAAAAGATGGCCTACAGAGTGAAGTTGCCTGAGAAGCTTAGTGGTGTTCATGACGTATTTCACGTGTCGCATTTGTGGAAGTGTTTACACAATACCGCGGAAGTAGTAGAGCCGAGCATGCTTAGGGAAGTGGAAGTTGAGCGAGATGCCATGATTAGGCGAGTTCCTACATGCATCCTTGGATCGAAGGTCAAGAAGTTACGCAACCGAGAGGTCAAGTTGGTTAAAGTCCAATGGGGAGATGATCAAGGAGACGCGACTTGGGAAACGGAAGACAAGATACGTGCATCGTACCCTTTCCTTTTTGAGGGTATATTCATAACTTCTCCTTTTTCTATCGCTTTGTTTATACTTGTTTTATCGTTTAGTGTATCCTCTCGATTATATCTTCGATCTTTAGGTAGAAAATCCTATGGTTGTAAACATGTGTTTGAGACATGTTATGTTTGGCGGATGCAAGTGTTTGCTAGTGGTTGCTCGTGGATGCATTTACACACACATTAGGCACTAGATCGGCTCAATCACTTTCATATTGCATATGGATGAGTGTGCATATTTAAATTAATGGATGTATATTGAATGTTTTATCATATGGATGTTCCATTTGGATGAATGGTTGTGCACTCATATAGAAATGATATGTATCAATAGGATTCTTTTGCATACATAATGGACGCATGGCACTATCATGATTTGCATTAAGGAGGTCAACTTAATTAGTAGACCACCTGATTTTGCATTAGGATAAGGACATATACACACACTTTGCATATGTTCATGAAAGCATTAGAAATCTTTTAAGGACAATGGACGCCCGTGATTGATGGATGAGTAGATGGATGGTGGATGGTAGGACATACATTCTTCTTCTTAACTTGGAGATTTCGGAGATGAAATCCTTTAAGTAGGGGAGAATGTAACAACCTGTAATTTTAAAATATTAAAACTGACAAATTTAAGAATACTTAATTTTCAGAAGAATAATTAAGTGAAATGGGTTACGCCATTGCGTTTGTCTCGGAATTCTTCTTGAGATAGAGTCCGAGTTTGCGTAAAATGGACATCGTATGTAGAAGTTATGAAGCTCGGAAGATTTAAAGTTTAAAAGCTGTAAAACAAGTTGACTGCCCATTTTTCACCATTCGACCATTTACAAGTCGACCGCCCATTTATCACCAGTCGTTCGTTTTTAACAAGAAGTGAAAACTGTCGACTGGTTGTAATTGGCCAATCGACTGGTTGATTCTAGACAGTTTCCTGATGACGTATTTTTCTAATTTGAGTAGTTCGGATGGTTCCTAATCAAATCTAAAGGTCCTAATTCACCTAATACATCTATAAATAAACACCTAAACCTAACCCTAATCTCTTCAACCCTAATCCATGGCGCCTCCATGTTGTTGCTCCAGCTCAAATTAATTTAGTTTTTCTTCTTCAACAGTCAAAGAAGAGGTTATTCAAGATCAAATTTTCTACAACAACGACTAATTCTATTTTTAAGAATCCTATCGCTGTGAGTTTATGTTACTTTCACATATAATTAAATTAAAAAGTAATTGTGATAGGATTGTAAATTGGATCAAATGTATATGCCTGTATGTAAGATGAATCTTATCAAGTTTGTAAATCATTATCCTTCAGATTCATACCCAATTGCTATTATCATATGCCTTTCTGATCTATCTTATCGTTATTCATTTCACATGCCTATTTATAGGTTTATGCCAATTTTAATGTTTGATTCTCTTCCCTTCTTCTTTTCCTTTTTCCTTTTGAGATTAGGCTAACTTCGAGCCTAAGCATATTACGTTGAGATTTACGTATGAATAACATTGGGATGATTGAGAAAACGTTTGGGAAATATGTAATAAAATGATATTTGGCATAAATTTTTAATAACTATGAAATTGATTTGGGCATAATTTGGTACTTGTATAGATGGAATTATAGGCATAACTTGAATTAGCGTTATAAGCATAATTGGAAATAATGGGCAATTGGAATACATTAATTGTAGATTTGAATTTGGGCATGAATAAAAGGAAAAGATAATGAACGCCTAAGACACGAGGTTAGATTGGGTTGCGGTACAAGTCTGCCCAGAACCACCAAGCATATCTAGCAACTGAAAAACGGCAATTTAATGTGAGAGGTTAAAGGCAGAAATTAGAAGCCTAATAGTGCTAAGACACGAGGTTAGATTCTGATTGCGGTAGAAGTCTGCCCGTAACCGCCCATCATATCCAGCAACCGCAAACCGTAATCTAATGTGGGAGGTCTTGCACAATTATGGATATAATGAATTAATGAACACTTAACCAAGATAGACATGTGGTAAGACATGGGAATAGTAAAGGGGTTAAGTGGGTGACATGGGTAGCATGTGAAACATAACTAAGAGCACTTAACCATAATGAGACATGTGGTAAGACATGGGAGTAATAAAAGGGGTTAAGTGGGAAATCCTAGTGAGGACCAAGCGTAGGAGGGAAGCTTGTGTCAAGTATGGGGACCCTTTTCAACCAATAACCCATTTTTAGTATATATATGAGCTCGAACTAGATCGAGGACGGGACACGCTTACCGAGGTTGATTGTAAGAGGTCAAAAGAGTATAGAGCGATGACAACGCAAGTCCAACAGAGTCATGTGTATGTGTGGGTCAGGGCTAGTAGGTAAGAAGTTGTTGCATCGTGTAGGTATAAGCCGTGCATTTTAGTAGTATCAGGTTGCCACTTTAGGGAGTGATACACCTTCTGTGGGGCCAGCACGGGTATCTACGAGTTAGGAAGCCGATCAAATGGGAGGGTAGTGGGTACAACTAGTGGGGGTTGGAGCAAGTGGGCACCTACGAGAGCATCTAGGAGCACACAAAGCTACCTTTATTTTGATTAGTAAGGAGGGATCACCTTTTAGTATGAGACTAGTATTGGTGCGGTGCAGGAAATATCTTATAGTGGTTAGAAGCGCAATCGATGTTATACATTGTTCGTCTTGTTTACCTTGTCATACTTGCTTATGTTACAGTCATTTCTTATATCTATTTTATGTTCTTATCCTGTTACTTTGCTAATTATATTGTTAAAGTCGCTAGAATCACCAGACTTTAAATCTGACCCTTTTGTTTCGCCTCTTTTCTTTCCTGCCCCCTCCCCACCTCAGGTTCTTAGGGTGGGACTAGCGAGGCTTGATTTGGATTTCTCTCTCTCTCTTTCTCTCTATACTGGAAGTGTTGAAAGTAATGCTCCGCTTTGTTTCTCTTTCATATGGCATTTTGGAATGGGTTTATGGTTTTGCTTTTATGTACTACGATAATAATTTTGTTCAAGATGGATATTTGTGTACTTGGCTTTAGTATGTGGTTTTGATGTTGTAACCAGACATGTTTTGCTTTTCCGCTGCAATGGTTAAATTTTGAATTTTTAAGTACCATTTTATATATTTTTCCACTGATTATGTATACCCCTAGGTGTCTTTAATTACATAACCTTGTTGGGTTAAGTTCATGGGCCTATATGTAAATATTACCCACCCCCCTCTAATTTACTTAACCCACCCACTACCCATCCAGTTTTACTTGACCCTAACTTAAGTTCATAACCATGCAATCCTTATGGATCAAATTAGGTTAAGTAGTCAATTCAATACCATGTCCAATTATGGTTATAATGGGCTAGACCTCCCATATTAGGCCTACAACGTGTGGATGCTGGATATGTCGGTCGGGTCTGGACAGTCTTATTCCACAGTTGGGCCTAACCTCGTGTCTTAGCCCGATTCGTATTTGCGCACTTAGACCTCTCACATTAGGTTCAGCATTAGTGGCTGCTGGATATGCCAGTCGGGTCCGGGCAGACTTCCGCCACTAATGCAACCTAACCTCGTGCCATAAGTGCAATTACAATTCCTAGTTGTAATTACTAAATATTCATTTTTATTCGAATCTACCTATGTCATTATAGGAGATTATTTCTATGTTTCTCCATTTGAATTAAATGTCCAATTTATATAAATATTACATAAATTATGCCAATTATAAATCCCTTTTCCCCGTTTCCTAACTAACGTATTCGCATGTATTTTGGTGGCATCTAGGCTATAAAGTAGTCTAGTCATAACAATGGAAAAAGGGAATATGACAAAGGTGATAGTTTCAACATATCTTGGCATAAACTAGCATGATAACAAAGTGAATAGGTATGTAATTAACATCATCACAAGGTGGAAATAAAACTGATAACTTGTGGCAATTACTACGATGTCAAAGCAAGCATAATGAGATCTAAATTAACCATTTCAGGTGTCCAACTATTTAGATACAGCATAATTAGGGTGACATAGTAACATGTTTAGACCTACAGATGGATTCACATGTCAAGTCTACAACATATCTAAACTGATCATAATATGACAGGTGAAGGGTGATTTACATAAAGAACTAGATCTAACCAATGTTACAACTATCCAGTTTAATAGATGTACATTCACCATAATATAGTTACAAGTCAAGATCCACATAGGCTACATATTAGAATAACCACAATTGTATTAGATCTAGGGAAACAGATCTATCATGACATAGTATAGGATATAACACTTGCACCGAATCATACTTTTCAACATATCCAATTCACAGTCTTTCACAATTTACTTTTATTTATCTAAACCAAAAAGCAATCTAGAAACTCATAGAGTTAGGTTTAAAGAATTGAGAGAAATAATAGATCTTGAATTTCTGAATTTTATTTGCAAAGTATGTTGTTGTAGAAAGCAATTCCGTCTTAGTTCGCACTCCGGCAGCATATGGCTCCCATAGTTTTCGATGAAGAAATTAGAGAATGGAGCACATATTTATAGCTGCAGAACCCTCTGAAACCAACTGCCACCTCAGCCTTAGGGTGTCGACACCCCTGTGGGTGAGTCGACCCATAGGTCGACACCCCTTAAGGTGGGTTGACACCCCTTAAGGGGGGTCGACCCCCTAGAGCGGGAATTTTGCTGCTCTGATAATTTTTTTGAATTTGAAATGTTCTGGATAAAATTCTGACTCATCTCCGACTCGTCTCTGACTCATGCGTATATATATATATATATATATATATATATATATATGTATGTATGTATAATTTTTCTGCGTGTATACAAACTTTAAACCCTCATAACTTCCTCATACGGTGTCTGTTTTACGCAAACCAAATGTCTATCTTGACCAGAATTTCGAGATGGACGCAATGGTGTAGTCATTTCTTCTAATTCCGAATATTAAATTAATTATTATTTAATTTGTTTTCTTTCAGTGTCGGTACAAATTCGGGGTGTTACATTCTCCCCTACTCAAAGAATTTCGTCCCGAAATCTCTAAGTTGAGAAGAATGCATATCCTAACATCCATCATCCATCTACTCATCCACCAACCACTAGCATCCATTATCCTTAAAGATTTATAATGCTTATATGAATATATGCGAAGGTGTGTGTATATATCCCAACACTAATGCGAATATCAAGCGGTCTACTGATTCAGTTGACCTCCTTAATGTAATGTATATTAGTGCCATGAATCCAATATGTATGCAAATAAACCTATTGTATCATATAAGTTCTATATGTGTGCACACCCATTCGTCCAAATGCAACATCCATATGCTAGTTCATCCATTTCCATCCATAAAAGAAAAGAAAGTGCACACACATCCATATGCAGTATGAAAGTGATTGAGCTGATCTTAGTGCCTAATGTGTGTGTATATGTGACCACAGACAACCACTAGCAAACACTTGAATCCACTTGCATCCATCAATCATAACATGTTTCAAACACATGTTTACGTCCATAGGATTCCTATCTAAAGGTCGAAAATACAATGGATAAGATATACTCTATTGACAGAAACAAGCACTGATAAAACTTAGGAAAAGGAGTTAAGAGCATACCCTCGAAAAGAAAAGGGTACGAAGCACGAATCTTGTCTTCGGACTCCTAAGTCGCATCTTCTGAGTTGTCTCCCCATTGAACCTTTAGCAACTTGATCTCCTTATTGCGCAGCTTCTTAACTTCTGACCCAGGAATACGGGTAGGGACTCGTCTGATTGTCGCCTCCCGTTCCACTTCGACTTCTTCCAACATACTCGGCTCAACAACTTCTGTGGTGTCATGCAGGCACTTCTGCAGATGAGAAACGTGGAAAACATCATGAATACCGGATAGATTTTCTGGGAGCTTTACTCGGTAGGCCATTTGGCCAATCCTCTCGGTTATGGGAAATGGTCCCACAAACCTAGGTGCCAACTTCCTTATTGATCTGAAGCGAACCACATTCCTTAAAGGTGATACTTTGATTAAAAAAACCAAGTCTCCCACTTCGAATTCGATGTCAGTCCTTCTCTTGTCTGCATAGGGCTTCTGCCTATCTTGTGCTGCCTTCATCCGCCGTCGAATATGGTCAATCTTTTCGGATGTTTCCCTAACCATATCTGGTCCAAGTAATATTCTTTCTGTAGATTCCCACCAATAAGTTGGCGATCTACAGGGTCGCCCGTACAATGCTTCAAAGAGTGCCATGCCAATGCTAGCTTGATAACTGTTATTATAGGTAAACTCTACTAAAGGAAGATGCTCTTCCCAAGTCCCTCCGAAGTCTAGGGTACACAATCTTAAAAGATCTTCAAGAATTCTGTTCACACTCTCTGTCTGCCCATCGGTCTGAGGATGGTAAGCGGTGCTTAAACACAACTGTGTACCTAATGCTTCTTGCAAACTCATCCAAAATTCGCTGGTAAAGATGGGGTCACGATCGCTCACGATGCTGGAAGTACTCCAAGAAGACGAACTATCTCACGAACATAAATTGCTGCCAACCGTGATGCCATCCTCTTACTCTTAACTGGAATAAAGTGAGCGCTCTTAGTGAGTCTATCCACTACCACCCAAATAGTGGTGTTACCTTTCTTTGATCTAGGCAAACCATCTATGAAATCCATAGAGACGCTCTCCCATTTCCACTGCGGAACCTCCAACGAATGAAGTAATCCACCGGGCTTCTTTTGCTCAACTTTGACTTGCTGGCAAACCAAACATTGAGAAACAAATTCGGCCACATATTTCTTCATCCCAGCCCAAAAGAAAACCCTCTTCATGTCTCTACACATCTTGTCCCCACCTGGATGAATAGTCATCCTAGAATGGTGGGCTTCTTCTAGGACTTCCTTTATCAAGCTTCCAGTTTGAGGAATACAAAGCCTTTCATCTCATGGCAACCACCCCTTTTCATTTATGGCATATCTACTGAGATGACTAGAAGTCTCCCCACTTCTGAGCTTATCCATGATGTCTAGAATCTGTGGATCACCTTGTTGCGAAGTTCCTATTTGATCCATAAGAGTTGGTCGTATCTCCAAGGGTGTAAACAGATCAGGAAAAACCTCGATGGAGGGTCTGAAATCAAAAGCTGATATGAACTCCAAGTTCTTTATTTCCACAAACAGAGGACTCAGGGCCATCCTCTGCCTACTTAGTGCGTCTGCCACCACATTACCCTTGCCTGGGGTATAAGCAATATCAAAATCATATAAAGCCAAAAACTTCATCTACCATTGTTGCCTTAAGTTGAGATCCTTCTGTGAGAATAGATACTTGAGAGATTTATGATTGGTGTATAACTCGAACTTTTCTCCAAGTAAATAATGATGCCGCGTCTTTAACGTGAATACTATGGCAGCTAGCTCTAGATCATGGGTGGGGTAGTGCTTCTCATGAACCCTCAACTGTCTACCCCCATAACATATTACTTTCCCTTCTTGCATCAGAATTTCACCAAGCCCTGTACCACACACATCGGTGTAAACTAGTAAACACTTTACTTCCATCAGGCAAGGTCAAGACTGGGGCTGTTGTCAGAGCCCTCTTCAGTCATTGGAAAGCAACATCACAGTCTATATCCCATGAAAATGCCAAATTCTTCTTTGTCAGCCTGGTGAGAGGGGCTGATATCTTCACGAAGTCCTTATTGAACTTCCTATAATAACTTGCCAGCCCAAGAAAGCTTCTCACCTCGGTGGCATTTTTAGGAATCTTCTAATCTTGCACTGCAACCAACTTTGCGGGATCTACAGTTATCCCTTCTTTGTAGACTACATGTCCCAAGAATCTCACCTTCTTTCTCCAAAAATGGCATTTGGAGAACATTTCTTTAAGCTGATAGTCACAAAGAGTTTTAAAAACGTCTTTCAAATGTTGGGCGTGCTCTTCTTCACTCTTGGAGAAGATCAAAATATCATCAACAAAGACTACGACAAATTTGTTTAGGAACTCCCGAAACACCCTACTCATCAAATCAACAGCAGGTGCATTTGTCAACCCAAAAGGCATAACTAGCCATTCAAGGAAATCGTCCGGAGTTCTGAAAGCAATCTTATCTATGTTGTCCTCAGCTACCCTCAACTGATGGAACCCCGTAGCCATGTCCAACTGAGAAAATACCAAGGCACCAACAATCTGATCAAATAAATCATCAATCCTCGGAAGTGGGTGCCTATTCTTCTTGGTGAGCCTATTCAATTCTCTATAGTCAACATATAAACGAAGTGAACCATCTGCTTTAGTTTCGAATACTACTGGAGCAACCCATTCAGATATTCTTCGTATGATAAATCCTTTCTCAAGTAGCTCCCCTACCTGTTTACTTAGCTCCCTCCTTTCTCTTAGAGCCATGTGGCGCACTAGTAATGCAATTGGCTTTGCATTGTCCACCAGATATATGCGGAAGTCAATCTCGCGCCTTGGAGGTAAGCCCTGTACCTCATCAAAAACATCGGAATAATCTCGAACCACTGGAACAGATTGCAAATCATCTATGGATGCATCTAGAGACTCTAGGAAGCTAAGCATAACAGACCCTTGGGGGTCACAAGAAACTCCGAGGGTCTTCCCATGACAAGTCAGGATTCTAACAATCCTCCTCTCACAATCCAGAATGGCCCCATATGTGGTAAGCCAATCCATTCCTAGAATCAACCTGTAGCCCATAAACCCGAGCACGTACGCATCGCATTCAAACTCGACGCCTAACACAGATATTTTCAAACCCCTACAAATCATCGATAAATGAGCCGAACCACCAATGGGGTTTGAAACAACTATGGGATCTACTACCATACTAGTAATTAAGTGTAGAGATTCAACCACAGAACTAGATATAAACGAGTGTGAAGCACTAAAATCAAAAAGTGTTCTAACTGGATGGTTTGAAAGAGAAACTAAACTTTCTACAGAAATTTTTCTACCTCTTTCAGGAACATTGATCGCAAGAGCATGCACCTGTCCTCCAGAAGTCCCTTATCTTTGACCTTGTCCCTGCGATCCCTGTTTCTTTGGGAACTCTTTAGAGAAGTGTCCAACCTCTCCGCAATTAAAGCAATTGGCCTTCCTTCTCTTACAATCTTTGATCAAGTGACCCTCCTTTCCACAATTGTGACATTTTCTCTTATCCTTGCCTTTGTCATCTTTCTCTTCTTTCTTCTGCTATTGTTGTTGTTGTTGTTGTTATGGTTGCTATTGTTGTTGCCCCTTCTTGGGCCACACCTTCCTATTCTGCGATGTCCCCTTGGTCTTTGCTTCCTTTTTCTCTCCCTTGTCGTCCTCATGCATTAGGGCCATATCAACAAGCTTTTCAAAAGTGGCCCCTATTGGAATATGGGACATGGCCAAACCATGTAGAGGCTCATTCAGCCCTTTAGCAAACCGCAAAGCCCTTTTGTGTGGTGTATCTACCAACTCTAACCCGAACCTTGCCAGCTGGTTGAACTTGTTCACATACTCCTTTACTGTCAAATTTCCTTGTTTGAGTTCTAAGAACCTCTCCATCTGTATGCTTCTCTCAGCTTGGGAAAGAAATTTCATTTCGAACCTCTGTCTAAAATCTTCCCAGGTTTCCACCGGACATCTAGCTTGGGTGACTTCCCACCAAAATGAGGCTTCGTCCTTTAACAGCCAAGGGGCTAATTGAATCTTTCTTCGGTCATCCACTTCAAAGATTACGAATAAGTCCTCGGTCTCCTTAAGCAAATTCCGAGCTTCTACGAATGTCTCATCACCATGGAATGGCCTTCCTCCCATAGCCCGGAAGTCTTTGCAGATCTTGGCAAAGTTGTCAGCTCTTGGAGGGGGAGGAGGAGGAGGAATGACTGGTGCAGCTGGGGGAGGAACGTCTCTTTGGCCTTTGGCCGGCGCCGTGGCCTCCAAATACCTACGGAACCATCCGGGTATTGTGACGCCCTCTGGGATATTAGGGATGTTTTTTTCCCCAAACATGCTGAAAAAGAGAAAAGGAAGAAATTTAGATAAATGACCTAAGGATACTACATATGGCTTTTTGGGGGAATGTTTTTCAAAACAGACTTTTCTTTTGAAAATGATTTCTTTTAAAACGTTTTTGAAAATAATTTCCAAATTTTTTTATCTAATCTGGTAACCTTTAGCTCTGATACCAAGTGTGACACCCCATGTCCGTTAATGTCACTCACTAAAGGAAAGCATTAAGTTTCGTGATGCGTTATAGGTAAACAGACACAGAATAATTACAAGACAAATATAAATAAGATAACAGCGGAAATTTTAAATTTTTATTTCAAACATAAATCACAATACCGTGGTCCACAATTCCATAAGTCACAAAAACCATTACAATAAAATAACTTCTGTCTTGCACCATCAAAGTACATAAGTAAATAAAAAGCATAATTCCCCAATTAAAGAGTTAAGCCATAGTAAAGACAAGAACTTAAGTCATACTTCAGAAGTATCTCCTAGCAAGATGATATCTGAGTCCTGACTAAGCCTTAGTGTTTCCTCCCTGAGAACCTGGGGGGTAAACGGAATAAAGAAGGAGAAACAAAAGGGTCAGACATAAAATCTGGCAAGTCTAGTTACTTTTAGCTAGTAAATAAATAAAAGTAACATGATAGGCATATAAAGTGGATAAAAGAGAGATAACTACATAAATGGCAGGTGTGACAAGGTAAGCAAGATAAGGTGTATGTGCCTCTCTAATGATTACTCTGCACTATTACTAGTATAATTAAAATGAGATGATCCCTACCACTCTAAGTTGGTAGACCTAGGGCATACGTCTGAGTGTACCCTAACCACTATCCTAATTGATCGATTCCCTACCCCGTAGATATCCTGTGCTGACCCCACAGTAGGAGGTATCACTTCCTAAAGTGGTAACCATTAAGGTGTGCACAACCATACCTATTGGTGCCACGACCGTCTTATCCCCTTTTGCCAGGCTCATGCACGCACACGGCCTGGCCGGTTTGCGTCGCCCACACCATCCGTCTCGTTTGGATCTCTTATAATAAATCAGTAAGCGTGCCCCTTCTCCGCCTAGTACGGATTTCTTTATTTGATACCAACTCCGGGTTACTGATTGAAATGGGTCCCACACAATATGATACAAGCTCTCCCCTTTGTCTTGTATCCCCACTAGGTTTTTTACTGACTATTTATACCCTTGGGTGTCTTTAAATACATAACCCTATGTCAGTTATGCTTACCCTAAAAGGGTGTCTTTATTTATATAACTTTATTATATTTTTCCACCAGTTATGTATACCCCTAGGTGTCTTTAATTACATAACTTTATTGGGTTAAGTTTATGGGCCTATATGTAAATATTACCCACCCCCTCTAATTTACTTAACCCACCCACTACCCATCCAGTTTTATTGAACCCTAAATCAAGTTCATAATCATGCAATCCTTATGGATTAAATTAGGTTAAGTAGTCCAATTCAATACCATGTCCAATTATGGTTATAATTAGGGCTGTCAATGGGTCGTGTCGGGTCGGGTTCGGGTCAGGTCAAGTCGGGTTCGGGTTGATTTATAAACAGGTCGGGTCAACCCGTTTATTAAACGGGTCATATTTTCCCAACCCTAACCCGACCCGTTCATAAACGGGTTGACCCGACCCGACCCGCGTAACCCGTTTAACTAAATCGGTCGTGTCGGGTCGTGTCGGGTCGTGTTGGGTCGAGTTTATCCGTTTGACCCATTGATAGATATTTCCTGCTAATATAATTAACAAATGAGTCAAATCACCAACATGCACACTGTTATATAATCATCAACATGCAACAAGTTGCAAAATCGCCAATAGACAACACATATATAAAGCATGAAATCACCATATCCAAAAATTATTTTCTATACATAAGTATATATTCCCATACTGCATAAATTAAAGACTACCAGTATGGAAGAGATACAGTTGTTTTAAGTAAAATATAACTAACAACATACAAGAATAAATTAGTAAAATATAACAACTTACATATACGAGCATACTGATTACTGCATACATAAAAGATTAACACTAACAGTATACATAAAAGACTAACAATATGGAAGAGACACAACATATAATCGGGTTTGGCGGGTCATAATCGGGTTAGCGGGTCAACCCTAAACCCACCCGTTTATAAACGGGTCAAATTCGGGTTGACCCAAAAATGACCCGCTAACTAAACGGGTCGGGTTAACCTGCTAATTTCCGTGCGGGTTTCGGGTCGGGTCACGGGTCGTGTCGGAAATTGACAGCCCTAGTTATAATGGGTTAGACCTCCCACATTAGGCCTACAATGTGTGGATGCTGGATATGCCGGTTGGGTCTGGGCAGTCTTATTCCACAGTTGGACCTAGCCTCGTGACTTAGCCCGATTCGTATTTGCGCACTTAGACCTCTCACATTAGGTTCAGCATTAGTTGCTGCTCGATATGCTGGTCGGGTCCGGGCAGACTTCCGCCACTAATGCAACCTAACCTTGTGCCATAAGTGCAATTACAATTCCTAATTGTAATTACTAAATATTCCATTTTTATTCAAATTTACCTATGTCATTATAGGTGATTACCCCATTTGAATTAAATGTCCAATTTATATAATTATTACATAACTTATGCCAATTATAAATCCCTTTTCCCCGTTTCCTAACTAACATATTCACACGTATATTGGTGGCATCTAGGCTATAAAGTAGCCTAGCCATAACAATGAAAAAGGGAATATGACAAAGGTGATAGTTTCAACATATATTGGCATAAACTAGCATGATAACAAAGTGAATGGGTATGTAATTAACATCATCACAAGGTGGACATAAAACTGATAACTTGTGGCAATTACTACGATGTCAAAGCAAGCATAACGAGATCTAAATTAACCATTTTAGGTGTCCAACTATTTAGATCTAGCATAATTAGGGTGACATAGTAACATGTTTAGATCTACAAATGGATTAACATGTCAAGTCTACAACATATCTAAACTGGTCATAATATGACAGGTAAAGGGTGATTTACATAAAGAACTAGGTCTAACCAATGTTACAACTGTCCAATTTAATAGATGTACATTCACCACAATATAGTTACAAGTCAAGTTCCACATAGGCAACATAATAGAATAACCACAATTGTATTAGATTGAGGGAAACAGATCTATCATGACATAGTATAGGATATAACACTTGCACAGAATCATACTTTTCAACATATCCAATTCACAGTCTTTCACAATTTACTTTTATTTATCTAAACCTAAAAACAATCTAGAAACTCACAGCGTTAGGTTTAGAAAATTGAGAAAGAATAGATCTTGAATTTCTGAATTTTATTTGCAAAGTATGTTGTTGTAGAAAGCGGTTCCGTCTTAGTTCGCAATCCGACAGCATATGGCTCCCATAGTTTTCAATGAATAAATAGGAGAATTGAGCACATATTTATAGCTATAGAACCCTCTGAAACTGAATGCACCTCAACCTTAGGGGTGTCGACACCCCTGTGGGTGGGTCGACCCATAGGTCGACACCCCTTAAGAGGGGTCGACCCATTGGTTGACACCCCTCTAGGGGGGTCAACCCCCTAGAGCGGGAATTTTGCCGCTCTAACGATTTTTTCAAATTTGAAATGTTCTGGATAAAATTCTGACTCATCTCTGACTCATGCATATATGTAATAACCCGGAAATCTATGCCAATTTAAAATTTTTATTTTGGCAATTTTAATGAATTTTGAATATTTAAAATGAATTATTTTAAATAATAACGACGAGAAGTTTATTTTGAATAGAATTAGAATGTATATATTTATATAGAGCATCGTTAGAATATAAATATTTATTTTTAATTATAAAAGGGATTGAAAACGGCGCGGTAGTTTGAAATTTCGATTTCAAAGTTCAAATGAATGTACAAGATTCAAATAAACCGGATTTTAGCGAAACCAAAAATATTAGAATCTATTTGAGAATATCTTTCCAACGAATCCAAAAATTTGAAATTTCATAGTAGGAATAAAAATTTATGCCCAGGCGAAAATTCAGAATAGTTGCTATGGAATTTCGGCCCTTAAAAATAGCCATTTTGCAAACGACCTCTATTTTCGACGAAACCACTTTTGTTGGAACCGGAATGTCAAGTTATTGCTAGATTCCAAAATTCGTAATTTTTTGAATCAATATGTGAGCGTGGCGAAGGAAAATGTGTTTTAACAGTTTCAGTCAATTTCGATCGACCAGAAAATGGCCATTTTTCAAACGATCTCAGAATTTGACGAAATTAGTTTTGTTAGGACCGTATCGTCAATATGAAGCTAGAAAATATTTTTCAGGAATTTTTAGAGTCCGTATGTGGCCTAGGTAAATTAAAATGCGCGTTCAAATTCAATATATAGATTTATATTCTGATTTTGATGGAAACCTATCGAAATAGCCAAACTGGCTTACGATACATATCACATTGTGTTCAGAATGGGGGTTATTAGCTAGGGACGACAGTCAATGGGTTTGATTTGGGGTTCAAATTAAAAAGTAACTTTATGGAATTAAATTAAATTAATTATATATTTTTCTAAACCTAAGTCAACCCTCCCATTCCCATACCCCGTCGTTTATAACAGAAAAGAAAAAAAATGAAATCGAAATCCGCCGCCTCCAGGCGATTTCCATCCCTGCGCATCCCCTCCTATTGACGTCCTTCGTCATAGCCCCTCCTCCGCCGCCATCAAAGGCCGCGCAAACCCCCCTAGCCTTCTCCGTTCAAAGCCCGGCCCACTTCGAGAATCACCCACCGCGACAGGCCCTTGCCGCCGCCCTAGTTGCTACCCCGACCCCCCCTGACGCCAGCGACCGCGACCCCCCTCAGTTGCTTCGATTCTCCTCTCCACAATAAACCCCAAAACAGCCCCAAGCCCTAGAGACAGTCGCCGCCACCCCGTACCCGACCACCAGAGGTCCGCCGTCGGCCCCAGCGCCGCCTTGGCGACCTAAGCGCCCCTCAGACCCCTCTCCGACCAGCGGTATGATTTATTTTGCTTTGTTTAATTTAAAAATTGTTTAAATATTCCTGTTTTTGTTTATATAAATGACATTGGAATGGAACCGTGATGATTATACATGTAACAATGAAAAGATTTGATTTTTATGGATATAAAGTTTATATTTTTATCATAGAAAAGTTTGTATTTTTAATAAGTTATAAAGATTAGATTTCTAATTTAGCAAAGTCTAGATTTTCATATATGAAAACAAGGAAAATAAAAATATGATTTTTATTAATGTAGAGTATAAAAATATGATTTTTATATAGTATAGATAATAAAAATATGATTTTTATATAATAGAGATTATAAAAATATAACTTTTATAAGATAGAGAATATAAAAATACAATTTTTATATATGTAGCATAATAAAAATATAATTTTTATTATATGAGAAGTGAAATAAAAATATAATCTTTACAGTATATGAACTGAAATAGAAATATGAACTTCATTTTATCATGAAGTAGTGAGGATAAAGATTAGATTTTTATATGAGTAGCGGATTAAAAATATGATTTTTATATACTAGAGAACATAAAAATGTGATTTTTATATATGTAGTGGATACGGTTTAGCTATTCGGTGAATTGGTTTAGCTATTCGGTGAGAACTCCTCAAATTTATTTTATTTTCTAGTTAAAAAATATTCTAGGATGTAGACGGTGCTTAGCAGCACCCGACACCCATCGTCCACAGACCATGGATGACTTGTTTGTTTGATTGATGTGTTGTGAAATTTTATTATGTGATGTGGATTAAATAAATATTTTATAGTTAAAAATATAATTTTTAACATGTATATAAAATAAATATTTATAAACAAATCGGACGATTTGTTTATGTACACTCATTTGACGGATATTGATTGGGACGATAAATTTTACACATTGCCCAACTGCACAAATAAAAATCTGTGTTTGTTGATTTGAAACCCCACACGGGTATTGGGATAATATTTGACGTACACTAATCCCGATTATTTAGTTGTATGTCAATCGATGGGTTGACAGACTGTGTAAGCGTTAATTATTTGTATTTAATGCTTATGCAGTTGTGTGGTGCACTCTGGATGATGGTTGATGATTTATCGTTGCTATTATATACATATGTTGTAGGGAATCCATATTATTAACGTTATATGAAATTGATTGGGCCTCATTCCAATTTGGAAAATAAGGAATATTATAAGAGAAAATTCATGTGTTGAATAGAATAAAAATTCATGTGTTGAATAGAAAGAAAATTCATGTGTTGAATAGAATAAAAATTCATGTGTTGAATAGAATAAAAATTCATGTGTTGAATAGATTAAATTCATGTGTTGAATAAAATAAATATTCATGTGTTGAATAAAATATATATTCATGTGTTGAATAAAAATATATATTCATGTGTTGAAGAAAATATTCATTTGTTGAATAGAATAACAAAGTTATTGAAATATATAAAGCCGTGTTGGTTAGATATGTGCCATTTTGACGCAAACGATATTTATAACGATTTTATTCATTTTTATAATGAATATCGAATAGGAATTGAGTTCAAAATATAACGTTTTGAAAATATTATCATTTATAGATTGATGATATGGAATATTCAATTTTAATTTGAAATTGAATGTGAAGTTGAAATCGTTTTGAAGACGAATTTAAAACGATTTATAAAATATGTTTTGAAAGGAAATCGACGAAATATAATATATAGATATAATATAATGGCTTGAATAGAACGCGCCGCGCCGCGGCAGTTCGCGAATTTCGACCATTGACTTCGAATGGATATGTAACACCCCACGTCCGTTAGTGTCACTCACAAAGGTAATGCACTAAGTTATGTGGAGCATTTTGGGTAAAAGATGCAGATAAATTACAAGACAGACAGAAATTAAACAGCGGAAAATAAAAACTTTGCTTTATTGATAAAATAGTTTGTACAATGATTTCTTTACAATACCAGAGTATCATCTGTCTTACAAAATAAAGAAGCATAAAAATACATTTATATTCCCCAATGTAGCAAGAGCCAGCCATAGCATCTGGAAAGAGAATCCAAGCAAAACTTCGACAAATCTTCAAGCTGAGAAAGAGTGACAGTCCAACTTAACCTGGGCTATACTATTCCCTCCTTTACTACCTGGGGGAGGGGAACGGAAGAAAAGAAGACGAAAGAAAAACAGAGTCAGACATAAAGCCTGAGTAAGTTCAGTAACTTCTAGCATGTGAACATGGAAAACAAAACGACATGAATTAAATGAATACAAGATTACACCATGACGATAGGGTCAACAAGATTAGACAAGGTAGTCACAAGATATGCTAAGATAGGATAAACTGGATACGCTCTAATACTTTCTCCGCTTCGCTATTTCCTTGTTATGCTGGTTTCTATATCTCTGCACTGCCTATCTAGTGTCCCAACTAGTAACGATAACGTGATCCCAATCCCTGTATTTTCCATTGCCTTCCGGCATACATTCATTATTTATTACCTAGATCAAATCTAGAGTTTTCTATCAAGTGCTTTCTAGTTTTAACTAGAGTTTACGCTATCTGCTGAACGCTTCTCGGATTCAGGATTTATGCCACCTAGTCCAACTAGGGATTATGCTACCTGTCGAACGATGCCCCCAAGTCTAGGACACACTACCTAGAGTGGTATATGTTCCTATACTTTCCCACGCATGTATCGCGAACCGTTATCGCTTGTCTAGATGCACATGTCATGTAATGTGCGGTCCGAGTCCTATGACAGGGCAAATCAAGGAATACAGAACTCTGTCGGGAGCTTTCAGATATCTGCCAATGCAGATGCTAAGGTCTGTTTTTATTCCAGTGGCTATGGTCCCACTTGACCCATCCCTCAACTAATGAAAGGCACACCTTGTAAAATGAGAACTATACGCCGGCCCCCGGTGCCCCACTATCCTATGGCCATCCGCAACCATAATTAGATAGCAAGTATATGGTCTTTTGGAGTTCTCCGCCTTTCCGCTTCACGTATCTTGATTGACTCAAGATGGATGGTAGACGACGAGTCGCTATCACAGGGCTACCGTTTGCTCGCCGAATCACGCCGGTCCATCCTGGTCTTTAGGTTGCGTATTGCAACCAAGGCATACCCATGGTTCTTCTACGCATACCTTAACCTCTATGGGCCTAGGCAGATCATCTGCAGCC
Source organism: Allium sativum (assembly GCA_030737875.1). Classification (NCBI taxonomy): domain Eukaryota; kingdom Viridiplantae; phylum Streptophyta; class Magnoliopsida; order Asparagales; family Amaryllidaceae; genus Allium; species Allium sativum. The sequence continues at coordinate 473,204,410 of CM060909.1, forward strand.
TCACAGAGGGATACCACGAGTACCCTCACGTCCCCTCGAAGCCTCGGGCTTCGTAACCCAATTCGTTGGAGCCTTCTTTTTAATCAGACGGACGTTCACTCCTCCTCGTGTTATACTAAGAATTACTACTTAGTTTTGTCAACTAAGGTTTACCACTTAGTTTCCAGAATCGTTGTTTCCTTAACTAAGGTTTACTACTTAGCTCCTTTTAACTAAGGTTTACTACTTAGTTCTCTTTCCTGTCAATTTGGATTGGTTAAGTGTCATTAGTCAATTCAAGCTAACTTAACCCTCTTCATTTGTCCTGTTAAGCTAGTTAAGTGTTATCAGTAATTCATGTTGACTTAACCCCACCACAAACCAAGTTATATTGGTTAAGTATTTCTTATTACTTAACCCTACCCATTCACCCTGTATTGGTTAAGTGTTCCTTTTTAACTTAACCTTGCCCGTCTGTCTTAACTAACATGTTATTAATGGTTAAGTATTATCCCTTCATGTTTTGACTTAACCCTATTCTTTTATCACAATCTGATGGTTAAGTGTTCAAGTTTACTTAACCCTACGGTCTAGCCCAGATAACATATCAAACTGGCTAAGTGTATTAGATTTTACTTAACCCCAACCTCTAGTCTAGTTAACATATTAATTTGGCTAAGTGTATTAACTTTACTTAACCCCTACAAGTCTCGTTTTGCTACCTTGAGTTTGGTTAAGTGTCTCTATGGACTTAGCCCTCCCATTCTAGCTTAACTGTGTTAAGTGTCAGTCTGAACCTAACCCCACCCATCAGTCTAGTTATCATGTTGAACAGGTTAAGTGTCTTAGCTAACTTAACCCTACCATTCTTGTTCTAGCTTTAACTAAATAAATTAAAGCCGCTACCACTCACATTAGACAGGTATTGTTGCGACTACTGGATGTGTCGGTTGGTTCCAGGCAGGTTTACATCGCAACTCAGTCTAACCTCGGGCTAGGCATATTCGTGTTTTCTAAGTTCAAAGCGTTTCAATTCATTTTCAAATCAAGTTTTTTTTAAAGTAACCATCCCGTTCGTCAGATCCGTTAGGGATAGCCAGGGAGAGCAAGAAACTTGTATTTTCCAAACCCAAGCCTAGACACTATCATCTCTGTCATCCTAGAACTTTCTGGTGTGTCATTAAAAGAGATGTCGTTAATAAACCTTTAATTTGTCTAAATTTACATTTCCTCATTCAGGCCAAATTCTATAAGTAAATTATTCCTAATTTACTTATTTCCTAATTACTCTTTTAATGTGAATTGTCAACATTTATTCTTACGGCCCATTCTCCCCTCTATATCATATTCATGCCCTTTTGGTATGTAGACTATACCAAATTAAGTGTCACTAACCATGATTTTGCTAAACCTGACAGTTATTCCCAATTATGGCCAATTTCGCATTTATGCCAATATACTTACCGTGCCAAATTAGCTAATCCAATTCCGATTCATCATTCTAATTCACGTCAAACTAGACTTATTACTCTAGTTCACTATTCATGTAAATGTTAGATTTACACGTCAATACTAGATTCAAATTACACATCTTATAATTTATGTCAAATTTATCCAATTTTCATTTCTATGAACATGCCATAATACATGTTCCCAATTTATGCCAATTTCCAAGTTAAACTACGTTTTTTAGTAAATTTCATGTTTTGCCCAAACCGCATTCCCATCGTTCGTATAATCGTGATTCAGTCTAGATTATAAATAAAGCTAGGTTCATAGAAAATAGGGAATGAACCAAAGATGCTATGCAAAAGATAAACATACTAACTGGCATAAAGAGGGTTGAATAATGACGCCGGTTCAAGAACATGGGTAGAGCTAACTTAATAGGTAAATTCCCAAGGTCTAAAACCAAAGAAAACCAAGAATAGACAGAATAGGGACATAGGTTCATGAAAATGGGTAGACCTAATTTAATAGGTAAATTCCCAAGGACTAAAACCAAAGATAACCAAGAATAGACAGAATAGATGATCGGGTTTAGACCCAATCTCATAGTCATAAAACTTAAGCAACACTTCCTAGTCATGAATCACAGGTGTTTAATCATAGATGTCCTTGTTATGTCATAGGCAATAGTTTATATTTCCTAATCAAAGGCATAGACTTAGTCAAGGAAATAATCCTCATAGTCACAGTCACAGTCATAGGCAAATGTTCATAGTCATCGGCAAATGTTCATAGTCATAGGCATACGGTTTTAAGGTCCATAGTTTCATAGTCACGGTCTTGTTTGTCCTCGAATCATAATAGTTCTTAATTAGGTTCAAGAGTATAGGCACTGATTCAAATAGAGGGAGAGAGATTTGGCATATTCTTTTATTCCTTTAATTTCATGTCACGAACAGAGAAAGACGTTCAAATCTAAAAAGTAACTGACTTACAGAAATTTAGATTAGAAAAGAAAGATGGTGTTGCTATGATTCGTGCGACGTTGCTTGAAACCGTTTGAGTTGGCCTTTGATTCTTATCTTGAAGCTTTAATCTTGATTCGAATCTCTTCTTGAAAGTCTTTGAGCAGCATCTCCTCGTCTTGATTTATTTTATATATATTATTTTATTTATTATTTATTTTAAGTGGAGGAGAAGAAGCCATGTTCACTAAGAATCTTTGCAGCATAAGGGTAGAAAAGAATTGTGAATAGAGAAGAAGACCAGGGCTGTTTATATAGTGTAGAAGTCAACGAATCTGGTCAGAAGGGCGTCCAATACAGAGAAACGAATCTGGTTCAGGAAGCTGGAAAAAGCAGGGGGGTCGACAGCTAGGTCGACTCCCGAGTCGACCTGGGGGGGTTCAACACCCAGGTCGACTCCCCAGTCGACCTGGGGGGGGGGGCGACTCCCCAGTCAACCTGGGGGGGTCGACTACCGAGTCGACCTGGGGTCCTGGGCGGGAAATTTCCCGCCCAGCCCGCTTCTGAGTCTATTTTAAAATTTGAACCTTGCTGAAACTTCCGAAGGCCATATCTTCCTCATACGGACTCCGATTCACGCAAACTCGGACTCGTTTTCATGCAGAATTCCGAGACGAACGCAATGGCGTAGCCCGTTTCCCTTGATTTTGATTTTAACTTTTAATTCTGCCTTGATTTGTGAATCTTAGCGTTACGGAATTACGGGGTGTTACATTCTCCCCCACTTAAAAGGATTTCGTCCCCGAAATCTTCAAGTTAGGAAGAATGTGTCCTACCATCCAATCACCCATCTACTCAACCATTCAATCACAGGAATTCATTGTCCTTAAAAGATTTCTAATGCTTTCATGTTCATATGCATAGTGTGTGTATATGTCTTTATCTAATGCAAAATCAGGCGGTCTACTGATTCAGTCGACCTCCTAAATGCGAATCATGTCAGTGCCATGCGTCCAATCATGTATGCAAGCATCCCTAGTTACGTAAATACTACATGCGTGCACAGCCATTCATCCATTTGCAACGTCCATATGATAACATGTCAAGCTCAACTTTCAAACAAATACATATCTGTAAATGCAATATGAAAGCGTCCGAACTGATCTAGTGTCTAATACGTATGCATATGCATTCACGAGCAACCATTAGCACCCACTTGCAACCATCAACCATAACATGTTTCAAATACATGTTTACATCCAAAAGAGTTTCTATCTAAGGATCGAAGATACGACCTAGAGGATATACTTTGGAAAGGGAGAAACAATTATACGTAAAGCTCCTACAAATAAAAGAAATCAAGGATGCACCCTTAAGGAAAAGGGTATGATGCTAGTATCTAGCCTTCTTGAGCTTTACTTCACTGTATCCTAACTAATTTTACTTCACGATTGTGAAGTTTCCGATCTCCATTTCCAAAATAAACAGATGTTAACTATGGTACCAAGTGTACATACCAGGGTGATTTGAGGTCCCACCTCTTAGCTTATCCATCACACCATAACTATGAGGGTCAAAAGGTCACTACGTGCTTTTTAGAGTGCCTGTCACAACTATTCATCTCTCACGCAAACCATCCTAGTCGAACTCGGCATTCCTCAAGTACAAACCCCAAAGGCCTAAACCAATATCAGACAAGCACCCAAGGAATATCTCCTCCGAATTTAGACGATCTACGTGAGATGATATAAGCAAACTCAATAGCTATTCTCAAATCCCTACTTACCTAATATAAACTGGTCGGACCACCAATTGGATTTGAGACTCTAGTGGGATCTTTCTACTATACAAGTACTATGGTGCAGAGACTCAACTATGGAAGTGGATATGAACAAATGCGAAGCGCTAGAACCAAGGAAATACTACGAACAGGAAAACTAGACCCTTCCAACAGAACTTTACTACCCTTCTCCTAGGTACGTTTGGTGGCGAAAGCATGTACTTGTCCTTCTGAAAATCTCGTCCTCGTTCTTGCCCTTGTCCTTAAGTATATGCCCTATCATACCCTAGTAAAGATACTTCCTCTTGTCTTAGGTTTTATAATTTCTTCCTCCTTCGTGTGCTAAGTCTACATCCATGAATTCCTCATCCTAGGGTTATGCTCCTTAGCCAAACTCCTCATCCCATTCCGTGTGTAGTCATGTTGACAAAACTTTCTAAAACTGCCTCCATCGTCCGGAAAACCCTATAAGCTACGAAAGAAAACTGCCCGTAGATGAAACAACTACGGCTATGGATGGAAGCCGGGCACTACTTTGCCCTTCGATGAGGTTACCTCCAAGAAAGCCAGGAGCCCCAGAGACTCAAGAAAGAAGGAGATAAGAAAACAGAGGAAGAGAAAATAGTGCGTATGGCTTTGGGGAATATGCCTTTAAAACAAAACTTTTCTTTTGAAAACGCTTCTTTAAAAACCGTTTTGAAAATAATTTTTCAAATCCTTTATCTGATCTGGTAACCTTCAGCTCTGATACCACGTGTAACACCCCACGTCCGTTAGTGTCACTCACAAAGGGAATGTTTTAAGTTCTGTGGAGCATTTTGGGTAAAAGATGCAGATAAATTACAAGACAGACAGAAATTAAACAGCGGAAAATAAAAACTTTGCTTTATTGATAAAATAGTTTGTACAATGATTTCTTTACAATATCAGAGTATCGTCTGTCTTACAAAATAAAGAAGCATAAAAATACATTTATATTTCCCAATGTAGCAAGAGCCAGCCATAGCATCTGGAAAGAGAATCCAAGCAAAACTTCAACAAATTTTCAAGCTGGGAAAGAGTGACAGTCCAACTTAACCTGAGCTATAATGTCCCCTCCTTTACTACCTGGGGGGGAAACGGAAGAAAAGAAGATGAAAGAAAAACAGAGTCAGACATAAAGCCTGAGTAAGTTCAGTAACTTCTAGCATGTGAACATGGAAAACAAAATGACATGAATTAACTGAATACAAGATTACACCATGACGATAGGGTCAACAAGATTAGACAAGGTAGTCACAAGATATGCTAAGATAGGATAAACTGGATACGCTCTAATACTTTCTCCGCTTCGCTATTTCCTTGTTATGCTGATTTCTATATCTCTGCACTGCCTATCTAGTGTCCCAACTAGTAACGATAACGTGATCCCAATCCCTGTATTTTCCATTGCCTTCCGGCATACATTCATTATTTATTACCTAGATCAAATCTAGGGTTTTCTATCAAGTGCTTTCTAGTTTTAACTAGAGTTTACGCTATCTGCTGAACGCTTCTCGGATTCAGGATTTATGCCACCTAGTCCAACTAGGGATTATGCTACCTGTCGAACGATGCCCCCAAGTCTAGGACACACTACCTAGAGTGGAATATGTTCCTATACTTTCCCACGCATGTATCGCGAACCGTTATCGCTTGTCTAGATGCACATGTCCTGTAATGTGCGGTCCGAGTCCTATGACAGGGCAAATCAAGGAATACAGAACTCGGTCGGGAGCTTTCAGATATCTGCCGATGCAGATGCTAAGGTCTGTTTTTATTCTAGTGGCTATGGTCCCACTTGACACCTCCCTCAACTAATGAAAGGCACACCTTGTAAAATGAGAACTATACGCCGGCCCCCGGTGCCCCACTATCCTATGACCATCCGCAACCATAACTAGATAGCAAGTATATGGTCTTTTGGAGTTCTCCGTCTTTCCGCTTCACGTATCTCGATTGACTCAAGATGGATGGTAGATGACGAGTCGCTATCACAGGGCTACCGTTTGCTCGTCGAATCACGCCGGTCTATCCTGGTCTTTAGGTTGCCATGTATTGCAACCAAGGCATACCCCTGGTTCTTCTACGCAGACCTTAACTTCTGTGGGCCCAGGCGGATAATCTGCAGCCTCACAAAGGGATACCAAGAGTACCATCACGTCCCCTCGAAGCCTCGGGCTTCGTAACCCAATTCGTTGGAGCCTTCTTTTTAATCAGACGGACGTTCACTCCTCCTCGTGTTATACTAAGAATTACTACTTAGTTTTGTCAACTAAGGTTTACCACTTAGTTTCCAGAATCGTTGTTTCCTTAACTAAGGTTTACTACTTAGCTCCTTTTAACTAAGGTTTACTACTTAGTTCTCTTTCCTGTCAATTTGGATTGGTTAAGTGTCATTAGTCAATTCAAGCTAACTTAACCCTCTTCGTTTATCCTGTTAAGTTGGTTAAGTGTTATCAGTAATTCATGTTGACTTAACCCCACCACAAACCAAGTTATATTGGTTAAGTATTTCTTATTACTTAACCCTACCCATTCACCCTGTATTGTTTAAGTGTTCCTTTTTAACTTAACCTTGCTCGTCTGTCTTAACTAACATGTTATTAATGGTTAAGTATTATCCCTTCATGTTTAGACTTAACCCTATTCTTTTATCACAATCTGATGGTTAAGTATTCAAGTTTACTTAACCCTACGGTCTAGCCCAGATAACATATCAAACTGGCTAAGTGTATTAGATTTTACTTAACCCCAACCTCTAGTCTAGTTAACATATTAATTTGGCTAAGTGTATTAACTTTACTTAACCCCTACAAGTCTCGTTTTGCTACCTTGAGTTTGGTTAAGTGTCTCTATGGACTAAGCCCTCCCATTCTAGCTTAACTGTGTTAAGTGTCAGTCTGAACCTAACCCCACCCATCAGTCTAGTTATCATGTTGAACAGGTTAAGTGTCTTAGCTAACTTAACCCTACTATTCTTGTTCTAGCTTTAACTAAATAAATTAAAGCCGCTACCACTCACATTAGACAGGTATTGTTGCGACTATTGGATGTGCCGGTTGGTTCCGGGCAGGTTTACATCGCAACTCAGTCTAACCTCGGGCTAGGCATATTCGTGTTTTCTAAGTTCAAAGCGTTTCAATTCATTTTCAAATCAAGTTTTTTTTGAAAGTAACCATCCTGTTCGTCGGATCAGTTAGGGATATCCAGGGAGAGCGAGAAACTTGTATTTTCCAAACCCAAGCCTAGACACTATCCTCTCTGTCACCCTAGAACTTTCTGGTGTGTCATTAAAAGAGATGTCGTTAATAAACCTTTAATTTGTCTAAATTTACATTTCCTCATTCAGGCCAAATTCTATAAGTAAATTATTCCTAATTTACTTATTTCCTAATTACTCTTTTAATGTGAATTGTCAACATTTATTCTTACGGCCCATTCTCCCCTCTATATCATATTCATGCCCTTTTGGTATGTAGACTATACCAAATTAAGTATCACTAACCATGATTTTGCTAAACCTGACAGTTATTCCCAATTATGGCCAATTTCGCATTTATGCCAATATACTTACCGTGCCAAATTAGCTAATCCAATTCCGATTCAACATTCTAATTCACGTCAAACTAGACTTATTACTCTAGTTCACTATTCATGTAAATGTTAGATTTACACGTCAATACTAGATTTAAATTACACATCTCATAATTTATGTCAAATTTATCCAATTTGCATTTCTATAAACATGCCATAATACATGTTCCCAATTTATGCCAATTTCCAAGTAAAACTACGTTTTTTAGTAAATTTCATGTTTTGCCCAAACCGCATTCCCATCGTTCGTATAATCGTGATTCAGTCTAGATTATAAATAAAGCTAGGTTCGTAGAAAATAGGGAATGAACCAAAGATGCTATGCAAAAGATAGACATACTAACTGGCATAAATAGGGTTGAATAACGACGTCGGTTCAAGAACATGGGCAGACCTAACTTAATAGGTAAATTCCCAAGGTCTAAAACCAAAGAAAACCAAGAATAGACAGAATAGGGACATAGGTTCAAGAACATGGGTAGACCTGACTTAATAGGTAAATTACCAAGGTCTAAAACCAAAGATAACCAAGAATAGACAGAATAGATGATCGGGTTTAGACCCAATCTCATAGTCACAAAACTTAAGCAACACTTCCTAGTCATGAATCACAGGTGTTTAATCATAGATGTCCTTGTTATGTCATAGGCAATAGTTTATATTTCCTAATCAAAGGCATAGACTTAGTCAAGGAAATAATCCTCATAGTCACAGTCACAGTGATTGGAAAATGTTCATAGTCATCGGCAAATGTTCATAGTCATAGGCATATGGTTTTAAGGTCCATAGTTTCATAGTCACGGTCTTGTTTGTCCTCGAATCATAATAGTTCTTAATTAGGTTCAAGAGTATAGGCACTGATTCGAATAGAGGGAGAGAGATTTGGCATATTCTTTTATTCCTTTAATTTCATGTCACGAACAGAGAAAGACGTTCAAATCTAAAAAGTAACTGACTTACAGAAATTTAGATTAGAAAAGAAAGATGGTGTTGCTATGATTCGTGCGACGTTGCATGAAACCGTTTGAGTTGGCCTTTGATTCTTATCTTGAAGCTTTAATCTTGATTCGAATATCTTCTTGAAAGTCTTTGAGCAGCATCTCCTCGTCTTGATTTATTTTATATATATTATTCTATTTATTATTTATTTTAAGTGAAGGAGAAGAAGCCATGTTCAATAAGAATCTTTGCAGCATAAGGGTAGAAAAGAATTGTGAATAGAGAAGAAGACCAGGGCTGTTTATATAGTGTAGAAGTCAATGAATCTGGTCAGAAGGGCGTCCAAATACAGAGAAACGAATCTGGTTCAGGAAGCTGGAAAAAGCAGGGGGGTCGACAGCCAGGTCGACTCCCCAGTCGACCTGGGAGGGGGGGCGGTCGACACCTAGGTCGACTCCCCAGTTGACCTGGGGGGGTCGACACCCAGGTCGACTCCCCAGTCAACCAGGGGGGGTCGACTAACCTGTCGACTCCCCAGTCGACCTGGGGTCCTGGGCGGGAAATTTCCCGCCTAGCCCGCTTCTGAGTCTGTTTTAAAATTTGAACCTTGCTGAAACTTTTGGAGGCCATATCTTCCTTATACGGACTCCGATTCACGCAAACTCGGACTCGTTTTCATGCAGAATTCCGAGACGAACGCAATGGCGCAGCCCGTTTCCCTTGATTTTGATTTTAACTTTTAATTATGCCTTGATTTGTGAATCTTAGTGTTACGGAATTACGGGGTGTTACAGGTAGTACGGGAGATCCAACCGTCGGATTCTCCTAAAACCGGAACCTTAGGTTTGTATCGAAAAGTGCTTTCTAACGAATATTAGAGATTTGAAATATAACGGTTGGATTTGGAATTATGTCCAAATCAAATTTGAAAAAGGTCGTTGTAAGTGCAGTTCGATGGCCGTTGATGGAAATCGACTGTACGGGCCTTGATAAAATTATTAAAAATAGTAATAATTTGTGTAAAATCATAAGAAATGATTTGGAAAGAATTGGGATGAAAAACTCCATATTTGAAAAGATAAAAATAGATTTTTATCGAAATGAACTAGTTTTGAACTAGAATTAAAATCCATTTATTTTTGAAATAAATAAATTGGATTTAAAAGGGTTTTAAAAGTAACCAGGATTTCCAATAATTGAATTGGAATGGATTTGAATCGAAATTATCTTTGGAATATTTCGATGTTGGATTTCGTGATTATACAGATATTGTTATGGAATTTTGAAAGATATATTTATATCGTTATTTCCAATACGATATTTGTTGGTCGTAGAATTTGATATTGAATATAAGCCGATATATTTTCTATTCAGAGCTTTTTATTTAATATCAAATAGGATTTGGGTTTGTCATGAATGGTGTCTTCATTAACACTGTTCTTAAACCCAGTTGAGAAAAAGATTAAATCTTTTTATTTAGATTTAATGAAGTATACCAATTAAATGATACTTAATTGGAATTGAATTTGAATTGATTTTTGGGTTTATCGTGAACAGTGTTTTAAATAACACTTGTTCTTTAACCCGATAATTAATGGAATGTGATTTTGGGTTGTCGTGAATGGTATCTTTAATAATACCGTTCTTTGACCCAACGGAGTTAAGAAAATCAGAAATTAACTGGAGATTAGTTAAGTTGAATGGTTTCTTGGGTCTTGATCTGATGTTGGTTTCGGCCTTCGGGGTTATTACTTAGGGAATTATTCACTTGCTAATTTACGGTTAAAGGCCGATGAAATAGAATGTGATTTTGGGTTTATTGTGAACCTTGTTTAAATGACATTGGTTCTTTAACCCAGTTAAAGTCAGGATATGATTTCCCAAGTTAAATAATCATTGATAGTGATTTTTGGGAAGATTAAAACCAAGTGGAGTTTTAATGAATTTTTAATTAGATTGAAATGATCGAGAATGGAGTATCACCAATTTTACTCCAGGCGATAGTTAAATCTTTAATTAGATTTGAACGTGAAATGGTAATTGAATTTACCGATAAAACTGTGGTGTTAGATATGAAGTATTACCAGTTTTACTTCATGGGATGAATAGGTTGGGGTTGGGAAATTTAACAATTGATTACTTCGGTAAGGTTCGTTAATCCCGACTAGTTTGGATAAACCATAATTTGGTTTGAATTGAAATTCAAAAGAAGATTAATGAGTCAATTTAAAGAATTTATCTTTGATAAAATTAATGGGAACCTTTCCCAAAGTGTAAGAATATTTGAATAAAAGAATCTTCTGAATTGGAATGAGGCGTATGTTGTTTTTGTGTAACACTTGTTTAGATCGGAGGTCTTCACATCGTTTGGATAATTACTGATGATCTTGATTGGGCCGTACACCCAAGAGGAGGGAATCAGTTAGTGGTTGTCCAGACGTACTTGGAGATCGATGGATATGCGAGGTACAAGGTGCCTCCGGTTTCGTTCAGACCCAGAACGGACTTGTAAATGGACTGTGTGTCTTACATTGGATATCATTCTGTGTGATTGATGGATATCGGTTGCATGGAGTGGTTTGCCTGTGTGGCATGCTAAGATGAAAATGATCAAGGCTTCTGTTGAAAAGCAGAGTCTTGTGGTTGATGATCAAAGCACGGCCTGTGTGGCATAGCTTTGTGTAACGTTGATTCGCGAGCCTCACACCCCGGTTGTGAACCAGAAACGGGAGAGGACATCAGGGAGGGCAAGTGTTTCCTTCTAGCTAGAAGTGGCGTCAGTGGTTTGACACGCCCTGACGAGTTTGACTTATGTGGTTGTTGGGTTGCGAGGTGCCTCGGATATATCGGTGACTATGTGGAGCAGATGGAGTCATTGGACTCATTGACACCCCATAGGGTGGGGAAACGCAGCGTTCAGGCATTATAATCCACATCGAGTGGACCGGCCCTGACGATCCAAGGTGCAGTTGTGGCTATTCCTGAGATACGGGCTAGAGCGTCTCGAAGCGGTAAGGACGATCCCTTGCCTTGGTTCACAGATGGAAATCCAACTTCCAATACGTGACTTTGCGGTTTTGATTGTAGAACCTATATTTGGCGGTATAGTGGTATGGGGCATTCATGTCGTCTATGATTGATACTTATGATTGAAATTGTTTTGACACTATACACTTATAGTACTATCAAAATAATCTGTTTTAAAACGTATCAATAATTCTTTGGCTATTATAAGGTAAAACCCTATCCTTTGGTTTGCGTTGGATTGTGTGATGGGACCTGGGTCTTATAATAGCTTCATTGTTCTTTATTTAGCATTGCGCTGTTGTTTTATGCACTGGAATTCTTGGGAGGAAACCCGTTCCATGTTATACGGCGTGGTCCCTTGATTTACCTAACTTTAAAATAAAGATTAATAACTGTTTTACTTCTCACACCAGTCACATGACTAACCTGGAGTTTATTGTTTTAACCTAAACTCTGGGTGCCCTCATTTTCCGCACGGGCAGCTAGTAGTTTTGGTTTTGTAGATTTATATTCACAGGATCCTGATTTACAGCTGGAACGATACTTGGAAAGCTCTGTATCCGTGTATTACTTTCAGTTGTGTTTTGTATTATTTTTCCGCTGCGATGTATTTAAATGTAATTTGAATCACTGATACTATGCAATATTTATTCATACTCTGTATATTCTTGTATTCTGATGAATTGTTGTAATAAATAATGAAATGTTCTTCTGTTTGCGTTCCGATTTGTCGTGTTCTCAAAACAGTCAGGGGTTTCGAGCGGTCTTGGTCGGTTTAGCGATCGATTCGGATCAAGCGAAATACCTTGTTGTCACAGTATATATATATAATTTTTCTGCGCTTATACAAACTTAAAACCCTCATAACTTCCTCATACGGTGTCCGTTTTACGCAAACCAAATGTCTATCTTGACCAAAATTTCGATACGGACGCAATGATGCAGTCCGTTTCTTCTAATTCCGAATATTAAATTAATTATTATTTAATTTATCCTCTTTCAGTGTTGGTACAAATTCGGGGTGTTACAATCACTTTCGTTAACTTCAATCTAGAGTATAACATATTATTGGCTTATTAAAGAACTTAAACAGGTTAAGTTGAAACACTGGATTAATAAGCTTGTGGAAAACCTAGTAGTTAGAGAATGGAGTTTTGATGACAACAACCTTATTTCAATATTATATGATTATAAAATATATACTAACACCTTTATCTAGAATATATATATATATACATATACATATACAGGATTTGTATACAGGAATTAATAGTGAAGACTATACAGTTTAAGAGCTTTTAGAGATTCAGAATTTAGAGAAGATTCAAGACTCATGAGTAATCAAGATTTCAAGAGTTCAAGATAAATATAGTAATAGAGTCTAGTTTATGTAAGACTTTGAATGGCACTTCGGGTTCAAATTAAATTTCAAATTCTATTCTGATTTTCGAATTCCAAATTCCATTTTCAAATCCTATTCCAATTTTAATTAATTTTTCTACTTTATACTTTTATATACCTTATATTATGTAGTTTTAAGCTTTATAATTTTATAAATACGTTTATATAAGTTATATTTATGATTTTATATGATTTTCTACTTTATAATACTTATTTATTACACTATGTTTTAATTGAAGAATTTCCAGAATTATATATATATATATATATATATATCAAAACACTTGAAAAATACTTAAATTTTAAATTTGAACTAGTATATGTCGACATACATAGTTCCCTATGTCGACATCTAACTCTCAGATTTTTGATTTTGAAAGGAAGCGTCTTTTCACTATTTGTAACGTCCCAAAAGCGTTGCAACCTTTCAAATCTTATAAATAGGGGTTGATTTCGAATTTTTTTAATCATTCTTCTTCTCCGTCTTCATCTCCTTTCTTTACACCATAATATTTCATATTTTTATGATTTCTGCACTTATACTCTGCTGAATTCAATTCTATTTATATAAAACTTCTTCTTTTCTCTCTCTCTCTCTCTACTTATTACTCTCTCAATCGAAGTGTTATTGGAGTTATAGGGTTGTTGTAATTGTTTGGGAAGTGTTTGGGAAAGATGTGTTCCTTGTAGCCTTGAAATCAAGGAAAGGAATTGATGGTAACCTTGTAGCCAGGGAAATCAAGGGAAATATTCTTGATCAAGGGTGTTTTGGAGTTCGGAGTCGGTGGTAACCATATGGCCGCGAAATCAAGGAGATTATACTTGGATATTATACTAGTGTCAATTAATGCATTGTACGAATGTTGAAAGAGTCTACATATAATCATGTTAAAAAGTCAAGTGATCTACTGAAATATTGTCCAATACAGGAAAAGATGTGTTATATGGCTTTTGAACGCTCAAAATTTGAAAAGATGGGTAAAGTGGCTATTGGTAATTCAAATTCCGAAATGGTGGCTATTGAAAATTTAAATTCTGAAAATGTGGTTTTTGAAAATTCAAATTCTGAACTGGTGTGTTACATGGTTGAGAATTCAAATTCTGGTAAGCAATTGGTGGAAATCAAAAAGGACAAATGGATACTGGATAGAGGTTGTTCGAGACATATGACGGGAAGTCCTGAATTACTAACTAATCTGGTATATGAAGATGGTGCAATAATGAACTTCGGAGATAACACTAAAGGATACATTATTGGGATCGGTAATTCTGAAACTCCGACTATTTCTGATGTTTTATTAGTTAGGAATCTAAAACGAAATCTACAAAGTATAAATCAACTTTGCGATAAGGGTTATTTTTAAATAAACTTTGGTAAAGATAAATGTTTTATAGAAGATAGGAATTCAAAAGTAATATTCGAAGGAGATAGAAAGAAAATTATCTATATATTGAGTACGAAAATCTCCAACGATAATCTATGTCTTATGGCCAATATAAGTGAACCCTGGATCTGACATAAGAGATTTGGCCATATAAATTTCAAACACATCTCTAGGATTTCTAAATTAGATTCAATTAGGGGATTACTCAAAATGAAATTTAAAGTTAATAATATATGCGACGCTTGTCAATTCAGAAAATTAAAAAGTAGTTCATTCAAGTCAAAAGAAGAAATTACCACCTCGAAACCATTAGAATTAATTCACATGGATTTATTTGGTCCATTTCAAACCTAATTGATAAATCATTAAAGATATGTTTATGTAACAATCGACGATTTTTCTAGATTTACTTGGACTTTGTTTCTTAAAAATAAAAGTGATGCTTTTGATTAATTTAAAACTTTTTCTAAAAGAATTCAAAACTTATTATCACTAAAAATCAAAATAATACGTAATAACCATGGCGGAGAATTCAAAAACAAAAATTTTGAAAAAAATTGTAATAAAAAGGGAATAACCCAAAAATTTTCTATTCCTAGAACCCCATAACAAAATGGAGTGGTTGAACGTAAAAATAGGACGATACAAGAGTGTGCGAGAACTACGTTATCTGATAGTAATTTACCAAGAAATATTTGGGCTGAGGCAGTTACAACAGCTTGTTATATTTTAAATAGAATTTTAATTAGACCCTTAACTCATAAAACTCCATATGAACTTTTGTATAATAAGAAACCAAAAGTATCATATTTTAAAATATTTGAAGTAAATATTTTATACTTAATACTACAGAAAATTTAGATAAATTTGAATCGAAATCTGATAAAGGAATATTTATTGGATATTCAGAGAGAAGTAAGGCATATAGAGTTTTCAATACTAGAACCAATACTATAGAAGAAACCTTAAACGTATCGTTTGACGAAAATTATAAAAGTATAACACAAAACAATGAAGATGAATGTGAAAATGAAATAAATGAAACAAATCATGAAGGTAGTCAACCAAATAAATGAACTAGATTATTTAGAGACCATCCTGTAGAAAATATCTTAGGAGATATTGAATCCGTTCATTAGAACTCGTAATCAATTAAATAATATGAGTAACTCTGCATTTATTTCAACTACAGAACCTAAGAATCCAAAGAAAGCATCTTCCGATGATTCATGGATTCTTTCCATGCAAGAAGAACTGAATCAGTCTACTAGGAATGATGTATGGGAACTTGTTCCTAGACCAGAGTATAAAACTATAATAGGAACTAAATGAGTTTATAAAAATAAAATGAATGAACACGGTGAGGTCGTAAGAAATAAGGTACAACTAGTAGCATAAGGTTATACTCAGGAAGAAGGAATATATTACGATGAAACTTTTGCCTCCGTAGCAAGATTAGAAGCAATTAAGATTTTACTAGCCTTTGCAAGCCATAATAATTTCAAATTATATCAAATGGAAGTTAAAAGTGCTTTTCTAAATGGATTTGTTTAATAAGACGTATATGTAGAGAAACCATCTCTATTTGAAGACGAAAAATTACCAAATCACGTATATAAGTTAAAAAAAGCGTTATATGGATTAAAACAGCTTCCTAGGCTTATTACAATCCAACTTTGAAATAGGAAAATTAGATAATACTTTTTTTATTAAAAAGAATAATAAGGATATACAATTAGTACAAATATATGTTGACGATATAATTTTCGGATCAACAAACAGTAAGATGAATAAAGAATTTTCAGATATTATGACACAAGAATTTGAGATGAGTCATATGGGAGAACAAATGTTCTTTTTAGGCTTACAAGTTCGTCAACTAAGGAACGGAATATTTATTAATCAAGAAAAATACACTAGAGATCTAATTAATAAATATAATTTAACAAGAACTAATGGAAGACCAACACCGATGGCGATTAATATAGCATTAAGTAAAGACAATACGTCTAAAGACGTTGATCAAAAATTATGTAGAGGAATGATGGGATCACTATTATTATAACCGCTAATAGACCATATATAATGTATAGTGTATGTCTCTGTGCAAGATATTAATTGCAACCTAAGGAAACACATTTAAAAGCCGTAAAACATATTCTAAGATATGTAAAGCATACATCAGACTATGGATTATTTTATCCTTGGGATGATTCGTTCGACTTAGTTTCTTATTGTGACGCTAATAGAGCGGGATGTAAATCCGATCGTAAAAGTATTAGTGGAACATGTCATTTCTTAGGACATTCACTGGTCTTGTAGTTTAGTAAAATGCAAAATACTGTATCTTTGTCAACAACCGAAGAAAAATATATCTCTGCTTCTTTGGCTTGTTCACAAGTAATATATATGCAACAAACTCTAAACGATTTTGGATTAAATATAAATAAATCACCAATATACTGTGATAATACAAGTGCTATAAATATATCTAAAAATCCAACTCATCATTCAAGAACTAAACATATTGATATACGACATCATTTTCTAAGAGATAACATAAGAAAAGAGAAAATTTCACTCGAGTTTATAGAAACAGATAAACAAATAGCAGATATATTATCAAAACCATTAAACGAAGCAATATTTACTAAATTTAGAAGAGAATTAGGCATATGTTCACTAAGTGAATTAGAATAATTAAATATATAAATATATATAAGAATAACATTGAAAATAAGAAAAATAAAATAAAAAGTGTCAGTATGTCGACATACATACTTGCATATGTCGACATATAACTACTACATTTCAAAAATTAATTCCCACTAAAAGTTAGTTACAATAACCATTTAAACTCTCCACTTCAAATTTTCTTCTTCACTCCCTCATTTCACTTCTGTAAAAATTCTAAGCTAAAATAAAAAATGGCATCCACCAATTTTATCACCCAAACCAATCCCGAATCACCCTTTGGACCATCTGAAGTCCCTTTTCAACGTTCTACCCTATCATGTGTCGAAAATGGAATATACTCTTCAAATGCTTGCTGAAATACAAGTGCTCCAAATTCGGATGATTCAAGAGCAAAATCGGCAAGGAAAGATGTTAAGAAGTCTTAATAAATTCACAACGGATAACCAAGCCAACCCAACCATCATTGAAGATGATAATGAAGCCATGGAGAAGAAGAGGAACCAGAAGAAGAGGAAGAAGAAATAATGGAAGAAGAGGAACAAGAGGAAGTACAACAAGAGTTCACTGATGAAGATGATCAAGTAGTTTGCATGGGTGAAGTTTTGTTCGATCAAAATGGAAATGTGATTGAACAAAATGGGGATTTTGTCTCCATTACCCAAATAGTCCAACCCATAAGTCTCCCATCATAAAAAATAATTAGGATTTAGGTTTTTATTTTCGTTTTTTGATGTAATTGCGTTCTTAGTAATTCGTGTAGTATCATTTGTAAAAACTATGTTTGATATAATGCTTGTTGCGTCTAACATAAGTATTCAATTACCTTGTTATATAGGCAAGAATTTAGGGGGAGTAATATATATTAAGTATTATAATCACAAATTATACACTTATATATCTTAGTATAATATAATTAGGATTTGGGGGGAGCAGTTTTAGAATTTCTTTTTGATAATGCCAAAGAGGGAGAAATTATAAAATATAGACTTAATTTACATAGAATATATAGGATTCATAAAGACAAGGGGAGTATTAGAAGGATCATTGTAACACCCCACGTCCATTAATGTCACTCGCAAAGGGAATGCATTAACTTCCATGGAGCATTTTAAGTGAATATATAACAGAAAATCACAAAAAGACAGATATAAAGCAGTACTTGGAAATTTAAAACTTTATTTATTGCAGCAGAAGGTAAATATGTTTGGTTACATCATCAAAAACCATAAACCAAAGTCAAGTACATAATATCCGTCTTGATAAAACAAAGTACATAATCCCACTACTACAAATAGCCATAAAGAAAATGATAGGCTGAACTTTACTTTAGCAATCCAAATCCAAGTGCTCCCAAAGAGATCCCAATCAAGCTCCACTAGTACTAGTCCCACCCTTAGAACCTAGGGGGAAAGGAAGAAAAGACGTGGAAACAAAGGGGGTCAGACATAAAGTTTGGCGAGTGCGATAACTCTAACAACATAATTTATCAAAGAAATATGATAAGATATAAGCTGGAGAATAAGGTAATGACTGTGTGAACCACATGGGTATGGCAAGGCAATCAAGAGAAACAGAGATAACGTTAATGGCGCTTCCTAATCAATATAGGATAATTACTATACTCTACCGTACTGTACTGTACTAACACTAACTGCACCCCTACTAGTCACTCTAGAAATTTGATACCTCTTTGCTAAATAGAACGATGATAGCTTCGTGTACTACTAGATGTACCCACTATCCTCCATGTTTGACTGTATATCTCTAGTTGCTATCATAGGTACCCAGCGTGTACCTATCCCCACTAGATGTACCCCTTCAATAAGTAATAATGGTAATTCTATGTACTCCTAGCTGACGTCATAGGTGCCGCCTGCTCCTATTTCCACTAGGTGTACCCCCTTAATAATAGTGGTAGCTTCGTGTACCCCTAGCTGACTACATAGGTGTCGTCTGCTCCTATCTCCACTAGGTGTACCCACTACCCTGCCTCATTCGATCGGCTCCCTAATTCGTAGATACCCGTGTTGGCCCCACAGTAGGGTGTATCACTCCCCAAAGTGGCAACCCGATACCACCAATGATGCACGGCTTATACCTACACGATGCAACAACGTCTTACCTACCATCCCGGGTCCACTCACGCATATGAACCTGTTGGACTTGCGTTGCCACCGCTAACTCGTTTTGGCCTCTTACAGTCAAGCCCAGTATGCGTGTCCCGTCCTCGACTTGGGTCGAGCCCACAAAGATACGAATGGGTTACTGGTTGAAACGGGCCCCCATTACTTGACACAAGCTATCCACCTAAGCTTGGTCCCCTCTAGTATATCCCACTTAAACCACTTCATGTACACTTACATGTTTTAAATTTGGTTAAGGGCTTCTATTAGTAATTCCACATGCCACCCAAGGCACCCACTTAACCCCTATGTCCCACTTACATGTTTTACCTTGGTTAAGTGTTAATAATCGTAGTTCCCCATGCCACCCAAGGCACCCACTAGATTCCACATGCCACCCAAGGCACCCACTTAACCCCCTTATGTCCCACTACATGTTTGTCTGGTTAAGTGTTTCTTAATTCATTAAGACCGTAACCTCATAAAGCCTCTCACATTAGACTGACATTTGTGGCAGCTGGATTTGCCGGGCGGGTCCGCGCAGTCTTACACCACAAAAGAGCCTAACCTCGTGTCTTTACAATTGTTACGTATTTAATTTATGCCTAAGAACTCTCACATTATACTGGCATTTGTGGCAGCTGGATTTACCGGGCGGGTCCGGGCAGTCTTACACCACAAAAGAGTCTAACCTCGTGTCTTAGACGATTAATTACTCCTATTTAATCATTCCCCAATTTGAATTACTTTCCCTATTCAAATTATCAATCAATTCCAAATTTAACGATGTCCATAATTGACTCAATTATGTCCATCCATTTATGGTATGTAAAATCATACCAATTTTCACCACAATTATATTTTATTCCTTTAAAATTAATTACATGCCTTTTTAGGCCATTACATGCCAAATTCACAATATGTGCGTGTCCACTATTATCCCCATCGTACCCCCGTCATTTGTTCGCTTAACACGTCGTATACATATTAGACTAGCAAATAGTCTAATACTTAAAAAAAAAAGGAATAAACGTCACAGAGTCACATACACACAATAATAGATCTAATTTGCATCTAACTTGCAATTAAGAATTACAACATACTTGCATAGTCTTTGTATCATCAAGGATCCAAAAATCATAGATCTAAAAGGTGTGAACTTGCATGTATGAACATAGTTTTACACCCAACTAGCCTAGGTAATTATCACAAACTTACATAAACTATGTATGTCATCAACCTAAATATAAATGTGTCATCTTGCATAACTATGGATCCAATAAAAGGTGTTAACCTGAGTAAACTATGGATCCACATAAAGGTGTAAACTTGCATAACTATGAATGTCACAGTTTCAACATAAAAATGTCAACTTGAATATGGATCTAAACTTTAAAGGTGTGAACTTGTATATATGTGAATCCAATTATCACTTAAACTTGCATATGAACATAATACTTATACGAACTAGCATATGTTCCACATCCATATTCGCATAAAAATTGATGTTATAAATCTAGGTGATTGGATTATAAAAAGGGATTCATTGACACAAGTTAACATCATGAACTACTGGCATATATTTTAGATCCAAACTTACATAACATCATATAACTCGCATACAACTTACGTGATCTTATTAACTTGCATAACATCTTATGTACAACTTGCATAATCATATTAACTTGCATAACATCATATATGAAACTTGCATAATCATATTAACTTGCATAACATCATATATGAAACTTGCATAATCATATTAACTTGCATAACATCATTCATGAAACTTGCATAACATCATATATAAAACTTGCATAACATCATATGTGAAACTTGCATAACATCATATATAAAACTTGCATAACATCATATGTGAAACTTGCATAACATCATATATAAAACTTGCATAACATCATATATGAAACTTGCATAACATCATATAATATGAATCAAGCTAACATACATGATTAAACATATGAATTAGATTCACAACCACAACTTATAATCCAGCGTATATCACATCATAATTGATTTAGCAATTATTTTGTTAAAGTGATCGAACTCACAACTCAGAAGCGGTCTTGAGTTCTGAATTCTGATTTCTGGATTTGTATTAGCTCTCCTTTGAAGAAGATTCGTTGTTAGGGTTGAATAAGACTAATTTAATTTGCTGTTCTTCCTCTTAAATTTGTGACGGCTACTCTAGGGTTCAAGACGACAGCATGACGACCATAGTTTCAATTTTAATCCTGATTTAAGGTTTGAGTCTATGGGTCTTTTTATAGAGTTTTGAATTAATTTAAGCCGTCGGATGATCTTAGGGTTAATCAAAACCATTCAGTCATGATAGGGAGACACCTCAGCCCTAATGACTCAGCAAGGAGTCAGAAAGGACTCAGCAATGAGTCACAACATAGACCGGACTGAACCAGAAAGCTGTGCAGGTTTTCTCTCGACCTGGGCGCACTTGGGAAGTGCACCAATGTAAATTTGTACTGGCGCACTTCCCAAGTGCGCCAGTGCATTTTTTTCTTTCTTTTGCCACCAAACTTCGTTCGTCCATAACTCCTTCATCCGATACCCGTTTCCCGCAAACTCGGACTCTATTTCAACCAGAATTCCGTGACGAACACAATGGTGCAACCCCATTCCCTTAATTCTCACATCTGAGATTAATAATTCTTTATTTTAGTTAATTCGATTATTCAAAAATCCGGGGTGTTACATTCTCCCCTCCTTAAAGGATTTCGCCCCCGAAATCTCCAAGTTTAGGAGAATGCATATCCTACCATCCAAACATCCATCTACTCAACCATCAAACACGGGCATCCATTGTCCTTATAAAATTTCTAATGCTGTATGAACATATGCAAGAAGTGTGTGTATATGTTCCTCATCTAATGCAAAATCAGACGGTCTACTGATTCAGTTGACCTCCTTAATGCAAACCTTGATAGTGCCATGCGTCCATTATGTATTCGAAAGAACCTTATCGATACATATCATTTCTACATGTGTGCACAACCATTCACCAAAATGCAACATCCATATGATGGTACAACCATTATTCATCCATTAACTTAAATATGTACACTCATTTATATGCAATATGCAATATGAAGTGACTGAGGCGATCTAGTGCCTAAAGTGTGTGTATATGCATCCACGAGCAACCACTAGCAAACACTTGCATCCACATGCATCCATCATACATAACATGTCTCAAACACATGTTTCAACCATAGGACTATCCTATCTAAAGGTCAAAGATACTAGCGAGAGGACATACTAAAGATAAGATAAGCACAAGGTAAGCGATAAAGGAGAAATTAAAAGACATACCCTCGAAAAGAAAAGGGTATAATGAACGCATCTTCACTTCCGTCTCCCAAGTAACGTTGCTCTCATCATCTCCCCATTGCACTTTGACTTGTTTGACCTCTCGATTCCTCAACTTCTTAATCTCCGACCCAAGAATGCTCGTAGGAGCTCGTCGAATCATCGCATCACGCTCGATCTCCACCTCTCTAAGCAAGCTCGGCTCTACTATTTCTGCGGTCTCGTGCAAGCACTTCCTCAAATATGATACATGGAATACGTCGTGTACACCACTAAGTCTCTCGGGCAACTCCACTATATACGCCATCTGCCCAATCCTTTCCTTAATAGGAAACGGCCCTACGAATCTTGGTGCTCACTTCCCAATGGACCCAAAGCAAACGACGTTCCGTAATGGAGACACCTTGACAAAGACCATGTCCCCAATATCAAACTCAAGATCTGTCCTCCTCTTGTCCGCATAAGATTTCTACCTATCTTGCGCCGTCTTCATCCTCCTTTGAATCAAATCGATCTTTTCCGAAGTCGGTCTAATCATATCGGGCCCAAGTAGACTCCCACCAACATATAAGCGAACGACACGGCCGTCCATAAAGAGCTTCGAACGGTGCCATGCCAATGTTAGACTGAAAGCTATTATGCGAACTCTACCAACGGAAGATGTTCCTCCCATGTACCTCCGAAGTCTAAGACACATAACCTCAATAGGTCCTCTAGAATACGATTCACCCTCTCAGTCTGGCCGTCCGTCTGAGGATGATATGCGGTGCTCAAACATAACTGAGTCCCTACCGCCTCTTGCAAGCTCTTCCAAAACTCGCTAGTGAAGATAGGATCGCGGTCGCTCACTATGCTTGAAGGAACACCGTGCAAACGAACTATTTCTCGAATGTATACGGAGGCTAACCATGGAGCAGTCCTCTTACTCTTCACGAGAATGAAATGGGCGCTCTTAGTAAGTCTTTCTACCATGACCCAAATCCCCGTATTACCCTTCCTCGATCTTGGTAATCCGTCAACAAAGTCCGTCGAAACACTTTCCCACTTCTATTGTGGGACCTCCGATGGGTGAAGCAATCCACCGGGCTTCTTTTGCTCTGCTTTTACTTGTTGGTACACCCAGCATCTAGCGACAAACTCGGCCACGTCCTTCTTCATACCGGCCCAAAATTAAACTCGTCTCATGTCCATGTACATCTTGTCCCCACCGGGATGGATGGTCATCTTCGAACGATGTGCATCATCAAGAATAGTCTTCCTCAAGTTCTCGTCTTATGGTACACAAAGTCTACCATCCCTACATAACCAACCCTTATCATCTATGGTATACCTACGGAGATGGCTCAATGACTCCCCTCTTATGAGCTTCTCTACTAACTCCATCAACTGTGGGTCATCACGCTGTGCCTCTCCAACCCGTCCCAAAAGCGTAGGTCTGACCTCAAGGACGCTAGCAAACTGGGTAAAAAATCAATGAATAGTCTAAAATCAAAGGTAGAGATAAACTCTAAGCTACGTCGCTCGACAAACAAAGGACTCAATGTCAAAAAAAAATCCTACTCAAGGCATCCGCCACAACGTTACCCTTGTCAGGGGTATATGCTATCTCGAAATCGTAGGACGCCAAGAACTCCATCCACCATAATATATCACCCTTCCCTAGAGACCACATGCCCTAAAATCCTCACTTCTTTAATCCAAAAATGGTATTTTGGAGAACTTAGCTTTAAGCTGGTCCACTTGTAGGGTCCCTAAGCTTTCCCTAAGATGTAGGGCATGCTCTTCTCTGCTTCTAGAGAAAACCAGGATATAATCCCATGCAAAATCGTCACAACTATCCATCTCTCACACAGACCATCCTAGTCGAACTCGACATCCCCCAAGTGCAAGCCCCAAAGGCCTAAACCAATATCAGACAAACACCCAAGGGATACCTCCTTCGAATTCAGATGACCTACGTGAGATGATATTAGTAAGATGGCCAACCAATTGAGCACTTGACCGACTCTGGATGTCCTTGCCAGTCTTGCTCCAAAACCACTGTTGGTCACATAACTGGATTTGCTTAGTCTATTAAGCACATACGAAAACTTATTTCGCGCCTCTTGGTAAACCCTGCACTTTATCAAAGACGTCTCCATACTCACGGACCACACAAACAGACTCCCAATCATCGTTGGATACGTCAGAAGATTCTAGGTATCTAAGCATCACTGAACCCCTAGGGTCACAAGAAATACGAGGGTCTTTTCATAACGAATCAATAGCCTAACTACCCTCCTTTCACAATCTAGGATGGCACCCCGCCTGGCTAGCCAATCCACCCCTAGAATCAAACTATAACCTGTGAAACCAAGGACGAAGGCGTTGCATTCAAATCTAACGCCCAAGATAGACACTCTCAAATCCTGACAAACCATTGAAGGATGAGCCGAACCACCAACAGGATTTGAGACTAGGATGGGATCCTTAACTAGACTAGTATTTAGGTCCAGTATTTCAACTAACGAAGCAGATACTAACGAGTATGAAGCGCCAGAATCAAACAAAGTTCAAACAGGATGATAAAGAAAACCAAATTTCAACCTAGACGGTCCTACCCCCATCAGGTATACCAGCCGTGAGGGAATACAACTACCCTCCAGAAGATCCTGTACTTTGTCCTTGCCTCTTTGGACAATCCTAAGGTGTCCTATTTCTTCAAAACAACTAGCCTTCTTCTTCACATTCTCCATTCGTGACCTCCCACCAAGATGAGGTTTCGTCCTTTGTTAACCAAACAGCTATTTGAACCTTCCTTCCATCGTCTATCTTAAAGGTACCAACAAGCCCTCCACTTCCTTGGACTAACTTCTAGCCCGACAAACGTCTAAGTCCCTTGAAGTGATTTTCCGTCTTTCGTACGGAAGTCCTTATTTATCTTAGAAAAAACATATATACGCGGAGGGGGAAAGAATTCAAAAAGAGAAAGAGGAAGGGATTCAAAACGGAGAATCGAAGGAAGGATATATGGCTCTTGGGGATTATGTTCTTAAAATAAACCTTTCTTTCAAAAATACTCTTCTACAAACATATTTTTGAAAGTATTCTTTATAAAAATGCTTTTGAAAAATAGTTTTTCAAAATATCTTATCTGTTCTGGTAACCTTCAGCTCTGATACCACGTGTAACACTCCACGTCCATTAATGTCACTCTCAAAGGGAATGCATTAACTTCCATGGAGCATTTTAAGTGAATATAGAACAGAAAATCACAACAAGACAGACATAAAGCAGTACTTGAAAATTTAAAACTTTATTTATTGTAGCAGAAAGTAAATATGTTTGGTTACATCATCAAAAACCATAAACCAAAGTCAAGTACATAATATCCATCTTTATAAAACAAAGTACATAATCCCACTACTACAAATAGCCATAAAGAAAATGATAGGCTGAACTTTACTTCAGCAATCCAAATCTAAGTGCTCCCAAAGATATCCCAATCAAGCTCCACTAGTACTAGTCCCACCCTTAGAACCTGGAGGGGAAATGAAGAAAAGAGGTGGAAACAAAGGGGGTCAGACATAAAGTCTGGCGAGTGCGATAACTCTAACAACATAATTATCAAAGCAATATGATAAGATATAAGCTGGAGAATAAGGTAATGACTGTGTGAACCACATGGGTATGGCAAGGCAATCAAGAGAAACAGAGATAACGTTAATGGCGCTTCCTAATCAATATAAGATAATTACTATAATCTACCGTACTGTACTGTACTGTAATAACACTAACTGCACCCCTACTAGTCACTCTAGAAATTTGATCCCTCTTGGCTAAATAGAACGATGATAGCTTCGTGTACTACTAGATGTACCCACTATCCTCCATGTTTGACTATATATCTCTAGTTGCTATCATAGGTACCCAGCGTGTACCTATCCCCACTAGATGTACCCCTTCAATAAGTAATAATGGTAATTCTATGTACTCCTAGCTGATGTCATAGGTGTCGCCTGCTCCTATCTCCACTAGGTGTACCCCCTTAATAATAGTGGTAGCTTCGTGTACCCCTAGCTGACTATATAGGTGCCGTCTGCTTCTATATCTACTAGGTGTACCCACTACCCCGCCCCATTTGATCGGTTCCCTAACTCGTAGATACCCGTGCTGGCCCCACAGTGGGGTGTATCACTCCCCAAAGTGGCAACCCGATACCACCAATGATGCACGGCTTATACCTACACAATGCAACAACGCCTTACCTACCAGCCCGGGTCCACACACGCATATGAACCCGTTGGACTTGCGTTGCCACCGCTAACCCGTTTTGGCCTCTTACAGTCAAGCCCAGTATGCGTGTCCCGTCCTCGACTTGGGTCGAGCCCACAAAGATACGAATGGGTTACTGGTTGAAACAGACCCCCATTACTTGACACAAGCTATCCACCTAAGCTTGGTCCCCTCTAGTATATCCCACTTAACCCACTTCATGTACACTTACATATTTTAAATTTGGTTAAGGGTTTCTATTACTAATTCCACATGCCACCCAAGGCACCCACTTAACCCCTATGCCCCACTTACATGTTTTACCTTGGTTAAGTGTTACTAATCGTATTTCCTCATGCCACCCAAGGCACCCACTAGATTCCACATGCCACCCAAGGCACCCACTTAACCCCTTCATGTCCCACTACATGTTTATCTAGTTAAGTGTTTCTTAATTCATTAAGACCGTAACCTCATAAAGACCTCTCACATTAGACTGACATTTGTGGCAGCTGGATTTGCCGGGCGGGTCCGCGCAGTCTTACACCACAAAAGAGCCTAACCTCGTGTCTTTACAATTGTTACGTATTTAATTTATGCCTAAGACCTCTCACATTAGACTGGCATTTATGGCAGCTGGATTTGCCGGGCGGGTCCGGGCAGTCTTACACCACAAAAGAGTCTAACCTCTTGTCTTAGACGATTAATTACTCCAAATTAATCATTCCCTGTAACACCCCACGCCCGCTATGGTCACTCATAATGGGAATGCCATGGCATCGGTGGAGTATTTTAGTGAATATAGAACAGAAAAATTACAACAAGACAGATATAAATAGTACTTGAAATTTTAAAACATCGTCTCATAACAGCGGAAGTTAAAACATGTCTGGTTACATCACAAAACCATACAAGAGTCAAGTACAAAATATCCACCTCGATAAAAATAAGTACATAATCCCACTAAGTAAACAATAGCCATAAAAGGATAGATGAACAAAGCTTTACTTCAACGGTCCAAACTCCAAAGAATAGATACTGCAATCTGATCAAAGCCCACTATCACTAGGCCCACTCTGATAACCTGGGGTTTGGGGAAAAAGATAAACAACAACGGGGTCAGACATAAGTCTGAGTGAGTCCTATAACTTTAACAATACAATCATTAAAGTAACCAGACAAGACATAAGTTGATATACGGTAATGCCTGGGGATGAATGGCTACACTAAGCAGCTTGGCAAACTTAGGATAAACTAAGATAACCGTAAAGACGCATTTACCCACCCAAGGATAATTACTAAACTGCACCACACCAGTCATTCCTACTTAAAGGTTGATCCCACTAAGTAACTTAGTAATCTTAATAGTAGTTTCGTGTACCCCTACCTGACTATATAGGTGTACCCACTACTCCCCAAGCGATCGGCTCCCTAACGTAGATATCCGTACTGGCCCCACAGTGGGATGTATCATTCCCCAAAGTGGCGAGCCTGATTCTGGTGCACGGGTTATACCTACACGATGCAACAACGTCTTACTTACCAGCCCGGGCCCACACACGCATATGAAACCCGATGGACTTGCGTTGCCACCGCTAATCCGTTTTGGCCTCTTATAGTCAAGCCCAATATGCGTGTCCCGTCACTCGACTTGAGTCGAGCCCACAAAGATACGTTTGGGATATTGGTTGAAATGGGCCCTCACAAGCTACCACCTAAGCTTGCAATTTTTATCTAGTGCATCCCACTTAACCCCTCTTTATAATCATGCCCACTTACATGTTAAGTTTTGGTTAAGTCATCTAATCATATTTCAATTGCCACTAAGGGCACCCACTAGATTTCCACATGCCACCCAAAGCACTTACTTGATTCCCACATGCCACCCAAGGCACTTACTTAACCCTTTAATCATGTTTAATTACATGTTCCACTTTGGTTAAGTATTCTAATCGTATTTTCTATTGCCACCCAAGGCAACCCACTAGTTACTACAAGCCACCCAAGGCACCCACTTAACCCTCATGCCCCACTACATGCTTATATGGTTAAGTGTTTCTTAATTAATTAAGACCGTGATCCTCATAAAGACCCCTCACATTAGACTATCTTTTATGACCGCTGGTTAAGCCGGTTGGGTCCGGGCAGCCTTATGTCATAACCGAGTCTAACCTCGTGTCTTTACATTAATCACGTATTTAGTTTGTGCCTAAGACCTCTCACATTGGGCTAACATTTGTAGCAACTGGTTAAGCCGGTTGGGTCCGGGCAGTTTTACGCTACACTGAGTCCAACCTCGTGTCTTAGTCGATTAATTACACCTAATTAATCACCCCATATTAATTATCCCTAATTAATATCAAGTTTTTTTTTCATAACATGGGTAGACCTAACTCAATAGGTAAATTCCCATGGGGTAGACCTAACTCAATAGGTAAATTCCCACTTATGTTAATTTATTTTTATGGTATGCTTAATCATACCCAACCATACTTTAATTAACATATTTATTAACCCCATCGTTCCCCACGCAAATCGTTCTCATTTCACGACATAATAAAAAGGGAAGATCCATCACAAATATCATGTGTTTTAACCAAATCTTAGCATATAACTTTGTCATGGGTTAAGAGGATGTCAACTTGCATATATGAGCATATATTAACCCAACTACATTTAACCCAAACTTGCATATTATCGCACATGACTTGCACAACATATTGCATATGAACTTGCATATTATCATACACATATCTTGCATAACATGTTGAACTTGCATAAACACACATAACTTGCATAACATGTTGAACTTGCATATAAGCATTCTCACAACTTGCATAACATGTTAAACATGCATTTAAGCATACGCATAACTTGCATAAGCATTCACATTCTTGCATAAGCATTCACATACTTGCATATTAACAAACATGTAACTTGCATAGCATATCTTGCATATTAACATACATGTAACTTGCATAATAACAAACATGTAACTTGCATAGCATATATTATCATACATGTAACTTGCGTATGGACTTGTTTAACATGCATAAACCCACTTGTTAAATATGCATAAAACAACTTATTAATCATGCATATTATCACATACTTAGCATGCATAGAATCACATACTAAACTTGCATAATATCATATACTTAGCATGCATAGAATCACATACTCATTATGCATAATATCACCTACTTAGCATGCATAGAATCACATACTCATCATGCATAAAACCACATACTTAACTTGCATAAAATCAATTACTTATTATGCATAAACCCACATATCCAACTTGCATAAACTCTCATATTCAACTTGCATAAACTTACATATTCAACATGCATAAACTTACATATTCAACATGCATAAACTTCCATATTCAACATAGGATTAATATTATACATAGATTAGCATATCATTACAAATGATTCAAACTCACAAATCCGCATTCAAGACCATAAGTCTCATTACACCTAATCTACTTATCTTAACAATTGATCATCAAAGTGATAGAAACTCACCAAAACCAAGATTAGCAAATCAATGAAGCAAAACTAGTTGCCAAATATGAAGAAGAAGGTGATTAGGGGTTGATTGGCTTGCAACTCTCTTCATTTGATTTGTGGAGGCCATGACCAAGTTTCAATTTGCCATAGTTTAGTTACAAAACCTAATTATGAATGAATTAGGATAGGGTTAGGGTCTTATTTATAGGATTAGGTTGCATTTTAGACCCTTAGATTAACCCTAGATTGATTTAGGACCCTTAGATTTAGGAAATCTCTAGAACCAGCCCTCCTAGCCAGCCTGAAACCCAACCTGGTGCAACCTGGTGCACCCAGGTTCAAGGGACGGTGCCACCCTGTCGACAGGCAAGTCGACAGGCATGTCGACACCCCTGTCGACAGGCCTGTCGACAGCCCTGTCGACATGGGTTGGGCGGGAAGCTTCCCGCCTGACCCCGCCTGGCCCATTCCAAATCTGAATATTTGAATTATAAATCTGTTTTTAGTTTCAAATTTTCTGCAAACTTCATCGGGCCATAACTGGGCCATACGGACTCCGATTTTCGAAAACTCGGACTCTATTTCGCGTATTTTTCCGAGACGAACGCAATAACGCAGCCCGTTACCCCCAATTCCCACAACTGAGATTATTTATCCTGTAATTAGTGAATTTTAGTATTAACTAAAATTCGGGGTGTTACATTCTCCCCTCCTTAAAGGATTTCGTCCCCGAAATCTCTAAGCTAAGGAGAATGCATATCCTACCATCCAAACAATCATCTACTCAAACCATCAACCACGGGCATCCATTGTCCTTAAACAGTTTCTAATGATGTATGAGCATATGCAAACAGTGTGTGTATATGTTCCCTATCTAATGTATGAATATATGCAAACCATGATAGTGCCATGCATCCATTATGTATGCGAGAAAACCCTATCGACACATACAATATCTACATGGGTGCACAACCATTCACCAAAATGCATCATCCATGTGATAACACAACCATTATACATCCATAAATATATTTTCCTACACACAATTTTATGCAATATGCAATATGAAGTGACTGGGCCGATCTAGTGCCTAGAGTGTGTGTATATGCATCCACGAGCAACCACTAGCAAACACTTGCATCCACTTGCATCCACCAACCATAACATGTCTCAAACACATGTTTCAACCATAGGTTTACCCTATCTAAAGGTCAAAGGTACTAACGAGAGGACATACTAAGAATAAGATAAGCACAAGATATGCGATGAAGGAGAAGCAAAAGGACATACCCTCCGAAAGAAAAGGGTACCTCGAACGCATCTTCGCTTCCGTCTCCCAGGTAGCGTCGCTCTCTTCATCTCCCCTTTGTACTTTGACTAGTTGAACCTCTCTGTTTCTCAACTTCCAAATCTCTGACCCAAGGATGCAAGTAGGAGCTCGTCGAATCGTCGCATCACGCTCTACTTCCACTTCTCTAAGCAGGCTCGGCTCTACCGCCTCTGCGGTCTCATGTAGGAACTTCCTCAAATGTAACACATGGAATATATCATGTACACCACTAAGCCTGTCGGGCAACTCCACTCTATATAACATCTGTCCAATCCTTTCCTTAATAGGAAACAGTCCAACAAACCTTAGTACTCACTTTTCAATAGATCCAAAGTGAACCACATTCCGTAACGGAGATATCTTGATAAAAAGCATGTCCTAATATCAAACTCAAGCTCTGTTCTCCTCTTGTCCGCATAAGATTTCTGTTTATCTTGCGTCGCTTTCATCCTTCTTTGAATCAAATCAATCTTTTCTCGAAGTCTTTCTAACCTTATCGGCCCAAGCAAGATCTCATCCTACCAACGTGTAGGTGATCGACAAAGCCTTTCATAAAGAGCTTCGAAAGGTGCCATACCAATACTGGACTGAAAGCTATTACTATACGCGAACTCCACCAATGAAAGATGCTCTTCCCATGTTCCTCCAAAATCTAAGATACAAAGCCTCAAAAGGTCTTCTAGGACATGATTCACCCTCTCGGTCTGGCCGTCCGTCTGAGGATGATATGCGGTACTCAAACACAACTGAGTCCCTACCGCCTCTTGCAAACTCTTCCAGAACTCGCTAGTGAAGATAGGATCTTGATCACTTACTATGCTAGAGGGTACCCCATGTAATCAAACTATCTCTCGAAGATATACTGAAGCTAGCCATGGAGCAGTCCTCTTGCTCTTCTCAGGTATGAAATGGGCGCTCTTAGTAAGTCTATCTACCACCACCCAAATTCCTGTATTGCCCTTCCTCGACCTGGGTAACCCGTCAATAAAATCCATCGAGACGCTATCCCACTTCCATTGCGGAACCTCCAATGGGTGAAGCAACCCACCTGGTTTCCTTTGCTCCGCCTTCACTTGCTGGCACACCAAACATTGAGCGACATACTCGGCCACATCTTTCTTCATACCGGCCCAGAAGAAAACCCTCTTCATGTCTTGGTACATCTTATCCCCACCGGGATGAATGGTCATCCTAGAACGGTGTGCGTCATCAAGAATAGCCTTCCTCAAACCCTCGTCTTGCGGTACACAAAGTCTACCGTCTCTACGCAAACACCCCTATCGTCTAGGGTGTTCCTACTCAAATGGCTGGACGACTTCCCCCCTTATGAGCTTCTCTACCAACTCAACCAACTGTGGGTCGTCCCTCTGTGCTCTTCCAATCCGCCCCAAAAGAGTAGGTCTAACCTCCAAGGAGGCTAGCAAACCGGGTACAAAGTCAACGGAAGGTCTAAAGTCAAACTTAGAAATAAACTCTAAGCTTCGTCGTTCAACGAACAATGAACTCAAGGACAACCTTTTTCTACTTAAGGCGTCCGCTACCATGTTACCCTTACTCATAGGATGCTAAGGATCCCATCCACTTTTGCTGTCCTAAGACTATGCGCTCGAAGAGTTTCCAACACTTCCCTAAGATGTAGGGCATGCTCTTCTCCTCCAGGATATCATCCAAAATTATCATAACTGTCTCCCACGCAGACCACCCTAGTCGAATTCGGCATCCCCCAAATGCAAGCCCCAAAGGCCTAAACCAATATCAGACAAACACCCAAGGGATACCTCCTTCGAATTCAGACGACCTACGTGAGATGATACTAATGGCTAAATAATTAAGCCCTTGACCAATTCTGGATGTTCTCGCCAGTCTCGCTCCAAAACCACCGTTTTCCCATAACTGGCTTTGCTCACCCCATTGAGCACATACGAAAACTTATTTCGCTCCTAGAAAAGACCCAGATGTCATCCACAAAGACCATCACGAACTTATTTAGGTACTCCCTGAACACC
This sequence comes from Allium sativum, assembly GCA_030737875.1. Taxonomy (NCBI): domain Eukaryota; kingdom Viridiplantae; phylum Streptophyta; class Magnoliopsida; order Asparagales; family Amaryllidaceae; genus Allium; species Allium sativum. The sequence goes on from CM060909.1 coordinate 473,238,217, forward strand.
CTTCTCATCAAATCAACAAAGTATGCGGGGGCGTTCGTCAAACCGAATGGCATCACCAGCCACTCCAAAAAAAACATCCGGAGTCCTAAGGGTAGTCTTTTCTATGCAATCCTCAGCCATTCCCAACTGATGAACTTCCGTGGCTGAGTCCTACTACAAAAATACTGAGGCGCCAGCCAACTGATCAAAGAGATCATTAATCCTCGGCAATGGGTATCTATTCTTCTTTGTGAGTTTCTTTAGTTCTCTTTAGCCTACACAAAGTCTGAGGGACCCATCCGCCTTCATAACAAAAACTACTGGAGCGCCCCCCTCCGATATACTTCGTCTTATGAACCCTTCCTCAAGCAAATCGCCTACTTACTTATGGAGTTCCCTCCTCTCACGAGGAGCCATGTGGCACACTGGCCAAGATACTGGTTTAGCATTATCCACCAGATATATTCAGAAGTCAATCTCCCGCTTCGGAGGTAAGCCCTTCACCTCCTCACACACATCCGGGTGCTCCCGGACTGTTCTAACAGATCGCAAACTCTAGACCGACGTGTCAAGCGATTCTTGATAACTTAGCATACCAGATTCTATGGGATTACAAAAGTTCTCGAGAGTGTTACCCAAGCGGGTCATAAGCCTAACAACTCTCCCTTCAAAACCAAGAACGGCACCTCTACTGGATAACCAGTCCATGCCCAAAACTAGCCCATAGCCCGTGAAGCCCAACAAGCATCACACCTAAACTCAACGCTAAGTATAGAAACTTTCAAACCCAAACACATCATGGAGCCCAATTGAGTTTGAAACAACTAAGGGATCATCTACCAAATTGGTGTCTAAGTGCAGTGACTCAACTAACAATGATGAGATAAACGAACTCGATGCGTCAGAATCAAATAAAGTTCGAATTGGATGATAAAGAAATCCAACTTCCAATCTAGACGGTCTTATCCCCATCTGGTACCCTAGTCGTGAGGGAATACAACTACCCTCCAGAAGATTCCACACCTTGCCCTTGCTTCTTTGGACAATCCTAATAAGGTGTCCTATTCCTCTCAAAAGGATAACCACTTGCCTTCTTCTTCCCTATTCCCCACTCGTAACTTCCCACCAATGAGGTTTCATCCTTCATTAACCAAACAACTATTTGAGCCTTCCTCCCATCGTCTATCCAATAGATACCTACCAGTCCTCCTCCTTCTTAAACCAACTTCTAATCCGACTAACGTCTAAGTCCCTTGAAGTGGTTTTCCATCCTTATCTATCTTAGAAAGATCATCTATACGCGGAGGGGAAACTCAAAATGAGAGAAAGGAAGAGATTCAAAATGGAGAATTCGGAAGACATAGATATGGCTATTGGGGATTATGCTTTTCTTTCAAAAACTTTTCTCTTATAAGACATGTTTTTGAAAATACTCCTTTCCAAAAATATTCTTAGAAAATAGTTTTTCTAAAAAATTTATCTGTTCCGGTAACCTTAAGCTCTGATACCACGTGTAACACCCCACGCCCGCTATGGTCACTCATAATGGGAATGCCATGGCATCGGTGGAGTATTTTAGTGAATATAGAACAGAAAAATTACAACAAGACAGATATAAATAGTACTTGAAATTTTAAAACATCATCTCATAACAGCGGAAGTTAAAACATGTCTGGTTACATCACAAAACCATACAAGAGTCAAGTACAAAATATCCACCTCGATAAAAATAAGTAAATAATCCCACTAAGTAAACAATAGCCATAAAAGGATAGATGAACAAAGCTTTACTTCAACGGTCCAAACTCCAAAGAATAGATACTGCAATCTGATCAAAGCCCACTATCACTAGGCCCACTATGATAACCTGGGGTTTGGGGAAAAAGATAAACAACAACGGGGTCAGACATAAGTCTGAGTGAGTCCTATAACTTTAACAATACAATCATTAAAGTAACCAGACAAGACATAAGTTGATATACGGTAATGCCTGGGGATGAATGGCTACACTAAGCAGCTTGGCAAACTTAGGATAAACTAAGATAACCGTAAAGACGCATTTACCCACCCAAGGATAATTACTAAACTGCACCACACCAGTCATTCCTACTTAAAGGTTGATCCCACTAAGTAACTTAGTAATCTTAATAGTAGTTTCGTGTACCCCTACCTGACTATATAGGTGTACCCACTACTCCCCAAGCGATCGGCTCCCTAACGTAGATATCCGTACTGGCCCCACAGTGGGATGTATCATTCCCCAAAGTGGCGAGCCTGATTCTGGTGCACGGGTTATACCTACACGATGCAACAACGTCTTACTTACCAGCCCGGGCCCACACACGCATATGAAACCCGATGGACTTGCGTTGCCACCGCTAATCCGTTTTGGCCTCTTATAGTCAAGCCCAATATGCGTGTCCCGTCACTCGACTTGAGTCGAGCCCACAAAGATACGTTTGGGATATTGGTTGAAATGGGCCCCCACAAGCTACCACCTAAGCTTGCAATTTTTATCTAGTGCATCCCACTTAACCCCTCTTTATAATCATGCCCACTTACATGTTAAGTTTTGGTTAAGTCATCTAATCATATTTCAATTGCCACTAAGGGCACCCACTAGATTTCCACATGCCACCCAAAGCACTTACTTGATTCCCACATGCCACCCAAGGCACTTACTTAACCCTTTAATCATGTTTAATTACATGTTCCACTTTGGTTAAGTATTCTAATCGTATTTTCTATTGCCACCCAAGGCAACCCACTAGTTACTACAAGCCACCCAAGGCACCCACTTAACCCTCATGCCCCACTACATGCTTATATGGTTAAGTGTTTCTTAATTAATTAAGACCGTGATCCTCATAAAGACCCCTCACATTAGACTATCTTTTATGACCGCTGGTTAAGCCGGTTGGGTCCGGGCAGCCTTATGTCATAACCGAGTCTAACCTCGTGTCTTTACATTAATCACGTATTTAGTTTGTGCCTAAGACCTCTCACATTGGGCTAACATTTGTAGCAACTGGTTAAGCCGGTTGGGTCCGGGCAGTTTTACGCTACACTGAGTCCAACCTCGTGTCTTAGTCGATTAATTACACCTAATTAATCACCCCATATTAATTATCCCTAATTAATATCAAGTTTTTTTTTCATAACATGGGTAGACCTAACTCAATAGGTAAATTCCCATGGGGTAGACCTAACTCAATAGGTAAATTCCCACTTATGTTAATTTATTTTTATGGTATGCTTAATCATACCCAACCATACTTTAATTAACATATTTATTAACCCCATCGTTCCCCACGCAAATCGTTCTCATTTCACGACATAATAAAAAGGGAAGATCCATCACAAATATCATGTGTTTTAACCAAATCTTAGCATATAACTTTGTCATGGGTTAAGAGGATGTCAACTTGCATATATGAGCATATATTAACCCAACTACATTTAACCCAAACTTGCATATTATCGCACATGACTTGCACAACATATTGCATATGAACTTGCATATTATCATACACATATCTTGCATAACATGTTGAACTTGCATAAACACACATAACTTGCATAACATGTTGAACTTGCATATAAGCATTCTCACAACTTGCATAACATGTTAAACATGCATTTAAGCATACACATAACTTGCATAAGCATTCACATTCTTGCATAAGCATTCACATACTTGCATATTAACAAACATGTAACTTGCATAGCATATCTTGCATATTAACATACATGTAACTTGCATAATAACAAACATGTAACTTGCATAGCATATATTATCATACATGTAACTTGCGTATGGACTTGTTTAACATGCATAAACCCACTTGTTAAATATGCATAAAACAACTTATTAATCATGCATATTATCACATACTTAGCATGCATAGAATCACATACTAAACTTGCATAATATCATATACTTAGCATGCATAGAATCACATACTCATTATGCATAATATCACCTACTTAGCATGCATAGAATCACATACTCATCATGCATAAAACCACATACTTAACTTGCATAAAATCAATTACTTATTATGCATAAACCCACATATCCAACTTGCATAAACTCTCATATTCAACTTGCATAAACTTACATATTCAACATGCATAAACTTACATATTCAACATGCATAAACTTACATATTCAACATAGGATTAATATTATACATAGATTAGCATATCATTACAAATGATTCAAACTCACAAATCCGCATTCAAGACCATAAGTCTCATTACACCTAATCTACTTATCTTAACAATTGATCATCAAAGTGATAGAAACTCACCAAAACCAAGATTAGCAAATCAATGAAGCAAAACTAGTTGCCAAATATGAAGAAGAAGGTGATTAGGGGTTGATTGGCTTGCAACTCTCTTCATTTGATTTGTGGAGGCCATGACCAAGTTTCAATTTTCCATAGTTTAGTTACCAAACCTAATTATGAATGAATTAGGATAGGGTTAGGGTCTTATTTATAGGATTAGGTTGCATTTTAGACCCTTAGATTAACCCTAGATTGATTTAGGACCCTTAGATTTAGGAAATCTCTAGAACCAGCCCTCCTAGCCAGCCTGAAACCCAACCTGGTGCAACCTGGTGCACCCAGGTTCAAGGGACGGTGCCACCCTGTCGACAGGCATGTCGACACCCCTGTCGACAGCCCTGTCGACATGGGTTGGGCGGGAAGCTTCCCGCCTGACCCCGCCTGGCCCATTCCAAATCTGAATATTTGAATTATAAATCTGTTTTTAGTTTCAAATTTTCTGCAAACTTCATCGGGCCATAACTGGGCCATACGGACTCCGATTTTCGAAAACTCGGACTCTATTTCGTGTATTTTTCCGAGACGAACGCAATAACGCAGCCCGTTACCCCCAATTCCCACATCTGAGATTATTTATCCTGTAATTAGTGAATTTTAGTATTAACTAAAATTCGGGGTGTTACATTCCCCAATTTGAATTACTTTCCCTATTCAAATTATCAATCAATTCCAAATTTAACGATGTCCATAATTCACTCAATTATGTCCATCCATTTATGGTATGTAAAATCATACCAATTTTCACCACAATTATATTTTATTCCTTTAAAATTAATTACATGCCTTTTTAGGCCATTACATGCCAAATTCACAATATGTGTGTATCCACTATTATCCCCATCGTACCCCCGTCATTCGTTCGCTTAACACGTCGTATACATATTAGACTAGCAAATAGTCTAATACTTAAAAAAAAAGGAATAAACATCACAGAGTCACATACACACAATAATAGATCTAATTTGCATCTAACTTGCAATTAAGAATTACAACATACTTGCATAGTCTTTGTATCATCAAGGATCCAAAAATCATAGATCTAAAAGGTGTGAACTTGCATGTATGAACATAGTTTTACACCCAACTAGCCTAGGTAATTATCACAAACTTACATAAACTATGTATGTCATCAACCTAAACATAAAGGTGTCATCTTGCATAACTATGGATCCAATAAAAGGTGTTAACCTGAGTAAACTCTGGATCCACATAAAGGTGTAAACTTGCATAACTATGCATGTTATAGTTTCAACATAAAAATGTCAACTTGAATATGGATCTAAACTTTAAAGGTGTGAACTTGTATATATGTGAATCCAATTATCACTTAAACTTGCATATGAACATAATACTTATACGAACTAGCATATGTTCCACATCCATATTCGCATAAAAACTGATGTTATAAACCTAGGTGATTGGATTATAAAAAGGGATTCATTGACACAAGTTAACATCATGAACTACTGGCATATATTTTAGATCCAAACTTACATAACATCATATAACTCGCATACAACTTACGTGATCTTATTAACTTGCATAACATCCTATGTACAACTTGCATAATCATATTAACTTGCATAACATCATATATGAAACTTGCATAATCATATTAACTTGGATAACATCATATATGAAACTTGCATAATCATAATAACTTGCATAACATCATATATAAAACTTGCATAACATCATATGTGAAACTTGCATAACATCATATATAAAACTTGCATAACATCATATGTGAAACTTGCATAACATCATATATAAAACTTGCATAACATCATATGTGAAACTTGCATAACATCATATAATATGAATCAAGCTAACATACATGATTAAACATATGAATTAGATTCACAACCACAACTTATAATCCAACGTATATCACATCATAATTGATTTAGCAATTATTTTGTTAAAGTGATTGAACTCACAACTCAAAAGCGGTCTTGAGTTCTGAATTCTGATTTCTGGAGTTGTATTAGCTCTCCTTTGAAGAAGATTCGTTGTTAGGGTTGAATAGGACTGATTTGATTTGTTGTACTTCCTTTTAAATTTGTGACGGCTACTCTAGGTTTCAAGACGACAGCATGACGGCCATAGTTTCAATTTTAATTCTGATTTAGGGTTTGAGTCTATGGGTCTTTTTATAGAGTTTTGAATTAATTTAAGCCGTCGGATGATCTTAGGTTTAATCAAAACCATTCAGTCATGATAGGGTGACACCTCAGTCCTAATGACTCAGCAAGGAGTCAGAAAGGACTCAGCAATGAGTCACAACATGGACCGGACTGAACCAGAAAGGTGTGCAGGTTTTCTCTCGGCCTGGGCGCACTTGGGAAGTGCACCAATGTAAATTTGTATTGGCGCACTTCCCAAGTTCGCCAGTGCATTTTTTTTCTTTCTTTTGCCACCAAACTTCGTTCGTCCATAACTCCTTCATCCGGTACCCGTTTCCCGCAAACTCGGACTCTATTTCAACCAAAATTCTGAGACGAACAAAATGGCGCAACCCCATTCCCTTAATTCTCACGTCTGATATTAATTATTCTTTATTTTAGTTAATTCAATTATTCAAAAATCCGGGGTGTTACAATCATCATCAACATGTATATACAGGTATGATATTTTATAAACTAAGGTTGTCATCATCAGAAAAGGAGAGATTGTTGGAGAATGGAGTTTTGATGACAACAACCTTATTTCAATATTAATTGATTATAAAATATATATACTAACACCTTTATCTAGAATATATATATACACACATATGTAGGATTTGTATGCTGGAATTAATACTGAAGACTATACAATTTAAGAACTTTTAGAGATTCAAAATTCAGAGAAGATTCAAGACTCATGAGTAATCAAGATTTCAAGAGTTCAAGATAAATATAGTAATAGAGTCTAGTTTATGTAAGGCTCTGAATAGCACTCCAGGTTCAAATTCAATTTCAATTCAATTTCAAATTTTATTCTGATTTTCTATTTTCAAATTCCATTTTCAAATCCTATTCTAATTCTAATTAAATTTTATATCTTACTTTTGATTTCAAACTCAAGTTTTTAAGACTATAAGTTTTATATAAATTTATATAGTTATATACTTTATATTTACATAGTTTTAAACTTAATAATTTTATAAATATGCTTATATAAGTTATATTTATGATTTCAGATGATTTTCTACTTTATAATACTTATTTATAACACTATGTTTTAATTCAAGAATTTCTAGGATTATATATATATATACACATATATATATATATATATCTGAACACTTGAAAAATACTTAAATTTCAATTTTGAACTAGTATATATTGACATACATAGTTCCCTATGTCGACATATAATTGTCATGTTTTTTATTTTGAAAGGAAGTATTTCACTATTTGTAACGTTCCAGAAGCATTGCGACCTTTCAAATTTTATAAATAGGGGCTAATTTCGAATTTTTTCATCATTCTTCTTCTCCATCTTCATGCCCTTTCTTTACGCCATTAATATTTCATATTTTTATGATTTCTACACTTATACTCTATTGAATTCAATTCTATTTATATAAAACTTCTTCTCTCTCTCTACTCATTACTCTTTGAATCGAAGTGCTATTGAAGAGATATAGGGTTGTTGTAATTGTTTGGGAAGTGTTTTGGAAAGGTGTGTTTCTTGTAGCCTTGAAATCATGGAAAGGTATTGGTGGTAACCTTGTAGCCGGGGAAATCAAGGGAAATATACTTGATCAAGGGTGCTTTGGAGTTTGGAGTCGGTGGTAACCTTGTGGCCGTGAAATCAAGGAGATTGTACTTGGATATTGATATAGTAATAAAATTCTGCGCAATCCAGCATTGCGTGGGACTGGACGTAGAAGTAATCCAAATCAGTATAAAATCCGGTGTGTTCTTTCCTTTTCTGCTTTTTATTTCTGTTTATTTTTGTGTTTGTATTTGATTTTGTGTCTGTGATTATCTTTGTGGTGTGTTATTCATATAGTAGATCGTATTAGTTTTAGATTTTTCTTAAATTCCTTGAAAACACTATTCACCCCCCTCCTTTATTGTTAGTTTTGCCTTAACGATGCATTCTGCATTCCCTAACACTAGTTAGCATGGGGACCAAGTCTCGGGGAGGCTTGTGTCATATGCATTTTGTGTTGGATCTGTACCAGTCAGTATTCTTTGGTTATCAACGGGGCCTCGCACTAGTTAAGGATCAAGGCACGCTTATACTGAAGTGGGTAGTAAGTGGTCCAAACGTGAGGTGGGTACGGGCGCGTTATGGCAGAGTCATGAGCGTGCATGAGTCCAAAAGTGGAAGACAAGACGCTGTAACACTTGTGATTAAGGTTGTGTCTTCCTTAGTCAGTGGGTGAAGAAGTGATAACCCCGAATGCTATGGCTGGCATAGATTATTCACATCATGTTTAAGATACCGATCACTGGGTAGAAATTAGGGAAGGCCTAATCATATGATAGTTGGTGCAGAAATTCCAGGATATTAATGAGAAGCCTATCTTATCTTATTTTCCGTGTTCCCTACATTGATGTATTTTTATATTCAGTATTATTGATTTGTCTTGATACTTCTTTATCTCATTGCTTATGCTTAAAATCGTTGGAACTCGCCAGACTTTATGTCTGACCTATTTTGTTTTTCCTTCTCTCTTTTCCTTTCCCCCAAGTTATCAGGATGTTAGATTACAGCGGTACCGTGATTCTTTGATTCATCTTGGACTTGGACTATTTCTTACTCCATATATTATTTTGATTCATGTACTATAACTATTGTTATGGCTTACGAAGGATATAACTTCTATGGTTTTGTACTTGTACTCTGGTGGTTTATGTTTCCATGAAACAGATGTTTTATGTCTATGACTTTATGGTATTTGAAAATGTTATGTTGTATTTGGTTTGATATTAAAAGTTTGAAAATTTTCCGCTATATTTTTTTGGGCAAAGCCGACCGGTTTTTAAAATGACCGCAAACGCTTTTATTATAACCAATATTAAATATAGGTATAACAGGAAGTTGGTGGTTGCCAATCTACAACAATTTGATTTTTTAGGTGGACCATCCACCATCATCCTACCTAGATTATTGTACAGGAGCAAGACATTTTCTAGACTACTAAGTACGGTTTTTAAGATGGTCCATCCACCATTGCTCCACGAAGGGTTTCATACTCCGAACATTACAGTCTACAAAGTAAAGAATACATTTTGTTTACAAGCTAAAAAGAAAACTAAGTACAATTACTATATACACATGGTACATAACATGGACCTAGAAGTTTGAAGTACAAAAGCCGTAAGACCATGTAAAGGGTATGGCAAGTTGCACCTCACCCATCAGCAGAGTAGACATCAGCAAAGACCACACCAAAGCTGCGAAGCCTCGAGCTCCACACCCAGTGGCATGCAATGCCATGATTTGACATAAAACAATTTAATAAGGAACACCATAAGCTTGGAAGGAATCAGATGTCACTGAAAAAATGATAGCAGCGACGAGAGCAGAAGGCTTTACCAGTGTCGCTACCAAAGCCAATGAACAGAAATAACTCAGCTCACCCAAATGAATCACGAATGTTCCAAGCCAATGTATAGGCACCATCTTCGAAAGTGCTCAGTTAATCTCACCCCCAAACACAATAACTTAATGTGTCCGTTTGGCATAGGTCCCTGTTAAGGTTTTAAATTAGGCTCAAGTACAGCCCAAAAATTATTGTAAATTAGGTCCTTATTTTTTGAAAATTCATTAAAAAAAATATAAAAAAAATCATGAAAATTCAGTATTAAATAAAAAACATACATGCCAAAAAAATCAGCTGGAAAACAATCAAAAACCACGTCAAAACCCAAAAATACGAACGGCATGCGAAACAGCAGGTTTTGCATCAAAAGATGCATCTATTCGTAAATAATTGCATACATTCATGCTTATATTTCAACATTGCGCCCAACTGCAGTATAAATGCATACATGTATGCAACTAAACAGCAATATACGCATCCTTTTATGCATATATTCAAATTGACCTGTTTTTTCAAGCGTTCGTCGTTTTCAGACATCGTTGCACACATTTATGCTCTTGTATAGAATACGTACATGCATTCATGCGCATATTCAGAAGTCATCATCCCTTTTAAATTTGTTGCACACAAGCATGCATATATAAGAATAGTTGCATTCATGTATGCAACTTTTCGTAACACATGAATCTCAGTTCAACTTTGTATGCATACATGTATGCAGTTATTTGCTGATAGTTGCATACATGTATGCATATATTGGTCCAAATTTTCAACAGAAAACACTGAAAGAATATACGCATATATTTATGCTACTATAGCCAATAGTTGCACAGAAGTATGCAACTTTTTTTTGTTTTTTTCCGTGGACTCCTGAGGATGTTTCCAAAATTTAGAGTTTTTTTATATATCAGAGTGCCTTTTTTGATCAAAATAGGGAAAAGGCGGAAGTTCATGGTTCAGAACGCGGAAGGGAGGAGAAAAAAAAGAGCTGCAGCTTAAAATAGGGACCGGGTTTGTAATCAAACTTTGGGAGGGACGTGGCTTGAATTTTGAAATGTTTTAGGGATGTGAGCCTAATTTTCACTAACTTAATTCAATGCAAAGTATCTCGTGTATAACTGTTGGTCACTAGAGATGGTATGACCAAGCAGTTTATGCTGCAGTTTATATTCTGTCTTGTACATTGTAGTCTCTGTGTTATTACTTTATATCTATTGGGCTTCACAAAACTTAATGCATCCGCATATGGGTGACATTAAAAAATGTGGGATGTCACAATCATGACTTATCAATATTTTTGCATACTTTTTGAAGGTGTTTATAAAATAATACAATCTAGTTAGTGAGTAAAGGTACCAATCACTCACCTTAATCATCTAAACTTTGTCAGATCCAAATGAATAGTAGTCTACATTAGTTTCTAGGTGTTTGCAGCGGCTCTCCTTTTGATTTGATGTTGATTTGACTTAATCTTCACTAGTGATGAGGTTTGGCTAATTAGAGTAAAGTTTAATGAGAGAGTTGGGAGGTAAGAGCAATTGATGATGTATGAGATCTATTTTAGGAGTTGTGTAAGTGAATTGGATAAGCTTCTCCAACACCTTTCAATCCCTACAAGTGTAAATCCCGAAAAGGGCCTTGGCCCTGCTCACTATGACCTCTTTAGCCTAAGTGATCTACACAAATCCATGCAAACCTTCTTTCCACTATTCCTTTCAAACAGTAAGTCTGTTTGCATAATGTGACCACTTCACAGAATGAGAAACCATCATTCAGATCCAATGTAAATCATTTTCGATGAAACAAGATTCACCAAGGGTAAAATGGTCATAGATAATTCCGACAAAAACAGTGAAGGTAAGAAATGACCCTAGTAGTCATTTACCAAAGTTATACAATCATGTGATCTATACTTTGTGCCCCTTTAATACGTAGAATACAGGTCATTACACCCATCAAAATATAATGACACTATATTGTTTATGTTCATTAAATGTAGAAACTCTTATTTTATTAATATGATTATCTATCTTTCAATGCTATTTTACTAGTTTTTAGATTGATTTTCCTCTAATCACTATAAAATCCTTTAATATTAAATTATATACATTTATTTTCAAAACGGAATCTTTCCCAAGGTTTTATTTCCTACGAAGTTCACACTACTCCATATTTTCTTTGGATTTATTATTTTAGAACAATTATCATAATTTAGTTCATAATTTACAAATTATTAATTCTATGATTTAAGTTTTCCATAGAAATATATAATAGTTTTTCTTTATTTCATGATTATTTTGAATTAATCATTTTAAACATATTTTTGTTTGTATAAGAATATGTTTTTCCAAACTAACAATTCAAATTCTACAACTTAAATTATTGTTTGTTTTATCTGATTAACTTAAAAATCAAGGTTGTTGCAGGGTGTCCCACCTAAAACTTATATTCAACATTATAAGGAAGAGTGTAGTAGTTTGAAAATTATAACAATTCATGAGTGTGAAATAATGTCTTTACTAAAGTGGTATGTAAAAATCAAATATGGTAAAAAAAATATTTACTTTTTTTTTGAAAGCAAAAATGCGTGATCTTCTACAAAGAAGAGAGCACATACATATATATAAAGAAAAATAAAGTCTATAATAACTGTCTACAAGTCATAAAGGTAAACAAAAAACAAAACTACAGGAGATGCGACTATATGCATGTATAGAAAAGTAGATAGATGAGCTCCGGTGTGACGACCCACATTCTACACATCGGAGGATCGTAGAATGTTTATTTCATTTTTATACGAAGTCGTATGGTTGTGTTACTTTGGGGAACGACTATTGGGGTCATTTCCCATGTTCACGATTTTTGCCGAATTTTAAATGGCCGTTTTACCCCTGGAAAATCTTGTTTTGCCTATAACTTTTGATTGGTAAGAGCATCTCCAACAAAATTCAAGGTTGGAATATTACGGTAGGTAAGATTATGGGGAAGAAGATGAATTTTCCCCAACGGTGAGGAGCCGATTTTATCGGCGCGCAAGAACTACAGCAATTTCTCAATTTTCTTATTGCGTCACGAGCCGATTTTATCGACACGCACCTTTTTATCCATTGAGAAATTGTTACGAGCCGATAAAATCGGCTCGCGGGCCAATTCAGACTTCTGAATTGGCCCCGTAATATCTTGCTGAATATTCAGTGTTGGAACATTTGTTGGGTGCGATTTCTGGTCCAATTCAGCATTCAGAAGGTGAATTGCTTCACCGTTGGAGATGCTCTAAGTATTTTTGACCCAAAACCACTTCCATTGGATTTGGAAGATGGTATACCTTTCCGTAGAGTGGTCACATTAATCAAACGGACTTACCGTTTGGGAAATATGGTTTGGAAGGTGAAAAACAGCATAATTTAGCTTAACGGGGTGATTAGCAGCTAGAACCATAAACCATTTCGGGATTAGGGTTATGAGAGGGATGACATGAATTGGAGAACCATATCTATTTAGTTTTCCAGCCGCCATAAACATTTCTTCAAACCTAGTAATGGCCTCCACCATCTAAATTCACCTTTAATCACTTTCTAATCACATATTAGCCAAATCTACATCAAATTAAGGCGGATTAGCATAGAAATCGAGATAGAGCTGCTGGAATACATTGGGATCCATGCCAAATCAGTTAGAGTTTCAGATCTGAAATTTATTTGTGGCTAAGGTGAGTGATTTGCACTTTTATTCACTAATTACGACTAATTAGGGGTGATTAGTGAGAATTAGCGAAATTATGCATCATAAAAATTTGGAAAAATATGTAGAAATTATAAAATAATATTTTATGTCACTGTTGAAAATTTGGATTAAGTTTGTTAATTCTATAGCTAAAACATGGTTAAAGGGATTAAGGGAAAAATCATGCTTTTGGGTATGTTTGATCTAAAATATTACATGTGATTGATGTTTTAATGTTTTTGGTTGATTCTACATGTTACTACTATTGTTTGGTATGCCTTATGGTTGCATTGGAAAGTTAGAATGGTCGAAAACGCCGTCGAGAGGCAAAAATAGTTTGCTGGAAAGTGGTGCAGGTATTGGGTCGCACAGAGGGATTCCTAGGGGAGCGACTATAAGGAAGTGAGCGGTTCCTAGGCGAGCGACCGTGAAGAAGTGAGCGATTCCTAGGTCAGCGACCATGAGGAAGTGAGCGGTTCCTAGGCGAGCGACCATGAGGAAGTGAGCAGTTCCTAGGCGAGCGACCATGATGAAGTAAGCGGTACCTAGGGGAGCGACCATGAGGAAGCGAGCGATTCCTAAGAGAGCAACTACGAGGAAGCGAGTGATTCATAGGAGAGCGACTACGAGGAAGTGGGCGAATCCTAGGATGGCGAGCCAGAGAAGGAAGAGTGAGCGACCGAGCCAGGGAAGAAGGAGTGAGTGGTCTCTATGGAGTATGAACGAGCAATGACGACCATGGGTTCTTCTAAAGATCGATTCAAATTCGACCAAAACCCGAGATGCAAAGGAAGTCCAGATGAGAAGTTAGGGCTCAGGATTCAAATGGGAACCAACGAGTTAACTTCCGAAGTCGGACATTGCTGCGGGACGTGTACAAAGGAATTATCGATATCTATAACTTTGGTTCACCATTGAGAGAGAGGCATGTAGACAAACCAGAGCCATAGGATGTATGGATTGGTTGGCCTGTATCCCAGAGCCAGAGCATGCATGGACTGGGAAGGGCTATTGGCTATAGACCAGAAGAGCATGGTCATAGCAATTAGTTGTACGGAGTCCAGAAGGGCATGGACCCGTCATGGCCCCAGTGGATTTGGCGATCAAAGTAGTGGATATCGTATGCTTTACGCACTGAGTGAGAGATGTGAGGATGATTGCTATGTTTGATGTTTGCTATCACCATGACACACACATTCCTATTTTACACTCTATGTTAGTGTTTACCTTAGAGTACTGTACATCTTGTTGTGCTAACTCTTTGGTTGTAGGTCCAGGTTCAGGTATGATTTACTTATACCTGTTATTCCTTTGTTTTGCTACTATCGCTCGTACTAGACTTTTGTCTGGCCCAGAGTTTTATGTCTCTTCTGATTACTCTGGGTGCTCCTAAACGAGCAGACTAGAGATAGGTTGGGTGGTATGCACGAGTAGCTGTCCGGAGACGAGCAGGAGGCTTCCACGTACTATTTACATATATTCTCCCTGTTCTGTTGCAAGTCACTGCTTTGGGCATTAGTAGTCTACCTTTTCTATTTTACTTTAGAGACAATATCTTGAAGTTGTAACAAGTATGGTTTGGATCATAAGCTGTAATTTGGTTTTCGCTACTCTGATGGTTATGGTTTAGTTTTTAGCTTATGTATCTTCTCGCATGTTTTATGTCAAGTTATATTATTATTACAATTTATTTCATGCGCTGTGAGATATACTATAGGTTCTTTGGTGATTCAACATTTCAAAACCCTTTTCTTTTGACGACCGTCCTGTGCTAGTCGGGCATTGGCACAGCGCATTTCGGGGAAATGTCGGCTGGTTCAGTGCGGGCCATCACACTTGATATCAGAGCCTAGGTTGCGTAGTTAATCTAGGGGAAGACATCAGGGAGAGATAGTATACGTATATGAGAGCGCGTATTTGTAATATTTTGGTTTTCAAAAGCTATATATATTGTTAGTATAACCAAGGATGAAGTCGCACTGCACTGGCACCACTAAAGAGATGGTTAGTCATTTTTCTCTTTACAAATTGAACGATGAGCCGATATACAAGGAGTACGGGTTCAGGGACTAACAATGGGAATGTCCATGATATGAGGATGATGTTTACTGCATTCATGCGTGAGATGCTTAGGGATGTTCAGGGAGCAGCTCCTAACACTGTTAATGGTGGTGGTGTAGTAATGCAGGCGCCTAGAGCCGATTTCACCAAGCTCAGCAAGGATTATACTAATCTTGGTGGAAACTTGTTCCACGGAACGGAGTTGGCAATGAAATTTCTAGATTGGCATGATAGTTGTGAGTGCGTTTTCGAGGATTTGGGGATCGAGGATGCAATGAATAGAAAGTTAGCATCGCGTCAGCTTCAAGGACGAGCAATGAATTGGTGGAATGCCATTAAAGCGGCAACTCCCGAGGATCAAGTTACTCGGAATCAGTTTAAGACTCGCTTCAGTGATAAGTTTATTCCAGCTGCTCAGAAATCAGAATTGTTCAGGAAATTTTTGGAGCTTAAGAAAAATGGTATGGCAGTCTTAGAATATATTACTGAATTCGATACATTATCGAAATATGGATTATCTCTTATCGATACTGCCGAGAAGAAGAACGAAAGGTTCATAACTGACCTAGATGAGTACTTGGGGGAAAGACTTATAAACCATATCAATGAGACTTTCGAATCTATTGTGGGAAAAGCATTGAGATCTGAGAGCCTATACCCTAGGTCGAAGATCGAGGTTGTTATTCCATCTGTAGAGGAGCCAAAGCCGCAGGCAAGCTGTGGAGGCAAGAACAATTCCTAGAATAAGAGGAAACAGAACCAAACCAAGGATGGTCAGAAAAAGAAGAATAAGAAAGATACTCAGTGCTTTGATTGCGGCAAGAAGGACCACTATATCAAAAATTGTCGAGCAAAGAAGGGGGAGAGGAAGTGCTTCAACTGTGACCAAGTGGGAAACTTCAAGAATGAATGTCCGCAACCCCCTAAGGAAAAGCATATTGTAAAAGCATATGCTATCAACGCTGTTCCTTCTTCGTCGAATTCCCCAACTGCGGCGCAGAAGGGAAAAGGTGTCGTTATTCAAGGTATGCTTTCCATTTATAATGTTCCTATTCGAGTTTTGTTTGATACCGGAGCTTCCCATTCCTTCATATCTAGTGACCTGGTAGATAGGTTGGAATTGGAACCCGAGCTTGTCGATAGACCTTTAGTTGTGACAAACCCGATCGGTGGTTCGACTAGCCTTAGTATGATTTGTCGTAATTTAGTCTTATCGATTCATGGGTGTATGTTTGCTCATGATTGTTTTTTTTAGGCTTTACTGGGTTTGGCATTACTTTGGGAGTCGATTGGCTCCAAAGGTATGGGGTGGTGGTAGACTGTGAGGGGTCTTCGTTGACCATTAGAGCGGATGATGGGCGGACGGTGGTATTGGGTTGCCTACCTAGCGATGGGGTGATGGCTAGTTTTCTAAATTCCCTCGACATCCCGCACGATGAGTTATCAGATGTGCCTATTGCTGGCGAGTATCCGGACATCTTCGGGGAAGTGACCAGACTTCCACCATACCGACATATCAAAATTCGAATTGATTTAGTGAAAGATGCAAGACCTATAGTGATGCCACTTCGTCGTATGGCGCCAATGGAGCAGCGAGAGATCGAGGCGCAAGTGGGCGACCTTTTAAAGAAGGGATTTATCAGAAGAAGTGTTTCCGAGTGGGGAGCACCAGTTGTGTTTGCTACCAAGGCCGATGGTTCCCTTCGCTTATGTGTAGACTACCGCGAGTTGAACAAGGTGACTAGGAAGAATAAGTATCCTCTTCCGCGGATAGATGATTTGTTTGATCAACTGAATGGAGCAAGAGTATTTCCGAGTTGGATCTCGTGAGTCGCGACAGATTTTCATCATCTCCAAGTAGTAGCTGAGAGTGTACCTAAAACGACATTTCGGACGCCGTTTGGATTCTATGAGTGGTTGGTCATGCCATTCAGGTTGACCAATGCGCCAGCATATTTTGTGGATCTTATGAATAGGGTTTTCAGAGATCAATTGGATAAGTTTGTTCTTGTGTTCGTGGATAATATCTTGGTTTACTCGAGGACAGAGGAAGAACACAAGGAACATTTGAGGACAGTGTTGGAGTTGTTGAGGAAACACCAATTGAAAGCGAAATTTTTAAAGTGTCACTTCCAGAGGAGCGAAGTGAGATTCTTGGGCCATACTGTTTCAAAGAACGGTATTGTCGTAGATCCTGCGAAGTTCGTTACAGTGCAAGATTGGTCTATGCCTAAGAATGCAACAGACATGAGAAGTTTCTTGGGATTAGCTGGATATTATCGTAAGTTTATTCAAGACATCTCCAAGATAGCAGCACCATTAACTCAGTTGACCAAGAAGAATCAAGCTTTTGTCTGGGACGGAAGGTGTGAAAATTCATTTAAGAGCCTAAAGGAAAGGTTGACGTGTGCACCAGTGTTAGTTATTCCTAAAGGGAATGAAGAGATGACGGTATACACGGATGCCTGTGGTACCGGACTAGGTGTTGTACTAATGCAAGGAGGTAAGGTTGTAGTTTATGCAAATCGGCAACTGAAACCGCATGAGAAAAGGTATCCTACCTATGATTTAGAATTGGTGGCGATCGTGTTCGCGCTAAAGATGTGGAGACATTATCTCTTGGGAGAAAGATTTGAGTTGTTTACCGATTATAAGTCATTAAAGTATCTTTTCTCCCAAAAGGATTTAAATCTTCGTCAGTAGAGATGGTTAGAGTTCTTGGCTTCGTATGATTTCAATATCGCATACACACCCGGGAAGGGCAATGCGGTAGCTGATGCATTGAGTAGGAGACACGCCAGTTTGGGAGCTATGTTTCTGGAGTGGAAGTAACTAGAGTATATTGCAGGATATGATTTCAGACCGAAGTGCGAATTGGATCCAGAGATGTTGGCAAGCTTGACGATCAGACCGACTTTGATTTAGCGGATTGGTTCTAGTCAGAGGGACGATCCTAATCTATTGGAAATCATCTCCAAGATAGAGATGGGTATCGACGGTGAGGCAACAAACAATTATGGACTTGATCGAGAAGGATGGCTTGGGAAGAATAAGAGGATGGTTGTACCCAACGTGAATGGATTTAGAAATGAAGTGCTTAGAGAATGTCATCACTCAAAACTGACTATACATCCCAACGGTAACAAAATGTATCGAGACATGAAGCAGACCTACTACTAGGAAGGGATAAAGAGAGACGTTGGGAAGTTTATATCCAAGTGCATGAACTACTAGTTAATTAAAGCTGAGCAAAAGAAGCTTAGTGGTTTGTTACAACCATCAGAAATTCCCGAATGGAAATTGGAACAAGTCTCGATGGATTTCATCGACGGTTTACCAAGGACTAGATCAGGTCATGATAGTATTTGGGTGATTTTAAATCGATTGACTAAGAGTGCAAGGTTTATACCTGTCAAGTCGAATAGAATGGCGGCTAAGTTAGCTGAACTGTATATGAAGTAGGTAGTAAGATTTCATGGAGTACCTAAAGGTATTATGAGCGGCTGAGATCCATTATTTACTAGTGGGTTTTGGAAAAGCTTACAAGAGGCTTTAGGGTCAGAACTGCATCTCAGTACCGCATACCATTCTCAAATCGACGGTCAAACAGAGAGGGTGAATCGTGTATTAGAGGATCTCTTGAGAGCTTTCATATTGGATTTTGGAGGTTCATAGGATGACCATTTGCATCTGGTTGAGTTCACGTATAATAATAGTTATCATTCCAGTATTGGTATGGCTCCATTTGAAGCTTTGTACGGAAGACCGTGCAACTCACCATCAAGTTGGTTGGAGAACGGCGAGAAATTTGTAATTAGGCCAGATGTAATAAGAGAAACTTCAGATAAGATCAAGGTTATTCAACAGAGAATGAAGGCCTCCCAAGATAGGCAGAAGAGTTATGCTGATAAAAGATGAAGAGATTTGAAATTCTCCTTTGGCGACCTAATATTCGTCAAGATCTCTCCATTAAAGAGTGTGATTCGTTTTGGCAGGAGAGGTAAGTTGGCACCCAGGTTTGTTGGTCCATTTCCAGTTCTCGAACAAGTTGGGAATTTAGCATATAAAGTTGGATTGGCTGACAAGATGGCGGGAGTGCACGACGTATTTCATGTTTCTGAGTTAAGGAAGTTCGTGAATGATTCTGATATGACTATCTTACCCGATCAGATGGATGATATCGAGGTAGAACCCGAGGCAGTTGAAAGCCGCACCCAGATTCATATTATCGGACATGATACAAAGCAACTTTGTAGGAAGACGGTGAAACTAGTTAAAGTCTAGTGGGGTGATAACGAGAGTGACTACAGTTGGGAATTTGAGGAAAACATAAGGAAGTCATATTCAGATCTCTTTACCTGGTAAGGTTTTAATCGTGATGTAGTTATTATGCATGCTAGGATAGGCTTGTTGTGATTATTATGTATATTTGATTGTTGCAAATGGTTGATAGACATGCGAGACCTTTTTGGTGTTTTCTTAGTTACGGAATTTCGGGGGCGAAATTTCTTAAAGGAGGGAGAGTGTAACGACCCGCATTCTACACATCAGAGGATCATAGAATATTTATTTCATTTTTATATAAAGTCGTATGGTCTTGTAACTTTGGGGAACGACTATTGGGGTCATTCCCCATGTTCATGATTTTTGCCGAATTTTAAATGACCGTTTTACCCTTGCAAATCTTGTTTTTCTATAACTTTTGATTGGTAATGATCTTTGACCTAAAACCACTTGCATTGGACTCGGATGATGGTTTACCTTTCCGTAGACTGGTTACTTAAATCAAACGGACTTATCGTTTGGGAGATATGGCTGAAATAAGGTTTGGAAGGTGAAAAACAGCATAAATGGGCTTAACGGGGTGATTAGCGGCTAGGCCCATAACCCAGTTCGGGATTAGGGATATAGGAGGACTGAAATGAATTGGAGAACCATCTCTATTCAGTTTTCCAGCCGCCATAAACATTTCTTCAAACCTAGTAATGGCCTCCACCATCTAAATTCACCTTTAATCACTTTCTAATCAAATATTAGCCAAATCTACATCAAATTAAGGCGGATTAGCATAGAAATCAAGATAGAGCTGCTGGAATATATTGGGATCCATGCCAAATCAGTTAGATTTTCATATTTGAAATTTATTTGTGGCTAAGGTGAGTGATTTGCACTTTTATTCACTAGTTACGGCTAATTAAGGGTGATTAGTGATAATTAGCGAAATTATGCATCATAAAAATCTGGAAAAATATGTAGAAATTCTAAAATATTATATTATGTCACTGGTGAAAATTTGGGTTAATTTGGATTAAGTTTGTTAATTCTATAGCTAAAACATGGTTAAAAGAATTAAGGGGGAAATCATGCTTTTGGGTATGTTTGATCTAAAATATTACATGTGATTGATGTTTTAATGTTTTTGGTTGATTCTACATGTTACTACTATTGTTTGGTATGCCTTATGGTTGCATAGGAAAGTTAAAATGGTCGAAAACGCTGTCGAGAAGCGAAAATAGTTTGCTGGAAAGTGGTGCAGGTTTTGGGTCTCACGGAGCGATTCCTAGGGGAGCGACTATGAGGAAGTGAGCGGTTCCTAGGCGAGCGACCATGAAGAAGTGAGCAGTTCCTAAGAGAGCGACCATGAGGAAGTGAGCGGTTCCTAGGTGAGCGACCATGAGGAAGTGAGCGGTTCCTAGGCGAGCGACAATGCAAAAGTGAGCGGTACCTAGGCGAACGACTATGATGAAGTAAGCAGTACCTAGGGAAGCGACCATGAGGAAGCGAGCAATTCCTGGGAGAGCGACTACGAGGAAGCGAGCGATTCCTAGGAGTGTGACTACGAGGTAGTGGGCGAATCCTAGGATGATGAGCCAGAGAAGGAAGAGTGAGCGACCGAGCCAGGGGAAGGAAGAGTGAGTGGTCTCTATGGAGTATGAACGAGCAATGACGACCATGGGTTCTTTTGAAGATCGATTCAAATTCGACCAAAACCCGAGATGCAAAGGAAGTCCAGATGAGAAGTTAGGGCTCAAGATTCAAATGGGAACCAGCGAGTTAACTTCCAAAGTCAGACTTTGCTGCGGGACGTATGCAAAGGAGTTATCGATATCTGTAACTTTGGTTCACCGTTGAGAGAGGAGGCATGTAGACGAACAAGAGCTAGAGGATGTATGGACTGGTTGGCCTGTATCCTAGAGCCATTGGATGCATGGACTGGGAAGGGTTATTGGCTATAGACCAGAAGAGCATGGTCATAGCAATTAGTTTTACGAAGTCCAGAAGGGCATGGACCCGTTATAGCCCTAATGGATTTGGTGATCAAAGTAGTGGATATCGTATGCTTTACGCACCGAGTGAGAGATGTGAGGATGATTGCTATGTTTGATGTTTGCTATCACCATGACACACACTCCTATTTTACACTCTATGTTAGTGTTTACCTTAGAGTACTGTACATCTTGTTTTGCTAACTCTTTGGTTGTAGGTCCAGGTTCAGGTATGATTTATTTATACCTGTTATTTCTTTGTTTTGCTGCTATCGCTCATACCAGACTTTTGTCTGACCCAGAGTTTTATGTCTCTTCTTATTACTCTGGGTGCTCCTAAACGAGCAGACTAGAGACAGGTTAGGTGGTATGCACGAGTAGCTATCCGGAGACGAGCAGGTGGCTTCCATATACTATTTACATATATTCTCCCTGTGTTGTTGTTGGTCACTGCATTGGGCATTAGTAGTGTACCTTTTCTATTTTACTTTAGAGACAGTATTTTGAAGTTGTAATAAGTATGGTTTGGATCATAAGCTTTATTTTTGTTTCTGCTACTCTAATGGTTATGATTTAGTGTTCATCTTATGTACTGTCTCGCCCGTTTTATGTCAAGTTATATTATTATTATATTTTATTCCATGCGCTATGAGATATACTACAGGTTCTTTGGTGATTCAATGTTTCAAAACCCTTTTCCTTTGACGACAGTCCCGTGCTAGTCGGGCATTGGCACAGCGCATTTTGGGAAAATTACGGCTGGCTTGGGGTGGGCCGTCACATTCAGATAAACCACCGCCCATCATGCTTCAAAATCGTGTTCCGGCATGACCACCACCCGATAATGAAGTATATCTACTCCTATACAATACCCTAATCACTCCAAACAAAATATAGCAAATACAAAAGAACAGAACTTCTCAAAAAAACACTCCAAAACTGAACTCTAAGAAACTCCAAAGCATATATCATCTTCAAACCAAAAACAACTCTGCACATAGCTAAAATCAACTTCCTGTGACCTGAAAAAGACTAGCCAAACCATAAGCTACCATTATATATATATGAGTATATATATATGTGTGTGTGTGTGTGTGAATATATCCATATATGTATGTGAAAAAGAAGAGAAAACAAAGGAAAACGGAGACAAGCAAGTAACACAAAAAGCAGAAATCAATAACAAATGCAAATTATATTATGACTAAAATACATATTTAATCTAATAAACAAACTCAAATTAATTCTAACTTTCATCAAATATCTCTTAAATCGAGAATCTCTATATAACTTATAGTGAGGGTTAGACATCCAATCCAGACTAAAAGAAACAATCCTAATGATTAATTTATCTATAGAGACAAAATTAGAATGAATCAACCTCTGATTTCTCTCCAACCAGATGAACCAACTAATAATAGTGATTATAGAATCCAACACATATCTACGTTTGAAATCAAAAACAAATCTTAAACAATTCCAGTAAAAATCACAATTACTAAGAGAATTGGAACAGTTAAAAACAAAAATTCTTAAAACCATATTTAAAATAATTGGTAATAGAGCAAGAGAAAAATAAATGATCAACATTCTCATCCAAAATACTACAAAAACAACACTTAACATCAAAAATAATATTTTTCTTCTTTAATTGCTCCACCGTATTAAGTTTCTTACGAATAATCATCCATATAAGAAATTTTGCTTTAGGCGGAGAATTAGACTTCCAAAGAGACTTAAATAAAAGCATTGAAACACAAGAAAAATTTAGAAACTTATACATAGATTTAGAGTATACTGAAGACTCTTATCTAGACCCCAATAAATGTTATCACCATATACAAAGACAACTTTGCTCGCAGTAAGGCAAATTGCCTGAACACTGTCCCTTTTAAAATATTTTCAAAGGTAAATTCCCATGGGGGTCTAAACCATCTTTATAAACATTAATAATCAAAGCGTTCTTAAAGAAACAATTCTCAAAAAGATCTCGAAATTCTATTTAAGGGCACTAGAGATATCCAAGAATCATGCCAAATATATGTAATATTACCCAAATGAACAGTCAACTTACAACCTAAATTAAAAAATCAAAACATTTCAAGATATAATTCCAAAAATAAGATAATCTATTAGTCCAGTTATAACTAGAATTAACTATAAATTTGCCCCCATCATAATAAAATTTGAAACTATTTGCTTCCAAGTAGTCATCACTTCCGGGTTCCTAAATTTCCATAACCATTTGGCTTATAAATATGAGTTAAAATTATATAAATTGATGATCCCTAGACCCCCATCCTTCTTGGATCTACAACAAACTTCTCAATTAACTAAACATTTATAACCTCTACAAATACTATCTCTACTCCAGAGGAAATTATGCCTAATTCTATCGATTTTCTCAACAACCCATTGAGGAAATCGATGAACGGTCATCCAATAATTAGGAATAGCAGATAACACAGAGTTGATAAGAACTAATCTACCAGCTCTTGATAAAAATCTGCTATTCCAACTAGATAATCTATTATTAATCTTATCTATAATAACTAACTAATCATCATGCTTAAGTTTTGAAGGCTTAATCTTAAAACCCAAATAATCAAAAGGAATTTTCATAGTAGAACAGTTTAAGGTGTCAGCAACTAGATTCTCGACATTGTCAAAGTCATTAAGAATCAAAATTGAACTCTTATCAAAAATTGATTCTGAGACCAGACAACATCTCAAAACAATAAAGAATAAACTTCAAAGCTATAACGTGCTAGGGTAAATGAGAGGAAAATAACAATGTATCATCTGCAAATTTAAGAATAGATAACTCATTGTTAAAAACCTCATTTCCAACAAATCCTAAGGCACCTAATCTCATGGCTCTCTTAATAATTCTAGTGAAAACATCAACAACGAGATTAAACAGAAGAGGCGATAAGAGATCACCTTGTGTAAGGCCTCTTTTAGATTGAATTCTCTTACCAATAACACCATTAACAACAATACTAGATTAACTAGATTTGAGCAAAAGCATGATCCAATTGATCCATCTAACACTAAATCCCCTTGCTAAACATAACTCGCAAATAAAGTCCCAGTCAACTGAATTAAAGACCTTTTCAAAATCAATTTTCAAAATAGCACAAGAAAAATTATTTTTACAACAAACATTATATACTATTGAACCGCGACCACTCCATCAACTATGTTCCTGCTTTAATAAAGGCAGACTGGCAACAATCAATTAGATCGTTCATCTTAATACTAATCATGTTCGCTAGGACTTTGGTAATAATTTTGACTGAACAGTTGATTAAGGATATATGCCTAAAATCCTTTAAAGAATTAGCACCTAATTTCTTACGAATAAGGATAACATTAGCAAAGTTAAAAATACCTAACCGCAAATTTCCATTATAAAAATCATTGAATAAGTTAATAATATCAAATTTCAAGACATCCCAAAATTGCTTATAAAAAAGAATTGAAAACCCATCAGGATGAGGAGCTTTGTCACTAGGCATATCATTAATAGCATTCCAAATCTCTTGCTCTGAGAAAGGCTTATCTAAATCTATTAAATCAATCTTAGCATAAGAAGGGTAAATGTCATTCCATCTAACATTGATCCTTCTATTAATCTAGAACTAAAAATCTTCTTATAATAACAAGTAAAAGCCTCATTTAAATCACTTTGAATAGACAATTCCACATCATTAACAAAAATAGAATGAATCAAATTTGTAACACCCCACCTCCACCAGGGTGGCTCTTGCAAGCACTCTGACTTTGGAGGGGCGTTTGAATCAGGTAAACATGCATAATGATATATCAAGGCAGAACAAGAACATATGTATATATGTAAACAGAGTAAATAACATAGATAAAACAGCGGAAGATTTCAAAACATTTCAAAACAAGTCTGGTACAACATAGCTTTCCAAATAAACAAGTCTAGATAAAACAACATCAACTGAAAAACTGAAATAAATAAGTGCTATCCCCAATTAAGTGGTAACCATAGCTAGCTTCATGTCGAAACCGTACATGAGCTGAAATCCCACAAGCAAGCAATCCGAAATCCAAGCTAAGCTCCAGTATTCCCTCCCTGAGAACCTGGGGGGGGGGGAACGAAAGAAAAGAGGCGAAAGAAAACAGGTCAGTCAAAAAGACTGAGTAAGCCCTACTACAATCAATGTAAACTGATAAAGTTAACTGGCATGAGCAGCAGGGATGAACATAAGGATAACAATATACTAGCATGATGATTAACTAACAAGGTAGATAAAGGTGTCATCGCATAATCAGGATTAAGGTTTTGCACCACAGGTGTACTAGCAAACTAACATGACTTGAATAAACAAGTATTGATCCCTTGGCCCAAGCTTTGGCCCAATAACATGAAATGACCCTAATACAAGGTCCAACCAAACGGTCTAGTCGATCGGCTCCCTAAGCCTAACTCGTCACGTGTTGGTGTCAATACGGCCCAATCATAATTGTAGTCGAACTGTGCCGGGTCCACCCTTCGGGTGTATCAAGCCCTAGGTTGTCAACCCCTGGACACCATGAACATGAGTGCACAGTCCCGATCTACTGGTACCCGTGCATGTTTTCTCCGGCTACGGACTATGTGCACGACCAGAGTCCGCCCGGAACTACACCGGCGTACCCTCTGCCGTCGCTTTTGGTCACTTACCTCCAGTCCAGTAATCGTGCCCCCACCCTAGCCTAGTCCCTAGGGTCATGATGATACTAACTTGGGATTACTGCTGGAGTGGGCCCCCATTGCTAGGATTTTTCTAGTGGGTTAAGTACGGTTTAACCCTCTTGCTAATCCTGGATTAACTTGGTTAAGTGTAACGATGAGTTCACGACTTAACCCCGATTAATCTACCAAGCCCAAATTGGTTAAGTATTAAGTGGACCATGACTTAACCCTAATCACGAGGCATTAATTAATTTAATGCGCCTTAACCTCTCACATTAGACCTTGTTGTGGTTACTAGTTAAGCCGGGCGGGTCCGGGTAGCTTTACACCACAACTTGGTCTAACCTCGGGTTCAAGGTACAACATGACCAACTTCTCACATTGGGTCCTATTGTTTGTAGCAACTAGTTAAGCCGGTCGGTTCCGGGTAGGTTTACGCTACAAACTCAACCCAACCTCGAGTTGGCCACACTTATCTTTTCTAAGTGTCATGTCCATCATGTTTCCAAAACATGTTACAAGTTTTCAAGCAATTGGGTAGACCTAACTTAATAGGTAAATTTCCAATGGGTAGACCTAACTTAATAGGTAAATTCCCAAGCTTATGTTTTATGTCTTTTAAGTTTACCCAACCCCAAACGCAATCCCATCGCTTACATATCGCAATAGCGCATAAAGGATAGAAAGAGGGAACTTGGCATAATCATGACATAAAGGTATTGAAGCCACAAGCTTAACATGGTGGCATATGAAATGTTCATATGTTCATACACTTGCATATTACATTTTTAGGCCTCAAAAGCATGCATAAAACCAAACTTAGCATATTGGTGATACATGGTGCTAAATGACATGTAGAGATGGCCATAAGTTCGCATTTAGCCTCACATGCAAGTTATCATAAGAGATATGATAACTTACATGTTGCTAAAATGCAACCTTTGGCATAAAGCTTAAAGCTTTATGTTCATAAACCCAAAATAAGCTTGCATAACATGATAGCATGAACAAAATGTTCAACCCAAACTTGCATAACATAACTTGGCATACTTGCATATAAACTTGCATATCACAACATGATAAACTTGCATATAAACTTGCATATCATACATTTAACTTTAGAGTTTAAGTATGAAAGTAGAATAGGGCTTACAATGCTTAAGAAGTCACAAAAATATGACAAAGCCCTTATGAAATCAATTAAACCCAAAATGCAAGCAAAACCCTTGAGCCAAAATGATCAAGACTCTTTCTTTATGATGCAAATATATAAACTTGACTTGAATGCAAGCTAATGATGCTCATACAAGTTTGAAAACACTTGTATGCATGGAAAATCACTTAGGAATTTATTTAGGAATTTTATGAAGAGAGTGGAGGCCATGAGAGGATTGATTTTGCCATAGTTTAGTTGTATGAATGAATAATGATGATTTAGGGTAGGTTAGGGTCTTATTTATAGATTAGGCAAGTGTTTTAGGCCATAGGATTAAACCTAGATTCAATCCAAGCCATCAAAGCATGTCTTGGGGAAGAAGTCAAGTGTAGGAACCATCTAGGGCCTTTAGATTAAAGATGAACCATGAGAACCATCCAAATGCAAAATATGCATTTGAGCGAATCGGCCCACGGGTTGACAGCCAAACACCCTGGATTAACCCCTAGTCGACCCAGCGGGCTCGGGTCGACCTCAAAAATCGGCCGGTTCGGTTATTCCCCTCTCCCAATTCGCTATTTTGAACATTTTTGCATATTTATTTATTTAATTTTCAATTATATATATATATATATATATCAATATATATATATTTCTCTGCGCAACCCATTTCACTTAATTAAGTATACTTTAATTTGGGAATTTTTCGTGAAACTTCGCGAGGCCATATCTTGGTCATACGGACTCCGATTTTCGAAAACTCGGACTCTATTTCGCGTATTTTTCCGAGACGAACGCAATGGCATAGTCCGTTTCCCTTGATTCAGATTTTACAGTTTAATTCTGCCTCCATTTATGTTATAACATGTTATTCAAAAATACGGGTTGTTACATTCTTCCCTCCTTAAAGGATTTCGTCCCCGAAATCTCCAAGTTAGGAAGAACGTATCCTACCATCCATCATCCATCTACTCAAAACATCATCCACGAGCAATCATTGTCCTTAAAAGGTTCTAAATGCTGTATGATCATATGCAAAGGTGTGTGTATATGTACTTATCTAATGCGAAAATCAGGAGGTTACTGATTCAGTAAACCCCCTTAATGCAAAATATGTTAGTGAAATGAGTCCATATGTATGCAAATTCCTAACATAATTTATAATCTCTACATGAGTGCACATAACATTCATCCATATGCAACATCCACGTGATAGCATAACAAGTTTTCATCCATGAATAAGCATAAACACTCATGCATATGCGGTATGAAAGTGTGTGAGCCGATCTTAGTGCCTAACGTGTATTATGCATCCACGAGTATCCACTTGCAAACACTTGCAACCACTTGCAACCATCAAGCATAACATGTTTCAAACACATGTTTCATCCAAAGGGTTTCTACCTAAGGTTCTCATGACAAGATTAACACGATAAACTAGATAAACATGGATAGCAAAGAGAAAGATATGCTAACAAAGAAAAGAGATTGAGAGTGTACCCTCAAAAAGGAATGGATAAAGCCCACGCATCTTCTCCTCGGTTTCCCAAGTTGCGTCTTCTTCGGCTTCACCCCATTGAACCTTCACCAATTTGACCTCTCGATTCCTTAGCTTCTTGGTCTCCGTCCCCAAGATACGAAACGGAGCTCTCCTCAAGGTAGCCTCTTTCTCCACTTCTACATATTTTAGAACACTTGGCTCAACAACCTCTGCTGATTCATGTAAACACTTCCGGAGATGCGAGACATGAAAAACATCGTGTACTCCAGCAAGCTTCTCGGGCAACTTCACTCTATAAGCCATCTGCCCGATCCTCTCTATAATAGGGAATGGTCCAACAAACCTCGGTGCCAACTTCCCAACAGCTCCAAATCGGACCACATTCCGCAAAGGAGAAACCTTCACGAAAACCATATCCCCAACATCAAACTCCAAATCCGTTCTTCGCTTATCAGCATAGGATTTCTGTCGGTCTTGGGCCGCTTTCATCCGTCTCCGAATCAACTCGATCTTCTCGGATGTATCTCTGATCATATCAGGCCCAAGTATAAGCTCATCTGTAGTCTCCCACCAACATGTAGGCGACTTGCACGGCCTCCCATATAAAGCTTCAAATGGTGCCATCCCTATGCTTGCCTGATAACTGTTATTATATGCAAACTCAACAAGAGGAAGATGGTCTTCCCAAGTACCACCAAAATCCAGAATACAAAGCCTCAACAGATCCTCGAGTACCCTATTCACCCTTTCGGTTTGACCGTCCGTCTGTGGGTGATAAGCCGTACTTAGATTCAACCTTGTGCCCACAGCTTCTTGCAAGCTATTCCAGAATTGACTTGTAAAGATTGGGTCACTGACTATACTAGAAGGGACTCCATGTAGTCTCACAATCTCACGAAGATATATAGACGCTAGCCAAGATGCGGTCCTCTTGCTCTTCACCAGAATGAAATGAGCACTCTTCGTAAGTCTATCCACAATAACCCAAATGCTCGTATTCCCTTTCCTTGACCTTGGTAGCCCATCGATAAAATCCATGGAAATACTCTCCCACTTCCATAGTGGAACGTCTAGAGGATGCAATAGCCCACCGGGCTTCTTCGACTCGGCCTTAACTTGCTGGCAAATGATACATCTAGAGACAAATTCTGCCACATCCTTCTTCATCCCAGGCCAAAAGAAAATGCGCTTCATATCTTTATACATCTTATCTCCGCCCGGATGTATAGTCAACTTAGAGCGATGCGCTTCCTCAAGAACTCTTCTTACTAGATCTTCTACCATTGGAACACATAACCTTCCGTCTCTCCTCAGCCAACCCTTGTCATCAATAGAATATCGAGCGAGATGACTAGACGTCTCTCCTCGAATTAGCTTATCCATAATCTCAACTATCTGAGGGTCTTCTCTCTGCGAAGCCCCAACTTGATCAAGAAGGGTAGGTCTGAGTTCCAGAGATGCTAAAGAACCGGTCATCGCCTCAATCGCCAAAGAGAAATCAAAGGTTGCCACATACTCTAAATTCTTCATCTCAACGAATAGAGGACTTAGGGTCAACCTTCTTCTACTCAATGCATCTGCTACCACATTCCCCTTGCCAGGGGTATAAGCTATCTCAAAATCGTAGGACGCCAAGAATTCCATCCATCTTTGTTGCCTCAGATTTAGATCCTTCTGAGAAAAGAGATACTTCAATGACTTGTGATCGGTATAAAGCTCAAATCTTTCTCCCAGAAGATAATGGCGCCAAGCCTTGAGTGCATATACTATTGCTGCCAACTCTAAGTCATGAGTGGGATAATTCTTCTCATGCACTTTGAGTTGTCTACCGCCAAAGCATATCACTCTTCCTTCTTGCATAAGAACAGCTCCTAACCCCGTGCCACATGCATCGGTGTATACGGTAAATAACTTCCCTCCATCGGGCAAAGCTAGAACAGGTGCTGATGTGAGGGCTCTCTTGAGCTTCTGAAAAGCAAGCTCGCATTCTATGCTCCAAGCAAAAACTAAATTCTTCTTCGTCAATTTAGTGAGAGGAGCGGATATCTTTGCGAAGTCCTTGATGAACTTCCGGTAAAAACCCGCAAGACCTAGAAAACTTCTCACTTCGGTTGCATTCCTTGGAGTCTTCCAATCCTGAACTGCCACTACCTTAGCGGGATCCACCGCTAAGCCTTGCTTAGATACTATATGCCCAAGGAATCTAACTTCCCTTCTCCAAAAGTGACACTTGGAGAACTTGGCCTTCAACTGATGCGCTCTAAGCGTATCCATCACCTCCATGAGATGCCTTGCGTGCTCTTCCTCATCCTTAGAGAAGATCAGAATATCATCTACGAAGACCACGACAAACTTGTTCAAGAACTCCCTGAACACCCTACTCATCAAGTCCACGAAATATGCGGGTGCATTAGTCAAGCCGAACGGCATGACAAGCCATTCGAAGAATCCATCTGGAGTTCTGAACGCAGTCTTGTATATACTATCTTCAGCTACCCTGAGCTGATGGAACCCCGTAGCAAGATCAAGCTGAGAGAAAACAGAAGCACCGACAAGCTGGTCAAAGAGATCATCAATCCTCGGTAACGGGTGTCTGTTCTTCTTAGTCAGCTTATTCAACTCTCGATAGTCAACGCAAAGTCGGAGAGAACCATCCTCCTTGGTAGCAAATACCACAGGCGCTCCCCATTCAGATATACTTCGTCTAATGAAGTTCTTCTCAAGCAACTCTTTCACTTGCTTACTTAGCTCCCGCCTTTCACGCGGAGCCATGTGCCGAACGGGCAAAGAAACAGGCTTTGCATTATCCACCAGATAAATACGGAAATCAATCTCTCGCTTAGGGGGCAACCCCCTAACTTCATCGAAAACATCCGGATACTCTCGAACCACTCTCACAGACTGAAGAGTTTCCATTGACGAGTCGAGTGATTCCAGATAGCACAACATGACGGGACCTCTCGGATCACAAGAAATCTCTAGGGTGTTTCCGAGGCGAGTCACGAGCCTCACAACCCTATGGTCACAATCAAGAATGGCTCCATATCTGGACAGCCAATCCATGCCCAATATCAATCCGTATCCCCTAAAACCAAGAACATAAGCACTGCACAAGAACTCTACACTCAGTATAGAGATCCTCAAATCCCCACATATCATAGACAAATGGGCGGAACCCCCAATAGGATTTGAGACACAGACGGGATCATCTACCAAGCTAGTACTAAGGTGCAAACTATCAACAAGATCAGATGAGATAAAGCTATGCGATGCACCAGAATCAAACAAGGTACGAACTGGAAAATCAGAAATATATACAAGGCTCTCAACAGAAATACTACCTCGATCGGGAACTGGAGCGACATTGAGAGCATGAACTTGCCCTCCTGAAGGTCCAGCACGCTGAGTCTGACCCTGGCCTTGCCCTTGCTTCCTCGGGCAATCCTTACTGAAATGTACAGTCTCACCGCAGAAAAAGCATTCACCGTTCTTCCTTTTCCTCTTCTTACAATCCTTAATAAGATGCCCAAATGAACCGCAATAATGGCACTTCCCCTTGTTGTTCTTGCCCTTGTTGTTATTGCCCTTGTTGTTGTTCCCCTTGTTGCCTAGACTCTTGTTCTTGTTCTGATTGCCTTGACTGCTCTGACCACTTGGATTACCCTGATTTCCTTTTCCCTGGGAATCAGTCTTCTTGGCTTGAGTATCATTCATCTTGGTTTCTTTCTTGACATCTCCCTGAAGTAACGCCATATCAACCAAACTCTCAAACGTGACCCCATGGGGAGTATGTGACATAGCCAATCCCTGCAACGGCTCATTCAATCCTCTAGCAAAACGAAGAGCCTTCTTCTGAGGAGTATTCACCATATCCAAGCCAAAACGAGCTAACTGATTGAACTTGTTCACATATTCTTTGACAGACATATCTCCTTGTTTCAAAGTTATGAACCTCTCCATTTGCAGATTCTCCTCAGCAGAAGATAGAAACTTAAGCATGAACCTTGCCCTGAAATCGGCCCAAGTCTCAACAGGCCTAGTACCATTGGTGACTTCCCACCAATAAGCGGCTTCATCCTTCATAAGCGAAACCGCCAACAAGAGCTTCCTCTGATCGTCTAACCCAAAGATAGCAAACAAATCCTCGGTCTCTTTCAACCAATTTCTGGCCTCTACAAAAGTCTCAGTGCCTTGAAAGTTCTTGCCACCCATTGCTTTGAAATCTTTGCAAGTCTTTGCGAAGTCCACTTGAGGATGCTGAGGGGGAGGAGGAACCTCAGCGATAGGAGGAGGAGGAACATTAACCACCGTAGGAGGAGGAGGAACATTAACTACCGGAGGAGGAGGAGGAGGAACATCTGCGGGGCCGGCTTCGGTCGCCCTAGCCTCCAAAAGTCTCCTATACTAAACAGGTACGTGTACTCCCTCCGGAATAGCAAAGTTATCGGCCATACTGAAAACGAAGAAAAAGACAGATTCAGAATGGAGAAAAACGAAGGAATTTTGCTAATGGCTTTTTGGGGAATAGCCTTTAAAATAAACTAGACTTTTCTTTGGAAAATACTTTATACTTGGTTTTGAAAATAGTTTTCCAAAAGTTTTCTAAAAGCCTTTTTGTTCCTTCTCGTACCATATGCTCTGATACCAAATGTAACACCCCACCTCCACCAGGGTGGCTCTTGTCAGCACTCTGACTTTGGAGGGGCGTTTGAATCAGGTAAACATGCATAATGATATATCAAGGCAGAACAAGAACATATGTATATATGTAAACAGAGTAAATAACATAGATAAAACAGTGGAAGATTTCAAAACATTTCAAAACAAGTCTGGTACAACATAGCTTTCCAAATAAACAAGTCTAGATAAAACAACATCAACTGAAAAACTGAAATAAATAAGTGCTATCCCCAATTAAGTGGTAACCATAGCTAGCTTCATGTCGAAACCGTACATGAGCTGAAATCCCACAAGCAAGCAATCCGAAATCCGAGCTAAGCTCCAGTATTCCCTCCCTGAGAACCTGGGGGGGGGGAACGGAAGAAAAGAGGCGAAAGAAAACAGGTCAGTCAAAAAGACTGAGTAAGCCCTACTACAATCAATGTAAACTGATAAAGTTAACTGGCATGAGCAACAGGGATGAACATAAGGATAACAATATACTAGCATGATGATTAACTAACAAGGTAGATAAAGGTGTCATCGCATAATCAGGATTAAGGTTTTGCACCACAGGTGTACTAGCAAACTAACATGACTTGAATAAACAAGTATTGATCCCTTGGCCCAAGCTTTGGCCCAATAACATGAAATGACCCTAATACAAGGTCCAACCAAACGGTCTAGTCGATCGGCTCCCTAAGCCTAACTCGTCACGTGTTGGTGTCAATACGGCCCAATCATAATTGTAGTCGAACTGTGCCGGGTCCACCCTTCGGGTGTATCAAGCCCTAGGGTGTCAACCCCTGGACACCATGAACATGAGTGCACAGTCCCGATCTACTGGTACCCGTGCATGTTTTCTCCGGCTACGGACTATGTGCACGACCAGAGTCCGCCCGGAACTACACCGGCGTACCCTCTGTCGTCGCTTTTGGTCACTTACCTCCAGTCCAGTAATCGTGCCCCCACCCTAGCCTAGTCCCTAGGGTCATGATGATACTAACTTGGGATTACTGCTGGAGTGGGCCCCCATTGCTAGGATTTTTCTAGTGGGTTAAGTACGGTTTAACCCTCTTGCTAATCCTGGATTAACTTGGTTAAGTGTAACGATGAGTTCACGACTTAACCCCGATTAATCTACCAAGCCCAAATTGGTTAAGTATTAAGTGGACCATGACTTAACCCTAATCACGAGGCATTAATTAATTTAATGCGCCTTAACCTCTCACATTAGACCTTGTTGTGGTTACTAGTTAAGCCGGGCGGGTCCGGGTAGCTTTACACCACAACTTGGTCTAACCTCGGGTTCAAGGTACAACATGACCAACTTCTCACATTGGGTCCTATTGTTTGTAGCAACTAGTTAAGCCGGTCGGTTCCGGGTAGGTTTACGCTACAAACTCAACCCAACCTCGAGTTGGCCACACTTATCTTTTCTAAGTGTCATGTCCATCATGTTTCCAAAACATGTTACAAGTTTTCAAGCAATTGGGTAGACCTAACTTAATAGGTAAATTCCCAATGGGTAGACCTAACTTAATAGGTAAATTCCCAAGCTTATGTTTTATGTCTTTTAAGTTTACCCAACCCCAAACGCAATCCCATCGCTTACATATCGCAATAGCGCATAAAGGATAGAAAGAGGGAACTTGGCATAATCATGACATAAAGGTATTGAAGCCACAAGCTTAACATGGTGGCATATGAAATGTTCATATGTTCATACACTTGCATATTACATTTTTAGGCCTCAAAAGCATGCATAAAACCAAACTTAGCATATTGGTGATACATGGTGCTAAATGACATGTAGAGATGGCCATAAGTTCGCATTTAGCCTCACATGCAAGTTATCATAAGAGATATGATAACTTACATGTTGCTAAAATGCAACCTTTGGCATAAAGCTTAAAGCTTTATGTTCATAAACCCAAAATAAGCTTGCATAACATGATAGCATGAACAAAATGTTCAACCCAAACTTGCATAACATAACTTGGCATACTTGCATATAAACTTGCATATCACAACATGATAAACTTGCATATAAACTTGCATGTCATACATTTAACTTTAGAGTTTAAGTATGAAAGTAGAATAGAGCTTACAATGCTTAAGAAGTCACAAAAATATGACAAAGCCCTTATGAAATCAATTAAACCCAAAATGCAAGCAAAACCCTTGAGCCAAAATGATCAAGACTCTTTCTTTATGATGCAAATATATAAACTTGACTTGAATGCAA
Organism: Allium sativum; assembly: GCA_030737875.1. Lineage (NCBI taxonomy): Eukaryota > Viridiplantae > Streptophyta > Magnoliopsida > Asparagales > Amaryllidaceae > Allium > Allium sativum. Next base: position 473,274,415 of record CM060909.1, read on the forward strand.
GCTAATGATGCTCATACAAGTTTGAAAACACTTGTATGCATGGAAAATCACTTAGGAATTTATTTAGGAATTTTATGAAGAGAGTGGAGGCCATGAGAGGATTGATTTTGCCATAGTTTAGTTGTATGAATGAATAATGATGATTTAGGGTAGGTTAGGGTCTTATTTATAGATTAGGCAAGTGTTTTAGGCCATAGGATTAAACCTAGATTCAATCCAAGCCATCAAAGCATGTCTTGGGGAAGAAGTCAAGTGTAGGAACCATCTAGGGCCTTTAGATTAAAGATGAACCATGAGAACCATCCAAATGCAAAATCTGCATTTGAGCGAATCGGCCCACGGGTTGACAGCCAAACACCCTGGATTAACCCCTAGTCGACCCAGCGAGCTCGGGTCGACCTCAAAAATCGGCCGGTTCGGTTATTCCCCTCTCCCAATTCGCTGTTTTGAACATTTTTGCATATTTATTTATTTAATTTTCAATTATATATATATATATATCAATATATATATATTTCTCTGCGCAACCCATTTCACTTAATTAAGTATACTTTAATTTGGGAATTTTTCGTGAAACTTCGCGAGGCCATATCTTGGTCATACGGACTCCGATTTTCGAAAACTCGGACTCTATTTCGCGTATTTTTCCGAGACGAACGCAATGGCATAGCCCGTTTCCCTTGATTCAGATTTTACAGTTTAATTCTGCCTCCATTTATGTTATAACATGTTATTCAAAAATACGGGTTGTTACAAAATTATTATGTCTTCTCTTATTAGCCACACTATGGAAAAATTTCGTATTATTATCCCCTTCCTTAATCCACTGAACTCGGGCCCTTTGCTTCCATATAACTACCTCTTTTTCAAAATATCAACTTAAGATCATTCCGAAGGTTGCAAAGCTTATCCCTCCCATTGGAATTAAGAATCCTGGTCTCACTAATCTTATCCAAATCTAACAACTCACACATAATCTTGTCTTCCCTAATTCTAACACTACCAAAAATAAACTTATTCCATCGCTTAAGAAAAAACCTTAACTTTCCTAACTTCGCAACAAAAATCTTAGCGGAATTACCAAAATACATATTATTAAAATAAAATAAGGAATTCCATTTTACAACAACTAAATTAGAAAAGCTAGAATCTAACAGCTGCATTTTTTTCAAGTTTGAAACTATTGCTAATGGAAATATTCGAGTTACAAGGAAGAATGATGGGACAATGATCTGAATATTAAAAAGGCAAACCTTTTACTCTATAAATAGAGAATCTATCTTCAACCTCATTACTAACGAAAAATTTGTCTAATAGAGCAAAAGATGGTATATCTTTGACATTAGACCATGTAAAGATCTATTATAAAGGGGAATTTCAATCAAATATTATCCAAAATGAAATCATTGAATTCCTCCATATCAGAGAAATCACCTTCATGAGGTGATCTCCTCCCCCCCCCCCAAAAAAAAAAACCTAGTCACATTAAATCTCCCCCCACAATCCACTGATCTGGGACAAGATTTCTGAAAGTTGTACATTCATCCTACAAAATTCTCCTCTCTATTTTTGAATGGGGAACATACACATTAGTAATACCCAAAATAGTATTGTCAATTAGAGAGGCTAATATGATGTGAAGAGAATACATTTTAGGAATTTCCTGAATAAGCCTAAAATGATTATCCCTCCAACCAATCATTAATCCCCCAGCGCTACCAATGGCCGGAAGATAAGCCCAATTACGGAAGTGAGACCCACCTAACCTCGTATAAGGACTAAAGTCTGGGTATTCAATTTTCATTTCCTGTAATAATGCAATACCGATATGATAATCTTTAAAAAAATCTAATTTTATCGCATTTTTTAGATTCATTAAGACCCCTAATGTTCCAGCGAACTAGTCTCAGCATCTTAAAGAATTGACTCTATCTAGTTCCCTACTTCTAATGAAGTATGCATTTAACTCAATATCAGTAAAAATAAAAGCTGTATCGTCAGCTAGTTGAAATAACTGACTGGTAGATAGGCTACCTAAAGCAAATGGAGTATAATCGCTATCGAAACCAGAAATCATACCTGAGCCCAAATTCGAAGTGCTACTGGTAGCACTCGAATTCGGGACCCTACTATAAAAAGATGCGGCATTAGATCTAATCCTCGCACTACAATGGACCAATCCAGTACTGGGAATCCCCTTCTTCCGCCTACCCCTCCTAGTCAATGAAGTGACCACATCACTAATAGGAGAATGCTCTCTACCATCCTCTATCAAGACAACCACATCTGTAACTCTGACCTGACAGAGTGGGTCCATCACCGACCTAACCTACTCACTCCTCGTTTGAAAAACACTAAAACAAGGTCTCAGTAGCAAAGAAGTGATTCTCAAACCCATCTTATCCAAAAGCAAAGTGCAACTAAAAATAATCAATCAAAGTCTTACAACTACTCGAACCCAACACAGAAACAAACTTCTCCTCATCTAACATTACATCCTGAACCCCACTATATCGTTCTCTCAACCAACCGACATTAGAACTAACATAGCCTCCAACCTCACTATCACGTTCATTCTCAAAAATATTTCCTTCTTAAGTGTGGTCATTTCTCTGAAAGTTGAAAATTGTTGTTTAGTTTATTAGAGTGGGCGTAGCACATGCCCAAATGATTTTTCCTTGAAGTTCTTTCAAACTCACTAGGATAAATTTAGATGCAGCTTTCATACTACTATGCAAAGTCCTTTTTTTAACAAAAGGATCTACAAGAGTTCTCTTATAATTGGTCAAAACATTCACGAAATTAGTTAATCTTTCCCGTTTATGATCCCTAAGAAAGGCCCACCCACTTTGATGAATAACAGTAGACCAATTGCTTGTTGTAATTTTATCTACTAGGCCTTGACCAACGTTCTATCTATTTAAACGTGTGTTGGAATATCTTATTTCACCTAATCAACATTCTTTCATCCCCAATAGAAATATCGCTAAAGGAATCATGTTTGCTCATGTACAAGTCAAAGGATTCAACTCCAGTGGATGTCAAAAAAGCATATGATTTGGTTAGTAGGAAAATTTTGATTCATATGCTAATAACTGTGGATTTTCCTGAGAAGCAGTGCATTTTAAGTGAGGAAATGATTAATACTATAAAGTTCCCCATGTTATATAAAGGTTTACCAAAATCATATATTGTAAGCACTAATGGTTTAAGACAAGGTGACCACTCTCATCTTGTCTTTCTACTATTGTCATGAAGTACTTCACCTTTTGATGGATTTAAAAGGATGAAGTGAAAGTAAAACCAGTTGTTAAGAATAAGTTGAGTATTACCCATTTGATTTATGTTGACGATATACTTATTTTTTCTAAAGAATACACTGCATGCGCCTTTTCCATTAAGGTTTTTTTTTGATAAACTCAAAAGGCCTGTAGTCTGCAAATAAATAATGATAAAACCAAAATTTTCTTCAGGTGTGTAATATAGCTACAAAAGGTAGAAATCCCTGTTAATCATTTGAGGCCACCATTTTCCATTCAACGTGTAGAAGATTTTTTTTATGATAGACCGAATGACAACCTTCGAAGGAAAGTAGAGGGTTGAGACAGTAAACTGTTTAGTACTTTAGGGACATTGGTACTAATTAAGTCTAATATCACACCAATTGTTTTGTTTTTGTACTGGCATGGTATGATTTGCTCTGACTTTATGTGAAATGGCAAGTGCCAGAAAATAAAGTGGGATGAAATGTGTCTTTGTAAATGAAGAGATGGTTTGGGAATATATAGTTTCAAGCAACTAAATGAAGCATGCATTCTGAAGTTAATTTGGAATCTTATGGGTAAAGAGAACATGTGGTCTAGTTGGTTGACAAATAAATGCTTGCTTTGGGATACTAGAGCCAATAAATTTCAATCTAAAACTCGGAAATGGATGATCTTAGGTTAAAAAACGTTACAATATATAATAGAGGAGGGTGGTTGATGGTAAGACTATGAGCTTATGGTTTGACCCACAAATGTATGGGTCTAATTTACTGAAGAGACTTTCTATAGGCTATTCGGAACTATTGGGAGGCTATACTTCAAATGTACGCTCAATTACCGAAAATTAACAATTGAAACCTTGGAAGCTCCAACACATTGTGCCTACTACAAGTGTACTATCTCGATCGGTATTCATTAAGGTGACAATGATTATTGGCTTTCGAAACTTGATCCTCTGGGTAGATTCACATTCAAATCTATTTTCAAAAACCTAAATCCTAACATTGCCAAGGTTTAACGGTAGAAGTTTGTATGGGATAAAATTCATAGCATCAAAATGTCTATGTGCTTATTCAAAGTTTTAAACAATTGACTATCCGTCAAACATAACCAACACAAATGGGTTTAGTTCCAAAAGTTGAAAATTGTTTGTTGTGTAGCAATGCCATAGAACTTGTCTCACATTTGTGATTTAATTGTGACTATATAAAGTATGTGTAGACCATGTATAAATAAAAATGAGATAACATCAAAGCTCGCAATAAATTTTAGCTTCTGTGATATATCAGTGTTGAAACAAATTCAACTATAATTTCCAATATCGAGACATGATAATATTGATGACTTCGATTATAATTTGGATTATATGGCAATAACAGAATAATAAGTTTTTCCATAGAAAATTTAAAAGTAAGTTTGAAATCTATAACCAAATGGAGTAGTATTTCAATTTACTTATGTGCTTAAACTAAAAAGAACCACATCTAAGAATCAGATCCACTAAGAAGCTGCATATTTATGGGTTATACCTTTCGATATCAAAGTCAACCTGCTAAACAGTTGTTGAGTCACCACTTACCTTCCCCTCCAGCCTCTTCGCTCAAGCATGAGTTTTCATGAACCTGTCTTTCTCTGATTAGGAAGTTGAGAGCAAAAGATCTAAAGTTTTAGGGACCATGTTAGAGCCAATAATGTTTGATATGCCACTGTGTATGGCAAAAGATGAAACAGATGTTGGGTTTTCTCGATTAAATCGACAACAGAAATTAAAAATCAAAACCCAAAATCTCAAGATTCAAGCAAAAATAAATAGATTGAGTAAATGTACAAATTCAATTTTACAAAACCACAATGTCGGTTGAGGAACTCGAATGCAACTAATCAAGAATGTTGCCCAAATCGAAGGCCGACATCTCTATGGTATCCACATGAACTCCTGTTTGTTCATTTTACGAATGCGAGGAGGAAGATGAGGTACTAGCCAAGAAGCTTGATGATTTCTTTCTTTTATTGCTTATTGAAAAAGAGATTACTACCCTTTCTACAACAAGTGTAACCAGATAAAACTAAGATGAAATCAGACTACCTATTCTTTAGCTATTTTAAACATCAATGGTCTGATATTATAACCGCTAAATATTAATTCTTCCAATTTAATGTTCTTAGTGCGTAAACCTATAGGCTATTCTAATGTTGGCAATAAATTTAAATTATAATTTAAATTATAAACAGTGAGCGACATTTAGTAATACATCGTTGTTACCCAAGTTATAATAAAATCAATGATTTGATACAACCTTTTCTGTGACCAATGCCTCAATGTAATCTAATCCTTTTAACCAATATATCGAAGATTAAACTCAAGGCATGGAATATATCATCCTCTTTATATTTTAATTCTTTTATCTTGATGTATGAGTAGATTATATAAAACAAATCAGTATTTGAGCGCGACCATGCATATCATAATCTTCCTCAATCAAGTGGCCAATGGATATCACTACTTATATTGTATGGTTAAATTCCATCTAGATCATTCACACTTTTCAAGTGATTCAATATATACCCAATAATCACCTTTATCTTTACTCTGTTAAGAGTAACTTTTAATGACATCAAAGCACAAGATCCTCGAAAAAATATTGATTTCAGGTTTGAGGACCATTACATCACTGTCATTATGAGAATTACCTATGACAATATTAATCATGCTCCATGAAGTTTTCTCACGTTGGGTCTAACCAATACATTGTTATCTAACACGTGTTTATGTATTGACATTAATATCTCATATATTAATGATCAATGAGATATAATAATTAGTCAATCAACATACTAATCTCAATGTTTCATCATTGTCCTATTTAAAACAAAACCTGACTAGGGACTTTTAAGAATCGCAATACTTATCATATTATATAATCTCATGTTCAAGTCACTTACTTGAAACTAATAATTCTGTATTTTTATTCTAAGGACTTTTATTATATTATATTTATATTATGCAGTAAATATAACATAGTAAAATCTTTTATTCAAAATAAAACATAACATCAATAATGTTACTCAACCACATCAAATAGATTGCCTCTAGAGCACAAACTCTAACAATATCCCACTTGCACTAGAGCCAATCACTTGTTTATCGTATACCTATAAAACTCGAATGACTATTATTCTTCTACTATGACAATGCTTTAGTCAATGGGTCTGCAACACTACCATCTATTGGTACTTTGCAGATATGATATCTCCTCTGTCAACAACTTTACAAATGCAATGGTATTGCTTAAGTATGTGCTTGGATCAATGATGTGACTAGATTCCTTGACCTGTGCAATGGACCCGTTGTTAATACAATAAAGATCTATTGGATCAACAATAGATGGAACAACACTAAGTTCAGTAATGAATTTCTTAGTCTAAACAGCCTCCTTAGCAGCTTCAGAAGCAATAATGTATTCAGCCTCCCTTGTGGAATCCATGACCATCTCTTGCTTTGAAATTTTCCATCTTACAACACCAACATTAAGGAAAAACACATGACCTGACTTTGGCTTATAGTCATCTTTATCAGTCTAGAAACTAGCGTCTGTGTAACGTTTTACCATTAATTCCTCTTCACCTCCATGTATCAAGATTGATTCTTTAGTTCTTTTATGGTACTTAAGGATGTTCTTGACTGTTTTCCAGTGACTTTCACCTGAATTTGATTTGAATGTACTTGTCATACTTAAAGCATATGAGACATCTAGATAAGTACATAACATTCCATACATGATTCTAATTGTCGAATCATAAGGGACCATTCTCATGTGTTGCTTATCATCTTGTGATCTGGGACACTGAGTCTTGTAGAATATTACACCATGTGACATGGATACATATCCTCTCTTTGCCTCTTACATGCCAAACCTTTTAAGAATTTTGTCAATATATGTACTCTGACTTAGACCAATTAACTTTCTTGATCTATCTCTATAGATCTTGATACTTATATAAGTTGCCATGCCCATTCATTCATAGAGAAACTTTTTCCGAACTATGTCTTCACCACTTGCAATGAACTAACATCATTCTCAATAAGTAATATAATATCAACATCTAATACTAGGAATATAATGTTGCTCCTACTAACTTTCTTGCATAAAAAAGGTTCATCTTCATTCTTAATGAAGCCAAACTCTTTGAATGTTCCATCAAAATGAAGATTCCAACTCCGAGATGCTTTCTTTAATCCATAAATGGATCATTGCAGCTTACATTCCTTTCTAGCATATTTTGGATTGACAAAACCCTTAAGTTGTGTTATGTACACATCTCCTCAATAAGATTCCCGTTAAGGAACGCAGTTTTGACATCCGTTTTGCAGATTTCGTAATCGTAAAAGGATGCAATTGCAAGTATAATCCTAATGGATTTTACCATTGCCACTGGAGAGAAGGTTTCCTTGTAGTCAACTCCTTGAACTTGTTTGAAACCTTTTGCTACCAATTGGCCTTTATATGTTTATACTTTACCATCCATCTCAGTTTTCTTCTTGAAAATCCACTTACACCCGATTGCTTTTACCTCGTTAGGTGGATCAACTAAAGTCCATACTTGGTTGGTGTACATGGAATCTATTTCAGATTTCATGGCTTCAAAACATTTCCCAGATTCTGGTCCATTCATAGCCTCTTCGTAAGAAGCGGGCTCATCTTGGTCTGTGAGCATTACGTCTCAAGTTTGAGTCACAAGAAATCTGAAATATCTATTTGGCCCACGATGCATTCTACCTGTGACGATCCCAAAACCCCGTGACACGGTGTTAAGGATAATCATTGGAATATAACACATTAATCATCATTAACAGATCACAGATAATAGCATAAACATAAAATAGAATGATTTACACACATATGACAGCGGAATCATATAGATATCACCACATCAGAGAGCACAGTACAGGATACAACTTAGTGCATAATAATACATAATCAGTCACCATCGCCTGAGGCGGAATCATACATAAATAGTACACAAAATAAATATCAGTCTACATTGCCAATGGCGGAATCATAATACATATACTAGAATGGCGGAAAGAGTCAAAGTCAGCACGGTGTAGTCAAGCCTCGCCATAAGCCAAAAGTGCACCAGATACCTGTAACTAGGTTGCCCATGTGAAAATGAGGGCACCCGAGTTTGCAAGGTGAAACAAACTACGAGTCAGTCATGGGACTGGTACGAGAAATCTACTTAACTTATTAACAACAATAATAAGGCAAATCAAAGGACCACGCCACTTTCGCGGAATGGGTTTACTCCAATGAGTGCTAGTGCATGGAATAAAGTAAATGATTAAATCATCGCAATGCTTTTTATAAAACGAAGCCATTATAAGACTCAGGTCCCATCACACAATGCAATGCAAGCCGGAGGATAGAGTTTTACCTTATAATGGCCAAAAATGCTTCATACGAATAGAACAAAAGTGTTTGATATTATTACTAGTGCATATATGTTTCAAAGGCAAATTCAATCATAAATATCAATCCTAGGCGGCATAGCTACCATCTACTATGTCGCCATACTAGTAATACAATCACATCCGCATATTTCGTACTGGAAATTGGATTCCTTCATGAGTCGAGGCAAGGGGCAAGCTCCTCTCTGATTCGAGACACTCTAGCAAATGTCCCAGGACCCCACTATGATCCTTGGATCTTCAGGGCCGGTCCTCTCTTACTTTTGAGGATTAGTTATTCCTGAACACACGTTTCCCGGTCCTTACAGACCTATAATCGAGGCGACTCGTATTCCAACAACCACACAGGTGAAAATATATATAATGTCAGGGCTGGTAGGTCACTGACACCACCTTAGCTAGAAAGAAACGTCGTGCTCTCCCTGTAGTCACTATCCCGTTTTTGACTCATATCGAGGTGTGAGGCTCGCGAATCCACGTTATACACAAAGCTACGTCACACAGACCATGCTTTGATCAACAACCACAAGACTTTACTTTGCAGCAGAAGCCTTGATCATATGCCACTTAGGCGTGCCACACAGGCAATCCACTCCATGCGACTGATTTCTATCAATACATAACCTCTGAGCTCGTACGTCTCAGAGAAGGGCGTTAAGCAAGATAATAAATTCTCCACCGCCAAACAGATATATATTTAACAGAGATCAATCAGCACAGAACAAAATCCAATGTCAGACACACAGTCCATTTACAAGTTCGTTCTGGGTTTGAACGAAACCGGAGGCACCAAATTTCCTTGCATATCAGTACAATCAACCGTATGTCTGGACGGCTACTACTTCAGCTCCTTCATGGTAGCTACTCCAATCACGAGCATCAGTAGTGCCCATCCGTCCAACGTGAAGATCGTCAGTCTTCAATCGTCTTCAACTCTTCGACTTCTCAACGTCGATCAATTATTTGAAATGAGATGAACTCGACCTTTTCAAATAACCCATGTATATTTAGATTTTCAAATCAATTTATCACATGGTTAGACTATTCAACATTCACATTTCAGTTCTGTAGTTATAATTTTCATGTTAAATACATTCAACCATCACATATCAAGCAAACACAACAAAATTGGTTTATTTCCACTCTATATCGTCTATAATATTTTAGAACGATATATCGCCATTTTTATTCATTTAAAACGGCCCTATTTAATTTAAACGACGTTTCAGGTCGTGTCGATGCACTGGCTCTGTTTTTCACTAAATTTGTTTTACACATATCTGAAAATCTAACCGTTGGATCTTCACAAATTTTATATCATTAGAAAGATCATTTCAAGACGAATCCAACGGTTTCAGTTTTGGGAAAATCCAACGGTCGGATCTTCCACACTCGTCGTTTGAAGTTACGATTTCAAATTACGAACTACAGCGTTGTTATTCGATTTAATTTAATTATATATATATATATATATAATCGTTTCTGGCGCTGTTTTTTTTCAGAATTGAATTAAACATTCCAGACAATCCAACCGTCGGATCTTTACAAAGTTGGTGCCGTTGGAAAGATATTTCCAAGGCGAACCCAATGGTTGCGGTTTCGGGAAAATCCAATGGTCGGATTTCCCACACTCGCCATTTGAAATCACGGTTTCAAAACACAAACTGCACGGCCACTTTTCGTTTTAATTTTATTTATATGTATATATTTATATAAATATAGTTCATTCAAAAATTCCTATATCGTTTTCACTTCAAATATTTCACTAACGCCTTTAAATTTTGGAAAATTTCGCCATAACCTCCTTTGTATGGGAGGGGCTGGGAAAATTCCCAAATAGCCACACGGGCGTCTCATGTCAAAAAGAAAAAGAAAAAGCCAAGCGGCTAGCCAATAGGCTCATAAAATCATCACCCAAACAAAACAGTAAACGTGTACCTATTTGTCGGGCACAAAATTTTATTCCTCTTTTCTAGCCTCTTTGCTATAACCTGTTCAACAAATATGCATGTACATATATGCAATTCTTATCACTTATCATTTACCATTCAACTTCATATTTGATTCAATTTGGTTTAAAAACACCATTCATTCTAATGTTGCATGCATAGGCAAAAATCATATCATTAGCTAATTAATGAATATTTCAACTCATGCATATTTATTTGAACAAGTGGCTATTTTTAACACTCCACATTTCAAAGATGATAATTTTGGCGAACTAAAGTATATTTCAACACATGACTATTTTATTTAGTTCCTATGCATGTTAAAAATAATATTTCTTTCACAAATATTTATTTCAACGCTCGCATATCTTTAGCATATCACATATATGATAAAAATGATATTTTTATCATTTAAAATATTTGTTGAACAAATGAATGTTTTTAACACTTCATAATTTCAATAAAAATGTAGTTTTTATTGTTCGATCTTTTTATTCAACGTCGTGCTCTCCCTGCAGTCACTATCCCGTTTTTGACTCATACCGAGGTGTAAGGCTCGCGAATTCACGTTATACACAAAGCTACGCCACACAGGTCGTGCTTTGATCATCAACCACAAGACTTTGCTTTTCAACAGAAGCCTTGATCCATTGCCACTTACGCGTGCCACACTGGCAATTCACTCCATGCGACTGATGTCCATCGATATACAACCTCTGAGCTCGTACATCTAAGAGAAGGGCGTTAATCAAGAGAATAAATTCTCCGTCGCCAATCAGATGTATATTTAATAGAGATCAATCAACACAGAATAAAATCCAATGTCAGACACACAATCCATTTACAAGTTCGTTCTGGGTCTGAATGAAACCGGAGGCACTTTCCTCGCATATCCATCGATCTCCTAGTACGTCTGGACGATCACCAACTGTTTCCCTCATCTTGGGTGTACAGCCCAATCAAGATAATCAGTAATAACCCAAACGATGTGAAGACTTTCGGTCTTCAACCACTGTCTTCATCTTTGACTTATCGTCGAATCGATTATTCAGAATGGGTATAAACCCGGCCTTTCTGAATCACCCGCGTATATAATAAACATGTGTTACACAAACACAACACACGCCTCATTCCAATTCAGAATATTCCTTTATTCACAAAATCACATTCTTAGGGAAAGGTTCCCAATAATTTTATCAAAGATAAATTCTTCTAAATTTATTCTTTAATCTTCCTTTGAATATCATTTCAAACTAGTCGGGATTAGCGAACCACACCGAAGTAATTATTTATTTTATTTCCCAATCCCAACCTATATATCCCATAACAATATCTGTATAGTCACGAAATCCAACATCGAAATATTTCGAAGATAATTTCGATTCAACTCCAGTCCAATTCACGTATTGGGAATTTTGATTATTTTTAAAACCACTTTCAAATTCAATTAATTTATTTCAAAAATAAATTGAATTTTAATTCTAGTTCAAAACCAGTTCATTTCGCTAAAAATTTATTTTTATCTTTTCAAATATGGAATCTTTCATCCCAGTTCTTCACAAACTATTTCTTATGATTTTACACAATTTATTGATATTTTCAGTAATTTTATCAAGGCCCGTATAGTCGATTTCCACCAATGGCCATCGAACTGCACTTACAACGACCTTTTTCAAATTTGATTTGGACATAATTCCAAATCCAACCGTTATATTTCAAATTTCAAATGTTCGGTAGAAAGCTCTTTTCGATACGAACCCAACGGTTTCGGTTTTAGGAGAGTCTGACGGTCGGATCTCCCGCAACATTAATTCGAAGTCAATGGTCGAAATTCACGAACTGCCGCAGCGCGTTCTATTCAGGCCATTATATATATAATATATATATTATATATATTTCGTTGATTTCCTTTTATATATATAAATAAAATTTATATTCTAACGACGACGTATATAAATATATACGTTCTAATTCTATTCAAAATAATTTTCTCGTCGATATTATTTAAAATAATTCATTTTAAATATTCAAAATTCATCAAAATTGCCAAAATAAAAATTTTAAACTGGCTGACATTTATATACTTTTCACCTGTGTGGTTGTTGGATACGAGGTGCCTCGGATATAGGTCTGTTAGGACCGGGAAACGTGTGTTCAGGAATAACTAATCCTCAAAAGTAAGAGAGGACCGGCCCTGAAGATCCAAGGATCATAGTGGGGTCCTGAGACATTTGCTAGAGTGTCTCGAATCGGAGAGGAGCTTGCCCCTTGCCTCGACTCATGATGGAATCCAATTTCCAATACGTGATATTGCGGTTTTATTTGTAGAACCTAGTATGGCGACATAGTAGATGGTAGCCATGCCGCCTATGATTGATATTTATGATTGAAATTGTTTTGACACTATACTTATAATAGTATCAAATGATGTGTTTTTGACGTATCAAGCATGCTTTGGCTATTATAAGGTAAAAACCCTATCCTCCGGCTTGCGTCGCATTGTGTGATGGGACCTGGGTCTTATAATAGCTTCATTTTTCTTTATTTAGCATTGCGCTGTTTGATTTAAGCACTGGTATTCCTGGGAGGAAACCCATTCCGTGTTATACGGCGTGGTCCCTTGATTTACCTAACTTTAAAATAAAGATTAATAACTGTTTTAGTTCTCACACCAGTCACATGACTGACCTGGAGTTTATTGTTTTAACCTAAACTCTGGGTGCCCCTATTTTCCACACGGGCAGCTAATAGTTTTGGTTTTGCAGATTTATATTCACAGGATCCTGATTTACAGCTGGAACGATACTCGGAAAGCTCTGTACCCGTGTATTACTTTCAGTTGTGTTTTGTATTATTTTCCGCTGCTATGTAATTTATTGTAATCTCTGATATTTGTCGAATGTATTTTATTCATTCTTACTCTGTATATTCTTGTATTCTGATGGAATTGTTGTAATAAACAATGAAATGTTCTTCTGTCTGCGTTCTATTTTGTCTTGTCCTCAAAGTAATTCGTTCTTTCTCTTCTCATCGGAGACGGGGAAGTTCTTGTCACTACAGTATATAATCGTTTCTGGCGCTGTTTTTCTTCAGATTTGAATTAAACATTCCAGACAATCCAACCGTCGGATTTTTCCAAAAATGAAACCGTTGGATTCGTCTTGAAATAATCTTTCTAATGATATAAAATTTGTGAAGATCCAACGGTTATATTTTCAAATATGTGTAAAACAAATTTAGTGAAAAACATCGCCAGTGCATCGGCACGACCTGAAACGTCGTTTAAATAAAATAGGGCTGTTTTAAATAAATAAAAATGGCGATATATCGTTATAAAATATTATAGACGATATAGAGTGGAAATAAACCAATTTTGTTGTGTTTGCTTGATATGTGATGGTTGAATGTATTTAACATGAAAATTATAACTACAGAACTGAAATGTGAATGTTGGATAGTCTAACCATGTGATAAATTGATTTGAAAATCTAAATATACGTGGGTTATTTGAAAAGGCCGAGTTCATCTCATTTCAAATAATCGATCGACGTTGGGAAGTCGAAGAGTCGAAGATAATTGATGACCGACGATCTTCACACTGGATGGATGGGCGCTACTGATGCTCGTGATTGGAGTAGCTACCGTGAAGGAGCTGAAGTAGTAGCCGTCCAGACATACGGTTGATTGTACGGATATGCGAGGAAATTTGGTGCCTCCGGTTTCGTTCAAACCCAGAACGAACTTGTAAATGGACTGTGTGTCTGACATTGGATTTTGTTCTGTGCTGATTGATCTCTGTTAAATATATATCTGTTTGGCGGCGGAGAATTTATTCTCTTGCTTAACGCCCTTCTCTGAGACGTACGAGCTCAGAGGTTACGTATTGATAGAAATCAGTCGCATGGAGTGGATTGCCTGTGTGGCACGCCTAAGTGGCATATGATCAAGGCTTCTGTTGCAAAGCAAAGTCTTGTGATTGATGATCAAAGCATGGTCTGTGTGACATAGCTTTGTGTATAACGTGGATTCGCGAGCCTCACACCTCGATATGAGTCAAAAAGGGGATAGTGACTACAGGGAGAGCACGACGTTTCTTTCTAGCTAAGGTGGTGTCAGTGACCTACCGGCCCTGACATTATATATACTTTTCACCTGTGTGGTTGTTGGAATACGAGGCACCTCGATTATAGGTCTGTAAGGACCGGGAAACGTGTGTTCAGGAATAACTAATCCTCAAAAGTAAGAGAGGACCGGCCCTGAAGATCCAATGATCATAGTGGGGTCCTGGGACATTTGCTAGAGTGTCTCGAATCGGAGAGGAGCTTGCCCCTTGCCTCGACTCATGAAGGAATCCAATTTCCAATACGAAATATGCGGATGTGATTGTATTACTAGTATGGCAACATAATAGATGGTAGCTATGCCGCCTAGGATTGATATTTATGATTGAATTTGCCTTTGAAACATATATGCACTAGTAATAATATCAAACACTTTTGTTCTATTCGTATGAAGCATTTTTAGCCATTATAAGGTAAAACTCTATCCTCCGGCTTGCGTTGCATTGTGTGATGGGACCTGAGTCTTATAATGGCTTCATTTTATAAAAAGCATTGCGATGATTTAATCATTTACTTTATTCCATGCACTAGCACTCATTGGAGTAAACCCGTTTCGCGAAAGTGGCGTGGTCCTTTGATTTGCCTTATTATTGTTGTTAATAAGTTAAGTAGATTTCTCATACCAGTCCCATGACTGACTCGTAGTTTGTTTCACCTTGCAAACTCGGGTGCCCTCATTTTCACACGGGCAGCCTAGTTACAGGTATCAGGTGCACTTTTGGCTTATGGCGAGGCTTGACTACACCGTGCTGACTTTGACTCTTTCCGCCATTCTAGTATATGTATTATGATTCCGCCATTGGCGATGTAGACTGATATTTATTTTGTGTACTCTTTATGTATGATTCCGCCTCAGGCGATGGTGACTGATTATGTATTATTATGCACTAAGTTGTATCCTGTACTGTGCTCTCTGATGTGGTGATATCTATATGATTCCGATGTCATATGTGTGTAAATCATTCTATTTTATGTTTATGCTATTATCTGTGATCTGTTAATGATGATTAATGTGTTATATTCCAATGATTATCCTTAACACTGTGTCACGGGGTTTTGGGATCGTCACAGCTTTCAACACATGACTATTTTATTTAGTTCCTATGCATGTTAAAAATAATATTTCTTTCACCCAGAAGGACTTGAATCTGGAGTTGACAATAATCACGTCTCTCTAGTTATTAGATACGACACATGGACTATTTATTTCCCACACGGGACGAGGTGACGAGGATTTATCCTCTGGAGCATTTAAAATACACACTCCCTCAGGCTTAGACAGGGTGACGAGAATTTATTCTCTGGAGTTATTATCAATACACGCTCCCCTGTAAACACCAGAATAATATCACTATAAATATGTGTATGCTTATTAGGATTTATTGGGTACCTAATACGACCCAATAAATTTCCAAACCTCTCCCCGTACAAAGGAGGTTATGGCGAAATTTTTCGAAAATTCCGGGTGTTAGCCAAATTTTTGAAGAATTTGAAAATTCTCAGAAACTGAAAAGTTGGAGAATGGAAGCCAGATCGAACGTAGAGTTGATTAATCAAACCACTTTCGACTTTGTTCCTTTTCGGGGACGAAAAGTTTTAAGTGGGGGAGATTGTAACGACCCGGAAAATCTGAACCAATTTAAAATTTTTAAATTGGCTAAAATGAAGGATTTTAAATATTTAAAATAAATATTCTAAATAATAGCTATGAAAATTGAGTTTGAATTGACATTTGAAAACGAATATAATTAATTCTAATTATAAACAAGGCCTGAAATGGCGCTGCAGTTTCAAAAATTGAATTCAAACTTTATCGGACTGTACCGGGTGCAAAACAAAACGGATTTGAGTGAAACCAAAAATATTTAAATCTGTTAGTGAATATCTTTCTAATGAATCTGAAAAATTGAAGTTTCATAGCGGAAAGCAAAAGTTATGGCCAAATGAATTTTCAGAAAGGTCGCTATGGAATTTATATAGCCCGTGAAATTGACCATTTTGCAAACGACCTCGGAATTCAACGAAACCACTTTTGTTGGATCCGGGATGTGAAGTTATTGCTTGGTTTCAAATTTCATAATTTTTGAAGCTAGTATGGGAGCGTGGCAAAGGAAAACGTGTTTTGGTCAATTACAGTTGAATTGGATCGACCAGAAAAGGGCCTTTTTTGCAAACAGTCTCAGAATTTGACGAAACTAGTTTTGTTGGGACCGTATCGTCAAAACATAGCTAGATTTATTTTTCTGGAATTTTTCCGAATCAGTTTGTGGCCCTGGCAAATTGAAATGTACGTTTAAATCGAATATTGAATGTTTTATATTTTAATTTGAATAGAAACTGACTGAAACAGTCGAATGGGCCTACGAAACATATCCCATTGTGTTCGAAATGGGGGTAAAACGCTAGGGATGACAGTCGTTGGGTTTGGATTGGAGGTCGTGTCAGAAAACTCCTTATAAAACCTCCCGACCAATCAGATTTTTATATAAAAAAAATACTTTTCTCTCTCCCCGACCGATCGGAAGGCGGAAAAGCCTTCCTCCATTTCCGACCAGATTCCGGCCGATCCCCTTCGAATCAGCCATCGCCGCCGGTCTGCTTTTAAAGCTCTCCTCCCCCTCGTCACATCCATACCCGGTTCGATCCTCCTCATCGCCCCTTTCGCCAGATCAAGACCCACGAAGTCGCCGCCTTCCGACCTCCGCCGCGAGTTCCTCCTGCCACCGAACTGGACGCGGGGCCCATCAATCTGAGCGCCTCTCCTAGCCCTTCAAGGTGGCGCAGGCCGATCGTCATATAGTGGCACGAATTTCGAGAAAGGGGCAAACCTAGTTTTGAACGAACGTGAGAGGTATACGGCTAATTATTATTTCAACTATTCTATAGCACTTCTAAGTGCTACGGTTTTTGATTTCACTGTAAAAATCATATCTTTTTCGTTTCTTGACGAAATTCAGTGAAACAAGAGACAGTGGACTCGTGCGGACGCCTTTTACATTCTAGAAGAGACCGCATATTTTTTTGAGCCTTCTGCTATTTTTGGTGGAGTGGAACCCAATATGAGATTTCTAATTTTTAAACAATATGGAAAACGACGATGTATAAATTATATAGTTGATGTATGAGTTATATAAGCGTTGTATAAGTTGTACGTTCGATGTATAAGTTATATATGCGTTGTAAAAATTATATATGTGTGGAAATAGAAGTGAAATGCTATATATATATATGTATATATATACGCCCCTCGTCCACAAACCATGGACGATATTTATTGGTTGTGATTGGTGTGAAAATTGATTGATAGCGAATGGTTGATTGGAATTGTTTGTGGTTGATATTGATAGATTGTGGTTGAAAAATTCCCGTTTGTAGTTGAGAAATATTTAGTTGAAACCACATAGGATTAGTTTGTGGAAATGAAATAAATATACATGTCGCCTGCGTGCGAACTAGATGCATGATTCCCCATTGTCAAAAACCGCGAGGTTTTAAGGTAGAGCGAGGAGTCGTACTAGGGACGGTCCTGGTTTTAACTACCCTGCCGTTATGCTGCCGAAATTTTGAATAATATTCATGTGTTAGAATTATTTTCCTGTGTTGAAATTATATTCGTCTGTTGAATAGAAAACCTTCATGTGTTGAATAGAAATTCATTCGTTGAATCATATTCATGTGTTGAATGGTATTCGTGTTTTAAATATAAAAATCCCCTTTTTATCGATATATACAAACTATAGAAAACCTTCATGTGTTGAATCAATATTCATTCGTTGAAATGAAATTCATGTGTTGAATGGTATTCGTGTTTTAAATATAAAAATCACCTTTTTATCTATTTATATAAACTATAGAAAACCTTCATGTGTTGAATCGATATTCATTCGTTGAATTGAAATTCATGTGTTGAATGGTATTCGTGTTTTAAATATAAAAATCACCTTTTTATCTATTTATATAAACTATAGAAAACCTTCATGTGTTGAATCGATATTCATTCATTGAATTGAAATTCATGTGTTGAATGGTATTCATATTTTGAAAGAAATTGTTTTATAATAAAAATCCCATTTTTATCATCAATATGAATTATATAAAATAATCTTGTTTTGAAATAAATTGTTTTATAATAAAAATCCTATTTTTATCACATATATTAAATATATAAAATAGTCGTGTTTTGAAATAAATTATTTTACATTAAAAATCACATTTTTATTATATAAATGAATTGTTAAAAATAGTGAAGTGTTGAAATAGAAGACAGTTAGATAAAAATATCATTTTTATCAAATGTATGAAAAGAATATGGTTTTGAAATCGAAGAAACGATATATATATATATATAAATAGAATTGAAATATATCGAACAACGAAGCTGCAGTTCGTATTTTGAAACCGTGATTTCAAATGATTATTGCGGGAGATCCGACCATCGGATTTTTCCGAAATCGCAACCGTTGGGTTCGCTTTGGAAATATCTTTCCAACGGCACCAACTTTGTAAAAATCCAACGGTTGTATTGTCTTGAATGTTTAATTCAAATCTGAAGAAAAACAGTGCCAGAATCGATTATATTTATATATGTATATATATATAATTATATTAAATTGAATAACGACGCTGTAGTTCGTATTTTGAAATCGAAACTTCAAACGATTGTACCAGGAGATCCGACCGTCGGATTTTCCCGAAACTGGAACCGTTGGATTCGTTTTGAAAAGATCTTTCTAATGATGTAAATTTTGTGAAGATCCAACGGTTAGATTTTCAGATATGTGTAAATCAAATCTGAAGAAAAACAGCGCCACGGCCGTGTTATGGCCCGAAGCGTCGTTTTGAATAAATTGGCTATTTTAAAATAAATAAAAATAGCGATAAATCGTTATAAAATATTATAAACGATATGGATGTGAAATTTAGAAATTAACTGAAGGTTGTCTAAGTCGAATGGTTTCCTGGGTGTTGATCTGATGTTGGTTTCGGCCTTCGGGGTTAATATTTGGGAAATCGTTCTCTTACTGATTGACGGTTAGTGACTAATGAATTGAAATGATGCGTATGTATGTTAGTGTTGCACTTGTTTATTATATACGCGAGTTGCTCAGAAAGACTGGGTTTGTCCCATTCTGAATAACTGAATCGACGATAAGAAGTCGAAGATGAAGACGGGGGTTGAAGACCGATCTTCACCTCGTTTGGATGGTCACTGAGGTCCTGATTGGGAGGCATCCCGAAATATGGATAATGAGTGGTGATCGTCCAGACGTACGTGGGAATCGATGAATATGCGAGGTATTTAGTGCCTCCGGTTTCGTTCAAACCCAGAACGGACTTGCAAATGGATTGTGTGTCTGACATTGGAATTCATTTTGTGCGATTGATAACCATCAGTTGCGTGGTGTGAATTGCCTTTGTGGCATGCTAAGATGTAGTGATCAGGGCTTCTGTTGAAAAGCAAAGTCTTGTGGTGATGATCAAAGCATCGACTGTATGGCGTAGCTTTGTGTATAACGTGAATTCGCGAGCCTTACACCCCGGTATGAACCAGAAACGGGAGAAGGACCTCAGGGAGGGCATGCGTTTCTTTCTAGCTAGGAGTTGTGTCGGTGTTTTTACACGGCCTGACATTTTACTTATGTGGATGATGGATAGCGAGGCGCCTCGGATATATCGGTCGATCCGGGACCGATGGAGTCATTCGTTGGCTCATTTACGCCCCATAGGGCGGAGAAACGTAGTGTTCAGGCATAATAATCCACATCGGTGGACCGGCCCTGACGATCCAAGGGCCCATCTGAGTCTGGGCCCTGAGACATGGGCTAGATTGTCTCGAAGTCGGTAAAGACTATCTTTTGCCTTGGTTCAGGACGGAAATCCAATTTCCAAATACGTGACTGTGCGGTTTTGATTGTATATATATATGGCGACATGATATATGGTACCCATGTCGTCTATGATTGATAGTTATGATTCGAAGTTGTTTTTGAAACATGTAAACACTAGTAATAATATCAATTGCTTTGGTTTTATTCGTATCAACCATATTTTGGCCATTATAAGGTAAAACTCTATCCTCCGGTTTGCGTTGCATTGTGTGATGGGAACTGAGTCTTATAATGGCTTCACTTTTATAAAAAGCATTGCGTTGTTTAAAAGAATGATTTGTTTTAAAGCACTGGCAATCCAATGGAGTAAACCTGTTCCACGAAAGTGGCGTGGTCCTATGATTAGCCATATTATAAATGTGTTGAGTAGATTTCTCATACCAGTCCCATGACTGACTCGTAGTTCGTTTCACTTTCAAACTCGGGTGCCCCTTTTTTACACGGGCAGCCTTGTATTCAGGTTTAGCTGGCTCTTTCTGGATAGCTGGAGCTGAAGATGGATTCTATTGTTTATCTATTTTTATGATGTTCAGCTCCTATTGTACATTATGTTTGTTTTCCGCTGTAGACATTTATGTATATCTGAACTGTATTTGTACTAAGTATGATCCTGTGTACTGTGTAACTCTGATGATTACGTTTATCCAGTGTATTCTATGGTACATTATCTGGTGTATTTATTTATTTCTGTTCTGCTATTATCTGTTTATGTGTTATATTCCAAAGATTACCCTTGCCACCGTCAGTACGGGGTTTGGGGTCATCTCAATTTGGAGCAGCTGTAACGACACGGATTTCGCCCGGACCTAATCGATGCTAAATCGACCAAGACCGTTCGAATCCCGTATACGCTAACTCTGGGTATACAACACATCAGAACAAATAACAGAAGACTTTTATAAACATCATAATAATGTTACATCAGAGTACAGAATATCAGAGTATAGCGAAAATAATACACAGCGGAAGATAAATTTACATGAATGTAATACAATGCATAGCAGAAATATAAACTACACAGCGGAAGACTGTAAATGCCTGGACACAGCTTAAAGCTTCAATCCAGAATCCTGCTCAATACATCTGCAAAATAAAACTACTCGACTGCCCGTGTGGAAAATAGGGGCACCTGAGTTTGCAAGGGGAAAAGCAAACTACAGGTCAGTCATGGGACTGGTGTGAGAAACTCTAGAGTTAAAATTAACTTATTTAATCATAAGACAAATCACAGGACCACGCTGCTAACGCGGAACGGGTTTACCCCCATGAATTCCAGTGTATAAACAACAATCAGTAATATAGATATGGATCTACTATGCATCAATCAACATGCAATATCCCAATCTACCCATTTAGACTAATCACCACTTAGATTTTCCAAATCCAATTCAATTTACAGAAATTATTCCTTTGGATTTTATTCTCTGTTTCTTATTTCAAATCATTTGAAATACTTATCTAACTTTCTATATCAAAGTAGATTTCACTTCGGGATCTCAAATCAAATCGTTTGGAAATATGAATTCCAAAACACAACAATGCATACAGACAAGTATGCAACCAAATATCGTGCTCCCCATCGACAAGGCAAAGGGTACGCACCTCGCAACTCGATATATATAAATGTGCACCTACCCCACATAGGAGTAGGCTACACCGACGATGCACCTCCTACACATGGAGAGCATACACCGCCCTCTCACCCATACTTTTAGTCTCAGGGTTACCCGACTCTTTAGCCACATACTAAATCATTTCATATCCCGAAGTAGGGAAAATCATTTCACAACATAATAATCACAAGTACTTTCAAAATATAGTACTTCACATCAGTAATTCACACATATGATCAGTCACTATTAATCACATAACCTTTGAGCGCGTACGTCTCAAAGAATGGTGTTAAGCAAGAGAATAAATTCTCCACCACCAAACAGATACATCATTAACAGCAACTAATCGAATATGTGATGAACTACAATGTAAAACCATAATACATTTCTAAATCATTTCGAAATCATCGGGTTTTGGGCCTCGAAATCCTTTCTGTTTTATAAAACATTTTTATAAAACATTCCCTGTCTAAAATCGGGAATATATTTCTTTTCACTTAAGGAAAATATCATTTCAAAATCATTCATTAAATTTGAAATGAACTCAACATCGCTAAACACCTTATCGTCAAATCATGAAGTGTTTCACAAGGTGTTAACACACAGATATTTCTACCCAACCCAATGCTAAATGTAAAAGCATATTTTTCTCATAAACTGGTCGAGCACAATCCAAACAATCAATCAATCCAATTTGACATTAAATATAAGGTTTTGAATAGAGATAGTATCGACTTATATTCAACATCAAATCCTTAAACCAACAGATATCATATCGGGAATAACGATATCGATATCTTCCAAATTCCCATCACAATATCTGTATAATCACAGAATCCAATATCTAAAATATCCGAAGATAATTTCAATTCAAATCCAATCCAATTTATTTATTTATAACCATTGGATTATTTTTCTAGTTAATAACTAGTTCGTTTCGATAAAAATATATTTTTATCTTTTCAAATATGGAATTTTTCATCCTAATTCTTTCTAAATCATTTATTATGATTTTACACAAATTATTGATATTTTTAATAATTTTATCAAGGCCCGTACAGTCGATTTCCATCAACGGCCATCGAACTGCACTTACAGCGACCTTTTCCAAATTTGATTTGGACATAATTCCAAATCCAACCGTTAGATTTCAAATTTCTAATATTCGTTAGAAAGATCTTTTCGATATAAAGCCAACGGTTCCAGTTTCAGGAGAATCCGACGGTCGGATCTCCCGTAATGTCAATTCGAAGTCAATGGTCGAAATTCACGAACTACCGCAGCGCGGCGCATTCTATTCAGGCCATTATATTATATATATAATATATATTTTGTCGATTTCTATTTAAAACAAATTTTATAAATCGTTTTAAATTCGTTTCAAAAAAATTTCAACTTCCATTTCAAATTCAAATCAAAATTGAATTTTTCCTTATAAATTCGTTTTAAATTCATTTCATTTCATATATATCGTTTTCATTTTTCATATATATATCGTTTTCATTTCATATATATATCGTTTTCACTCTTCATATATATATATATATATATATATATATATATATTGTTTTCACTCTTCATTCCTTTCTTTCTCTATAACTATATTCTAAAATAAATTGGGAAAAATGGGGAGATGCTGCCAGAATATATATATATATGTATATATAAATAAAGATAATTCAAGATCTGCAATCAATAACAACACCTTTTTCTCAAAGGCTACTTCTGTATACAGCCTACATCTCTGTGAGTCCATGTTATTTTTATATCTGGCATCTAAAAAGTATTATGACAGTGAATAGATTTGGAACTGAAATAAATAGTATCTATAAGTTATTTCTTATATATGTTCTTTTACTGTTTTACAGTTAATACATGTTCTTTTATTCAGATATATAGTTAATTTATGTACATATATAGATCTATCTTCCTCATCCCCTTCTCTATCTTTACTTTATTTACAGTCTTTTTTTATATGCCTATTTTATACCGTTTGGGTTT
Organism: Allium sativum; assembly: GCA_030737875.1. NCBI lineage: Eukaryota > Viridiplantae > Streptophyta > Magnoliopsida > Asparagales > Amaryllidaceae > Allium > Allium sativum. The sequence continues at coordinate 473,298,723 of CM060909.1, forward strand.
GATTTTGTTGTTCTCCTTCTTTTCCTTTTATTTATGTTGAGCCTGTGACGACCCAAACTTTCGTGGAAAAAAAGTAAGGATAATCGTAAGGATTATAACATAATTAAAACAATAACAGATCACAGAACATAAAACCATTACAGCGAAAATGTAAATGTCATCACATCATAACATCTCAGAAATCAGAATACGCAGTACAGGATACAACTTAGCAAAACATATGTCTAAAACAGGGAAAGAAATAAAGTCTCAATCTCCCAAAGTACATCAATACTAAAATGTCTCAAATACTCAACAAGCAAAATAAAAGATAGAATGATAAGGTTCTTCATCATCTTCATCAGCAAGCTCTAGTCCAGAAGATATCGTTACCTAAAGACCTGTCAATTGGCTGCCCATGTGGAAAGAGGGCACCCAAGTTTGCAAAGGTGAAACAAACTACGGGTCAGTCATGGGACTGGTGTGAGAATTCTAACTAATATAACTAATAGGAATAAGGCAAATTCAAAGACCACGCCGCTAACGCGGAACGGGGTTTTCCCAATGAATTGCCGTGTATAATATAAGGTGACTGAATAAATGAATAAGTGAATCGTAAAACAACTCAATGCTTTATTTGAAAAATGAAACCGTTATAAGACCCAAGTCCTATCACACAATGCAACGCAAACCGGAGGATAGGGTTTTACCTTATAATGGTCAAGAGATGATAAATACGTAAAAGCGATATTAATAATAGTGTGTATATGTTTTGATAAAATAATTCAAAATAAATGTATCAATCCTAGACGGCATGGGTACCATATATCATGTCGCCATACTAGTAATACAATCAAAACCGCATGGGCGTATTGGGAATTGGTTTCCAACAAGAGTCAAGGCTAGGAACAATCTCCTTACCGATTCGAGACATTCTAGCCAATGTCTCAGGATCACACCTACGGGCAACCCTTGGATACAGCAGGGCTGGTCCACAAATAACGTTAGTGGATTAGTTATGCCTGAACACACGCTTCCCGATCCTATGGGACCTACAAACCGACCATTGGCGGCCGATAAAAATAAACCGAGGCGCCTCAAAATCCATCAACCACATAAGTAAATGTCGGCCAGTTTTAAGCACCGACGCCACTTCTAGCTAGAAAGAAACGTGTGTACTCCCTGCGTTCCTATGCTCCGTTTTAGACTAAATCGGGGTGTGAGGTTCGCGAAGTAACGTTATACACAAAGCTATGCCAAATTAGACTGTGCTTTGATCATCAACCACAAGGCCTGCTTTTCAACAAAAACCTTGATCAATTGCATCTTGGCGTGCCACATTGACAATCCACGCCATGCGATCAATAACTATTAATATATATAACAGGGTGTTAAGTAGAGAATAAATTCTCTACCACCAATCTGATATACACTAATAGAAATCGATTTAATTACATGGAATAAATTCCAACGTCAGACACGCATCCATTTACAAGTCCGTTCTGGGTTTGAATGAAACCGGAGACACCTGAGATAGCTCTCGCCTATCCGAATAATCGACATGTACGTCTGGATGATTACCACGGTTTGACCCTTTCCTGGGAGCAAGTCGGTCGAGGGCATCAGTTGCCATCCATTCGCCGTGAAGATCGTCGGTCTTCAACCGCCGTCTTCTATATTTTGCCTTAATCGTCGTGTAATTATTTGAAATGAGTTGAACTCGGTCTTTTCAAATAATCATTCGCAAAATTATCTTTTAAATCATTTCATATCGTTAATATCTATTTATAACGATTTATCGCTATCTTTATTTATTTAAAAATAGCCCAATATAAATAAACGACGCTTCGGGTCGGTGAGCAGCCCTAGCGCTGTTTTTACCAAATTTTGATTTGTATTTATCTTGATATCTAATCGTTGGATTTTAACGAAATTTATATCGTTGGAAAGATCTTCCCAAGACGGTCCTAACGGTTTCAGTTTTGGGAAAATCCGACGGTTGGATCTTACGGTATAATCGTTTAAAGTTACGATTCTAAAACGCGAACTACCGCGAGTGATTCTTTAATTTTTGTTAATGTTTTTATATATATAATTATATATATATATATAAAAACCATTTGACGTATTCTCTAATGTATTCAACATACCAAATAAAAGAAATGTTTTATTTGGCACGTCACAACCATGTTCTAACAAACAAGGTACATTCCATTCATATGAGATTACAAATGTAAATTTGACAAATTTAAATTCAAATATAACCATGTCACTATAAATGTAATTTTAATACCGCATATAAATTCTAATATATGCGACGTTATTTATAAATGTAATTTTTTTAACACCACATATAAATTCTAATATATGTGATATTATGAATGCAAGTTTTCTCCTTTTATTTTCTAATTAAAAAGTGAAAATGACACTTCTACAACCTTTTTGATTTCATGTTTTATTTGCATTTACGAATGCAAATAAAAATGTGCTCCCCTTCAAATCGTATTTTATTTGCACTAGAAAATGCAGATAAAATGTATTCCCTTTATGTCATATTTTACCTGCAATGGGGAATGCAAACAAAAGTATTCTTTTTAAATCACATATTACTTGCAATAGAGAATGCAAATAAAAGTATTGTTTTTATCTCACATATTATTTGCAATGGAAAATGCAAATAAAAGTATTCTTTTCTATGCAATACTTGCATTGTATATGCAAGCAAAAAGAATGATTTTATTTACTATGTATTACTTGCATTGTATATGCAAGCAAAAAAATGATTTTATTTTCTATGCAATACTTGCATTGTATATGCAAGCAAAAAGAATGATTTTATTTCCTATGCATTACTTGCATTGTATATGCAAGCAAAAAGAATGATTTTATTTTCTATGCATTACTTGCATTGTATATGCAAGCAAAAAGAATGATTTTATTTTCTATGCATTACTTGCATTGTATATGCAAGCAAAATGAATGATTTTATTTTCTATGCATTACTTGCATTGTATATGCAAGCAAAAAGAACGATTTTATTTTGGAAGGTTTGTTTACATTATAAACGCAAACAAAAATTAAAAAATTTTGATTCTAATGTTTTATTCGCATTGGCGGATGCAAGAAGTTAATTCCTTATTACAATGATTTGTTCGCATTTGTGGATGCGAACAAAAAGATAATTTCTTATTACAATGATTTGTTTGCATTTGTGGATGCGAACAAAAAGATAATTTTTAATCTTAATCATTTGTTCGCATTTGTGGATGCGAACAAAAAGATAATTTTTTTTTTATTACAATGATTTGTTTGCATTTGTGGATGCGAACAAAAAGTGAATTTTTAATCTTAATCATTTGTTTGCACTTGTGAGTACAAAATAAAAGGCAAGTTTATTCTCTCATTATAAAACATAAATAGAAGAGTAAATTTATCCCCAAGTTTTATTTACATTATAAAATGTAAATAAAAGGGTAAATTTTAGTTTCAAGTTATATTTATGTTTTAAGAACACAAATGAAACTGTAAGTTTTATTTCAACTCATATTTACATCATGAAGCGAAAATAAAAAGTAAATTTTGTTTCAAGTTTTATTTGTGTTTTGAAAACACAAATGAAAGTGTAAGTTTTTATTTCAAAATAAATCTTTTTCTTTATTTATACATTTTGTTCACATTGATAAATATATAATATTTTACTGTTTTGTAAATCTCTATTTTGTCCCTTCTTGTTTGCCTTGAAAAATGCAAGCAAATTATAATCTTTTTCCTTTGTTTCATTTCAAAGTAAAACTCTTTTACTTTTTCTATTTACTAATATTTTGTCCGCATTGAAAAATGCAAACAAAATACAACCTTTTGTAAATTTCTATTTTTGAGATTTTTATTCGCATTGAGGGATGCAAACAAAATATAATTTTTTTTTCTTTTTCCTATAAATTGGATCACTCCAATTTCTAACACAAGCGATAACGTATGAATGGTGATAAACAATTCTACACAAGTGATAATACATATGAATGGTGATAATCAATTCTACACAAGTGATAATACATATGAATGGTGATAATCAATTCTACACAAGTGATAATACATATGAATGGTGATAATCAATTCTACACAAGTGATAATACAGATGAATGGTGATAATCAATTCTTTGTTTTGGAATTGATAAATTTAATTCTAACTCAAGTGATGACATATGTGAATAGTGACCATTTTATTTTACTCTAAATTGATAATTAAATTAATTTAATTTTTAATCCACAGTGATAACATAGCAGTAATAACATGGCATATCGTAAGCATGAACATTATATGGATCTATAACACTTATTCTATTATAGAACAATCATCATCAATCATGAACAGACAAATAGATCTGAACTTTATATTTAAATTACATCATAAACTGAATAATTTATTTTATTATTAAATTTAAATAAAGAGTTCTAACAGTCGTTGTGATTAAGCTGAAAATTTCAACAGCTCAGAAATTCCCCGTTTCAGTCCTGAGGCGTAGATCTCCTTCGTACGATCACACCGCTTCTGAAATTTTCAGATTTCGAATCCGAACGGAAGAGTTATGACCAAAACAAGTTGATAATTAGTTTATTAATTAAATTAATAAAAAAGATTAAGGATTAATCCCTCTTCTACCTTCAGGAAGCTTGGCCGTGGGTTTTTTCTTTTTTGTTCAAAACTTCCCTTTCGATTTTCAGGAGTTTGGAGGCACGAAACGAGGAGCCGTTTGTTGGACGTCATCGGGGTCGGAGAGATGCACGAGCGCTGGAAGGGGGGTGGAGTTCGGTGTTGTGGTGGGCCCAGGGCGGAGCTACGAATGGCAGAAGTTTGCGGGCGTGGTTCTCGGAGGAGGGAGCACGAGAGAGTTTGAAACGGGTCGGAGATGAAAGAGGAGGAAAGGGGCTTCGAAACGGTGTATGGGTTGCGTTCTAATTCGAAGGGAGGAGGAAGAATTTGAAGAGAGAAGGTTTGAAGGAGGTGGCGGCTGATTTGAGAATGAGGAAGACGGTGGTACTGTACACCGTATTTTATACCATAGTATTTAGGGTTATTTAATTATTTAATTTCTAATTAAGCTCAAATTAAGCCCGATTAGCCAACTCCTTGGTTTCCAGCCCAACGACTGCCTATCCTAACTATTTACCCCCATTCCAGACCCATCTGGATATGTCCCGTAGGCCCAAGAGTCCGTCTCGGCCCCCATTTCTCAAATTTAAATATAATTCATTTATTTTTAAATTCAAACGTATACAGAAATTTATCGGGACCACATATAAACTCAGAAAATTCCAGAAAAATATTTATGGCTTTCTTTTGACGATACGGTCCTAACAAAATTAATTTTATTAAATTCTGAGCTCGTTTGAAAAATGGCTATTTTTCAAGTCGATTAAAATTGACCGAACTGAACAAAACACGGTTTCTTGTGCCATGCTCAAATATTAACTCGGAAAATTCTAAAAATTGAAACCTAGCAATAAATTGCATTCCGGTTCCAACGAAAGTGGTCTCGTCGGAAACAGAGGTCGTTTGAAAATTGACTATTTCCACTGGCTTTAATATTATTTTAAAATAGAATTTTTAAATTCTACCACATTTTCTAGCCATAATAATTAAAATAAAATTTTTAAATTGGTTCGGATTTTCGGGTTGTTACATTCTCCCCCACTTAAAAGCTTTTCGTCCCCGAAAAGAAATAAAAGTAGGAAACCAACGGAAAATGTAAATTATGGTAAACATGCCTTACATAAGAGTTAGTCAGAGATGTCCACTCTGCACTTGGGGTAAGCCTTCATAAAGCTGTCCTCTGTCTCCCAAGTACAATCTCTAGGATCCCCACCCCATTGAACTTTGACTAGGTTGATCCTTTTATTCCTCAAAATTTTGGTTTCTTTGCCAATAATTTTTCTCGGCTCTTTCCTCACTGTCAGATTCGGAGTAATCTCCAAGGCCTGTTGATTTAATTCATCCTCAATCAGATCTGGATCATGCACATGCTTACGTAGTTGAGACACATGAAATATATCATGCACCCCTGGCAACCAGTCAGGCAGCTCACTCGATAAGTTAGAGTACCAATCCTTTCGAGAATAGGAAATGGACCAATGAATCTCGGTGCCAACTTTCCAGTCTTCCCAAAACGAATTACGCCCCTCAATGGAGAAACCTTCAAGTATACTCGATCACAAACAGAGATTTCTAAATGCCTTCTTCGCTTGTCTGCATAACTCTTCTGTCGGCTCTGAGCAGCCAATAGGCGCTTCTTAATCAAATCAACCTTGTCTGATGCTTCACGAATCATATCGGGGCCCAAGACTAAACGATTGCCTTGCTCCACCCAACATGTCGGAGATCTGAATGGCCTGCCATATAGTAACTCAAACGATGACATCTTCAAGCTTGCTTGGTAGCTATTATTATAAGAGAACTCCACCAAGTGCAAGTGGTCGTCCCATGAACCGCCATAATCAAGAATGCAAGCTCGCAACAAGTCCTCCAAAATACGGTTCACCCTCTCAGTCTGACCATCTGTCTGAGGGTGATAGGCAGTGCTTAGATTCAATTTGGTCCTAAGCTCTTCCTGAAAAGCTTCCCAGAATTTGCTAGTAAATAAGGGATCTCGATCACTGACAATGCTTTTGGGAACTCTGTGTAGTCTGACTATCTCTTTAAGATAAAGTTGCGCCAAACTTCGAGCTGTTCTATTGGATCTGACCGGAATAAAATGGGCAGACTTTGTTAAGCGGTCTACAATCACCCATATACTATCATTGCCTTTTCTGCTACGGGGCAAGCCATCAATAAGTCCATAGAAACTTCCTCCCACTTCCAACCAGGAACTCCTAGCGGTTGCAACAAACCCGCCAGTTTCTGCTGATCACTTTTAACTTGCTGACAAGTGGGACATCTAGCAACATAAATAGAAATGTCTCTCTTCATAGATTTCCACCAAAATGTGCGCTTGAGATCGTGATACATCTTGCTCACCCCAGGGTGAACACTCAGCTTAGACTTATGACATTCATCCATAACCTCCCTTCGGAGCTTAGAATCGTATGGGACACAGATTCGGCCTAACAGCCTCAGTTCCCCTTTGTCATCAATTTGGAAGCTCGTGGTTTCGCCATACCGAATACTTTTGATAATCCTCTGAATAAATTTGTCATCCTTCTGAAGAGCAGAGACTTTATCAATCAGAGTAGGAGTGATAATGAAATTGGCGAGAACGAGTTTGTCGCCATCGGCATTCGCATCGGCTACAACGTTGGCTTTCCCGGGAGTATATAGGATAACAAAATCATATGATGCAAGAAATTCAACCCAGCGTTGCTGCCTCATATTCAAATCTCTTTGGGTAAAAATATGCTTCAAGGATTTGTGATCCGTGTATACTTCGAACTTCTCACCCAAGAGATCGTGTCTCCATATTTTAAGAGCAAATACAATGGCCATTAGCTCAAGATCATGAGTGGCGTAATTCTTTTCATGTGGTTTCAATTGGCGGCTAGCATATGCGACCACTTTATCACTTTGCATCAGCACCGCACCAATACCTTAAATAGAACATGTTAAAATGAGATTTGACATTAAAAGAAAATGTTATCTCTGATATGTTGAGTTATATAAAAGAAACAACCTTGCTTAGAAGCGTCGGTCCAAACTTTCAAGTCCTGATTGCCATCTATAATGGTCAGCAAAGGAGCATTGGTCAACCTCCCTTTTAGATCTTGGAAAGCTTTCTCGCATTCAGGTGTCCAAATGAATTTTGTATGCTTCTTGGTCAAGTTTGTCAATAGACAAGCTATCTTTGAAAAATCTTTGACAAATTTCTGATAATAGCCAGCCAGCCCTAAGAAACTTCTGACCTCCGTGGGAGTTCGAGGCTGCTTCCACTCTTGGATGGCTGAGATCTTTCCTGGATCTACAGAGATGACTTCCTTTGATACAACATGACCGAGGAATTTCACCTCTTCTTGCCAGAATATGCATTTGGAGAATTTTGCTTTCAGCACATTTCTACGCAAAATCTCCAAGACTTCTCTTAGATGTTGTTCATGCTCAGCAGCGGATTTAGAAAAGATGAGGATGTCATCAATGAACACTAGCACGAATTTGTTTAGAACATCTCTGAAAACCCTATTCATCAAATCAACAAAATATGCTGGAGCATTACAAAGACCGAAGGGCATTACTAGCCATTCATAAAAGATATCCGGTCCTCTAAAAGCAGTTAAGGGCACACATTCTTCTGCAATGCGAAGTTGATGGAAGCCTGTAGCTAGGTCCATCCTAGAAAATACTCGTGCTCCATGCAAGCGGTCAAGCAAGTCATCAATACGAGGCAGTAGGTATTTATTTTTCAGAGTTTGCTTGTTGAGATCGCGGTAGTCCACACATAGCCTAAGGGTACCGTCTGATTTCGGAACGAACACCACTGCTGCGCCCTATTTTGAGAAGCTGGGCTGGATCAGACCCTTAAACAAAAGCTGCTTGGTTTGATTTCTCAGCTCCTCCTTTTCCTTTGGTGACATTCTTCGAATAGGATGTACGACAGGCCTCGCATTCGGAGCTAGATCAATTCTGAAGTTGATTTCCCTTTTTGGAGGTAAGCCCTCAACTTCTTTGAATACATCAGCATAATTTCTGACGATGGGGATATCCTCAATAGAGGTAGGGGTGACCTCTAGAGAAGATCAGAATTCCTTCCTGTCAGTGGTTGAGCCATGGCATGGAATAATCATCATATTTCCAAATTTGGTTTTAACTTTGACTACCCTTTCAGCACATAGTACCTCCACCTCATATTCCTTCAGCCAATCCATTCCAAGTATGATATCATACTCAGAGAAATTCATGATAATCAACTTAAAAGGAAGTTGAAAGTGGGAATAAGAAATAGGCACTTTACAATATTGGTCGAGAATACGCGAACCCCCTATTGGGCTATGGGCTCTAATCAGTTCTGTCAGTTTTCTTGGTTTTAATTTAAGTTTCTTAATAGTGTCAACAGATATGAAACTCCTTGCAGCACCAGTATCAAACAAAACTGTAATAGGGATGTTTTTAATGTTAAGAGTACCTCCTAAAACATCAGGCGTACCTGCTCCTCCAGTAGAAGCCGGTGCAGCCGCTCCATCATAAACGTGTGCTACCTGAGATTTCTTGAGCAGAGGGCAATTCCTGATGAAGTGTCCAGTCTGGTGGCAGTTAAAGCATTCATTTGGGCCACTGGGCTTCTGCCACCGCTTTGACTTGGTCCAAATTTGTTTCTTTTTGGTTTCTTCGGGGCTCGACACTCGTAGTCAAAATGTCCTATCTTCTGACAATTGAAGCACCTGACTTTAGATTTGTCCTTCTTCCTCTTCTCTTGGGGTTTGGCTGTAGAAGAGCTGCCTCCCTCGGGTTTCTTTTCCGGCTCTTTCTTCTTGTTATTAGCTTGGTTCTTTTCTCGGTCCTGAGAGCCTTTCTGATCGATCTCCTCATACCTGCAGGCCATCTCTATCACCTTAGCAAATGGACGCTCGATGTGTGCAGTCACCCTGTTGTGGTATTTCCTTGCAAGTCCATTAATAAATCTCTTATTCTTCTGAATCTGGTCTTGAACTAGCTCAGGGGTGTATCTAAAAAAATCTTCAAATTTCTTCACGTATTCAGCAATAGTCATGCTTCCCTGTTGGAGGTGTGAAAACTCGTCGTGAAGGCGCTCAACTTCATGAGGTGGAGTATACTTCTCATTGAATAGATCCTTAAATTTCGCCCAAGTAACTTCAGCTTCATTACCCCCAACCATAGTTATTTCCCACCAAATCTGGGCCTGGCCTTTCAGAAACCATACTGCCATAAATCGTTTCCTGTGATCTTCGAGCTCCAACACATCCAAGATCTTCTCTATGTTCTTCAGCCATTCTTGTGCCTTCGTCACGGTCTCATGTCCTGTGTAATGTACACCTCCTAGATTCTTGATTTTTTTCGCCACTTTGTCAAGATCAAAAGCACGTGGAGGTGGTGGTAGCACCTCAGCATCAAAATCGGGTTGGTCATCAACAACTGGGGCTGTACCTCTTCCTCCGCCCCTACCTGCGGCTCCACCGCGACCTCTTGCTCGAGCTCTGGCTGCTCTGGTACTCATCTTTCAATCAGTCTGTACCATCAAGGAAAGAGTCAGACTAAGAGAAATGATAGTTTCAAAAGAAAGGTGAAAAGTGGGGACATATGATAAGATGAAAATGAAGTAATGACTGATAAATATGTGCTATACTGCTATACTCATTCTAGGACATACTAATCCCATCTCTAATGAGCTATTCGTCTTAGAACACTACTGATTCTAATCAGACGAATTGTTCTAAAAATGTTACACCCCAAAGCTAAGGTTAACCTTGAGCTCTGATACCAAATGTGACGACCCAAACTTTCGTGGAACAAAAGTAAGGATAATCGTAAGGAGTATAACATAATTAAAACAATAACAGATCACAGAACATAAAACCATTACAGTGGAAATGTAAATGTCATCACAGCATAACATCTCAGAAATCAGAATACGCAGTACAGGATACAACTTAGCAAAACAGATGTTTAATATAGGGAAAGAAATAAAGTCTCAATCTCCCAAAGTACATCAATACTAAAATGTCTCAAATACTCAAGAAGCAAAATAAAAGATAGAATGATAAGGTTCTTCATCATCTTCATCAGCAAGCTCTAGTCCAGAAGATATCCTTACCTAAAGACCTGTCAATTGGCTGCCCGTGTGGAAAGAGGGCACCAAAGTTTGCAAAGGTGAAACAAACTACGGGTTAGTCATGGGACTGGTGTGAGAATTCTAACTAATATAACTAATAGGAATAAGGCAAATTCAAAGACCACGCCGCTAACGCGGAACGGGTTTTTCCCAATGAATTGCCGTGTATAATATAAGGTGACTGAATAAATGAATAAGTGAATCGTAAAACAACGCAATGCTTTATTTGAAAAATGAAACCGTTATAAGACCCAAGTCCTATCACACAATGCAACGCAAACCGGAGGATAGGGTTTTACCTTATAATGGTCAAGAGATGATAAATACGTAAAAGCGATATTAATAATAGTGTGTATATGTTTTGATAAAATAATTCAAAATAAATGTATCAATCCTAGACGGCATGGGTACCATATATCATGTCGCCATACTAGTAATACAATCAAAACCGCATGGGCGTATTGGGAATTGGTTTCCAACAAGAGTCAAGGGTAGGAACAATCTCCTTACCGATTCGAGACATTCTAGCCAATGTCTCAGGATCACACCTACGGGCAACCCTTGGATACAACAGGGCCGGTCCACAAATAACGTTAGTGGATTAGTTATGCCTGAACACACGCTTCCCGATCCTATGGGACCTACAAACCAGCCATTGGCGGCCAATAAGAATAAACTGAGGCGCCTCAAAATCCATCAACCACATAAGTAAATGTCGGCCAGTTTTAAGCACCGACACCACTTCTAACTAGAAAGAAACGTGTGCACCCCCTGCGTTCCTATGCTCCGTTTTAGACTAAATCGGGGTGTGAGGTTCGCGAAGTAACGTTATACACAAAGCTATGCCAAATTAGACTGTGCTTTGATCATCAACCACAAGGCCTGCTTTTCAACAAAAACCTTGATCAATTGCATCTTGGCGTGCCACATTGACAATCCACGCCATGCGATCAATAACTATTAATATATATAACAGGGTGTTAAGTAGAGAATAAATTCTCTACCACCAATCTGATATACACTAATAGAAATCGATTTAATTACATGGAATAAATTCCAACGTCAGACACGCATCCATTTACAAGTCCGTTCTGGGTTTGAACGAAACCGGAGACACCTAAGATGGCTCTCGCCTATCCGGATAATCGACATGTACGTCTGGATGATTACCACGGTTTGACCCTTTCATGGGAGTAAGTCAGTCGAGGGCATCAGTCGCCATCCATTCGCCGTGAAGATCGCCGGTCTTCAACCGCCGTCTTCTATATTTTGCCTTAATCGTCGTGTAATTATTTGAAATGAGTTGAACTCGGTCTTTTCAAATAATCATTCGCAAAATTATCTTTTAAATCATTTCATATCGTTAATATCTATTTATAACGATTTATCGCTATCTTTATTTATTTAAAAATAGCCCAATATAAATAAACGACGCTTCGGGTCGGTGAGCGGCTCTAGCGCTGTTTTTACCAAATTTTGATTTATATTTATCTTGATATCTAATCGTTGGATTTTAACGAAATTTATATCGTTGGAAAGATCTTCCCAAGACGGTCCTAACGGTTTCAGTTTTGGGAAAATCCGACGATTGGATCTTACGGTATAATCGTTTAAAGTTACGATTCTAAAACGCGAACTACCGCGAGTGATTCTTTAATTTTTGTTAATGTTTATATATATATATATATATATATATATATATATATAAACCATTTGACGTATTCTCTAACGTATTCAACATACCAAATAAAAGAAATGTTTTATTTGGCACGTCACAACCATGTTCTAACAAACAAGGTACATTCCATTCATATGAGATTACAAATGTAATTTTGACAAATTTAAATTCTAATATAACCATGTCACTATAAATGTAATTTTAATACCGCATATTAATTCTAATATATGCGACGTTATTTATAAATGTAATTTTTTTAATACCACATATAAATTCTAATATATGTGATATTATGAATGCAAGTTTTCTCCTTTTATTTTCTAATTAAAAAGTGAAAATGACACTTCTACAACCTTTTTGATTTCATGTTTTATTTGCATTTACGAATGCAAATAAAAATGTGCTCCCCTTCAAATCGTATTTTATTTGCACTAGAGAATGCAGATAAAATGTATTCCCTTTATGTCATATTTTATCTGCAATGGGGAATGCAAACAAAAGTATTCTTTTTAAATCACATATTACTTGCAATAGAGAATGCAAATAAAAGTATTGTTTTTATCTCACATATTATTTGCAATGGAAAATGCAAATAAAAGTATTCTTTTCTATGCAATACTTGCATTGTATATGCAAGCAAAAAGAATGATTTTATTTTCTATGCATTACTTGCATTGTATATGCAAGCAAAAAGAATGATTTTATTTTTTATGCATTACTTGCATTGTATATGCAAGTAAAAAGAATGATTTTATTTTCTATGCATTACTTGCATTGTATATGCAAGCAAAAAAAGAATGATTTTATTTTCTATGCATTACTTGCATTGTATATGCAAGCAAAAAGAATGATTTTATTTTCTATGCATTACTTGCATTATATATGCAAGCAAAAAGAATGATTTTATTTTCTATGCATTACTTGCATTGTATATGCAAGCAAAAAGAACGATTTTATTTTGGAAGGTTTTTTTACATTATAAACGCAAACAAAATAAATAAATTTTGATTCTAATGTTTTATTCGCATTGGGGGATGCAAGAAGCTAATTCCTTATTACAATGATTTGTTCGCATTTGTGGATGCGAACAGAAAGATAATTTCTTATTACAATGATTTGTTTGCATTTGTGGATGCGAACAAAAAGATAATTTTTAATCTTAATCATTTGTTCGCATTTGTGGATGCGAACAAAAAGATATTTTTTTTTTATTACAATGACTTGTTTGCATTTGTGGATGCGAACAAAAAGCGAATTTTTAATCTTAATCATTTGTTTGCACTTGTGAGTACAAAACAAAAGGCAAGTTTATTCTCTCATTATAAAACATAAATAGAAGAGTAAATTTATCCCCAAGTTTTATTTACATTATAAAATGTAAATAAAAAGGTATATTTTAGTTTCAAGTTATATTTATGTTTTAAGAACACAAATGAAACTGTAAGTTTTATTTCAACTCATATTTACATCATGAAGCGAAAATAAAAAGTAAATTTTGTTTCAAGTTTTATTTGTGTTTTGAATACACAAATGAAAGTGTAAGTTTTTATTTCAAAATAAATCTTTTTCTTTATTTATACATTTTGTTCACATTGATAAATATATAATATTTTACTGTTTTGTAAATCTCTATTTTGTCCCTTCTTGTTTGCCTTGAAAAATGCAAGCAAATTATAATCTTTTTCCTTTGTTTCATTTCAAAGTAAAACTCTTTTACTTTTTCTATTTACTAATATTTTGTCCGCATTGAAAAATGCAAACAAAATACAACCTTTTGTAAATTTCTATTTTTGACATTTTTATTCACATCAAGGGATGCAAACAAAATATTTTTTTTTTCTTTTTTCTATAAATTGGATCACTCCAATTTCTAACACAAGCGATAACGTATGAATGGTGATAAACAATTCTACACAAGTGATAATACATATGAATGGTGATAATCAATTCTACACAAGTGATAATACATATGAATGGTGATAATCAATTCTACACAAGTGATAATACATATGAATGGTGATAATCAATTCTACACAAGTGATAATACATATGAATGGTGATAATCAATTCTTTGTTTTGGAATTGATAAATTTAATTCTAACTCAAGTGATGACATATGTGAATAGTGACCATTTTATTTTACTCTAAATTGATAATTAATTTAATTTAATTTTTAATCCACAGTGATAACATAGCAGTGATAACATGGCATATCATAAGCATGAACATCATATGGATCTATAACACTTAATCAATTATAGAACAATCATCATCAATCATGAACAAACAAATAGATCTGAACTTTATATTTAAATTACATCATAAACTGGATAATTTATTTTATTATTAAATTTAAATAAAGAGTTCTCACAGTCGTTGTGATTAAGCTGAAAATTTCAACAGCTCAGAAATTCCCCGTTTCGGTCCTGAGGCGTAGATCTCCTTCGTACGATCACACCGCTTCTGAAATTTTCAGATTTCGAATCCGAACGGAAGAGTTATGACCAAAACAAGTTGATAATTAGTTTATTAATTAAATTAATAAAAAAGATTAAGGATTAATCCCTCTTCTACCTTCAGGAAGCTTGGCCGTGGGTTTTTTCTTTTTTGTTCAAAACTTCCCTTTCGATTTTCAGGAGTTTGGAGGCACGAAACGAGGAGCCGTCTTTTGGACGTCGTCGGGGTCGGAGAGATGCACGAGCGCCGAAAGGTGGGTGGAGTTCGGTAGTGTGGTGGGACCAGGGCGGAGATACGAACGGCAGAAATTTGCGGGCGTGGTTCTTGGAGGAGGGAGCACGAGAGAGTTTGAAACGGGTCGGAGATGAAAGAGGAGGAAAGGGGCTTCGAAACGGTGTATGGGTTGCGTTCTAATTCGAAGGGAGGAGGAAGAATTTGAAGAGAGAAGTTTTGAAGGAGGTGGCGGCTGATTTGAGAATGAGGAAGACGGTGGTACTGTACACCGTATTTTATACCATAGTATTTAGGGTTATTTAATTATTTAATTTCTAATTAAGCTCAAATTAAGCCCGATTAGCCAACTCCTTGGTTTCCAGCCCAACGACTGCATATCCTAACTATTTACCCCCATTCCAGACCCATCTGGATATGTCCCGTAGGCCCAAGAGTCTGTCTCGGCCCCCGTTTCTCAAATTTAAATATAATTCATTTATTTTTAAATTCAAATGTATATAGAAATTTACCGGGACCACATATGAACTCAGAAAATTCCAGAAAAATATTTCTGGCTTTCTTTTGACGATACGGTCCTAAAAAAATTAATTTTGTTGAATTCTGAGCTCATTTGAAAAACGGCTATTTTTCAAGTCGATTAAAATTGACCGAACTGAACAAAACACAGTTTCTTGTGCCATGCTCAAATATTAACTCGGAAAATTCTAAAAATTGAAACCTAGCAATAAATTGACATTCCGGTTCCAACGAAAGTGGTCTCGTCGGAAACAGAGGTCGTTTGAAAATTGACTATTTCCACTGGCTTTAATATTATTTAAGAATAGAATTTTTAAATTCTGCCACATTTTCTAGCCAAAATAATTAAAATAAAAATTTTAAATTGGTTCGGATTTTCGGGTTGTTACACTAGGCCACCGAGAGCCTAAGTCATTTACCGTTTATGTTTGCGTGTAATTGGAATACGTGATGCACCCGTGTCAAACAATACAGAAACAGGAATATTTTTAATTGTAAGGGTTCCTCCCAAAACATCGGGTTTACCCTCTCCTTCGGAAGCAGCTGGCGGGCTCGACCCGTTATACACGTGAGCTACTACGGCCTTTTTCAGCAAAGGACAGTCTTTGACAAAATGATCCGTCTTGCGGCAATTAAAGCAGGAGCGAGGGTTCTGAGAGCCCTGGCTTGAACCTTGTGAATTTGTCTTCTGACTCTTCGGGGTTGTGCAGACATTAGAGAAGTGCCCCATCTTGCCACAGTTATAGAAGCTTCCTCTTGGCGGCTTGCCAGTCTGTGATTTCGAGGATGCTGCTTGGCTTGACTCAGCTTGATTCACAGCAGGCTTGCGTTTGTTTCCGGCTTGGCTTTTAGCGCGATCCTGCTCCAGATGCCTTTGGTCAAGGTCTTCGTAGTTGCATGTCATTTCCACCAATTCATTAAATCCCAGCTTGACGTGGGCCATGGCTCTATCATGATACTGTCGCTTCAGCCCGAGGATGAACCTCTTACTCTTGGACTTTGCAGTGGCGACAAGCTCCGGAGCATAGGGGGACAACTGTGTAAATTTATTCAGATAATCCTACACTGAAAGATCCCCCTACTGGAGGTTGGCGAAGTCATCGTGCATTCGTTCTAGGGCTTGTTCTGGGACATATTTCTCTTTGAAGAGTTCTTTGAATCCATCCCAGGTTCTTCCAGCTTCTCTATTCCCGGCGGTGAGAGATTCCCACCATAGTTCAGCTTGTTCTTGCATAAGCCAGGCACCCATAATAGCTTTATCTTGGTCTCCAAGCCTTAGGCCTTCTAGTACCTTCTCGCATGTTTTGAGCCATGCAAGGGCCTCTATTACTGCGCCAGTTCCCGAGAAGGTCTTGCCTCCTAGGTTTTTGTATCTCTTAGCTACGCGGTCCAGCTCGAAGTATTGAGCGGCCGGGGGTTGTATCAAGGGTCCTTCTTCAACTGAGACTTCTCCCCGTCCTCTACCACGGGCAGCACGGCTTCCTCTAGCGGCGGCTGCTCGGGTAGCCATTTTCCAAATTCTGTATAAGCAAGAAAAGAGTCAGCCAACAGAAATGATAATTTATTGTATGGTTAAGCGGAAAACTTAAGCAAAGATAACGATGGACTGATCAAGTTGTTTTTGCTATTCTGCTTGGCTCATTTTAAGACCTTACTAGTCCTATCTATAATGAGCTACTCGCCTTAGAATACTACTGATTCTATTTTGACGAAGTGTTTAATGTGTTAGACTCCAGAACTAAGGTTAACCAAAGCTCTGATACCAGCTGTGACGATCCCAAAACCCCGTGACACGTTGTTAAGGATAATCATTGGAATATAACACATTAATCATCATTAACAGATCACAGATAATAGCATAAACATAAAATAGAATGATTTACACACATATGACAGCGGAATCATATAAATATCACCACATCAGAGAGCACAGTACAGGATACAACTTAGTGCATAATAATACATAATCAGTCACCATCGCCTGAGGCGGAATCATACATAAAGAGTACACAAAATAAATATCAGTCTACATCGCCAATGGCGGAATCATAATACATATACTAGAATGGCGGAAAGAGTCAAAGTCAGCACGGTGTAGTCAAGCCTCGCCATAAGCCAAAAGTGCACCAGATACCTGTAACTAGGCTGCCCGTGTGAAAATGAGGGCACCCGAGTTTGCAAGGTGAAACAAACTACGAGTCAGTCATGGGACTGGTATGAGAAATCTACTTAACTTATTAACAACAATAATAAGGCAAATCAAAGGACCACGCCACTTTCGCGGAACGGGTTTACTCCAATGAGTGCTAGTGCATGGAATAAAGTAAATGATTAAATCATCGCAATGCTTTTTATAAAATGAAGCCATTATAAGACTCAGGTCCCATCACACAATGCAACGCAAGCCGGAGGATAGAGTTTTACCTTATAATGGCCAAAAATGCTTCATACGAATAGAACAAAAGTGTTTGATATTATTACTAGTGCATATATGTTTCAAAGGCAAATTCAATCATAAATATCAATCCTAGGCGGCATAACTACCATCTACTATGTCGCCATACTAGTAATACAATCACATCCGCATATTTCGTATTGGAAATTGGATTCCTTCATGAGTCGAGGCAAGGGGCAAGCTCCTCTCCGATTCGAGACACTCTAGCAAATGTCGCAGGACCCCACTATGATCCTTGGATCTTCAGGGCCGGTCCTCTCTTACTTTTGAGGATTAGTTATTCCTGAACACACGTTTCCCGGTCCTTACAGACCTATAATCGAGGCGCCTCGTATTCCTACAATCACACAGGTGAAAAGTATATATAATGTCAGGGCCGGTAGGTCACTGACACCACCTTAGCTAGAAAGAAACGTCGTGCTCTCCCTGCAGTCACTATCCCGTTTTTGACTCATATCGAGGTGTGAGGCTCGCGAATCCACGTTATACACAAAGCTACATCACACAGACCATGCTTTGATCATCAACCACAAGACTTTGCTTTGCAACAGAAGCCTTGATCATATGCCACTTTGGCGTGCCACACAGGCAATCCACTCCATGCGACTGATTTCTATCAATACATAACCTCTGAGCTCATACGTCTCAGAGAAGGGCGTTAAGCAAGAGAATAAATTCTCCGCCGCCAAACAGATATATATTTAACAGAGATCAATCAGCACAGAACAAAATCCAATGTTAGACACACAGTCCATTTACAAGTTCGTTCTGGGTTTGAACGAAACCGGAGGCACCAAATTTCCTCGCATATCCGTACAATCAACCGTATGTCTGGACAGCTACTACTTCAGCTCCTTCACGGTAGCTACTCTAATCACGAGCATCAGTAGCACCTATCCATCCAATGTGAAGATCGTCGGTCTTCAATCGTCTTCGACTCTTCGACTTCTCAACGTCGATCGATTATTTGAAATGAGATGAACTCGGCCTTTTCAAATAACCCACGTATATTTAGATTTTCAAATCAATTTATCACACGGTTAGACTATTCAACATTCACATTTCAGTTCTGTAGTTATAATTTTCATGTTAAATACATTCAACCATCACATATCAAGCAAACACAACAAAATTGGTTTATTTCCACTCTATATCGTCTATAATATTTTATAAAGATATATCGCCATTTTTATTTATTTAAAACGGCCTTATTTAATTTAAACGACGTTTCAGGTCGTGTCGATGCACTGGCGCTGTTTTTCACTAAATTTGTTTTACACATATCTGAAAATCTAACCGTTGGATCTTCACAAATTTTATATCATTAGAAAGATTATTTCAAGACGAATCCAACGGTTTTAGTTTTGGGAAAATCCGACGGTCGGATCTTCCACACTCGTCGTTTGAAGTTACGATTTCAAATTACGAACTACAGCGTCGTTATTCGATTTAATTTAATTATATATATATAATTGTTTCTAGCGCTGTTTTTCTTCAGATTTGAATTAAACATTCCAGACAATCCAACCGTCGGATCTTTACAAAGTTGGTGTCGTTGAAAGATATTTCCAAGCGAACCCAATGGTTGCGGTTTCGGGAAAATCCAATGGTCGGATTTCCCACACTAGCCATTTGAAATCACGGTTTCAAAACACGAACTGCACGGCCACGTTTCGTTTTAATTTTATTTATATTTATATATTTATATAAATATAGTTCATTCAAAAATTCCTATATCGTTTTCACTTCAAATATTTCACTAACGCCTTTAAATTTTGGAAAATTTCGCCATAACCTCCTTTGTACGAGAGGGGCTGGGAAAATTCCCAAATAGCCACACGGGTGTCTCATGTCAAAAAGAAAAAGAAAAAGCCAAGCGGCTAGCCAATAGGCTCATAAAATCATCACCCAAACAAAACAGTAAACGTGTACCTATTTGTCGGGCACAAAATTTTATTCCTCTTTTCTAGCCTCTTTGTTATAGCCTGTTCAACAAATATGCATGTACATATATGCAATTCTTATCACTTATCATTTACCATTCAACTTCATATTTGATTCAATTTGGTTTAAAAACACCATTCATTTTAATGTTGCATGCATAGGCAAAAATCATATCATTAGCTAATTAATGAATATTTCAACTCATGCATATTTATTTGAACAAGTGGCTATTTTTAACACTCCACATTTCAAAGATGATAATTTTGGCGAACTAAAGTATATTTCAACACATGACTATTTTATTTAGTTCCTATGCATGTTAAAAATAATATTTCTTTCACAAATATTTATTTCAACGCTCGCATATCTTTAGCATATCACATATATGATAAAAATGATATTTTTATCATTTAAAATATTTGTTCAACAAATTAATGTTTTTAACACTTCATAATTTCAATAAAAATGTAGTTTTTATTGTTCGATCTTTTTATTCAACACATGACTATTTTCCAATACACACACTTCTCAACACATGAGCACCTCCACACATGGATATTCTATATATGTTGTTCATGTAAGAAAGATGAAATTTTTATTGTTGAAACTATTTATATATAAGGCGAATATTTTACATACTTCATATATATTATAAAAATGTGATTTTTTTTATTGTTTAAACACTTCATTCACTCACACATGAATTTAATTTTCACACATCACTTCTCAACACATGAGCATTTCCACACATGGGTATAGTTTCAACACATGACTTTAATTTCAACGCATGAAGATAATTTCAACATATGAAAATAATTCTAACACATGAATATTAATCAAAATTTTGGCAGCATAACGGCAGGGTAGTTAAAACCGGCACCGTCCCTAGTATGGTTCCTCGCTCTACCTTAAAATCTCGCGGTTTTTGACAATGGGGATTCATGCATCTAATTTGCACGTAGGCGGCATGTTTTATTTTTATTTCCACGATTATTTCCAATTCATTTCAATCACCAATGGGTATTTTTCAACCACTACCAATCAATATCAACCACAAACAATTATTCAACCATTCACATTTTTCATCCAATGTTTCACACCAATTCACAACAATAAATATCGTCCATATATATATATATATATATATATATATATATATATATATATATATATATATATGTTTCTATATTTCACTTGCATTTCAACACATATATCAATTATTCTATGCATGTACAATTCATACTTCGCTTATATATCTTACACCACGCATGTACATGAAGTATACAACACGTGCGTAATTTATATTTCGCTTATATAATTTATACACGACATTTTCCATTTAAATTCATTTAATTTAGATTTCTCACTTTGGTTTTCGGAGTGCTAAAAATTGTAGATGACTCAGAAAAATCCGCGGTCTCTTCTATGTGGTAGAGAGCTTCCTTGCGGTCCCGATGTTTCCTGTTTCATAGAATTTCGTCAACACACCATAAAGATATGATTTTTCAAAGTTCAAACATCAAAAAGAACTCACCTTTATCGATGGTTCAAAACTAGGGTTGCAGTTTTCGCGAAAACCGAGGCACCATAGGATGATCAGAGGTGATGACGTGGAAGAGGGAGGAGAGGGGAGTCGGCGCAGGGTGGTTTGAGGTGGTTCGTTGGTCGGTGGTGCACGTGGCGGCGCTGGGAAGCGTTCGACTTTGGGTCGACGTTACTGGGGATGAAGGAGGCGATAGGGGTCGGGGTAGGTCGGATTGGAAGAGGGGAGAGAGGCGCGTCGACGTAGGGGGTGGAGCAGGCTGAAATCGCCTGTGGCGGCGGCAATTTGGCGGTGAAGGATTGAACGACGTCGATCGTCGATCATGAGAGGAAACGAGGGTTTTCTGATATATCTTTATTTTTAAAAATAATGAAAGGAAAATTCTGATTGGCCCATAGTTTTAATAAATTTTTAAATAGTGTTTCTCCACACGGACACCAATTCAAACCCAACGACTGTCGTCCCTAGCTAATTACCCCCATCCCGGACACAATGGGATATGTTTCGTTGGCCAATTCGACTGTTACAGTCAGTTATTTTTCAAATTAAAGTATAAAACATTTAATTTTTAACTTTGAACGTACATTTCAATTCGCCAGGTCCACAAACTGATTCGAAAAATTCCAGAAAAATAAATCTAGCTATGTTTTGATGCTACGATCCCAACAAAACTAGTTTCGTCGAATTCTGAGATCGTTTGAAAAATGGCCATTTTCTGGTCGATCCAATTTTACAGAAATTGACCAAACACATTTTCTTTTGCCACGCTCACATACTAGCTTCAAAAATTATGAAATTTGAAACCTAGCAATAGTTTGACATCCCGGACCCAACAAAAATGGTTTTATTGAATTTCGAGGTCGTTTGCAAAATATCAATTTTCTAGGGCTATATATTCTATATAACGACCTTTCTGAAAATTCATTCGGCCATAACTTTTGATTCCCACTATGAAACTTCGATTTTTCAGATTCGTTAGAAAGGTATTGATAAACAGATTTAAATATTTTCGGTTTCACTAAAATCCGTTATATTTTCCACCTTGCACAGTCAGTCAAAGTTTGAATTCAAATTTTCAAAATGACTCACTATTTCTAATTCACTATTTTATTGAAATATTCTATTTCAATTGTTCATATTCCTTTAAAATAACCAATTTAAAATTTTTAAATTGGCTCGTATTTTCCGGGTTGTTACACTACCACATCTACGAATGTCTTGTGTAATTTGAGCAGGTTCAATTTCTACAATAGTTTGCAGTTCCTGCTCAATTTCTAGTTCATGTTCAATGGTATCTTGTGGTTCTTGAATCTCTTGGAGTTCTACTTTATTCACATCAATACTTTTAGAGACTAGTTCTCTTTATAGGAAAATCCCAGTACGAGCAATAAATATTTTATTCTCAGAAGGTTTGTAGAAATAATATTCTTTCGTTTCTTTGGGATATCCCACAAAATAACACTTATCATATTTAGGTCTAATCTTGTCAGAGACAAGACGTTTAACAAACGCCTCACATCCCGAAATCTTCATAAAAGACTGTGACGACCAACCATAACCCCTGCACTAAACAAGGGGAATAATGCGGTGAAAGGTGTGTCAGGCAGCCATGGACGATCATCAAGGTATGAAAACACAAGAGGAACCTGTCGTATAACTCACAGCGCAAGGATAAAATATAATAAAACACATACAACAAGTATTATTAGTAAAGCAGAAAACGCTAAACTTTCATAACAACTAGAAAGTAATATCCATAGACTTGAATTACAACAATAGTGTTTATACAATTTTGTCTCACTATAACACTGAAAGAAGAATAGAAAACATCGGAATTCCAAATCCTATATAGTAGAAAAGATAGTACGCAACCTCCTACTTGCCTCCGAACTGCAACATCGTCCTTACTAAGATATCACCTGTCACCTGCCACCTAATCTTCCTATCCAACAATCGGATGAACAACCCTAGGTAATAAGAGGAAAACATAAAACCTTGAGTTAGAAAACAGTCATCGTCCTCACTAAGCTATCACCTGTCACCTGCCACCTAATCTGCCTATCCAACAATCGGATGAACAACCCAAGGTAATAAGAGGAAATTATAAAACCTTGAGTCAGAAAACAGTCTCAGTGAGTGATAAAATAGCTAACTAACATCATCAATAAAGTAGATGAGAATGGGTAAATAAACGAACTAATCTACCCATAACACCAAAGAAGAACTCAACCCCCTTTTTCCCCACATTGGACAGTGATAGCCTTTACATCAAACATCTCAACCATTCACCCATGGAAACCAGAACAACCATTTATTCATGGCAATCAGAAGCAACCAACAATAGCACTCATAGCATCCAGATTATATATCTAACGTAAATCATCCTAATCGAATTCAACATCCCTTAAGCACAAGCCCTAGAGGCCTAAACCAATATCAGACAAGCACCCAAGGAACATCTCTTTTGATATTGGATAATCTACATGAGACGGTACAAACAAAACATCCAACATGCATGACCGACTCAGGATAACACCGCCGATCCTAATTCGAAACCATCGTTGATCGTATGACCGTCCAAACACCTTACCGTCCGTCAAGGGCCAATGGTAAACTCCAGTTCTAGCTAAAACCCCACACACCATACGACGAAACGTGTCTAGGCCATACATGACGCCCAGGGTACTCGACCTTATGACGAAATTGTATAACCCCTGCTTTGGTCCCGCTAGAACCTACGATAACGATAATTCCTAGGCCTTTGGTATCTCTAGTCGTCATCGACGGTGACCATCCAACCATTATCAACAAACTCAAAACACCCGTGAGTTGTCTTCATATTCGTTGTATTTCGACAAACAATGAACACATCACATCACTTCGACATTCTTACTTGAATTCGCTTTGAAGTCTGTCCGACTGGATCCTTCCATTCTGACTAGATATACCGATCGAACCTTCTATACCGACTGGACCTTCCATACCCCTCGGATCTTCCATACCGATTGGATCTTCCATTCCGATCGGATCTTCCATTTCGACAGGTTCTTCCATACCGATCGGATATTCAATACCGATCGGATATTCCATACCGATCGGATGCTCCATACGGATCAGATCTTCTATTCCGATCCAATTCCTAGGCAGACCCAAATCAGCTCCAAACTTGACCAAATCTTCGCCGAACAAAAATTCCGACGAAATCAACTCATCCAATTCAACCACAAACATGTTACTAAACCAAAACCAACTTGAGAATGACAATTTCATCAATAATTATGTAAAATTCACCAAAATCATGATACATGAACATATGAACTAAAATTATGGATCTAACTTGCATAAACATATGAAAATAGCATACAAATTACCGGTTTTTAGTTGCTAAATTAGATCCCATGGCAACTCATATGAAAATAGACTTACCATGACGTAGATCTAAGGAAAACGACTTGAAAATGATGCAATTAAGATCATAAAACTCATATACTTGATTAAATCCGCATGAGAGATGCATATCACTCACCAATTCTCCAAAATAACCCAAAATGATTGAAATATTATTCCGAACTACAAAGAATTTGATCCAAACTCTTCAATACAACAAGCTCTCTCTTAGATTTGTGTAGATCTAGCTTCAAACAATGTAAATCTTCGATTCTCTAAGAATTAATGGTGGAATGGTGGAGAGAATGGAGGAATGGAGGAACTCTAACTCTTCCAAATGAAGGAATGGAGAAAGTAAACTATTATCTATGCCTCCTACCCCCTATTCATAGCATCCACCAGCCTACTAATGGGCCTCCCCAAATCAGCCCATTATGGCTTAAAACCCTGAATAGCCAACTATAAAACCTTAAAACAACGATTCCTCTCAAACCACTGAGCTGAATCTTTAATATGACCACTCTAAGGGAAACATCATTTCCTTTCCAATGGCACAGGTTTCAACACCTGATTCAATCTGAGTCAAAAGTTATGCCTTGTACAAGACTGATAAGGGCAAAATGTTCACAAACAAAATTGGTAAAAATTATGGACATGTCCCACATCCTCATAAACAACATTTTTAAATATGAGAATCATCCAACCTTCAGGGAATAAAATAAAAATATTTTATGATCCTCCGATACGTAAAATGCGGGTTGTTACATTCTCCTCCCTTTAGGAATTTCGCCCCTGAAATTCCAACAAACACAAGCAACCACTACAATTCCACATGCCTATCACTCATGAGCAGCCAGTTCTATCATCCAAACTAGCAGCCATCAGACCATGCATCCATAGCCCTATCCTAGCATGCAGAACTCTAAAAACATTCACAACACAAGTTACAATGATGAGGCGATACGATACTAGCGAGTCGTACCGACGAAGCGTTCTGGATGGGTCGCCTTCATGCTCTCTTTCGTCTCCCATTTACAATCATCGTCATCCTCACTCCATTGTACCTTGACTAGCTTAATTGTCTTCCTCCTAAGCTGTTTTGTGTCATTCCCCACAATATGAGGTAGCTTTCGAGGTCTCGCAACTACGGTCT
Organism: Allium sativum; assembly: GCA_030737875.1. Lineage (NCBI taxonomy): Eukaryota > Viridiplantae > Streptophyta > Magnoliopsida > Asparagales > Amaryllidaceae > Allium > Allium sativum. The sequence goes on from CM060909.1 coordinate 473,324,838, forward strand.
CTACTTCTAAGTCTTTATATTGCTCTAGAGATACCACCGCATTCAAATCATGCACGATTTTCCGCAGAAATGACATGTGGAAACATTATGCATACTTGACATCTTCTTGGGTAACTCCAACCTATATGCGAGCTTTCCAATTTGCTCGACTATCGGAAACAGTCCAACGAACTTAGGAGGTAATTTTCCTTTTTTTTCGAATCTAACCATATGCTTCAATGGCGAAATCTTCACGAAAACCATGTCGCCCACGTCGAATTTCAAATCTTTTCGATGCTTATCCACATAACTCTTTTGACGATCTTGGGCTGCCTTCATTCGTTGTCGAATGATCTCAATACAATCCAATGTCTCCCTGATCATCTCCGGTCCAAGTATCAATTTTTCTCCAGTGTCTAACTAACAAGCTGGAGAATTACACGGTCTACCATACAATGCCTCATATGGTGTCATCCCAATGCTCGACTGGTAGATGTTATTATAAGCAAACTCCACTAAATGTAGATGGTCTTCCCATGATCCTCCGAAGTCTAACACACAAGCCCACAGGAGATCTTCTAAAACTCGGTTAACCCTCTCGGTTTGACCATCAGTTTGAGGATTATAAGCCGTACTCAAGCACAATTTGTTTCCCAAAGTCTCTTGCATACTTTTCCAAAATCCACTTGTGAATAATGGATCTTGATCACTCACTATGCTCTTCGGGATACCATGGAATCGAACTATCCATTTTATATAAAGCTCATCCAACTTCGATGCCGTCCTAGGCGATCTAACAGGAATGAATCTTGCACTTTTGGTCAAACGATCCACAATGACTCAAATTCCTTCGTTTCCTGCTCTGGTTCTAGGTAGTCCATCGATAAAATCCACCGATATCTACTCCCACTTCCATGTAGGAACTTCCAATGGCTGAAGCAAACCACTCGGCTTTTTCTGTTCAGCTTTCACCAACAGACAATTCATACATTTGGAAATGAACTTTCAAATATCTATTTTCATCCCTTCCCAGTAGTAAACTCGCTTCATGTCCTGATACATCTTATTGGCACCAAGATGAATTGTCAACTTCAAGTGATGACATTCCTTCAGAACCTCATCTCTCAATCCATCAATATCAGGAACCACAAGTCGTCCTTGCTTTCGAAGCCAACCTTCTCGATTGACTTCGAACCCTTTATCCTCTGGTTCCAACTTCTAGATAAACTCGACAAGCTTTGCATCTCGCTTTTGGCTCTCGCCAATCCTTTTGATAGAGTAAGTCTTATCGATAAGCTTGCTAATATTTCAGGTTCCAACTCACATCATAGCCTGAAACCAAACCTTGCCAAATACTCGAGGCTCTTCCATTCCGAAAACATCGCTCTCAAACTTCTGTGTCTTCGACTCAACGTATCTGCAACCGTGTTGCCTTTGCCAGGTGTATAGGCTATACCGAAATCATACGATGCCAGAAACTTTAGCCACCGCTGCTGCCGAAAATTCAAATCCTTTTGGGAGCAAAGATACTTCAACGACTTTTGATCTGTGAACAACTCGAATCAGATTCCCAACAGGTAATGTCTCCACATCTTCAGAGCAAACACAATCGCTGCCAACTCTAAATCATGAGTTGGGTAATTCTTCTCATGCGGCTTTAGCTGTCGAATCATGTAGGCCACAACCTCATCCTTCTGCATCAGCACTGCTCCAAGTCCAGTACCACATGCATCGGTGTAACCACCATCTCTTTATTCCCACTCGGAATGGTCAACACAAGAGCATGCGTTAGTATCTCTTTCAGGATTCCAAACGCTTGTTCATACTTTGCATCCCATGTGAACACTTGGTTCTTCTTCGTCAATCCTGTTAATGGTGCAATTATCTTCGAGAAATCCTTGATAAACCGTCGGTAATAACTAGCCAGCCCAAGGAAACTTCTAACATCTGTCGCATTCTTAGGTCCATCCTAGTCCTGGATTGCTGCCACTTTAGCAGGGTTAACTGCTATTCCATTTCCAGAAACAACATGGCCTAAGAACCTCACTTCACTATTCAAGAAGTGACACTTCAAAAACTTAGCTCTCAGCTGATACTTCCGCAAGATTTCCAACACAACTCGCAAGTGCATCTTGCGCTCTTCCTCGTTCCGAGAGTAAACCAGAATATCATCCATGAACACAAGCACGAATTTGTTCAACTGATCTCTAAAAACCTATTCATAAGATCCACAAAATACGCTGGCGCGTTAGTTAAACCTAATGGCATCATTAACCATTCAAAGAATCCGGATGGTGTCCTAAAAGCAGTTTTCGGCACATAGTCCTTCGCTACCCTCAACTGGTGAAATCCTGTTGCCAAATCCATCTGAGTAAACACTTTGGCTTCATGAAGCTGATCGAACAAGTCATCAATTCTCGGCAACAGATACTTGTTCTTCTTGGTCACCTTATTCAGCTCATGATAGTCCACACACAATCTTAACGAGCCATCTACCTTGGTTGCAAACACTAATGGTGCGCCCCACTCTGAAACACTTCTCCGAATGAATCCCTTTCCTAGAAGGTCACGAACTTGCACCTCCAACTCTTGTTGTTCCATAGGCGCCATCCGCCTAAGAGGCATTACGATTGGTCTAGCACCCTCGACCAAATTGATCCTAAACTCGATCTTACGATGCGGTGTCAAACCTTTGACCTCGTCAAAGACATCGTCATACTCATTAGCGATCAACACAGATGACAATTCTTCTTGTGGAATCACAAGCGAATATAGATAGCTCACAAAGACATCATCTTCAGGCTTACACCGAATCAACACTTTTCGCCCTTCCACATCCTCGACTCTCACCTCTAGCTTCTCGCAATTCACTCTTGCCGCATACCTCTTGAGCCAATCCATACCCAAGATGATCCCAAACCCAACAAAGTTAAGAACAAAGCAATCACACACAAAAGAGCAACCATGACTCGATAACACCAGGCCACGACATATCATACAAAGATTAGACGAACCTTTAACTGGATTAGTCACTACGAAAGGTCTATCACAAATCTCGGGTTATAAACCCAAGCGGCACACAAGCTCATTACAAATGAATGAATGTGATGCTCCAGTATCAAACAAAACCCGAACTGAAACACCTCGGACAGAAAGAGTACCTTGGATGACGACAGACTTTCCTTTCTTATCTGCAGCAGGAGCTCTTGAAGATGATGGTATGGCTTCCTAAGCATAAGCCTTCACAACCTGCTTGCCCGTAGATGGTTTTGGACAATCCTTCTTATCATGCTTGGGCTTTCCACACTTGAAGAACTTCTTTTCAGATTTGGGATTCTTACAATCCTTGGAATAATGGTCCTTCAGCCAGTAGTTAAAGAAGGTCACCTTCCCTTCTGCTTCTTCTGGCCATCCTTTCCTTTCTGTTGTTGCTGCTTCATCTTCTTACTATTACCACCTTGCTGTGGTTTTTGAACATCCTTAGTTGCAGCGACAACATTTGCTTCCTTAGGAAACAAGCTCTCATGGCGAACAACTTTTTCCACAATCTTCTCGAATGAATCGTCAAGATGATCCACCAACGGCCTTCCAATATATGTATCCAGACCCATAACAAACTTCTCGCTTGTAACACCCCTAAGTCCCACATCGTGGAAGCCTGTGTGAAGTGGTTACTTATATAATATATATCATCTTTTACTAACGCCGAGGCCTAGTGATGGAAAACCCTACACCTGAGAGGTGGAAAAGTAGGGACAATATCGGTGTTAGTAGGGAGGTTGGCTCAGCCTGTGTGGCAACGCCATGTGTTGGCGGATCTTGAAACTTAGCCGAGGCCTTTTGAGGAACAAAACCCCACACCTATACGGTGGCTAAGTTGGGGACAATATCTTGCGCGAACAGAGGTGTGAGCTGTTACAGTGGTATCAGAGCCAATACCCAGCCGGAATTGTGGCTCCTGTGTGGACCACAGCGCATAGGTGAGGTGTTTGTGAGCCAACGTGGACGTTGGGCTATGTAGGAGGGGAGAATGTAACACCCCTAAGTCCCACATCGTGGAAACCTGTGTGAAGTGGTTACTAATATAGTAGAGATCATCTCTTATTAACGCCGAGGCCTAGTGATGGAAAACCCTACACCTGAGAGGTGGAAAATTAGGGACAATATCGGTGTTAGTAGGGAGGTTGGCTCATTCTGTGTGGCAACGCCATGTGTTGGCGGATCTAGAAACTTAGCTGAGGCCTTTTGAGGAACAAAACCCCACACCTATACGGTGGCTAAGTTGGGGACAATATCTTACACGAACAGAGGTGCCGGCTGTTACATCATTCTTCTGATAAGGTGTGTCAATGTATGAACGAGCATATCTGGACAAGGCCTCGAAATCAAAAATCTAGTCAAGTACATGACGACCATTCTGCTTCAATTCCACAAATTTCTTGAATAGAGCAGACTTTTGAGCTATGGAGATAAACTTTGCTTCAAACTTAGCTTGGAATTTCTCCCATGAAATCTATTCCTCTGGAGTCTCAAGTGTAATTAAATTCTACCATTCCATGGCATTGCCTTGCAGCTGCCTTGACTCAAGCTTTCTCTTAAGTGCATTTTCCAACCCCAAGTCTCCAAAAATACAGACACAAGAATCCATCCACCTTTGAACCTATTTAGACGGTTCCATTCCTTTAAATGGCTTTCCACCTAGCGATGTATAATATTTGCATAGCTTCATAAAATCCACAACCTTAGGTAGCTGAACACCTACATCTACCGTGGCTGCCACTGGAGCGGGTTCCCTTCGCATGAATGCCTTCATCATGGCTTCAAACATGGTTGGGTAGTCTGGTGCACCGCCATTTCCAAATCCAGGCACAGCCTCCTCCCTAGCAGTATGTCTTTAAGTACGTCGACTCATTCTAAATCTGCAAATTAGAATGATTAGCCACTTTCAAGAAAAATGCTAAAGAAGTACAAAACGCTATTATACTATATACTATCATATAGTATACATCCAACCTAATTCTACAAATACGTCTCTCATACGTGATTAGGTATTCGAACTTTGTCTAAAATCGATAACCAGAGCTCTAATACCAAATGTGATGACCGCTCACAACCCCTGCACTAAACAAGGGGAATAATGCGCTGAAAGGCGTGCCAGGCAGCTATGGACGATCATCAAGGTATGATAACACAAGTGGAACCTGTCGTAGAACTCACAACGCAATGATAAAATATAACAAAACATATACAACAAGTATTATTAGTGAAGCAGAAAACACTAAACTTTCATAACAACTAGAAAGTAATATCCATAGACTTGAATTACAACAATAGCGTTTATAAAATTTTGCCTCACTACAGCATTTAGAGAAAAATAGCAAACAGTGGAAATCCAAATACTATATAGTAGAAAAGATAGTACATCAGCCTCCTACTCGCCTCCGAATTGCAACATCGTCCCTACTAAGCTATCACCTGTCACCTGCCACCTAGTCTGCCCATCCAACAATTGGATGAACAACCCAAGATAATAAGAGGGAAACATAATACCTTGAGTCAGATAACAGTCTTAGTGAGCGATAAAACAGCTATCTAACATCATAAATAAAGTATATGAGAATGGGTAAATAAACGAACTAATCTACCCACAACACCAGAGAAGAACTCAATCCCCGTATTTCCCACATTGGACAGTGATAGCCTTTACATCAAACATCTCAACCATTCACCCATGGAAACCAGAAAAACCATTTATTCTTGGCAATCAGAAGCAACCAACAATAGCACTCATAGCATCCAGATTATGTATCTTACGTAAACCACCCTAATTGAATTCAACATCCCTTAAGCACAATCCCTAGAGACCTAAACCAATATCAGACAAGAACCTAAGGAATATCTCCTTCGATGTTGGATAATCTACATGAGACGGTACAAATAAAACATCCAGCATGCATGCATGACAAACTTAGGCTATCACCGTCGATCCTACTTCGAAACCACCGTTGATCATATGACTAGCCAAACACCTTACCGCCCGTCAAGGGTCAATGGTAAACTCCGGTTCTAGTTAAAACCCCACACACCATACGATGAAATGTGTTTAGGCCATACAGACGCCCAGGGTAGTCGACCATACGACGAAATCGTGTAACCCCTACTTTGAGCCAGCTAGAACCTACGATAACGATAATTCCTAGGCCTTTGGTATCTCTAGCCGTCATCAACGGCGACCATCCAACCATTATCAACAAACTCAAAACACCCTTGAGTTGACTTCACATTCGCTGTATTTCGACAAATAACGAACACGTCACATCACTTCGACATTCTCACTTGAATTCGCTTTGAAGTCTGTCCGACCGGATCCTTCCATTCCGACCGGATACACCGATCAGACCTTCCATACCGATCGAATCTTCCATATTGATCGGATCTTCCATCCCGATCGGATGTTCCATACCGAGCGGATCTTCCATTCCGATCCAATTCCTGGGCAGACCCAAATAATCTTCGAACTTGACCAAATCTTCGTCAAACAACAACTCCGACGAAATCAACTCATCCAAATTCATCCACTTCAACCACAATCATGTTATGAAACCAACAACAACTTGAGAATGACAATTTCATCATTAATTACGTAAAATTCACTAAAATCATGATAAATGAACATACGAACTAAAATTATGGATCTAACTTGCATAAACATATGAAAATAGCATAGAAATTACCGGTTTTAAGTTGTTAAATTAGACCCTATGGCGATTCATATGAAAATAGACTTACCATGATGTAGATCTAAGGAAAATGACTTGAAATAATGAAATTAAGATCATAGAACTCATATACTTGATTGAATCCACGTGAGAGATGCATATCACTCACCAATTTTCCAAAATTACACAAAATTGTTGAAATTTGATTCCGGACAGCGAAGAATTTGATCCAAACTCTTCAATTTGAAAAGATCTCCCTTCAATTTGCGTAGATCTAGCTTCAAACGATATATGTCTTTGATTCTTTAAGATTTAATGGTGGAATGGTGGAGAGAATAGAGGAACTCTAGCTCTTCCAAATGAAGAAATGGAGAAAGCAAACTATTATCTATGCCTCCTACCCCCTATTTATAGCCTCCACCAACCCACTAATGGGCCTCCCCAAATCAGCCCATTATGGCTTAAAAACATGAACAACCAACTGTAAAACCTTTAAACAACAGTTCCTCTCAAACCGCTGAGTTGAATCTTTAATATGACCACTGTACGAAAAGGGAAACATCATTTCCTTTCCAATGGGACAGGTTTCAACACCTGATTCAATCCGAGTAAAAAGTTATGCCTTGTACAAGACTAACAAGGGCAAAAATGTCACAAACAAAATTGGTAAAAATTATGGACATGTCTCATATCCCCATTAACAACGTATTAAAATATGAGAATGATCCAACCCTCAGGGAATAAAATAAAAATATTTTACAATCCTCCGATACGTAAAATGCGGGTTGTTACAAAGACACACTAGGACATTTCTAAGTCCATATTTCACACGACATCTTCAGAACCATTTTAGTAGGAACACTATTAAGTATGAATGTAGTTGTTTCAACGACATAACCCCAAAAGCTTATTGGAAGATCCGTATGACTGATCATTGATGGTAGGTGCGATTTCTCCTTTCGGACACGCCATTCCATTGTAGTGTTCCAGGTGGAGTGAGTCATGATATAATCCCATATTCTTTTAGATAGTCATTGAATTTTTGGATTAAATATTCTCCTTATCGATCTGTTCGAATAGTCTTTATATTCTTTCTGAATTGGTTTTGAAGTTCAATTTTAAATTCTTTGAATTTTTCAAAGGATTCCGATTCGTGTTTCATAAGATACACATAACCATATCTACTAAAATCATCAGTAAATGAAATAAAATAATAAAACCTACCTCTAGCTGGTTTACTCATGGTCCACATACATCACTATATATATGTGACACCCCACGTCCGTTGAAGTCACTCTTTATCAAAATGCATTAAGTTTCGTGAAGCGTTATAGGTAAATAGTAACCGGATCATTACAAGACAGATATAAAATAACAGCGGAATTAAAACTTTATTAAATAGAAAAGCTTCATGGTTTAAACCCAATTACATAACAAGTCTGGAATACTGAAAACATAAAACATCTGCCTTGTACAAAAATAATCATTAGAGTACAATGATATAAAAAGAGCTTAATTCCCAAAATATAGCCATAATAGAGCAAATGCGAAATCGAGCAATACATCTAAGCAGCTCCAAGTAGGAAGGAAGAATCCTAATCAAACTTGAGTAATCCTACCCTGAGAACATAAGGAGGAACAGAAGAGAAAGAAGAGGAAACAAAATGGGTTAGACACAAAGTCTGGTGAGTCCAGTTACTTTTAGCATATAAATAAGTAAAAGCATCATGACAGACATATAAGTTGGAGAGAGAGAGAGAGAGATAATAGTGTCATAAGGCAGGTATAACAAGGTAAATATGATAAATATAAACGAACATGCATTGCGCTTCTCTAATGCTTTTTTTCTCTCTACACCAATACTAGTATAACAAGAGCAAGATGATCCCAACAAGTACGAGATGATAGGCTTAGGTGTACCTCTAGTGAGAGGTTTTACCCTATACAATAATAGGTAGCCAAATAGAACTGACAAGTGTTAGCCCCCAACGACAAGAATGGGCTCCTAAACAAGCAAGACTAGATGTACCCCAATTACTACCCCCAATTGACCGGCTTCCTAACTCATAGATACCCTGTGTTGACCCCACAGTAGGATGTATCACTTCCTAAAGTGGCAACCCTTTGTATACAAGATGTGCACAAACCATATCTACAAATGTTATAGCATCTTATCATCCCTAGCAAGCAGACCCATGCACGCACATGACTCAGTTGGAACGTGCCGTCAAATATCCTCACTCAAGTGACCTCTTATAATCAGCTCAGTAAGCGTGCCCAGATCCCGACCTAGTTCAGGGTTATCCGTTTGATACCAAGATGGGTTACTGACTGAAACGGGTCCCACACCAGATGATACAAGCTTCCCCCAGGCTTGCATCCCCTCTACTAGGATTTCACCAGGTTATGCCTACCAGTTTAACAAGATTGCATAAACCCACAGGTTAAGTTTGTTGGCCTATATATATAAATATTACCCACCACCACAAGATTTACTTAACCCTCCTACTTATTCAAGCAAGTTTACTTAATCCATACTCAAGTTAACAGGTTTATGTAATCCTTATGTATTCAAATAGGTTAAGTATTACAAGTTTATTTTCATTCATTAATGGTTATTACTGTGCTAGACCTCGCACATTAAGTCTGCCAGTTGTGGACGCTGGATATGCCGGTTGGGTCCGCGCAGACTTCTTCCACAAGTCGGATTTAACCTCGTGTCTTAGCACCGTCACGTGTAGATTTATGCACTTAGACCCCTTACATTAGATTCCCCACTTGTGGTCGCTGGATTTGCTGGGCGGTCCCGAGCATACCTCTACCGTAAGTGTAATCTAACCTCGTGTCTAAGCGCGGTTACAGTTTCTAATAATTGTAAATATAGGCATTTTCATTACTAATAAATTATCATGTTTATTATGCCCAAATCCCTGTCCGATCTAAGATATAAGTTATGCCCCAGATTATGGTTTTAGATCAAGGTATAGATTATACCCCCAAATCCCCAAGTTTTGGGTAAAGATACAAATTATGCCCAAATTCCCAATCATGTTTCAATATGAATTATGCCCCAAATTTATAATTCCCAATGTTCCCAATTTCATTCATTCGCGTATTTCAGCGATATGCCTAGGCTTAAAGGTAGCATGTCTATAAAAACAAAAAGGGAAAGAGGGAGAGAAGAGAACAAAAATAGGCATAATAGATAAACATGCATAAGATGACATAATTAAGCAAACTAAATAGGCATAAGATGACATGATTAGACGAACTAACATGATAGGCATAAGGTGACTTGATTAGACAAACTAACAAAATAGGGATATTGTAATAACCCGAAAATGCGAGCCAGTTTGAAATTTTTATTTTGGCAATTTTAGCGAATTTTGAATATTTAAAATGAATTATTTTAAATAATATCGACGAGAAATTTATTTTGAATGGAATTCGACGTATATATTATACGCGTCGTCGTTAGAATATAAATATTTATATATAATTATAAATAGAATTGAAAATGGCGCGGTAGTTCGATAATTCGATTTCAAACTTCAATTGAATGTACCGGGTGCAAAACAAACCGGATTTTAGTGAAACCAAAAATAATGGGATCTAATAGTGAATATCTTTCCAACGAATCTGACAAATCAAGATTTCATAGCGGGGAGCAAAAGATATGTCCAGTTGAAAATTCTGAATAGTCGCTATGGAATTCAGGCCCTTAAAAATGGACATTTTGCAAATGACCTCGGATTTCGACGAAACCACTTTTGTTGGATCCGCAGTGTCAAGTTATTGCTAGGTTTCAAATTTCATAATTTTTCGAATCAATATGTGAGCGTAGCAAAGGAAAATGCGTTTGACCATTTTCAGTTGATTTTAATCGACTGGAAATTGGCCATTTTTCATACGGTCTCAGAATTCGACGAAACTAGTTTTGTTAGGACCGTATCGTCAATACGAAGCTAGAAAATATTTTTCTGGAATTTTTCTAGTTAGTATGTGACCCCGGTAATTTGAAATGTACGTTTAAAATTCAATATTGCGATTTAAGTGTAAATTTAACAGGAACTGATTGTAACAGCCGAATCAACTTACGATACATATCCCATTGTGTTCGGAATGGGGGTGAAACGCTATGGACGACAGGCGGTGGACCTCGTTTAGAGGTCGTTTGAAAAAGTTGACTTTTTGAATTAAAATAAATTAATTAAATAATTAAATTAATAAAAAAAAAAATTCTTTCTCCCCCCCCCCTTTTATCTCTCTGCCCCCCCCCCCCCCCCCGTTCTAATTCGTTTTCAAAGAAGAAAAAAAATAAAAATAAAAAGAAAAGAAGGGAGACGACGGAAAAAGGGGGGATCCCTGTCGCCGCCGCCAGAGGCTGGCGCCCCCCCCCCTAATCGATCGCCGCCACATCCAACCCCCCCTCCTCCTCGAAGTCGATCGCGACGAAGACCCCACCCCCCCCCCCCCCCCGTTTCAGCAATCGCGACAGCAGCCCCCCCCCCCCAAACCCGCATCCAACCCTTCCGCCGCCTCTGGCCATCTGCCACCCCCTCCGACGCCCAGACCCCCGTGCGCCCTCAGCCTCTTCTCCGACCGCCAAAGCCCCCTGCTGTAAGTTCTTTTCTTATTTATTTTTATTTTTATTTTATATAAAAAAATAGAAGTAAAGCTGATTTTATTTAAATAAGTAAGTTCTGATTTTATAAGAATTTTAAACTGATTTTATAAGAATTTTAAACTGATTTTATAAGAATTTTAATTAGGTATTAAAACCGATTTAGTTTAAAAACAAAAACTGTTTTTTTAAAGTTATAAAAACAGGTTTTTAAAAAGTAAGAAAAGTTTAGATTTTTATTTAGAAAAAGGGTATGATCTTTATATTTTTAAAGTGATAAAAATATGATTTTTATATTTTTAAAGTATTAAAATATAATCTTTACTATATAGGAATATTAAAAATATGATTTTTATATTTTTAAAGTATTAAAAATATAATCTTTATAGGATAGAGAATATAAAAATATCATCTTTGTATATGTAGCAAAATAAAAATCTGATTTTTATTTTATATACGTTAAAGTAAAGTGATGATTTTTATAAAGGTGAAATCTTTAAATTTAAAAAGGTGAAATCTTTAAATTTGAAAAGGCGAAATCTTTATATGGAAAATAGCGTGATAAAAATATAATTTTTATCTTTGAACAACGAAATAAAAAGGTGATTTTTATATATTGAACTCTGAAGTAAAAATGTGATTTTTATATATTGAATAGCATAGTAAAAATTTGATTTTTAAATTGAAAGTGAATAAATAAAAATATGTTTTTTATTTTAAAGACATCGAAATATAAAAATGTGATTTTTATATATATAGTGACTACGGGCAACGAAGATGACGAAGATACAATGAAGATGAAGATTTTCTATAAATGAAGTGTCATGAAGTTGGATAGCTATCGGTGAGAACTTCTCACTCAAAATTTATTTTCTAGTTATATATATATATACTAGGATGCAGACGGTGTTTAGTAGCACCCGACACCCGTCCACATACCATGGACTTGTTTGTTTGGATGTTTGGTGATTGATTGAGATATTGGTTTGAATGTGGTTTGTGGTGTGAAAAATCGAATCGATAAATTGGTTAGGATTAGACGTGCGCCGTTATAAGGCGAAGGAGTAAGACTAGGTTAGACTCTTACTCCAAATTTTGTGGTTTGCATAACGAAAGTGATTTGATTGATGTGTGAATGGCGTGGGCCTTCACTAGACCGGGGATAAGGCTAGGCCTTGTCCCGTTTCTAGTATCGTGCCGTTATGCCGCCGAAATTTCCTAAAATATGTTAGAAAAATAAAATATCACTTTTATTGTGTAAATGAAATGAATAGAAACTCATGTGTTGAAATAGAATATTTTTGACGTTAAAAATATAATTTTTAACGTAAAAGTGAATAAATAAATATTTATAAACAAATCGGCCGATTTGTTTATTTACACTGATTTGACTGATATTGATTGGGTTGATAAATTTTACACATCACCCAACTGCACAAATAAAATCTGTGTTTGATTGTTTGAAACCCCACACGGGTGTTGGGATGAAATTTGAAGTTCACTCATCCTGATTGATTGAATATGTCGATCGATTGATTGACAGGCTGTTATAAGCGTCAGATATCTATATTTGATGCTTATACAGTGTAGTGCACTTTGGTTGATGATTGATTATTTTTCCATGCTATTATATACATGTGTTGTATGGAATCCATATAATTAACATTATATGGTGATTGATTGGGCCTCATTCCAATCGGGAAAAACAACGAATATTATAAAAGAAAATTCATGTGTTGAATATAGAAATAGTCATGTGTTGACGATGTTCATGTGTTGAAAATATTCGTGTGTTGAGTAAAATATTTTAAATAATAAAAATTACATCTTTATCATATTAAAAATTAGAACTACTCCTCAGTAGGAATCTGATTAAAATCAAACGATAGATACCCTAGTTTTATAAAATATTTTACATAACAAAAATAGTGATGTGTTGACAGTACTCATGTGTTGAGATTAGTCGTGTGTTGAAAGAAATATAGATTCATGTGTTGAATGGCATAAATATTCATTTGTTGGATAGAATAAAGGAGTTTTGAAAAATATAAAGCCGTGTTGATTAGAGATGCGTTATTTCGACGTGAACGATATTTATATCGATTTGAAAACGATTTCGAAATGAATCAAATTGAAAACGATTTCGAAATGAATCAAATTGAAAACGATTTCGAAATGAATTGAATTGAAAACGATTTCGAAATGAATTGAATTGAAAAGGATTTCGAAATGAATTGAAGTGAAAACGAATTCAAATTGAATTGAAAGTGAATTGAAATGAATTCAAATTGAATTAAAATTTGAATTGAATAGAAATGAATTTTAAAACGAATTTATAAAGAAGAATTCAATTTTGGCTTTGAATGGAATTAGTGTTGAAATGGTTTTGAAACGAAGTTAAAACGATTTATAAAATTCGTTTTAAAAGGAAATCGACGAAATATATATAATATATATATATTATATATATAATGGCCTGAATAGAACGCGCCGCGCCGCGGTAGTTCGTGAATTTCGACCATTTAATTCAAACGGACATTGCGGGAGATCCGACCGTCGGATTCTCCTAAAACCGGAACCGTTGGGTTCGTATCGAAAAGAGCTTTCCAATGAATATGAGAAATTTGAAATCTAACGGTTGGATTTGGAATTATGTCCAAATCAAATTCGAAAAAGGTCGCTGTAAGTGCAGTTCGATGGCCGTTGTTGGAAATCGACTGTACGGGCCTTGATAAAATTATTAAAAATATCTATAATTTGTGTAAAATTATAATATGTGAATTGGAAAGATTTGGGCTGGAAAGTTCCACATTTGAAAAGATAAAAATAGATTTTTATCGGAATGAACTAGTTTTGAACTAGAATTGAAATCAATTTATTTTTAAAATAAATAAATTGAATTTGGAAGTGATTTTAACAATAATCGATATTTCCAATACGTGGATTGGACTGGAGTTGAATCGAAATTATCTTCGGGATATTTCGATGTTGGATTTCGTGACTATACAGATATTGTTATGGGAATTTGAAAGATATATTATATATCGTTATATCCAATACGATATATGTTGGTTTCAGAATTTGATATTGAATATAAGCCGATATATTTTCTATTCAAAGCCTTGTATTTAATATCAAATGTGATTTGGGTTTGTCGTGAATCGTGTTTTAGAAGACATTGGTTCTTTAACCCAGCTAAAGACAGAATATTGATTTTTGTGAAGATTAAAACTAAGTGGAGTTTTAATGAATCTTTAATTAGATTAAAAATGTGGATTGATAATTTAAATTATCAAATCTGAAAGGTGATCGAGAATGGAGTACCACCAGTTTTGCTCCAAAGCGATAGTTAAATCTTTAATTAGATTTGAACGTGAAATGGTAATTAATTTTACCGATAACACCGTGGTGTTAGATGTGGAGTATTACCAGTTTTCTCCATGGGATATATAGGTTGGGATTGGGAAACAAAATAAATAATTACTTCGGTGTGGTTCGTTAATCCCGACTAGTTTGAAATGATATCCAAAGGAGGATTAAAGAATAAATTTAGAAGAATTTATCTTGGATAAAATTAATGGGAACCTTTCCCTAAGAATGTGATTTTATGAATAAAAGAATATTCTGAATTGGAATGAGGCGTTTGTTGTGTTTGTGTAACATTCGTTTATTATATACGTGGGTTATTCAGAAAGGCCGGGTTTATACCCATTCTGAATAACCGATTCGACGAGATGTCGAAGATGAAGACGGTGGTTGAAGACCGGAAGTCTTCACATCGTTTGGGTGATTACTGATGATCTTGATTGGGCTGTACACCCAAGATGAGGGAAACAGTCGGTGATCGTCCAGACGTACTTGGAGATCGATGGATATGCGAGGAAAGTGCCTCCGGTTTCGTTCAGACCCAGAACGGACTTGTAAATGGACTGTGTGTCTGACATTGGATTTTAGCCCGTGTGATTGATCTCTATTAAATATATATCTGTTTGGCGGCGGAGAATTTATTCTCTTGCTTAACGCCCTTCTCTGAGACGTATGAGCTCAGGGGTTATATATTGATGGATATCAAACGCATGGAGTGAATTGCCTGTGTGGCATGCGTAAGTGGCAATTGATCAAGGCTTCTGTTGAAAAGCAAAGTCTTGTGGTTGATGATCAAAGCACGGCCTGTGTGGCATAGCTTTGTGTATAACGTGAATTCGTGAGCCTCACACCTCGGTATGAGTCTAAAACGGGATAGTGACTGCAGGGAGAGCACGACGTTTCTTTCTAGCTAGGGTGGTGTCAGTGACCTACCAGCCCTGACATTTATATACTTTTCACCTGTGTGGTTGTTGGAATGCGAGGCGCCTCGGATATAGGTCTGTAAGGACCGGGAAACGTGTGTTCAGGAATAACTAATCCTCAAAAGTAAGAGAGGACCGGCCCTGAAGATCCAAGGATCATAGTGGGGTCCTGAGGCATTTGCTAGAGTGTCTCGAACGCGGAGAGGAGCTTGCCCCTTGCCTCGACTCATGACGGAAATCCAATTTCCAATACGTGATAGTGCGGTTTTATTTGTAGAACCTAGTATGGCGACATAGTGGTATGGGTCATTCATGCCGCCTATGATTGATATTTATGATTGAAATTGTTTTGACACTATACACCTATAATAGTATCAAATAATGTGTTTTAAACGTATCAAGCATGCTTTGGCTGTTATAAGGTAAAAACCCTATCCTCCGGCTTGCGTTGCATTGTGTGATGGGACCTGGGTCTTATAACAGCTTCATTTTTCTTTATTTAGCATTGCGCTGTTTGTTTTATGCACTGGTATTCTTGGGAGGAAACCCGTTCCGTGTTATACGGCGTGGTCCCTTGATTTACCAAACTTTAAAATAAAGAATAATAACTGTTTTAGTTCTCACACCAGTCACATGACTGACTTGGAGTTTATTGTTTTAACCTAAACTCTGGGTGCCCCTATTTTCCGCACGGGCAGCTAGTAGTTTTGGTTTTGCAGATTTATATTCACAGGGTCCTGATTTACAGCTGGAACGATGCTCGGAAAGCTCTGTATCCGTGTATCCCTTCTAGTTGTGATTTTATATTATTTTCCGCTGCTTTATAATTTATTGTAATCTCTGATATTTATCGAATGTAATTTATTCATTTATACTCTGTATATTCTTGTATCTGATGGAATTGTTGTAATAACAATGAAATGTTCTTCTGTTTGCCTTCTATTTTGTCTTGTCCTCAATTCTATCCGTGCTTTCCTTCACGGGGAAGTTCGGGTCGTCTCAGTTTGGTATCAGAGCATTGGTTTACAGAGCTCGAGAACAAGACACATTAGAACCATACGAAAGAATTCATCAGATATTGGATTAGCAATATCCAATTAGAATGACTCGTTAGAGATAGGATCAGTAGTATCCTAGAACGAGTGTGAAGAGTATATTTTTCAAATGAAAACAATTTCGTTTTAAAATTTAAATCGCTTTATACGTATTTGAATATTTATTTATTTTGAATATGGACAATCGAGTATATATAGATTTCGCGTATACGCGTCATGAACGTATATTCGAAGTTTTAATATACTGGGTAGATATAGAATCACATTCTAGACATCCGGGGATGATTCTGATGATGGTGCATCATCATTAGTATTCATATTCGAGTTTCGAAGGTGTGATATCTATATATTTCCATTAGACTGGTGTGAGAACCAAAACTTATATAGCTAGAACACATTGTTGTGAGTTGGCATCAAAAACATGATTTTTGTATATATATCAAAATTATGAATTTGCAACTCTAATTCACTAATTAATTGATGTTTGTGTTGTTTGTTTATTTGTTTGCTAATTTTGAACCATTATGCCCAATTGAATCAAATATTGATGTGTATTGGAAATTAGTCGCATTTGCTTGCATATACATATACTTACCTTGAACAGGTCATAGCAAGGAGGCTAGAGCCGAAGAATAAAATTTGTTTGCCCGACAAATAGGTACATGTTTACTACATAATTTCCTGTTTTGTTTGGGTGATGATGATTTTGTGAGCCTATTGGCTAGCCGCTTGGCTTTTTCTTTTTCTTTTTGAGATCTGAAGGACCGGGGAAGCTATTTGAAATTCCCCGATGCTCCCATTGCAGGGGAGGTTATGGCGAAATTTTTCGAAAATTTAGGGTGTTAGCCAAATTTTTGAAGTTTTGAAAATTCTCAGAAACTGAAAAGTTGGAGAATGGAAGCCCGATCGAACGTAGAGTTGATTAATCAAACCACTTTCGACTTTGTTCCTTTTCGGGGACGAAAAGTTTTAAGTGGGGGAGATTGTAATAACCCGAAAATGCGAGCCAGTTTGAAATTTTTATTTTGGCAATTTTAGCGAATTTTGAATATTTAAAATGAATTATTTTAAATAATATCGACGAGAAATTTATTTTGAATGGAATTCGACGTATATATTATACGCGTCGTCGTTAGAATATAAATATTTATATATAATTATAAATAGAATTGAAAATGGCGCGGTAGTTCGATAATTCGATTTCAAACTTCAATTGAATGTACCGGGTGCAAAACAAACCGGATTTTAGTGAAACCAAAAATAATGGGATCTAATAGTGAATATCTTTCCAACGAATCTGACAAATCAAGATTTCATAGCGGGGAGCAAAAGATATGTCCAGTTGAAAATTCTGAATAGTCGCTATGGAATTCAGGCCCTTAAAAATGGACATTTTGCAAATGACCTCGGATTTCGACGAAACCACTTTTGTTGGATCCGCAGTGTCAAGTTATTGCTAGGTTTCAAATTTCATAATTTTTCGAATCAATATGTGAGCGTAGCAAAGGAAAATGCGTTTGACCATTTTCAGTTGATTTTAATCGACTGGAAATTGGCCATTTTTCATACGGTCTCAGAATTCGACGAAACTAGTTTTGTTAGGACCGTATCGTCAATACGAAGCTAGAAAATATTTTTCTGGAATTTTTCTAGTTAGTATGTGACCCCGGTAATTTGAAATGTACGTTTAAAATTCAATATTGCGATTTAAGTGTAAATTTAACAGGAACTGATTGTAACAGCCGAATCAGCTTACGATACATATCCCATTGTGTTCGGAATGGGGGTGAAACGCTATGGACGACAGGCGGTGGACCTCGTTTAGAGGTCGTTTGAAAAAGTTGACTTTTTGAATTAAAATAAATTAATTAAATAATTAAATTAATAAAAAAAAAATTTCTTTCTCCCCCCCCCCCCCTTTTATCTCTCTGCCCCCCCCCCCCCCCCCGTTCTAATTCGTTTTCAAAGAAGAAAAAAAAATAAAAAAAAAAAAAAGAAAAGAAGGGAGACGACGGAAAAAGGGGGGGATCCCTGTCGCCGCCGCCAGAGGCTGGCGCCCCCCCCCCCCTAATCGATTGCCGCCACATCCAACCCCCCCTCCTCCTCGAAGTCGATCGCGACGAAGACCCCACCCCCCCCCCCCCCCCCCCCCCCGTTTCAGCAATCGCGACAGCAGCCCCCCCCAAACCCGCATCCAACCCTTCCGCCGCCTCTGGCCATCTGCCACCCCCTCCGACGCCCAGACCCCCGTGCGCCCTCAGCCTCTTCTCCGACCGCCAAAGCCCCCTGCTGTAAGTTCTTTTCTTATTTATTTTTATTTTTATTTTATATAAAAAAATAGAAGTAAAGCTGATTTTATTTAAATAAGTAAGTTCTGATTTTATAAGAATTTTAAACTGATTTTATAAGAATTTTAAACTGATTTTATAAGAATTTTAATTAGGTATTAAAACCGATTTAGTTTAAAAACAAAAACTGTTTTTTTAAAGTTATAAAAACAGGTTTTTAAAAAGTAAGAAAAGTTTAGATTTTTATTTAGAAAAAGGGTATGATCTTTATATTTTTAAAGTGATAAAAATATGATTTTTATATTTTTAAAGTATTAAAATATAATCTTTACTATATAGGAATATTAAAAATATGATTTTTATATTTTTAAAGTATTAAAAATATAATCTTTATAGGATAGAGAATATAAAAATATCATCTTTGTATATGTAGCAAAATAAAAATCTGATTTTTATTTTATATACGTTAAAGTAAAGTGATGATTTTTATAAAGGTGAAATCTTTAAATTTAAAAAGGTGAAATCTTTAAATTTGAAAAGGCGAAATCTTTATATGGAAAATAGCGTGATAAAAATATAATTTTTATCTTTGAACAACGAAATAAAAAGGTGATTTTTATATATTGAACTCTGAAGTAAAAATGTGATTTTTATATATTGAATAGCATAGTAAAAATTTGATTTTTAAATTGAAAGTGAATAAATAAAAATATGTTTTTTATTTTAAAGACATCGAAATATAAAAATGTGATTTTTATATATATAGTGACTACGGGCAACGAAGATGACGAAGATACAATGAAGATGAAGATTTTCTATAAATGAAGTGTCATGAAGTTGGATAGCTATCGGTGAGAACTTCTCACTCAAAATTTATTTTCTAGTTATATATATATATACTAGGATGCAGACGGTGTTTAGTAGCACCCGACACCCGTCCACATACCATGGACTTGTTTGTTTGGATGTTTGGTGATTGATTGAGATATTGGTTTGAATGTGGTTTGTGGTGTGAAAAATCGAATCGATAAATTGGTTAGGATTAGACGTGCGCCGTTATAAGGCGAAGGAGTAAGACTAGGTTAGACTCTTACTCCAAATTTTGTGGTTTGCATAACGAAAGTGATTTGATTGATGTGTGAATGGCGTGGGCCTTCACTAGACCGGGGATAAGACTAGGCCTTGTCCCGTTTCTAGTATCGTGCCGTTATGCCGCCGAAATTTCCTAAAATATGTTAGAAAAATAAAATATCACTTTTATTGTGTAAATGAAATGAATAGAAACTCATGTGTTGAAATAGAATATTTTTGACGTTAAAAATATAATTTTTAACGTAAAAGTGAATAAATAAATATTTATAAACAAATCGGCCGATTTGTTTATTTACACTGATTTGACTGATATTGATTGGGTTGATAAATTTTACACATCACCCAACTGCACAAATAAAATCTGTGTTTGATTGTTTGAAACCCCACACGGGTGTTGGGATGAAATTTGAAGTTCACTCATCCTGATTGATTGAATATGTCGATCGATTGATTGACAGGCTGTTATAAGCGTCAGATATCTATATTTGATGCTTATACAGTGTAGTGCACTTTGGTTGATGATTGATTATTTTTCCATGCTATTATATACATGTGTTGTATGGAATCCATATAATTAACATTATATGGTGATTGATTGGGCCTCATTCCAATCGGGAAAAACAACGAATATTATAAAAGAAAATTCATGTGTTGAATATAGAAATAGTCATGTGTTGACGATGTTCATGTGTTGAAAATATTCGTGTGTTGAGTAAAATATTTTAAATAATAAAAATTACATCTTTATCATATTAAAAATTAGAACTACTCCTCAGTAGGAATCTGATTAAAATCAAACGATAGATACCCTAGTTTTATAAAATATTTTACATAACAAAAATAGTGATGTGTTGACAGTACTCATGTGTTGAGATTAGTCGTGTGTTGAAAGAAATATAGATTCATGTGTTGAATGGCATAAATATTCATTTGTTGGATAGAATAAAGGAGTTTTGAAAAATATAAAGCCGTGTTGATTAGAGATGCGTTATTTCGACGTGAACGATATTTATATCGATTTGAAAACGATTTCGAAATGAATCAAATTGAAAACGATTTCGAAATGAATCAAATTGAAAACGATTTCGAAATGAATTGAATTGAAAACGATTTCGAAATGAATTGAATTGAAAAGGATTTCGAAATGAATTGAAGTGAAAACGAATTCAAATTGAATTGAAAGTGAATTGAAATGAATTCAAATTGAATTAAAATTTGAATTGAATAGAAATGAATTTTAAAACGAATTTATAAAGAAGAATTCAATTTTGGCTTTGAATGGAATTAGTGTTGAAATGGTTTTGAAACGAAGTTAAAACGATTTATAAAATTCGTTTTAAAAGGAAATCGACGAAATATATATAATATATATATATTATATATATAATGGCCTGAATAGAACGCGCCGCGGTAGTTCGTGAATTTCGACCATTTAATTCAAACGGACATTGCGGGAGATCCGACCGTCGGATTCTCCTAAAACCGGAACCGTTGGGTTCGTATCGAAAAGAGCTTTCCAATGAATATGAGAAATTTGAAATCTAACGGTTGGATTTGGAATTATGTCCAAATCAAATTCGAAAAAGGTCGCTGTAAGTGCAGTTCGATGGCCGTTGTTGGAAATCGACTGTACGGGCCTTGATAAAATTATTAAAAATATCTATAATTTGTGTAAAATTATAATATGTGAATTGGAAAGATTTGGGCTGGAAAATTCCACATTTGAAAAGATAAAAATAGATTTTTATCGGAATGAACTAGTTTTGAACTAGAATTGAAATCAATTTATTTTTAAAATAAATAAATTGAATTTGGAAGTGATTTTAACAATAATCGATATTTCCAATACGTGGATTGGACTGGAGTTGAATCGAAATTATCTTCGGGATATTTCGATGTTGGATTTCGTGACTATACAGATATTGTTATGGGAATTTGAAAGATATATTATGTAACACCCCGTGAATACTATAACCATGAAATTCGTAAATTAAAGTATAATTAATTTCAAATCAAAGAATTAAGGGAAACGGGATACGCCATTGTGTTCGTCTCGGAAAAATACGCGAAATAGAGTCCGAGTTTTCGAAAAACGGAGTCCGTATGAAGAAGATATGGCCTCCGGAAGTTTCTGAATTAAATTTAAAATTAAAACAGCTCAGAAAAAATCAAGTTAAAATTAAAAATCGGGCCCAATGGGCCAGGGCGGGAAAATTCCCGCCTAAGCCACCCAGGTCGACAGGGCTGTCGACCTGGGCTAGCCATGTCGACAGGGCTGTCGACAGCCCTGTCGACAGGGGTGTCGACCTGGTCGAGAGCCAGGTCGAACCCAATCCAACCTGGCTGGCCAGGTCTGTGTTTGGCCGATTTTCTGTGGTCTGCTTTGTCACTAGGGCTAGGTGGCGACACGGGATTGGCTTCCTCTTCAAACGAACGTCTATGATTGAATCAAGCTCCATCGACGGTTTAAAACATCTTGCAAACATTATAAAAAGGACCTAAGACCTAGCCTAACATCATACTATTTCATTCTAGCCTTAGGCCGCCGCCATTAAACCTAGAGCTCTAAATTAAAAATACAAAGAATAAAAATTATAGAAGAAGGAGGATGATTCTTGAAGGCTACCACTAGAAGCTACAACAAATACGACGCTTTAGGCAACAAATTTGGAGACTATTTGATTTGGGATTCTTAATTGGGTTATTTGCTTCATAATTGTAAGTTCTATGTTACTTTTTAGGCAAAAACGCTAAAACAAGATGGACATGCGATGAATTGAAACTAAATTTATGTACTATTGCCAATTCATGTTTATATTATTTATCGTTGAATTATAATTTGGGGATATTGCTATGGCAACGTTGCAAGTTAAACTTGCCATGATTTTGATGTTGTTATGAATCATTTGGGCTTGATTGTTTGGCAAGTTGGACTAATTCATGTCCATAAAATCGCTATGAAATCTTTATGTTGATGAAACCATGCCTATGGTGCTAATTAAATTATGCCTATAATGTTATTATACCCATCATGATTAATGAAAATTGGGTATTGCTAGGTTAATTATGTTAAAGACGCTAAATCGTTTATCATGTTAATTATGTTAAAGATGCTAAATTATCTATCATGTTAATTAAGCTAAATTGTCAATCATGCTAATTATGTTAAAAACGATAAATTGGAATCATTATGTCTATCATGTTGATTTAGAATCATTAAATTGGAATCATTATGTCTATGAGAATTATTGTGTTAAAATGCTAAATTGGAATTCACTATGCCTATTAGGATTACTATGCCTTTAATGCTTCATGTTTATGATAAAAATTATCATGATGCCGCAATGGTTACCATGCCTATGATGCAAAGTTTAAATCATCATGTTAAATTAAGTTGGATTCATTACTATGCCAAGTTATCATCATTGTAACTATGTGATATGTTATAGTATGTTTATTATGCAAGTAATGTTGGAATTATCATATATGCCTATCACATGTTTGGTGTTATTCCCCTTTATCTCTTGAATTGTTTATGCTTATGAACGAAGTGCGTTTATATACGTTGGGGATACGATTGGGTAGAATAGGCAAAACTTGAATTAATTATAGGAATAAACTGTGAAATTTGGCATAAGTAGAACATGAAATGTGGCACGAAAACCTGACTTGAACATGCCATAACTTGACTTTAAACATGCCTTAGTTGGGCACGAAGTTGACACATGAACATGATATCAAAATTGATAAGAACATGGGCATGACTTTAGAGAACAAGAAAGTGGCCAACTCGAGGTTGGGTTGAGTTTGTAGTGTAAATCTGCCCGGAACCGCCCGGCAAATCCAGTTGCTACAAACAATAGGATCCAATGTGGGTAGTTGGTCACATCGCGCTTGAAACCCGAGGTTGGGTTGAGTTCGTAGCGTAAACCTGCCCGGAACCGCCCGGCAAATCCAGTGGCTACGAACAACAGGATCCAATGTGAGTGGTTCGGTGCATTAACGAATCAATTAATGCCAATTAGGGTTAAGTCATGAACATGAAAAGACAACTTAACCAACTTGAACACGATTTGTAGGGCTAAGTCATGAACTTGAAAAACGACAACACTTAGCCAACTTGACATGACACGTAGGCGGGTTAAGTCGCGAACTGAAATGACATACTTAACCATCTTGACATGACTAGACTGGAAAAGGGTTAAGTCACGAATTACATGACTTGATCGGAAAGGCGGGTTAGGTCACGAATTACATGACCTAATCTATTAGGCGAAACCCTAGACACGACCCCTTTCAGCAGTAACCCTCTAGATGTATCAAGGTACCCTGGGGCTAGGCCGGGTGGGGGCACGATTACTGGGCTGATTGTAAGAGGTGAACGACGGCAGTGGGGTATGCCAGTGTAGGTTCGGCGGACTACGATCGTGCACGTATCCGGGGCAGACACTGGGTATCCGTAGATTTATCTGTGCATCTTGAATCGTGTCAGGGGTTGACACCATAGGGCTGATACACCCTAAGGTGGACCCAGCACAGGTGACTACATTCGTGATTAGCCGTATGACACGGACACTTGACGAGCTAGAACTTGTAGGGAGCCGATCAACTAGATAATCGCTCCGTAGGACCCCGTACTTGGGTCAGACCCCGTTTCAGGGTCATTTCATGATATTGGGCCGTGGGATTTATTTCGTGATTAATTTGTGACACGGGCTTAGTATACTAGTGAAGTCGATGCAACGGATCTCGAACATGTGATACTTTACTTGACTTGTCTTGACTTATCCTGATCACCTTAGTCTATCTTGTCCACCTTGACACTATTCTTAAGTTTGATTCCAGTTCATTCATGACAGGTTGTTTTAACCGTTTTTACACTGAAAGTCACTAGAACTTACTCAGTCTTTATGACTGACCCTTTTCCTTTCGCCTCTTTTTCTTTCGTTTCCCCCCCCCCAGGTTCTCAGGGAGGAATAACTAGCTCTTAGCTTGGATATCACTTGCTTTGGCTCAGCATGTACGGTTTGCTATGGCTGCTTCTTTTTACTGCACTTGGGGAATAAGCTATTTTACAGTTTTTAAGTTATTGCTTCTTTGGCTATTATTACAAGACAGCTGTAATGAAGTTACTTGAAATTTTTGTAAAAGACATGGTTTATTTTGGAATGAAATGAAGTTCTGTTTTGCTCAGAAATTCTTCCGCTGTTTACTTAATTATTTATTTATGTTCTGTCTTGTGATAATTCTGTGATGTTATCTCGATAATACCTCTCCAAAACTAGGGCATTCCCTTTGTGAGTGACCCTAGCGGAGGTGGGGTGTTACACTTGGTATCAGAGCCAGGTTACCAAGACTGGGCAAAAGTTTTTGAAACCTTTTAAAAAAATTTCAAAACCATTTACAATGAAGCATTTTCCAAGAAAAAGTTTTTAAAGGCTATTCCCCCAAAAGCCATTAGCACTATCCTTTGTTTCCTTGTTTGAATCTCTTGTCCTTCGTTTTGAATCTATCCTTCTTGTTTCAGCATCATGTCCGAAGAACTTAACTTGCCAGAGGGCGTACCAATACCTGGTTGGTTCAGACGATTCTTAGAAGCAAGGGCCACCCAGCCAGGTCCTACCATTCCGCCTCCCCCAGCTGCAGGAAATCATCCAGCTGCAGCAACACCTCTTCCTCCACCTCCTCCACGGGGAAACACTTTTGCTAAGATATGTAAAGATTTTAAGGCTATGGGAGGAAAGGATTTCCACGGAACTGAGTCCTTCGTAGCATCTAGAAATTGGCTAAAAGAAACTGAGGACCTATTCATCATCTTTGAGGTAGAGGATAGGCAAAAAGTACAATTGGCGGTGTGGCTATTGAAGGGCGAGGCTTCCTATTGGTGGGAGGTCACTAATGCTGAGAGACCAGTGGAGACATGGGAGGACTTTAGGGCAAGGTTTGAAACTAAATTTCTCTCAGATGCGGAAAGAAGTTTGCAGTTGGAAAAATTCTTATTTCTTAAGCAAGGAGACAAGACTGTCAGAGAGTATGTGAATCAGTTCGATGAGCTGGCTAGGTTCGGACTAGACCTAGTCAACACCCCGCACAAAAAGGCCCTCCGTTTTGTCAAAGGATTGAATGAGCCACTACACAGTCTGGCCATGACCCATATACCCATGGGAGCTACGTACGAAAGGTTGGTACAAATGGCATTGCTGAACGAGGAAGATAAGGGCAAGAAGGAGACAGAGGCAGAATACTCTCAAGGGAAGAAAGAGGTCAAGCCTAACGATTCTAAGAATAAGAAGGTAGACTCCGAGAAGGGAGGCAAGAACAACAACTCACGCGATAAAAGGAAATGCAATTACTGTGGTACGGAAGGGCACATAGCCAAGGATTGTAGAAAGAGGAAGAGAAAGCACGGTGAATGTTTTCATTGTGGGAAGACTGGACACATCAGCAAAGACTGTCCTGAGAAGCAGACCGGACCTTCTGGCGGTACATCGTTAACCTATTCTAGATGCTTTGTTTTATCTTATTTCTCTCCTCGATCTTATCTTGAGAACCATAGTTAGAATCTTTTTGGATGTAAACATGTAATTGAAACATGTTATGATTGCGAAATGGTTGCAAGTGGTCGCAAGTGGTTGCTCGTGGATGCATGAATACACATTAGGCACTAGATCGGCTCAGGCACATTTTCATATTGCATATGCATGAGTGTTTATTTTGGAAGCTTGTTGTGCTATCATTTGGTTGTTGCATATGATTGAATGTTTGAGCACTCATGTAGAAATTATGAATTATAACAGGAAAAAATTTGCATACATATTGGATTCATTTCACTAAACATATTTTGCATTTAGAAGATCAATCAGGCCTGATCATTAGCATTAGCTAAGGAACATATACACACACTTCGCATATGATCATAAAGCATTAGAAGTCTTTTAAGGACAATGGATACTCGTGTTTGATGGATGAGTAGATGGATGTTTGGATGTTAGGATATACATTCCTCCTAACTTGAAGATTTCGGGGACGAAATCCTTTTAAGTAGGGGAGAATGTAACACCCCGTGAATACTATAACCATGAAATTCGTAAATTAAAGTATAATTAATTTCAAATCAAAGAATTAAGGGAAACGGGATACGCCATTGTGTTCGTCTCGGAAAAATACGCGAAATAGAGTCCGAGTTTTCGAAAAACGGAGTCCGTATGAAGAAGATATGGCCTCCGGAAGTTTCTGAATTAAATTTAAAATTAAAACAGCTCAGAAAAAATCAAGTTAAAATTAAAAATCGGGCCCAATGGGCCAGGGCGGGAAAATTCCCGCCTAAGCCACCCAGGTCGACAGGGCTGTCGACCTGGGCTAGCCATGTCGACAGGGCTGTCGACAGCCCTGTCGACAGGGGTGTCGACCTGGTCGAGAGCCAGGTCGAACCCAATCCAACCTGGCTGGCCAGGTCTGTGTTTGGCCGATTTTCTGTGGTCTGCTTTGTCACTAGGGCTAGGTGGCGACACGGGATTGGCTTCCTCTTCAAACGAACGTCTATGATTGAATCAAGCTCCATCGACGGTTTAAAACATCTTGCAAACATTATAAAAAGGACCTAAGACCTAGCCTAACATCATACTATTTCATTCTAGCCTTAGGCCGCCGCCATTAAACCTAGAGCTCTAAATTAAAAATACAAAGAATAAAAATTATAGAAGAAGGAGGATGATTCTTGAAGGCTACCACTAGAAGCTACAACAAATACGACGCTTTAGGCAACAAATTTGGAGACTATTTGATTTGGGATTCTTAATTGGGTTATTTGCTTCATAATTGTAAGTTCTATGTTACTTTTTAGGCAAAAACGCTAAAACAAGATGGACATGCGATGAATTGAAACTAAATTTATGTACTATTGCCAATTCATGTTTATATTATTTATCGTTGAATTATAATTTGGGGATATTGCTATGGCAACGTTGCAAGTTAAACTTGCCATGATTTTGATGTTGTTATGAATCATTTGGGCTTGATTGTTTGGCAAGTTGGACTAATTCATGTCCATAAAATCGCTATGAAATCTTTATGTTGATGAAACCATGCCTATGGTGCTAATTAAATTATGCCTATAATGTTATTATACCCATCATGATTAATGAAAATTGGGTATTGCTAGGTTGATTATGTTAAAGACGCTAAATCGTTTATCATGTTAATTATGTTAAAGATGCTAAATTATCTATCATGTTAATTAAGCTAAATTGTCAATCATGCTAATTATGTTAAAAACGATAAATTGGAATCATTATGTCTATCATGTTGATTTAGAATCATTAAATTGGAATCATTATGTCTATGAGAATTATTGTGTTAAAATGCTAAATTGGAATTCACTATGCCTATTAGGATTACTATGCCTTTAATGCTTCATGTTTATGATAAAAATTATCATGATGCCGCAATGGTTACCATGCCTATGATGCAAAGTTTAAATCATCATGTTAAATTAAGTTGGATTCATTACTATGCCAAGTTATCATCATTGTAACTATGTGATATGTTATAGTATGTTTATTATGCAAGTAATGTTGGAATTATCATATATGCCTATCACATGTTTGGTGTTATTCCCCTTTATCTCTTGAATTGTTTATGCTTATGAACGAAGTGCGTTTATATACGTTGGGGATACGATTGGGTAGAATAGGCAAAACTTGAATTAATTATAGGAATAAACTGTGAAATTTGGCATAAGTAGAACATGAAATGTGGCACGAAAACCTGACTTGAACATGCCATAACTTGACTTTAAACATGCCTTAGTTGGGCACGAAGTTGACACATGAACATGATATCAAAATTGATAAGAACATGGGCATGACTTTAGAGAACAAGAAAGTGGCCAACTCGAGGTTGGGTTGAGTTTGTAGTGTAAATCTGCCCGGAACCGCCCGGCAAATCCAGTTGCTACAAACAATAGGATCCAATGTGGGTAGTTGGTCACATCGCGCTTGAAACCCGAGGTTGGGTTGAGTTCGTAGCGTAAACCTGCCCGGAACCGCCCGGCAAATCCAGTGGCTACGAACAACAGGATCCAATGTGAGTGGTTCGGTGCATTAACGAATCAATTAATGCCAATTAGGGTTAAGTCATGAACATGAAAAGACAACTTAACCAACTTGAACACGATTTGTAGGGCTAAGTCATGAACTTGAAAAACGACAACACTTAGCCAACTTGACATGACACGTAGGCGGGTTAAGTCGCGAACTGAAATGACATACTTAACCATCTTGACATGACTAGACTGGAAAAGGGTTAAGTCACGAATTACATGACTTGATCGGAAAGGCGGGTTAGGTCACGAATTACATGACCTAATCTATTAGGCGAAACCCTAGACACGACCCCTTTCAGCAGTAACCCTCTAGATGTATCAAGGTACCCTGGGGCTAGGCCGGGTGGGGGCACGATTACTGGGCTGATTGTAAGAGGTGAACGACGGCAGTGGGGTATGCCAGTGTAGGTTCGGCGGACTACGATCGTGCACGTATCCGGGGCAGACACTGGGTATCCGTAGATTTATCTGTGCATCTTGAATCGTGTCAGGGGTTGACACCATAGGGCTGATACACCCTAAGGTGGACCCAGCACAGGTGACTACATTCGTGATTAGCCGTATGACACGGACACTTGACGAGCTAGAACTTGTAGGGAGCCGATCAACTAGATAATCGCTCCGTAGGACCCCGTACTTGGGTCAGACCCCGTTTCAGGGTCATTTCATGATATTGGGCCGTGGGATTTATTTCGTGATTAATTTGTGACACGGGCTTAGTATACTAGTGAAGTCGATGCAACGGATCTCGAACATGTGATACTTTACTTGACTTGTCTTGACTTATCCTGATCACCTTAGTCTATCTTGTCCACCTTGACACTATTCTTAAGTTTGATTCCAGTTCATTCATGACAGGTTGTTTTAACCGTTTTTACACTGAAAGTCACTAGAACTTACTCAGTCTTTATGACTGACCCTTTTCCTTTCGCCTCTTTTTCTTTCATTTCCCCCCCCCCCCCCAGGTTCTCAGGGAGGAATAACTAGCTCTTAGCTTGGATATCACTTGCTTTGGCTCAGCATGTACGGTTTGCTATGGCTGCTTCTTTTTACTGCACTTGGGGAATAAGCTATTTTACAGTTTTTAAGTTATTGCTTCTTTGGCTATTATTACAAGACAGCTGTAATGAAGTTACTTGAAATTTTTGTAAAAGACATGGTTTATTTTGGAATGAAATGAAGTTCTGTTTTGCTCAGAAATTCTTCCGCTGTTTACTTAATTATTTATTTATGTTCTGTCTTGTGATAATTCTGTGATGTTATCTCGATAATACCTCTCCAAAACTAGGGCATTCCCTTTGTGAGTGACCCTAGCGGAGGTGGGGTGTTACATATTATATATCGTTATATCCAATACGATATATGTTGGTTTCAGAATTTGATATTGAATATAAGCCGATATATTTTCTATTCAAAGCCTTGTATTTAATATCAAATGTGATTTGGGTTTGTCGTGAATCGTGTTTTAGAAGACATTGGTTCTTTAACCCAGCTAAAGACAGAATATTGATTTTTGTGAAGATTAAAACTAAGTGGAGTTTTAATGAATCTTTAATTAGATTAAAAATGTGGATTGATAATTTAAATTATCAAATCTGAAAGGTGATCGAGAATGGAGTACCACCAGTTTTGCTCCAAAGCGATAGTTAAATCTTTAATTAGATTTGAACGTGAAATGGTAATTAATTTTAACGATAACACCGTGGTGTTAGATGTGGAGTATTACCAGTTTTCTCCATGGGATATATAGGTTGGGATTGGGAAACAAAATAAATAATTACTTCGGTGTGGTTCGTTAATCCCGACTAGTTTGAAATGATATCCAAAGGAGGATTAAAGAATAAATTTAGAAGAATTTATCTTGGATAAAATTAATGGGAACCTTTCCCTAAGAATGTGATTTTATGAATAAAAGAATATTCTGAATTGGAATGAGGCGTTTGTTGTGTTTGTGTAACATTCGTTTATTATATACGTGGGTTATTCAGAAAGGCCGGGTTTATACCCATTCTGAATAACCGATTCGACGAGATGTCGAAGATGAAGACGGTGGTTGAAGACCGGAAGTCTTCACATCGTTTGGGTGATTACTGATGATCTTGATTGGGCTGTACACCCAAGATGAGGGAAACAGTCGGTGATCGTCCAGACGTACTTGGAGATCGATGGATATGCGAGGAAAGTGCCTCCGGTTTCGTTCAGACCCAGAACGGACTTGTAAATGGACTGTGTGTCTGACATTGGATTTTAGCCCGTGTGATTGATCTCTATTAAATATATATCTGTTTGGCGGCGGAGAATTTATTCTCTTGCTTAACGCCCTTCTCTGAGACGTATGAGCTCAGGGGTTATATATTGATGGATATCAAACGCATGGAGTGAATTGCCTGTGTGGCATGCGTAAGTGGCAATTGATCAAGGCTTCTGTTGAAAAGCAAAGTCTTGTGGTTGATGATCAAAGCACGGCCTGTGTGGCATAGCTTTGTGTATAACGTGAATTCGTGAGCCTCACACCTCGGTATGAGTCTAAAACGGGATAGTGACTGCAGGGAGAGCACGACGTTTCTTTCTAGCTAGGGTGGTGTCAGTGACCTACCAGCCCTGACATTTATATACTTTTCACCTGTGTGGTTGTTGGAATGCGAGGCGCCTCGGATATAGGTCTGTAAGGACCGGGAAACGTGTGTTCAGGAATAACTAATCCTCAAAAGTAAGAGAGGACCGGCCCTGAAGATCCAAGGATCATAGTGGGGTCCTGAGGCATTTGCTAGAGTGTCTCGAACGCGGAGAGGAGCTTGCCCCTTGCCTCGACTCATGACGGAAATCCAATTTCCAATACGTGATAGTGCGGTTTTATTTGTAGAACCTAGTATGGCGACATAGTGGTATGGGTCATTCATGCCGCCTATGATTGATATTTATGATTGAAATTGTTTTGACACTATACACCTATAATAGTATCAAATAATGTGTTTTAAACGTATCAAGCATGCTTTGGCTGTTATAAGGTAAAAACCCTATCCTCCGGCTTGCGTTGCATTGTGTGATGGGACCTGGGTCTTATAACAGCTTCATTTTTCTTTATTTAGCATTGCGCTGTTTGTTTTATGCACTGGTATTCTTGGGAGGAAACCCGTTCCGTGTTATACGGCGTGGTCCCTTGATTTACCAAACTTTAAAATAAAGAATAATAACTGTTTTAGTTCTCACACCAGTCACATGACTGACCTGGAGTTTATTGTTTTAACCTAAACTCTGGGTGCCCCTATTTTCCGCACGGGCAGCTAGTAGTTTTGGTTTTGCAGATTTATATTCACAGGGTCCTGATTTACAGCTGGAACGATGCTCGGAAAGCTCTGTATCCGTGTATCCCTTCTAGTTGTGATTTTATATTATTTTCCGCTGCTTTATAATTTATTGTAATCTCTGATATTTATCGAATGTAATTTATTCATTTATACTCTGTATATTCTTGTATCTGATGGAATTGTTGTAATAACAATGAAATGTTCTTCTGTTTGCCTTCTATTTTGTCTTGTCCTCAATTCTATCCGTGCTTTCCTTCACGGGGAAGTTCGGGTCGTCTCAGATATCATAAACAGGCATACTGAGATCTAGGCAGTGAATTAGGTATACAAATAATGACAGATCTGTAATGATTCAGATTACTAAAAGGCATAGGCTTAGATCCAAACTTATAAACATGTCAAGATTACATTTAAGATGTTTATATCTAAAAATAACATAGATCAGTATGATTGGATCTAAAGAACAGAGATTTGATTGTAGATGTTCTAGCTCAGATCTCTGAATACGTGTCACTTGTTGTTGAAGAAGAATAGGTTATTTTACTCTGAGTCGGGGCAGCACCTCGTTGTCGTCATTGATTTAGATGAATAAAACAATGGGATTAAGGTCCTTTATATAGCCTAGGGTTAACGAATCTGGTCAGAAAACAAGTCCACGTGCACAGAACTGAATCTTCCCTGGATCTGGGGGTTCGACATGGGTGTCGACACCCCTGTGTGGTGGTCAACCCATGGGTCGACACCCCTAGGACGGGGTCGACTCTTAATAGGCCAATTTCCCCCCTTTATTTCTCGCTTCTGATTTTTGATTGGTTTTGTATATATATAATCCTGTTGTGCGTATACAAACTTCTAACCTTAATAACTTCTTCATACGATGTATGTTTTACGCAAACTTGTTGTCTATCTTAAGAAGAATTCCAAGACAAACGCAATGGCACGGTCCCTTTTACTTAATTCCAAATATTTAATTAAGTATTCCTTAGTTTATCATTATAGTGTCTTTTGAAATTACGGGGTGTTACATTCTCCCCTACTTAAAGGATTTCGTCCCTGAAATCTCCAAGTTAAGAGAATGTATATCCTAACATCCATCGTCCATCTACTCACCCACCAATCACAGGAATCCATTATCTTTAAAGACTTCTAATGCTTATATGAACATATGCAAAGGTGTGTGTAAATGTCCCTATACTAATGCGAAAAGATCAGGCGGTTTAATGATTCAGTTGACCTCCTTAATGCAATGTATGTTAGTGCCATGAATCCAACATGCATTCAAATAATATTATTATAGCATGTAAACTCTATATGTGTGCACAATCATTCATCCAAATGCAATCAATCATATGATAATACACCCATTTCCGTCCATAAAAGAAGAAAAATGCACACGCATCCATATGAAGTATGAGAGTGATTGAGCCGATCTAGTGCCTAATGTGTGTATATATGCATCCACGAGAAACCACTAGCAACCACACGCATCCACTTGCATCCATCAAACATAACATGTCTCAAACACATGTTTACATCCATGGGACTCCTACCTAAAGGTCGAATATTCGATCGATAGGATATACTTAAACGATAGAAGCAAGCATGAATAAAAGCTTTGGAAAAAGAAATTAAGGATATACCCTTAAAAAGAAAAGGGTACGAAGCGTGAATCTTGTCTTCAGTCTCCCAAATTGCATCCTCTTGGTTATCTCCCCACTGAATTTTCATCAACTTGACCTCTCGGTTGCATAGCTACTTAACCTCTGATCCAAGAATATGGGTAGGAACTCATCTAACTGTCGCCTCCCGTTCCACTTCTACTTCCTCAAGCATACTCGGCTCAACTACTTCTGCAGTATCATGCAAGCACTTCCGTAAATGAGAAACGTGGAAAACATAATAACCACCAGACAGTCTCTCTGTAGCTTTACACTATAGGCCTTTTGGCCAATCCTTTCTGTTATGGGAAATGGACCTACAAACCTTGGTGCCAATTTCCCTATAGATCCAAAACGAACTACATTCCTCAAAGGTGATACCTTGATGAAAACCATGTCTCCCACTTCAAACTCAATGTCAGTCCTTCTCCAATCCGCATAGGACTTTTTCTTGTCCTGAGTTGTCTTCATGCGCCTGCGGATAAGATCAATCTTTTCTGAAGTTTCCCTAACCATCTCCGTCCAAGTAGAAGTCTTTCTGTGGACTCCCACCAACAAGTTGGTGATTTACAGGGTCGTCCGTACAATGCTTCGAAGGGTGTCATGCCAGTACTAGCCCGGTAACTGTTGTTTTAGGCGAACTCTACTAAAGGAAGATGCTCTTCCCAAGTCCCTTCGAAGTCTAGGATACAGCCTTAAAAGATCCTCAAGAACTCTGTTCACCCTTTCCGTCTGTCCATCGGTCTGTGAGTGATAAGCGGTGCTCAAACACAACTATTTACCTAACGCCTCTTGCAAGCTCCTCCAAAACTCACTGGTGAATATGGGGTCATGGTCACTCACAATACTGAAAGGTACTCCATGCAGACGGACTATCTCACGAAGATAAACTGATGCCAACCATGCTGCTGTCCTCTTACTCTTAACAGGGATGAAGTGAGCGCTCTTAGTAAGCCTGTCAACTACAACCCAAATACTGATGTTGCCTTTCCTTGATCTAGGAAACTATCTATGAAATCAATATAGATGCTCTCCACTTCCACTGTAGGATTTCCAAAGGATGAAGTAAACCACCGGGCTTCCTTTACTCAGCCTTGACTTGCTGACAAATCAAACATCAAGAAACAAACTTCGCCACATCTTTCTTCATCCCAGCTCAAAAGAAAACCCTCTTCATATCTTTATACATCTAATCACCGCCAGGATGAATAGTCATCTTATAATGATGGGATTTCTCAAGGACTGTCTTCAACAAACTCCTAACTCGGGGAACACAAAGCCTTCCATCTCGTCACAACCACCCTCTATCGCCCGTGGAATATCTACTGAGGTGACTAGAAGTCTCTCCTTTACCAATTCTATCCAATATATCTGCTAGCTGTAGGTCCTCTCGCTGCGAAGTCCCTATCTGATACAGTTGAGTAGATCGTACCTCTAATGATGCCAATAAACCAGGTGTAAACTCGGTGGAGGGTCTAAAATCAAAAGTCGATATAAACTCCAAAATTTTCCTCTCCACAAACAGAGGACTCAAAGTCATCCTCTGCCTACTTAATGCGTCGCTACCACATTACCCTTGCCAGGGGTATAAGCAATCTCAGAATCGTAGGACGCCAGGAACTCTATCCATCTTTATTGCCTTAAATTAAGATCCTTCTGCGAGAACAAGTACTTGAGAGATTTATGGTCAGTGTACAACTCGAAGTTCTCTCTAAGTATATAATGACGCCAAGTCTTAAGCATGAATACTATGGCAGCTAACTCCAAGTCATGGCTAAGGTAGTTCTTCTCATGAAATCTTGGTTGTCTACCTCCATAGCATATTACCCTTCCCTCTTGCATCAGAACCGCACCAAGCCCAATACCGCATGCATCAATGTACATTGTGAACACTTTGTTCCCGTCGGGAAAGATCAAGACTGGGGCTGTTGTCAGAGCCCTCTTCAATCGCTGAAAAGTATCATCCCAATCTATATCCCAAGAAATTGTCAGATTCTTCTTCGTCGGTCCGGTGAGTGGGGCTGATATCTTTGCGAAGTAAATAATGAACTTCCTATAATAGCCCGCTAACTTCTCACCTTTGTTGCATTCTTTGGGATCTTCCAATCTCGAACTATAACTACCTTCGTGGGATCTACTGCTATCCCATCTATATAGACCACATGCCCAAAAAATCTCACTTCTTTTCTCCAAAAAAGACATTTGGAGAATTATGCCTTAAGCTGGTGCGCATGGAGAGTTTTCAAAACCGCCTTTAAATGTCGGGCATGCTCTTCCTCGCTCTTCGAGAAAATCAAAATGTTATCAGGGACTGATACTCAATGATGTGGTGGATTATAATCTTAAAGTTAATTCAGGGATTCCTACAAATGCATCAGTGTCAAATTTTGTGTTGGATGGTCACATTGAATTGCCGTACTCAAGCTCAACTATCCTAAGGAACTTGTGGAGTGATCCAGCGACCAATTTGAATATTGTGGAGGATGATGTTCTTTTATGGAATAGAAAAACTCACTCTATTAATTATGTTTATAATTTGCTAAAGAGTGAGAGGAATGTTTTTCCCTGGGCTTCTCGAATTTGGAATTCAGGTTGCTCAGCAAAGACAATCTCTTGTTGTGGAAGGTAATGGATAATGCCATTAATACAAAGGATAAGTTGTATGCAATGGGTATTATCCCTAATAATAATTGTCTGCTATGTGAGAATGAGCCAGAGACGAATGTGCATTTATTCTTTGAGCGTAAGTTTGTAAATCATGTATGGAATAGGTTGTTAGCTGCTGGAGGGTATCACAGAGCTTCAACTGATAGCATGAGTGAATGGTTCAACATTTTTAAATTTACGAGATGGAAGAACTCACGAGCAAAAACTCTTCTTAAACTTTTGAAACTGTTTGTTTCAGTGATTTGTTAAGAGTGAAACTGTAGAGTTTTTGGAAATGGTTCTTCAACAATAGGTCATTTATTCTCCTTGGTTCTAAACAAGATGCAGAAGGGTTGATTTTCAATTCTACGTGTGAAGTTTCTATATTTGGATGTTATGTTTGGTATTGTATGCTGAGGTTTTTTTTCTGGATTCTTTGTGTATTACATATTGTTTTTTCTCTCTCAACATATAGCTTTTAAGGTGTAGAGTTTCTCATGTGTAAAGGCAATTAGTTTGTATAGATTCTTGTATCTCTTTGTTTGATGAATAAAATTTTAATTTCTTTTCAAAATCAAGATGTTATCAACAAAGACCACAATGAACTTATTTAGAAACTCCCAAAACACCCTACTCATCAGATCAACAAAATAGGCGGGTGCATTTGTTAACCCAAAAGGCATAACGAGTCACTCGAAGAAACCATCTGGAGTTCTAAAAGCGGTCTTGTCGATACTGTCCTCGGCCACCCTCAAATGATGAAACCCCGTGGCTAAGTCTAACTAAGAGAAAACAGATGCACCAACAAGCTGGTCAAACATATCATCTATCCTTGGAAGTGGGTGCCTATTCTTCTTAGTGAGTTTATTCAACTCTCTATAATCCACTCATAAGCGAAGCGACCCATCCGCCTTAGTGGCGAATACCACCGAAGCACCCCATTCAAATATGCTTCGCCTAATAAACCCTTTCTCAGTAGCTCCCCTACTTGCTTGCTGAGCTCCCTCCTTTCTCTTGGAGCCATATGGCGCACAGGCAATGCAACTGGATTTGCATTATCCACCAAGTATATACGGAAATCAATCTCATGCCTCGGACATAAGCCCCGAACCTCCTCAAAAACATCAGGATACTCACAGACTACTGGTGCAGATCATAAATCGTCAATATATGCATCAAGCGACTCTAGGAAACTAAGCATGACAGACCCTTTAGGGTCACAAGAAATCTCGAGGGTCCTCCTATAGCAAGTCAAAAGTCTAACGACCCTCCTCTCACAGTCCAGAATGGCACCATACACGGCTAGCCAATTCATCCCTAGAATCAAACCATAGCCCATGAAACCAAGAACATATGCGTCACATTCAAACTCTACGCCTAATACAGGTATTCTCAAACCCCGACAAATCATAGACAAATGAGTTGTACCACAATGGAGTTTGAGACAACAACGGGATCCAAAACCATATTGGTACTAAGGTGTAGAGACTCAATCACAGAATCAAATATAAAAGAATGTGAAGTGCCAGAATAAAAAAGAGTTCTAACTGGATGATTGGAAAGAGAAATCAAACCTTCAACGGAAACTTTCCTACCTCTATCTGGCGCGCTGGCCATGAGAGCATGCACCTACCCTCTATAAGATCCTTCCTTTTGACCCTGTCCTTGCCTCTTCGGGGAATCCTTGACAAGATGTCCGACCTCTGCATAATAGAAATAAGCGTTCTTTCTTTTATTGCAATATTTGATCACATGACCCTCGCGTCCGCAATGATGGCATTTTCTCTTATCGCAAGTTTTGCCATTCTTACCGCCCTTCTTTTGTTGTGGTTTTTCTTTCTTGGGCCACACTTTCTTATTTTATATTTCCTCAACCTTAGCCTCTTTCTTTTCGCCCTTATCTTCCTCATGCATTAACGTTATATCAACGAGTTTATCAAAAATTGCCTCCACCGGAATAATAGACATAGCCAACCCATGAAGGGGTTCATTCAATCCTCTAGCAAACCTCAAAGCTTTCTTGTGCGGGTATTCACTAGCTCCAAATGAAACCTCTCCAATTGGTTAAACTTATTAACATACTCTTTCACAGACATGGCTCCTTGCCTAAGTGCCAAAAACCTTTCCATTTGCATGCTTTGCTCCGCTTGAGAAAGAAACTTCATTTCGAATTTCTGTCAGAAATCATCCCAAGTCTTCACTGGACGCCCTGCTTGCGTCACTTCCCACCAGATTGAGGCCTCGTCTTTCAGTTACCAAACGGCCAACTGAATCTTCCTACGGTCATCAACTTCGAAAATTCCAAACAAATCCTCCGTCTCTTTAAGCCAATTCCTTACTTTTACAAAGGTCTCAGTCCCTCGGAGTGGCTTTCCACCCATAGCACAGAAATATTTGCATATCATAGAGAAAATATCGGCATGCGGAGGAGGAGGAGGAGGAGGAGGAGGAACAACGGGTGTAGTTGGGGGAGGAACGTATGCTTGACCTCCGGTAGGTGTCGTGGCCTCAAGATACCTACGGAACTAACCAGGTATCTTAATGCCCTCAGGAATATTAGGTTCCCCAGATACGCTAAAAAGAAAAGGAAAAAGGGATTCAAACAGAGAATCGAAAGATTTTTCATATGACTTTGGGGAATATGTTTTTCAAAACAGACATTTCTTTTGAAAAATGCTTCCTCTTAAAACCTTTTTGAAAACAATTTTCAAAATCATTTATCCGATCTGGTAACCTTCAGCTCTAATACCAAATGTGACACAACACGTCCGTTAATGTCACAATGCATTAAGTTTCATGAAGCGTTATAGGTAAACAGTAACAAAATCATTACAAGACGTATATAAAATAACAACAGAATTAAAACTTTATTAAATAGAAAAGCTTCGTGGTTCAAACCCAATTATATAATAAGTCTGGAATACTGAAAACATAAAACATCTGCCTTGTACAAAAATCATCATCAAAGTACAATGATATAAAAAGAGCTTAATTCCCAAAAATATAGCCATAGTAGATCAAATGCGAAATCGAGCAATACATCTAAGCAGCTCCAAGCAGGAAAGAAGAATCCTGATCAAGCTAGAGTATTCCCACCCTGAGAACCTGGGGGAAACAGAAGAGAAAGAAGAGGAAACAAAATGGGTCAAACATAAAGTCTGGCGAGTGTAGTTACTTTTAACATATAAATAAGTAAAAGCATCATGACAGGCATATAAGTTGGAGAGAGAGAGAGATAACAGCGTCATAAGGCAGGTATACCAAGGTAAACAGAATAAACAGAACCGAACATGGATTGCGCTTCTCTAATACTTTTTTTCTCTACACCAATACTAGTATAACAAGAGCAAGATGATCCAACAAGTACAAGATGGTATACTTAGATATACTTCTAGTGAGAGGTTTTACCCCATAAATAACAGGTAGCCCAAAACAACTAACAAGTGTTAACCCCCAACAACAGGAATGGGCTCCTAAACAAGCAAGACTAGATGTACCCCAATCGATTGGCTCCCTAACTCGTAGATACCCTGTGCTAGCCCCACAGTAGGATGTATCACTTCCTAAAGTGGCAACCCTTTGTTTACAAGATGTGCACAAACCATATCTATAGATGTTACAACATCTTATCTTCCATAGCAAGCATACCCATGTACGCACATGACTCTGTTGGAACACACCGTCAAACACCCTCACTCAAGTGACCTTTTATAATCAGCTCAGTAAGCGTGCCCGGACCCTAACCTAGATCGGGGTTCCCCGTTTGATACGAAGATGGGTTACTGACTGAAACTGGTCCCACACCAGATGATACAAGCTTACCCCTAGGCTTGCATCCCCACTACTATGATTTCAACAGGTTATGCCTACCAGTTTAACAAGATTGCATAACCCCACAGGTTAAGTTTGTGGGCCTTACCCACCACCACAAGATTTACTTAACCCTCCCACTGATTCAGGAAAGTTTACTTAACCCCTACTCAAGTTAACAGGTTCATTTAATCCTTATGGATTCAAACAGGTTAAGTATTACAAGTTTATTTCCTTTCATTCATTAATGGTTATTACTGCGCTAGACCTCCCATATTAAGTCTGCCACTTGTGGATGTTGGATATGTCGGTTGGGTCCGGGCAGACTTCTTCACAGTCGGACTTAACCTCGTGTCTTAGCACCATCACGTGTATGTTTATGCACTTAGACCCCTCACAATAGATTCTCCACTTGTGGTCGCTGGATTTGTCGGGCGGTTGCGGTCAGACTTCTACCACAAATGTAATCTAACCTCGTGTCTAAGCGCGGTTATAGTTTCTAATTACTGTAAATCTAGGCATTTTCATTACTAATAAATTATCATGTTTATTATGCCTAAATCCTAGTTCGATCCATGATTCAAGTTATGCCCCAGATTATGGTTTTAGATCAAGGTATAGATTATGCCACCAAATCCCCAAGTTTTGGCTAAAGATACAAATTATGCCCAAATTCCCAATCATGTTTCAATATGAATTATGCCCCAAATTTATAATTCCCAATGTTCCCAATTTCATGCGTTCGCATATTTCAGCGATATGCCTAGGCTCGAAGGCAGCCTGGCTATGAAAACAAAAAGGGAAAGAGGGAGAGAAGAGAACAAGAATAGGCATAGTAGATAAACAAGCATAAGATGACATAATTAAGCAAACTAACATAATAGGCATAAGGTGACATGATTATACAAAATAACATGATAGGCATAAGGTAACATGATTAGACAAACTAACAAAATAGGGATATCATAAACATGCATACTGAGATCTAGGCAGTGAATTAGGTATTACTGACAGATCTGTTATGATTCAGATTACTAACAGGCAAAGGCTTAGATCCAAACTTATAGGCATGTCAAGATTACATTTTAGATGTTTATATCTAAAAATAACATAGACTCACTGTGATTGTATCTAAAGAACAAAGATTTGATTATAGATGTTGTAGCATAGATCTCTGAATATGTATCACTTATTGTTGAAGAAGAATAGGCTATTTTACTCTGAGTCGTGGTAGCACCTCGTTGTCGCTATTGATTTAGATGAATAAAACAATGGGATTAAGGTCCTTTATATAACCTAGGGTTAACGAATTTGGTCATAAAACAAGTCCATGTGCGCATAACTGAATTTGCCCCGGATCTAAGGGGTTGACATGGGTGTCGACACCCTTGTGTGGGGGTTGACCCATGGGTCGACACCCCTAGGACGAGGTCGACCCCTAACGGGCCGATTTCCCCCTTTATTTCTCGCTTCTGATTTATTTCGAATTCTGATTTATTTTGTATATATATAATCCTGTTGTGCGTATACAAACTTCTAACCTTAATAACTTCTTCATACGATGTCTGTTTTACGCAAACTTGGTGTCTATCTTAAGAAGAATTCCAAATATTTAATTAAGTATTCCTTAGTTTATCATTATAGTGTCTTTTAAAATTATGGGGTGTTACAGTATAAGGCCTAATACATCACTAACCCATTCACTGTGTCTAGTGAAAGGGGCTTCAGTAATTTTTCCTAATAATCAAGATTTTCCTTCTTCATATGATTTGAAATCAAATGAATTCAAAATTCCATCTTTATGGAGCTTTGATATGCATTTCTCATTTATATGGTCCAAACGATAATGCCAAAGATATGTTGGATTTAAATCATTAGATTTAATCCGCTTAGTATTTATGTTATAAATAGGTACATTAAAGCTAAGAATATGAAGACCTTTAACAAATTATGCATTTCCATAAAATATTTCATTTAAATAAAATGATAACAAATGCCCATTATCACAAATGAATAATCAAGCTTGTCTAAACAAGATATATAAATAATATTTATTTTAATGGAAGGCACATAATAACAATCTTTTAATTCTAAAACTAAGCCAATATGTAAGGATAAGAGGCAGCTTCCTATGAGCAATGCAGCAACATTTGCTCCATTTCCCACTCGCAAGTCCACTTCTCCTTTCGCCAAATTTCTACTTTTTTTGCATTTCCTGCGAATTAACATAAATATGTGATCCACATCCAGTATCTAATGCCCAAGTTGTAGAAGCAGATAAATTGACACATAACATTTATACCTGATTCGGTTGAAGTCATATTTCCCTTTTCTTTTTCAGATCTTCCAAATATGCAAAACAATTGCATTTCCAATGATCCGGCTTTCCACAATAGTGATAGTCACCTTCTTTAGGTACCCCTCCTTTAGGCTTCGTTTCCTTTTTGAAATCGGTCATGGAAGTACTCTTCTTAAGTTGCTTTTTCTTGCCTTTACCCTTTGCTTTAGCAGACCCCTTTTGTACCATCATCATGGTAGTGGGTCCTGCTTTCTTCATATTGTTTTTAGTAGTTCTTAACAGCTTAATAACTCAATCAAGGATTTTTCTATTTCATTCATGAGACAATTCATCAAGAATTGAGAATAACAACCGTTTAATGATTGTAAAACAGGATCGATTTGAGCTTCAGATGATAAAGGAAAGCCTAACCTTTCAAGATACTCGACGTATCCAATCATTTCCAGTACATGTGGACCAACGGGTTCTTTCTCTCCCATTTTGCAGTGAAGCAATGCCTTGCTTGTGTCATACCATTCTTTTCGAGCATGCCCTTCGAACAATTTCTTAAGGTGCTCGATCATCTCATATGTCTCTATCAACTCATGTTGCTTCTAAATCTCCGGAGTCATGATTGCAAGCATGAGACAGGTGACATTAAGAGCATTATTTTGATGCTTCCTGTAGGCATTTAACTCTACTCAAGGTGTTGTACATGGTGTGCCTCTGGAATAGACCCATTAAATACATACACTTTTCTTTCTTGTTTGAGGACTATCCTCAAATTACGATGTCAGCCAAGGAAGTTGATTTCGTTCAACTTATCCTTCTCAAGGACGGATCTTAGTGATAAATTGTTGGTATTGCTTGTCATTTAATATCTATAGGAGATAATAAAAATAATGAATGACATCGCTTCATATATGTACAAATTGTGAAGTAATTGGTGACTATTCACACATTGATGCTTCCTGTAGTCACATACAACCTTGCGTATTCATTCAAATGCATAAAAGGAATATTCTCATACAAATATACATATACAGTGATGATGGTTGTAACACCCCACCTCCGCTAGGGTCACTCTTTAGGGGGCACTAGCTTCTGGGGGGCGTTATAACTGGGTAAGCATGCATAATGATATATCAAGGCAGAACAAGAACATAAATATATATGTAAAACAGAGTAAAACAGCGGAATATTTCAAACCATCTCAAAACAAGTCTTAGTACATCATAAAGTCAACTGCCAAAATA
Source organism: Allium sativum (assembly GCA_030737875.1). NCBI lineage: Eukaryota > Viridiplantae > Streptophyta > Magnoliopsida > Asparagales > Amaryllidaceae > Allium > Allium sativum. The sequence continues at coordinate 473,368,943 of CM060909.1, forward strand.
AACATGTCTAGTACATCATAAACAGAAATACTGAAATACATAGTGCTATCCCCAAAATAAAGATAATAAACCATAGCGAGCTCAATGTCCAAGCATACATGAGCTATCCAGCTAACAAGCAAGCGATCCAAGCTAAGCACCACTGTTCCCTCCCTGAGAACCTGGGGGGGGGGGGGGAACGGAAGAAAAGAAGCGAAAGAAAACAGGTCAGTCAAAAAGACTGGTAAGCCCTACTACGATCAGTCTATAAACTAATAAAGCTAACATCATGATGGAAACTGAGATGAACATACTGGCAGTAGATAAAGGTGTCATCACATAAAGAAGATTAAGCTTTGCACCATAGTGTACTAGCAAACTAACATAACAGGTATTGATCCCTCAGCCCAAACTTTGGCCCAATTGCATGAGATGACCTTAATACAAGGTCCAGCCCAACGGTCTAATCGATCGGCTCCCTATAAACCTAACACGTCAAGTGTTGGTGTCCATACGGCCCACATATGGTTGTAGTCAGACTGTGCTGGGTCCACCTTTGGGTGTATCAAGCCCTCGGGTGTCAACCCCAGACACCTAAGCAATGATGCACAGTCTAAACCTACTGGTACCTGTGCCTCGAGTTTGTCCAACACCGAACTACGTGCACGTCCGTAGCCCGCCTGGACCCGCATCGCTGTACCACTCAGCCGTTGCTTTGGTCGCTTACATCAGTCCAGTAATCGTGCCCCGCCCTAGCCTAGCCTCTAGGGTTGTGAATGATACCAAACTGGGATTACTGCTGGAACAGACCACGTTGCTAGGGTTTTCTAAGAGGGTTAAGTGTGGTTTAACCCCTCACTAATCATGGATTAAATTAGTTAAGTGTAACCAACAGTTCACCACTTAACCCCATTTAATCCCTCGCGTCCCCAAAATTGGTTAAGTATTAGTGGGCCATGACTTAACCCTAATCATGAGGCATTAATTTAATTGTACCTTAACCTCTCACATTAGACTTTGTTGCGGTTACTAGTTAAGCCGGGCGGGTCCGGGTAGCTTTACACCACAACTTGGTCTAACCTCGGGTCCCAGGTACACGTGACCAACTTCTCACATTGGGTCCTATTGTTTGTAGCAACTAGTTAAGCCGGTCGGTTCCGGGTAGGTTTACGCTACAAACTCAACCCAACCTCGAGTTGGCCACACATGTTTTCTAAGTGTCATGTCCACTTTATTTTCAAACCATAATTACAAGTTTAACAAATACTTGGGTAGACCTAACTTAATAGGTAAATTCCCAAGGGGTAGACCTAACTTAATAGGTAAATTCCCAATCTCATATTTTCATGTATTTTAAGTTTTACCCAAAACCCCCCCAACGTCATTCTATCGCTTACATATTCGTCATAACGCATAAAGGGTAGAAAGAGGGAACTTGGCACAACATACATGATAAATCTCACATATCATAATAAGCATGCATAACATGTTGGACTTGCATAACTTAGCATAGTGAACTTGCATAAACATGCATAGCTTGTTAAACTTGCAAATCATGACTTAGTGAACTTGCATAAACATGCATAACTTATTAAACTCGCAAATCATGGCATAGTGAACTTGCATAAGCATGCATAACTTGTTAAACTTGCAAATCATGGCATAGTGAACTTGCATGAACATGCATAACTCATCAAACATGTGTAACATGGCATAGTGAACTCGCATAAGCATGCATAACTCATTAAACATACATAACATAGCATAGTGAACTTGCATAGGCATGCATAACTTATTAAACATGCATAACATAGCATAGTGAACTTGCATAGGCATGCATAACTTATTAAACATGCATAACATAGCATAGTGAGCTCGCATAAGCATGCATAACTTATTAAACATGCATAAATCCCAACTTTCATCACATATTAACTTTAGAGTTTCTAAAATGAAGGTAAGAGGGCTTACAAATATTATGAAGACACAAATCCACTAATAAAGATTGAAAAGCCCTTTATGCAAGCATATAAAAACCCAAAACAAAGCTCCAATTAACAAAAATCCCAAAACTCTAGCTTTAGCAATTAAAGCTTGCAACTTGATGATGTATGCAAGCTAATGATCATTCATACAACTTAGAAATGCTTGTATGAACATCAAAACCTTCATAGAAATGATTTTTGAAGAGGTTGGAGGCTAGGGTTTTTAGGTGGAGGCCATTTGAGAATTCAATTTGACATAGTTTGGTTGCTAGAATGAATAATGAGGCTTTAGGGTAGGATTAGGGGCTTATTTATAGAAGATTAGAGTGTTTTTAGCCCTAGGATTAACCCTAGGTTAGTTTAGGCCCGTCAGATTTAGGAATTCTCTAGAACCAAGCCACACAACCAAGCCCAAATCAAAATGGTGCGCCAGGCAAAACTGCCTGGCCACCCCGTATCGACAGGGCAGTCGACACCCTAAGACCCCTGTCGACATGCCTGTCGACATGGGGGTCCGAGCGGGAGTTTTCCCGCCTGACGCCAGTTAGCCCTAATCCTTGTTTTTAATTTAAAATTTAAATCTGTTTTTAACTTAGAAATTTTCTGAAAACTTCAATGGGCCTTAACTGGGTCATACGGACTCCGATTTTCGAAAACTCGGACTCTATTCCGCGTATTTTTCCGAGACGAACGCAATGGCATAGCCCGTTTCCCTTAATTCAGATTTTTGAAATAAATTCTGCCTCGATTTATGTTATAACAGGTTATTGAAAATATGGGTTGTTACATTCTCCCCTCCTTAAAGGATTTCGTCCCCGAAATCTTCAAGTTAGGAAGAACGTATCCTATCATCCAGCATCCATCTACTCAAGACATCATCCATGAGCAATCATTGTCCTTAAAAAGATTCTAAATGCTGTATAAACATATGCAAAAGTGTGTGTATATGTACCTATCTAATGCAAAGATCAATGCAAAATATGTTAGTGAAATGTATCCATATGTATGCAAATCCCTAACATAATGTATAATATCTACATGCGTGCTCAACCATACATCCATATGCAACATCCATGTGCTTGCATACCAACTTCATCCAAGAATAAGCATAAACACTCATGCACATGCAATATGAGGAGTGTGTGAGCCGATCTAGTGCCTAATGTGTATTATGCATCCACGAGCAACCACTTGCAAACACTTGCAACCACTTGCAACCATCAAACATAACATGTCTCAACCACATGTTTCATCCAAAGGGTTTCTACCTAAAGTTCTCATGACAAGATTAGCACGATAACTAGATAAACATGGATAGCAAAGAGAAAGATATGCTGAAAAGGAAAGAGATTGAGAGTGTACCCTCAAAAAGGAATGGATAAAGCCCACGCATCTTCTCCTCGGTTTCCCAAGTTGTGTCTTCTTCGGCTTCACCCCATTGAACCTTCACCAGCTTGACCTCTCGATTCCTTAGCTTCTTGGTCTCCGTCCCCAAGATACGAATCGGAGCTCTCCTCAAAGTTGCCTCTTTCTCTACTTCCACGTCTTCAAGAATGCTAGGTTCTACCACCTCAGCGGACTCATGTAGGCACTTTCGGAGATGCGAGACATGAAAGACATTATGCACTCCGGACAGCTTCTCGGGCAATTGCACTTTATAAGCCATCTTCCCAATCCTCTCTATGATAGGGAAGGGTCCAACAAATCTCGGTGCCAATTTTCCAACAGCTCCAAATCGGACCACATTCCGCAAAGGAGAAACCTTTACGAAAACCATGTCCCCGACATCAAACTCCAAATCGGATCTTCGCTTATCAGCATAGGATTTCTGTCGGTCTTGGGCCGCCTTCATCCGTCTTCTAATCAACTCGACCTTCTCGGATGTATCTCTAATCATGTCGGGTCCAAGTATAAGCTTATCTGTAGTCTCCCACCAACATGTAGGCGACTTGCACGACCTCCCATATAAAGCTTCAAATGGTGCCATCCCTATGCTCGCCTGATAACTGTTATTATATGCAAACTCAACAAGAGGAAGATGGTCTTCCCAAGCACCACCAAAATCCAGGATACAAAGCCTCAACAAGTCCTCAAGTACCCTATTCACCCTTTCTGTTTGGCCGTCTGTTTGTGGGTGATAGGCCGTACTCAGGTTCAACCTTGTGCCCATAGCTTCCTGCAAACTGTTCCAAAATTGACTAGTAAAGATGGGGTCTCGGTCACTGACTATGCTGGAAGGGACTCCATGTAGTCGTACTATCTCACGAAGATATACTGATGCTAGTCCAGATGCAGTCCTTTTGCTCTTTACTGGGATAAAATGAGCACTCTTCGTAAGTCTATCTACAATGACCCAAATGCTCGTATTCCCTTTCCTTGACCTTGGAAGCCCATCAATAAAGTCCATAGAAATACTCTCCCACTTCCATAGCGGGACCTCCAGGGGATGCAATAGCCCACCGGGCTTCTTCGACTCAGCTTTTACTCTCTGACAAATAACACATCTAGAGACAAACTCGGCCACATCCTTCTTCATTCCAGGCCAGAAGAAAATGCGCTTCATATCCTTATACATCTTATCTCCCCCTGGATGTATAGTCAACTTGGAGCGATGTGCTTCCTCAAGAACTTTCCTCACCAAGTCTCCCACCATCGGAACACAAAGCCTTCCGTCTCTCCTCAGCCAACCCTTATCATCTATAGAATATCGAGCAAGGTGACTAGATGTCTCCCCTCGAATCAGCTTATCCATAATCTCAATTATCTGAGGGTCTTCCTTCTGCGAAGCCCCAACTTGATCCAGAAAGGTAGGCCTGAGCTCAAGAGATGCTAAAGAACCAGTCATCGACTCAACTGTCAAAGAAAAATCAAAGGTTGCCAAGAACTCTAAATTCTTCATCTCAACAAATAGAGGACTTAGTGTCAACCTTTTTCTACTCAACGCATCCGCTACAACATTCCCCTTGCCAGGGGTATAGGCTATATCAAAATCATAGGAAGCCAAGAATTCCATCCACCTTTGCTGTCTCAAGTTCAGATCCTTCTGCGAAAAGAGATACTTCAAAGACTTATGATCAGTATACAACTCAAATCTCTCTCCCAGAAGATAATGACGCCAAGCCTTGAGTGCATACACTATCGCTGCCAGCTCTAGATCATGAGTGGGATAATTCTTCTCGTGCACCTTAAGTTGCCTCCCACCAAAACATATAACCCTGCCCTCTTGCATCAGAACGGCGCCCAATCCCGTGCCACAAGCATCACTGTACACGGTAAATATCTTACCACCATCGGGTAAAGCTAGAACTGGTGCTGAGGTAAGGGCTCTCTTGAGTCTCTGAAAAGCAAGCTCACAATCCATATCCCAAGCAAAGACTAAGTTCTTCTTCGTCAACTTAGTGAGAGGAGCGGATATCTTCGCGAAGTCCTTGATGAACTTCCGGTAAAAACCCGCAAGACCTAGAAAGCTTCTCACCTCGGTTGCATTCCTTGGAGTCTTCCAATCCTGAACTGCAACCACCTTAGCGGGATCCACCGCTAAGCCTTGCTTGGATACGATATGCCCAAGGAATCTAACTTCCCTTCTCCAAAAGTGGCACTTGGAGAACTTGGCCTTTAGCTGATGCGCTCTAAGCGTATCCATCACCTCTACAAGATGCCTCGCGTGCTCTTCTTCATCCTTGGAGAAGACCAGAATATCATCCACAAAGACCACGACAAACTTGTTCAAGAACTCCCGAAACACCCTACTCATCAAGTCCACAAAATACGCGGGTGCATTCGTCAAACCGAACGGCATAACAAGCCATTCAAAGAATCCATCTGGAGTTCTGAATGCAGTTTTGTCTATACTATCTTCAGCCACTCTGAGCTGATGAAATCCGGTAGCAAGATCAAGCTGAGAGAAAACAGAAGCACCAACAAGCTGATCAAAGAGATCATCGATCCTCGGTAACGGGTGTCTGTTCTTCTTAGTCAGCTTATTCAATTCTCTATAATCCAAACAGAGTCGAAGAGAACCATCTGCCTTAGTAGCAAACACCACAGGCGCTCCCCATTCGGATATACTTCGTCTGATGAAGTTCTTTTCAAGCAACTCTTTTACTTGCTTGCTGAGCTCCCGTCTCTCACGCGGAGCCATGTGCCGAACGGGCAAAGAAACAGGCTTAGCATTATCCACCAGATAAATGCGAAAATCAATCTCTCGTTTTGGGGGCAACCCCTTAACCTCTTCAAAAACATCTGGATAATCTCGGACCACCCTTACAGACTGAAGGGCTTCCTCTGACGAGTCGAGAGATTCAAGATAGCACAACATGACGGGATCCTTCGGATTGCACGAAATCTCTAAGGTGTTGCCAAGGCGAGTCACAAGCCTCACAACCCTATGCTCACAATCAAGAATGGCTCCATATCGGGACAGCCAATCCATGCCCAGTATCAATCCGTATCCCCTGAAACCAAGAACATATGCACTACACAAGAACTCTACACTGAGTATAGAGATCCTCAGATCCTCACATCTCATAGATAGATGAGCAGAACCCCCAATGGGATTCGAAACACAAACGGGATCATCCACTAAGCTAGTACTAAGGTGCAAACTATCAACAAGATCAGATGAAATAAAGCTATGTGATGCACCAGAATCAAACAAGGTACGAACTGGAAGATCAGAAACATAAACAAGGTTCTCAACAGAAACACTACCTCGATCGGGAACTGGAGCGGTATTGAGAGCATGAACTTGCCCTCCTGAAGGTCCAGCCTGTCCTTTCTTCTTCGGGCACTCCTTGCTGAAGTGTCCAGTCTCACCACAGGAAAAACATCCACCACTAAGCTTCCTTTTCTTCTTCCTACAATCCTTAGCAAAGTGTCCAGGCACACCACAGTAATTGCACTTTCCCTTGCCTTTGTTGTTGTTGTTCCCCTTCTTGTTCTTGCCCTGATTCCCCTGACTGCTTTGACCACCTTGATTGCCTTTGCCTTGAGAATCAGTCTTCTTTGCTTGAGTATCACTCGTCTTGACCTCTTTCTTTCCATCTCCCTGAAGTAGAGCCATATTGACCAAACTCTCAAAAGTAGCTCCATGCGGAATATGTGACATTGCCAAGCCCTGTAGTGGCTCATTCAATCCTCTAGCAAATCGAAGAGCCTTCTTCTCAGGAGTGTTTACCATATCCAAACCAAAACGGGCCAGCTGATTAAACTTGTTCACATACTCCTTGACAGACATATCACCTTGCTTTAATGCAATGAACTTCTCCATCTGTAAATTCGCCTCAGCAGAAGATAGAAACTTGGTCACAAATCTAGCCCTCAAATCGGCCCAAGTCTCAACGGGCCTCGTCCCATTGGTGACCTCCCACCAATAGGCCGCTTCATCCTTCAAAAGCCACACTGTCAATAAGATCTTCCTCTCGTCATCAATCCCAAAGATAGCAAACAAGTCCTCAGTGTCTTTCAGCCAATTCCTAGCTTCAACAAAAGATTCCGTGCCTAGGAAATTCTTGCCTCCCATCGCCTTGAAGTCTTTACAAACCTTCGTGAACTCAACCTGAGGATGCTGAGGGGGAGGAGGAGGAAGAGGAGCCTCAGCAACGGGAGGGGGAGGAACATTAGCAACGGGAGGAGGAATATTAACTGCTGGAGGAGGGGGAGAAGGAACCACCGGAGGAGGGATATTAGGGAGAGGATTCTCAACTACAGGAGGAGGAGTGGGAGTAGGGTTTGCGGGGCCGGCTGCCGCCCTAGCTTCTAGAAGTCTCCTATACCAGAGTGGCACATTTACTCCATCCGGGATGGCAAGATCCTCAGCCATACTGAAACGAAGGATAAGATAAGATTAGGTCAAGGGAACGAAGGATAACGCTAATGGCTTTTTGGGGAATAGCCTTTTGAAATACTAGACTTTTCTATGGAAAATACTTTATACTTGTTTTGAAAATAGTTTTTCAAAAGTCTTTTAAAAACTTTTTGTTCTTTCTTGTAAACCATATGCTCTGATACCAAATTTGTAACACCCCACCTCCGCTAGGGTCACTCTTTAGGGGGCACTAGCTTCTGGGGGGCGTTATAACTGGGTAAGCATGCATAATTATATATCAAGGCAGAACAAGAACATAAATATATATGTAAAACAGAGTAAAACAGCGGAATATTTCAAACCATCTCAAAACAAGTCTTAGTACATCATAAAGTCAACTGCCAAAATAAACATGTCTAGTACATCATAAACAGAAATACTGAAATACATAGTGCTATCCCCAAAATAAAGATAATAAACCATAGCGAGCTCAATGTCCAAGCATACATGAGCTATCCAGCTAACAAGCAAGCGATCCAAGCTAAGCACCACTGTTCCCTCCCTGAGAACCTGGGGGGGGGGAACGGAAGAAAAGAAGCGAAAGAAAACAGGTCAGTCAAAAAGACTGGTAAGCCCTACTACGATCAGTCTATAAACTAATAAAGCTAACATCATGATGGAAACTGAGATGAACATACTGGCAGTAGATAAAGGTGTCATCACATAAAGAAGATTAAGCTTTGCACCATAGTGTACTAGCAAACTAACATAACAGGTATTGATCCCTCAGCCCAAACTTTGGCCCAATTGCATGAGATGACCTTAATACAAGGTCCAGCCCAACGGTCTAATCGATCGGCTCCCTATAAACTTAACACGTCAAGTGTTGGTGTCCATACGGCCCACATATGGTTGTAGTCAGACTGTGCTGGGTCCACCTTTGGGTGTATCAAGCCCTCGGGTGTCAACCCCAGACACCTAAGCAATGATGCACAGTCTAAACCTACTGGTACCCGTGCCTCGAGTTTGTCCAACACCGAACTACGTGCACGTCCGTAGCCCGCCTGGACCCGTACCGCTGTACCACTCAGCCGTCGCTTTGGTCGCTTACATCAGTCCAGTAATCGTGCCCCGCCCTAGCCTAGCCTCTAGGGTTGTGAATGATACCAAACTGGGATTACTGCTGGAACAGACCACGTTGCTAGGGTTTTCTAAGAGGGTTAAGTGTGGTTTAACCCCTCACTAATCATGGATTAAATTAGTTAAGTGTAACCAACAGTTCACCACTTAACCCCATTTAATCCCTCGCGTCCCCAAAATTGGTTAAGTATTAGTGGGCCATGACTTAACCCTAATCATGAGGCATTAATTTAATTATACCTTAACCTCTCACATTAGACTTTGTTGCGGTTACTAGTTAAGCCGGGCGGGTCCGGGTAGCTTTACACCACAACTTGGTCTAACCTCGGGTCCCAGGTACACGTGACCAACTTCTCACATTGGGTCCTATTGTTTGTAGCAACTAGTTAAGCCGGTCGGTTCCGGGTAGGTTTACGCTACAAACTCAACCCAACCTCGAGTTGGCCACACATGTTTTCTAAGTGTCATGTCCACTTTATTTTCAAACCATAATTACAAGTTTAACAAATACTTGGGTAGACCTAACTTAATAGGTAAATTCCCAAGGGGTAGACCTAACTTAATAGGTAAATTCCCAATCTCATATTTTCATGTATTTTAAGTTTTACCCAAAACCCCCCAACGTCATTCTATCGCTTACATATTCGTCATAACGCATAAAGGGTAGAAAGAGGGAACTTGGCACAACATACATGATAAATCTCACATATCATAATAAGCATGCATAACATGTTGGACTTGCATAACTTAGCATAGTGAACTTGCATAAACATGCATAGCTTGTTAAACTTGCAAATCATGACTTAGTGAACTTGCATAAACATGCATAACTTATTAAACTCGCAAATCATGGCATAGTGAACTTGCATAAGCATGCATAACTTGTTAAACTTGCAAATCATGGCATAGTGAACTTGCATGAACATGCATAACTCATCAAACATGTGTAACATGGCATAGTGAACTCGCATAAGCATGCATAACTCATTAAACATACATAACATAGCATAGTGAACTTGCATAGGCATGCATAACTTATTAAACATGCATAACATAGCATAGTGAACTTGCATAGGCATGCATAACTTATTAAACATGCATAACATAGCATAGTGAGCTCGCATAAGCATGCATAACTTATTAAACATGCATAAATCCCAACTTTCATCACATATTAACTTTAGAGTTTCTAAAATGAAGGTAAGAGGGCTTACAAATATTATGAAGACACAAATCCACTAATAAAGATTGAAAAGCCCTTTATGCAAGCATATAAAAACCCAAAACAAAGCTCCAATTAACAAAAATCCCAAAACTCTAGCTTTAGCAATTAAAGCTTGCAACTTGATGATGTATGCAAGCTAATGATCATTCATACAACTTAGAAATGCTTGTATGAACATCAAAACCTTCATAGAAATGATTTTTGAAGAGGTTGGAGGCTAGGGTTTTTAGGTGGAGGCCATTTGAGAATTCAATTTGACATAGTTTGGTTGCTAGAATGAATAATGAGGCTTTAGGGTAGGATTAGGGGCTTATTTATAGAAGATTAGAGTGTTTTTAGCCCTAGGATTAACCCTAGGTTAGTTTAGGCCCGTCAGATTTAGGAATTCTCTAGAACCAAGCCACACAACCAAGCCCAAATCAAAATGGTGCGCCAGGCAAAACTGCCTGGCCACCCCGTGTCGACAGGGTTGTCGACAGGGCAGTCGACACCCTAAGACCCCTGTCGACATGCCTGTCGACATGGGGGTCCGGGCGGGAGTTTTCCCGCCTGACGCCAGTTAGCCCTAATCCTTGTTTTTAATTTAAAATTTAAATCTGTTTTTAACTTAGAAATTTTCTGAAAACTTCAATGGGCCTTAACTGGGTCATACGGACTCCGATTTTCGAAAACTCGGACTCTATTCCGCGTATTTTTCCGAGACGAACGCAATGGCATAGCCCGTTTCCCTTAATTCAGATTTTTGAAATAAATTCTGCCTCGATTTATGTTATAACAGGTTATTGAAAATATGGGTTGTTACAATGGTAAACTTATATATATATATATATATATATATATATATATATATATATAACATAATATGCAAATTTACGACAATCCAAAATTATACATAACAGTGCATGCTTCCACTCAAAATAACATCCCTCTACTTCAAAATATATGTGTGTGTATTAGTAAGCCAAAATCCATACTAGACTATGCTTTGAGTTAGCTTTGGATAATCCCAAAACATATTCCTTTAGGTAGATATTTCGTGTCAGCTGCATCATTTATACAATTCGTGGAACAAGATGAACAAGTTTTGTTCATTTCCAATTTTGGATATTTCATGCTCTATGTCTCTAAGACCATTATCTTATTATGGCTAGTCAGACCCAATTTTAAACAATTTGAGCATCACAATTACTCTATCGCATGTAACCATGATAAATAATGTACTTATGCTTTGACGCAACCCACAACCATTGATTATGACACTTATAAATGTTATTCTTGGAAGATGTCACTTTAGACTTAATATTAATACTCAATTTGGAGGGATTTGTAATTGAAAGTGAGCAACTTAGTAATTCTATTTCATGAAGCAAATCCCGTCTTGATAGTGTCTTAAAAAAATAATAGTAATGTATGTGTTGCTGCACTTTTGCAGTATTCATTTTTTTTTTATTTGGATAGTGAATAAAGCAATTGACTATATGTCAAACACATAACTAAGCACATAAATAAATATAATTAGCAAATCACATTTGTTACTGTAACTTCATTTCGAAATATGTATTACATTGATGAGAACAATTGCATATAGATGCATTCAAATGTACAAGTGTTGGCTTATACTAATAGAGTATGCTCATGGAATTATATATATAACAATACCTGCATATATACTAATATTAGCAATCCATGCTCATAAAATATACGCAACATCGCATCCTAGTACAAATAGAAGTATATATTTATTTACTGGATTACCCAATTCGTGCAGAATACATTGTGATATATATATATATGTATGTATGTATATATATGTGTGTGTGTGTGTGTGTCCATACGAGATTCATTTATATAAAAGTGTGTATATATATATATTAATGTATGTACAACTATAAAGCATCCATGCAGTATCTTGTATTGCCATACACAAATAGTATAAAAGTAACCAGCAAGTCATATTTGTTATGGCAAGTATATCTCGAAATGTATATAAACTAGGGAGTGAAATTTCATATCATATTTGCAGTATACATATAGCAACACATTAAAATCGAAGTGATCATACATAGCAAATCAGGTACACAGCTGAGAGTGGAATACATTACACATTGTGAACTAAACCTTTTATCATGCAAATGCAAGAGTCAATGGAAAACTCAACTGTTTATTTCTAACTCAAATGAATTGATAAAAAATAGGGTCATATTGATCTGAAAACATAACAAATCAAGCCAAGTTCAAAGTTTTCATATTGCTAAGGTTTTACAATGACTTGAAAGTCATCCAGTTATTATTATTAACTTCAGAGAAGAAAACAACGTCTGCATATTAATTAAGCTTATTGATTCATTATTTAACAGTGTACAAAATCAGAACCAATATAAATGAAACATCTGAAAGATATTCACTAAACCATGAGCTTTGATCCAAACACATGTTAAACACGCACAGTATAAAACCATAGTGTCTGCATGTTAAGTTCCAATTCACTTTTATATTGCAGAAAACAAACTCAACTTTTCAGAATTTGTTTTACAAACAAACTTATTGCATCGTGATTCACAACATCAAATCAAAATAGAGAGAACATTGTGGTTCTTTTCAATAACCAAAATTGCTATTTGAAAAGGAAATTCAAAATACCAAGCTTCCCAGCATTATCGATCCAGACATTACAAAATTTAACAGAGTAAGTATTAGCAGTATTAAGACAAAATAAACATCCAATGAATATTTAGCTACCCATGAACTCATTTCCGATTATATATCAAGTATAAACAGTATGTTCAATGAAATCTCTATAATATGATTTTGCATCAGAAATGAATTTATATTACATGCTATTTAGATTGCATTAGTGTTCATAATACTTTTAATTTTTGCAAGGAATCACATATGCATGGCTGAATATCAAATAAACTCAATAAATTATTTTGTGAGTCAGCTCCGATACCATTCTTTGGTTTTCTCGATTAAATCGACAGCGAAAATTAAAAATCAAAACCTAAAATCTCAGGATCCAAGCAAAAATGAATAGATGGGTAAACATACAGATTCGATTTCACAAAACCACGATGCCAATTGAGGCACTCGAATGCAACAAATCACAAACACTACTCAAATCAGACGACATCTCTATTATATCCACACGAATGCCTCTTTGCTCGTCTTACAAATGCGAGGAAGAAGACGAGGTACTACCCTTTTTATAGGAGGAAGAAGACGAGGTACGAACCAAGAAGCCCAATATTTTTTTTTTTTGGTTAATTCTGATCGCTTATTGAAAAAGAGATTACTACCCTTTTTATAACAAGCATAACCAAATAAAATTGAGATGAAATCAGACTACCTATTTTTTAGCTAGTTTAAACATCAATCGTTTGATGTTATAACAGCTAAATATTAGTTCTTCCAATTTAATGTTCTTAGTGTGTGACCTTATAGGTTATAATAACATTGACAATAATTTTAAATTATATTTAAAATTATAAACAGTGAGCGACATCTAGTAATACATCATTGTTACCTAAGTTATAATAAAATCAACAATTAGATACAATCTTGTCTATGACCAATGTCTTAATGTTATTTAATCATTTTAACCACTATATCCAAGATTAAACTCAATGCATGGAACATATCATCATCTTTATGATTTAATTCTTTTATCTTGATATATGAGTAGATTACATCCATACATTTCATCTCTGACTCAATCAAGAGACCCCTGGATATCACTACTTATATTGTAGGGTTAAATTCCATCTAGATCATTCATTTTCAATTGATTTAAGATGTAGCCAGTAATCACCTTTATTGTTTACTCTATTAAGAGTAACTTTTGATGACATCAAAGCACAAGATCCTCGAATAAAAATATAATGATTTCAGTTCTGAGGATCATTACATCACTGTCACTATGAGAATTACGTATGACATTATTAATTATACTCCATAAAGTTTTCACACGTTGGGTTTGCCTAATACATTATTCTCTAACACTTATTTACGTATTGACATTAGTATCTTATATATTAATGATCAAATGATATATGATCATCAGTCAATCAACATACTAGTCCCAATGCTTTATTGTTGTCCTATTCACAATAAAACCTGACTAGGGATTTTTAAAAATCACAATACTTATCATATTATATAATCTCATGTTCAAGTCACTTACTTGAAACTATATAATTATGTATTATTAATCTAAGGACTTCTATTATGTTAACATTTATATTACGCAGTAAATATAACAGAATATTTTTTTTATTCAAAATAAAAAACAACATCAATAATGTTATTCAGTCACATCAAATAGATTGCCTCTAGGGCATAAACTCTTAGGTCTTTTTGCATTTTTTTGGCAAAACCGACCAGTTTTTTAGGTGACCTTAAACACTTTTTATTATAATTAATAAAAAAAAAACAGTATAGTACATGTGATTGTAGTTAACAATCAGCTACTTCGATTTTTAAGGTGGACCATCCACCACTAATGGAATTTATAGTGTTCTGTCCACTCTACCTTACAGGCTTACACAACTGGAGCTAGCCTAATTAAACTAGACTACAATATATCATCTCCACGTAGGGAGGAATATCACACAGACAAGATCTATTACGTTACATTATCTAAGCCTAGGAACTAGGCAAAGACACATCACATGGTATAATTTCACAGGGTGTACAAACCCAAATAATAAACATTCTAGACTTCTTGCAAGCGCAACAATAGGTAATGCACAAAAAGATCTTGAGCCCAACAAACCATAGAACAGTAACCTAGAGTGCACAGTCTACCATATCACTTCAACCAAAAATTAAAGCTAACTAAATAGACATTACATCCATACTTTGATCTGAACCATGACCAAGCTTTCGTGTACAGAAGGTGCATCACGTAGTTGAACCAACCGCGGAGGCTCCAAAGAACCTCACCAGAAAACAAAGGCAGTAGATAGCGGCACAACACATGCACAACATCTCCAAAATAACATGGGTAGAACCTTGAAACCATAACAACGTGGACAGAACAGGGAGAGAAACAACAACAGTTGAGAGCACGAAGCTTCACCTATTTGCTGCGCAGTACCCATATCGAACCCATGAAGCTAGGAGAAATGACATAAACTCTAGATATAACCACGTAAGGGATACTCGTCAGACATTAGCCCAAACAAAACCACTGACAATCAGACCATAACAAAACCACCAAACAGTCGAAAAGTTCTCATCTAACAACTCCAAAAATCATTACTACACCAAAGACAATCAATACAGAACCACAAATCGAAAACCAAAGAAACAACGAAAGTCCATATGTGGAACCAAACAACAACGAAAACAGTACTGGATGCTTAACCATTTCTATATAAACTCACTGAGATAGAGACTGTGTACTACAAAACAAAACCCTCGATTGCTGAATTATTATTCTCTTGTGAGGGATTAATTTGCAACTCAGTATATTATAGAACAATAACTAAGCATACCAGCACAGAAAAGTCAGTGAATTGCAAATCCAACAAGAAGAAAGAACACACTACAACAGAGGACTCACCGCATGGAACCGAACATCCAAGAACGAGAAAGTTGAAACTAGATCTGGAGACCAAAAATAGCCACCACACCAGATCTTGGAAGGGACGCCCAAAGCAATAACGATATGCCGTGTAAATGAGGGGACGAGTAGCAACCGTAAGGGATTTAGATCTAGAAACAGAGGCGAGATTGGGTAATGAAAGAAAAGGAGAGGGAAATTATTTCCTTGCGATCTGCATTTTTGTCTCCACACTTGTATAGTTACTTTGACTTATTTTTGTAAAGTTATGGTTTTGTTATTGCCTTGCAACTACTTGATTATCTGGTAATGGCAATAAAATATTAATGATTCACTTCTAATAATATGAATAAAATAACAACAGATAAAATATGCACCATGATTTCCAAAAGGCGGCTATGTTCGACATCCAAAGTTAAAAGACATAAAACTTTTTAAATAATAAATACAAAAGCAAAGTTAACTGAACATTGATTCATGCATGAGAAGAATCAAATTTAGATATATTAAGTTCTCGATGAAACTAGATTATTGTGCATAATCGTTGTTTTCAATATAAAGTTGCATAAATCATATTTTCATACGCCAACATTTAAAACCTAGGGCTTGAACTTTTAGAAATCAACCAATATATCTTCAAACTACAACATCAATCCAATATAGTAGGATTTTGCAAATTTAATATGAGCATAGAAATCGAAAATTCAACAAAAAAAAATATGTCAAGACCGAAGTTGCAACTTAAATTGTTCCAAATTTTAATGAAGGTTTATTAAGAACTTGAACCTAACTTATCGTTTTTTAAGGAAGTAAACTAATGCAACATGCTAGTTTGATTTTTCTAAAAGGGAAACCTCAATGATGCAACATAATCCAGCATTACAATGTACTTAACAAGCTTGATTTCGAAAGATACAATTTGCATTATTGTTTGATCAAAATTTTCATTACTTCTAAAATTCTGTACGAGTTTAAAAATGTTAAAATCATGAATCCACCAAACTAGTAGGTTACATCTCTTATCTAAAGTTTCCTCTATTCGAGGTTTTCACCAATAAAATTATCAAATGTGTAGCCCACTCCTTAATTGAACGAGCTTTTGCTAGTGTAGTATTAATAATAACTATTTATGCTAATTAGTAGGTTTCACCTTATTTTTATTATACCAAGTTTATGCCAAAATTTTGAACACACAACAAATTACTTAGTTAACTAGGGCATTTACTGCTGCAGTAATCTTAGGGCTGACAATGAGTACCAAAAAAATCCGATATTCATCCGTATCCGTATCCGAAAATAT
This sequence comes from Allium sativum, assembly GCA_030737875.1. Taxonomy (NCBI): domain Eukaryota; kingdom Viridiplantae; phylum Streptophyta; class Magnoliopsida; order Asparagales; family Amaryllidaceae; genus Allium; species Allium sativum. The sequence continues at coordinate 473,385,941 of CM060909.1, forward strand.
GAATAACATCCGATATCCGAAAATATTTCCGGATACGAATGTGGATATGTCACTATCCGCATCCGAAAAATATCCAATCGTTGTGGAATTAAATATCCATTTTATATTTTGGGTGTTGCTAAATGCAAATCAAATTACTCAATGCAGTTTGCAAAAATTACTGCACCGTCCTTCCTACTTCTTTGAATAAAGTCTCTGTATAACCTAGTTTTTTGTGTCAATATTTAATATGGCTCGGTTGGACCAAATACTTCATCTGACCCGCATAGGTATGGGTTTAAGGTAGTTCAACTCATATCCGACCCTATATGAGGTTGGATATGAGTTGGGTTGAGTATGAGTTGAGTAGGGTTTAGTAGGGTTGGGTTGCTTGAATAAAATAAAAAGTGAGAATATAAGAGATTTTTTTAAAATAATATTAAAATATTCAGCATAATATATCAGATTTTAGCTAGCATAATGCATTTAAAATAACTGATTCATTATGAGACACATTTTATTAAAATTTCATTGTAAAATACATCATATGAAATTAATTTACAACATAATAGAACAAGTGTTTCATTTTAATGTACATTAAAATGCTCTTTAAAATATATTTGCCAAATTCTATCTAGTTTGGATTGACATGAAATATGTTTTTCTATATATTTAATATAGAATACATAAACATTATTCTAGGATTATACTATTCTAATTTTAAGTTGACGGATATTAAATTAGTTTTTTAATATAGAGTTTAATTGGGTTAAAGTAAGGTTGAGTTGAACAAAATATGAAACCAACTCGTATATAGTATGGGTTATAAATTGTAACTCATATCCGACCCGAACTAGGATGAGTTGAGTTGGGTTTATGTCGGTTGGGTCGGGTTGGATATGGGTTGTGTGCAGCCCTAATACTTAATACTTTCAGTGCAACCTAGTTTTCTATGTAAATATTTAATATCTATTTTATAACTTAATTTATAAACATTCGTTTTACTAAAATTTGTTAGTTCAATAATTAAAAATATTTATTTTAAAAAATAATATAATGTAAAGTAATAAAATGATCAGTGTATACACATATACATGCGCACAAACCATTTATTAGGGTTTCATAATACAACGAAACATTTATTAAAATTTCTTCCATTTATTACGCGCAAAGCATATAATGATAATATGCCCGTGTGAATTGAGGAAACTTGATTTGCATATAGCAATCATCGCGATCATTTTCAAATTATACTCAGCCATTTTCAACGTCCAGCCCTTCATTTATTCGAATTCGTTCGAAAAAAAAAAAAACCCTAATTCGAATAGAAAAAAAAGTGGCGACTTCATCCGATTGACTCCCCTTCGATTTCCAACATCTTCGAGCATCCAGCAATCGAGCATCCAGCGATCGAGGACTCCAATTTCGAGCATCTCGAGATTAATCGTGGCTAACTGGTATGTCTCTGTACAGGTCATTTTTAATTCATTTATCCACAGGCTAATTGATTCCACAATCTTCAGGTGGATTAGAGCTTTTACTCATCAAAACCAGTGCGAATTTCACAGGCTAACTGATTCCATCGCCGCCTGTACTCGAGATAGTGGTACGAAACTATGAATTCAAAACTTTTGTTTTCTGGTTTATTTATTATTTATTTTTTGTTTTTGAAGAACCTGTTAGATGTTCTGCGTAGTTGAGAGTAAAATTTTATGCTTAAATCAAATACATTTACAATATTATTTTATCAAATCTTACATTCCCCCCAACAAGGGATGCCAAGCTTGTTTGTTAGTAGTGATGATTTGTTAAGAAGTTTGGTTTCAAACTAAGAATACAGAAATGTGGTAATTCTCTGTTCAGCACCTAACAGACTTAAGGCATCTATTTAGACTAGAGCATTTTGCTGTAAACATCAGCTTAACACAAACTATATCAATTGCTTAAATGCTTGAATGCTGTTAATTGCTTAAATGCTTAAATTCTTGTCGACGCTGTTAAATGCTTAAATGCTGTTAATTGCTTAAATGCTGTTAATTATACTGTTAATACCAGTTACTATTTTTGAAAATAACAATTTAGTATATAATTAACAGTATGTTCCAAGAATAACCAGTATACTGTTCAATTAAAATAGTTAGCCGATAGTCACTGTGTTTAAAATGCTGTTAATAATACTGTTAATAGTAAATGGTTAAATGTATTTCTGAAAATTTGTTGTGTTTAAAATGCCTAAATCTATTTTTGAAAATGTATTTTTGAAAATTTATTGTACATCAAATTAATTGAACTGTATGTTAGTTGAATGTAAAAATAATTTTACATGTTTTTTATATGTAGATTGCAAAAATGACAAATACATCATCAAGTTGCAGTAGTAAATCCATTTAGTGTTCCTCAATGAATAATGCTAACGTTGTAGATAATACGTCTATTGTGCAGAAATCTCAAAATCCGGACAATAATTTGCAATAAAGTCAAGATATTTCAACCACTTCGTATAAAAATGAACCTGTAATAGGAGCCTTAAAAGCTGAAGTGTGGAAGGATTTTGATAGAAAAATAGTAGTGGAAGATGGAGTCAACCGTATCAAGGCCACATGCAAACATTGTACTAGGATATTTAATGGGGCCGCCACTATGGGAACAACCCATTTAAAAAACCATATAAAATTTTGTCCAAGGAATGCTGATAGTAAGAGGCTTGCAGGACAGCAAATACTGACTACTAAGCATTCCCCCAATAAGCCTTTCAAATTATCAAGTTGGAAATTTGATCAAAATTGAACTCGAATGTGTTTTGCTCTCATGGTTGCTAAGCATGATTACCCGTTTAATATGACCGAGCATGTTTATTTTTAAAGCATTAATCCAACGGTCAAAATATTTTCCAGAAATATAGTTAAATGTGATGTTCTAAAACTTTATGTTGATATGAGAGCAAAAATACAAGATATGTTGGATTGTTTATCGTCTCGTGTTAGTCTTACTATGGGTTTATGGGCATAAGAACATCAAAATATAGATTATTGTTGCATAACATGCCATTATATTGATGATGATTGGAAATTACAAAAAAAAAAAGATCATTTGCTTACCACAAGTTGCCTCCTCCACACACAGGATTGGCACTAAGTGCTGCCATGAAGGAAAAGATGTTGCATTGGAATATTGATAAAAAATTATTTGCATTTACTGTTGATAGTGCTTCGAATAACGATGTTCTTATAATAGATTTTAAAGAATGGCTAGTTTGTAAAGGTGTTTTGCCTTTAGATGGTGCGTTATTTCATATGCGTTATTGCACACACATATTAAATTTAATTGTACGAGACGGTTTAAAAGTTGTGCATGGCCTTATTGAAAAAATAAGAGAAAGTGTCAATTTCTCTTTCAATCTTGATTATTATATCTTTAGATAATTTCAATCTCGATTATCGTCTCTTTAGATAATAAAATCTAAATGTCAAGATTCACAAGCTCCGTTCTAGTGTGCACCAGTAGTGATTTATTACTAAATAGTTGAGAATTTCGTTCAATTATTTACCTTCTTTTTGTGCATTGCATTGAATATTTGCTTTTGTCCACAAAATTACTCATTAAAATTCTTTCGAATAGATCCATGAATATGATTTTCAATTTAGATTACGAAGCAGTAAAATGTAAACATTTCAAATAATTATTGAAAACCAAGGTTTGAGGTTTCGACTGAAATACCAAGATTTCAGTCGTCCCATTTAGATTTCAGTAGCTACTAAAATTAATCCAAAAGGAAACTCTGGTCTGATAAAAATAATGTTGAACTAACTTTTTTTTTAGAAGAAACACAATAAATAAAATCAATTCGAGTTCCAAATATACAAACATTAAAAACATAAATTTCAACTTAGGAAACATATTATTATAAAAAATATACGAAGGGTGTAACCAAATAAAAGTTTAATGAAATAATTAAAAAACATTTTTTTAGTGTACAAACATTTATAATTTAATCTGTATTAGTCGTCTATATCTTATTTTTCAATTAAATATAAATTATATATTTTTTTCAAAAAATTAAACAAAAAATACATGAAATTATATGAAAATAAATGAAAGATCCAAAACAAAATCATTTGGTCAGTATCCTAAGTCACGAGGAAGTATTGGCTAATATAGAAACATAGATGGGAAGGTTGAGACATATGAAGAGCTTGTAAAGGAAAATGTTTTCATGCTGAAGTACGAAAGTGCATATTTCATGTCGCTTGTGTCGGTTAGCGTTGCTGCATTTGGGCATGTTACGAGATTGGATGTTACTAGCTACTAGCATAAGTAATTTGCTTCCAGTTGTGTATTTCAAACATTTATATTTTTGTATTGGCTTCTCCACAGTGCAGCTAGGATGTCAGCCTTGACTTGTACTTGGGTAGGAAATAAAAATTTAATGAGTTAGGTCTTGAAACAAAAATTCTACTTGCACGGTGAAGAAATTAAGCAACAAAAGGATGAAGTAACAAAATCTTTTGGTCAATATCCTAAGTCACGAGGAAAGTATTGGCTAATATAGAAACATAGACGAGAAGGTTGAGACATATAAAGAGCCTGTAAAGGAAAATGTTTTCATGCTGAAGTACAAAAATGTATATTTCATGTCGCTCGTGTTGGTTAACGTTGCTGCGTTTGGGCATGTTACATAATTGGATGTTACTAGTTACTAGCATAAGTGATTTGCTTCCAGTTGTGTATTTCACACATTTATATTTTGTATTGGCTTCTCCACAGCATAGTTATCAAGGCGCGCGCTTAGGCGCGCTTAAGCGCGGAAAAGCCCAAGACTCAAGGGTTGTGCCATTTTGCAGTTTGAGTGCGTCTTTTTGCAGTTTGAGGCGCTTTTTTGGCTAAATTCAAACTTTTGTTTATAAATAGTTAAATAAAAATTTTAATTGTCCAATAAATTAAAAAAATTGGTTTAAAATTTAAATCTTATTAATCAAATGTGTAGATAATTGAATGAATTATAAAATATGGTTTAAAAATTGATTCGTAGTTAGTAAAATAGCAGATAAACTCATATAAAAGGCACACAAAAAAGCCCAAGGCTCAATAAAGCCCCAGGCTCAATGCTTGCGCCCTAGTGCCTTGACTACTATGCTCCACAGTGCAGCACTTGTACTTGGGTAGGAAATAAAGATTTAATGATTTTCACTTCTTTTTTTAATTACTTGCAAACAATGTAATGTTAGTTCGCATTTTTGTTGGCATATGTTTTTTGTAAAGGTAAATTATGTTTTCTCCTGAATTCGATTTGATATACATATTTTTTCTTTGTACTTTCGATATTGTTGCAGTTTGTAATAGTTAATTCAGGAAAAAATTGTGAAGAACAAAAAAACCAAAAAAATTGCCTAAAAGGACAAAGGGCAAAAAACTTGTCCAAAAGGACAAGTTTTAGTGCAAAGTGGAAAAACATGGGACCCCCCTGAAATTCACCATTTGCACTAAAACTTGTCCTTTTGGGCAAGTTTTTTGGTGGTTGTCCTTTTAGGCAAATAATTTGGTGAGTTTGTCCTTGTGGGAAAAATCCCCTAGTTAATTCCCCTTCGTTTATGGTAGAACAACATAATCTCCTATGGTGTTTCCAGAATGTTAAACTGCATTACATTTGAAGTAACATTTCATTTATAACTAGAAAATATTATTACATTGTTGTCGCCCTTCTCCAGCCTCTTGTGTGTGTGTGTGTGTGTGTATATATATATATATATATGTATGTATGTATGTATTATATATAATATTTATGTTATATTATATGTATTATCATTTTTGTCATCCCTGGTGCTACGGTAGGAAGACAGCTATAATTTCTTCCTGGTACGTGCATAAGATTTCTTCAAGTTACAGATGCTTTTAGGCCGGCTTATACAATTTGTTAAAAATGGCATATACTATTTTGCCTTTTACCTTCATGCTGTACACATAAGGTGTCAATAAATTGGCAATTGTTAAACTATGACGTGATGGTTGTAATAGCTTGATTAATTTCCATATTGCCGGAAGCTTTAAGCTTTATACACTGTTTGGTCATCAGTCAATTATTAGGTTTCATTATTACCACACTATTTTAAACCACCATCACCATATTTTAAAGGGTGTTGCTAAATGCAAATCAAATTACTCAATGCAGTTTGCAAAAATTATGCACTGTCCTTCCTACTTGTTTGGATAAAGTCTCTGTATAATCTAGTTTTTTGTGTAAATAATTAGAAATATTTATTTAAAAATAATAATATAATATAAAGTAATATAATACTCATTGTACACACATATACATGCACACAAAACATTTATTAGGGTTTCATAATACACCCCGAAGCATTTATTAGGGTTTCTTCCATTTAATACACACAATTGATATAATGGTAATATACCAGTGTGCATTGAGTAAACTTGATTTGCATTTAGCAATCATGATTTTAAATCATGGTGTCTGTGTTCTACTTAAGCATATTAAATTAAAGACATTTGTCTATTAATGGTGTGTCTAATCCAGTTTGGATTGTTTTGCATTCTACTTATGGTTTCTTATGGAAATTAATTTGCATATTTTGTTGGTTTCAAACTTATTCAAATGTACTTTTCTTGCTTTGACCATGTTCAGTTGGGATACACCTTCTGATATCAGTAGTAATTGAGTAAATCATTTATATTGGAACTTCAAATTTTAGTTCTATTTTAAAGAGCCATTAATGTTTCTGTTGGCACCATTTTAGTTATTTTAGTTGTGTTTAGATAGTTCTGAGATAAGACTTCATGGATTAGGATTTCAGTCTTGAAGTACCCATGAATCCATGATTGTGAAGCCATGAAGTGATTTTGGATTTTCTGTCGTTGATTAGAGAATATACTGAAATTAATGAGAATGATCATATTGATTGAGTACCACATTATTTCAAGCTAACAGTGTCTTGTTAATGGTCGTACTGATAAGAACAATATCACCTGAGACATAATAAATACATAAAATTTCACTGAGAATTTTTTGCTTTATTCATTCTTTCTTGATTAGGCTAATATGTATGTATTGTACTTATGATTATGGTACATTACCGCTTATAGGTAAATAGGCTTCCATTCGAAAATGTAATGCAATGCAACATCCAGTTTTATGACCCTTTAACTTTAGATCAAGTGACTCAGATTGAAAATAAAGTTCTTATCATCGCATACTAATCATTTCAGCCATGATTTTGTTACATTGTACATTGTTAGTAGTTACCGATAAATATTTTTCAAAATTTCAATTTTTTTCAAAATTTAATGTTTTATGTTTCCTATTTAATAAGTGAAATTTAGTAACTTCTGTTATTATTATCAATATTATTGCAAATAAGGATAAAAAGGTTCGTCAGGCGTGTGAGGCGTATGCTTTGTATGCCTCAAGTTGTTGAGGTGTATGCTTTTGAGATAAAAACCTTTTGATGATAGCCGCAAGACATTTTATCTCTCATTTTCCCGACATGCTATTTGAGGCAAGTATCTGGGCGAGTTTCTAGAATTTATATTGTTAACTCTCTTTCTCTCTCTTTATATATATATGTGTGTGTGTGTATATATATATATATATTTATATATATATATATATATATGTGTGTGTGTGTGTGTGTGTATAATATGACATCCCTTTTGCACTCCAATTATAGCCACTCATTTGTATTTAAATAATGTGTGAATGAGAGAGAGAGAGAGAGTTAGTGGGAGGAGAGAGAAAGGAGGTTGTGTGGTGGAAATTAGGGGACCTAAAGGGGTGTTGCACTATTTGAGGTGCTCTTGGTCCTGTCTCATTCCCTTGCTGAGTTTCTGCTATAAAATTGTTATAGCATTTCAACATTTAGAGTCACTTTAGTAACTTGTATTCTTTTCTCATGATAATGTATCATCTAACTTTAACTCTGCTTTTGAACCAGGTTACAGAAGATTGGCGCATTAAAATTTGTTTTTTGTTGCTATTAAAATTATCTTAATGGCCGATAAAAACGCATACACTATCAATATCGAAAACTTCAGCAAGCGTCTAAAGCAATTCTATTCTCACTGGGAAGAAAACAAAAGTAATATTTGGGGTAATGCTGATGCTATTGCCATTGCCACACCACCTCCTTCGGATGATCTTCGCTATCTCAAATCCTCCGCTCTGAGCATTTGGTTGCTAAGTTATGAGTTTCCTGAGACAATCATGGTTTTTTTACCCAATGAAATTCACCTACTGTGTAGCCAGAAGAAGGCATCGTTGCTTGAAACTGTCAAAAAATCCGCTAAAGAAGCTGTTGGTGCTGACCTTATCATACACGTGAAAGCAAAGAGTGATGATGGATCTGCACTAATGGATGAATTATTAAGAAATATTCGTTCTCAATCCAAATCAAACCCTCCTACTGTTGGATATATAGCGAAAGAAGCACCAGAAGGGAAACTTTTAGAAACCTGGTCTACCAAGCTGAATACATCAAATCTAAATCTGGTTGATGCAACAAACGGGTTCTCTGAATTATTTGCTGTGAAGGACTCTACTGAAATCATCTGTGTGAAAAAAGCTGCTCATTTGACTTCCTCAGTGTTCAAAAATTTCGTTGTTCCACAGCTTGAGAAAACCATAGACGAGGAGAAGAAAATCACTCATTCTTCACTAATGGATGCTACCGATAAAGTTATAACCGATCCATCTAAAGTCAAAGTCAAGCTCAAGGCAGAGAACGTAGACATATGCTATCCATCAATATTTCAAAGTGGAGGCAAATTTGACTTAAAACCAGGCGCTTCAAGCAATGATGACTATCTATACTATGATTCCGCTAGTGTAATAATATCAGCAATTGGTTCGCGTTACACAAGCTACTGCTCAAATATTGCACGTACTATATTAATCGATGCTACCCCATCTCAAAGGAAGGCATATGATGTTCTTCTCAAAGCTCAAAATGCTGCTATTTCAATGCTTAAACCAGGCAACAAAGCCAATGCTGCTTACAAGGCAGCATTTTCTATTGTGGAGAAAGAAGCTCCAGAATTTCTTCAGAATCTTACTAAATCAGCTGGAACAGGAATCGGACTCGAATTCCGTGAATCTGGACTCAATCTAAACTCAAACAACGAGCGTGTACTGAAAGCAGGAATGGTCTTCAATGTCTCACTTGGCTTTCATAATCTGCAAGCTGAAACAGGGAATCCGAAGACCGATAAATACTCTCTGTTGCTTGCTGACACTGTTATCATTACGCCTGAGAAGCCAGATGTGTTAACTGCAGTCTGCTCAAAATCAGTTAAAGATGTTGCTTACTCTTTCAGCGAAGATCAAGAGGCAGAAGAAATTGAGCGCCCTAAAAGAAGTGCTGCTGCTGAGAATGACATATCGAAAACAGCTGCCTTGAGGTCAGGAAACAACGAGGCATCGAAGGAAGAATTGAGAAAACAGCATCAAGCTGAGCTTGCACGTCAGAAGAACGAAGAGACTGCCAGAAGATTAGCAGGTGGTGGCTCTGAAAGCAACGATAGACGTGGGCCTGTGAAAACCTCAGGCGAACTGAATGCATATAAGAACGTGAATGATTTACCCCCGACTAAAGAATTGGCCATACAACTTGACCCGAAAAATGAGTCCATCCTCTTGCCCATTTATGGAAGCATGGTCCCTTTCCATGTTTCTACTGTGAAGAGTGTTACAAGCCATCAAGACAACCGAACTTGTACAATTCGAATCATCTTCAATGTGCCTGGTACTGCTTTCAATCCTCATGATGCAAATTCAATAAAAAATCAGGCTGCTATATACTTGAAAGAAGCTACATTTCGCTCTAAAGATCCTAGGCATAGCAATGATGTTGTAGGAAGGATTAAGCTTCTTCGCAGACAAGTGACATCAAGAGAATCTGAGAGGGCTGAAAGAGCTACATTGGTCAGTCAAGAAAAGCTGCAGCTTAACACCAATAGAACAAAGCTGATCAGATTACCAGACCTCTGGATCCGACCTGCTTTTGGCGGGAGGACCCGGAAGCTTAGTGGAACTCTAGAAGCTCACGCTAACGGTTTTCGGTACTCGACTCCAAACCCGGATCAGAGAGTGGATGTCATGTTCAGAAACATAAAACATGCATTCTTCCAGCCTGCCGAAAGGGAGATGATAACCTTGGTGCATTTTCGCCTTCATAACCATATCATGGTCGGCACCAAAAAAACTCTTGATGTCCAGTTCTACGTTGAAGTCATGGACGTAGTGCAAACGCTAGGCGGTGGCAGGAGATCTAACTATGATCCCGATGAGATCGAAGAAGAGCAAAGAGAACGTGAACGTAAAAACAAAATAAACATGGATTTTCAGAGCTTCGTGAATAAAGTACACGACATATGGAACCAACCGCAGTTCAAAGACTTGGATTTAGAGTTTGATCAGCCTGTGAGGGAGCTAGGATTCCATGGTGTTCCACATAAATCTGCAGCTTTCATGGTTCCGACTTCAGGCTGCTTAGTTGAACTTATCGAGACTCCTTTCGTGGTGGTCACATTGTCTGAAATCGAGATTGTTAACCTTGAAAGGGTTGGGTTAGGGCAGAAGAATTTCGACATGGCGATAGTTTTCAAAGATTTCAACAAAGATGTATTTCGTATAGACTCCATTCCTTCGACTTCTCTGGATGCGATCAAGGAATGGCTTGATCACACAGATATAAAGTATTATGAAAGTAGATTGAACTTGAACTGGAAGCCTATACTGAAGACGATAACGGAGGATCCGGAGAAATTTGTGGAAGATGGAGGGTGGGAGTTTTTGAACTTGGAAGCAAGCGATTCAGAGTCTGACATGTCGGAAGATTCTGATCAAGGGTACCAGCCATCGGATATGGAAGTGCAGTCGGACTCTGATGACGACGACGACAGTGACAGTGAATCTTTGGTCAAATCTGACGATGATGAGGAAGAGGAAGATGAAGATTCTGAAGAGGAGGAAGGGAAGACGTGGGAAGAGCTTGAACGTGAGGCTAGCAATGCCGATAAAGAGATGGGTGACGATTCTGACTCCGAAGAGGATAGGAAGAGGAGGAAGGCGAAAGCTTTTGGTGGCTCAGGTTCTAAAGCTATCCCTGCGCCTAAGAGGCCCAAGTTTAGGTAGATTGGTTGATGTTGATGATGGATGGAAATATATGGTGCTTTAGTTTATTATCTTACTCCGTAGGTCAGTTGCTTCTGAAGCTGGTGCTCATGTCGTCTTTTATGTAATGTTTTAAGACTGCAATTTGTGTTTGTAGTTTTAAGACTTTATGTTAAGGTTATTTGTAGCTTATATTTTGATGTCTCGTGGCTGTGGCTATGGCTATTGTTTTGTCGACTCATGGCACAGCTTGGTTACTGCAAGGTTGTATTTGGTGATGGTGTTATTGCTGCTACTGCTGTGCTTAGTGTAATTTGGTTATGATGGTTTTTATGATGTGCTGGTGGTAATAGTGTGTAGTTTCAAGATCCTAAGTCGTTGCTTTTGTTGTTCTTAGTGCAATGTCGCGTATGTAGCTTTGCCCTTCTGGCATCCCTTTGCATCACAATTGCACATACACGTTATTTAGTGCATAAGAAGCGTGCGTGACCAGTGACCACTCAATGAAAATCTTTTGATGTCAGCGTTATGGTTGGGTATGGGTATCCTAACATTCTTCATGAAGCATATGTATGTTCATAGTAACATTTACTGTAGTAAAAACTAAAAAGAATAATCTGTTGTTAAGTTCTACGTGTCCCATATACATCACTATCTCATTTGTAATAGTGGGAATTATAACACAACCCTATTTCCAAGTTTCTTTGAAAGCGGTTCCTTTCTAAACTTTTGTTTTACAACAGGTCCCTATTCCTATAGGCTGTAGCAATGCATTTTTCAACTTTTTTTGTGTTGCTGTATAAGAAAAAAAAAAAAAAAATTGTAAATATATACGGAAAAATTCGAAAAAAAAAAAAAACCCTTGAAATATCAACAATTTTTTTGAATAATTGTAAAAATAAAGTAAAAAATTGCAGTAATGTTTAGGGCTACTATGATAATGGTAAATTTACCATTACCATAGCAGTATCAAACCAGTGGTAACCAATATCGAGCTTTATCGGTATACCAATGCTATCGGTATGGTAACGGTAAAATAGCGGTAAATAAATGTTAATACCAGTGGTAATAGTAAATTTATTAGTCATACTAATTTTGTTTTTTCACTATTTTAATGAATTCCAACCTTTATTTTTTTGAAAGTTTATCATATTTTATGCAGATGTCTATAGATTTATTTAGGATGATGATTCTTTTTGGCTTTATTAATTTTAAAGTTTAAGATTAACAAAATTATTATTTCATATTGTTGTAAATATCTTGTAATAAGCTAAGTAAATTCTCTATGCCAATTAAAATACGTTTAAATATTTACATAAATATTAATGGGGTTAGAATTAGTACAAAAATATTTACTTTCTATCATTATCAAAATTTTAATGTGTTAATTATTTAATAGCTTCATGTATCGGTAAATTTACCATTACCAGTCAACGGTTTACTAGTTTATCGGTGTCCCAATGAACATTTCACCAGCGGTAACGGTAAATTATCGGTATTCATTTTTGGTTTACCAATAGTATTGGTATGGTAACGGTTTTTTCATACCGGTAAATGTTACCATTACCATAACAGCCCTAGTAATGTCTGCAACTATTTTGAATAATTGCTGACATATCTATAATTATCTTAGTGAATTGCTGGTGTAAAAAATTGCAGCAATGTCTGCAATTATTCTAAATAATTGTAGATATATCTGCAATTATCTTACAGTGTTGAATATATGTGCTACTACGTGAAAAACTGTTGAAATATCAGCAATTTTATGTAAATAATTGGTGATATCATAGCATTTTTTCTGTAAATGAAATATTTTACATTTGTATGCAAATTTTCATTTTTCTAATGATTTGTCGCGTATGTAGGCCTCTCAAAATTCAGCCTAACCCTTCAACCAACTCTTTTTAACCCGTTTTTAAAAAGGATGGGTTAGGCTAATTTCTTTTGTTTTTTACATTCAGCCTGCACCCATTTAGCCCGCTACAACAGCCTTCAACCCTGTTAACCCACTAAAATGAAAACCTTGCATTTTAGAAGGGGATTGTTAAAGAGACTCCACTTTTGGTTAAGGGGAGTATCATTTTTAATTTATTGTAAAATTGTTAAGGGAGGGTTAAAATAAATTAGCCCCTCTTAATCATATTAATAAAATTTCCAATATTAACCCTATAATCATTATTGATGTAACCTCAAAACCTAAAACCTAATTAATGATTACATTTTAATGATTGATAATAAATAAATAAAATGGATATAGTAAAAATAACGAAGACACATGAAATTTGTGTGGATGATAAAAAATCATCAGATCACGTAAGTAAACATAATATCATATTGGAATTGGATGGTTGAATTTGAATTTGAATTATCATAAATTCTGGTCGAATATTTATAAACGACATCGAGAATGTATGTGCTAAAGATTACAAATAAGAAGGTGGAAAAGGGTATTTTTAGTCTATTTTTATTTTTGTTTTTTTATATTCAATCCCTCTTAACAAATTACAAGTAAGAAGGAGTACCCTTAGAATTAACTTCCCTTAACCAATATTACAGTCCTTTGGCAATCTCCTTTCAAGATACCTTTCGTTTCTTCAAAATGGCGACGTCGCTCAAGGCCTCAAACCCTAAAATCATCATTCGCTTATTTCCTTAAATTATTTGATATTGCCCTTGCTCAAAGTTTCGTCAACGCTATCTATGAAACCTCGCACGATTCCACCTTCGAAGTTGAAGTTTAATCAACGAAGGTATGATTTTTCTCTCTGAAATTTTTAGTTTTACTTGTCAATTGAATAGACCGAGAGCTAAAATCGTTGATCTATTTCGTTTACAGTAAACCGTAAGCTTTAATTTCTTGCACGAGTCCTTCTCACGTCTTCTTCACCGTTGATTGTTCTTAGCTAAAGAACCGAATTCGAGGTACATGACCTTTGAAACCTGATCTCTATCGGTCCGATTTCAGAGATACTGTTTAATCTGCAGCCTTTATGATCGTGATTTATGTATTTGTAGAAATAACTGCAAATCTATTGTGTAGTATCCAAATGTCACTGTTTAATCTGGTTCAATATGTTACTGTTTAATCAGGTTTGATATGAGAATTTCAGGATGTATTATTTTTATGCATTTTCGTTCTGCATTGTTTATGATAATTTTTTTATCTTACAGACCGTGGTTGCTCAACAACACGTATCAATTAATGGTTGCTCAACAACACGTATCAATTAATGGTTGCTCAACAACACTTCAATAAGGAAACACTTCTATGACATGAAAGAGAAGATTCTTCATACTTGTCCTTTCTATAACCTCTTTAAATTCTGTGACTACAACATTTATGGTTTCTTCACTTAAGCGCGGAGTGATAAATTGGTGATAATAAGGCAGAGATCGATCAATTAGCTATTTACCTCTTCTTGTCCAATCTTTGTAGTTCAAAATTTTGGGAACCTAAAAATGAAGTAGGAATGATTTGGATTAGCATTTATGGCAACATAAACGCTTGACTAACTGGTTATATTTTAAGCTATTCATATAAAGGTCAAAATTTCAAAATTTGTCTGGTTATCATGTCAGTCAACAAGACAAAGTTATACATCAATTATTATAGGACAACGTATCTAAGTTTAAGACCAAAAATATCAGACCTCGTCCTCATTTGATAAATAGAATGTTGATTAAAATGTCATTCCACACCTGGTAGTCATGAGATGATACATATGCATGACTATAAGGCTTTATATGAAATCTTTGGAGGAGTTCAAATCATATGGGCTTGATTCGTTATCGATAAGATCAAATCATTTTGGAATCCTAAAAAAATTGACAATTATCCATGGAGCTTACTTCAAACAGATTCTGCATCACTTCAATGTACCATTTTACATGTCCACTTTTGATATGGTACAAACTAACGAGAGTAGCACCTGTTTCTTCAAATATATGCATTTGGCCGGGAGACCACCTACAATCATATCACTCGAAAAATGGAGAATTTAATCTTGAGAAAGAAGACGGGTAACAACAACTTCATATTCCTTTTTTCCCTACCTCAAGACCTCAATCGTCACAATATCCATTCACTCCGTAACATGAGCCAGGTTATCAATCCTACTCTGAAATCACCACTGTTCGTGCATATACACTTCCACAAGAGTCAATTTTCGTTTTAACTATAGTGCTTATTTTTTATTCTACCATGTATGTACGCACACATCGTTTTAACTATACACTACCCTCTACCTCTTTGGCTAATTGATACTTAGTTTTTAAAGGTATGTTTCTGTTTATATAATTAGTGTGTACAAAACTTGATAATGTTAGGCCATTTACAGTAACATGAATTAAGTGCTATTACAGTTAAAATAATTATTGGGTAGAAACTGATCCCTGTTTTGTTAGCAGTTAGCAAAAGTGCATACACAAGATTATGCTATTGATATTTGTGATGAATTTGAGTCTTTGTCAAAGGTTTTCAAACGAGTCTTGCTGGCAATTCACAGGCAAACTTTTGATTGTTGACTATGTATGTCCTTCGTAACATAAAATTTTAATGCAGAAGTAATTGTTCCTTTTTTTTTTTATGAGAGATAGATCAATTTTGCTTTTGGTAAACTGGCCATAATTGTACGATTTTTTTCATGAAGACTTCTTGCAGCTAGCTTTGAAAGGCAACGCACTTACTCTGCATTCACCCTTCGAAAATTTGTCTTTAAGCTGGTTAAAAGCAAGTAAAGTCATCCTTTAATGCGGTACAAGGTCAGTGCTCTATTGGTAAATCATTATAAATATTGTTGGTCTTAATAGTTACGATTCATATTACACTCTAGGAATTGCCTTTATTATAACATATAAAAGTATCAGTATTCTCCCTCTGTTTTCTTAAGTTCCACTGTTGCAGTCTAAACTCAATGGTTATTAGCTACTTTTGATGTTAAGAAATGGATAACTCCTTTATACAAAAGGTCACCCTACACTTTTATTTCACTTTGTTCTACTTAAATAATTACAAGTTTGAAATGTTGCATCAACGATGATATATGTAGTTGCATAAATTCATGTTTTCAAACATGGTTATGATTCTTTGAATTTTTGAATTTTTTATAGTAGATTTTGCTGATATTAGCATGGAGACTTCATTTGTTAAATTACTTCATTATTTTAGACATGATTATGATTTTTTGATATATGCACATTACTAGGTATATATCAAAGACTTCTGGTGTACTTCAAATTTAATTAAGTATATATAACTTAATATCTGTTAACTTCACACCCAAGACTTCTAGTCTAGCTATAATATTGTTCACCATGAACTGCCTGTTATTTATCCAGTTTAATTGCACCATTTAATTTTAAACGTCTCTGCATTCGCTTTTGAATATTTATTACCTTTGCATTGACTATCCACATTGTTGCAAGTGTACCATGTCAGAAGCTATAAGATTTACAGCACGTTCGAAATTAATTTTAATAAGTAAACAAAGAAAACTAGAGCTCATCTATTTGAGATAGTTCTGGTTTTAATTTCTGTGCCTGTTGTCGAAATCCAGTTTGGGTGAAATATGTGTTGTTTTGTTCTCTACTTGAGAGTTCTAGTTACTAGAGTTGTTTCCATGCAGGTCATTGTGAATTATTATTTGAGATGCTATCTTTTTATATATATTTATCGTTGACAATTACTATTCTCAATTTGTTTCCATGCAGGTCATTGTGAAGAAGATGCAATACACCATTTAGTTTGTAATATGTTTTAATTACATGCTTTGAGACTTTGCAGTGATTTCTTGTAGTTATTGGTATTTGGTGATATTGTAATATTGCTGTTTGTAAGGAAGGATGTTGGTAATTTCTGCTGCAGATTTAAAAAATATTTTGTGTGGTTCTCAAGTTGATGTTCTCATGTTTTTGTATTATGTTTTTATGATGTTTCTTTCTTGTAACTTCTATGCAGTACAGTCTTTGTGACGTTTGATGGGATATGCTATAATTGGTTTAGGTTTTTGTGTGATGTTTTGTTATGAGGGTTGTTAAGGGTTGTAATGGGTTAACCCTTTAATCAACAAAGTCTAAAGGGTTTATGCGTAATGATAGGATCGGGTCAAATTTTTCTTGATCCACACGTGATCCTATCCCACCCTTTTGACATGTCTAATTGTAACCAACTATTGATGAGTTGGCCTGTAATGTCTAATTTGAATTAGTGTACTAAGTATGATGTGTGTCTATATATATATATATATATATATATATATATATATATATATATATATATATATATATATATATATATATAAGGAGGGTTCCGGTACACCTCTTATATTGCACGTGAACTCTTCCCCTTAATCTCCACCACTCATTTCCCCACTCATTCTCTCTCTTTCCATTTCTATATTATTTTTTAGTGGGAAAAGAAAGAATGAGTGGGGAAATGGGTGGTGGAGATTAGGGCTGTCAATGGATATTCGAAATATCCGAAATCCGTCCGTATCCGCATCCGAAAATACGAAAAATATCCGATATCCGAAATGCTTAGCGGATACGGATACGGATATGGCAATATCCGTATCCGATAAATATCCGTCCGCTATGAAAATATATAGTTTTGTATTTTTATATTTAGGTTATAGTAATTTATTATTTTATAAACAGATGGATAAAAAGTAAGTAACAAAACACATTTAAATTAGTGTTGAATTTTATGTGATTGAATGTGCTATTGTTAAATCGGTATGTTTTATCATTTATGTATTATTTCAAAAATTTTAGCTATTGTTTAGTACCAAATGAAATATGCATCATATTGTAACTTACATATTTTTAAGTTCGGATTCGGATATTTTCGGATATCCGGAAATATCCGTATTTGCTAAGCCGGAAACGGATATTTTCGGATATCCGAAAATATTCGCGGATACGGATACGGATATTATTTAGTAGGTATCCACCGGATACGGATACGGATTCGGATACGGATTTTTATTTTCGGATACGGATACAGCACTATCCGCATCCGTTTGCATCCGTTTACAGGCCTAGTGGAGATTAAGGGGGAGAGTTCACGTGCAATATAAGAGGTGTAGCGGAACCCTCCACAATATATATATATATATGTATGTATGTATATGTATGTATATGGGATGACCATTTAAACACAAAACCAGACACAAACTGAGAGACATAGAGTCTTTACTGTTGGATCGTTTTGTCATTATATGGAAGAGTGGAATTCATGGGGTAATCCAATGATGTATGTTTTTTATGTCACTAGTTTCTATATATATATATATATATATATATATATATATATATATATATATATATATATATGCAATTTGTGTTCATTCATTTAGTTTGTAATAAAAAAAAAGAATTTTCACTTACTTGTTTGTGTTTATTTTCCTCATCCAAACTTCACCCGCGGTTGCTTCTTATATAATTTTTCACCACTTTCTGCTCATTATTTTTAAGTGTCACAACTTTTTCCTCTATTTTTTTAAATTCTTATCCCTGCAACCTTTCTCTCTTCAAGAAACGAATCCTCGGCCATTTGTTATAACTCACATGATTGCTTATTCACCTAGAGCATTACAATTGGTATCAGAGAAGACCTCCATTAACGAATGTTCAAGACACGAGAGAAGGTAACCTATAAGGTTAGAATAAAATTACTGGTAGATGGGTGAAGCCATCCAAAGAAAGGTGGAGCCTCCAAACAAAAAATGGCTACCATTCGGTCAGCGTCGATAGAGTGTGCCGACATGGACGTCGGACTTTCGAAGCGTGGTGGAATGTTATGTCCTACATCGCTTAGTATGGGATAGGTGATAATTATATAACCAACTAGGCACCCTCCCCTTATAAGTTAGCTTTTGAAATGATATCTACTTAGTGGGGGTCATTACATCCTGCATTTTTACCTTGTCCTGTTATAATTTGTTTTGATGTGCATTTGGTAGTTTTTCTAATAAACCAGAAGAATTGTGTACATACAGAATACGGTATAGAAAAAAAGATTGAGCATTTATTTTAAAGAATAGGAAGAATTTTTTTGAACTTATTATATTATAGAGATACTATGCATCCCATTTATGTCCTGGCCTATAAGTCTTATCTTCCTATCCAAAGCAGTGATAATAGTTGACATAGTTGCATTTGATATATGTCTAAACATAATCAGTAAGTAGAAATGTGGTGTTGAAATATTGAATGAGTTTGAACGAAATGATAATACTGATCCTGTAACAACCGAAATTTTTGGTTAACTTAAAATTTTATTTTTAATTAATTTTACAAGGATTTATAGTTAATTATAAAGATTCAACAATTTAATGTTATTTCCACAGCTTAAAAAGAAACAATTTTCAAACGATCTGACAAATTCGACGAAACCAATTTTATCGGATCCAGAGCGTCGAAATATGGTAAGGTTTCAAATTTCATGATTTTTGGAGTTAGTATGTGAGCGTGTGAAAAATAAACGCCTACTGGGTCAATCGGTCAAAATTAAACGAAAATGCAATAGAAAAATAAATGGTCAAACAAGCTACAAAATTTGATGAGATCCGTCCGGAATTACAAATTATGATGCAGTTCAAAATTTCGTGTTAAACAGATTCATCATTTGGTCGCACAAGCAATGGCGCGAGGTATATAGAATGATACAATATCATTAATTGGTTGATATTGATTGGAAATGATCAATTGAATGTGATGTATGTTGATGTGATTTTTTAAATATAACAATGATTTGGCTAATTAGATTTAATATCTTATTTAACAATGGATTGATTTGAAATTAAGAGTTAATGACTTTGACACTTAGATCAATGATGTCAGTATGTGATTACTGGGTGTTAATAGTTGTTAACAACTATTATTGGAAGTATGTGATGTGAGATCGATTTAAATGGAATTATATAGTAGTTGGTTGAATCTCATTCCAATTCAGCATTAATTTAAATATTTTATTAATAAAATATTCAGTGAAAAATAAAAGTTTGAATTTGATATCCGATTTTGGATGGATACAAAGTTTATAAAATTACAATGAATATTCGTAAATGGAATGATTTGATTTGAATTAATTTTCATGTAGTTATGACTTGTTCAGGTTTTAAATTTGAATTGAATAGTAACGAACGAAAGTGAAGTTCAGTTATCTAGAGTGAAAGTTAAAAAGGATTTCCTTTACAAAAGTATCTTATTTAATTTTAGAACGAATGTCAGGAAAATTTAGGCTTACAATAATAAGTTTAGAAAAATAATATTATTTTAATGATTTAAATAATATTAAAATGATTTAATATTGGAATAATTGAATTTAAGAGAAAATAACTGAAACAGAATTTCTAAAAATAATTATATATGTTTTATATAATCAATAAATTATTTTGGAAATGTTTTGCTTTGATTTTCAATTATAAATCTAATTGGGTCTGAATAGGACTTACCGCACAGCGGTAGTTCGCGAAGTTCTATCACGAACTTTAAATGGACATACTAGGAGATCCGATCGTCGGATTCTCCAAAAACGGAAAACGTTGGGTTCGAATTAAAAAGAATTTTCAAATTGAAAGCTTTAGAATCCAACGGTTAGATTTTGAAAGAAGTACAATTCAAATTTGAATAAAAGCATCGAAGTGCAGTTTAGGACCCGAAATGGGACCTGATTTAAATGACATATTTTTAAATTATTAAAAATAGGAATAAATTATGATAAATAATAATAAGTGGTTTGACAAGGTTTTGGATAGAATATTCCAAGTTTTGGAAAGATAAAAGACATTCGACCTGAATGAGTTGTTTAACAACTAAAGTAAAGAACCAAAATGAATATGCGATAATTCCTAAGAGTACAGTCCAGTACCACTTGTGAGATCTAACTGGAAACTATTCCGTTAGGCGAAAGGTGGGAAAAACCAAAAGAAAAATCAAATATTTGACTAAGAATAGACGATGTTTTCTGTAGATAAAGGATCCACTGTTTTGAATAACATATTTGTAACACCCCGCAAATTCTATAACTGTGAAATTCATAAATTAAAGTATAATCAAATTCAAATCAAAGAACTAAGGGAAACGGGATACGCCATTGCGTTCGTCTCGGAAAAATACGCGAAATAGAGTCCGAGTTTTCGAAAAACGGAGTCCGTATGAAGAAGATATGGCCTTCGGAAGTTTTTAAAATTCAAACAGAATAAAATAAGCTCAGAAAAACAGAGTGGGGCCCAATGGGCCAGGGCGGAAAAAGACCCGCCTGACGCACCCAGGTCGACTGGGCTGTCGACCTGGTCTAACCAGGTCGACAGGGCTGTCGACAGGGGTGTCGACCTGGTCCAGAGCCAGGTCGAACCCAGCCCAACCTGGCTGGCCAGGTCTGTGTTTAGCCGATTTTCTGTGGTCTGCTTTGTCATTAGGGCTAGGTGGCGGGCTCTAATTGGTCTCTCCTTAGGATGAATGGCTACGATCAATCCAAGCAACATCAATGGCCCTAATCAGTTCATTTCCCCTATAAAAACAACCCTAGACTAACCCTAATCTATTCATTCAAAAATAAGAACAAAGCCGCCATGTTGCTGAGGAACGTCTAGGAGTAGCCACCAAATTGGAGAGAAGCCTAGGGGACAAATTCTAAAGCCTAAAGCAATTCAAGCAACTCAATCAAATCAAATCAACAAGGAGTCACATCTTCTAATTCCTAAATTAGAGAATTCGCCACAACGATTGTAAGTAGAGTATTATTTTGGTATGAACAAATAATTGTGTTGATATGTATACTTGATTTGTGGCGATAAAATAATTCATATTTGTGCGTTGGAATATTGTATATGTTTGGATGTTCTTGAATTATGTTATTCATTATGAAAAACTACATGCGGTAGTTTTATGCAAGTATGACGTTTGGATATTCGCAAAATATGTAATTTATGTTGAAGCTACATGTATGTAGTTGATTAATTGAAATTCATGCAAGTTTGGGATTTTGTTACTATGCCATCATAATGTGTATTTTTGTACAAACATCATTCTTGTGAAGTAATTGGAATAAGGTTGGGATTATCATAATTCATATGAAATTATATTGAAAAGTTTGGCACCATGATCTATGTATTAAGCCATGTTTTGTACTAGAAACCTATTTGCAAACTTATGAATATGGCTAGGCTATGATCGATATTTCGCATAATTGAAACCATGTTAGGTCTATATTGTTAACGAGAATTATATGATGACATATGTGGTACATGGCTAGGTTAGATTCAAAAATCCCTTTTTGCAAGTTTACATGACTAAAGTAAAAATCATGATTTCATGTTAGAAATATTTATGCCATAGTTATGTGAACAAATTTAACTATACTTATGCCATGCTTATGTTTGACATTATGCCATGCTTATGTTTGACATTATGCCATGCTTATGTTAAAAATATTTATGCCATGCTTATGTTTGACATTATGCCTAAATAAAAATATAGGTTCATGTTGTAGTTATGACTATGTGTCAATAATGATACCCAATTTAGATTCTTATCTCAACTACAAGTTCACAAGCTTTGATTCATGTCACTTATGCTTTATGACCAAAGTTTATGTTACCACTATGCAAGTACACCAGTTTCTATTTTGTAGTTCCAACGTCATATTGCAAGTTCATACGCTCACCTTCCCCTCTTTGTGTATGTAATCACGCTTTAAGCCTCCCCTCTTTCGCATGGCTAAGTTGGGCTTAAAAAGGTTAAGCCCAACATATAAACGAACGTACTAAACGGGGGAAAATAACGTTGGGTTAAAATTACTAATGAATGAAAATATAAAATAGAAGGGCCCAAATTCAAGTATGGGTTGGGCCCATGATTGGTGTAACCTTTACGCCATTTACTTAATAATGGGCCGCAAATATTTACATATAAATAAAGAAGAAAGACAAAATATGTAAATGTAGAAAATACGATGTGTTTAACCCGAGGTTGGATTGAGTTGTGATGTAAACCTGCCCGGAACCGCCCGGCTGTCCAGTTGTCACAACAATACCTATCCAATGTGGGAGGTTAAACATGGAGCCCAATAAGGACCCGAGGTTAGACTGAGTTGTGGCGTAAGACTGCCCGGAACCAACCGGCAACAGGCAGCCACAACAATACCTGTCTAATGTGAGAGGTCAGGGCCTTAATAAGACAATTAAGGCTGAGTCAGGATTGTTAGGATTAAGTGAACTAAAGACTTAATCAAAAATGGAACATGCTAAACTAAACGGACTGGTGGGGGTTAGGTTAGAAAACACTTAACCAACTTAGCATGTTGGCTAGAGATAGAAAACCTAGTAACGGGGGACCCTTTTCAGCAGTAACCCTAAAAGGTGTATCATGATACCCTGAAACTAGGCAGGGTGGGGCACGATTACTGGGCTGATTGTAAGAGGTCAAATCGACGGCGGTGGTGTAGCAGTGTAGGTTCTAACGGGGTGCGGGCGTGCACACACTCCGGCGCAGAAAAATAAGGCACTGGGCACCAGTAGCATACCTGTGCATTCTAAGGTTGTGTCGGGCCGCCGCCATGGGACTTGATACACCCCATGGTGGGACCAGCATAGGTAACTACAACATCGGGGGCCGTAAGACACATGTAACTATGCGAGTAGGAGCCGATCATCATAGAATGGATCACATCACCCTGATTATGGGGTGCCAGTTGGGAACTAGTTTATATGGGTTCAGAGATTAACATGGGGTACGATAGTATATTCGACCCTAGACAACTTAACTAAGTTTATAGTGCTTTCCCACTTCTTGATTATACTTATCATACCCAGTTCTTTATTCATAGACAAAATAGTACTAGACTTACTCAGGCTTTATGTCTGACTCTACTTTTCTTTCGTCTTCTTTCCTTCCGTTTCCCCCCCCCCCCCCCCCCAGGTCCACAGGGAGGGAACACTGCAGCTTGACCAGCATTAACATCCAGCTTGAAGAAGAGAAATGTATTGCTTGGAACTTTCCGTTTTTGAACTATGGCTTTGGACAACCACTATGGGGCTTTTGCAGTTTATCTATGTTTTATTTATGCTTCTTTAAATAATGTACTCAAGACAGATTATGAAAGTATTATGTTATGTTTTTGGAAAGGATGTAAGACAATTATGGTGATGTTGCTGTAACACGTATTTGCTTTTATGAAATAAAAGTCTTGTTTTTCCGCTGTTTACAAATATGTGTTCTTATATCTGTCTTGTATATCTGTGACTTATACTTATAAACCTCCACCAAAATTAGGGCATTCCCTTTGAGAGTGACCCTAACGGAGGTGGGGTGTTTCACTTGGTATCAGAGCATAGGTTTACCAGATAAGATAAAAAGTTTTGAAAATTATTTTCAAAAAGGAAATTTAAAGAAGCATTTTTAAAAGATAAAAATATTATTTTATTTTAAAAGGCAAAGTCCACTCCCCAAAGCCATAGGTATTATCTCTTATCCTTCGTTTTGAATCTATCCTTTTTGTTTCAGCATGTCCGAAGATCTTAACTTACCGGAAGGGGTACCAATACCTGGTTGGTTTAGACGATTCTTAGAAGCAAGGGCCACTCAGCCAGGTCCTACCGTTCCTCCTCCCCCAGCTGCAGGAAATCATCCAGCTGCAGCAGCACCTTTTCCTCCACCTCCCCCACGGGGAAACACGTTTGCTAAGATATGTAAAGATTTTAAAGCCATGGGAGGAAAGGATTTCCATGGAACTGAGTCTTTCGTAGCAGCTAGGAATTGGCTGAAAGAAACTGAAGACCTATTCATCATCTTTGAGGTAGAAGATAGACAAAAAGTACAATTGGCAGTGTGGCTATTGAAGGGCGAGGCTTCCTACTGGTGGGAAGTCACTAATGCTGAAAGACCAGTGGAGACATGGGAGGACTTTAGGGCAAGGTTTGAGACCAAATTTCTCTCAGATGCGGAAAGAAGTTTGCAGTTGGAAAAATTCTTATTTCTTAAGCAAGGAGACAAGACTGTCAAAGAGTATGTGAATCAGTTCGATGAGCTGGCTAGGTTTGGGCTTGACCTAGTCAACACCCCGCACAAGAAGGCTCTCCGTTTCGTTAAAGGGTTAAATGAGCCATTACATAGTTTGGCCATGACCCATATACCCATGGGGGCCACGTATGAAAGATTGGTGCAAATGGCATTGCTGAATGAAGAGGATAAGGGCAAGAAGGAGACAAAGGCAGAAAGCTCTCAAGGGAAGAAAGAGGGTTTGCAGCCTAAGAAGACGGACTTTAAGAAAGGCGGGAAAGGCAACAAAGAGAAGAGGAAGTGTAATTTCTGTGGCAAAGTGGGGCACTTAGTAAAGGACTGCCGGAAAAAGAAGGCCAAGGAAAATGGTGGGTGCTTTTCTTGCGGTGAGACGGGCCACAGGGCTAAGGACTGCCCAAAGAAACGAGGACAGGGGCAGAGGGCTGGAACCACCTCAGGGGCACAGGTTCATGTGCTAGAAGCGCCACCTTTGCAACAGCGAGGTACCAACACTTCTGTAGAAAGTGTAGTTTATCTTTATGATCACCCCATTCGCACTTTATTTGATTCTGGCGCATCACACTCCTTTATCTTGTCTGCTTTAGTAGAATCTCTGCACCTAGAAACTAGTATGGTAGGGGACCCCTTAATTGTTTCAAACCCAATTGGGGGCCCAGCTCATTTGTCTATGATCTGTTTTGGGATTAAAAATTTCTATTCTAAGTGTTGAATTTCAATGTAGTGCCTTTGTTTTGGGCTTTTCGGGGTATGGTTTGATTTTGGGTATGGATTGGCTATCCAGTAATGGGGCCATCCTTGATTGTGAGAAAAGGGTTGTTAGGCTCCTAACCCAGCTCGGTAATACTTTGGAAATTTCTTGTAATCCCTCGTATGCGGTTATGCTTAGTTATCTTGAATCGCTAGATGCCTCTGTTGAAAATTTGCAATCAGTTAGAGTGGTCCGGGAATATCCGGATGTCTTCGAAGAGGTGAAGGGCTTGCCTCCGAAGCGGGAAATAGACTTCCGCATATATCTTGATAATGCAAAGCCCGTTGCGTTGCCCGTTAGACACAAGGCTCCACGAGAAAGAAAAGAGCTCAGTAAACAGATTAAAGAGCTTCTGGAGAAGGGGGTTCATTAGGAGGAGCATTTCAGAATGGGGCGCTCCAGTAGTGTTCGCCACTAAGGCAGAAAGTTCATTTCGCTTATGAATGAGTTGTGGGGAATCACCTTAGTAAGTACATTTGGCAACATAGTTGACATTTGTTTATTTTCTAGAGATAATTCATCTATGTGGAATACCTTCTAGTAAGTTAATAAGATCCAAGATTCATTAGTGAATTTTGGAGAGCTTGCATGGAACCATGAGTACGCAATTATGCTTGAGCCAAGTATACTGGAAGGAGAATAAGTGAAAGAGGAACGAGAGGCAACAGTGACATAGGTTCCAACTCATATTTTGGAAACAAGAGTTAAGAAGCTACGAAATTGTGAAGTTAAAGACGGACAAAGCATAATGGAGTTAAGCTCAAGGAAATGCGACTTAGAAGATTGAAGACTAGATTCGTGCATCATATCTCTTCTTAAGAGTATATCCTTGATCCCTCTCTTCCTGTAAAGTTCACTTGCATGCTATCTTTTGTGTTTATCCTCTCGGTCCCATTCTCAATCCAATTTCTGTCGCAAACCCCATAGGGAGTATGACTCATCTGTTAGTAACACATGTTGGGGGCTTGAGGGTGTTCGTTGGATTGACCAAACTTTTTGGGTTTTATAGGATACAGATTGGTCTTAGGAAGGGACTCCCTTGTGACCTAAAAAGAGTCCATCATGCTTAATTTCCTAGAATCATATATGGTGGTTGGGTTGAGTAATTCTTTGGGTGTCAGTCTGATGTTGATTTCGGTCTTCGGGGCTGATGCTTAGAGAGTTCTTCTCCTAATCAATATATATGTGGCATAGATTTCCAGTTTTGACATTGCCTAATGGGCACAAAGTTTTTTTTTCTATCATTCGACTATACCTTTAGGTAGGACCATTTCCTATCATTGAGAAAATTTGGAAAATGACCTATAGATTAGAGCTACCCGAAAGATTGGCCGGAGTTCACAACGTTTTTCATGCTTCACATCTCCGAAAATATCTACATGAGTCTGCTGAAGTGGTAGAGCCAAATATCCTCGAAGAGGCCGAAGTGGAACGCGAAGCAACCATAAGAAAAGTTCCAACCCGCATCTTAGGAACGGAAGTGAAGAAGCTACGCAACCGCGAAGTCAAGCTCGTCAAAGTTCAGTGGAGCGACGCCGAGGGAGACGCGACTTGGGAAACTGAAGCTAGAATACGCACTGCCTACCCTTTTCTGTTCGAGGGTACATCCTTGATCTCTCTTTTTCCTTAAGTTGCGCTTTTATCTATCTTTTTAGGTATATTTCCTCGACCTTATCTTTTAGGTAGAAACCCTTTGGATGGAAACATGTAGTTGAAACATGTTATGGATGATGGTTGCAAGTGGTTGCAAGTGATTGCTAGTGGTTGCTCGTGGTTGCATATACACACACAATCTAGGTTTTAGATCGGCTCAGTCACTTCATATTGCATATGCATATATGTTTGCATTCGTATATGGTTGAACATCAATGTGTTGTCATGTGGATGTTGCATTTGTATTGAATGATTGTGCACTCATGTAGAATCAAGAATAGGAAAAATTTGCATACATAATGGATTCATGGCACTTACATAATTCGCATTAAGGAGGTCAACTGAATCAGTAGACCGCCTGATTTTGCATTAGATAAGTACATGTACACACACACTTCGCATATGATCATGAAGCATTAGAAGTCTCTTAAGGACAATGGATGCTCGTGTTTGATGGATGAGTAGATGGATGATTGGATGTTAGGATATACATTCCTCCTAACTTGAAGATTTCGGGGACGAAATCCTTTTAAGTGGGGGAGAATGTAACACCCCGCAAATTCTATAACTGTGAAATTCATAAATTAAAGTATAATCAAATTCAAATCAAAGAACTAAGGGAAACGGGATACGCCATTGCGTTCGTCTCGGAAAAATACGCGAAATAGAGTCCGAGTTTTCGAAAAACGGAGTCCGTATGAAGAAGATATGGCCTTCGGAAGTTTTTAAATTAAGTTTAAAATTCAAACAGAATAAAATAAGCTCAGAAAAACAGAGTGGGGCCCAATGGGCCAGGGCGGAAAAAGACCCGCCTGACGCACCCAGGTCGACTGGGCTGTCGACCTGGTCTAACCAGGTCGACAGGCCTGTCGACAGGGCTGTCGACAGGGGTGTCGACCTGGTCCAGAGCCAGGTCGAACCCAGCCCAACCTGGCTGGCCAGGTCTGTGTTTAGCCGATTTTCTGTGGTCTGCTTTGTCATTAGGGCTAGGTGGCGGGCTCTAATTGGTCTCTCCTTAGGATGAATGGCTACGATCAATCCAAGCAACATCAATGGCCCTAATCAGTTCATTTCCCCTATAAAAACAACCCTAGACTAACCCTAATCTATTCATTCAAAAATAAGAACAAAGCCGCCATGTTGCTGAGGAACGTCTAGGAGTAGCCACCAAATTGGAGAGAAGCCTAGGGGACAAATTCTAAAGCCTAAAGCAATTCAAGCAACTCAATCAAATCAAATCAACAAGGAGTCACATCTTCTAATTCCTAAATTAGAGAATTCGCCACAACGATTGTAAGTAGAGTATTATTTTGGTATGAACAAATAATTGTGTTGATATGTATACTTGATTTGTGGCGATAAAATAATTCATATTTGTGCGTTGGAATATTGTATATGTTTGGATGTTCTTGAATTATGTTATTCATTATGAAAAACTACATGCGGTAGTTTTATGCAAGTATGACGTTTGGATATTCGCAAAATATGTAATTTATGTTGAAGCTACATGTATGTAGTTGATTAATTGAAATTCATGCAAGTTTGGGATTTTGTTACTATGCCATCATAATGTGTATTTTTGTACAAACATCATTCTTGTGAAGTAATTGGAATAAGGTTGGGATTATCATAATTCATATGAAATTATATTGAAAAGTTTGGCACCATGATCTATGTATTAAGCCATGTTTTGTACTAGAAACCTATTTGCAAACTTATGAATATGGCTAGGCTATGATCGATATTTCGCATAATTGAAACCATGTTAGGTCTATATTGTTAACGAGAATTATATGATGACATATGTGGTACATGGCTAGGTTAGATTCAAAAATCCCTTTTTGCAAGTTTACATGACTAAAGTAAAAATCATGATTTCATGTTAGAAATATTTATGCCATAGTTATGTGAACAAATTTAACTATACTTATGCCATGCTTATGTTTGACATTATGCCATGCTTATGTTTGACATTATGCCATGCTTATGTTAAAAATATTTATGTCATGCTTATGTTTGACATTATGCCTAAATAAAAATATAGGTTCATGTTGTAGTTATGACTATGTGTCAATAATGATACCCAATTTAGATTCTTATCTCAACTACAAGTTCACAAGCTTTGATTCATGTCACTTATGCTTTATGACCAAAGTTTATGTTACCACTATGCAAGTACACCAGTTTCTATTTTGTAGTTCCAACGTCATATTGCAAGTTCATACGCTCACCTTCCCCTCTTTGTGTATGTAATCACGCTTTAAGCCTCCCCTCTTTCGCATGGCTAAGTTGGGCTTAAAAAGGTTAAGCCCAACATATAAACGAACGTACTAAACGGGGGAAAATAACGTTGGGTTAAAATTACTAATGAATGAAAATATAAAATAGAAGGGCCCAAATTCAAGTATGGGTTGGGCCCATGATTGGTGTAACCTTTACGCCATTTACTTAATAATGGGCCGCAAATATTTACATATAAATAAAGAAGAAAGACAAAATATGTAAATGTAGAAAATACGATGTGTTTAACCCGAGGTTGGATTGAGTTGTGATGTAAACCTGCCCGGAACCGTCCGGCTGTCCAGTTGTCACAACAATACCTATCCAATGTGGGAGGTTAAACATGGAGCCCAATAAGGACCCGAGGTTAGACTGAGTTGTGGCGTAAGACTGCCCAGAACCAACCGGCAACAGGCAGCCACAACAATACCTGTCTAATGTGAGAGGTCAGGGCCTTAATAAGACAATTAAGGCTGAGTCAGGATTGTTAGGATTAAATGAACTAAAGACTTAATCAAAAATGGAACATGCTAAACTAAACGGACTGGTGGGGGTTAGGTTAGAAAACACTTAACCAACTTAGCATGTTGGCTAGAGATAGAAAACCTAGTAACGGGGGACCCTTTTCAGCAGTAACCCTAAAAGGTGTATCATGATACCCTGAAACTAGGCAGGGTGGGGCACGATTACTGGGCTGATTGTAAGAGGTCAAATCGACGGCGGTGGTGTAGCAGTGTAGGTTCTAACGGGGTGCGGGCGTGCACACACTCCGGCGCAGAAAAATAAGGCACTAGGCACCAGTAGCATACCTGTGCATTCTAAGGTTGTGTCGGGCCGCCGCCATGGGACTTGATACACCCCATGGTGGGACCAGCATAGGTAACTACAACATCGGGGGCCGTAAGACACATGTAACTATGCGAGTAGGAGCCGATCATCATAGAATGGATCACATCACCCTGATTATGGGGTGCCAGTTGGGAACTAGTTTATATGGGTTCAGAGATTAACATGGGGTACGATAGTATATTCGACCCTAGACAACTTAACTAAGTTTATAGTGCTTTCCCACTTCTTGATTATACTTATCATACCCAGTTCTTTATTCATAGACAAAATAGTACTAGACTTACTCAGGCTTTATGTCTGACTCTACTTTTCTTTCGTCTTCTTTCCTTCCGTTTCCCCCCCCAGGTCCACAGGGAGGGAACACTGCAGCTTGACCAGCATTAACATCCAGCTTGAAGAAGAGAAATGTATTGCTTGGAACTTTCCGTTTTTGAACTATGGCTTTGGACAACCACTATGGGGCTTTTGCAGTTTATCTATGTTTTATTTATGCTTCTTTAAATAATGTACTCAAGACAGATTATGAAAGTATTATGTTATGTTTTTGGAAAGGATGTAAGACAATTATGGTGATGTTGCTGTAACACGTATTTGCTTTTATGAAATAAAAGTCTTGTTTTTCCGCTGTTTACAAATATGTGTTCTTATATCTGTCTTGTATATCTGTGACTTATACTTATAAACCTCCACCAAAATTAGGGCATTCCCTTTGAGAGTGACCCTAACGGAGGTGGGGTGTTTCAATATTGGAATGAAAGGTTTTAAAGATAGCCAAGGTTTTTCAATGATGAATTTTATTAGGTTTGAATGCAATAATCTTCGGATATTTCAGTATTGGATTTTGTAATTATATGGATACTGTTTTGAGGAATTTGGAAGATAAAAATATCATTATTCCCTATACAGTATCTGTATATGTTGGATTCAGAATTTGATATTGAATATAAGTCGACATGATTTCTATTTAAAGCCTTATATTTGATATAAAGTTGGATTTTGGGTTTGTCGTGAATGGTGTCTTTAATAACACTATTTTTACACCTAGTTGAAAATGATATTTATGGAACAAATCTTTTAATTAATATTTAATGAAGTTTTCCAAAGTGAAGTTTTCCAATTAATAAATTTAATTGGAATTAAATGGAAGTTTGATTAGGATGTTTTAAATAACATTTGTTCTTTAACCCTGTTAAAGGAAAGATGATTTTCAAGTTTGAGTTGCAATAAATCTTTCAATAAAGATTTGATTGAACGAAATGGGATTAAAACCATGTTACAGTTTTAATAATCTTTTAACAAAGATTTAAAAGGAAAAAAGGTAATTAAACTTAACAAATGCGAGAGATGTTAGATACGGAGTACCACCAGTTTTGCTCCATGGTATGAATATGATGGGAATGGGATACGATATCAGAGATTACCTTTTTGTAAGGCTTGATAATCCCGATAAGGCTTATAAATCTTGATTTTAGTTAAATTTGTGAAAACCGATTGTATAATCTTAATGAATTTAAACTTGCTAAGTTAAAACCTGATTATTAATAGGCTAAGAGGTCCATTGTTTTGATGTTGTATCGGGTTTTGGGTTTCCTAAATCCTAGTTACTTGGAGGCACAAGCTTAGGGGGTTTGACTTGTGTCAATCTTTCTGTGTGAAGCCCATATCAGTCAGTATCCCTGTTGGTATCTTTGTTAGAGATTGCGAAAAGGATCGTTAAGGCAAAACAAACACTAGAGGGAGGGGGGAATAGTGTTTTTGAGAATTTAAACAAAATCTAGAACTTATGTGATAAATTATATAAATCAAACACCACAGAAACAATCACGGACACAGATGCAAAATAAACGGAAATTAAAAAGCAGAAAAGAAAAGAACACACCGGATTTTATACTGGTTCGGATTGCTCCTACGTCCAGTCCCGTACAACGCTGGATTGCGCAGAATTTTATTGTTGTATCAATAGTCAAGTACACCCCTTGATTTCACTGCTACAAAGTTAACACCGCTCCAGTTCCTTGATTTCACGGCAACAAGGAAACCAACGACTCCGTTCCTTGATTTCACGGCTACAAGGAAAACACCGATTCCCAAATCTTCTCAAACAATTACAATAACCCTATAACTCTTCAATAGCACTTGATTCATAGAGTAATGAATAGAAAGTGTAGAGAGAAGTAGATTAGTGAAAACAAAATTGAATTTGGCAGAATATAGTTGTAGGAATCATAAAAATGATGAATAATAATGGTGTAATGAAAGAGAGTGAAAGTGGAGGAGTGATTAAAAATTCGAAATCAAGCCCTTTTTCTTTATGTCGACATGTTGTTTTCTTTATGTCGACATATACCTAGTAGAATTTTGATTTTTGAACATTTTCAAAGTATTTTCATATAAACGTAATTCTGTAAATTCTTGAATAAAAAAATAGTTTTATAAATTATTATAAAGTAGGAAATCATATGAAAACAAAAATATAAACTATATAAACATATTTTTAAAATTATAAAGTTTAAAACTATATAAATATAAAATGTAAAAATATAAATGTATAAAAGTTATAAACCTTGAGTTTGAAAATAAAATTAAAGTAAGAAGGAAAAAATAGAAAATAGAACAGAGAGGGTTGAAGATAGAATTTGAAAACGGAATTTGAAATTTGAATTTGAACCTGGAGTGCTATTTAGAGTCTTACATAATCTAGACTTTATAACTATATTAGTATTGAATTCTTAACATCTTGAATACTCATGAGTATTGAAGTATCTCTGAACTCTTAATCTCTAATATCTTTAAACCGTACAGTCTTCAGTAATATTTCCTGTAAGTAAATCCTGCATATGTGTGTGTGTATGTGTGTGTGTGTGTTTGTGTGTGTGTGTGTGTGTGTGTGCGCGTGTGTGTGTGTATTCTATACAAAAGTGTTAATATATATTTTATAACCAATTAATATTAATATAAGGTTGTTGTCATCAAAACTCCATTCTCCAAAAATCTTCCCCTTTTTGATGATGACAACCTTAGTTTATAAAATATCATACCTGTACATACCTGTTGATGATGATCCTTCAAATACTCCCTATGTCTATAAGAATCCTATAAACTATGTCTATATTTTATAATTTCTCCCCATTTGGCATTATCAAAATGAAATTCTAAAACAACTTCCCCTAAATCGTATAAATATCTAAATAAAACCTATAAGACATTAAGTAACTAATCTAATGATATTTCCTTTTAATCTATAATTAATTCAATGTAGTATACTCCCCCTTAACCTTATATCCATATTATGTTTATAATGTTATAACTAGTTATAACACTTAACTTATAAACATAAACAATTAATGTATTAAACTTGAGTTTGTACAAATGTATGAATTTATGCAAGTGCAATATATCGTAAGAACGCAAGTGTCAGCCTGCTTTGTGACCAGGCTACCCAAAGCAAAGGATTTGAATATGAACATGCATTGATCAACAATCATTCGGATGGAGTGGCAGAATATGGAAAAACTGTCCTGAAACCCCTATCAAACGTCCTCATTTCACAACACCATAACTGCAAAATAGGCTGTGCTTTTGACGGTATCAAATGCAATTTGGCGGTGCTAAAATCCATATCAAAATTTGTTGTGTTTGTTACATTGATACGGCTTATAGCCGTATCATTCTATGAATATGATACGGCTTATAGCCGTATCAAATTCACATAATGATACGGCTATAAGCCGTACCCAAATCATATAATGATACGGCTATACGCCGTATCATTATATGATTTGGGTACGGCTTATAGCCGTATCATTATGTGAATTTGATACGGCTATAAGCCGTATCATATTCATAGAATGATACGGCTATAAGCCGTACCCAAATCATATAATGATAGACATTTAAAGCATATCTAATGATTATTTCAGTATGGGTTTAAGTCGTATTTAATGATTTTCTACTGCAATACTATAAACAAAATAGATACGGCTTATAGCCGTATCAAAATAATGAAATCATGTACACTGCTGCACCCATTGATATACACACACACACACACACACATGGACAACAAAGAAGATACGCTGCACCCATGCAACAATATATAAAGAAGATACACAAAGCATAACTTCAATCAATACATAATAACTTCAATTGATACAAAAAACATAATTTCAGTTAATACACCGCATAACACAATTTATACAAAGCGTAGTATTCTCAGTTCTTGCTCTAAAAAAATTTGGAGACATAAACTATAGTATTAGATCCCACGCAACCGGAAAAACGAATGATTTCGTATCACCCCATCCTACATGCATGTTCCAAAGCCTGAGAAAAAGAAGAGGAAAAAAAGCAGTGAATACAAGAGGATTCAATAAAGCATGGTTTTTAAACTTGACTGATGCAGGCACAGTTTTGCGATTTCAAGCATACACAGTTTAGAGATTTCAAGCATACACAGTTTAGCAAATTAAATTTGGTATGGTAAATCCCAGAGTTGGCTCTGCCAAGTAGGGTAATCATAGAGAAAAGATACAAACTTCTTCAAAGTTGGTAAATCCCAGAGTTGGCTCTGCCAAGTAGGGTAATCAAGTATAAACTTCTTCAAAGTTTCAAAGTATAAACCAGGTAATCTTGCAATGCCTATTCAGCCTATGCAAATTCGACGTAAATACTATCTAACAAAGTTTAACCTGTTCATGCTGCTTTTCGCATGAAATTTGTACTCAAATGCATTTCAGGGTGCAAGCTCAATGCATTTCAGGTTTTGAAATAAGGCAGGAGAAATTAACATGAATTTATAAGTGTACCCGGATAAAATGAGGCAACATGATATTTCTGTCAACATGCTGAAACCATTTCAGGTTTTAAAATAAGGCAATTGACATGATATTTCTGTTTTCCGGATAAAATGATGAATGCTGAATCAAAGTAGAATGGGCCACTAAATTTTCGATTTGCAAAACTCATGCTATTTACATGCTTTGATATTTACTCATGCTATTTACATGCTTTGCTATACTTAAACATACTTAAACATACTCATGCTATTTACATGCTTTGCTATACTTAAACATGCTCCTGTTCTTTGCTATACATAAACATAAATAAAAATTACAAGCTGTGTATGATATTAGAAAATGTGATGATGTATATGTTGATCTAACACTTGATAGGAAATCAAACAGGGTAAGCTAGGGGATGATCAAGAAGTAGCTGTGAAAAGGCTCTCAAATACTTCAAGTCAAGGTTCAGAAGAGTTCAAAAATGAAGTTATACTTATTGCCAAACTTCAACATATAAATCTTGTTCGCCTTCTTGGTTATTGCATTCAAGGAGAAGAGAGAGTGCTTATATACGAATACTTGCCTAACAATAGTTTGGATGTATTCAGGGCACCGGTTCATAAATAATTCGTACAACAGTAATTCTGCTCAACAGCAAATAAAAAATCATCGGCACCACTACATAGGAGAAGACGCAAAAAACAATTCCAAAAAATTAATAACGATGACTGCTACTCAACAACAATAGTGAGACTCCAATTCAAACGAGCAATATCTCCAGATTTCGAAATTCAGATCGCGATGACCAACAAGCCAGGGACTCCATCACTACCAGCTAGCATTTAACTTAGGCGCATTTTCTTCAATGTTGAAAAGGTGCAAATTATTTTATTATTATTTAGCAATTGGCGATTGGGCATAAAATTTTGATTTTCTGTATTTGTTCCATGGCAATAGGCGCATTCTTATTTCTCTATGTATTTTTCTCTCCTTTAATATGAAATTTTTATTTGTTTTAGTGTTTTGTAATAGTTGATTTTTTCCTCAGTCTTGACTAAGTTACATAGGCTGTGAACTGTGTGAGCTGATTGCTTTCAGTTTTTAACCTATCTTTTTCGGCAGATTTGTAATTGTATTTTCCTTTGATTTGGTTTAACAAAAATACTGCAAACATGCAATTTATTTGTTGAAAATAGAAAAGGTACCTCCAAAATGGGGAAATGCACTCGTAACTTTTATAGTTAATAATTAAATGTACTCATTTATTGGAGAAAAGTACTTGCATGTTTTGACTTACCCTAAATTTGGAATATTTCGTAGGCTTAAATGTTAATTTGGCTAATGCAATCAAAAATATTAATTAAGACAATTTTAATTTAGGATAATTTTTAATTGTTTTTTAATTTGAAATAATTTTTATTTTAAAATATCTATAAAATATGTATGGACTTGAGATAAGAACTAATGGTCTTCAGGTTATTTTTATAGTGTTATTTGGCACTGTTGTCGATAGAAAAAGACATGATCTGTTGTAGCTTGATTATTATTAAGAATGAAGTTACTCTTTTTTGGTCCTCTTTTCATTATTTGTAAATTAACCTGATGGTTTAGTTAGTGGATAGCAATAGCGTTTATATAAGGGCCTTGTTTATACAGTTGGCTTTAGGTAACGAAATGTGTAGGACCGGCCCTGATCGTGACCTTAAAGCTGGGAATATTCTTCTAGATGGGGATATGATTCCTAAAATCTCTGATTTTGGTATTGCACGAATCTTTAGCGGCGATAAAACAGATTTCAGTACTAGAAAAATCATTGGAACATAGTAAGTATATCAGTTTATTATTATCATATATAAATGACTTGATTCACAAAAGTAACTTCTAAGCTACTTAACAATGTAGCGGATATATGTCTCCTGAATATGCCATGGGTGGAGCATTTTTAATGAAATCAGATTTAGTTTTGGTGTGTGGTTCTAGAAATTATAAGTGGGAAAAAGAACAGAGTTTATGCGGAACCACCGCATATTAATTTTCAAGACTCGTCTAAATCTAATCCTTCTATTTGCATGCAATCAACCTGACAACAATGCAAGTCCCATATATGTCATTGTATATGTGCTCAAAACAATAATAAAACAAAAGCATATATAATAAAAATTACCGAACTGGATATCATCCATATAAGTAAACCGAACTAGCAAAAGCCAACCAAACAAATCAAATGACTCAACCAATATCAAATGACTCAGTCAAGTCATTTTCTCACTGAACTGGGACTAACTTCACTATCTTATTTATAATCCACTTTACACTCTACTCCAAAATGCGAATAGGTCCATGAGTTTACTTATATGGATGTTAAGGTGACAACCATGTTTACATACACTATGCCATCGAAATGCTTCTTGATTGACAGAAGACTGCGAGTAAAGTGTCGGGTAACACTTACTGATTTTAAATAATTATGGCTTTAATGAGACCTGCCTTATTTACATTCATATGGAAGGGTTAAGGAATTTGTGGTTGCCGCACATTGATGGATAAATGACTGAAACTGTGCCATCATCATTATCTTGTTACATTATTATGAGAGCGCCATCGCTGGTTGAGAAAACAGTGAAATTATCAGTTAATTAACATGGTATTTTAATTTTTCGATGGTGGGCCGAGCAGATTGCTACATATGAATTGAATGAACATGGCAGTGTATAATCACGCTAAATATGGCTGAAAGTGCTTTGCATTTTTCGTGAACTAAGTGATGTTGCAAACAAAGTTTCTGGCTTAATCATGCTAAATATGGCTGAAAGTGTTTTGCATTTGTTGTGAACTGAGCATTGTCGCTTGACTTCAAGTACTATTATGTGTATGAATTTTTGACTACAAGGTCTTTTATTAAATTATTAAATCTGTATTTTTGAAGTTCAATCACTGTAGTCAAGGCGAAAAAGGCCCAAAAAGCCCCAGGCTGGTGCCTACGCTTTTTGGCGCCTTAAGCATGACTTTTGCTAATTTTCAGCAAAAAAAAAAAAAAAACTACATGTTTAAAAACCATGAAAACTCAAATTTTGACTTAAATTATGTAAATACAAATGCAATATGATGAGCAAACCGCAGTTTTAAAAAGTGCATTGTACAAAAATTGCATTTTATAAACTATATAAAATATGTTTTTAAAAAACTGCATATTATGCACCGTTTTTTTTTTATAAAAAAAAACTGCACCTTCAAAACTATTTTAAAAAAAAATTGCAACTTTTCAAAACTGATTTAAAAAAAACTGCATTTCTTACACAACATATTAAAATTTACATCCAATTTTATAAAATGTATTTCATAATTCATACCCAAAAAAACTGCATTTCATTTTCATACACTGCATTTTAGAAAAAAAAACTGCATATTAAATTTTACATTCAAATTCTATATAATTCTTATTCAGTTTTTAACTTACACAATTAAAGTAGCTAAAATTTGCGAACTGCATATTAAAATTTTGCATTTTTAAAAAAATTTAACAACTTGATTTTGCATTCTATATAATTCTTATTCGATTGTTTTCTGCGTTGGGTATCGACTTAATTTACAAAGTCGGGTTCGGTTTTGAGGGCTTTAGGGGCCCAAACCCTAAAAACTGTCAATGTTTCATAAGTCAAGCTTTTTCAGCTCTTCGACTTTTGCAGCGCCTCAAGGATCGACGGCGCCTGAAAGGAGTAAAAAGCCCTGCGTCGGTATCCACTGCCGGCCTTTGGGTAAAGCAGGTGAAGCAACAGCTTTGGGCCACGAAAATTTTAGGGCCTTCTTCAGCAACTCGCTCATCAAAAAAATAAAGTTCTCAAATGAATCCACAACAAATGGGAAAAAATATGGATCTTCATCCGTAGAAAATCGGGACTCTAAATTGGGCGGTGAATCAACGACAGCGATGGCGACTTCAATCGACAATTCGATCTTCGATGACGGCTCTACTGCGATGACAACGATCCCTTCAGGCTACGCTCCATCCACTTTCAGTACAACTAGGGCACAATTAGTCGTTGGCATCTCTGTTTGTTTTGTTACTTGCGTCTATGTTGGCTGCTTCATTGAATTCATGATCGTTTACTGAAAAGTTAAACTAAGAAAGGTACTTAATTTATTATTACCACTTCCTCGTCCCTATTTTGAAGTTTGGAAAAAAAAATCTGCATAGACATGTTTATTTTTTGATGTATTCAATTCTTCGTCCCTGAAAACTGACAAACTGTTTACTGTATATATGTTTATTTCTATGTGAATATTAATTATGACGCTTAATACATAAAACTGGCAAACTGTTGCCAGTTTTCTATGTGAAAACAACAATAGATATGTTAATTTATATAAAAATGTCAAACTAGGTAGATGCATAATACTTATTTTGTTGTAGAATTTGAATTATCGTTACAAGTAAAGTTTGAGTTTTGATTTCTACTCCAAAAATCCACTTATCCACTTTTTAAGTTTCAGTCTGCATCAAATTGTAGCCCATTGCGACTGGCAACATGTAGTTGACTGAAATAAACGAATTTGATGTTTATCCATAACAGTCGGTAACAAGTCCCTGATCGAAATGCATGACGACTGGTAATTTGCTGCTGATTGAAACTAAATTTTTTAAGGGTTAATTCAAATTGAATAACAGGGGATTGTTGGCGACGATTATAAAGTTTACATTTTCTTTGGTTTTCCCTCCCGTTATTTTGATGATTTAATTAACGATTATTAGTATAAGGGCCTTGGTTTTGAGTTTGGCTTTAGGCATCAAAACTTCTAGGACCGGCCCTGTCGGTATCTAGGGCTTTTTGGCGCCTAGTCGCGCCTAGGCGAGCGCCTTAATTACACTGAGTTCAATAAAAATAACTAATAACAAAAAAAATCAATTAAATTATTAAATCAGAGCATTCTAATTATATAATATTACAAATAAATAAAGCAAAGGTAGAAAAGTTTGTTATTAATAAGCATAGGAATGGCTCATTCTGTTGAATTTCAAAATTGGCAGTGATACATCTAAATTGATACCATGCAAGTGACACATGCTTGTGTATCATGGTAGCAAAACGCCAGTATTGAAAACAAGAGACCAATGTAACTTAAACAGAAATAACATCTTTACATAGTTTACAGTAATCGATTAACTGGTTTTTGAAAACAGAAAAATGATAGGAAAAGAGCAGCTTTTTGTTTACAGAGTTAATGATATGAAAGTATGCTATGAATATAAACATGACAGTGTAGTATAAATAATATTACTATTTATAAGAACCCATTCTTTGTATTGGATAAATTAATACAAAAATGTGAATACAAAAATGCTAATGACCATCAACATCTGTAACTTCACAAAAATGCCAAAGGCTCAGTATATTAGAGTTTACTATTTCATTTTAGTTCGTCATTTTTTAATTTGTACGAAGGCTTTAGAGATTCGACTACACGAATATTTATCATTTGTACATGCAATATTTGAACCCCATAATATTTTACGATTGATTTTTTATTTGTATAACATTGTTCACCTAAAGGTTGGAGTTTTAATTTGTAGGCTGCATAAATATTGTATACGTAGTTGTATAACACGTTCATTTACTCATTTGTCCTTGTTAATTTCTAAAAATGACACCCTGATAAGTGCACAAGGGAGATAATGACGTTACTTCGAAATTTCAAGAGATAAATAAAGCCTACAAAGTAAGTTTACTTTGTTTTATTCCCTGCAATAAAATACAACAATCTGTCGTTTCATACAAGGATATGCATTTCCATAGTTTATGCTATGTTTTGGACCATTTATCCTTTTGCTGGCAAATCCCTGAATCGTAAGGGAGATATTAACAGCGAGCAACTCATTTTTGGTTTGTTACTAGACTAATAAAATGTCTTTTTATTAGTTATTGACTTTTACAAACAAATGATATGATCCTAATTAAGGTTATTAATTATTGACATAAGTCTGCAAAAACCATCTGATTTGTACACGACCAGTAACTTGGTTAGGAATATGAATTAGATTCTTAGTGTGGAGGAGTGCATGATGACGGTTAAAATCGGAGCAAGCCCAAAGTCTGCCTTTGTAGTGGAAACCCAATGCAACTTAAAGAACGTTACTGTCTTACTTCTTTAAATTACATATTATCTTTTATTTGTTTGCAGCATGAAACTTACATATGAAGTTAGTTATATAAGCATGAAATATTACTTACTTCATGCATATACATATCTGTGTCCGTGAAAAAATTTGCTAAAGGAAATAGCTTATCTTTGCTTTATCAACTGAAGATAACCTATAAATTGTTGCTTCCAAATAGTTCTGAGTTTTTGAGAAAGATTGTACGTGATGTCCCTCTATATCATCCTATCCCTCCAATGAATCCATCTAATAGTTTATATTACACATTATTTATTATTCAGCTACTCTAAAATGTTAAATTATCAACAAAATATAAGAAAATGGTAGTTAAGAGATGTTTAAATCCCATGACAACTGAAAGCATGCAAAAACAACAATAAGTATCATATTATTTTGGTTTACCAATGCTAGTTAATAATTTATATATAAACATATATTTTCTAAAATTTTATTTTTAGATATCTAAAGTAAATATCATTGAAAAGCAGTGGCGTAGCCAGGATATAATCCTAAAATGGGCACAAATTGAATGATCGGAGCATTTTAATTTTTTCACAACTGTTCAACGTTGGTTTCTATATTTCAAAAAAGTTAAGCAAGGATTTTAGTTTTGCCAAAATGATTCAAAATATCATAATTCAGTTCATGGTTTGGCATTTCAAAACAAAACATTATTAATTAACCTAAACATAGTTTTAATTAAATGATCTACATTCATTAAAACCAGTGAATAAATTAGACAAATTAGTGGAACATCAACAAACTAGGCATTAAAAGCATTCAATAAATAAATTCCTATTTGTTAGTAAACTTAACCATTCATAAGCATTAAGTAAACAAATTAGACAACATTAATGAATAAATCAAAATCTGAAGGAATTATGGTTACCATGTCAAGGGGTGGAGTCGCAAAGGTAGTCAATTCAATGGGCAGCAAGGGATGGTTTGCTGCAGTAGCCAGTTCAAGTAGCACCAATACTGGTTAGGAGTTTGAGTGAGAGAGAGTAAATGGTAGCAAAAATGGTACACTCGAAGTGTTCAGCTGTTCGAGATATATATTAATGATGAAATAACGATCATAAAATATAGGATTGAAAGCATAAAACTTGGATTTTAAAAATAAAAAAGGATGGACAAACTTGCATAAAAAATTAAAAATTCCTGGGAGGGTCATTTGACCCTTCCAAAGTAATCGTGGCTCCACCACTGTTGAAAGTATATTAAATTGCAATTTAATTGTGAGAAAGATATTAAATTCGATCAATATACATAAATCTATCATATTTTAAAGGCAAGAGATAAATGAGTTGGCGAATGCTAATAATTGTCCAGTGTGGTATTAGAGAAGTAAGAACTAATTTATATGATTAGCGATCAAGACATCCAGTTTACCATTACAAATGCATCATACTCACCAAGACTCCCAGAAATGATACTATACTCATTTATTGGTGACTGCGTATGTGTTTTGTCCCTATAAAATACCCATCCTATCCCTAATATAACCAATAATCATTCTTTTTAAATTTTGTTTGCTATTGCTGTAAGTAGACCTGCCTAACAGATTGATTCATCATGAATATTTAAGCAAATAATGTTTATGTTCCTATCACTTGCATATAAAACATGCACAACACATTCATGTATAAATACACACAACACAACACATTTGTTACCTGGTTGGCACTGCTGCAGCTGCTTTTTGCACAGTAGGATAAGCTCCTGCAGTAAACTATTAACATAAAAAAAAGAGAATAATGGAATTGATTAGACCATAAAAATTGTTTACTAGATTTGTAAAACAAATCAGAATCAAATTAATTAGAGCAGAAACAATTTAGTTCGATTAGAATTTTGTAAAAGGTTAGTAAAACAAAAGCCATCAACAGAAAGAATTGATTCGAGTAGAAAATTTTTGGCTTTTTACTAATCAAATCGAAATCGAATTGAATTGGTTCACGAGAAAAACTGTACCTTTTAGGTTGAAAAGAATTGGTTCAGATGTTCAAATTGAATCGACTTGATTAGAGCAGAAAGAATCTAACCAATTCAATTCGATTCGATTCAATTCAAGAGAAAAAGAATTCGGTGTTGAAAGAATCAATTCGTAAAAGGTTAGTAAAAAGACATCAACAGAAAGAATTTCGATTTCCAAACCTTTTTGGCGATTAGACAAATCGAAAGAGGGCAGA
Source organism: Allium sativum (assembly GCA_030737875.1). Taxonomy (NCBI): domain Eukaryota; kingdom Viridiplantae; phylum Streptophyta; class Magnoliopsida; order Asparagales; family Amaryllidaceae; genus Allium; species Allium sativum. The sequence continues at coordinate 473,429,721 of CM060909.1, forward strand.
ATGGTGGAATTTCCAAATTAGAACGAGGGCACGGTAAAGAGGGAAATAAAAAAGGGGGAACAGGGAGAGGGAAATGAAAAAAGGGAGGGAGTACACCTGCGTATTGATGAGAAATGTTTGCACGTGAACGGACACCAATTCGACACGGTCTCTTTTCGTATCAAACTCCAATTAGGTTGCAAGCCCTTCCAAAATGGTTAGGCACGGGTTAGAGCCCAATCAAATTTGATACGGGTATAGCCCGTATCAAATTTGAAGGATAGGGGAGTGCCAAAATGAGCTTTATGGTGTAGTGTTTGGGACTAAAAACGTCAAATACTTGTAGCCCTCTGTATTAGCTTCAGGTAGAGCTTTCGTTTGACTCAATCGAACTTACGGTTTGGAAGTTATGCCCATTTCCGTGAACATGTGTAAACTAGGGCTCGCCCCTTCCTCGGATCGTGAAGCACCCCGGCTCGTGACCCCAGCCCGTGAAGCCTCCTTGGCTCGTGGTGCCCCCCTTGACCACTACCTGGTTCGTGATGCACACTATGGTCACGAACCGCCTGAACCGAACCTGCTTTTGCACACAATTGTGACTTATTCTTAAGGCTACTTGCTCTCCTACTTTCCTGGATCGGGTGCCACATGCCTCATCATGAACCGGTTCTCCCAGAAGCTCTCCTACAACTATAAATACACCGTTTGAAGGATTTTAAAGGGACCTTTGGCGTCTAAACATCCATGGATGCCATGGATAACACTTCTCTATGAATAACCACTATCTTCCCCCAATAAATTCAACGAATTCGGAGGGAATTATTCATGGAGTTCGAGTGAGAGAGAGACAATATTCGTTGTAATTGTAATCTGTGAATGAAATGAGAAAATATGAAGCGGGCGTAGGCTCGTTAACGCCGAACCACTATAAAAATCCCGTTGTCTTGCTTTTTCTCTTATTTTTCAGTTATTTCTTCATATCCTATGCTCGAAATACGATGATTTGGGTGTCAGGACCATTTTTTGGTCTAACATTTTGGTGCTTTCACTGAGAATTGAACTCAGGGCCTATCAGATTGCTATTATATTATTTCGACTTGAAAGTCAACAGTCTGCATTCCTACACCTTGGTTTTGATTGTACTTATAAGCGTTTCCTTCGTATTCATGAATGAGATGGAGGGGAGTCACATCGTTTTGTTCGCAGCAGGCGGCTCGTGAGCTCCCATCACTGCTTATGAACCGGGCACACGATGATTCTAACCATGCAGAAGAAACTCGCAGATAGCCCCTTCCACTCAGGTTGTTGGGGGAATTTACCATCGGGCCATGGAATACAAGTGTCAGACCGTAACCTCTCTTACTTAGGTCGTTTGCCTGCTCATGATAATCAGATCGCGCCTATATATACCAAGTTGTTCAAGACAAATGCTATGTCAGCGTGCTAAGGCCATGTCAGCATACGTGTATCAGGTCAATGTCTTGAGAATTTAGCATGCGTCATTATTCTTATGACCCAATCAGGTCGTGGATCAGATAAATAATGTGCCAGGTCAATTCTCACGTGGAAACATAACGTTTATATAGCCTGGAGTGGTTCTCTTACGTGTAGTATGGGTTATTGTTGAGCCAGCTGTACACAACAATTATTTGAGGCATTACGTGCTAAAGTATGGATCATATTTAGGTCGTTACTATCAGTACACTGACTCCAGCTTTGATACTTTTCTGGATCTCATTATTTAAGTGAGAGGACCGCATGACGTCAGAAAGCGGTTGTTCCATATTGAAGAAACATGTGTCTTTGTGAAGAGTAGTTACACGCATTCCAATAAGACCGTATGTATATGGGCCCTCGTGTGATTGGGTTGAAGGTAATGTCTTCTCACATGCATGCTGATGTGATCACGAGTGGAAGATGTGTTTACGAATGGGATGAAAGATCCGTTCATGAGTGGATCCCATGTTTTATCCAGTCCACGATCCTTTTTGAACAATTCGTGGCTGCAGACTGGGGTACATTCACGAGTCTCAGCCCATGCTCATGAGCCAGTTCTGCGTATGAACCAATAATTGGTCACGAGTGGGTCTTTTACCCATGAATGGACTTGATGTACACAAGCCAAGTTAAATGCGAGAACCAAACACATTCATGAACGGCTCATGCATGAGCTCAATATCCACTAGCCATATTCATGAGTTCAGAATATGTGTTCGAGTTCACGACCCGAAGGAGCCCAGCGAATCGCGAACCAAAGACATAGTGAACCACGTTCCACAAATTGAAGAAATATATGGACCATGTTCTGAAGAAATGCACTCGACCCGCTCGATCCGATGGTGTTATCATGACCCAGAAAAGTGATGGCGAACGGAGTTCACGAACCGGCCTGAAAAAGTGATAGTTTTTGGGAAAAATACAATTTTCAGATCGTTTCAGAAAAGGCTCCATCTTCTAAAATCGAAAAAATCATGCGGTGCCCACATTTTGAACGCCGCCGGGACTGTGGGGCCCCGGACGCCCACCGGCGCTGCGCCTGGACCCGCTGACGGCTCGCCTTCGGCTCGGAGCACGGCTCGCCTTTGGCTCAGAGTACGTGCTGGCCAACAATTATCACCAGCACCAATTAAACGAGATTCGGTATATAGTCTGAGGATATCGACCGCAAATTGGCAACGATTGGGATCCTTCCTAGTGTCTTAACATCTATTTACTAATGTTATTCAATGTGAGAAGCTACCGAAAAGATTTGGCATGCCGGCTATGACATTATACAAGATAATGATTATCTCTTGAAAACCCCCTCTTCCAGGACTCTGACGGTGTATAGATTTCACCAATGCAACTGATGATTGCTCTCGAACGAGTAGTGATCACCTGAATTATGCAACTTAGACCTGTCCGATCAACGGAATCCCGAATGATAGTTATATGAAGTAGTCCGAACATTATTCCGAAGATGACTCAAATGATCTTAGCGAAGATGGTTCCCAATGACAAGATTCCGGCACTTGAAAATGACTGAGGAACCCAGTATAATAAATGACCTACACTTCACTTGTATGATGCGGTGAAAGACATCTCTTATGGTTCGTCCCCTGAATAGCTTAGCTAATCTTTGCAATGTCTGTTTGCTTTCAACCGTATCGAGGGAGATTGATTGCCATCAAATAAGGGTTAGATCAACATATTTTTGGTGCCCAGAGTTAGGTATCATATGAACCACCATAGGCCATGATCGGACTTAGGAATACTTGCTCAGATGGTAGCTACATTGACTGCTCACCCGCCACCATACGACCTCGGTCAAGAGATGAGATCTTGAGATCAAAAGCAAATATGAATCAACTAGTCCTTTCAAATTTCATTGTGACAGAATGCATGAACATTACTTGAAGCCTCGCAAGCTATGCTATCGTATTCAAGCTTATATGATCAAGGTCTAGACCAACTAGCTCCAGCAGAATTAAGAGCTTACATTGCACCCTAGTGTCTATTGCTAAAAGCCCCGACTAAAGCTGGAGTAAGAATGATCTGTGGCCACCAACTTGCTTGAGGAACATGCTATTTGAATAAAGTAGAAGGAGCCATGCGACAGAGATAACGTGGAAACCAACAACGCTTTCCCTCCCAATGAGATGGAGTGTGAAGGAAGCATGAGCTTAGCAAGCAAGGAAGACGTCGCAGGAAGAGTTACCAGATGATTTACCCCAAGATATAGATCCCAGAGAGGATGAAGATTTGGGATGGAAGAGGGCGACATCTGACGGAGCAACTACCCAAAGATGGAAAAGCTCGCTTACAACTTGTCCTACCGCGACCTGAGGTACCTGGGGGATTGCTCGAATGGAACATCGAGCTTACCCAGTTTGAACTCAATTGCCTCCTAGAGAAGTCCATACTGGGGAAAACATTAGCCAAATCCACCGCTGAATTTACAATTCCAGAAGAGAATGTGTTAGACGAAGAATATGGTCCCTCAAAATGAAAAATGAAAACAAGCACCCGGTAGCTGTATATAAACGGTGCAAAGAATGATCGACGGTCTGACGCCAGAGTCGTATTGATAACTCCTGAAGGACGGTCAATTTATTATGCCTTACGATTGGAATTTTTCGCTATTAACAACGAGTCTGAATACGAGGCCCTGAATGTCAGGTTAAAAGTTGCTAAGGAGTTGGGAGTAGTGGCGTTGAACATCTTTTGTGACTCCCAGATTATTGTTTTCCAGATTCGAGGGGACTTCCAAATGAAGGGACCACGACATGCAGCTCACCTAGAATGGGTAGAAGAGCTTTTGGATGGATTGGAACGTTACAATATATCTCATGTCCTACGAACAGAAGATTAGAAGGCGGATAATCTGACCAAGTTAGAAGGTTCTGACAATCCAGAAAAGTTGGAGATGATCCCCATCGAGACACTACAAAATCCAACCATTGAACAGATGAAAGATGACCTAACATTGGAGACCTAACCCAAAAGAGAGTAATAGACAATCCCCGTAAAGACCTTCCTGCAACACATAATGCTTCCGGCAAGGAGAGGCGAAAGGCATGCCATCGTTCATTACGCCTCAAGATATGACATGCAAGGCGACATTACTTATGATCCTTGGAAGGCCATCCCAAGAAAGACACCAACAAGTCACATTGACGGAGTCGCCATCCTGAGTGATTCGAAAAAATCACTAATTAACTTCTAGCCTGAAGGGAGATATATGTGAATGAAACATATAATGAGAGATGTTTTGGAACTAGAAAGTGAAGATTCACACTTCCACTCCTTTCATCAATTATTTACCAAGTGACTCGTGCCTCAGGCGCTGAGGGCAATTGGAGATTCGAGCATGGACTGCTCGTGATTACATCATCTGATTCAAAGATGATACATCAAGAGTTTGCATGACCTATTGCCTTAGTCTTGCCTGAAGGTTAGCAAGTCGAAGGTTTAGAATGCTTACACCTAAAGGCTGATTGGTTGTTTGCCCACCAATCCATGTCCCCGATATGGAAACGAAGTCATATCGGCGAATTTATGAGATATGACAATCTCCCCAACAGTCATATCCTTTGTCCTAGAATGGAAAAGTACAAAAGTTACTATAATCCTGAGTCCTTTGTTCTCCCGCCGATTGCCGTCCTAACATCAATGTAATGATGTGCTATCATTAACAGTATAGACGAGAATCCCTGACACTCTATCCTTACACTCAACATAGGGGCAACAAGGTGATTCAAAGGAGATGCGACCTCATCACTCGCTTATAGTACCTACCTAACCGCCTTTGTCATCTCAAGACCCCGATCAAGGTCCATTCATTCTCTGGGCTGCCGCCCCAACGATGGTTTCGAAAGATATCCTTCATCAGCTAAAAGGTTTTGGCAGCCCTTCACTGGCAGAGCTAGGGCGAAGCAAAATGGACATGCAATGAACATGCAACGCCATTTTCGCTTATAATGATGCTCATTCCTTTAACATGACTATTCTTTAACTATGACTCTTATATTTGCATGCTTTATGAGATATTGACATAATTAACTCAGATGAATTAATATTTGGATGGTGTAGGTATCCAGGATTTGCTATTGATCATACCTTTAACACCCGCATACAGAGTTGTGGAGCAAAACCGTAACGAGCTCGACTAAACTGCTCAAAGCCATGCCCTTCGTCTGAGGGAAGGTTTATACCTTACGGTGGATCTGAGATGAGCATCCACTCCTTGGCTCACATGTGGCAGACCTCAAGATAACTATGCATAAACTTTAGCATTTCAAAGACAGAATCCGATTCCAGAAGGACGTTGTTCGATCGTCTACATGGATCGATCCTATACTCGACGCCACCAGATTACATGGATCCAAATAAAGGAGGCGGCACTACCTCTTGGTTTTCTTACTTTTCAATCATGCAATTTACTTTCACAAGCTTTCCGAGTTATTGACATGACTAACTCGTGCGATGTGAATAACACAGGTACCCGAAGATCGGTGCCAATCGCTCCTCCCATAGATCAATTGGAGCAATGAAGAGCCTTGGCAGACATTCTCTGACTTTTTTCTCAACTAATTCTAATCGTCTGAGCTTGGTAGAATCATAAAGGACATACTATGACGTCCTCCCAAACACCAACCCAAGAGTTGACTAGACGAGAAAGACTTGATGATTGTAAAATGGCCACGTTCACCCAGTAATTAGGGATTATGAGGTAGCACCTCGGCGAGTGTGAACCGACCGCTTGCCCGAAAAGCTCCATCCCCCAGAGTGAAACATGAAGTAAGGACTAAAACCGAGTTCGAGAACGACATTCAAGACGGCAGAATCCCACTCTTTGAATTAGAGCGTAGAAGGAATGCCGGGGGGAATTATACAACTGTTCGTTTGCGCAACTCTAACTCTCATGATTCGAGAGAGTATAAAGGACAGTAAGATGGTGTCCACCACTATAACTCTCAAGATTCGAGAGAGAGTATAAAGGACGAGGCGATAACGTCCACAAGGCGTGAAGGTGCACCATGATTAAAGACCGCCTTGACAACACTCTATCCCACTGAAGGATTGGGAGAGTATAAAGGCACTAAAGACTTAGCGCCACGAAAGAAATCCTACCCCACTGAAGGATCGGGGAGCTTACTGAAAGCTGAGTTCAAACTCTATCCTGAGCTACGACAGGAGAGTATAAAGGCATCTTGACTAAGTGCCATGAAAGGGCTCCAGAAAGTTGAGCCCGAACCCTTCATATCCGGACATGAAAGGCAATGCTCGTGTGATCCTAATCAATCCTCAACAAGCCCTGGCCAGGCATCAAGTTAATGATTGATTGGGGGCATACGTACATACACATGTTATGCAAAAATTTCAAAATTTTATTATCTGAATGATTCATAATGTGACTATATGACTCTAATTTAGTTACGATCTGAATGTTTATGTTCATGACTAAGTGTGATAAAACTTGCAGGTACATGATAGTACAAAAGAAGTGGAGTTTCATTCACTAAATGTAGGTTTATAAAGCAAATCTGGACAAAGGGTGAGGGCCACTCTCACAACAACAATAGCACACCATTAGAAAGCAAGTTGAGGGCCATGTCCAGATGGCCGATACTGAGGCCCAATGCTAATCTTCCTACGTGACTCAAGGCGGTGACCCAAAAGAGGCCTTGAGAGTGAATTATTCAATGACATGTCATGCGACATAATACTTGCAGTTGGAAGGACCCGGCGAAGCCCTGAGAATCTTGGATTTCTACCCGGCCCTAATTCGAAAGGCACATGAGGACCATGATTTCATGGATGCATAGGAAATGCCCATTTGTTAGTCCTAACCTATTCCCAAACTGGAAGGTTCGGATGAGGATGGACACATCCCATGCAACAATTAGGTGTGATACAGCAACCCCGTCTCTGACCTTTCCCTTGATGCAGGGGACAAGCGGGAACACTCAGGACGATCATAGTCGGACCTTTCCCCGTCTGATGCCGATCCTCAAAGCGTGGATAAGAGACAAGAGAATAACATGGGCTGCGTACCAACAAATCGATTTGCACTCAACTCCGACTTATGGTGTGAGGAGTGAATATGAATCCGGAGAAGATATGGATTTGATGCGTACTACTCAATAAAACCCTTATGGATAGGGGGCAAAGTACACAAGCCTTGAGCGACATAGTTCAACTACCCGATGCCTGTATTCAGGATTGAATGACAGAAGCCTGATTGATGGCTACTACTCATGTGGAACCAAGAAGCCTGAGGCCGAGCTTTACCTATTTCATGACTTCATGCCGGGGGCACTAGCGTTGAATTGAAAGGCCGAGCAACAATCATCAATTCGCTGGAAATGATAAAATTGAAGTTCAAGCAGTGACGAACTTGGCCTAGTCAGATAGCAGCCATCGGCTCGAGTTGAACACGAGCAAACATGCAACATGCGGCCTCGATTCAGAACTTCGTGGATGGAAACATGGGCAATGGAACAGCTACCTGCAAAATCCTAAATGAGAAAGCAAGAATTGTGACACACTCAGGTTATACACGACCAACTTCAGCTCCAACTCGAATGGATACTCAAGCGACATTTCATGCTTAGCTCTAAGCAAGAACACAACAACTCGAAGAACAAGAGCCCGGTCAGGTCGAGTGACTCGAACCACGACCCGGGGGCAATATCGACGTGGAAAGAAGAAATCAGCGAAAAACCCATTTGAAATCTCGGACTCGATACCGAGGGCACCAGCCATGACCTTGATAACGTGCATCAATTCTTTGATGGCAACCTGCTCGCCAGTTTGATTTGGCACCTCTCGAGAAGCGGTACTTCTCAAGATGATGTGGATAATGACAATCACTACCCCTTTTCACATGGGATATCAAGTTCTCTTGTTATTCCAGCGAACTTCAAAATCTCTCTACAATGAGATTTGTTGGGAGGCTTCGACGAATTTAGCCTTGAGGTGGACAGACTTCTATGACAAGAAGGTGCTAACGTCGAGACGGATAATCTTGATGCTTTTACGATAGAGAATGAAGTACCGTCCAACTTCTGAAATGATAAGGACTAAGGAAAGGCCCTGGAAAAGGATGATAAGAGTATGTAGTTCCGAAGAGAACCCGTTTCACTGATCAAGCCCACGGTCTTATTTGTCAATCCCATTGGAACCGAGCATAAGAAATAGACTCACCGAGACTATGATGGTAATTTCGTAATATGCTGCAGCATGAACAGAGGGGTCCAACTAACTTCATAACGACATTCATTCACTCGCCTTTAACAAGCTTACTTAACTCCGCAACTGATCTGATGAGAGTAACCGAATTCGCTGGAGCCCAATAAGGCAATCCTCACTATCCGACTAAAGAGAAGAGACGATATCAAAGCAAATGTGGTTCGACCATTCGCATATGGAATTCCAACTTTTGATAAAGGGAGAAATAGTACAGTACAAAATGATCTGGCTCGACTAAGATTGCTGAACCTACAACCCTTACCAGATGCAACGAAGGGAAATACAAAATCTTCAAGATTAGGTGCCTTATTGACTCAACTCAACCCCCATCGATGCTAGGGGCATAAGCCCTAACTTCGCTTGCCCTCTGATGGCACTAAGGGCACGAGTGTTGATTCGCAGATTAACCATGAAGACAATCCTGGCATGGAGCAAGATTCAAACATGGACAATATGCTTCTGGAGTATGACCCGATTCGTCTTCCCCTACCAAGCGGGCCAGCATGTGGGTTAAATGTGAATTTAAAGACTCAAACTACACCGAATGGAAGGTGTAACAAAGTCCTCCGCTGCCTTACGATAGTGGCGATCATACGAGCACTGGTTCACATAATTTCAACTACGTCTCTTACTGACTTGCATGTGATTATTGAATTACGAAACGATCCAAAGTGATTGTGGATTCCTTTGACCACGATCCAGAGTGATCATAGCTTTCGGATTCCATACTGTTACAATTCAATGCGATTTTAAGATCCTGGATGAATATCAAGATATCAAGATAGTCCAAACTTGAGTACAAATGACAAAGTCACTTGTTGATTCTGATGTGCTTTGTCCCAACCATCCAGATACCAACTCAAAGCTCGAGGATTCTTAAACTACTCAATGATTTGGATGGCCACTTCATCTATTGACTAATATGTAAAAGAAAGTCTAACTCGACAATACGCATGACTTGCGTAGAATGGTGACGTTGTGGCAATGACCTGTGGTTTTAGAATCGCGCTCAGGATCCAACAATCTAGCATGATTTCTGATGAATGAATTAAACATCTTGATTCGACAAGGTTTAAACAATTTGATCATCTCGAATACTCCTTCCATAAAACTTGGCCTGACTAGCTCCCATGGCAGCAATGCAAAAATTGGATAAAGCCTTCCCAAGGATAAATGACGTTCCAGAGAGATTTAGCTCAACATATTCAAAGCACATCTCATCTGCGGCAAGATGTGCTTTGGGGGGCAAAATGTTAGCCTGCTTTGTGACCAGGCTACCCAAAGCAAAGGATTTGAATATGAACATGCATTGATCAGCAATCGCTCGGATGGAGTGGCAGAATATGGAAAAACCGTCCTGAAACCCCTATCAAACGTCCTCATTTGGGACTAAAACGTCAAATACTTGTAGCCCTCTGAATTACCTTCATGTAGACTTTCGTTTGGCTCAATCGAACTTACGGTTTGGAAGTTATGACCATTTCCATGAACTGGTGTAAACTAGCATCGAAAACTCAGACCATGACACCGGCTCGCCCCTTCCTCGGATCGTGAAGCAACCCGGCGTGACCCCGGCCCATGAAGACTCCTTGGCTCGTGGTGCCCCCTTGACCACAACCCGGTTCGTGATGCACACTATGGTCACGAACCGCTTGGACCGAACCTGCTTTTGCACACAATTGTGACCTATAAGGCTACTTGCTCTCCTACTTTCCCGGATCGGGTGCCACGTGCCTCATCATGAACCGGTTCTCCTAGAAGCTCTCCTACAACTATAAATATACCATTTGAAGGATTATAAAGGGACCTTTTGGCATCTAAACATCCATGGCTGCCATGGCTAACACTTCTCCATGAATAACCACTATCTTCCCCAATAAATTCAATGAATTCGGAGGGTGTTATTCATGGAGTTCGAGTGAGAGAGAGACAATATTCATTGTAATTGTAATCTGTGAATGAAATGAGAAAATATGAAGTGGATGTAGGCTGGTTAACGCTGAACCACTATAAAAATCCCATTTTCTTGCTTTTTCTCTTATTTTTTAGTTATTTCTTTATATCATATGCTCGAAATATGATGATTTAGGTGTTAAGACCATTTTTTGGTCCAACAACAAGGAAACACAAATCAAAGAAAACCTTAAACACTAACTATTTTTGACAATGGGAGATTTTTGAATTGGATAATTTGGATAATGGAGACAAAATTCCCCATTCCTTTCAATTACATTCCCATTTTGGTCGAATAAGACTTCTCCTACACATACAACCTTATCATCTTCTTCCGTAATCGTTGGTTGAGTCTCTTGATGTTCTTATTCCTCCATAATTTTTTCTTCCTCTTTTGATTCTTCCTCTGGTTCTTCCTTCGGTTCTTCCTCCTCTTCCATAGCTTGATTATCATCGTCATGATAATCGGATTATCCTGACTATCCATTATGAATTTAATTAGACACCTTACTACTTTCCCTTGCCTATTTTGCTCTTGACTCATCCTAATCTGTAGTACTTGTATTTTAGCCATCATATGCAGAACATACTCTATCTTTTCTTTGATTTTGATAACCCGAGATAGTGTAGATCGTTGAAAAGAACCCTCAGATGGTCCAACGTGCGAATCAAAGTTGATTTGGGTGTTTAGATTCATGGAGGTTATTGAATATTTTATTTTAGAGTTTTTACAGAGAAGAGAAATGAAAATGAGGAAGAAAAGTCAAAGTAGAAGGTTTAAATAATTAAAATAACTAACTTTTGGTGGGAATTAAATTTAAAATTATGGCAATTATATGTCGACATATGTAAAAGTTTATGTCGACATACTTTAGTTTTAAATTTTATTTTTCTAATTTCTTATGTTATTTTTAAATGTTATAGTATATTTAATTATTCTAACTCACTTAATGAACATATGCCTAATGCTCTTCTAAATTTAGTGAATGTTACTTCGTTTAATGGTTTTGTTAATATATATGCTATTTGTTTGTCTGTTTCTATAAATTCAAGTAAAATTTTCTCTTTATTACACTATCTCTTAGAAAATGATGTCGTAAATCGATATGTTTAGTTCTTGAATGATGAGTTGGATTCTTTGAAATATTTATAGCACTCGCATTATCACAATATATCTGAGATTTATTTATTTTTAATCCAAAATCATTTAGAGTTTGTTGCATATATATTACTTATGATCAAGCCAAAGCAGCAGAGTTGTATTGTGCATCTACTGTTGACATAAATACAGTATTTTGCTTTTTGCTAAACCACGAGTGTAACACCCCACATCCGTTAGTGTCACTCACAAAGGGAATGCACTAAGTTCTGTGGACCATTTAGGGTAAAAGATGCAGATAAATTACAAGACAGACAGAAATTAAACAGCGGAAAATAAAACTTTGCTTTATTGATAAAATAGTTTGTACAATGGTTTCTTTACAATATCAGAGTATCATCTGTCTTACAAAATAAAGAAGCATAAAAACAACATTTATATCCCGCGATTTTAGCAAGAGCCAGCCATAGCATCTGAAAAGAGAATCCAAGCAAACTTTGACAAATCTTCAAGCTGGGAAAGAGTGGCAGTTGAGCTAAACTACTCCCTCCTTTACTACCTGGGGGGGGGGGGGGAACGGAAGTAAAGAAGATGTAAAAAACAAGGTCAGACGTAAAGCCTGAGTAAGTTCAGTAACTTCTAGCATGTGAACATGGAAAAACAAAACGACATGAATTAACTGAATACAAGATTACACCATGATGATAGGGTCAACAAGGTCACAATATTAACCCAAGATAGTTACAAGGTATGCTAAGATAAGATAAACTGGATATGCTCTAATACTTTCGCCGCTTCGCCCTAATACTTTCGCCGCCTCGCTATTCCCTTGTTATACCGATTTCTATATCTCTGCACCACCTAACTATTGTCCCAACTAGTAACGATAACGTGATCCCAATCCCTGTGTTTTCCATCGCCTTCAGGCATACATTTATTATTTGTTACCTAGATTTAACCTAGGGTTTTCTACTAAGTGCCTTCTAGTTTTAACTAGAGTTTACGTTATCTGCTGAACGCTTCTCGGATTCAGAATTTATGCCACCTAGTCCAACTAGGTATTATGCTACCTGTCGAACGATGCCCCCAAGTCTAGGACACACTACCTAGAGTGGTATATGTTCTTATACTTCCCCACGCATGTATCGCGAATCGTTATCGCTTGTCTAGATGCACATGTCCCGTAATGTGCGGTCCGAGTCCTGTGTCAGGGCAAATCAAGGAATACAGAACTCGGTCGGGAGCTTTCAGATATCTGCCGATGCAGATACTAAGGTCTGTTTTTGTTCCACTGGCTATGGTCCCACTTGACCCCTCCCTCAACCAATGAAAGGCACACCTTGAAAAATGAGAAATATACGCCGGCCCCAGGTGCCCCACTATCCTATGGCCATCCGCAACCATAACTAGATAGTAAGTATATGGTCTTTTGGAGTTCTCCGCCTTTCCGCTTCACGTATCTTGATTGACTCAAGATGGATGATAGACGACGAGTTGCTATCACAAGGCTACCGTTTTCTCGCCGAATCACGCTGGTCCATCCTAGTCTTTAGGTTGCCATATATATATATTGCAACCAAGGCATACCCCTGGTCCTTCTACGCAGACCTTAACCTCTGTGAGCCCAGGAGGATCATCTGCAGCCTCACAGAGGAATACCAAGAGTACCCTCACGTCCCCTCGAAGCCTCGGGCTTCGTAACCCAATTCGTTGGAGCCTTCTTTTTACTTAGACGGACATTTTCTCCTTCCCGTGTTATACTAAGAATTACTACTAAGTTCTATTAACTAAGATTTACCACTTAGTTCCCTTTCCCGTCAATTTGGATCGGTTAAGTGTCATTAGTCAATTCAAGCCAACCTAACCCTCTTCATTTATCCTGTCAAACTGGTTAAGTGTTATCAGTAATTCATGTTGACTTAACCCCACCACAAACCAAGTTATATTGGTTAGGTATTTCTTATTACTTAACCCTACCCATTCACCCTGTATTGGTTCAGTGTTCCTTTTTAACTTAACCTTGCCCGTCTGTTTTAACTAACATGTCATTAACGGTTAAGTATTATCCCTTTATGTTTTAGACTTAACCCTATTCCTTTATCACAATCTGATGGTTAAGTGTTCAAGTTTACTTAACCCTACGGTCTAGCCCAGCTAACATATCAAATTGGCTAAGTGTATTTACTTAACCCCAACCTCTAGTCTAGTGATCATGTTAATTTGGCTAAGTGTATTAACTTTACTTAACCCCACCTTCTAGTCTAGTTAACATGTTAATTTGGCTAAGTGTTTTCTTAGTTACTTAACCCCTACAAATCTGGTCTTGTTACCATAAGTTTGGTTAAGTGTCCCTATGGCCTTAGCCCTCCCATTCTAGCTTGACTGTGTTAAGTTGGTTAAGTGTTCCTATAGACTTAACCCTCCCATTCTAGCTTAACTGTATGAACCTAACCCCACCTACCAGTCTTGTTACCATGTTGAGTTGGTTAAGTGTCTTAGTTAACTTAACCCTAGCATTCTTGTTCTAGCTTTAACTAAATAAATTAAAGCCACGACCACTCACATTAGACAGATATTGTTGCGATTACTGGATGTGCCGGTTGGTTCCGGGCAGGTTTACATCGCAACTCAGTCTAACCTCGAGTTAGGCCTATTCGTGTTTTCTAGTTCAAAGGGTTTTGATTAATTTTCAAATCAGGTTTTGAAAGTAACCATCCTGTCCGTTGGATCAGTTAGGGATTGCCAGGGAGAGCAGGAAACTTGTATTTTCCAAACTCAAGCCTAGACACTATCCTCTCTGTCACCCTAGAACTTTCTGGTGTATGTGTTATTAAAAAGGATGTCATCAAAATACCTTTCTTTTGTTTATAAATTGTTAACTATTTATTTTAAAAGCCCATTTCCCCTTTTAAACAAATTTGGCCTATATCATATTCATTTGTCACTAATAGACTTATATTCTAGGCCCAAATCTTGATTTGCCTAACCTACAGTTCATAGCAATTTAGATCTAACATCCTCATTTACAGTTCATGATAAAACTAGATTTTATATTCTAGTTTATAGTTTATGCCAAACTAGATTTAATATTCTAGTTCGCTGTTTATGCCCAAAACTAGATTTATTTCTCTAGTTTACAATCTATGTACAAACTAGATTTATTATTCTAGTTTTCAGTTTACAAGCCAATACTAGATCTAAATTTCATAACCTATAATTCATGTGAAAATTACCCAATTTGCATGTCTTAACACATGTTCTAAATCATATAAATCAAAATCATGTTCGTTTTCCAAACTATGCCAATTTCCAAACTTACAACTATGTTCATGTTCATTTTCATGTTTTTCCCAAATCGTATTTCCACCGTTCGTATGATCGTGATTCAACCTAGATTATAAATAAATCTAGATTCGTAACAAATAGGGAATGAGCCAAAGATTGCTATGAAAAGGATAGATATAACAACTGGCATAAAATGGTTTTGAATAACGACGTAGGTTCAAGAACATGGGTAGACCTAACTTAATAGGTAAATTCCCAAGGTCTAAAACCAAGAATAGACAGAGTAGGTTCAAGAACATGGGTAGTCCTAACTTAATAGATAAATTCCCAAGGTCTAAAACCAAAGATAACCAAGAATAAACTGAATAGAAAGTCAGGCCTAGATCCAAAATAATGTCAGTTTGTTAAACAACATGGTTTTGTAACTACAATGTCATGGGCATAAATAATAATCTTATATCCATAGTCATAGGCAATAATCCTCACAGTTCAATGAATCACAGTCATAGGCGATGTTCATAGTCATAGGCAATGTTCATAGTCATAGGAAATGTTCATAGTCATAGGCAATAATCCTCACAGTTCAATGAATCACAGTCTTAGGCGATGTTCATAGTCATAGGCAACGTTCATAGTCATAGGAAATATTCATAGTCATTGGCAATGGTTTATGTCCCAAAATCAAAGGCTTATGTTCATAGTTCCAAGGCATATGGTTCCAAAGTCCATAGTTTCACCGTCACAGTCTTATTGGTCATCGAATCACAACAGTTCTTAATTAGGTCCAAAAGTACAAGCACTGATTCAAGTAGAAAGATTAGGCATAGTCTTTTATCCCTTTAATTTCCTGTCACGAATGAAAACAAAACGTTCAAATCTAAAAATAATTGACTTACAGAGATTCGATTCGATTCGTAGAAGAATAGTTGTCGAAATTGTTGATTTAGCCTTCGAATCCTAATCTTGATTTCCAAGCTTAATTCCACGAAGAATTTGAACAGCATAACCCCGTCTTGATTTATTTTAATTTAGAAGATAGAGGGAGAGTAGAGGCAGAATAGAGTTGTGAGTGAATTAGGTTTGGGTTTGGGGTCATTATATAGTTGTAGTGAGTGAATTAGGGTCATCAGATTAACCCTAATCCATCAGAGCCATACACATCAGCACAGAACATTCCAGAATTTCCCAGAGCTGGGTTCTCGGTATGGGCGCACCTGCCAAGTGCGCCATCACAAAAATGTACTAGCGCACTTCCCAGGTGCGCCAGTGTATTTTTGTGCTGGCGCACTTGTCAAGTGCGCCAGTGCAATCCTGACCTCTTTCCGGTTTTCTCTCCAAACTTCATTCGTCCATATCTCCTTCATACGGTATCCGATTTATGCAAACTCGGACTCTATCTCAAGCAGAATTTCGAGAAGAACACAATGGCGCAACCCGTTTCCCTTAATTCTTCTTCTAAAAATTAATTATACCCTGATTTGTGAATCTTAGTGTTACAGAATTACGGGGTGTTACATTCTCCCCCACTTAAAAGGATTTCGTCCCCGAAATCTTCAAGTTAGGAAGAATGTGTCCTACCATCCAATCACCCATCTACTCAACCATTCAATCACAGGCATCCATTGTCCTTAAAAGTTTTCTAATGCTTTCATGTTCATATGCATAGTTTGTGTATATGTCTTTATCTAATGCAAAATCAGACGGTCTACTGATTCAGTTGACCTCCTTAATGCGAATTATGTCAGTGCCATGCGTCCAATCATGTATGCAAGTATCCCTAGTTACGTAAATACTACATGCGTGCACAACCATTCATCCATATGCATCATCCATATGATCACATATCAAGTTCAACTTACAAACAAATACATATATGTAAATGCAAGATGAAAGCGTCCGAACTTGGTCTAGTGCCTAATACGTATGCATATGCATCCACGAGCAACCATTAGCAACCACTTGCAACCACCAACCATAACATGTTTCAAACACATGTTTACATCCATTGGCTTCTACCTAAGGATCGAAGATACGACCTAGGTGATATACCTTGGAAAGAGAGAAACAATTATGCGTAAAGCTCCTAAAACAAAGAAATCAAGGAAGCACCCTCAAGGAAAAGGGTATGATGCTAGTATCTAGCCTTCTTGAGCTTTACTCCACTGTATCTTAACTAATTTAACTTCACGATTGTGAAGTTCCGGATCTCCATTTCCAAAACAGATTTCAATCACGGTACCAGGTATACGTACTAAGATGATCAGAGGTCTCCCTCTTATCCGCCATGCCATAACTATAAGAGTCGAAAGGTCACTACACGCTCTTTGGAGTGCCTGCATCAACTATTCCTCTCTCACGTAAACCATCCTAGTCGAACTTGACATTCCTCAAGTACAAGCCCCAAAGGCCTAAACCAATATCAGACAAGCACCCAAGGAATATCTCCTTTGAATTTAAACGATCTACGTGAGATGATATAAGCAAACTCGATAGCTATTCTCAAATCCCTACTAACCAAAAATAAACTGGTCGGACCACTAATTGGATTTGAAATTCTAGTGGGATCTTTCTACTATACAAGTACTATGGTGCAGAGACTCAACTACGGAAGTAGATATAAACAAATGCGAAGCGCTAAAGCCAAAGGAAATAGTACGAATAGCAAAACTAGACTCTTCCATCAGAACTTTACTACCTTTCTTCTAGGTACGCTTGGTGGCGAAAGCATGTACTTGTCCTTCTGAAAATCTCGTCCTCGTTCTTGCCCTTGTCCTTAAGTATATGCCCTATCATACCCTAGTAAAGACACTTCCTCTTGTCTTAGGTTTTATAATTCCTTCCTCCTTTGTGAGCTAAATCTGCATCCATGAATTCCTCATCCTAGGGTTGTGCTCCCTAGCCAAACTCCTCATCCCCTTCCGTGTGTAGTCATGTTGACAAATCCCTCGAAAACTGCCTCCATCGTCCGGAAAACCCTATAAGCTTCGAAAGAAAACTGCTCGTAGATGAAACAACTACGGCTATGGATGGAAGCTGGGCACTACTTTGCCCTTCGATGAGGTTACCTCCCAGAAAGCCAGGAGCCCCAGAGACTCAAGAAAGAAGGAGACAAGAATTTGAACAGAGGAAGAGAAGATAGTGCGTATGGCTTTGGGGAATATGTCTTTAAAACAAATCTTTTCTTTTGAAAATGCTTCTTTAAAAACCGTTTTGAAAAATAATTTTTCAAATCTTTTATCTGATCTGGTAACCTTCGGCTCTGATACCACGTGTAACACCACACATCCGTTAGTGTCACTCACAAAGGGAATGCACTAAGTTCTGTGGAGCATTTAGGGTAAAAGATGCAGATAAATTACAAGACAGACAGAAATTAAACAGCGGAAAATAAAACTTTGCTTTATTGATAAAATAGTTTGTACAATGGTTTCTTTACAATATCAGAGTATCATCTGTCTTACAAAATAAAGAAGCATAAAAACAACATTTATATCCCCCGATTTTAGCAAGAGCCAGCCATAGTATCTGAAAAGAGAATCCAAGCAAACTTCGACAAATCTTCAAGCTGGGAAAGAGTGGCAGTTCAGCTAAACTATTCCCTCCTTTACTACCTGGGGGGGGAACGGAAGAAAAGAAGACGAAAGAAAAACAGAGTCAGACATAAAGCCTGAGTAAGTTCAGTAACTTCTAGCATGTGAACATGGAAAAACAAAACGACATGAATTAACTGAATACAAGATTACACCATGATGATAGGGTCAACAAGGTCACAATATTAACTCAAGATAGTTACAAGGTATGCTAAGATAAGATAAACTGGATATGCTCTAATACTTTCGCCGCTTCGCCCTAATACTTTCGCCGCCTCGCTATTACCTTGTTATACCGATTTCTATATCTCTGCACCACCTAACTATTGTCCCAACTAGTAACGATAACGTGATCCCAATCCCTGTGTTTTCCATCGCCTTCAGGCATACATTTATTATTTGTTACCTAGATTTAACCTATGGTTTTCTGCTAAGTGTCTTCTAGTTTTAACTAGAGTTTACGTTATCTGCTGAACGCTTCTCGGATTCAGGATTTATGCCACCTAGTCCAACTAGGTATTATGCTACCTGTCGAACGATGCCCCCAAGTCTAGGACACACTACCTAGAGTGGTATATGTTCCTATACTTCCCCACGCATGTATCACGAATCGTTATCGCTTGTCTAGATGCACATGTCCCATAATGTGCGGTCCGAGTCCTGTGTCAGGGCAAATCAAGGAATACAGAACTCGGTCGGGAGCTTTCAGATATCTGCCGATGCAGATACTAAGGTCTGTTTTTGTTCCAGTGGCTATGGTCCCACTTGACCCCTCCCTCAACTAATGAAAGGCACACCTTGAAAAATGAGAAATATACGCCGGCCCCCGGTGCCCCACTATCCTATGGCCATCCGCAACCATAACTAGATAGCAAGTATATGGTCTTTTGGAGTTCTCCGCCTTTCCGCTTCACGTATCTCGATTGACTCAAGATGGATGGTAGACGACGAGTTGCTATCACAAGGCTACCGTTTTCTCGCCGAATCACGCTGGTCCATCCTAGTCTTTAGGTTGCCATATATATATTGCAACCAAGGCATACCCCTGGTTCTTCTACGCAGACCTTAACCTCTGTGAGCCCAGAAGGATCATCTGCAGCCTCACAGAGGGATACCAAGAGTACCCTCACGTCCCCTCGAAGCCTCGGGCTTCGTAACCCAATTCGTTGGAGCCTTCTTTTTACTCAGACGGACATTTTCTCCTTCCCGTGTTATACTAAGAATTACTACTAAGTTCTATTAACTAAGATTTACCACTTAGTTCCCTTTCCCGTCAATTTGGATCGGTTAAGTGTCATTAGTCAATTCAAGCCAACCTAACCCTCTTCATTTATCCTGTCAAACTGGTTAAGTGTTATCAGTAATTCATGTTGACTTAACCCCACCACAAACCAAGTTATATTGGTTAGGTATTTCTTATTACTTAACCCTACCCATTCACCCTGTATTGGTTCAGTGTTCCTTTTTAACTTAACCTTGCCCATCTGTTTTAACTAACATGTCATTAACGGTTAAGTATTATCCCTTCATGTTTTAGACTTAACCCAATTCCTTTATCACAATCTGATGGTTAAGTTTTCAAGTTTACTTAACCCTACGGTCTAGCCCAGCTAACATATCAAATTGGCTAAGTGTATTTACTTAACCCCAACCTCTAGTCTAGTGATCATGTTAATTTGGCTAAGTGTATTAACTTTACTTAACCCCACCTTCTAGTCTAGTTAACATGTTAATTTGGCTAAGTGTTTTCTTAGTTACTTAACCCCTACAAATCTGGTCTTGTTACCATAAGTTTGGTTAAGTGTCCCTATGGACTTAGCCCTCCCATTCTAGCTTGACTGTGTTAAGTTGGTTAAGTGTTCCTATAGACTTAACCCTCCCATTCTAGCTTAACTGTATGAACCTAACCCCACCTACCAGTCTTGTTATCATGTTGAGTTGGTTAAGTGTCTTAGTTAACTTAACCCTAGCATTCTTGTTCTAGCTTTAAATAAATAAATAAAAGCCACGACCACTCACATTAGACAGATATTGTTGCGATTACTGGATGTGCCGGTTGGTTCCGGGCAGGTTTACATCGCAACTCAGTCTAACCTCGGGTTAGGCTTATTCGTGTTTTCTAGTTCAAAGGGTTTTGATTAATTTTCAAATCAGGTTTTGAAAGTAACCATCCCATCCGTCGGATCAGTTAGGGATAGCCAGGGAGAGCAGGAAACTTGTATTTTCCAAACTCAAGCCTAGACACTATCCTCTCTGTCACCCTAGAACTTTCTGGTGTATGTGTTATTAAAAGGGATGTCATCAAAATACCTTTCTTTTGTTTATAAATTGTTAACTATTTATTTTTAAAACCCATTTCCCCTTTTAAACAAATTTGGCCTATATCATATTCATTTGTCACTAATAGACTTATATTCTAGGCCCAAATCTTGATTTGCCTAACCTACAGTTCATAGCAATTTAGATCTAACATCCTCATTTACAGTTCATGATAAAACTAGATTTTATATTCTAGTTTATAGTTTATGCCAAACTAGATTTAATATTCTAGTTCGCCGTTTATGCCCAAAACTAGATTTATTTCTCTAGTTTACAATCTATGTACAAACTAGATTTATTATTCTAGTTTTTAGTTTACAAGCCAATACGAGATCTAAATTTCATAACCTATAATTCATGTGAAAATTACCCAATTTGCATGTCTTAACACATGTTCTAAATCATATAAATCAAAATCATGTTCGTTTTCCAAACTATGCCAATTTCCAAACTTACAACTATGTTCATGTTCATTTTCATGTTTTTCCCAAATCGTATTTCCACCGTTCGTATGATCGTGATTCAACCTAGATTATAAATAAATCTAGATTCGTAACAAATAGGGAATGAACCAAAGATTGCTATGAAAAGGATAGATATAACAACTGGCATAAAATGGTTTTGAATAACGACGTAGGTTCAAGAACATGGGTAGACCTAACTTAATAGGTAAATTCCCAAGGTCTAAAACCAAGAATAGACAGAGTAGGTTCAAGAACATGGGTAGACCTAACTTAATAGATAAATTCCCAAGGTCTAAAACCAAAGATAACCAAGAATAAACTGAATAGAAAGTCAGGCCTAGATCCAAAATAATGTCAGTTTGTTAAACAACATGGTTTTGTAACTACAATGTCATGGGCATAAATAATATTCTTATATCCATAGTCATAGGAAATAATCCTCACAGTTCAATGAATCACAGTCATAGGCGATGTTCATAGTCATAGGCAACGTTCATAGTCATAGGAAATGTTCATAGTCATAGGCAATAATCTTCACAGTTCAATGAGTCACAGTCTTAGGCGATGTTCATAGTCATAGGCAACGTTCATAGTCATAGGAAATATTCATAGTCATAGGCAATGTTTTATGTCCCAAAATCAAAGGCTTATGTTTATAGTTCCAAGGCATATGGTTCCAAAGTCCATAGTTTCACCGTCACAGTCTTATTGGTCATCGAATCACAACAGTTCTTAATTAGGTCCAAAGGTACAAGCACTGATTCAAGTAGAAAGATTAGGCATAGTCTTTTATCCCTTTAATTTCATGTCACGAATGAAAACAAAACGTTCAAATCTAAAAATAACTGACTTACAGAGATTCGATTCGATTCGTAGAAGAATAGTTGTTGAAATTGTTGATTTAGCCTTCGAATCCTAATCTTGATTTCCAAGCTTAATTCCACGAAGAATTTGAACAGCATAACCCCGTCTTGATTTATTTTAATTTAGAAGATAGAGGGAGAGTAGAGGAAGAATAGAGTTGTGAGTGAATTAGGTTTGGGTTTGGGGTCATTATATAGTTGTAGTGAGTGAATTAGGGTCATCAGATTAACCCTAATCCATCAGAGCCATACACATCAGCACAGAACAGTCCAGAATTTCCCAGAGCTGGGTTCTCGTTTTGGGCGCACTTGCCAAGTGCGCCATCACAAAAATGTACTGGCGCACTTCCCAGGTGCGCCAGTGTATTTTTGTGCTGGCGCACTTGTCAAGTGCGCCAGTGCAATCCTGGCCTCTTTCCGGTTTTCTCTCCAAACTTCGTTCGTCCATATCTCCTTCATACGGTATCCGATTTATGCAAACTCGGACTCTATCTCAAGCAGAATTTCGAGAAGAACACAATGGCGCAACCCGTTTCCCTTAATTCTTCTTCTAAAAATTAATTATACCCTGATTTGTGAATCTTAGTGTTATAGAATTACGGGGTGTTACAACGAGACTAGTGAATGTCCTAAAAAGTGACATGTTCCACTAGTACTTTTACGTTCGGATTTACATCCTGCATAGTCAGCATCACAGTAAGAGACTAACTCGAATGAATCATCCTTAGGGTAAAACAATCCAAAATCCGATGTATGCTTTACATATTTTAGAATACGTTTGATGGGTTTTAAATGTGTTTCCTTAGGTTGCGATTGATATCTTGCACAGAGACATACACTATGAATTATATCTGGTCTACTAGTAGTTATATATAATAATGATCCTATCATTCCTCGGTATAATTTTTGATTCACATCTTTAGATGTATCATCTTTACTTAATGCTATATTAGTCGCCATAGGTGTCGGTCTTCCATTTGTTGTTGTTAGATTATATTTATTAATTAGATCTCTTGCATAATTTTCTTGATTAATAAATATTCCATTCATTAATTGACGAATTTGTAATCCTAGAAAGAATGATAGTTCTCCAATGTGACTGATTTCAAATTTTTTAGTCATAATATCTGGAAAAAAATTATTCATCTTATCGTTTGTCGATCCGAAAATTATATCGTCAACATATACTTGTACTAATATAATATCTTATTCTCTTTCTTAATAAAAAAGTATTATCTAATTTTTCTATTTCAAAGTTTGATTGTAACAAATAATTTCTTAATCTATCGTACCAAGCTCTAGGAGCCTATTTTAATCCATATAACGCTTTCTTTAACTTATATACGTGATTTGGTAATTTTTCGTCTTCAAATAGAGGTGGTTGCTCTATATATACATCTTACTTAACAAATCCATTTAGAAAAGTACTTTTGACATCCATTTGATATAATTAGAAATTATTATGGTTTGCAAAAGCAAGTAAAATCCTAATAGCTTCTAGTCTTGTTACGGGGGCAAAAGTTCCATCGTAATCTATTCCTTCTTCTTGAGTATAACCTTGTGCCACTAATCGTGTTTTATTTCTTACGACCTCACCTTGTTCATTCATTTTATTTTTATAAACCCATTTGGTTCTTATTATAGCCTTATCCTCTTGTCTAGGAACACGTTCCAATACATCATTCCTAGTAAACTGATTCAGTTCTTCTTGCATAGCAAGTATCCATGAATCATCGGAAGATGTTTCCTTTGGATTTTTAGGTTCAATAGTTGAAATAAAGGCAGTATTACTCATATTATTTAACTGATTACGGGTTCTAACAACAGATTCAATATCTTCTAAGATATTTTCTACAGGATGGTCTCTAAGTAATCTAATTCTTTTATTTGGTTGATTGTATTCATGATTTATTTCAATAATCTCATTTTCACATTTATTTTCATTGTTTTGAGTTACACTCTTACTGTTTTCATTCAACGATACGTTTAAAGTTTCTTCTATGGTATTGGTTCGAGTATTGAAAACTCTGTATGCTTTACTTCCTTCTGAATATCCAATAAATATTCCTTTATTGGATTTTGAATCAAACTTGTCTAAGTTGTTTTTAGTATTAAGTATAAAACATTTACTTCCAAATATTTTAAAATATGATACTTTTGGTTTTTTATTATACCAAAGTTCATATTGGGTTTTATGAGTCAAAGGTCTAATTGAAATTCTATTTATAATATAGCAAGCTATCGCAACTGCCTCAGCCCAAAAATTCCTTGATAAATTACTATCGGATAACATAGTTCTAGTACATTCTTGTATCGTCCTATTTTTAAATTCAACTACTCCATTTTGTTAAGGGGTTCTTGAAATTGAAAAATTATGAGTTATTCCCTTTAGTTTACAATATTTTTCAAAATTTTCGTTTTTGAATTCTCCTCCATGATCACTACGTATTGTTTTGATTTTAAGTGATAATAAATTTTGAATTCTTTTAGAAAAAGTTTTAAATTGATCAAAAGCATCACTTTTATTTTTAATAAACCAACTACAAGTAAATCTAGAAAAATCGTCGACTATTACATAAACATATCTATTATGGTTTATTGATTGAACTTGAGATGGACCAAATAAATCCATATGTATTAACTCTAATGGTTTTGATGTAACGATTTCCTCTTTTGATTTAAATGAACTTTTATTTTATTTTCCGAGTTGACAAGCATCACATAAGTTATTAACTCTAAATTTCATTTTGGGTAATCCTCCAATTGAGTCTAATTTAGAGATCCTACAGATGTGTTTGAAATTTATATGACCAAATCTCTTATGCTAGATTCAGCGATCACTTGTATTGCCCATAAGAAATAGATTATCACCAGAGATTTTCATACTCAATATATAGACTTTTTTTTTCTATCTCCTTCGTATATTACTTTTGAATTCCTATCTTCTATGAAACATTTATCCTTTTCAAAGTTTATTTTGTAACCCATATCGCAAAGTTGACTTATACTTAGCAAGTTGTGTTTTAAATTCCTAACTAATAAAACATCAGAAATAGTAGAAGTTTCAGAATTACCGACATTGCCGATTCCAATAATGTATCCTTTAGAATTATCTACGAAGTTCACCATTCCACCATCTTCATACTTTAGATTATTGAGTAGTTCTGGATTTCCCGTCATATGTCTCGAACAACCACTATCCAGTGTCCATTTGTCCCTTTTCATTTCCACCAATTGCTTTCCAGAATTTGAATTCTCAACGGCCATGTAACACATCAGTTCGGAATTTGAATTTTCAACAGCCACTTTTTCGGAATTTGAATTTTCAAAAGTCATTTCAGAATTTGAATATCCAACAGCCACTTCACCCATCTTTTCAAATTTTGAATTTTCAAAAGTCATAGAACACATCTTTTCCTGAATTGAACAATATTTCAGTCGATCACATGACATTTTAACATGAGTATATGCAGAGTCTTTCAACATTGAAACAATGCATGAATTGACACTAGTGTTAACAATTTTCCTAAAATTTGTCATTTAAAGAATTTCAAAAATTAGATTATGAACTTTTTGAAAGACCTTTCTCTGATACAAATTGTTAGGAATTGCGTAAAGGATCGTTAAGGCAAAATAAACACTAGAGGTTGGGAGGTGAATAGTGTTTTTGAGAATTTAAATAAAATCTAAAACTTATGTGACAAACTATATGAATCAAACACCATAGAAACAATCACAGAATCAAACACAGATGCAAAATAAACAGAAATAAAAAAGCAGAAAAGGAAAAAAGCACCAGATTCTATACTGGTTCGGATTTCTCCTACGTCCAGTCCGGCACAACGCTGAGTTGCGCAGAGTTTTATAACAATATCAATAAACAAGTACACCCCTTGATTTCGTGGCTAAAAATTTAGCACTGCTCCCGTTCCTTGATTTCACGGCAACAAGGAAAACACCGACTTCATTCCTTGATTTTACGGCTACAAGGAAAACACCGATTCCCAAATACTTCTCAAACAATTACAATAGCCCTATAACTCTTCAATAGCACTTGATTCAGAGAGTATGAGTAGAGAGTGTAGAGAGAAGAAGATTAGTGAAACAGAATTGAATTGGTTGAGTATAGGTGCAGGAATCATAAAAATGATAAAAAATAATGGTGTAATGAAAAAGAGTGAAAGTAGATAAGAAAGAGTGATTAAAAATTCGAAATCAAGCCCTTTTTATAGTGTGCGAAAGGTTGCAACGCTCCAGAACCGTCACAGATAGAGAAAAGACACTCCCTTTCAAAATGAAAAAATGACAGCTATATGTCGACATGGTATTTTCTTTATGTCGACATACATACCTAGTAGAATTTTGATTTTTGAACATTTTCAAAGTGTTTTGACATAAATATAATTATGGAAATTCTTGAATTAAAATATAGTGTTATAAATTAACATTATAAAGTAGGAAACCATACGAAAACATAAATATAAACTATAGAAACATATTTATAAAATTATAAAGTTTGAAACTATAAAAATATAAAATGAAAATATATAAATATATAAAACTTATAAACCTTAAGTTTGAAAATATAATTAAAGTAAGAAGGGGAAAAAAGAAAATATAGAAAATAAAATAGAGAGGGTTGAAGATAGAATTTTAAAACAGAATTTAAAATTTGAATTTGAATTTGAACCTGGATTGCTATTTAGAGTCTTACATAACCTAGACTCTATAACTATATTAGTCTTGAATTCTTGACATCTTGAATACTTATGACTCTTGAAATATCTCTGAACTCTTAATCTCTAATATCTTTAAATTGTATAGTCTTCAGTAATATTTCCTGTAAATAAATCCTGCATATGTGTGTGTATATACATATTCTATACAAAAATGTTAGCATATATTTTATAATCAATTAATATTGAAATAACGTTGTTGTCATCAAAACTCCATTCTCCAACAATTTTGTTAGGAGGCCTCAAACTAGGTAGGGGTCTGGGCACGCTTAATGATCTGGATAGTAAGAGGTTCAAAAAGAGGAAGGTGGGTATGGGTGCGTTCCGGCAGAGTCATGAGTGCGTATGGGTCCGATTAGGGAAACTAAGACGTTATAACATCGGTAAATAGGTCTGTGTTCTATGAGTTATTGGGTCAGGGAGTGATACACCCTACTATCGGGGGCTGAAATAGGGTATTTCGTAATAGAGAGCCGATCGCATGGGCAGTAATTAGGATAACACCCAATCCTGATATGTAATTAGGGCAACACCTAATCCTGAATGTAATTAGGGTAACAACTAATCCTAATATGTATTTAGGGTAATACCGAATCCTGATATACTAGTGTTGGTGCCGAGAAAATCTTGTTCTTGGAATATAAATGAGAAGCTTTACTTGATCATTGTTTTATCTTGTTGTCTTGTACTTATATGCTACTAGACTTTCTCATCCAGTCTTATTTATCTGTCTTGATACCTCTATTTTATGCATATATTGAAAATCACTGAAACTCGCCAAGCTTTATGTCTGACCAATTTTGTTTCGCATCTTTCGCTTCCTCTTACCCGCTTAGGTTCTCAGGTTGGTAGTACTCCGCAGTATTTAGGATTTTTTTTCATCTTGGATCAGGACTTCTTCCGATTCTATGTACTGCTTTGATTATCTTTCTACTTTGCTATGGCTTGTTAAAAGGGATATGGTTTTGCATTATTGTACTCTGATGTTTGACGTTATAAGACATATGGTTTTATTTGAAGTATTTGGTATTTGATAATGTAATTGGTTTAAAACAATGTTTTACTTTTAATGATAAAGGTTAATTTTCCGCTGCATATTTATATCTTTCTTGTGACACCCCACATCCGTTAATGTCACTCATTAAGAGAATGCATTAAGTTTTATAAAGCATTGTAGGTAAACAGAAACATTACAAGACAGATATAAACTAGCAGCAGAATTAAAAACTTTATTAATCATAAAGCATCGTGGTTCAAAACATCATTAAAATTTTGTTATGTACTTAAAACATTAGAATACAATAATAAAAGAAGCATAATTCCCCAAAACATAAGCCATAGTAGAGAGATAGCAAATCGAGCCGTACATCTAAGCAGATCCAAGCAAGACTAAGCAGAATCCTGATCAAGCTTGAGTATACCCACCCTGAGAACCTGGGGGAGGGCGGAACAGAAGAGAAATAAGAGGAAACAAAATAGGTCAAACATAAAGTCTGGAGAGTCCAGTTACATTTAGCATATAAATAAGTAAAAGTATCATGACTATATAGTGGATAGGGGAGATAACAACATAAAAGGAAGGTATGATAAGTTAAACATGACAACATCATAGAATAGATAGCGCCTTCTTAATACTTTTCTTGGTCTGCACCAATACTTGTATAACTAGAACAAGATGATCCCAACAAATATCAGATGGTAGACTTAGGCATACGTCTAAATGTACCCTAATTACCACCCCAATCGATCGGCTCCCTAATCCGCGTAGATATCCTGTGTTGGCCCCACAGTAGGAGGTATCGCTTCATAAAGTGGCAAGCCTTCGTCTTCATGATGTGCACAACCATTTCTACAGGTGTCACGGTCGTCTTATCCCCCTCTTCCCGGACCATGCACGCACATGGCCTGGTTGGTTTGCGCCGCCCACACCGTCCTCCACGTTTGGATCTCTTACAATCAGCCTAGTAAACGTGTCCCCACTCCGACCTAGGACGGAGTACTCGTCTGATACTGTTCTATGGGTTACTGACTGAAATGAGTCCCCCAAACAAGATGATACAAGCTCTCCCCCTTGTCTTGTATCCCCACTAGGATTTCCACAAGTTATGCTTACCTAACGGTGTCTTTAATTATATAACCCCATCATTTCCACAGGTTATGCTTACCTAACGGTGTCTTTAATTACATAACCCCAAGAGGTTAAGTTCGTGGGCCTATATAAAAATATTGCCTACCCCACCTAGATATGCTTAACCTTCCCACTGTTTCAACAAAGTTTACTTAACCCTTATTCAAATTCATGTTCATACAATCCCTATGGATTCAACTAGGTTAAGTATTCCAATTCATTACCATGTCCATTTATGGTTATAATGTGCTAGACCCCTCACATTAAGCCTACCACTTGTGGATGCTGGATATGTCGGTTGGTTCCGGGCAGACTTCTACCACAAGTCGGGCTTAACCTCATGTCTTAACACGTATTGTATTTGTGCACCAAGACCGCTCACATTAGATTCACCACTTATGGTCGCTGAATATGTCGGGCGGTTCCGGGCAGACTTCCACCACAAGTGTAATCTAACCTCGTGTCTAAGCGCAGTTACAGTTTTTAATTACTGTAATGCTGGGAATTTCATTATTAGCTAATTTTACTTATGTTGTTATAGGTTGTCATGCCCCTTTTCCCCATATATGTTCATAATGAATTATATGCCCCAAATTTATATTCATACATTTTATTCAGGTTATGCCAAATTCCCCATTTACAAGTTACACCCAATTTTAATGTTTTTCCCCTCGTTCCCTATTTAACGCGTTCGCATATTTCAGTGGTATGCCTAGGCTCGAAAGTAGCCAGGCTATATTAAATAAAAAGGGAAAGATGAAGGGAAGATGACAGAAATGATTATACTAACAAAATTGACATAAACATATAGTGGGATATTGATAAGACATGCATACAAGGACAGATATGGTGGACACGAGATAATATAACTGATTCTAACATAATAGGGATGTCATAATAGGCATGATAAGATCTAAACAATAATTTAGAAGTCCAACTAGTAATAGATCCAATTTAACCACAACATGATAGGTATAAGGTGATCTAAATAGTGAATTAGATCTATAATCAAAGGTAGATATGATATGATAAAGGTTAAGATCCAAGTCACAGTTATGCCAGAATATCATGGATTCACAAGTTATTATATATCTGATATGATTTAAGCAGTCACAGGCATAGATCCAAATTACAGTCATATCATGTTTTACTTTTTAATTATTTAAATCAAAAAGTAACTTAAACTCACAGTGTTTGGGTCTAGAAAAATAGAAGGATAATAGCAGAGGTTGAATCACAGATCTACACTTGAATAACTTGATTGCCGAAGAAGGAAAAGGTTGATTCAGTCTGGGCACCGATAGCATCTAGTCCTTTATTATATTTCAGTATAGAAAATAAGAGAAATGGAGCCATATTTATAACGGCCAGCCACAACCCTAACTGCCACGTCTGCCCTAGGGGGGTCGACCCCCCTTAAGGGGTCGACCTATGGGTTGACACTCCCCTTGAGGGGTCGACCCAGGGTTCGACACCCCCCTTAAGGGTCGACTCCCACAGGCGGGATTTTTCCCGCTTACCCAATTTTTCGTGATTTGAACGATTTTTAACTTCTGGACCTAATTTTTGAATTCTTGAACCCTACATGTATATATAATTATCTTGCGCGTATACAAACTTCTAACCTTCATAACTTCTTCATATGTTGTCCGCTTTATGCAAACTAAATGTCTATCTTGACCAAAATTTCGAGAAGGACGCAATATCACAGTCCGTTTCCCTTAATTTTGAATATTAAATTAATTATTCTTTAATTTGTCCTCTTTAGTTTTGTTAAAATTACGGGGTGTTACATGTCTTGTGAATTTTAGTTATTATTTACCTATTACTCTTCACGAAACTTAATATATTCTCTTATGAGTGACATTAACGGACGTGGGGTGTAAAAGCGGTTTTATAGCGGTGGAGATGCAAAAAGGTGTAACAGGGATAAAGCGGGAAAATAGCAGGAAAATAGCGGGGATATAGCGGAGGCGTAAAAAGGTCCATTAGACGTAAAATCAAATATTTGAAAATTAGTTAATCATCTTTCTCACATATAATGTTTGCAAGAAACTAATAGTTATTAACCTTGTGTAACAAAATCAAGGAATATCATAGTTACGCATGCTAAATTTGATGAGTGTAATTGATTGTTACCATATATAAGGCACTTGTGCCTTGAATTTAGCCCTTTACGCTAAATTTATTTATTTATTAAAAAAGAGAACTAGCCAAATCAAGCTTTATATATTAATATTGCTAAAATAGACACTAAAAATCCTTGATTTAGAGGATACAGTGGAAAATAGTGGGACTAAAAGTGGATCTACTATTCATCAGCGCTAAATTGAAATAGCGTAGTGATTGAAGAGCGCTATGTGCTGTAGCGGGGATATTGTGGGGCTTTAACTGCATAGACACACACACACATATGTGTGTGTAGAATAGGATCAAGAGCTCCCCAAATAGTGTCACACCTCTTTAGTCCCCTAATTTCCACTACATATCCTGGTATCTCTTCTCCCACTAGCTCTTTCTCCCCTCCCCCCCCCACTAACTTATTTTACTATTAATGAGTGAAGAAAATATAAGGACCATTGAAGTGCCCCATTTTTGGGGTGCTATTAAACGCTCCTCTAAATATATGATAAAAGCATGATTGTACAATCAAGATAGCAATATACATGTCATATATGTAAAAGACGCCAGCTTTTATGATAATATGATAATGTATGAACAAAGTGCAAGGAGGGACAAGAAAATTAACAAGTTTCGTGGAATATCATATGTTAACAAAGGCATGTCCATGCATGTAAATCTTTCAATAACAAAACATAAATATATTTCAGTTCAAGCATGCATCCTAACTGACGCATAAACCTAGTGTAGCAAGTTTTCTACACAACATATTTAGCACATATGTAAATATAAACACACATCCATAACCAGGGTCGGCCCTGAAACACATAAAATTATCAGAGGCCCTAGGAAAAAAGGATATCAGAGGCCCTAAGCAATGAGAACATATTCAAGTATATGCACTATGAGGTCAGAGACCCTAGGTGGCCGCTTTGGTGGCCTTACCCCACTAATAAGAACGTTGAACTAGCAAATACAAAACAATCATCCAAACTTATATATATATATATATATTGAAAGTTGGGTCTCTTTATTACGTAAACCAATAAAAAACCTCCTTTATATGCCACGTCAAAACCCTATAATCACCCTAACCTATATGTGTGCCTTATATGGAAAAAGAATAAATACAAAATTGGTATACAGTAGCATAAATCTTCTCCATTACAAAACAGAGCCAAATAGAAAAAATAAACATAATAAACATATAACATGTGCCTAACATCTTTATCCCAGCCCATTCCAAGGCCCAAACTATTCAAATTCAAAAACTACCATATTTGCCATTTTCTTCACCAAGTTACCCAGTATTCAAAAGCTCAATTCCCCACCGTTCCAAAATATGAGAATTTCTCAGATTACGAGCAGTCTTACTCCTATTATTACGCACTAATTACGAAATTTTCCTTTCAGTTTGCATTAATTTTACTACTGAATGAGTGCATCGATTTTGGAAAACCCTTAAGTTTCTCTCCTTCCAAATAAAGTATATAGCAATAGTAAATGATCCACAAGCTAAATTTTGTACTTGATCCTGACTTTTGAAAGTGGAGTGAAGAGATCTTGCCTCACTTCTCAATTCAGATTCGGAAGTTAATGAAAGGTATAATTTCTGCCTCAAAGAATGCCATATAAAAGCCGAATAATCACATTGAAAGAAAAGATGCTGAATAGTTTCTGGATGATTTTCACACAAAGGACACATGATATTTGCCATATTAAGAAATGAAGAATTCTATCTTTAGTATTAAGTCTTCCCAAAACTGCTAGGTAAGAAATATAAGCCATCCTTTTACTATTTTTCTTATGCCATATCACTGAGTACATGTTTTCATTAGCTTCACGATTTCTCACAAAATCCCATGTTCTATGAAATGAAAACAAACCTCCTTCACACCATTTATATAAGTCATGCATTAGGTTTGGGTAAATAGAAATATAACAGATTTCATTAATAAATTCTCTGGTTGCAGGATGTATCCCCAATAAGATGTAGTCTATCAAAACCCAATAAATCAACTATGCACTGACAATTAATCCAAGGCCCAAACCACAGGTTAAATTTCTCACCATCTAAAATAGTTTTATTGAATAACTGTTTTGATTGAGTTCTAAGTGTTAGAATAGATTTCCATGTTGATGAAGCATTACTGTCAATTGCCATTACCCAAAAATGCTTATCTTTACAATACCTATTATTATCCATTTACTCCAGAGTGAAGTGTGAGATAGATAGTTCCATAACAATTTGATACATGCCACTTTTTTCAGATCATTTTTTTTATACCAATGCCTCCATATGCCTTTGGTTTACATAAAGTATCCCAAGCTACTTTATGTGCTGAACATCCCCAGAAAAAATCAAAACAAAGAAATTGCAATTTATCCAATGTATACTCTGGGATTTGATAGATGAAAAGTTAGTATAAAATAATAGGTGTAATGACTGTATTAATCAATTATGTTGTACCTTGAAAAACCAATAATTTGGTTTCCCACCCATATATTTTTACTTTGAACACGCTGAATCAATGAATTACACTCTAAATAGTGTAGATAATTAGAAGATAAAGGCACCCCAAGATATTTAATAGGTAATGAACCCTGCTCAAATTCAAAAACATTAAGAATATCTCTGGAGTTATTTGCAGAGGAACTAAAAAACCTTTGTTTTTGATGCATTTACATTTATCCTAGCATATGTACTTAACTTCTGAAATATCATATTCAGAGTATAAGCATTTTGTATAGATGATTTACCAAAAATCATCAAATCATCTACATATACGAGATGGGATACTATAGGCTGATATTAAGTAGTTGGCTGGAATGTTTTGTTCAAAGTTGCTTCATCCATTAAAAATGTGAAATATTACATAGCAATTGCAAAAAGGCAGGGAGATAATGGGTCTTCCTATCGAATCCCTCTATATGAAGTTATGAAACCGTTAGGAATGCCATAAATAATGATTGAAAAGGTAGCAGTTGCAATGCATTCACATATCAAATCTACAAAATAAGTAGGAAAATTAATTCGCGACATGATGAAACAAATAAATTCCCTATTAACTCTATCATATGCCTTTTGTAAATCCATCTTAACACATAATTTTGGCATACCTTTCTTCTTGAAATCCTTTAAGAGCTCATGAGCCAACAAAATGTTTTCACCTATATATCTACCTTTTATAAAAGCACACTGATTTTCTGATATAAGGAAAGGCAAAAAAGTTTTTAAACTATTGCATAAAACTTTAGAAAAAATCTTATAATAAACATTACAACATGATTTGGTCTGTAGTGTGCAATTTCTGTTGGTCTCTTATTCTTAGGAATCAAAGTGATGAAAGTATGATTAAGAGATTTCTGCAATTTACCAGATTTGAAGATATCTGTAATGGCAACAATTAAATCATATTTCAATACTTCCCAATGATGTTTCATGAATCTTGCATTAATACCATCAGGTTCAGGACTTGATTCATCATGAAATGAAAATGACGCTTCTCTGATTTCAGGTAGAGCCACTACCTTCAATAAAAATGCTGATCTTGCTTATTGATTGATAATTGGGGGGAAAATTTGAGTTTGCACTATTAAACATAGAAGTGAAATAATTAATGGCCTTAACCTTTATTTCTTCTGGTTTAAAAAGCATATTACCATGTTGATCTATCAGAGCTCTGATATGATTAGAAAATCTACGATTAGACATACGAGAATAGAAAATTTTAGAGTTTGTACCACCTTGATGTAACCATGAAACTTTAGCTTGTTGTATAAATCCATTGAAATGGATTTTATGCAGATGCTGGAATTCCCTTTTTACTTGTAGATAATTTTCATAAAGAAGAATGTCTTCAGGATATTGATCTGCAGCTTGCTCCAATTTTAAGGACATATTTTTAGCTTGTTTCAGGTTTGCAAGATTTTTATCTCTCATTCATTCCAAAATTTCAATTCCTTCTTACGATTTTGAAGTTTTTAAAGTAGTTGATAACTTTGGAAACCCCAAACTGAAGAATTCAGATCTTTAGTTATTGCTTCATCATAACCAAGTAGTTTAGGCTACTCATTTTTATATCGAAATGGAAATCCTTTACTGGTTGTGTAAGAACCAAATCCAATAATATTAGATTATGATCACTGGAACACTTAGATAAAGATAGGGCTTTCAAATTTAGAAATTGTTATAAACAATTATTATTAGCAAATATTATATCTATATGAATATATATATATATATGTAAAGTCAATTTAGATACAAAACTTCGACAAAAATTGAAAGGCATGAAATCTCAACCATCGGATTTCACCCTGATTTCCATCTCTCGTACAAATACAAATTGATCTAATGACTTAGATTTTATGTCTCTTAATTTATATTAGATTTTTTGTGTTCAAATAGTCGCTCTCTCTCTCTCTCACTATATATATAAGGGAGGCTATATAGCACCCCTCTTTCTTGGCACCCATACACCCCACGGTGGCCACTTATTTATAAATAGATAAGTAAGTGAGGGGAGAGAAAATTAGTGGGAAGAGAGAGAGAAACGAGAATGTGGTGGAAATCAAAGGGCTATAGGGGTGCTACACTATTTAGGGGTGCTCTTGACACTCCTACCGGTTCGTGAGCTACAGTAATACAAATCAAACAAGAATTTGTAGATGTTCAATCCATATATATATTATCATCTATCCAGAATTTGAGCCCGTTCCAACAATTGTAACATTTTCAAAATCTTAACTCAATTGTTCACCATTCAGACATTTATTTGAACTGTTAAATTTGAACATCGAATATATTATTTTACAAATGTCGGAACAAACACAAATTTTAGACATCTGCAACTTCTTGTTGAATTTGGATTATCGTAGCTTGTGAACAGGTTGAGATGCTATAAAATAAATGTGCCCTAGAACGTGTGTGTGTGTGTGTTGTGTGTGTGTGTGTGTATATATATATATATATATATATATATATATATATATATATAATCGACGACTTGTTTCATATGTATTTATAAAAGGAATCAAGGATTTATATTTAAGGAAAATTCTATATGAACACGATTTTTTGCTTAGTAGCCTCCTATGACGACCACCCATAACCCCCGCACTATACAAAAGAAATAATGCGTTGAAAGGTGTGCAAGGCAGTCATGGACGATCATCGGAATAGGTAAACACAAGCGGAACCTATCGTAAACTCACAGCGCAAGGATAAAATATAATAGAACATATACAACAGGTAGTAATAGTGAAGTAGAAACACAAGACTTTCATATAACCAGAAAGTAATATCCACAAACTTGGGAATAGTGTTTATACAAAGTTGCCTCACTACATTATTCAGAAAAGCAAATAGCGGAAACCTAATTATTAGATAGTAGTAAAACTGGTATGTGAGCCTCCTGCTCACCACCGATCAGCACCATCGTCCTCATTAAAGCATCACCTGTCACCTGCCACTTAGTCTGCCTATCCATAACCGAATGAACAGCCCAAGGTAATAAGAGGAAACATAAAACCTTGAGTCAGACAACAGTCTTAGTGAGTGATAAAACAGCTAACAACTTCAACAATAAAGTGTATGAGAAAGGATAGATAAACATACTAATCTACCCACGACACCAGAGAAGAACTCAACCTTATCTTCCCCACATCGGACAGTGATAGCCTTTACAATAAACAATTCAACCATTCATCCATGGAAACCGAACACCCATTCAATCATGGAAAACACACATGATATACAGATTATGTAAGTCCCACACAGACAACCCTAATCGAGTTTAACATTCCCCAAGTACTCTCCCCAGAGGCGAAGACCAATATCATTTAAGCACTCAAAGAACATCTCCCTCAACTTTGGATGATCTATGTGAGATAGTACAAACAGAACAACCAATCATCCATGACTGACTCTGGCTATCACTGCCAATCCTGCTTTGAAATCATCGTTAATCGTATGACGGCCAACCTTTCTATATGACAAGGGCTAATGGTGACCCCAGTTATAGTATAAACCCCGTATGTCCAACCTTGACAATGTCCAACCTTGACAACTAAGCCTTTCCCTAAGACCCAGGGTACTAGAACTTATGACAACAATAATCTCTCGGCCTTCAATATCTCAAGTCGTCCAACCTTGACGGCTATTTACTGCTCAAGCGACCATTATCCACCAACTCACAACCTTTGAGTTGCCACCTCGTTCGTTGTTCCACCTTGATCAATGAACACATTCAACACTTCGAACCTTCCTACTCGAATTTACTTCGAAGTCACACAATCACCGAGCTAATTTGACCCCACCCGATCCACATCTGACCGATCCAAATTTGACTCCACTCGGTCCACATCTGGCCGATCCAAATGTGACTCCACCACTCGATCCAAATTTGACTCCACTCGGTCCACATCTGACCGATCCAAATTTGACTCCACCCGGTTCACATCTGACCGATCCAAATTTGAATCCACCACCCGATCCAAATTTGACTCCAAACGACCCATACCTGACCGATCCAAATTTGACTCCACCCGGTCCACATCTGACCGATCCAAATTTGACTCCACCACCCGATCCAAATTTGACTCCACCCGGTCCACATCTGATTGATCCAAATTTGACTCCACCCGGTCCATATCTGACCGATCCAAATTTGACTCCACCACCCGATCCAAATTTGACTCCACCCGGTCCACATCTGACCAATCCAAATTTGACTCCACCCGGTCACATCTGACCAATCCAAATTTGACTCCACCCGATCAACATCTGACCGATCCAAATTTGACTCCACCACCCGATCCAAATTTCCGCATATTGCAATTCAACTCCTATTTCGACAAAAACTTCGCCAAACGGTGAATCCGACGAAACCAACTCACTTAAAATCACCAAACATAATCATAAACATATCATAACATTACTAACCACATGAAAATGACGATTACCACAAAAATGATGTAAATCTCACCTAAAAACCATTAAAATGAACATATGATCAAAATGAGATATCTAACTAACATAAACATGTAAAATGACATAAAATTAATGAGTAAAACTTGTTAGATTAGACCATAGGGTGATGCATATGAAAATGAACTTGTAATGGTGTAAATTTATGGTAAAACATCCCAATTTGATGAGAAACATGCACAAACACTCATATACTTCATTGCATTCATGTGAGAGATGTAAATCACTCACCGATTTGCCGAAACAATCTAAAACGATAGAAATAAGAATCTGGACAACGAGCACTTCGAATCAAACCCCTCGATCCGATGAATTTGCCTTTGAAATGATGTAGATCTTACCTTGGATGGTGTAGATCTTCGATTTCCTCCCTTAGATTTGGATTTTTAATGGTAGAAAGGTGTAGGAGGAAGAAGGAGATCAAATGCCTTCAAATGAGAGAATGGGAAAAAGTAAACATTTTCCCTCCACTCTCACCCCCTATTTATAGGATTCCACTAAGGCTCCAAAACCTAAACAACCAACTGAAAAACCTTAAAACAACGATTTCTCCCAAACCGCTGAGCCAAATCCTTAATGTAACCACTCTACGGAAAGGCAATCATCAATTCCTTTCCAACGGCACAGGTCTCACCTTCTGATTCGACCTGAGTCAAGAGTTATGCCCTGTACAAGACTGACAGGGGCAAAATGGTCACAAAAAAAATCGGTAAAAATTATGGACATGTCTCACATCCCCATAAACAACATATTAAAGGATGAGAATGATCTAACCCTTAAAACAAATATATTTTACGATCTTTTGATATGTAAAATGCGGGCTGTTACACCTCCATTTTTAGAAAAAATGGACATACCCACATTTACACTTAGTTGCCCCCTTTATTTTGTTTTTCTTCCAACCTTGCACCTTCACGTATAAAATCGAAAACCTTAAACAATGCAAATCACTTCGCAATTGCTATCGGCCAAGAAATTCATCACGCAACCATCATTTCTCGGAGATCGCAAGCTTCAACTCATCACGCAAGATTCAATAATTAGCTCGAATTGAAAGAAGGAGGTGTTGGGTTTTTTCTCCGATTTTGCATATTACCACGCAAAAAGCAACGTGGTACTTAATTTTTCAACGAAGAGCTAGTGCGAGGTGAAAATATGTACCATGCAAAAATAGTACGTGGTATGTATTTTTACTGCGTTGGCTCTTTGTGTGGAAAAAAAACTAGATGTACCATGCACATACATGATGTGGTTTAATGAAAATCACGCAGAGCGTATGCGTGGTTGGTGTAACATTCACTTTATTTTTAGCTACTGAGAAGGAAAAGATACACAAGTTGATAAGGGTATTTTAATCCTATAAATTTTATTAAACTTAGGAGGGCTACTAAGTAAAAAATCGTGTTTAAATATAATTTGCCTAGATTTAATAGTGTGAGTTAGGAAAATAACTCAATCACTCGTTCTCCCTTTTTTCCACTTGAAATGCCTTAGCATCGCTGTTGCTCATGTCATCACCCACCAAAGCACAACATTTAGACCTGGCTAGTTAATAATGTCATACGCGCTTACCTTCCCATGATCCCATCACAGCTAGCACAGAGCTCATGTGTGCCTCTTTTAATTGTTGTCGTCGTGGTCATCAGTCCTGCATCTCCCTCTGTAATGTCAGTCGCTGCCTTTGAAGCTGTATCAATCACCTCCCTCAACGTTGACGATATTCGAGGTTTTTTTCTTTTTCCATTGATTCGAGTCGAAAATCATAGCCTGATACGTGTGCTCCTCTCCCTATGTTAATGATTGACGAGGGCCAGTTGGTCAAATGGCCCTGGAAAAAAAACACGATTTACTTATTTTGGGGATTCATAGACTTTCTTAACTTTCTTTTTGGCAGGTATAAATTCGTTTAAGAATTTGAAACTTGGTGTAGTCACGAGGCACTTAACTTCAATGTTGAAGTTTCTTTCAAACCCAGTTAATGAAGGAAAAATAGGCCTATTTATAGAATATATAAATGTTTAGCCATGTTTTCGAAATATTTACAAATATAGACTTGTTTTGTTCAGGGAGATAACTGGGTGAATTTTCAAAACTCGCCTTCAGGCGAATTCTCAAAGTTCGACTATGTATTTTTTATGGAACATTTCCAAACTCTATATATACCCACTTACTCTTTCATAATTCCGATTCATACTTAACTTCTCAACTCTATCTCTCTTCAAAATGCCTTCATGGCCATCATCTATGGACTTTGATTTCCCATTCAGGTCTCGTCCAACCTTTAGTGATCACATTGGTATTGTTGGAATATAAACTATCAGGAACAATATTACGAGGAGGTTGATCGTGAATACCTGAATCTTGACCTACTCACACTTCAACCGTGACCAAATGAACCTGTGTATGTCCCACAAGTGGATGAACATCCTGTTTGTCAACCCGTTGTAGAAAAAGGTTGAGTTCGTAGCAATAAATCAACCCCTATATGAGCAAGAGGTTAACTCATACCCAATTTGCTACTACTGTGGATATATGGCTGAAGTGGTTGTAACAGCAGATGGCAAAAACATTAGTCGTCGAATTCTTCTTTATTCCAATTATCCCCACGGATGCAGTTTTTCAGAATGGATTGACGAACCACTGTGTCCAAGGGGCATTGCATATGTGAACTAGCTAGAACAAGAAATTAGACGTCTCAAACAACTCCTAGAAGACTTACAATTTAACCCTAACCACTAGTGTAACTATTATCTGTTGTCGTAGTAGTATTTCGAATATTAGTTTGAATTATCGTTTGTAGACCTTGGAAGATCAATATGAAGTACTATATGTTTGTTTTTTTCTAAGAAAAGTTTGTTTATTATTATATGTTGTTACGCATTATAATCAATGTCCACAGCCAAAAACACTTTGTTCGTTGAAATGACAACTGACTAACTAAAGTGTTTTCAAATAGTATCAGTCATAATACACTGAACAAAGCTGGTCCCGAACAATATATTAGACCAAATTGACTAAAGCTGGTTCGTATAATACACCATGACATAAAGATGAAGTGACAACTCACTGCCATAAAGTAAAGCTGCGCCAAAGTTTTCCTTACAGTACGATCTGCCACAAATCGGGTGATTTGACTAGACAATGATAAAGATGGTCCAAAATTGTCCTATTTGATCAAGCTGGCCAAATGTGTCATTATTTAGAAATAGTTGAGTTGATAAGTCTCTGCCAAAATCTGACCCATAGCTTGTCAATTGTGACAAAGCTAGACAAAGGACAAATGATTGTGCTTTATTTTGAAATAGATGAGATGATTAAAGCTATGCCAAATCTGACCCAAAGCTTGTTGTCTGTGATAAAGCTGGACAAAGGACAAGTGAGTCTTCTTTATTTTGAAATAGA
This sequence comes from Allium sativum, assembly GCA_030737875.1. Taxonomy (NCBI): domain Eukaryota; kingdom Viridiplantae; phylum Streptophyta; class Magnoliopsida; order Asparagales; family Amaryllidaceae; genus Allium; species Allium sativum. The sequence continues at coordinate 473,471,381 of CM060909.1, forward strand.
TGGGATGATTAAAGCTCTGCAAAATCTGACTTGATAACGACATTGTTGATATGATTAAAGTTGATTTGACAATGACATTTATGAGATCTTTTTCCTATTTCGTATCTCTACAACACATTATTTCTCATTACAGAAACACTTCAATTCTTACTTTAAATAACTTCAAAACTAATATGCTCACTCAAAATTGGCGCCTAATTTTATTCCTACACTTTGCTACTATAGCGGTGAATTGGCCGTGGACTAGCACCAAAATGGAAATTATGTTGGAGGATTCTACAAACTAAGGAGAGTTTGAAAGGGTTGCACACTTGATTATTTGAAAGAACCAATCTTCAAAGCAACCCAAATTAACTTATGATATTAAGTTGTTGGTTAACTGGCCTACGGATTCGGGGTCGAGAGCAGTATTACTTTTAGACGATGAAGATGTACAAGTAATGTTTTCTGCTATTAAGAAATCGATTGAGTTGCTTATTGGAAAAACAACAAAAGCAATTGTTGAAGAAGTCATCACACCTTGTATCGTGAGTAACTCACGTTCCTTCACTCATCTTTAGTTCTCCTATGTACACCAATTGGTATTTTCATCCAAATGTGGACGAGCAACATCAGCAACAACAACAAACTATTTAACCAAATGTTCATGATCAACAACAACAAACTTTTGAGTCAACATACTATGGACAACAATTGCAACATGATGTATTTCCTTCTCAGTCAGAACTGTACGATATGAGCCAAAGGTATGTGTTGCACATTACTTTAGTTTGCTAACTACTCGTTGAAATGTAATATGTGACTGAAATGCATTTATTAACCGATTGATTGAAGAATCTGAATTAGACTGGGGTGCAGGACCTTCACAACAGACAAATGCTCTAAATGAAGACATAGGTATCGAAGTAGATTAACCTGTTGATAGCATGGTGGTTGCCACGATAACCATTGATGATGCTAGATGGAAGTCAACAATGAACCGCTGGACTAAGACTTTCCAAACACGGAAGATCCCGAAGATGACGGGTGCTTAGGTTCAAATGGAAGTACCATTGGACAATGATCTCTGCACGGCTCAAATGATGGCCAGGTATGTAGTGGCTAATCTGGAGTTTTCTAGTGAAAAATTTTCGACTAATTACGTACAAAATGGTTTTGCTGTTGGGAAGGTATTACTAAGTAAAGAATAGTTTCTCCAACTTACGGAGGGGTCTATTCTTCACGGTGCTTCGTACAAGCCAATCAAGTTGAATAGAACAATATATAATGTCGTATGTGATGTTGATGCTACATGTCCATGGCAAATACATGCTATAGTGTCAAAGAAATCTCAAACTAGATGGTGGAAAATCAGAAAGCTGCCTCATTAACATAATTATGTCAATCTTACGATTAATTCCAACCACAAGCAAACCATTTCTGGATTTCTTGTGTCCAAAATCATGTCTTTTGTGAAGTCTGATTTGGATATCTCAGCTGGTACGGTACAGGTGCTTGTCGAAGACTAACTCTTCATCAAAATCAGTTACATGAAAGCTTGGCGAACGTTGAATAAAGGCTTGGAAAAAATTAATGGTGACTGGGCTGAATCGTATACGTATTTGCCTCAATATTTTGAGGAAATAAAAAGAAGCAATCCAGTTTCAGTAGGACATACATCACATGATGATGTTGGGATATTTGAGTGTGCTTTTTGGGCATTTGGTTCTTCCATTGCAGGTTTTGTACACTGCCGTCCATTGCTATGTATTAACGGGACACATTTGTATGGTAAGTATAAGGGAACACTACTTGTTGCTACTCTGTAAATGCCGACGACTGTTTTTTCCCATTATTTTATGGAGTTGTCGAATCTGAATCATATTATAGTTGGGCTTGGTTCTTTTCATGCATGCGTGAGTTTATTTGTAGTGTATGAAATCGACGCTTTACTTTTATATCTAATAGAATGAAAGTGATCACAAATGCTTTGCAGGATAGATGGCAAGAACGCACAAACATAGGTTCGGTGCAAGATATCTTAAAGCTAATTTTCAAGCTGTAGGTCATCGAGAGAAGCTACTAACAGGCTTGTTTTACACTGCTGCATGTGCTTCTGAGGTAGTTGAGTACACTAAAATCAGAGAAGAAATCAAGGCAATTAATCCTCGGGGCATGACTGGATTGAACGAAGCTTAGCGAATTTAGAAGAAAACTGGGCACTTTGCAGAGATGACGGTGGACGCTTCCAAGTTATGACAACCAACGCGTCTGAAAGTTTTAATGGTGTCCTAAAAGGCACCAGATCGTTGCCTGTAAAGGCATTTGCTGCGAGGACATTCTTTCGATCAGTTGAATATTTCTATAAGAGGCGGTAAAAAGGCGAGGCTCTGAAGACAAAACTTACTCCAAAATGGGAAGCTAAAATTGAAGCTCGTGCAATTAAAACACGATGTTGTAGGCTTGTTTGATTTGGTCGATCTACATGGCAAGTGATTCATTATTGAGGAGATGAATATGATGTTGAGATCGAAGGTTCTCATTGCACTTGCACATGCAACATCCCACTTATGCAGAAGATACCGTGTGCTCATGTGATGGCGGCTTGTTCAGCACAGGATTTTTGTATAAATAGAGCATATCTCGATTTTGCTTCTGATTGGTACTCCTTCCTAAGTTATAAAGCTTCCTACAAGCCATATTTTCATCTTATACGTGATAAGAAATACTGGACACTATACAATGGTCCACGTGTATTGGCTCCGCTTGTAAGAAGACAACCTGGACGACTTAAATCTATGAGATTCAAAAATGTTATGGACGAGCATCAAATGCCTAAAACAAACAGGTGCAGCAAATGTGGAATGCAGAGCCATAACAAAAAGCGGTGTACTTAAGTAGCTTAAAATGGAGATGTATGATGACATGCCGCGACGTTGAATTTTTTGTATCTATATTTTTTATGTATCGAACTTATCTATGGTATATCAGACTTTGTATCTGTCTAATTTTCGGATATTTGAATTTGTTATTTGGTTTATGTTATTTGGTTAGGCTACGAATGCTATTTGGATGTATAATTTAAATATAATTAAAAACAAGCTCATAACATCGCGTTAGTTCGTAGTTTTACGTTTTCAACTTCACTTGAATATATAAAGGATTCGCTACAAGTCGGATTTCGTTGATACAAGAAACATTCGAATTTATTGAACTATATTTTTATAATGGAACAGAAAAATGGAGATTTCATATTATAGATTTAGAGTTATGTCCAAATCAAATTTTTAGAAAGTCGCTAAGGAACTTAGTAAGACAATACACCGACGAATTTTAAAAACTTGCCTCTGGGCGAATTCCGAAACTTTGCCTTCGTATTTCCAAAACAGGTCTACTATAGTAATTATTTTCAAAACTAGTCTAACTTTGTTATTAAATTTAGAAACCAACCAAACCATGAAAATTTTCCATTAATGAATGCAGACTCTGATGGGGAAGAGAACTAAAATCAGATGACGATAAGCTAATGATTTCTAGTTTTCAGTTCTTTTCCTTTATATTTTTTCTTGAATCTGACTTTTGAATATGATATTGGATATCCTTTCTCTGAACAATGTTGTTAAGCAAAGCGCTCAGATACCGTGCTGAAATATTGAATGAGCTTGACCGCAATGAACGATAATATTGTTTTAGAGAAGAGTTGACTGCAACGGTTTTGGCTTTGTATTGAATTGATTCGAATAGTACATTCTGTACATATTACATGGTATTTTATATCACGGTTTCTCTTATGTGGATTTGAACAGATATGACCTAGTTAAGGTACCTGAATATAACCCTAACATAAAACAAACGTTACACAGTTGACTTCTATAATTTTTATGTGGTGAAAAAAAATATGTGAACATTACCCTGTTAAATGTGCTTGCTACAAACGTTTACCATATCAGAACATGGTTTACTTATAGCTAGCTATTGGTAATAAAAAGGTATCTTTCAATTGTAAAAAACTGCAGGTATATATAATGACTTACGACCGTAGGAGCGTTGCTTTTGTATGATATCACCTAGCAAGTTTTTCCTATAACATTGTCTACTAAAAGCTTTTTTGTTTTTATTTTACAGTAAAATCAGTTACAAATTCCATTTTAGTCAACCAGAATTTATTCAAATGCAAGGGGAATATAATAGACGTGCATAGTGATCATACCCTAACATCAATGAGCATCACAAGTGACCACTATATATAAACTTATAGGGCCCATGGACAAAGCCCTTACTTTGGAAATTGTAGCCATGCATCAAATTCAAAAATAATAATCTATACGTTGGTTTGAATTATTTGTTATTACTTTCAAAAAGATTTAACCATTTTTGATATAATTGCTTGATGAAGCAACAACTGTACGATTGATGTTTACCACTAATGTCCGTCGCAATGGTAGGGCCTACGGAGTTGTAATCAATCTACAGATCTAATAAGTTTGACCTTCACTGTACTTGCTATTGCTGACTATGATTAATAATTAGTTAAATTTCATACATAAAAAAGCAAACCTTTTAACATTTCTTTGTCAAATTTCATCTCGACTATCCACATTTAAATCACCGAAAGTATAAGGGTTAAATATAAGTAAAGTGCAAATTATCTTAATAAATTAGGCACGATAACACATTTTTTTAAGGACAGGTCAAACGTCCCTTACTATATTAATTGTTTCTCTAGCATGTCTATTTCCTTGCATTCGACAGTCAGCTTCAATTTCAAACTCTTTCTTTGATTCGCTCTCAAACTCAAAATCGTTATAACAGTGACAACTCAAAACCGAAAGCAAATCAATATCACCAACACCACCACAAATATCAACGCATAATAAACAACCTTCAGAAATTTCACAGCAATCCTCAATTAGTGAAACTAGGGGTGATCAATATTCAGTTCAAACAGAATTAACCGAACAAATAGGTTCATTTCGGTCGTTTTGGTTCAATTTCAAAACTAAATCGGTTTGAATTCGGTTTGTAAAATAAATAAAAATTTGTTATCAGTTTAACCGAATTAACCAAACTTTTAATTTATTATCAAATATTATGGTATTGTAGTGCTTTAAATAATTAGTTTAGTCATATATTATAAAGGCATTTGTTGCAAATAGCTCAAATCTTATCATAAACATAAAAATTACTATATAAATTTTTCCAAACATGAATTTATGTTTTACTTTGAGAGAATCCATTATTTGAATAATAATACATCACTAAAGTTCGATTAAATCGGTTACCGACTATATTAACCGAAATTAATATGGTTTGGTTTGGAAAACTTTCGGTTTCAATTCATTTTGAGATTTTTTTAACCTCTAAACCAACCTAATCGACCGAACGCTCACCCCTAAGTGAAATTGAAAACTACATCTACTAAAATTCAATAACAATCCCCAACTCAAGAGCCGAAAACCTAGCTCAAAACCACAAACAATGAAAATGAAATCTAAAAAGCTACGATTACGAAAATCGTGAATGGAAAAGGAAGCAAAAGAATGTTAGAGAAAAGAACAAAAAGAAGAAATGAATAACCTATAAAGAATTAAGGTCAAGAGAAATGAAAGAAAACATATTACAGAAGGTAATTAATACTATAAAATTAAGTATAAGAAAGATAATACAATTGCATTGTTATAGTATTAACTTTTAAACATAACAACAACAAAAATACGCAACAAAAAGTAACTCCTAAGAAAGAAAATTAAGAATAGTTGTGAAATCTTAAAAGAACAATGAAGACATAATTTTGTAAGAAAAAACAAGTAAGACAGCTCGGCAAGTAAATGATAATGAAGAATTACAAAAGTAAAATACACAATATCAGTATTAAACATATAAGTTATTATCAAACAAATTAAATGTAAAGAAAAGGAAAAAAAATTGCGTATGAAAAATATAAACAAGGAAAAATAAATTATATAAAAATACAAACATTATCACATTGTAACATATAATTTGTTAAAAAATGATACCTACACTTTACTTTTTGAATTTAATGTTTTGTGGTTTTAGAAGGGTGTTGTTATTGACACTCCAATTATTGTTAAGGAAGGGGGGATTTTTTAAAAACACTCCACTCTTTGAAAAATTATTCAGGGATTAAACAAACATATTATTTCACATTATTCAATATTCCTGAATTTCATTTAAATTAAATTAAAAGAAATTTATTCGATAGGGGAAACTGAATTAAAATAAGCAGTTCGTCACTATTGCACCGATGCAATACTAATCAATTATATATGAATTCGACAGTATTACGTCAAAAATTAATAATCATTTCGGTGCATTGCTTCCGTAATAAAAAAATTCGGCATATTTATGTCAACCAAAAGAAAATAAAAATAGTTTGATCATATTCCTCCGAAAACGCTTATCCTTTAGGGTTTAAAAAAATCGATATATGTGAATCAAAAAAAATTACTACGACCCTTACAATATTTGTTAAGGTAAAATTACCTCTATTTGTTATGGGGATAAATGGGTAATAAGATAAAATTACCTTTATTTGTTAAGAGGCTACTTTCCTCCTTGGTACTACCTAAAACAATTTTTGAAAAGAAAAAAAATTGGCTCCCTTAACAATAATGGAGTGTCAATGCCCTTCTAGAAATTGTCTTCTCTGTAATCGGAAACAAGTTGGTACTAATGTATTAGGAAAATAAGACATGTAGAATGCTTGTTTAAAGTTAAATCTTTGAAATTTAAGAAAATGTTATCACTATAAGTCTGTAATATATAAGAAAAGTGATACCAATACAAAAATAACTATGACGACCCGAACTTCTCCGTGAAGGAAAGCACGGATTGAGTTGAGGACAAGACGAATCAGAACACAAATAGAAGAACATTTCATTGCTTATTACAACAATTCCATCAGAATACAAGAATATACAGAGTATGAATAAATATTACACATCATAAAATATCAGAGATTTAAATACATTATTGCAGCGGAAAATAATATAAAACACAACTGAAGGAGATATACGGATATAGAGCTTTCTGAATATCATTCCAGCTGTAAACCAGGATCCTATGAATATAAATCTGCAAAACCATAACAACTAGCCGCCCGTTTGAAAAATAAGGGCACCCAGAGTTTAGGTTAAAACAATAAACTCCAGGTCAGTCATGTGACTGGTGTGAGAACTAAAACAGTTATTTAAAACTTTGCTTTAAAAATAAGGTAAATCAAGGGACCACACCGTATAACACGGAACGGGTTTCCACCCAAGATTACTAGTGCATAGAATAAACAACGCAATGCTTTTTGGAAAAATGAAGCTATCATAAGACCCAAGTCCCATCACACAATACAACGCAAGACGGAGGATAGGGATATCCCTTATAATAGCCAAATAATGCTTGATACGTTTAAAACAAATCATTTTGATACTATTATAGTGTAAAGTTATAAACCAACTTCAAATATAAATGTATCAATCATAGGCGGCATGGGTACCATCTATCATGTCGCCAATACTAGGCTCTACAATCAAAACCGAAATGTCATGTATTGGAAATTAGATTTCCGTCATGAGTCGAGGCCAGGGATGGCTCCTCACCGCTTCAAGACACTTTAACAAATGTCTCGGAACTACACGCTCTGGGTAACCCTAGAACAGTTGAGTAGGTCCACACTTACGTTAGTGAATTGGCAATTCCTGAACACACGTTTCCTGGTCCTATCGGACCTATCCATCGGCTCCGAAGAGACCGATATATCCGAGGCGCCTCGCAATCCAACAACCACATAGGTAAACATAATATAAATGTCAGGTCATGTAAAACGATGACGTATCCATGGCTAGAAAGAAACGTCATGTTCTCCCAACGGTCCGATCCCGTTTTTGACTCATACCGAGGTGTGAGGCTCGCGAATTAGTGCTATACGCAAAGCTATGCCATTTAAGACCGTACTTTGATCATCAACCACAAGACTCTACTTTTCAACAGAACCCTTGATCATCATTATCTCAGCCTGCCACATGGGCAATTCACGCAATGCGACTGATGTCTATCGATATATAACCTCTGAGCTCGTACGTCTCAGAGAAGGGCGTTAAGCAAGAGAAAAAATTCTCCGTTGCCAAACAGATATATATTTAATAGAAATCAATCAACACTGTGACGGCCCGCTCCGTACCAGTCGGCATTTCCTCCGAAAGTGCGCTGTATACGTGCCCGATTAGCACGGGACGGTCGCCAAAGAAAGGAAAGAAGGGAATGAACTAATCAAGGAACCTGCAGAATGTCTCACAGCGCATGGAATAATATATAATAATAACATACTTGACATAAAACAGGTGAGACAGTGCATAAGCTGATAACTAAAATCAACATCAATCATCAAAGCAGCGGAAATCCAAATACAGCTTATTACAATTTTCCAAAATTTACTGTCTCTAAATAAAAGAAAGCTAAAGTAGAAGATGCACCGCCAATGCCCAAGCAACGATCTTCAACAACACAGGGAGAATATTATATATATATATTACGTGGAAGCCTCCTGCTCGTCTCCGGATCATCTACCCGTGCATCACCAGCTAACCTGTCTCTAGTCTGCTCGTGTGAGCACCCAGAGTAATAAGAGGAGACATAAAACTCTGGGTCAGACATAAAGCCTGGTATGAGCGATAAGCATCTAAACAGAATAATAACAGGTATACTAAACCATACCTGAACCTAGACCTGCAACCAAAGAGTTAGTACCACATACCGTACAGTACTCTAAGGTGCCATAACAAATAGTGTAAGAATATGGGGGTGGGGTGTGCATGTCATAATGATAGCAAACAAATCATCCATAGCAACCATCCTCACATCTCTCATTCAGTGCGTAAAGCATACGATGTCCACCACTGTCAATCACTAGACCCATCGAAGTAGTGACGGAGTTCAACTTGCACAACCACTGCTACTACCAAGCTTACCACATGGAGTCATGACCAAATCTTTACAAATGACCCCACTTCATTGGTGTATAGCCCTTTAGTCGTACCTAGGCCACTTTGGCCCTGAATCCGTTCACGTACCTCCCATACATAGTGATCCAAAGTCACAGACATCGACTGCCCCTTGGCACACGTCCCGCAGCAAAGCCCAACTCATGAAGTGAACTCGTCGGTTCCCAACTGGATCCTGAGCTCTAACTTCCATTTGGACTACCTTTGCATCTCGGGTTTTGGTCATCGTCTTTATCACGATCGGTCGTCATCATTCGGATCGGTCTTCATTCAGTCTTCTCCTTGGATCATGCTCCCTTGGATGGTTCGGTTCGTGGCGCGCCACCCAATCGGATCGGTTCGTTCACCCTTTGTCGGGTCGGGTCGCACCTCTCCAAGTCGTGCCCTTCAGCTCGCGGCGTCCTCTCAAGTGCATAACTCCGGTTCGGATCGTGCTCCTGAAGTGGATCGGGTCGGATCGGATCGTGAACTTCAGACGCGAGGGATCGGTTCGTGAAAGGTAGGGGCGGATCGGGTCACCTCTTCATGAAGAAACACTGGTCGTTTTGCGAAGTCTTGATCGGATTGGATCGGCACCATCGGATCGGGGTCTTCAGCCATCGGCGGATCGGGTCGCGCCATCGGATCGTATCGCCCTCACTCCCACCGATCCGGTCCGGTTCGGATGATTTCCTACAGTTCTTCCAGCGAGCAGTTTAAGCCATTCGACGGCGTTTTTGACAAGTCTAACACTTCTAATCAATCATAAAACACACCATAGAGTCATAGCAACATGTAATAGCAACCACAACAGCAAACAACCATTCAAATGAATCAAAATGGATCAAAGTGGCCAAAACTCCTTATTTTCCCTTAAGCATGTTTAAGTAAAACTGATCATAGGGTTAACAAAACTTAATCAAATCGAACCAAATTTCAACCAGAGGCATAAAACATTATTTAAGAATTTCTAAACATTTTTCCAGAATTTATCAGTGTATAAATTCGCTAATCTTCACTAATTACTCTTAATTACCGTAATTAGTGCAAAAACTATGCAAATCACTCACCTTTGCCACAATAAAACATTCAGATCTGAAGTGAACCTCTGATTTGCACGAATTCCAATATATAACAGTAGCTCTACCTTGGTCCTTGTGCTAATCCTCCTTGATTTGATGCCTCTAAGCCTTAATCCTTGATTAGGAAGTGATTTCGGGTGTTTTTAGAGAGATTTAGAGAGTGGAGGCCATGGCTAGGTTAAGAGGAATGAATAGTGACGGCTGAAAAATGAAAAAAAGGTACTCTCCAAACCCTAACAGCCCTTTTAAACTCCTAATCCCGAAATTCCCCTTTGGGCCTAGCTGTTAATTACCCGGTTAAGCCCAATTAAGCTGTTTTCCACCATCAGAAACTTGTTTCAGCCATATCTCCCAAACGGTGAGTCCGTTTGGCTAATGTGACCACTCTACGGAAAGAGAAACCATCATCCGGAGCCAATGGAAGTGGTTTCAGGTCAAAATTCCTTTCCAGTCAAAAGTTATGGCCAAAACAGTGCCAACTAGGGGTAAAATGGTCATTTAAAAATCGGGAAAAATCATGAACATGGGAAATGACCCCAATAGTCGTCCCCCAAAGTTACATGACCATACGACTTCGTATGTAAAAGAAATAAATATTCTACGATCCTATGATGCGTAGAATGCGGGTCGTTACACTCTCCCCCCATTAAGAAATTTCGCCCCCGAAATTCCTTAACCCAAAACATACAAAGGATCCCGCATGCCTAACAACCACATACAACAATAAATCATGCAAAACAAGCAAACAAGTCTATCCTAGCATGCGGAAAACTAAATCGAAGTCAAAATCTTGCCAGGCAAAGAGTTCTGGGTGTGACTTCCTAATGTTCTCCTCTGTCTCCCAAGTACAATCATTCTCGTTCTCGCTCCACTGTACCTTGACTAGCTTCACCGCCTTCCTTCGAAGTTGCTTCATGTCGTGCTCGACAATACGGGCCGGCTTGCGGTTCCCAACCGCCTCGGGTTCTACTTCGAAGTCCTCTAACTGATCAGGTGAAATAGTCATATCTGAGTCGTGAACGAACTTCCTTAGTTGGAAAACATGAAATACGTCGTGAACTCCCGCCATCTTCTCCGGTAAGTCAATTCTGTATGCCAAATTCCTGACTAGTTCAAGAACAGGGAATGGGCCAACAAATCTTGGTGCCAACTTGCCTCTCCTGCCAAATCGTATTACGCTCTTTAACGGAGAAATCTTGATAAACACCAAGTCACCAACGGAGAATTTTAGGTCTCTTCTCCTCTTATCAGCATAACTCTTCTGCCTATCTTGGGCAGCCTTCATTCGTTGTTGAATGATCTTAATCTTATCTGAAGTTTCCCTCACCACATCTGGTCCAAGCATAAACTTCTCGCCAGTCTCTATCCAACATGATGGTGAGTTGCACGGTCTTCCGTACAAAGCTTCAAACGGAGCCATACCGATACTGGATTGGTAACTATTATTATATGCAAACTCTACTAGATGCAAATGGTCATCCCATGATCCACCAAAATCCAATATACATGCTCTCAAGAGATCTTCCAAAATACGGTTCACCCTCTCCGTCTGACCGTCGGTCTGAGGATGATATACGGTATTGAGATGTAACTCTGACCCTAGAGCCTCTTGTAAGCTCTTCCAAAACCCACTAGTGAACAACGGGTCTCGGTCGCTCATAATGCTTTTGGGTATTCCATGAAATCTCACTACCCACTTCATATATAATTCTGCTAACTTAGCTGCCGTTCTGGTCGATTTGACTGGTATGAATCTTGCACTTTTAGTCAATCGATCCACAATCACCCAAATGCTATCATGTCCCGATCTAGTCCTTGGTAAACCATCAATGAAATCCATCGAGACTTGCTCCCATTTCCATTCGGGAATTTCTATTGGTTGCAACAACCCACTAGGCTTCTTTTGTTCGGCTTTAACTAGCTGGCAATTCATGCATTTGGATATAAACTTCCCAACGTCCCTTTTCATCCCTTCCCAGTAGCAAGTCTGTCTCATGTCTCGATACATCTTATTACCAACGGGATGTATAGTCAGTTTTGAGTGATGACATTCCCTAAGCACTTCATCCCTCAATCCATTGACATTGGGTACAACAAGCTTTCCATTCTTTCTAAGCCATCCCTCTCGATCAAGCCCATACTTGTTCATCTCCTCATCGACACACATCTCTAACTTGGAGATGATTTCCAATAGGTTAGGATCGTCCCTCTGACTAGAGCCGATCCGCTCAATCAAAGTGGGTCTGATCGTCAAACTTGCTAACATTTCTGGATCCAATTCGCACTTTGGTATGAAATCAAACCCCGCGATAAACTCCAGTTGCTTCCATTCAAGGAACATAGCCCCTAAGCTGGCATGTCTTCTACTCAATGCATCGGCCACCGCATTGCCCTTTCCCGGTGTGTATGTGATGTCAAAATCATAGGAAGCTAAGAACTCTAACCATCTCTGCCGACGGAGATTCAGATCTTTCTGAGAGAAGAGATACTTTAACGACTTATGATCTGTAAACAGCTCAAATCTTTCTCCCAAGAGATAGTGTCTCCACATCTTTAACGCGAACACGATCGCTGCCAATTCTAAATCATGGGTAGGGTATCTTCTCTCGTGCGGTTTCAATTGCCGACTTGCGTAAGCTATAACCCTACCACCTTGCATCAATACAGCACCCAGTCCGGTACCACAGGCGTCCGTGTATACCGTCATCTCTTCATCCCCCTTAGGAATGACTAACACTGGTGCGCTTGTCAACTTGTCCTTTAGACTTTTGAATGCATTCTCGCACCTTTCATCCCAGACAAAAGCTTGATTCTTCTTGGTCAACTGGGTTAATGGTGCTGCTGTCTTGGAGAAACCTTGGATAAACTTACGATAATATCCAGCTAATCCCAAGAAACTTCTTACATCTGTTGCATTCTTGGGCGTAGGCCAATCCTGTACCGTAGCCACCTTTGCCGGGTCCACGGCAATACCATTCTCTGATACAACATGGCCCAAGAACCTCACTTCCCTCTTCCAGAAGTGACACTTAGAAAACTTTGCTTTCAATTGGTGTTTTCTCAACACCTCCATCACTAATCTTAAATGTTCCTTGTGTTCTTCCTCTGTCCTCGAATAGACCAAAATATCATCAACGAACACAAGGACAAACTTATTCAACTGATCTCTGAATACCCTATTCATAAGATCCACAAAATATGCTGGGGCATTGGTCAGCCCGAATGGCATGACCAACCACTCATAAAATCCAGACGGCGTCCGAAATGCCGTTTTAGCTATACTTTCAGCTTCCACTCTAAGCTGATGAAAACCTGTCGCGAGATCCAACTGAGAAAATACTCTCGCGCCACTCAACTGATCGAACAAATCATCTATCCACGGTAGAGGATACTTGTTCTTCCTCGTCACCTTATTCAACTCGCGGTAGTCTACACACAAACGAAGGGAACCATCCGCCTTGGTAGCAAACACAACTGGTGCTCCCCATTCAGAAACACTCCTTCTGATAAATCCCTTCTTCAAAAGATCGCTGACTTGCACCTCGAGCTCTCGCTGCTCTCTTGGTGCCATACGACGAAGTGGCATCACTATAGGCCTGGCATCCTTTACCAAATCAATACGAAACTCAATCTCTCGGTGTGGTGGAAGTCCGGTCACTTCTTCGAAAACACCCGGATACTGGCCAACCACGGGCAAACCTGACAACTCACTATGCGGAATGTCGAGGGAGTTTAGAAAACTAGCCAATACCCCTTTACTGGGTAGACCACCAAACACTATCCTCCGCCCATCATCCGCTCTAGCTGTCACCAACAAGCCCTCACAGTCTACCACCACCCCGTATCTTTGGAGCCAATCTACTCCCAAAATAATGCCAAACCCAGTAAATCCCAAAACAAAGCAATCACAAACAAACATGCATCCATGACTCGATAAGACCACATTACGACAAATCATGCTAAGGCTAGTCGAACCACCAATCGGGTTCGTCACTACTAAAGGTCTATCGACAATCTCGGGCTCCAATCCCAACCTATCTACCAGGTCACTAGATATGAAAGAACTGGAAGCTCCGGTATCAAACAAAACTCTAACAGGAACATCATAAACAGAAAGCATACCTTGAATGACGACATTCTTTCCCTTCTCCACCGCTGTTGGGGCATTCGACGAAGAAGGAATAGCATTAAGAGCGTAGGCTTTCACCATTTGCTTTTCTTTAGGGGGCTGTGGACACTTGTCCTTGTGATGTCCCATTTGGCCACAGTTGAAGCACTTCCTATCCGCTGGCTTGGCCCGACAATTACTAGCATAACGGCCCTTCTTACCACAGCTGAAGCACTCAACATCTTGCTTATTCTTTTTCTTCTGGCCATCCTTAGCTTGGTTCTGCTTTCTCTTATTCTGGGAACCACCCTTGCCTCCACCACTTGCTTGTGGCTTTGGCTCATCTGCAGATGCAACCTCAGTCTTCGACTTAGGGTAGAGACTTTCTGATCTTAATGCTTTCCCCACAATCGACTCAAACGTCTCATCGATGTGGTTAATAAGCTTTTCCCCTAAGTACTGATCCAAACCAGTTATGAATTTCTCATTCTTCTTCTCGGCAGTATCAATAAGAGATAACTCATACTTCGACAAAGTGTCGAATTCAGCAATGTACTCCAAGACAGCTCTGCCATTCTGCTTGAGCTCCAAGAATTTCTTAAACAGCACTGACTTCTGAGCAGCTGGAATGAACTTCTCGCCAAAGCGAGCTTTAAACTGCTCCCAAGTAATCTGATCTTCGGGAGTAGCTGCCTTTATAGCATTCCACCAATTCATTGCCCGCCCTTGCAACTGACGGGACGCTAGCTTTCTCTTCATTGCATCCTCGATACCCAAATCCTCGAAGATACGTTCGCAACTATCCAACCAATCCTGAACATCCGTGGCCGACTCCGTTCCGTGGAACGGCTTCCCACCAAGGCTAGTATAATCCTTATTCAGCTTGGCGAAGTCGACTCTTGGCGCCTGCACTATTGGACCACCACCATTTCCACCATTGGGAGCTGCCCTCTGTACATCTCTAAGCATCTCTCTCATGAGGTCAGTAAACATCGTCCTCATGTCAGCAGCATTCCCATTATTGGCTCCCCTACCAGCACCTCTAGTATATCGGCTCATCGTCAATCTGAAAAAGGAAACGATTAACGACTCCATAGTGGTGCTAGTGCAGTACGACTTCATCCTTATACTAGTAATAGTATATGTATATAGCTTTTAAAAACCAAAGTAATCACAAATACGCTCTCTCGTATACGTATATTATCTCTCCCTGATAACTTCACTAGGTTAACTACGCAACCTAGAGCTCTGATACCAAGTGTGACGGCCCGCTCCGTACCAGTCGACATTTCCTCCGAAAATGCGCTGTATACGTGCCCGATTAGCACGGGACGGTCGCCAAAGAAAGGAAAGAAGGGAATGAACTAATCAAGGCACCTGTAGAATGTCTCACAGCGCATGGAATAATATATAATAATAACATACTTGACATAAAACAGGTGAGACAGTGCATAAGCTGATAACTAAAATCAACATCAATCATCAAAGCAGCGGAAATCCAAATACAGCTTATTACAATTTTCCAAAATTTACTGTCTCTAAATAAAAGAAAGCTAAAGTAGAAGATGCACCGCCAATGCCCAAGCAGCGATCTTCAACAACACAGGGAGAATATTATATATATATATTACGTGGAAGCCTCCTGCTCGTCTCCGGATCATCTACCCGTGCATCACCAGCTAACCTGTCTCTAGTCTGCTCGTGTGAGCACCCAGAGTAATAAGAGGAGACATAAAACTCTGGGTCAGACATAAAGCCTGGTATGAGCGATAAGCATCTAAACAGAATAATAACAGGTATACTAAACCATACCTGAACCTGGACCTGCAACCAAAGAGTTAGTACCACATACCGTACAGTACTCTAAGGTGCCATAACAAATAGTGTAAGAATATGGGGGTGGGGTGTGCATGTCATAATGATAGCAAACAAATCATCCATAGCAACCATCCTCACATCTCTCATTCAGTGCGTAAAGCATACGATGTCCACCACTGTCAATCACTAGACCCATCGAAGTAGTGACAGAGTTCAACTTGCACAACCACTGCTACTACCAAGTTTACCACATGGAGTCATGACCAAATCTTTACAAATGACCGCACTTCATTGGTGTATAGCCCTTTAGTCGTACCTAGGCCACTTTGGCCCTGAATCCGTTTACGTACCTCCCATACATAGTGATCCAAAGTCACAGACATCGACTGCCCCTTGGCACACGTCCCGCAGCAAAGCCCAACTCATGAAGTGAACTCGTCGGTTCCCAACTGGATCCTGAGCTCTAACTTCCATTTGGACTACCTTTACATCTCGGGTTTTGGTCATCGTCTTTATCTCGATCGGTCGTCATCATTCGGATCGGTCTTCATTCAGTCTTCTCCTTGGATCATGCTCCCTTGGATGGTTCGGTTCGTGGCGCGCCTCCCCAATCGGATCGGTTCGTTCACCCTTTGTCGGGTCGGGTCGCACCTCTCCAGGTCTTGCCCTTCAGCTCGCGGCGTCCTCTCAAGTGCATAACTCCGGTTCGGATCGTGCTCCTGAAGTGGATCGGGTCGGATCGGATCGTGAACTTCAGACGCGAGGGATCGGTTCGTGAAAGGTAGGGGCGGATCGGGTCACCTCTTCATGAAGCAACACTGGTCGTTTCGCGAAGTCTTGATCGGATCGGCACCATCGGATCGGGGTCTTCAGCCATCGGCGGATCGGGTCGCGCCATCGGATCGGATCGCCCTCACTCCCACCGATCCGGTCCGGTTCGGATGATTTCCTGCAGTTCTTCCAGCGAGCAGTTTACGCCATTCGACGGCGTTTTTGACAAATCTAACACTTCTAATCAATCATAAAACACACCATAGAGTCATAGCAACATGTAATAGCAACCACAACAGCAAACAACCATTCAAATGAATCAAAATGGATCAAAGTGGCCAAAACTCCTTATTTTCCCTTAAGCATGTTTAAGTAAAACTGATCATAGAGTTAACAAAACTTAATCAAATCGAACCAAATTTCAACCAGAGGCATAAAACATTATTTAAGAATTTCTAAACATTTTTCCAGAATTTATCAGTGTATAAATTCGCTAATCTTCACTAATTACCCTTAATTACCGTAATTAGTGCAAAAACTATGCAAATCACTCACCTTTGCCACAATAAAACTTTCAGATCTGAAGTGAACCTCTGATTTGCACGAATTCCAATATATAACAGCAGCTCTACCTTGGTCCTTGTGCTAATCCTCCTTGATTTGATGCCTCTAAGCCTTAATCCTTGATTAGGAAGTGATTTCGGGTGTTTTTAGAGAGATTTAGAGAGTGGAGGCCATGGCTAGGTTAAGAGGAATGAATAGTGACGGCTGAAAAATGAGAAAAAGGTACTCTCCAAACCCTAACAGCCCTTTTAAACTCCTAATCCCGAAATTCCCCTTTGGGCCTAGCTGTTAATCACCCGGTTAAGCCCAATTAAGCTGTTTTTCACCATCAGAAACTTGTTTCAGCCATATCTCCCAAACGGTGAGTCCGTTTGGCTAATGTGACCACTCTACGGAAAGAGAAACCATCATCCGGAGCCAATGGAAGTGGTTTCAGGTCAAAATTCCTTTCCAGTCAAAAGTTATGGCCAAAACAGTGCCAACTAGGGGTAAAATGGTCATTTAAAAATCGGGAAAAATCATGAACATGGGAAATGACCCCAATATTCGTCCCCCAAAGTTAAATGACCATACGACTTCGTATGTGAAAGAAATAAATATTCTACGATCCTATGATGCGTAGAATGCGGGTCGTTACAAACACAGAATAAAATCCAATGTCAGACACACAATCCATTTACAAGTTCGTTCTGGGTCTGAACGAAACAGGAGGCACCTTATTCCTCGTCCCATATGTCCAATACAGGAGAGAAGCCTTCGCATATTTATCGATCTCCAAGTACATCTGGACGATCACCACTTATTACCTCTCATTAGTAATCATCCAAACGATGTGAAGAACTCCGGTCATCAACCTCCGTCTTCATTGTCGACCTATTTCGAATTAGTTATTCAGAATGGGTAAAAACATGGCCTTTCCGAATAACTCGTGTATATAATAAACAAGTGCTATAAAAACACAACATACGCCTCATTCCAATTCTGAATATTCTTTTATTTAAATATTCACATCTTTAGGGATTTGTTCCCATTAATTTTATCAAAGATAAATTCTTTTAAATTTATTCTTTAATCTTCCTTTGGATGTCAATTCAAACCATATTAAGGTTTTCCAAACTAGTCGGGATTATCACACCTTACCGAAGTAACCATTTATTTAATTTCCCAATCCCAACCTATTCATCCTATAGAGCAAAACTGGTGATACTCCATAACTAACACCACGGTCTTATCGATAAAATTAATTACCATTTCCCGTTCAAATCTAATCAAAGATTTAACTATCGCTAGGAGCAAAACTGACGATACTCCATTCTCGATCATTTCCCAAATTTGATAATTTAAATTATCAATCCCCTTTTCAATCTAATTAAAGATTCATTAAAACTCCACTTAGTTTTAATCTTTCCAAAAATCCATATTAATGATTATTTGACTTTGGAAACACAAATGTGTCGCATCGACAATCTACACCGTACTATTTTATGTCGATATATAACCTCTGAGCTCGTACGTCTCAGAGAAGGGTGTTAAGAAAGAGAATAAATTATCCACCACCAAACAGATATATATTTAGCAGAGGTCAACCATGCAGTTCGAAATACAATGACATACATGTAATCCTGCCTTTAACTGGGTTAAAGAACTAACGTCATTTAAAACACAGTTCACGATAAACCCAAATCACTTTCCATTAATTATGGAATCTTCACGGAAAAACAAATCAATATATAATCGATATCAATTTCCGTATCTGACTAATAATATAAATGGAATAACGGCAAAACCTTTTGATTCCATATGTATTAATAGTCTTCCTCCATAGAAGTTCACTTCGATTATTATCAAATCGAATTCCATTCAACTCCAAATTAATATATTAAATTGGGAAAACTTTACTTTGGAAAATTCCCTTTAAATCTTAATAAAATAATTTATAAATTCCAAATCACATTTCACTATAAATTGGGTTAAAGAACGAATGTCGTTAAAAACACAGTTCACGATAAACCCAATTCACATTCCACTTTTAGTTCCAATTAATTATTAATTAATTGGTAATTCTTCTTCAAATCTTGATTAAAAGATTAATTCTATTCAGAAAGGGTTCAAGAACTGTGTTACTTAAAACACCATTCACGAAAAACCCAAAATCACATTCCATTGTTAATCGGGTTAAAGAATAAGTGTTATTTAAAACACTATTCACAATAAACCCAAAAATCAATTTCGGTTCAATTCCAATTAAATATTAATTAATTGGTATGCTTCATTAAATCTAAATAAAAAGATTTAGTCTTTTCTCAACTGGGTTTGAGAACAGTGTTAGTGAAGACACTGTTCATGACAAACCCAAAAATCCATTTGATATTAAATACAAGGCTCTCAATAGAAAATATATCGGCTTATATTCAATATCAAATTTTGAAATCAACAAATATCGTATTAGAATAACGATATATATATATATATATATCTTCCAAATTCCTCCACAATGTCCGTATAATCCCGGAATCCAATATCGAAGTATTCCAAAGATAATTTCGATTCGAATCCATTCCAATTCATATATTGGAAATTTTGGTTATTTTTAAAACCATTTCAAATCCAATTTATTTATTTAAAAATATTGGATTTTTAATTCTAGTTCATAACTAGTTCATTTCGATAAAAATATATTTTTATCTTTTTGAATATGGAGTTTTTCATCCCAATTCTTTCCAAATCATTTATTTAGATTTTACACAAGTTATTGATATTTTTAATAATTTTATCAAGGCCCGTACAGCTGATTTCCATTAACGGCCATCGAAATGCACTTATAGCGACCTTTTCTAGATTTGATTTGGACATAATTCCAAATTCAATCATTAGATTTCAAATCTCTCGGATTGTTAGAAAGCTCTTTTCGATACGAACCCAAAGGTTCCGGTTTTAGGAGAATCCGACGGTCGGATCTCCCGTAATGCCCGTTCCAATTCAATGGTTGAAATTCGCAAACTGCCGCGGCGCGAAGCGTTCTATTCAGGCCGTTATATATATTTATATAGTATATATATATATATATTTCATCGATTTCCATTTTAAAAGGTATTTTATAAATCGTTTTAAATTCGTTTTCAAAACGATTTCAACTTCATATTCAATTTCAAATCAAAATTGAATATTCCATATCATCGATATAAAAATGATAATATTTTCAACACATTAGATTTTGAAATCAATTCCTTTTCGATATTCATTATAGAAATAAATAAAACCAATATAAATATCGTTCACGTCAAAATGGCGTTAATCTAATCAACACGACGTTATATATTTAAATATATTCGTGTCCATCCCAAATCGGACATCAAAACCAGATTTTGATCTTTGATTGAATATTATTTTAAAATAATCGTTATTTTAAAATAATCATTCTTTCTGAACTGGAATCAGACACAGTCAATTACCATATAATTTGATTTATATGGATTTCATACAACACATATACACAACAGCAATCAAACGCATTCAACCATCATCCAGAGTGCAATCTACACTGCATAAGCATTAAATATAAATAATCAACGCTTATACGGCTTGTCAACCAATCGATTGACATACAACAAAATATTGGGATTAGTGTATGTCGAATGTCATCCCAATACCTGTGTGGGGATTCAACCAACAAATAATGGATTTTATTTGTGCAGTTGGGCGATGTGTGAAATTTATCGTCCCAATCAATATCAGTCAAATGTGTGTACATAAACAAATCGTCCGATTTGTTTATGAATATTTATTTCATTCCTATACACGTTAAAAGTTATATTTTTTACTATAAAATATCTTATTTAACACATGAATATTTTATACAGTCCATTTCACATCACAAACAATTTTCACAACACAATCAAACAAACAAGTCGTACATGGTCTGTGGACGACGGGTGCCGGGTGCTGCTAAGCACCGTCTGCATGCTAGTATATATTACTAACTAGGAAATAAAATTTTCAGTGAGAAGTTCTCACCTTTGGGTTCCACTCCGTCGTGCTTTGATTGTCGATCTATGTAGTATACCTACGTTAAAAATTATATTTTTAACCAATCAATAATTATTTCTTTGTACGATTTTATAACTAACATACATAGGCTAAAAATTATATTTTTATCTTTCTAAAAATAATTTCATATTTTTATAACAATGCTACATAGATAAAAATAACATTTTTATACCGCTACTATATAGATAAAAATCAAATCTTTCTATCGCGAATGAATATATAAAAATCACATTTTTACATTGCCATTCAAATGATAAAAATCATATTTTTATCCGGCTATTATATATATAAAAATCAAATTTTTATATGGCATTCATAGAAATAAAAATCACATTTTTAATTGTTATACATATGAAAGTCATATTTTTAAATCGCTTTCTTCATGATAAAAATCCTATTTTTTCATAAACAAATATCGTATCTTTACATTTCTAAAAATCTAATGTTTACTTTATAAAAACTTCAATTTTCTATTTCAAAAATCAAATCTTTTCTTTATATCGCTCTCTTCAGAATAAAAATCATATTTTTATTTAACCATTCAAACAATAAAAATCGTATTTTTACTTTGCTACATACATAAAGATCAAATTTTTACTTCGTCACATATATAATAATTATTAACTAATTACGTATTGATAAATAATAACAAAAAAGGGAGAAATAGGCTCACATTTCCTTTTCAGTTTTATCTCGGAGGAGGAAGGGGAGAACCGCGACACTGACTGCAGCGCGGTGACGTGCAGGCGAGGTAGGGGGTCGGGAGGCAGGCGTGGTGGGCCCTGTGCGATGGCGTTCCCTGGTGCGGCAGTTTCAGCATTGGGAGAGGCTAGGGTTCGCGAGATGGAGTGGAAAGAGGAAAAGGAGATGCGGAGGGAGGAGGAGAAGATGGAGGCGGCGCCGCCACCGCTGGGGGGCGCGATCGATCGCCTGTGGGAAGGGGGCAATCAATTAAGGTTTTGTTTTTTTTCTTTCTCAGTTGACTGTTATGAAGAGGAGAGGAGGGGGTTTTATAATATTTTATATATTTTATTATATTTAAATTTCAAAAAGCAACTTTTTATTCGAACTCGAAATTGAACCCACTGACTGTCGTTCCTAGTTAATTACCCTCATCCCGAACACAATGGGATATGTATCGTGAGCCAATTCGGCCGTTACTAGAAGTTTCCGTCAAAATCAGAAAATAAATTTATATATTGAATTTGAACGCACATTTCAATTTACTAGGGCCACATACGGACCCTGAAAATCCCAAAAAAATTATTCCTACCTTCGTATTGACGATACGGTCCTAACAAAACTAATTTCGTCAAATTTGAAGACCGTTTGAAAAATGGCCATTTTCTGGTCGATCCAAATTGACTGAAACTGTTAAAACACGTTTTCTTTGGCCACGCTCACATATTGATCCCAAAAATTATGAATTTTGGAATCTAGCAATAATTTGACATCCCTGATCCAACAAAAGTGGTTTCGTCGAAAATGGAGGTCGTTGGCAAAACGGCTATTTTTAAGGGCTATATTTCCATAGTGCCTATTCTGAATTTTCAACTGGGCATAACTTTTTATCCCCGCTATGAAATTTCAATTTTTCGGATTCTTTGGAAAGATATTTTAAATTTGATTCTGATATTTTTGGTTTTGCAAAAATCCTGTTTATTTTGAATCCTGTATATTCAATTGAAATTTAAAATCGAATTTTCAAACTACCGCGCCATTTCAAATTCCTTTTATAATTAAAATAAATATTTATATTCTAACGACAATTCAAATAAATATATACGTTCTAATTATATTCCAAATAAATTTCTCGTCGTTATTATTTAAAATAAATTATTTTAAATATTCGAAATTCATCTAAATAAAAATTTTAAATTGGTTCTGATTTTTCGGGTTGTTACAATCTCCCCCACTTAAAATCTTTTCGTCCTCGGAAAGGAACGGAGCTGAAAGTTGTTTTACTAATCAACCCAACTTTCAGTTTGGCTTTCATTCTTCAACTTTTCAGTTTCTAAGAATTTTCCAATTCTTCAGAAATTTGGCTAACACCCAAAATTTTCGAAAAAAATCGCCATAATCTCCTTTGTACGGGATCACCTGGAAAATCCCCAAACCGCCACACAGTCCCTCTCGTCTCAAAAAGAAAAAGAAAAGGCTAAGCGGCTGGCCAGTCGGCTCATAAAATCATCCAAACCCAATAAATTAGTAAGCATGTACCTATTTGTCGGGCATACAATTTTATTCCTCTGCTCTAGCCTCCTTGCTATGACCTGTTCACACATATATATGTACATGCATGCATTTCTAAACAATTTTCAATACAGTTCAATATTCGATACAATTTGGCTAAATTTACCTTTCATTCATATGTCGGTTTAAATGAATAATCACACAGCACAATCATCAATCAATTAGTTGATTAGCTTTTCAAACTCAGAACTTTGATATGTAGTCAAAATCATATTTTTTTTATGCCATTTCATAATAAATAACCCTATCTAGTTTTGGTTCTCACACCAGTCAATTGGAAATATATAGTTAACCCACTTTAGAAACTCGAATATAAATTCTGATGATGTACGTACTATAGTGATCATCAGAACCATCTCCGGGCGACTAGAGTGTGATTCTATATCTATCCAGTATATTAAAGCTTCGAATACACGTTTGCCATGCGTATATGCAAAATCTTTAAATATTGGATTGCCCAAATTCAATACAAATAAACATTCAAATACGTATGATACGATTTAAATTTTCAAAACAAAGCTTGTTTTCATTTTAAAAATATACTCTTCACAATAGTTCCAGGTTACTACTGATCCTATCTCTAACGAGTCATTCTCATTAGATATTACTAATCCAATCTCTGATGAATTCTTTCGTTTGGTTCTAAAGTGTCTTGTTCTCGAGCCCTGTAAACCAAAATTCTGATACCAAGTGTGACGACCCGAACTTCCCCGTGAAGGAAAGCCTGGATTGAGTTGAGGACAAGACGAATCAGAACACAAATAGAAGAACATTTAATTGCTTATTACAACAATTCCATCAGAATACAAGAATATACAGAGTATGAATAAATATTATACATCATAAAATATCAGAGATTTAAATACATTATTGCAGCGGAAAATAATACAAAACACAAATGAAGGAGATATACGGATACAGAGCTTTCCGAATAGTAAACCAGGATCCTGTGAATATAAATCTGCAAAACCAAAACTACTAGCTGCCGGTGTGGAAAATAAGGGCACCCAGAGTTTAGGTAAAACAATAAACTCCAGGTCAGTCATGTGACTGGTGTGAGAACTAAAACAGTTATTTAAAACTTTACTTTAAAAATAAGGTAAATCAAGGGACCACGCCGTACAATACGGAACGGGTTTCCTCCTAAGAATACCAGTGCATAGAATAAACAACGCATTGCTTTTTGGAAAAAATGAAGCTATTAAGACCCAGGTCCCATCACACAATGCAACGCAAGCCGGAGGATAGGGTTTTCCCTTATAATAGCCAAATATTGCTTGATACGTTTAAAACAAATCATTCTGATACTATTATAGTGTAAAGTGTATAAAACAACTTAAAATATAAATGTACCAATCATAGGAGGCATGGGTACCATCTATCATGTTTCCAATACTAGGCTCTACAATCAAAACCGAAATGTCACGAATTGGAAATTGGATTTCCATCATGAGTCGAGGCCAGTATGGCTCCTCACCGCTTGAGACACTCTAGCAAATGTCTCAGGACTACACACTATGGGTAACCCTGAATCGGTTGAGCCAGTCCACACTTACATTAGTGGATTGGCAATTCATGAACACACGTTTCACGGTCCTATCGGACGTATCCATCGGCTCTGAAGAGATCGATATATCCAAGGCGCCTCGCAATCCAACAACCACATAGGTAAAACTAATATAAAAGTCAGTGCATGTAAAATGCTGACACCACCCATAGCTATAAAGAAACGTCATGTCCTCCAAACGGTCCGATCTCGTTTTTGACTCATACCGAGGTGTGAGACTCGCGAATTAACGCTATATGCAAAGTTATGTCATTTAAGGCCGTGCTTTGATCATTGACCATAAGACTCTGCTTTTCAATAGAAGCCTTGATCATCTGCATCTCAGCATGCCACACGGGCAATTCACGCCATGCAACTGATGTCCATCGATAAATAACCTTTGATCTCGTACGTCTCAGAGAAGGGCGTTAAGCAAGAGAATAAATTCTTCGTCGTCAAACAGATATATATTTAATAAGAATCAATCAACACAGAATAAAATCCAATGTCAGACACACAATCCGTTTACAAGTTCGTTCTGGGTCTGAACAAAACCGGAGACACCTTATTCCTCGTCCTATATATCCAATACAGGAGAGAGGCCCTCGCATATCCGTCGATCTTCAAGTACATCTGGACGATCACCATTTATTAACTCGTCTTGGGTGTACAACCCAATCAAGACATCAGTAATTATCCAAACGATGTGAAGACCTCTGGTCTTCAACCACCGTCTTCATTGTCGACCTATTGTCGAATCAGTTATTCAGAATGGGTATAAACATGGCCTTTCTGAATAACTCGCGTATATAATAAAAAAGTGCTATAAAAACACAACATACGCCTCATTCCAATTCTTAATATTCTTTTATTTAAATATTCACATCTTTAGGGATTTGTTCCCATTAATTTTATCAAAGATAAATTCTTTGAAATTTATTCTTTAATCTTCCTTTGGATGTCAATTTAAACAATATTAAGGTTTTCCAAACTAGTCGGGATTAACGCACCTTACCGAAGTAACCATTTATTTAATTTCCCAATCCCAACCTATTCATCCCATGGAGCAAAACTGGTGATACTCCATAACTAACACCATGGTCTTATCGGTAAAATTAATTACCATTTCCCGTTCAAATCTAATCAAAGATTTAAGTATTGCTAGGAGCAAAACTGGCGATACTCCATTCTCGATCATTTCCCAAATTTGATAATTTAAATTATCAATCCCTGTTTCAATCTAATTAAAGATTCATTAAAACTCCACTTAGGTTTAATCTTTCCAAAAATCCATATTAATGATTATTTAACTTCGGAAACACAAATGTGCCGCATCGACAATCTACACCGTACTATTGATTTCTGCTGATATATAACCTCTGAGCTTGTACGTCTCAGAGAAGGGTGTTAAGAAAGAGAATAAATTCTCCTCCACCAAACAGATATATATTTAGCAGAGGTCAACCATGCAGTTCGAAATACAATGACAGACATGTAATCCTGCCTTTATCTGGGTTAAAGTACTAATGTCATTTAAAACACAGCTCACGATAAACCCAAATCACATTCCATTAATTATGGAATCTTCACGGAAAAACAAATCAATATATAATCGATATCAATTTTCGTATCCGACTAATAATATAAATGGAATAACGGCAAACCTTTTAAATTCCATATGTATTAATAGTCTTCCTCCGTAGAAGTTCACTTCGATTATTATCAAATCGAATTCCATTCAATTCCAATTTACTATATTAAATTGGGAAAACTTTACTTTGGAAAATTTCCTTTTAATCTTAATAAAAAGATTTATAAATTCCAAATCACATTTCATTGTAAATCGGGTTAAAGAACGAATGTCGTTAAAAACACAGTTCACAATAAACCCAATTCACATTCCACTTTCAGTTCCAATTAAATGTTAATTAATTGGTAATTCTTCTTCAAATCTTGATTAAAAGATTTATTCTATTCAAACGGGGTTCAAGAACAGTGTTTTTTAAGACACCATTCACGACAAACCCAAAATCACATTCCATTGTTAATTGGGTAAAAGAACAAGTGTTATTTAAAACACCGTTCACGATAAACCCAAAAATCAATTTCAATTCAATTCCAATTAAATATTAATTAATTGGTACGCTTCATTAAATCTAAATAACAAGATTTATTTTTTCTCAACTGGGTTTAAGAATAGTGTTAGTGAAGAGACCATTCACGTCAAACCCAAAAATCCATTTGATACAAAATACAAGGCTCTCAATAGAAAATATATCGGCTTATATCCAATATCATATTCTGAAATCAACAAATATCATATTGGAATAACGATATATATATCTTCTTAATTCCTCCACAATGTCCGTATAATCACGGAATCCAATATCGAAATAATCCAAAGATAATTTCGATTCAAATCCATTCCAATTCATATATTGGACATTCTGGTTATTTTTAAAACCATTTCAAATTCAATTTATTTATTTAAAAATATTGGATTTTTAATTCTATTTCATAACTAATTCATTTCGATAAAAATATATTTTTATCTTTTCAAATATAAAATTTTCATCTTAATTCTTTCCAAATCATTTATTATGATTTTACACAAATTATTGATATTTTTAATAATTATATCAAGGCAAGTACGGTCGATTTCCATAAACGGTCATCGAACTGCGCTTACAGCGACCTTTTCCATATTTGATTTGGACATAATTCCAAATCCAACCCTTAGATTTCAAATCTCTCAGATTCTTTAGAAAGCTCTTTTCGATACGAACCCAACGGTTCTGCTTTTAGGAGAATCCGATGGTCGGATCTCACGTAATGCCCGTTCGAAGTCAACGGTCAAAATTCGCGAACTGCCGCGGCGCAGCGCGTTCTATTCAGGTCGTTATATTCCATCTTAAAATGTATGTTATAAATTGTTTTAAATTCGTTTTCAAAACGATTTCAAGTTCATATTCATTCTCAAATAAAAAATGAATATTCCATATCATCGATATAAAAATGATAATATTTCCAACACATTAGATTTTGAAATCATTCCTTTTCGATATTCATTATAGAAATGAATAAAATCGATATAAATATCGTTCACGTCAAAATGATGTTAATCTAATCAACACGGCTTTATATATTTAAATATATTCGTATCCATCCATATTGGACATCAAAACCAGATTTTGATCTTTTAATGAATATTATTTTAAAATAATCGCTATTTTAAAATAATCGTTATTTTAAACTATTCATCCTTTCTGAAATGGAATCAGACACAGTAAATTACCGTATAATTTGATTTATATGGATTTCATACAACACACGTACACAACAACAACCAAATGCATTCAACCATCATTCAGAGTACATTCTACACTGCATAAGCATTAAAAAATAAATATTCAACGCTTATACGGCTTGTCAACCAATCGATTGACATACAACTAAATATTGTGATTAGTGTATGTCCAATGTCATCTCAATACCCGCGTGGGGTTTCAATCAACAAATAATGAATTTTATTTGTGCAGTAGGGCGATGTGTAAAATTTATCGTCCCAATCAGTATCAGTCAAATGTGTGTACATAAACAAATCGTCCGATTTGTTTATGAATATTTATTTCATTCATATACATGTTAAAAATTATAGTTTAACTATAAAATATTTTATTTAACACATGAATATTTTATACAGTTCATTTCACATCACAAACAATTTTCACAACACAATCAGACAAACAAACAAGTCGTACATGATCTGTGGACGATGGGTGTCGGGTGCTGCTAAGCACCGTCTGCATCCTAGTATTTATTACTAACTAGAAAATAAATTTTTTAGTGAGAAGTTCTCACCTTTGGTTTCCACTCCGCCGTGCTTTGATTGTCGATCTTTGTAGTATACCTACGTTAAAAACTATATTTTTAACCAATCAATAATTATTTCTTTGTTTGATTATTTTATAACTAATATACATAGGCTAAAAATTATATTTTTATCTTTCTAAAAATAATTTCATATTTTTATAACAACGCTACATAGATAAAAATCACATTTTTATACTGCTACTATGTAGATAAAAATTGAATCTTTCTATCGCTAATGAATATATAAAAATCAGATTTTTACATTGCCATTCAAAAGATAAAAATCATATTTTTATCCGGCTATTATATATATAAAAATCAAATTTTTATATAGTATTCATAGAAATAAAAATTACATTTTTGAATTGCTATACATGTGAAAGTCATATTTTTAAATCGCTTTCTTCATGATAAAAATCCTATCTTTTCATAAATAAAAATCATATCTTTACATTTCTAAAAATCTAATGTTTACTTTATAAAAACTTCAATTTTCTATTTCAAAAATCAAATCTTTTCTATATATCGCTCTCTTCAGAATAAAAATCATATTTTTATTTAACCATTCAAACAATAAAATCGTATTTTTACTTTGCTATATATATGAAGATCAAATTTTTACTTCGTCACATATATAAAAATTAATAACTAATTACGTATTGATAAATAAAAAAAAAGAGGGAGAAAAAGACTCACATTTCCTTTTTAGTTTTTGCTCAGAGGAGGAAGGGGGGAACCGCGACACTGACTGCATCGCGGTGGCGCACAGGCGAGGTAGGGGGCCGGGTGACAAGCGCGTTGGGCCTGGTGCGATGGCGTTCCCTGGTGCGGTAGTTTCAGCATTGGGGGAGGCTAGGGTTTGGGGAATGGAGTGGAAAGAGGAGAAGGAGATGCGTAGGGAGGAGGAGAAGATGGAGGCGGCGTGTAACGACCTGGATTTTTAGCCTTTTAATTTTGAACATTTAAATAATTTGAAATGTTGTATAATATATGGAAATTTATATGGAAATGAAAAATACAACACACTAAATTCATCATAGTCACAACTAAGTTGATAAATTTGTATTGTTTACAAACAAAACAAAAATTTAATTCCAGGTAAGTAAAATGCAATGCGCTAGAATGCAAAATAAAAAAACATGTCTTTGTTTATAATATTTGCGCTTAAATTATTGGAAATCTACAAGACCACTATCAACATATGGAACATAAGGTAACAAAAAGATAAAAATAAATTATTAATACTTTACCCAACAGAATGTTCAAATTTTACTTCGTGCTTGCCAAGATATTTAACACCGTGCGTAAGAAGCTAACTGTAACCGTGCCCCTCAAGCTACTGCAAAAGTCGTGCTCTCCAAGCTGTTCAAAACCGTGCCTACCACGCTAATCTGCCCTTAAATACTGGACGTTCTGGTTCTCAAGGCAAACATACCGCGAACAAATTAAAGAGAAAATAATATAAAATTAAATCACAATCGAATCATTCAACTGTCGAAACTTTGTGTTCCTCTTCCATTCAGCTTTACGCTAATATAGGCATTCATTGGTGCTATCAAAATCTCATATCACGGATTCGAAGCAGCGTGATTTGTGAAGGGGTAAGGGTGAGCTATGTCCTGTCGAAAGGGGAAAGGAGTGGATCGCAGTGACCAGTGGATATCGGCGCGTCGATTAGTGATAGCCATGGGAACTCTAGTGGCGCATTGACGGAGGATGGTGGGTTGATCTGAAATTGGGTTGTCTTCGTTTTAGGGCTCGTATGTGAATTATAAGCCACCGAGTTGGTCTTGGTGGTGGCAGTTTTGAGCCATTAAGGGCGCGTCTTCCCTTTGGTTTTCCGGCGACTTGGCAGTGCCGTGGGGGATGAGCCTAGGGGCAAACGGTAGGGCGGAGCAGCAGCTTGTATTGACCCGAGTGAGGCAGGACTCTGTGGTCTCAAGCGGTGTCGGTGAATGATGTTACGTTGGTGCGGGTTTTCTGTGAATGGGGAAAATGATTTGTAAAGGAAGAAGGAATTGAAATGTTTGGTGTGTGGGTTTAATTTTTGGGAAAGACAATAGTTAAGGCAATGAAAAAAAAACAAAAGGGGAGGGATTTCGATTGTTTTTGGAGGGGGGGGTTCGATTGTTACTGGATTGGTAATTTACTGGGAGAGTATTGGGTGAAGAAAGTGTTTCATAGTGGGTTAAGACGTGGTTAAAGGGAGGGATTAGCGGCCTTAAACAATGATAAAGGGGTGGTGGTCGTAAATCTTAGAGCTGGAGTTTTGCAACTGGAGTTTGGTTTCGAACGAGATGGAGAAGGATTTGGCACTTTAAGTAAACAACTAATCAGGATAATTAAAGTTAAAGGACTAGATTTAGTTAATTATAAGAAAAAATGATTAAAACTTATAATAATCAATATCTATCTCATTGTTGAACAGTTCACAAAACATCACGTTGGAATCGAGGCAGCAAGATCTTCATGGTGGAACTATCTACATTGAGAACAGAGCTACTGGAATTTCGTGGCCAAATCAAACATTCGTTTGATTTTAAAATGAAACCAAAGTAGACTCATCCACTGCGAACCAAGGTGAGTAATCTCACTAACTCTGATTTATTTATATACATTTTATACTATGTGATGGTTGTTTGGACGAATGGTTGCTTAAATTGGTTGAATGATTGATATAGTTATATCGTCGATCGATTATTAATTATGTTTACTATGACATTTCATATTGATGTGAAATAATATTATTGAAGTTGATTAACATCTGTGGATGCAGGGAAACGGGTTGGAGAGATCCAACTGGATTCCTCAATATTTAATTATTGTTTTCCATTGATTTTGATACATGAAGTGTTATATAATTTGAGATTGGATAGGCTATGAATCACCCTGGGCCTTAAAATTGGTATTTTAAATGCTGTAAAACATTTTCGAATGCAGAAAAGAAAATCAGGATAAAAAAATAGAATTTATTTTCAAAATAGAAATCGAATTTCGAATGGAGCTGAAGTAGAAACTTGTTTAAATATACAAGAAGTTGATTTAAACATTGTTTATAGATTAAGTAAAATATTTATCTTAGGACAAATTGGAATATAAATTCAGGTTTGAATTTACACAGAAAAGTGGGGAACGATTTTGAGATTTGATATTTTTTAATTAGATTTGAACTAAAAGGAAATTTATTTATCAAACAGAAATTTAATCTCAATGTACTTGAAAATAAAAACTGGGTTAAATGGATAACACAAGAATAGTTATAAATGACGTTTATAAATACAGTAAAATATTTATTTAGGATAAATTGAAATATAAATTCAAATTTAAATTTATATGGAAAAATGAAAAATGGGTTTGAAACCAATTTTTGAAATTAATTTGAATTTAACGAAGAGTGTTAAATATTAGTTAATCTTCGATTAACTATAATTTACGTAATTATCGAATTGGTTAGTGTTAACAAAGTTAATTATTATTTAATAAGCCTTTAAAAGCGATAATTATACTATTTTTAGTTAATAGCAAAGTCAACTATTTTTAATATAGTTAATAATAAGGTTAGTTGTTATTTTAATTAATAATAATTAAAACAATGATTTTAATTGGAGATTTAATTAAGAAATGATTTGGTGTTATTATAGTTTGATCAAGGAGATGATAAGAGTTCCATAAAGGGATTTGTAGTCCAAGTTTTAAATGAGATTTGTAAATGGGATTTTTCGGTAAATGCAAATATTTAAATAAGGTTTTTTTTCTTAATTTTTAAAATAAGTAAAGAAAATTCAATGGAATGAAACTTTTAAGGTAGATGGTTAATAGGTTAATAATAGACTAAAATGTGTTAATGGTTTTAGAATGAAATCGGAGAAGAATGGTAAAGAGGTCTTGTTGTAAAGAAGGTGGGAAGCGGACTTTTATCCTTATATACCCTTTAACTTATGAAGTTTCGACAAACATAATGGTATATGTCTGCATTGTTTAAATCCAGACATTTTGACTATCTTTTAAAAATGAACGACGGAAGCGTGTGCGTCGCACCCGGGACTTTAATCTAAAACAGCGATTATAACGCTGCGATTATAATAAATGGTTTGTAAATCTAAAACAACGATTATAATGCTGCAGTTATAATAAATGTTTTGTAAATTTAAAACAGCGATTAAAATGTTGCGGTTAAAATAAATGTTTTGTAAATCTAAACAGCGATTTTAACGCTACCATTATAATTAATGTTTTATAAACCAAATATCTGGAAACATCGATTATAACACTACCGTTATAATCAAATGTTTTTCGTAGAAGAAATAGATTCTTAGATTGAACCCGAGAGTTGCATAAGCAATGTTTTGGCTGGAATTTGAAGTTGTGAGCTTTGACTATTTCAAAATTGAGAATGTTGTTCAATTAAGGTCTGAGAGGTAATTATACCCCAACTTGATTGACTTCATGATTGATGGAGGAATGGTTAAGGTTCAATAGTGAAGACTGGTCAGCAATATGGTTAGTTGATAAAGGATTAATGGTTTGAGTTGTAATAACGATGTTTTATAACATCGCGTTAATATTAAAGGATTTTGAAATGTTTTCCCCAAATAAAATGAGAGATATTTTCTACGCGTAATGAATTGGTCAACGAGGAATTAAGGAATGGTATATGGAAATATTTCCGGATATCAATAAGGTATATTTTCTGAATATAGAAAATAAGGATTTCATCAATATATATAGAAATATTTTCTTACTAGAATAAGGGATATTTTCTCGAGTAGAGAAATTATAATAGTGGAAATGTTTTTCAAAGAATCGAGAGGGGAAATCGAGCTTCAAAAGGATACGAATGATGAGAAATGGGAATTGTAAATGGTAATATAATAAAGAATTGATTAAAAGGGGCCTAGTGTTGATTGATGCTTGATCGGTACGACTTCCAATTGGAAATAGGACCGTTGATTGTACGGATGTTTCTTTTATAGTTAAATCACCGACTATCAAAGTTTGATTTATTTTATACCACCGTTCTCAATATGGAGAGACCGGGATCAGATTTAATATCTGAAAACCACTCAATATTGGTATAAGTGTTATGAATCAAATTATGCTGAAGAAATTGAAGACGGAGTAAAATGCAAGGGTTGTTCTGTAACCCTAGGTAGAAATTGCCCAAGAAGGATTAATAGAACGGTGCCTTCAGTTTTTCCAAACCCAGGACAACTTGTATGGATGAGTGTCTGACAGAGTATTTCCAAAGGAATTACGTACATTGGTTCCTTCAAACATACGAAGTTGGTGGCAAAGAAGGGAAACTTCTTTAGCCTAACAATCTGAGTTTTTTTGTGGGAATCAATTAGTGATTTCCGATGGATCTGACGATGTGGCATTCAAAGTGAATGGTGGCCAGATGTTCTGGAAGATGATTCAAACCTCAAGCCTCACAACCGAAAATTGAAAAAAATTGGGCAGGCAACTTGGCTATGTGGGTCGCTCCCATTAGGATGTATATTCACCTATCTAGAGAAATTCCAATTGCTTCTTTAATCTATCGATGCCATCCCTTTCGGGAAACGGTTGCTGATCCCAACCATTGGTGATATACATTCGATACACTCAAGCGAAATGAGTGGTCGGTCATGTGTGGGCCGGGTTGTAAGAAATTCTTGTTGAACCCATATTTCCCTCTAGAGATACACTATCGGAAGGTGGTTCCATACTTTGTCATGTTGGAAAACCAATCTCCTATAAGCGCCCTTCGGTTTTGGATTTTATATTATATATGAAGTGTGAGATGCAAGTGTTCCACTAGATTCTATTTATTCGATTTAGACACTATTATAATATCACCAGATTTTGATATCAAAATGTTTTGGGTTATCGTAAGGTAAAAACTATCCATGTTTATGAGTGGATCGGTCTTACGATTATCTTTTCTTTCGAAAGGATTTTAAAAAGTTAAACCAATGGTTGGAGTTTACTTACACCAGTCCCATGACTGACCCAGAGGTTATTTTGTTTTATTTTCCCTAAACTCTTAGGCGCCCAAATTTGTACGGGTAGTTAAGTAGTTGGGATTTTACATATTCACTTGGAGGAGCTTGAAGCAAAAGGCTTCGCCAGTTAGCTATAGACTATCATATTTTCTGCTGTGTTCTATGTTGTATCTAGAAACAGGTGTTTATAACTGTTCCAGGAATAACTATCATGCTCTGATGATGGTATGTATATACAGTTACTGATTTGTATTTCAAAAGTTAGGTTATTTAATATATTTTATTCGTTCCACTGTGAGATTTGTGTCCTTCGTTTTCTTCTATTCTAACCTTTCTTTCTTTCTATTTCTCATCCTCTAACTGCATTCTAATAATGATTCGTATTTCTGTGCAATTTGGGTTGGATGTGGGGTGTAATTAGTTAACTCAATGGGTATGGAAATTCGGGCCGTTACACTTGATATCAGAGTTGAAGGTTGAGTAGACAACCTTGGCTCTGTGACGTAACTAAATAGAGATGGGGTTAGTGATACCCTAGATTGAGTTTGAGTGTATATATATAAGTGTGTACTTGTATATTCATACAAAAATGTTTTATATTGTGTTGACTGATTTGTTGAGTGCTTTATGAACTCTAGTCGATACATAATGTACAACTGTATCGTTAGGTGTTTCTAAACTCTCGAACAAAGCAATTCGATACAGTATTGTTTTAAAATGGGTAAATGAAATAATTTTGCCCAGAAATTATTTTGATATAAAAGGAATAATTTCTGAATTATTATGTATAAATGTATTGATTGTTATTGCAATCAAATGGAATTATGAAATATTGAAATAGTTATATAATTTGTATACGGATAATGTATACAAATGGGATAAACCAAGATTAAGTTCAAACCAGAATTTGAATTTAAATTCTGGGCATTTAGAAAATAGTTTCTGAAATATTATAAAGTAATATAACATTGCTTCAAAGTATATTTGAATAAGGATGGTTTAAATGGATTTTGAAAGTGATTAAGCATGGAAATCACTTCAGTGGCGAGAAAATAATTCTGATAATGGGTCGCGACATTATCAGTTTTCATTTTCAAGTTTCTGAGTGACAGATTGCTACCATAGTAATTTGGGAATGAAAATTTGTTTGAAAAGGACAAGATGTTTTTAGAAATTCAAATGTTTTGAATTGAGTTCATTATAAATATATGTACATAAATATACATGATTTCAAACTAATTTGAAATAAAACCTAGAAATTAGGATTCTCAAATTAAAATTTAACTTGTAGAAGTTGAATAGATTGAAATGGTAAAAATGTACCAAATGAATTGTGATTTAACTTAAGTTAAACAAAATTGGATTGAATTAGAATAAATCCCGAATGAAATTAAATAAAGAGAAATGTTGAGAATCAAATTATTAATATGAATTCGACTTATGTAACAAATTGAATATATTGAATGGTGTGATTTGAAATTGAATTGTATAAAATTTGAATTCAAGTAGAATAAGTAGATTGATTTTGGAAATGAAATCAAACTGGTATCATAGAATTGAAGTGAACTAGTCAGAAAGTTGATTAGGAGTTAAAGACCAAAAGTTGGATTGATTTGAAACCCATGGATATATGTATGCTGAGTAGATATTGAATGGAAGCAAATGCAAGAGATAGAATTTATGCCCGACAAAAAGGTAGTTTACAATATTACTTGGGTTTGATGGGTTTATAAGCCTATAGGCAAGCTATTTGGCTTTTTGATTTTCTTTTGGATTGGAGAAGGCCTAGAAAGGCGAGTCGTGGTTGTACCGATTGAGTCGTG
This sequence comes from Allium sativum, assembly GCA_030737875.1. NCBI lineage: Eukaryota > Viridiplantae > Streptophyta > Magnoliopsida > Asparagales > Amaryllidaceae > Allium > Allium sativum. The sequence continues at coordinate 473,508,222 of CM060909.1, forward strand.
CAAAGGAGATGCTGGCGAAATTTATTGAAAATTCAAAGAGTTAGAAATTTTTTAAGAAATTGTTGATAATTTGTAATTGAGTTGTTAATTGTAATTAAAATAAGAAAACCAAAATTAGTTAATAAAATTTCAAGTGGAATAATGAAATCGATAAATGGATTTAAAATCAATTGGAATGGGTGTGGATATGCAGAAGAGCATATGGATTGAAGACAAGAAAGTGATGATGGATTGTCCAAAAATGGTGGACAGATAATTTGGAAAGAACTATGAATGGTTGAGTATTGGTATAAGAATTCGAAGGCTGGTTAAGAATTGGGTGATGAAGAAGTGGAATATAAGATTTCAACTAAGTAGGTTATGAGGAGTTAGAGTTATAACATTTTTACTACTTAGCAATTTCGAGGACGAAATTATTTTAAGGAGGAAGGAATGTAACGACCTGAATTTTTAGCCTTTTAATTTTGAACATTTAAATATTTTTGAAATGTTGTATAATATATGGAAATTTATATGGAAATGAAAATTACAACACACTAAATTCATCATAATCACAACTAGGTTGATAAATTTGTATTGTTTACAAACAAAACGAAATTTTAATTCCAGGTAAGTAAAATTCAATGCGCTAGAATGCAAAATAAATAGCATGTCTTTGTTTATAATATTTACTCTTAAATTATTGGAAATCTACAAGACCAATATCAACATATGGAACAGAAGGTAACAAAAAGATAAAAATAAATTATTAATACTTTACCCAACAGAATGTTCAAATTTTACTTCGTGCTTGCCAAGATTTTTAACACCGTGCGTGAGAAGCTAACTGTAACCGTGCCCATCAAGCTACTGCAAAAGTCGTGCTCTCCAAGCTGTTCAAAACTGTGCCTACCACGCTAATCTACCCTTAAATACTGGACGTTCTCGTTATCAAGGAAAACATACCGTGAACAAATTAAAGAGAAAATAATATAAAATTAAATCATAATCGAATCATTCTACTGTTGAATCTTTGTGTTCCTCTTCCATTCATCTTTACGCTAATATAGGCTTTCATTGGTGCTATCAAAATCTCATATCGCGGTTTTGACAATAGCGTGATTTGTGAAGGGGTAAGGGCGAGCTCTGTCATGTCGAAAGGGGAAAGGAGTGGATCGCAGTGACCAGTGGACATCGGCGCGTCGATTAGTGATAGCCACATGAACTCTGGTGGCGCGTTGACGGAGGATGGTGGGTTGATCTGAAATTGGGTTGTCTTCGTTTTGGGGCTCGTATGTGAATTATAAGCTACCGAGTTGGTCTGGGTAGTGGCCAGTTTTGAGCCATTTAGGGCACGTCTTCTCTTTGGTTTTCCGGCAACTTGACAGTGTCGTGGGGGATGAGCCTAGGGGAGAACGGTAGGGCGGAGCAACAGCTTGTATTGACCGGAGTGAGGCAGGACTCGGTGGTCTCAAGCGGTGTCGGTGAATGATGTTACGTTGGTGCGGGTTTTCTGTGAATGGGGAAAAGGATTTGTAAAGGAAGAAGGAATTGAAATGTTTGGTGTGTGGGTTTAATTTTTGGGAAAGACAATAGTTAAGGCAATGAAAAAAAACATAAGGGGAGGGATTTCGATTGTTATTGGAGGGGGGTTTCGATTGTTACTAGATTGGTAATTTACTGGGAGAGTATTGGGTGAAGAAAGTGTTTCATAGTGGGTTAAGACGTGGTTAAAGGGAGGGATTAGCGGCCTTAAACAATGATAAAGGGGTGGTGGTCGTAAATCTTAGAGCTGGAGTTTTGCAACTGGAGTTTGGTTTCGAACGAGATGGAGAAGGATTTGGCACTTTAAGTAAACAACTAATCAGGGTAATTAAAGTTAAAGGACTAGATTTAGTTAATTATAAGAAAAAATGATTAAAACTTATAATAATCAATATCTATCTCATTGTTGAACAGTTCACAAAACATCACGTTGGAATCGAGGCAGCAAGATCTTCATGGTGGAACTATCTACATTGAGAACAGAGCTACTGGAATTTCGTGGCCAAATCAAACATTCGTTTGATTTTAAAATGAAACCAAAGGAGACTCATCCACTGCGAACCAAGGTGAGTAATCTCACTAACTCTGATTTATTTATATACATTTTATACTATGTGATGGTTGTTTGGACGAATGGTTGCTTAAATTGGTTGAATGATTGATATAGTTATATCGTCGATCGATTATTAATTCTGTTTACTATGACATTTCATATTGATGTGAAATAATATTATTGAAGTTGATTAACATCTGTGGATGCAGGGAAACAGGTTGGAGAGATCCAACTGGATTCCTCAATATTTAATTATTGTTTTCCATTGATTTTGATACATGAAGTGTTATATAATTTGCTATTGGATAGGCTATGAATCACCCTGGACCTTGAAATTGGTATTTTAAATACCGTAAAATATTTTCGAATGCAGAAAAGGAAATTGGGATAAAAAAATAGAATTTATTTTCAAAATAGAAATCGAATTTCGAATGGAGCTGAAGTAGAAACTTGTTCAAATAAACAAGCAGTTGATTTAAACAATGTTTATAGATTAAGTAAAATATTTATCTTAGGACAAATTGGAATATAAACTCAGGTTTGAATTTACATAGAAAAGCGGGGAACGATTTTGATATTTGATATTTTTTAATTAGATTTGAACTAAAAGGAAATTTATTTACCAAACAGAAATTTAATCTCAATGTACTTGACAATAAAAAGTGGGTTAAATGGATAATACAAGAATGGTTATAAATGACGTTTATAAATACAGTAAAATATTTATTTAGGATAAACTGAAATATAAATTCAAATTTGAATTTATATGGAAAAATGGAAAATGGTTTTTAAACCAATATTTGAAATTAATTTGAATTTTACGAAGGGTGTTAAATATTAGTTAATCTTCGATTTACTATAATATAAGTAATTATCGAATTGGTTAGTGTTAATAAAGTTAATTATTACTTAATAAGCTTTCAAAAGCGATAATTATACTATTTTTAGTTAATAGCAAAGTCAACTATTTTTAATATAGTTAATAATAAGGTTACTTGTTATTTTAATTAATAATAATTAAAACAATGATTTTAATTGGAGATTTAATTAAGAAATGATTTGGTGGCATTATAGTTTGATCAAGGAGATGATAAGAGTTCCATAAAGGGATTTGTAGTCCAAGTTTTAAATGAGTTATATAAATGGGATTTTTCGGTAAATGCAGGGATTTAAATAAGGTTTTTTTTTTCTTAATTTTCAAATTAAGTAAAGAAAATCAATGGAATGAAACTTTTAAGGTAGATGGTTAGTAGGTTAATAATAGACTAAAATGTGTTAATGGTTTTAGAATGAAATCTAAGCTAAGTGGTGAAAAGAATGGTAAATGGATTAGTATAAGTGATTAATCCAAACAAGGCTTAAATGAGTTTTTTTTAAAACCAAAGTGATGACTTTAATTGAATTAAGCAAAGCACTGCAATTTAAATAAAAATTTTAAATGCAAAGGAAAACACAAATGATAAGTTTTGTGTTAAACATTGATATATGGATTTTTGAAATAAAATCCAAGTAAAGAGGTCTTATTGTAAAGGAGGTGGGAAGCGCACTTTTATCCTTATATACCCTTTATCTTGTGAGGTTTCGACAAACAGAATGGTATATGTCTGCATTATTTAAATCTAGACATTTTGACTATCTTTTAAAAAATAACAACGGAAGCGTGTGCGTCGCACATGGAACTTTAGTCTATAACAGCAATTATAATGCTGCGGTTTTAATAAATGGTTTGTAAATCTAAAACAGCGATTATAACGCTGCATTTATAATAAAATTTTTGTAAATCTAAAACAACGATTAAAATGCTGCGGTTAAAATAAATGTTTTGTAAATCTAAACAGCGATTTTAACGCTACCATTATAATTAATGTTTTATAAATCAAATATTTGGAAACAGTGATTATAACGCTACTGTTATAATTAAACCTTTTTCGTAGAAGAAATAGATTCTTAGATTGAATCCGAGAGTTGCATAAGCAATGTTTTGGCTGGAATTTGAAGTTGTGAGCTTTGACTATTTCAAAATTGAGAATGTTGTTCAATTAAGGTCTGAGAGGTAATTATACCCCAACTTGATTGACTTCATGATTGATGGAGGAATGGTTAAGGTTCGATAGTGAAGATTGGTCAGCAATATGGTTAGTTGATAAATGATTAATGGTTTGAGTTGTAATAACGATGTTTTATAACATCGCGTTAAAATTAAAGGATTTTAAAATGTTTTTCCCCAAATAAAATGAGAGATGTTTTCTATGCGTAATGGATTGGTCAATGAGGAATTCAGGAATGGAATATGGAAATATTTCCCGATATTAATAAGGTATATTTTCTGAATATAGAAAATAAGGATTTCATCAATATATATAGAAATGTTTTCTTACTGGAATAAGGGATATTTTCTCGAATAGAGAACTTATAATATTGGAATTTTTTTCCAAAGAGTCGAGAGGGGAATCGAGCTTTAAAAGGATACGAAAGATGGGAAATGGGAAATGTAAATGATAATATAATAAAGAAATAATTAAAAGGGGCCCAGTGTTGTTTGATACTTGATCAGTACGATTTCCAATTGGAAATAGGACCGTTGATTGTATGGATGTTTCTTTGGTAGTTAAATCACCGATTATCAAAGTTTTGATTTATTTTATACCTCCGTTGTCAATATGGGGAGACCAGGATCAGATTTAATATCTGAAAACCACTTTGTATTGGTATAAGCGTTATGAATCAACTTATGCTGAAGAAATTGAAGACGAAGTAAAATGCAAGGGCTGTTCTGTAACCCTAGGTAGAAATTACCCAAGATGGATTAATAGAACGGTGCCTTCAGTTTTTCCAAACCCAGGACAACTTGTATGGACGAGTGTCTGATAGAGTATTTCCAAAGGGATTATGTACATTGGTTCCTTCAAACGTACGAAGTTGGTGGCAAAGAAGGGAAACTTCTTTAGCCTAACAATCTGAGTATTTTTGTGGAATCAATTAGTGATTTCCGATGGATCTGACGATGTGACATTCAAAGTGAATGGTGGCCAAATGTTCTGGAAGATGATTCAAATCTCAAGCCTCACAACCAGAAATTGACAAAAATCGGGCAGGCAGCATGGCTATTTGGGTCGTTCCCATTAGGATGTATAATCACCTATCTAGAGAAATTCCAATTGCTTCTTTAATCTATCGATGCTGTCCCTTTCGGGAAACGGTTGCTGATCCCAACCGTTGGTGATATACATTCGATACACTCAAGCGAAATGAGTGGTCGGTCATGTGTGGGCTGGGTTGCAAGAAGTTCCTGTTGAACCCAGTGTATTCCCCTCTAGAGATACACTATCGGAAGGTGGTTCCATACCTTGTCATGTTGGAAATCCAATCTCCAATAAGCGCCCTGCGGTTTTTGATTTTATATTATATATGAAGCGTGAGATGCAAGCGTTCCACTAGATTCTATTTATTTGATTTAGACACTATTATAATATCACCATATTTTGATATCAAAATGTTTTGGGTTATCGTAAGGTAAAAACTATCCGTGTTTATGAGTGGATCGGACTTACGATTATCTTTTCTTTCGAAATGGTTTTTAAAAGTTAAACCAATGGTTGGAGTTTACTCACACCAGTCCCATGACTGACCCAGAGTTTATTTTGTTTTATTTTCCCTATACTCTTGGGTGCCCAAATTTGTACGGACAGTCAAGTATTCGGGATTTTACAGATTCACTTGGAGGAGCTTGAAGCAAAAGGCTTCACTAGTTAGCTATATACTATCATATTTTCCGCTGTGTTCTATGTTGTATCTGGAAATAGGTGTTTATAACTGTTCCAGGAATAACTATCGTGCTCTGATGATGGTATGTATATACAGTTACTGATTTGTATTTCAAAAGCTAGGTTATTTAATATATTTTATTCGTTCTGCTGTGAGATTTGTGTCCTTTGTTTTCTTCTATTCTAACCTTTCTTTCTTTCCATTTCTCATCCTTTAACTTCATTCTAATAAAGATTCGTATTTCTGTGCAATTTGGGTTGGACGTGGGGTGTAATTAGTCAACTCAAAGGGTATGGAAATTCGGGCCGTTTCACGGCGCCGCCGCTGCTGGGGGGCGCGATCGATCACTTACGGGAGGGGGGCGATCGATTTAGGTTTTGTTTTTTTTTCTTTCTCAGTTGAATGTTATGAAGAGGAGAGGAGGGGGTTTTATAATATTTTATATATTTCATTATATTTAAATTTCAAAAAGCAACTTTTTATTTCGAACTCCAAATCAAACCCACCGACTGTCGTCCCTAGCTAATTACCTTCTTCTCGAACACAATGGGATATGTATCGTGAGCCAATTCGGCTGTTACGAGAAGTTTCCGTCAAAATTAGAATATAAATCTATATATATTGAATTTGAACACACATTTCAATTTACTGGAGCCACATATGGACCCCAAAAATTCCAGAAAAAATGATTTCTAGCTTCGTATTGACGATACGATCCTAACAAAACTAATTCTGTCAAATTTGAAGATCGTTTGAAAAATGGACATTTTCTGGTCGATCAAAATTGACTGAAACTGTTAAAAAACACGTTTTCTTTTGCCACGCTCACATATTGATCGCAAAAATTATGAATTTTGGAATCTAGCAATAATTTGATATCCCGGATCGAGCAAAAGTGGTTTCGTCGAAAACGGAAGTCGTTGGCAAAATAGCTATTTTTAAGGGCTATATTTCCATAGCGACTGTTCTGCATTTTCAACTGGGCCTAACTTTTTATCCCCGCTATGAATTTTTTTTTCGGATTCATTGGAAAGATATTTTCAATTAGAATCTAATATTTTTGGTTTGCTAAAATCCTGTTTATTTTGAATCCTGTACATTCACTTGAAATTTGAATCGAATTTTCAAACTACCGCGCCATTTCCATTTCCTTTTATAATTAAAATAAATATTTATATTCTAACGATGATTCAAATAAATAAATAGGTTCTAATTCTATTCAAAATAAATTTCTTATCGTTATTATTTAAAATATTTTAAATATTCAAAATTGCCAAAATAAAAATTTTAAGTTGGTTCTGATTTTTCGGGTTGTTATAATAACATTATACCTACAGTTTGTATGTTTGATGTTAATGCTTTTGGGATTATAGAAATTCTTTCCATTGTCATTTCTAATAAAAATGATATTGATATTTAACAAAAATGATACCCACTGCCTGTTTGTGTGGAATTGATGCCTTTGCAATATTGAAAATTATTTTTTCTATCGCATGTAGCAAAGATGATATCAACATCTTGATAAAGTTAGGAATATGCCCTATGGGCAATTCTGGTATATTATTAAATTGTTAACTCTTGTAATCAATTTTCATTTGTAATAAAAGTGTTTTCTTTCTATTATATATTTGATATAGTGTAGTATATTAATCAGTTAATTAAAAGTATATTTAACATAAAAATCATAAATATATGTTTTGATGATAATAGTTACAAGACATTGTAACCATGAGTTATTCATCACAATGAAAGAAATATACTATTTTAAGTGTTCCTAGTCAACATACATTTCGTTTTGGCATCGGTATATGCTTTAAGACAAGAATACGTAAAGCTTTCCAAATGTTGAATAGTGTATTACTAATGTCTGCTCGGGCCACCACAAGCTTACATAGTGATTGTTATTGGATAACTATGAAATGACTCACTTGATATTTTCTTTTGGTTAATATAACAAAGTAAAACAATAAATATCGATGTGACCATTTTACATTGTTCTTTCGACTTGAGAATGTTGTTGATTTTCAATGTGAAAGCTCTGCTCTGATTATAGTCAAATCATGACATGACGCCTAATAGACTATTATTGAGTCGAGTGGAAGTATTGGAAGCAATACAATACTCAATAGAGTATCTTTCTCTACATTTATATAGGGTTAGTATCACGGTCAACTCAAGTCAAGTAAAACTCGTAGTATCTAGTTAGAGTGGTTCAGTTAGTAATAATTATGATTATTAAACCAAATAATTTTTGTTTGAACTATATAGTAGAATCTGGATAGTGTTGGAATTTCAATAGTAACTATTAACCCGTCTTTTACAAGGTTGTTACACGATGGACTTAGATCTTGGAGGTAGACAACCCAAAAAGGTCAAATCTCTCGGGAGTTGGGTATAGACAAAAAATATGAAACTACGAGTTGTTTGATTTGCTTAAATGACATCTTGAAATTAGCTAAGTTTGGATTTTTTTTTTGAGAAAGTCTAGGACCGACATGGATCAAGAGAACAAAATCTAGACTTTGCAAAAGTCAGCGATCAATATAGATCTTGATCATAGGACTTTAGGCACGTTAGAGATTGGTATGTATCCATAGCATAAGACCAGGACATTAGGGAAGTTAAGGATTATTATGTCTCCAACGCGTAGAACCTCAAACAATAAAACACATCGAAACTATATAAACTCAAAATCGAAGGGTAAACCAAGTACTCTAGCACACAAAGACTAGGTGACGGTATAAAGCGGCCCACCCAAGGGGTCACACCCTTATTTGGTCCAACCCCTAAGTGTCATTACCGACCCCTCTTGAGGGATCGTTACCTGACCCCTACATTGTAGGGCGACTCAAGCCCCACTTATGAAACTCTATCGTGTTACTTAGGTAGGATCTCTGCATGATTTTAGATCGATCCACTGCATCTTTAGCTATAATAAAGAAAAAAGGGATTTCTCTTCTCCAGGCGGAAGCTCAACCATTCCTTGGAGACAACCTCAAATCTACTCTCTACATTCTTACATAATCAACTGTACTTGTAATTAATTCTAATATCCCTGTTTTTTGGTAGACATTATTTTGGAAATTTAAACAGATAAATTATATAAGAATAATGTAGAGGATGTTAAGATGAGAATTGTATGTATTAAATGATAATATGGTTCGACCTTAATAACTAATCAATCCAATTAGATAGTTTATGTGAACACATAGCCTTATATAAATACATAATATTACATTCTCTTACCCTCCTTCATTTTTTTCTCAAACTTAAATAAAACCATAAGGGAAGGCAGACCATTATAAAGAAGAAGAAGAGAAAATTTAAAGAAAATCAAGCTAAAATAAAAGCTACATCAAATCTCAGCACTCTCATCCTAAACTAAGTTAAAAAATAGCTTTAACTCTAGTTTATTTTCGACTGGATGGTATACTTGAATTGGATTTGTGCACCTAATATTATTTTATGAATATTTTGATGCTCCCAATATGAAACAATTGTTTGTTTGAAACAAATGTGCTTGTTTGCGTAGGAAACTAAGATAAAGTGATGTTTTATCTCCTCTATGTAAGCAAGTATGAGTTTGAAGAAAAATAATAAAACAAGTTTATTTTTCAATATTACCTCTCAAATTTCTTCTTCTTAAATTCTAACAAAACCTTCCTGCCATATATATATATATTTTTTTTTATGAATTCGCCATTCATACATACATGTATGTATGTATGTACGTATGTATATTCCCTGGCTTGTATACCTGTACACAGCGCACATTACTTGGGTGTGTAATAATCTTCTTGTTCTACTATTTATGCAAATACATTTGGTATATCTTAGTTCTAGATCCACAGAGTCTATTATGTATGTTTTGTATTTACTTCATTTTCTGAATTTTAATACAACAAAGATACCAAACAGTGTGCACATGCACACCCTTATTCCTTTATTCAATCACAAACACATTTATTTTTATTGGTTTAATCTCTATATTAAACATATTTAGTCAGTGTATTATTTTGGGGCTATTATATACAGGGGAACTCTATTTAAACACAAAATTGCACACAATAAATCTCAACCACTGGATCCTCCTATGAATTACACTCTCCACATAAAGACAAACAAATCCAACAGTGGAGGTTTTGTATCTCTCTCTTTGTGTTTAATTTTGTGTGTGTGTGTGTGTATATATATATATATATATATATATATATATATATATATATATATATATATATTCCTTGCCTTGTGGATAGTTTTCTTTAACAAATTTATTGAAAATTTTCTATTGTTTTCAATCTAAAAACTTTTTTCAGTTTTTCCGAAATAGTCAAATATCGTAGAAATATCCGTCTTATTTTTTGTTGATTAATGGGGAGGAAGAGTATCAACAAAAATTGTATTACTATTATTAATGGCAATTCTTGCTCATTTTGCGTTTTATTTCTTCCATTCTACTTTGAAAAACATGGCACTGTTATAAACACTCCAAATATTGTTAAGGGGACCAGTTTTTTTTTTTTTTTTTTTTTTAAATGTTAAGGGGAGTACCAATGCGGGAAGTAGCCCCTTAAAAAATAAAGGTAATTTTACCTTATTACCCGTTTAGGCTTAACTTTAATCTTCTGTTCATTAATCTAATTTTTAATGGTTAATCAACATCATTAATTGTGGAGAAATCAAACCCTAACAAAAAACATGATCGAAAAAGAAAACAATATGATATTGACACCTGAGAGTGAGCGATGTCAGAGTTGATCAGAGTGATGAGATGGTAAGATCTAATTTCAGTTTATTAAATCGTATGCACATATTGATATCAACTATTAACTTATGTTATTTGTAATTAAACGATCTATGGTTTTTTTGATTTAAGGGGTTTGATGATTTTACGGTGCATAAGTTTTTAAAATAAAGGTAAAAGTGTAAGAAGTTAAAAAATTAGCTATGTACATTGACGTTGCTTAACAATTGAAACAAACGGGTAATCGGTATCGTTCTGGTGGGGCATTGGTATCATTTTTGTTATACATGACATGGAAAATAATTTCTTATGCTATAAAGCATCAGTTCCACTCAAACAAACAAAGCGAGTATCATTTTTGTGAAAAATGACGATGGGGACACAATTTCTAATATTGCAAAGCGTTAACATCAAATATACATACTACATGTATAATTTTTTGTTTATATTGAATAATTGGTATCACTTTTCTCATAAATTATAGCAAAAGCAATTCTTAAATTGCAAGGCTTTAATTTCAAATGAACAAGCTGTTGGTATTATTGTTGTTATACATTGATATCAATTTGGTTACAAATTACAGAAAGGTAACTAAATTTACTTGCTCATCTTTAGAATTTTCATTTGCAACCTTTTTTCGCTTTTATTTTCTTGCTTAATTTTTTTGATACTATTGGAACATACATGTTGAATAATATGATATTGTTAGTATCACTCTTATAATTTATGGTATCATTTATCTATTGAACTCTCTTTTGAGTTTTGTATGGTTTTTATTTTGATTTCCATTTCTCGTTCTTTTTTTTTTTTTTTTTTTTTTTTTTTGTTCTTCATTTTTTTTTCCTCATCAAACTATTTTTTTATTTTCCCGTTCTTCTGTCAAAAAAATTCAATGCTAACAATATGTAATTAATCTTTCAGTGTCCGCTACCTTCTTCAGTATGTTTTCTTCAATTATCGCTTGATTTCCATTCTCTATAGGTTGTTCTTTCTTCTATTTTGTTTTTTTTTTTCCTAACATTTGTGCTTTTTGTAGAGTTTTATAATTTTTAGCTGTTTATATTTCACTTTTATCCTTTGTTGTTTTGGGCCTTTTTGAGCTAGGTTTGTGGCTTCTTGATTTGGGGATTGCTGATGAATTTCGGTGTATTAAGACTTTTGATTTCCCTAATTTTGGATTTCTGTTGAATTTCTGATAGTTGTTTATTATGTGCTGAAGTTTGCAGTTGTGTTGGTGGTACTAATTGATTATGGGATTTCTTTTCGATTTGGCCACATTTAGAAAACTTATTACTGAAGTAGCCTAGTTTTAAAACTTATTACGGTCGTAGCCTGAGTGTGCTTCATTTGAAATGAAGCAAATAAAAATAACTGTTTTGGCTGATGTGACCAAAACCAGGTTGTCTTAATTGGTTCTGTGAATGGGATATGTCGAGATCAACTATTTGTTTTGTGAATTCCTATTGTTGAAAGTAAATGCCGTACGGATTGTCTTAATTGGTTGTTAGGTAAGGTTGTAGACTCGTTAATTGATTTGTCCATCATACTTTAAGCAAAGCATTAACAAGCTATCTCTTTCCAATCTTGAATTACTAGAATTTAAAACATTGGAAATTAAATTAAAATTTCATAACTACAAGTTGAATCTTTTATTTAAAAGGTCACATTGAACAGATTGAAGTTAATATTAAGGTAACAGTTTGCAGCCAAAAAGCAGTTAATGGTTGATCCCCTTGCGTCGGATGCGTCCGACGCAAATCCAAATTATTTCTGAAGGGTGGGAGCTTCAAGCAGTTAGGGTGCGTTCGCAACAAATAAATGGCACACTGAAGTTTTTGTTCGCGTCCGACGCGTCCGAGGCGAATATCGTTTTCCACGTTCAAATAAAACGATTGTTGAACGTTGAAAATCAAGCCGTTGGCGTCCGACGCGTCGGACGCCAACGGCTTGATTTTCAACGTTCCTCCCACACACCTATAAAACCCTCTCATCTACACCTTCCTCTTCATCCACACTACACTCCTCCATTCCTCTTCTAAAATTTTCTTCCACATTATTAAATTTTCCATTTTTTAGTATGACCAATCGAAAGGTTGCACATCACTGCTCGTTTACTGCAACTCAGATTATACTGCAATGTTCGGTTGATGCATATGGTGCTTGTGGCATCAACAAAAAAGGTGTACATAAAGCAATTGCAGAAAAGTTCAACGTTGTACACTCCTGCTGCTAGTGTACAACCGTCGCAGACTGGCACGCCGCCATCAACACAAAGCACGTTTGACAGGACATGGAATTTCGATGAGTTTTTGGAACCATTGGAAGACACGCAAAATAATCATATTCCAAACTTGAATTCGCCATCAAATCCTCCACTGCAACAAACTTCAATGAATACACCAAATTGTGAAGCTCCAAGAATCCCTCCGTCAACCCAAATTCCAATGAATCCGCTCATTCAACCAACTGCACGTCAAAATTCAAGAAGAAAACGTGGTGAAAGTGGCGATAAGATGGCTATGCTCATTGACCTAATGCACGAGAGACAGATGAAAAAATCTCGGACGCACTCTGATAGTCCTAATACGGGTACTAGCGTGGAATCAACGGGAAGTTCTACAACTTATGCAAATACGGTAGCTCGTATGCAACGTCTTGGAGCAACGGGTGAGTTTGATGTTGCCGACGCACTATTATTTGTGTTGGACCCCAAAATAAATGATATGTTCACTGCTCTTCCGGATGAGATAGCGAAAAGCTGGTTGATTAGAGGGCTTGCAGACAAACGCCACGACCAAGAATACCAAACTTATCTGATAAATAGCAACAAGTAGGAAGTTCATGTCATCGTATTATTGTATTTCTGTCGTATTTATGTTTGTATTTTCTTTTGTGTAATGAAATGTAGTCATTTTGTTCAACCGAAATTAGTATTTAATTAACTCAAAACAAACATATTAACAATTAAAATACCACGCTCTAATACCCCGTTCGTAGCTAAAAACACATTTCCTCTTCGCTACAGTACCACGCTCAAATGTCACGCTCACGTTCGTCAAGAACACACCCTTAATGGAAATTTAACAGTGCTGACAAGGGAAAGTTGGCAGCACAGTGTTTTATTTCTGAAGGGATCTTAACCAAAAAGAAATTGAATGAATACAGCAGCACTGTGGCTTGGTTGGGAATCAGTACGGTTATTGACTGCAGTCAAAAATAATAGCAGATAAATTCATGCTACGAGGCGAAGTTATATCACTGTTCAGGTGCGTACAAGTAACTATTTCGAAATAAGATCATGGCATGCCTGGATCAATAGATCATGACAGCGTTACAGCTATAATATTTAGAAACAGTATTAGCATCACTGTCATACATACCGTCATTTATCTAAAGAATTATACCATGGTGACGGTTTAATTGAAATTGCTTAACGGAGTTGTCAACTTAGAGCTGTGTTTCTGTGTTTACTCAAATGAGAATCTATGCAGTTAGTCCAAAATTGTGATACTAAACCATACATACAATTATTTTAGTATTCATGTTATCACTTTGGTAACTGGAGCGTTGTAGAGAAACGTCTAGCTTGGTTACTGAAGCCAACAGTCCTAAAAACTGCTTCGGTGTCGGCAAAAAAGCCTTTGTCATCTCTGAAGCTAAATGACAATAGTAACAGTTATTATTGTTACCATTATTTGTTAATCCTGTTTCCAGTAATTCTTCAGCGTTTGTTTTACCATGTTTTGGTCCACTTATGCATTTTGGCTGGGGGGGTCATCAATCTAACGGAGATGTTTAAAGTAATTTAATTTAATTCCCCGAAAGTTAAGATTAATTTTGAGCTGTAACCACTTTTTATTCCGCCCCCATTATAAAGAATTACGTTGATCATCTAGAATTACATTATAACCACTTTTTATTCTAGTATATAAAATTTATTATTTTTATTTATGATTAGGGAGAGTAAACTGAAGTGCTGCAACATACACTATATCGTTATCTCTGTTACGTAGATCACTCCCAATAGGGGGAGGTGGTGGGTGTCCTATCTAGAGTGGTTGACACCCAACCCACCAAATAGGTAGAAACACAACAATCTCGGTAGGGTTGCCATGTTTATTCATAGCCGGCTTTCTAAAAATGGCTAAAAAGCAACACGGATTTAATCCTCTACCGTCGGATTGTAATCTGTGTGACGGCCTGTAATTAAATCCAGACCATCTCCTTAGCCAGCTTTTAGAAAGCCGACTAAGGATTCCATGGCCAGCTATAAATAAATCGGCTATGGGTCATTATTCCTCACAAAAAAAAAAAAAAAAAAAAAATCCTCTCCTTCTTACCCCATAGCACCGTTTGAAGTTAAAAAAAAATGAGAAGATTTGGACAAGGATTACGAGACAGCGACAGTCGAAGTGGAGGAAATGTGCGCCCTGAAGAAGAAAATGCTCCAACTGAAGAACAGCAAGCTCCAATTAAAGAAGAATTCCCGCCTCCTCCTCAATGGGAAGTAGTGAGACGACGTCGGGCTTCAAAGGCAAAAAATCTTTGACTAAGCAATAATTATGATATAATTCAAAATATATATGATTATCTTTTGCAAATCGAGACGCACTCAACAAATTCTTTTTAATATCTGGAACTCTTAACAAATTATTTAATAGCAAGTGTTTATTTCCATTTATATATCCTTTACTAGTTTGAGTGATATGAATTGACTTACCATTTCCCATGTACACTAATTGATTACCTCTGTACTCCTTGCACCTAGGATTTAAATTTTCTAAGTTTCTGGTTAGATGAGTTGTTGCACCTAAATCAGGATACCAGCTGTCATCATTTATGTGATCCACCTTTGTTGTTTCATCTTCAGGACTGCCAGTTTTAGAATCATTCTGCACATTTTGATCACTCTGAACTTGAGCAACATTAGCATTTTGATTGTTGTTCTTCTGACTGTTGTTGTTTTGAATAGGAGTACTGTAATTTTGATTAAATATGAAATAGCATGTCATAGCAGTACGACCCAATTTCTCACAAATATGACATTTCGGTCTATTATTATTGAAATTTCTTCCTCTTCTTCTGGATCTGTTACTAAAACCTCCTCGCTGAACTGATTGACTTGGCTTTTGATCTTTGTTTCTGTTGCTATTTGCATAGTTAACAGAAACATCAGATTCTTGAATTCTTTTACTCTCAATTCTTTCCCCATGAGATAAAAGTATCTATAGGTGTAGTAATTCTTTGAGATGAAATTATAGCTTCAACAACTTTGTATTCATTACTCAGGCCATTAAGAATAATCAATACCTGTTCGGATTCAGGCATTTTTTGTCCTGCAGTCTCTAATTGATCACAGAGAATCTTGATTTTGGATAGGTATATCCTCATACTATCATTATCTTTCTTGGTATTATGAAGTTGTCTTCTGAAGTGCATAATTTTGGCTTGAGATTGAGAATTGAAATTCTTTTCAACATTTAACCAAATTTCACTTGATTTTTTGCAACCAATTACTTGAGACATGAGATTGCTGCTGATAAATGATAGTAATCAGACACTAATCAACCTATCTTGCCTATGATATTTGACGAATTCTTCGTTGCTTACAATTTTGTTATCTTGATCTGTTATAAATTTTGATAGTATTTCAATTGTACCATAGATGTAGCCTTCTAGTGTATATCCCTGAATAGATGTTTCCACTTGAAATTTCCACAATAGATTATTACTTTCATCAAGTTTTAATTATAGTAACTAATTGACTTTGTGGACTTATAACAGTTTTTATAAGTTGATCAACAGATGATGCTAATGTTGCAGGTTGACTCTGAGATGACTGATTATGGGATGTGGTCGACCCAATTATAGGAGTTGAATCTCCTATTATGCGGATAATCAAACAGAATGTTCGGAAAACAGAAAAATAAGTAGAATTAATGAAGAGAAACCTCTTTCTTGATGCCAAAAGTCACTGATCTTCACTTCAGGTAATTTGCAACCTGATGCCTATCAAATGATGATGGAATTCTAATGATTGACACTGGTATGACAATTTCTTGAACTAATTTTTTGATTTTCTCGATGACAGAAATTGAATTTTTATGAAATATTCTGCTTAGGCTAGAAATCGATTTAGATCTGTTGCAGCTAGTTGCTAAACTTGGCGAGGCACATGCAAACACTTCTCAGATGATGTTTGCAGAACTGATTAGCTGCTTGTATGACATTTTCTTGAATTTCTGAACAGATTTATGTACTTTCTTGATTTTGATTTGTTTGGTTCCTTTACTGTTTTCACTCGAGGCAGATTATCAATTCTGATGCAGATTAAGGCGAGGCACTAAATTGGTTGATCTAATCAACAACTCTTGTAACGACCCGTATTTTCTGCCTAATTATTCTAATTATTTTATTATTTAAAATATCGATTTGAATTTAAATAGTTGATTTTAATTATTTTATCTTGAATATTTATTTATATTAATGATATATAATATATTAATTCCAAAATATTTGGAAAAATGCAGAATTTGCAGTATAATGTGATCGGGCAATTTAAATTGGTTTTAATGTGGTTTATATTGAATTATAGTAACGATTTCATTTTTAACGGCGGTGGAGCGATTAATTTATAATTATATTATAAAATGAGCTGCAGCGGCGCGGTAGTTCGTAATATGGCGTTTTGAACTTTAAACGGCTGTACAGGATCCAATATTAGTCGGATTTCCTTGAAACAAGAAACGTCCGAATCTGTTGGATAACATTTTTCTAATGGAAGAGAAAAATCCAGTTTTCATAGTGTAGATTTTGTTTTATGTCCAAATCAAATTTTAAAATAGTCGCTATGGAATTCGTTTATATATTATAGCGATTTATTTATATAAAACAAAGGATTTTTATTTTTCTGAATATCGATTTGGCTTAAAATTCAACCCGTGATATTTTATCGTGGTAGTGTATGAAATTCTGGTCATGTATGGCAGATGACATTATTTTATTAATATTATATTGAGATATTTTAAAATTGGTTTATTTTAATGTAAATTGGACCTTTTAAAAGGGACTTTACGCAAACGACCTCCGTTTTCGACGAAACAAATTTTATTGAGAACGTAACAGCTAATTATTGCTATATTTCAATTTGCATGTAAATCAGAGTTATTCTGTGAGCGTGGCAAAATAAAATGCAAATAAAAGGATCATTTGGACGTGAACGAGCGCCATTGGAGCAAACATACTCGGAATTCGACGAAACAAGTTTCATTAGGACCGTAATGTCAAATTATACGATGCCGTCCAATTTTATCTCGAATGGGATTTGTATGTGAGCACAGGAGCCAATAAACAGTGTTCGAAATTGCGATAGACACGAAATAAAATATCCTTTGTCGCATCAACTTAAATAAATATTTTTCCCATCTTTATATACAATTACCATCAGCCTAAATTTCATTCATCCCGTCCAAATACATATTCAGCGTCCTAATTTTGCAGAAAAGCCCTGCTTCTCAAAATATTTTATTTCTCTCGATCCGTAAGGAAATCGCCATGGCTATCTGAAGGAAAGTGGTAGATCTAGTCGAAATTTAGCTACTGTAAAAATTTGGGGTGGAATGGTGGTCGGAGGTGACCGGAATCGGCCAAAAACCGAGAGAAATCACTTCCGTTCTTTTCTATTTTGGAGGGGTTGTGGTCAATTTCAGAAGCTCAAACCAGTTGGAGGATGAAGGGGGAGATCAGGCTTTGATTTGGGTCTGGTCTGGGGTTCTAGAATCGCCTGTGGTGGTAGCAGTTGTAAGATGAACAGAGGCGTGTATTTTCTGGAAGCAGCGAGAGGATTTGACCCATTTCTTGTGGCTGTTGTGCACGAGGGTGTTGGGACCCTGAAGGGAAGTGACGGTGGTAGGGAGGCGCAGCCATAGGTGGAGGTCCGGCGGTCGGAGGACGTCGGTGGTGGCTGTAGTACTAGTTTAAATGGATTTCGTTCATCATTGGTTATCAAGAGGTCGGAGGAGTTTTGATGACCGGCGTTTCTGGTGAAGGGGCATGGGACTGCGGCGGAGCGATTGGATGTGGCGAGGGGGGTCGTAGATGACCAGAGGCGGCGCGGTGATGGTGTTTTGGCGTTGTGTTTTTTTCAAGATGGAGGAGCAAATCGGCTTTGGGAGGTTACGGGCCTGGGAGGAATCCATCAGAGAAAACACATGGATTAAGGGGGATTTATTATCTGCTAATGACGTGGATTATATTAAATGGTAATTAAGGTAATAATTTAGTTATTTATTTAATTTATATTTTATAAAATATAGTTCAACTTGAAATGGTCATAACTAATTCATACGATAACTGAATTATGCGAAATAGGATCCGTTGGGATCGCAGGGACGAGGCCTAGTCGATGGTGCCGACTGGGAACTGATTGAGGTTATTTGAAATTTCAGATAATTTTGAACGTTCGTTTCAAATTTAATGCAACAAACATGTCAACCGTCAACCGGAATTAAACTGGTGAGTTAATTCTCACACCCTCTTGAATTCTGTGATGTGTTAAATTCATAGAAAAATATAATTTACTGCTTATAGTATAAATTGGTTGATTGGATGCTATGGATGCAAATTGGTTGTTTATTGTTTGATTGGTTGCAGTTATTATATTTCGTCATTATGTTATTGAAATTTAAATTCGTATATTATTATCAAACGGTTATCTGTGATGCAGGGAAGGACAGGTTGGAGGGATCCGACCGGATTCCTCAAATAAACTGTATTTTTATTTGTAGTTCGTATATGAATTGCTCACACCGACTGACACTAAAACCTGTTTTGATATTGATGTTTGAATTGATATTCATCCCGGTTATGTTTAAAATCAATCTACAGTATTGATTGGGTAGTTAGCAGTGAATGGCCTAAAATATATTGTTTCAAACATCGGTCTACTGTTAGGTGGATTGACGTAGTTTTTAAAGTTATAAATTATTTTTAACTGAATTAAAGTTTTCCAGTTACTTTATATAAGTAATTAAATTGGAATTTATAATAATTTAGTTTAATCGAGTTATAAAAGAAATTATTTAAATGGCTTATGTAAAAAAATGTTGTGATCTATTCAAGTTCTGAAAGCCAAATAAATTACTTACGGGGTGGTCAAATAGAATACTTGTTTTAAAAACAATTAAATAGTGTTTTTAAATTAATTAAGTTGTTTAATTAATTTAAAGGGGAAATGACAATTGAAAATCAGTTAACTGCTAACTGATATGTATGGTTGACAAGACCAACCATTTTTAAATGAAATTGATAACGAGATTAATTGGATGTAAATTTTTCCAAGTATTCGTTAAATGTAACAAATGATGTTAAATTTTTAGTTAATCTTTGATTAACTTTAAATTATTGAATTGTTAGTGTGAAATATTAGTTAATCTTCGATTAGATTAACTATAATTCAAAGTAATTATCAAATTGGTTCAAGTTAATAAAGTAAATTATTATTTAATCAGCTTTTAAAAGTGATAATTATCCTATTTTTATTAAATAGCAAAGTTAACTATTTTTAATATAGTTAATGTTGAAGTTAATTATTATTTTAATTAATAATAATTAAAGGAGTGACCTTTAATTGGAATTCCGTTGAAAGTAACTAAGTGTCGATAAGTGCGATCAAAGTCAAATAAGGTGTTATAAAGGGATTTATAAACCAGGTTTTCAAGCGAGATTGGTAAATGATATGTGTAAGTGAATGTAGTGATTTAAATAAGGTTTTACTTAAATTTTAAATTAAGTAAAGCAAATTCAAATGGAATGAAATGTTTAAGGAAGATGGTTAATAGGTCAATAATAGACTAGAATATAGTAATGGTTTTAGAATGAAATCTAATCTAAGTGGTGAAAAGAGGGTAAACGGATTTGTATAAGTGATAAGGAAGAAATCCAAGCAAGGTTTAGAAAAAAATGAGGTTTTTAAAACCAAAGTGATGACTTTAAAGGTTAAAGAATTGAATCAAACAAACACTGTAATTGAATTAAGATTCCAACGCAAAGGAAAATACATGCAAATGTTTTGTGTTAAATATTGATAAATTGATTTTTGGAAATAAAAATCCAAGGGAAAAAGTTTTAATGTAAAGAAGGGGATAAGAGGATTTCAGTTATAAAATCCAATATAAAGTTTGTTATAAGAATGCCCAAATATATGGAAGCAGGTTATTTGATGTGGGATTTTTATTAAAATACAAAAGTTATAAGTGAGATTATGTTTAGACTAAAAGTGGTGTTTTAGTAAATATTTACTTAATCAAACGAATTAAGTAAAGGGATTATATTGAAAGAGAATCTCAAATTTAAGAAACGGTTTATAAAACCAGATTGGAAATCAAGGGGGTAAATGAGATTTTTATATCAGTGGTTAAGTGACATCACCGACTATTAAACCTGACCAATACGATTGTTGGTACGGAAAGACCAGGATCAAAATTATATTCGAAAACCATTCCGAACCAACAAATACGTAAAGATGGTAATTGAAGATGGAGCAATTGAAGACCGTGAATCTTCATAAGCGAAAGGACTACTTATCGAATTTCTCTGGCTTGCAACCAGAGTAATTTGATTTGTGATTCTGTCGTGTTTGAAACCTACGGATTTGCAAGGACTTATCGCTACTAATCCATGGGGTGATTCCTATATTGGATGCAGTAGGAGGGTGCCTTCGGTTCATCCTGTTCCTGGATGACTTGTATGGACGAATGTCTGACAGAGTATTTCTTAAGGGTCACGTACGTTGATTTTTACAAACATATTCCTGTTAGTGGCGGAAAGGGGCACCTCTCTTAGCTTAACGACCAGAGTATTTTTGTGAACGTCAATTAGTGATTTGGCGGATCTGACAATGTGACATTCAAAGTGAATGGTGACTAGATGTTCTCAAAGGAAAATTCTAGCCTCAAGCCTCATCAGTCGGGAAATGACAAAAATCGGGCAGGCAACATGACTATGTGGGTCGCTCCTATTAGGGTGTATAATCACCTATCTAGAGAAATTCCTTTTGCTTCTTTAATCTATCGATGTTGTCCCTTTTCGGGAAACGGTTGCTGATCCCAACCGTTGGTGATATACATTCGATACACTCAAGTGAAATGAGTGGTCGGTCATGTGTGGGTCGGGATGCAAGACGTTCTTGTTGAACCCAGTGTATTCGCCTCTAGAGATACACTATCGGCAGGTGGTCCCATACCTTGTCATAGTGGGAATCCAATCTCCAGTAAGCGCCTGGGATTTTGATTGTATACTATATATGTGGAGCGTGAGATGCAAGCGTTCCGCTAGATTGTATTTATTTGTATTTAGATACTATGATAATATCAGAACCATTTATGATTTCAAAAATGTTTTGGGTTATAGTAAGGTAAAAACCGTCCATATTTATGTGTGGGCTGGTCTTACTATTATCCTTTATTTCAGAAGAGATTTTCCAAAGTTAAACAAGATTGTTTGTGCTTTGAATTTATCACTGAAAGTATTCCAGACTGACCTGGTGAATTTTGCTTTGCTTCAAATGTGCTCGGGTCAGACCGAGTATATTTCCAGGTTAGGTTTCGCTTGGAGTTTCAGGAGCTGGAAGCAGGCGGCTTCACCGATAGTTGTTTAGAGTTATTTTTCCGTTGTGTCAGTTATATGTTGTACTGTGATGATTGGTATGTATATACAGTTCTTTTGTACAAAGAGATTTGATATTATATTTTATCTGTTCCGCTGTGAGATTCTGATGTGATGTTCTTCTTCTTTCTTCTATTCTAATATTCTTTATTTCTATTTCTCATCATCTAACTTCTTTCTATTAACAATATGTGATTCGATACTTGGGTTTTTGGCAAGTAATGCAGGTTGATGTATTATTGTTGAAAAGTCAAGTGTCGAATTTTCCCCGGATCGTTACAACTCTCATATGAAGTGGTAAAACTCCGATGAGAGGCTACCTAGATGATGATATCATGATGGGTTGAAATTTTATTAGCAAACTTGATTTTGGACTGATTGATTTGATTGTTGTTAAGCTTTTGAGTGCTCTGATACCATACTAAGATTGTATAACTCTTGATATAGTGATATAGTCTTGTATCCAGAAAGAAAGTTTGAAAATGATGTAGAACAATTGTAGAGAAATTGAAGATGAAATTGATGTATTGCTAAATTGAATATTTATCAGTACAAACGGTACGTATATATAGTTATATTGTAACTGAGCTTTGCACAGCCCATTGCTGGCATGTACAATTCATCTTAGTGCAAGAATAATGATACACACACAATGCTCGGATAATACGAGCCGCATATGTCACATTCTTTAACATTTGTATTGTTGGTTTAGTAGTAGCATAAACACACTGGGTCCAATTCTTCCTGGTTTTGTACTCTTAACCAATGAAATCATCTCATTTTGGAGTGATTTACATTTTGCCTTCCTGAATTACACTCGAATTCCAGGAATAAAATGAAAAATCCTCCAAATAGAGTAATTTTATTGGTGCGGGCCATCGGAATCAGAAAAGATTGGGTCGAGGTGATCCGCATGAGGACCCTATGTAACCAGTTTGCTCTCATGTAAGATCATTTGGTAGCATACTTCATAGGTGATACACTCGTATCATTCGATAACTATCGTGACCTCAGAAGATATGAAAGGGAATTCATTAATCGTTACATGATAATCGTACGGTTGCTTTGACCCAACAAGTCGAGTATGCAGTATCTTTTTTCGTTATATTATAGTAATAATGAGCACATCAATTCCTACAAAACAAGACTGTACACACACCGAGTCAGCATGAACTGGACCACGTGGTATAGCGGTACGATTCCTACGTGACCATTAATTAATTATAAGATTTAGATTTGGCCCATGCACTCAAGATGTATCGAATCGAGAAAATTGTCTGTTGAGTTAAATCACTTATTATAAAATAGTGTTGTTCGCTGCTGTTTTACATTAAGTCAGGCTCAGGTAAAGCTGTTATCCCCTTTGACTCGTCTCGTACGGAGCCTCCTATTTTATGAAAACCCACGTTACTCATTCAAGCGGCTTTTATCACTGAAGTAATACACCGTTTCCATCCCAAGTTACTGCTTAACTACAACGCATATTTAGTTAATAACTAGAATTTCATTATAAAACACTTCACATGAAATTAATTCATATAATATTAGACTAAGCTTTCCAATTCAAACTACACTGAAATGTCCTTCGAAATCTCATACTCAATCCTATGAGCTTTTTTACTGGCAGCTAAATGAGGTTTTTTTTTTTTTTTTTTTTTTTTTTTTTTTAATGTTTACTGATTTGTAATCCGCAGGTTAAATTCAAGATCCCCATATACGTGCGAAGAAGGCAACTTACCTTAATGCAATCAAGGAAGTCAAAACATTTGCCAACGTATCACCATCAAACCTAGAGGAAATGTTAATCGTCTCAAGGAGTTTATCCAATGATGCCGAAACAAACGAGAAATTTAGGATGCGTTCTCTTTTTTATTTTTAGTTTTTGGTTTTCGTATATACAAAAATACGCACACATATCGTAAAAAAAAGATTATTTTACAATGCGAAGTTAACACACAAAATAAAAAATAACATTTTGTCATTTTTCGTATTTTAAGAAACAATGGAAGAACGTCAAACTCATTCATCCACCTTTCTCCATACCCACCATCATCCCCTCCGTCTTTAGTCCGTCATCTCCATTACCGTACGAATCTTTGCATCTTTCGAAATTAACGTTGAAAACTCAAAACTTACAACACAAAATAAACCATTTACCACTTTAATTTCTTGATTAAACGATTTAAGCAAAGGAAAATCACGATTTCTTTCAAAATTTCAGAAGAATGATTATTGAAACAATTTAATATAGTTCTATCACTTAAATAACAGTCTTTCAATTATTTATAAGCAAGAAGAAAAATCATTCTCATGTTTTGTTTACTCTGAGTAAATAGTTTAACTCAAATCATAAAATTTGGTCGATAAACAAATCCCGAATTCTCAAAGGTTTGACGAATGGAAGATGTACAAAGGTGTAACATACATGTACACATGTATTGACATATAATAATATATCAATAAGAAGTTAGTGAGTGGATTAATTAAGCTAAGAAATAGGTTAGGAAAAGTAAGCAAATAAGGACAAAAAGGTTTACTTTAATGTAATACTAATCATATGCTTACAAATCCATACCCTTACACACTTTTACTTTAATGTAATACTAATCATATGCTTACAAATCCATACCCTTACACACTTACACTCACCCTTCTCTTACACAACACATATCGTTACATTGATGTGACAAGAGGGGAGACACGCCTGGTTCGACCAAAATAAGGATGGTTGGAGCAAGGGGTTGTCAACAATTTTGCAATCATTATTTTATTCCTAATGATTTCCTGTAAATACTCACCCGTTACACTTCATTTATCCACACCATTTCTTCTCTTCTTCTTCTTCACCCTCTTTCAATTCTTTAATGACTTCTATATCTTGAGAAAATTATAAGAAAATAAGAAAACCACTCCCCACTCAGTTACGCATCTTAAGGCATCAAAATTTTCACCAAACCTCTTTTCATATTCATTCCAAAGTCACCATCATTCAGCAAAGTTCGAAGACCTAACTAACACCTCAAACCCGAGCTTTGCCCTGAGCAACTAGGAAGGAGGTGGAGATCGAAGCCGCTCAGAGTAGCATAAGTGAAGTAGGATTGTTCGGGATAATCTAGGAAGAGTTTTAGCGAGTTTAGGTAGCATTTAAATTTGATCAAAGGTTAGAAACTAAACCTTAAACGTCCTAAATTATACACAAGTTAATAGTTGTTTTGTGAATGCTAATTATTGTCGTATTAATGTTAAATATTACTTATGAATGCCATGATGGATGTTTGCAAATTAAGTTTGGATGATTATACGTTTGATTGTATGGATATTTATCAAATCACGTTAAACATATATTGATAAACGCAAAGGAAATCACTTTCTTTTATTGAATGAAATGAAGAAAAAGGAATGACTAGACATCTTTAAAATGATTTGAAATGTTTTAGAAATTAATTATAAACACTCATAATAGTTCATATGAAGTTTGGAAACAATGTGAATTTTGAAGAAATTTTAGTGTGTCGTGAAACGATAACTTGCGATTTCACTACTTAAAATTGAATATCTCGTATATGGAAAAATATTATTCCAAAATTTTTGAAGTAAGATATTTCTGAATCCCTATAACCATATATTTCCAATGAATCAAGAAAATCAAAATTTCATTGAGTATATTTGAAATATGACAAACAAGTTTTGAAAAACATTGCGGTTTTGTAGTTCAAAATTCAGAAAATAAAATAGTTTGAAATTGAATTTTTAAATTCAAGAAAATTATAGAATAAATCTTGTAAATCATTTAGAATGTTTTTAAAATGATTTAAGCTGAATATATGAATTTTCCAATGATAGAATGTCATTCTATTGAATTAAGCTAAAATAACACTTTCCGCAACACTTTTCAGTAACGATTAAAATTGAAGTTTAAACTTAAGAAATCTTTAATGATTATTTTTAAATAGTTAATGAAGTAATTTGCAGATTATTTTGAATATATGTAAATTATTTGAAGATGTTGGATAATTGAATTGAATTAAAAAGCTATAACATGCAATTGATTTAATCTTAGCTTTAATAAGCCGACAAGTAAACCTGGTTTTTCCATTACTAAGATTCAGATTTGGGTATTTAACCAAGGAGTTGTTCACGAGCAACCAGGGCCCAGACTCATCTGGCCCTTTCTTGGGTGAGGGTAGATAAGGTTGAAATGTCGAAAATGAGTTAAGTATAAAGTATCAAATTTTCTCAAGATAAATAAATAAGATTTCCTTAGAGATGATCTTGTTGTATTTAGTATCAAATTCCGAGGATGGAATACTTAATATCCATAAGAATTTAAAAAATGTTTACATCGTTATTCAATGGATAGTTGGGATTGAACATGGAAATTAATATCGAGTAAGATAAATATGATTTCTTCGGACCTATTAAACTAAAACGGACTTACCATCCAAATAACTTAATGAATGAGGTTTAATGACTCTTTATCCTTGAAAAATATTTGATGTTATACATCCTTAAAAGATGTTTTATGAAGTAATGAATTAATAAATGAAAAATATCCAACATCCAATGCTTAAACAATGTTTTATGATGGTTGATTCGAGGATACCGAGATCAGATTTGGGTGACTCCTATCTGAAAACAACTTCGGATCAATCAGACGTTTTGAAGTAATGAAAATTGAAGAATTGTAGATATTGAATGAAGGGTTGTTGTCATTGACCTTGGGGGATTTTTCCCATATTACAAATCGATAGTGATTCAGCATTTAGATCTTCGGTGTTAGGGCTGCTCTTTTCTGGATCACACAATCTAGCGAAATAGTTCCTTTTGTTTATCCAAACCTAGGATGACTTGTATGGATGAATGCCTGACGTTGTTATTCTAGTATGCGTTTATTGATCTCCACGAGTGTACATCAGTTTGGTGGTGTAGGAAAAGTTACTCTTCTGCATTATATACACCCTTCTCTAAGACGTCTGAGGCCAGAGGTTGTACATTAGTGGAAATCAGTTGTGTGTGTTGGATTTGGCAACGTGGCATTCAAAGTGAAGAACATACTTGAGGAAAAGGTAATCTTAGACCTCTAAACCTCAATAATCAGTGTTGACTAAAACATGACAGATGGTGAGGTCAAGTATGTAGCGCCCATTACGAGATGATTATCACCTTCTAGATTACTCATTATATGTTGAGTAGTGGAGAAAGAGACATCTCGAGGGCATAGGCCGGTTATGACCGGCGTGATGACGTTACGTATTTGGGCAGTGCACCACTTGGAGGTAGGTCCGTGTAACTATTTTGGCCTTGCCAGTTGGGTGAAGGAGAGTGGTCCTTGGTACATCTCTTTAGAGGTGTACTTTATGGAAAGGTAGTCCCCTACCTTGCCTTGCCATCGTATGGAAATCCATTGCCCTATGAGCTTGTGAATTCTATTGTAGAGCCCCAAATTCGGGGTGCGTAATTTAATAAATATAACAATTTTGCTATTTCTATAATTTATTTTAATGGGTTTTATCCCTCAAGTCATTAAAAATAGTATCACAAAATTTTGGAATAGAATTTTTTTGTTACCATATGGTAAAAACCTGTGCCATGTTTATGTATGGTTGTGGTCTTATGGGATACCCTTTATTTTCAAATAGCAAATTTAAGTTTCTCACATCCTTAAAACTATAGATGTCTCTATTTTCTCCAAGTAGCATAGAGATCAGATGTATAGTATAGTTTTAAAGCATGAAGACTTGAAGCATTTTGAAGTCTATTAGAGCATAAAGCTTTTGGACCTTATAATTATATTTACCTATCATTCTGTTGCATTTATGTTTTCTAGCACTTGTACGAACGGGGTATATAACTATTCCTGTTGGGTTTGTATGTATCCGACTATTTTCCAGTATTTCCTAATGTAAATTATTAAAGTTTAATACAACGTGAGATTCTATTCATTTTATTTCTTATCTATACTTTCTTTTTACCCCAAACAATTTGACTCTTCAGCACCAGATCTACGGCATATGAATACCGATGATGTATTAGTGTCGATTTCTGATATCGAGGAGTTGGGTCATTTCATTTGGTACCAGAGCTTAGGTTATGCGAACACCTAAGACTCAGTGGGATTAACTCATTAGAGATAGGGTCAGTAATACCGTAGAGTGAGTTTATGCTGAGAGAGCACGTAGAAACCAATTTAAACTAATATGTTGCACCCACTCTAAAAGATAAATCCTCTCTATTCTAAGATGTTTTTCTTACTATGTGAACAAATCAGACAGATGAATGAAATAAGATGTTTTACAGCAGGTGGAAGCAACATGACCAACAGTCAAAACACTACCGCCATAGTAGTGGAAGCAATGGTTCTAGTGCGACCTCAAGCTAACTTTACCACTTTACGCAAGAACTTCACCGACCTAGGAGATAAGCCCTTTAAGGGAACCAAATCCATTATGGAAGTTCAGGTTTGGTTGTGCTCGTGCGAAAGGATTTCCAAAGGACTTGATATTGAGAACTGGTAGAAAAGATGTCTAGCCTCTTGGCAACTACAAGAAGGAGCCTTATTTTGGTGGGAAATCGTTATCTAGAACGAGCCAGAGGATGGTATGACATAGGAACGATTCAAGGAAGTTCTTCCTGAACAGTATATGCTAAAGGAAGGAAAATCCCGACTGTATTGAAGATTTATGGATCTGAAGTAGGAGGGAATGTCAGTAGAGGAATACTCAAACAAATTTATTGAGTTTTCTCGATACAGGCCATAAGTGATTAACACAACATTAAAGAAGAAGGAAAGGTTCATACTGGGGATGAGGGAGGAATCTCGTGAAAATATGACTGCTCACGTGAAGGGAACTTTTGTCAACTTGGTTTATATTGGATTTCAGTATGAAACCTTCAACAAGAAAAATCCGATAACAACCCCCAATGGCAATAATAACTTGAGCAACATGAAGTTTAACCAACTTGGGATAAATCCGTTGCAAAACCAGACCAGTGGAGGTACAACTACGGAGGTCAAATGTTACAACTATCGACAGAAAGGACATTTCTCTGCATCCTGTCTAAGATCTCGGCATCTGAGGTATTCCTGCTACAACTGTCACCAAACAGGATACCTGTCTATGGATTACCCACTTAAGAAGAAAGGATAGCAAGTCAGATCTTTACGATTAACGATGAACCTTCAACCTTGAGGGATGTGAAGGGGAAAGGAGGTTTAGAAGATAAAATTTACATAAGTTATATTCTGGTTAAATCATTGTTTGATACTAGGGCTTCCCATAGTTTCATATCGAAGGAGTTAATTAACAAGCAAAAATTCACCATATTTTCGTTAAAAACACCGATGTGAATAACCAAACCAATCAGGAATAAACCATTTTAGGTATTGTTAGTGAGAATGTACCTATGACCCGTATCTTTCAAGCTTTTTTGTACAACCTAATCGTTCTCATTTTTTATGGGTTTGCAATCATACTCAGTTTAGATTAGCTTTCCAAATATAAGGCCTTTTTTTTTATTGTGTAAGTAGAATTGTTAAGCTAGAAACCTAAGGATTTCCTATTAATACCCACCCATTCCACTTTATTTTTCCATACTATTTCTTCTCGTCCTCCTCCTCCTCCTTAAGCTCCTTAATGATTTACACATTTTGAGAAAATTATAAGAAAAAAAAGAAATAAATCACTCAACATTCATATAATTATCTTAAGGCGCCGAAATTATAGGCAAACCTCTTCTCATCTTCGTTCCAAAATCACTATCATTCAACGAAGATCGAAGACCCTACCAACAACCCAAATCTGAGCTTGGTCAAGAGCAACTAGGAAGGAGGAGAAGGAGCTCAAAGCCCTTTAGAGTAGCATAAGTGAATAGGAACTTTCAGGATAGTCTAGGAACAGTTTTAGTGAGTTACTGTAGCATTTAAATCCGATATGTAAGATACTAAACCTTAAATATACTTAACTACACACAAGTTAATGATTGCTAAGTGAATGCTAAATTATTTCCATATGTGTGTTAAATGTTGATTATGAATGTCACGATGAATGTTTTCCAAATTTGGATGAATATATGTTTGATTGTATGGATATTTAACAAGTCACGTTAAATACATCAATAAACACAAAGGAAATTACTTTCCTTTATTAAATGAAATGGAGAAAACAGAATGACTAAAGATCTTAAAAATAATTTTAAATGAATTATAAATCCTCCTAAGTGTTCATATGAAGTTTGGAAAAAAATATGAATTTTGAACAAATTTTGGTGTGTCGTGAAACGGTAACTCGTGATTTTACTATTTAAATATTGAATCTTTTCAAACTGAAAAAATATGAATTCGAATTCTTTGAAATAAGATTTTCCCGAATTCTTATAACTATAACTTTCCAAAGAATCGGGAAAATTAAAATTTTGTTAAGTATATTTTGGAATATGAGTAAACCAAGTTTGGGAAAACATCGTGGTTTTGCAGTTCGAAATCCAGAAAATAAATTTGTTTGAAAATGAATCTTTTAAGTTCAAGATTACTATGGAATAAACGTTATATATATATCATTTAAGATGTTTTAAAAGTTACTTAAGTTGAATATATGAATTTTCTAATTATAGAAAAATCGTTCTATTGAATTAAGCTAAAATAGCGTTTTCCATAGCACTTTTCGCAGCACTTTTCAGTAACAATTAAAATTGAAGTTTAAATTTAACAAATCTTCTCCAAATCTTTAACGAATGTTTTTAAATGATTAATGAAGTAATTTGGGGATTGTTTTTAAGATCTATAAATTATCTAAAGATGTTAGATATGTGAATCAAATCAAAAAGCTATAGTAAGCAATTGATTTAATCTTGGTTCTAAAAAGCCGAGGAGTAAGCCTGATTTTTCTAATTCTTATATCTAGATGTGCATGTTGAGCCAAAGAGATGTTCAAGAGCAACCACTGCCTTGGATCCTTTGTCCCTTTCCTGGTCTAGGGATAGATAAGGCCGAAATGTCGGAAACGAATTAAGTATAATTGATCAAAATTTTCTGAAGATAAATAAATCAGATTTCATCGGTGATGATCTCGTTTTATTTAGAATCAAATGCCAAGGTGGGGAACCTTATTATTTGTAAGAGTTTAAAAGGTGTTTGCACCATTATTCGACGGATATTCGGGACTGAACACAGAAATTGATATCGAGTAAGATAAGTATGATTTCTTCAGATCTAAACTAAAACAGACTTACTATCCAATTGGCTTAATGAATGAGGTTTAATGAATCATTACCCCTGAAGAATATTTGAAGCTATATATCCGTAAAAGATGTTTTATGGAGTAATGAATTAAAAAAATGAAGAACAACCATCATCCAATACTTAAACAATATTTTTATGATGACTGATTCAAGGAGACCGAGATCGAATTTAGGCAATACCTATCTGAAAACCACTTTGGATCAATCAAAAAATTGAAGAAATGAAGACTGAAGACTGAAGAATTAGGGAGATTAAACAAAGGGCTGCTGTCACTAACGTTTGGAGATTTTTTTCTATATTACAAATCGACAACGATTCTGCATTCATATTTTCGGTGCAATGGCTACTCTTTTCTAGATCACACGATCTAGCAAGAGTAGTGCCTTCTATTTGTCCAAAATAGGATGAGTTGTGTCGATGAACGTTCGACGTTGATCTTCTAATATGCATTTTATGATCTCCATGAATGTACATATGTCTAGTGGTTTGTGAAGTAACTCTCTTGCACAATATACACCCTTCTCTTAGACGTACGAGCTCATATGGTGTACATTAGTGGAAACCAGCTGCGTGTGGTGGATTTGGCAATGTGGCATTCAACGTGAAGAACGTACTTGATGAAAAGGTAATCGTAGACGTCTAACCCTCAACAACTGGTGTTGGCAAAAATAGGGCACGTAGTGAGGTAAGTGGGTAGCTACCATTAGGAGATGATTATCACCATTATAGATTACTCATTATATGTCGAGTAGTGGAGAAGGAGATGTCTCGGGGGTAGGTCAGTTATGAACGGGATGATGACGTATTCAAACAGTGCACCACTTATAAGTAGGTCTGTGTAATTGTTCCGGCCTTGCCAGTCTAATGGTGTAGTGTGCCTCTCAGTACATCACTTTAAAGTAAACTGTACAGAAAGGTAGTCTCTTACCTTATCATCGTATGGAAATCCGTTTCCCTAAGAGCTTGCGAACACTATCGTAGAACCCCAAATTAGGGGTGCGGAATTTAATCATTATAACAATTTCGCTATTTCTGTAATTTATTTTAATGGGTTTTATCCTGCAAGTCATTAAAATTAATATCAAAAAATTTTGATGTAGAAATTTTTGGTTGCCATAAGGTAAAAACCCGTGCCATGTTTATATGTGGTCATAGTCTTATGGGATATCCTTTATTTTTAAATGGAAAATTTAAGTTTCTCACGCTAGTCCTATGAGTGACCCGAAATTGTTTTCCCCTTAAAATTCTAGGTGCCCCTACTTTCTCAGCGCAGCCTACAAATCAAATGAATAGTATCTTTTTGGAGCATGAAGTCTTGGAGCATTTTGGAGGCTATTAGAGCATGGAGATTTTGGACCCTATCATTATATTTACCTATCATCCCGCTGCATTTATGTTTTCCAACACTTGTACTAATGAGGTATATAACCATTTCCGTTGGGTTTATATGTATCAGACTATTTTCTTGTATTTCCTGATGTAAATTACTGAAGTTTATTACGATATAAGATTATGCTTATTCTTTTTCCCATCTATACTTTCGTTTTATCCTAAACCATCTCATTCTACGGTGTCAGATCTACGGTATGTTAATACCAAATATGTATTAATATCGATTTCTGAAATCGATGAGTTGTGATGTTTCAGATGCTTTAAAAAGCAAGGACGAATGGAAAAATTATATCTCGTTGTATATAACAGACCAAACTTTAAGGCTTTTGAAACATATAACAAAAGAATGTGGAAAGAAAAGAAGAAGTATAAGGTACAAACAAGAGACAATGCTTTTACAGTTAAAATCGATGAAGTTTCTTTGAAGGTGGACCGTGTTTTTTTGACTAAATATTGATTATAACGTTTTTGAACTGAAACACCCCACCTCCGTTAGGGTCACTCACAAAGGGAATGCCCTAATTTTGGTGGAGGTTTATAAGTATAAGTCACAGATACACAAGACAGATATAAATACACATATTTTTAAACAGCGGAAATAACAGCAACTTTTATTTCATCAAAATACGTGTTACACAAACCATACCATAATTGTCTTACAATACTTCCAAAAACATTACATTTCCATAACTGTCTTGATTTCATAACTTAAAGAAGCATAAAAACATAAGTAAACTGCATAAGTCCCCATAGTTGCTATCCAAAGCCATAGTTCAAAACGAAAGAGATTCAAGCAATACATTCTCTCTCTTCAAGCTGGATGTGAAACTGGTCAAGCTGCGGTATTCCCTCCCTGCGGACCTGGGGGGGGGGGAGGGGGGGACGAAAGAAAAGAAGACAAAAGAAAAGTAGAGTCAGACATAAAGCCTGAGTAAGTCTAGGACTATTCAGTCTATGAATAAGAAAAAGAGCATGATAAGTACAAACTGGAAATGGGAAAGCACCATAAACTAAGTTAAGTTGTCTAGAGTCGAATATACTATCGTACCCCATATTAATCTCTACACCCCCTATAAACTAGTTCCCAACTGGCACCCCACAATCAGGGTGAAGTGATCCTTTTTATTGATCGGCTCCTACTCGCATAGTTACATGTGTCTTATGGCCCCCGATGTTGTAGCTACCTATGTTGGTCCCACCATGGGGTGCATCAAGCCCCATGGTGGTGGCCCGACACAGTTCTAGAATGCACAGGTATACTACTGGTGCCCAGTGCCTGATTTTTCTGCGCCGGAGGGTGTGCACGCCCACACCCCGTTAGAACCTACACTACTGCACCACCGCCGTCGATTTGACCTCTTACAGTCAGCCCAGTAATCGTGCCCCACCCTGCCTAGTTCAGGGAATCCTGATACACCTTGTAGGGTTACTGCTGAAAAGGGTCCCCCGTTACTAGGTTTTCTATTTCTAGCCAACATGTTAAGTTGGTTAAGTGTTCTGTATAAACCTAACCCCCAATCAGTCTGTATAGTTTAGCATGTTGTATTTGATTAAGTATTAATTCAATTTACTTAATCCTATCAATCCTGACTTAGCCTTAATTGTCTTATTAAAGCTCCAACCACTCACATTAGACACGTATTGTTGTGATTTTCTGTTGCCGGTTGGGTCCGGGCAGTCTTACATCACAACTCAGTCTAACCTCGAATCTTTATGGGGCTCAATGCTTAACCACCCACATTGGATAGGTATTGTTGTGACTACTGGACAGCCGGGCGGGTCCGGGCAGGTTTATGTCACAACGCAATCCAACCTCGGGTTAAGCATGTCGTATTTTCTAAGTTTACATATTTTGTCTCTTTTTCTTTAAATGTAAATATTTGCGGCCCATTATTCAAATTCATTATTCTTGGGTATAGTAATTTATACCATTTTAAATGACATGAGTCGTTGGCATGTGCCAAACATGCCAACACATATATTCTAATTAACCCCAACGTATTCCCCCGTTTGTACGTAATAATATAACATATGTTGGGCTTCAACATTTTAGCCCAACTTAGCCACATAAAAAGGGGAGGCTTAGAACATGATGTATATATATTCTAAGTAACATCAAAAAGGGGTGTGTAAACGCATGAACTTGCAACATAGCGGTCTAATTAACATAAATTAGGCACTTGTGAACTTTCATTGTAATAGCATAAAATCTTGACATAAAACATACCTAAACATGAATCATGGTTTTAATCTAATCATGTAAACTTTTATTTAAAGTATGAATCTAACTTAATTATGTACCACATATATTATCATATGTTTTCTAACAACAACCTAAGCCTAAAACATATTTTGTTTGGGTATAAAGTTAAACATGAACCAGCCATGTTCATAAAGTCAACACAAGTTCACAAAGATGCTTACTTTTATCACTAATACCAAGTATGGTTTTCACTTGAATCAATGATGCCTATTCCAACATAAATTCATATGAATCATAATACCCAGTTGGATCCAACTACACTAAAAGTGATCATAAAAATATACATAGAAGGATCTAAAATCATGTTGGCATAATAGTGAATCATATACTTGCATAAGTCTTAACTTGGTTGCAACGAAATATGTATAACTTCTCATTAACCACAACGTACAAGTATCAAATTTCCAACATAAGTTATATACTTGTATCGCAACTATTCAATAGATCCAATATCATGTTAATTACACTACCACATCCCAAAATCCATTCATAGCAAATCATAGCAACATACAATTATGAATTAACATCATTATAATTAAAGTACAATCCCATTTCTTATTCTACACAGATCAAATCTCAATTATTCATTCACATCAGAATAGCACTCTACTTACAACGTATGACGAGTCTTATATTCAGGACTCTGAATTCTGAATTTGGTGATGCTTATCCTTTGTTGTAGGTGTTGTTTTGATTCAATTGTCATGGCTTTAAGCTTTTGAATCAACTCCTAATTGTCTCTTGATTTGACGGCTACTCCTAGTCTTTCTTCAGCAGCATGACGGCTCCGTACTCATTTTTATTTGTGTGAATTAGGTGGAGTCTTAGGTCCTTTTTATAGAGTTTGTGAATTGATTAGAGCCGTCGATGGAGCCAAGATTAATATAAGCCGTTCGTTTTAAAGAGAAACCAATCAAGGTTGACACATAAGCCCTACTGACAAGACCAAGTCCAGAAATTCGGCCAAGCACAGACCAGGCCAGCCAGGAGGGGCTGGGTTCGACCTGGCTCAGGGGCCAGGTCGACTACCCAGTCGACACCCAGGTCGACTGCCCAGTCGACCTAGGTACCCCAGGTCGACTACCCAGTCGACCTGGGTCTTGAGCGGGAAAATTCCTGCCCAGCCCAATCTGGGTCCGATTTTGAATTTGAATTCGTTTTTCTGAACTGTTTCTGCCTGTTTGAATTTTAAACTGAATTTTGAAACTTCCGGAGGTCATATCTCTCTCATACGGAGTCCGTTTTACGCAAACTCAGACTCTATCTCAAGCAGAATTCCGAGACGAACGAAATGGCGTATCCCATTTCCCTTAATTCTTTGATTTGAAATTAATTATACTTTAATTTATGAATTTCACTGTTATAGAATATACGGGGTGTTACATTCTCCCCCACTTAAAAGGATTTCGTCCCCGAAATCTTCAAGTTTAGGAAGAATGTATATCCTAACATCCAAACGTCCATCTACTCATCCATCAAACACGAGCGTCCATTGTCCTTAAAAGACTTCTAATGCTTCATGATCATATGCGAAGTGTGTGTATATGTACTTATCTAATGCAAAATCAGTCGGTCTACTGATTCAGTTGACCTCCTTAATGCAAATTATGTAAGTGTCATAAATCCATTATGTATGCAAACCATCCTATTCATGATTCTACATGAGTGCACAATCATTCATATAAATGCAACATTCATATGACGACACCTTAAACTTCAACCACTTGAGAATGTAAATACATATATGCACATGCAATATGAAGTGACTGAGCCGATCTAAAACCTAGATTGTGTGTGTATATGCAACCACGAGCAACCACTAGCAATCACTTGCAACCACCTGCAACCATCATCCATAACATGTTTCAATTACATGTTTTCATCCAAAGGGTTTCTACCTAAAAGATAAGGTCGAGGAGATATACCCTAAAAGATAGATAAAAGCACAACTTAAGGAAAAAGAAAGATCAAAGATGTACCCTCAAAAAGAAAAGGGTAGGCTGTGCGTATTCTAGCCTCAGTTTCCCAAGTCGCGTCTTCCTCGGCGTCGCTCCACTGAACTTTGACGAGCTTGACTTCGCGGTTGCGTAGCCTTTTCACTTCATTTCGTAAGATGCGTGTTGGAACTCTTCTCACAGTTGCTTCGCATTCCACTTCGGCTTCTTCTACAATGCTAGGCTCTACTATTTCAGCAGACTCGTGTAAACACTTCCGGAGGTGAGAAACATGAAAGACGTTGTGAACCCCGGCCAGTTTTTCGGGTAACTCTAATCTATAGGCCATCTTCTCAACCTTCTCGATGATAGGAAATGGTCTTACAAATCTCGGTTCTAGCTTTCCAGTGGATCCAAAACGAACGACGTTCCTTAGAGGGGATACCTTAAGAAAAACTCTGTCCCCAACCTCAAACTCAAGGTCGGTCCTTCTCTTGTCGGCGTAGGATTTCTGTCTATCTTGGGCCGTCTTCATCCCTCTTCGAATCAAGTCCACTTTTTCTGAGGTTTCTCTGATCATGTCTGGACCAAGAATAACCTTATCTGTAGACTCCCACCAACAAGTTGGTGACTTGCACGGTCTTCCATACAATGCTTCGAAGGGCGCCATGCCTATGGTAGCTTGGAAGCTATTGTTGTAAGCAAACTCCACTAAGGGAAGGTGATCCTCCCATGTCCCTCCAAAGTCTAGAACGCAAAGTCTCAAAAGATCCTCCAAAACTCTATTCACCCTTTCCGTCTGTCCATCGGTCTGGGGGTGATAGGCCGTGCTCAAACATAACTATGTGCCTACAGCTTCTTGCAAACTTCGCCAAAACTCGCTTGTGAAGATAGGGTCTCGGTCACTAACAATGCTGGAGGGTATCCCATGGAGCCGAACTATCTCCTTGATGTAAAGAGACGCTAAAGATGAGGCGGTCCTCCTACTCTTGACAGGTAAAAAGTGGGCGCTCTTAACAAGCCTATCCACTATTACCCAAATGCTAGTATTGCCCCTTCTCGACCTAGGCAGCCCATCAACGAAGTCCATTGAAATGCTATCCCACTTCCACTGTGGGACCTCTAGGGGATGAAGCAGTCCTCCAGGCTTTTTCTGTTCCGCTTTAACTTGTTCGCATACCATACACTTAGAAACGAAATCTGCCACGTCCTTCTTCATGCCGTTCCAAAAGAAAACTCTTTTCATGTCCTTGTACATTTTGTCTCCGCCTGGATGTATCATCATCTTGGAGTGATGTACTTCCTCGAGAACCGTCTTTACTAAATCTCTTGTCCGTGGGACGCATAGTCTTCCGTCTCGCCTTAGCCAACCCTTATCATCGATGAAGTATCTGTTGAGGTGACTTGAAGTCTCACCCCTAATTAGCCTATCAATCGTCTCCACAAGCTGAGGGTCTTCGCGTTGTGCTGTCCCTATTGAGTCCAAAAGAGTAGGGCGCACCTCAATAGATGCTAATAAACCAGGTACGAAATCAGAGGAGGGCCTAAAGTTAAAACTGGCTATATACTCTAGGCTTTGCCTTTCAACAAACAGCGGGCTTAATGTTAGCTTCTTTCTGCTCAAAGCATCTGCAACTACGTTGCCTTTGCCCGGAGTGTAGGAGATCTCAAAATCGTACGAGGCAAGAAACTCCATCCACCTTTGTTGCCTCAAGTTAAGGTCCTTCTGCGAGAAAGGATATTTCAACGATTTATGGTCGGTGTAAAGTTCGAACTTCTCACCTAGGAGATAATGTCGCCAAGACTTAAGTGCAAAGACGATGGCGGCTAACTCAAGATCGTGGGTCGGGTAGTTCTTTTCATGAACTTTCAATTGCCTTCCCCCATAAGCTACTACCCTCCCTTCTTGCATCAAGACAGCGCCTAGCCCTGTCCCACATGCATCTGTATAAACTGTGAACATCTTGCTTTCGTTCGGCAGAGTCAGGACTGGGGCTGTTGTAAGAGCCTTTTTTAGGCGTTGGAAAGCCAACTCGCAATCCAAGTCCCAATTGAATACTAGATTCTTCTTTGTCAGCCTTGTGAGTGGAGCTGAGATTTTCGCAAAATCCCTTATGAATTTTCGGTAGAAACCTGCTAGTCCTAGAAAACTTCGGACCTCAGTTGCACTCCTTGGTGTCTTCCAATCCTGTACCGCTACTACCTTAGCAGGGTCAGCATGTTCTTCTTCACTCTTTGAGAAGATCAAGATATCGTCTACAAAGACTACCACGAACTTGTTAAGGAATTTTCTGAACACCCTACTCATCAGGTCCACGAAGTAAGCGGGTGCGTTTGTCAAGCCGAAAGGCATGACAAGCCATTCAAAGAAGCCGTCTGGGGTTCTGAATGTTGTCTTATCGATGCTATCTTCAGCCACCCTTAGCTGATGAAATCCGGTCGCCAAATCGAGTTGGGAGAAAACTGACGCTCCTACAAGCTGATCAAACAGATCGTCAATTTTGGGGAGAGGGCGCCTATTCTTTTTCGTTAGCTTGTTGAGATCCCTATAGTCAACACATAGACGGAGTGAACCATCCGCCTTTGTAGCGAACACCACTGGAGCGCCCCATTCTGAAATGCTCCTTCTAATGAACCACTTCTCTAGAAGCTCTTTAACCTGTTTACTGAGCTCTTTCCTTTCCCGTGGAGCCATGTGTCTAACGGGCAACGCAACGGGCTTTGCATTATCTACAAGATATATGCGGAAGTCTATCTCCCGCTTCGAAGGTAAGCCCTTCACCTCTTCGAAGACGTCCGAATATTCACGGACCACTCTAACCGATTGCAAACTCTCAACAGAAGCATCTAGCGATTCAAGATAACTAAGCATAACCGCATACGAGGGATTACAAGTAATTTCCAGAGTGTTACCGAGTTGGGTCAGAAGCCTAACCACCCTTTTCTCACAATCAAGGATGGCACCATTACTGGATAGCCAATCCATGCCCAAAATCAAACCATATCCCGAGAAGCCCATAACAAAGGCACTACTTCTAAATTCTACGCTTAGAATAGAAATTTTCAATCCCACACAGATCATAGACAAATGAGCTGGGCCCCCGATTAGATTTGAAACAATTAAGGGGTCCTCTACCATACTAGTTTCTAGGTGCAGAGATTCTACTAAAGCAGATGAGATAAAGGAGTGTGATGCGCCAGAATCAAATAAAGTGCGAACTGGGTGATCATAAAGATAAACTACACTTTCTACAGAAGTATTTATACCTCGCTGTTGCAGAGGCGGTGCTTCTAGCGCATGAACATGTGCCCCTGAGGTGGATCCAGCCTTCTGCCCCTGCCCTCGCTTCTTTGGGCAATCCTTAGCCATGTGGCCTGTCTCACCACAAGAAAAACACCCACCATTCAACTTGGCCTTCTTTTTCCGGCAGTCTTTCACTAAGTGCCCCACATTGCCACAGAAATTACACTTCCTCTTCTCTTGGGACTTGTTGTCTTTCCCGCCCTTCTTAAAGTCTGTCTTCTTAGGCTGTAAACCTTCTTTCTTCCATTGAGACCCTTCTGCCTTTGTCTCCTTCTTGCCCTTATCCTCTTCGTTCAGCAATGCCATCTGCACCAACCTTTCATACGTAGCTCCCATATGTATATGGGTCATGGCCAAGCTGTGTAATGGCTCATTCAATCCTTTGACAAAGCGGAGAGCCTTCTTGTGCGGAGTGTTGACTAGGTCCAGTCCGAACCTAGCCAGTTGATCGAACTTATTAACGTACTCTCTGACTGTCATATTCCCTTGCTTAAGAAATAAGAATTTTTCCAGTTGAAGGCTCCTTTCAGCTTCTGAGAGAAATTTAGCCTCAAACCTCGCCCTAAAGTCCTCCCATGTTTCCACTGGTCTTTCTGCATTGGTAACTTCCCACCAGTAGGAAGCCTCTCCTTTAAGTAGCCATACTGCCAGCTGTACCTTCTGCCTATCTTCTACCTCAAAGATGACGAATAAGTCCTCGGTTTCCTTCAGCCAGTTCCTGGCTGCCACGAAGGACTCAGTTCCATGAAAGTCCTTCCCTCCCATAGCTTTGAAATCTTTACATGTCTTAGCAAAAGCATTACCACGCGGAGGAGGTGGAGGAGGAGGTGCTGCTGCAGCTGGGGGAGGAGGAATAGTGGGACTTGGCTGATTGGCCCTTGCTTCTAAGAATCGTCTGAACCAACCAGGTATTGGTACACCCTCTGGCAAGTTAAGTTCTTCGGACATGCTGAAACAAAAAGGACAGATTCAAAACGAAGGATAAAAGATAGTACCTATGGCTTTGAGGGACTATGCCTTTTTTAAAATAAAATAACATTTTATCTTAAAAATGCTTCTTTAAATTTTCTTTTGAAAATAAATTTTCAAAACTTTTTATCTGATCTGGTTAACCTATGCTCTAATACCAAGTGAAACACCCCACCTCCGTTAGGGTCACTCACAAAGGGAATGCCCTAATTTTGGTGGAGGTTTATAAGTATAAGTCACTGATACACAAGACAGATATAAATACACATATTTTTAAACAGCGGAAATAACATCAACTTTTATCTCATCAAAATACGTGTTACACAAACCATACCATAATTGTCTTACAATACTTCCAAAAACATTACATTTCCATAACTGTCTTGATTTCATAACTTAAAGAAGCATAAAAACATAAGTAAACTGCATAAGTCCCCATAGTTACTATACAAAGCCATAGTTCAAAACGAAAGAGATCCAAGCAATACATTCTCTCTCTTCAAGCTGGTGAAACTGGTCAAGCTGCGGTATTCCCTCCCTGCGGACCTGGGGGGAGGGGGGGCAAACGAAAGAAAAGAAGACGAAAGAAAAATAGAGTCAGACATAAATCCTGAGTAAGTCTAGGACTATTCAGTCTATGAATAAGAAAAAGAGCATGATAAGTA
Organism: Allium sativum; assembly: GCA_030737875.1. Lineage (NCBI taxonomy): Eukaryota > Viridiplantae > Streptophyta > Magnoliopsida > Asparagales > Amaryllidaceae > Allium > Allium sativum. The sequence continues at coordinate 473,550,237 of CM060909.1, forward strand.
CAAACTGGAAATGGGAAAACACCATAAACTAAGTTAAGTTGTCTAGAGTCGAATATACTATCGTACCCCATATTAATCTCTGCACCCCCTATAAACTAGTTCCCAACTGGCACCCCACAATCAGGGTGAAGTGGTCCTTTTTATTGATCGGCTCCTACTCGCATAGTTACATGTGTCTTACGGCCCCCGATGTTGTAGCTACCTATGCTGGTCCTACCATGGGGTGTATCAAGTCCCATGGTGGTGGCCCGACACAGTTCTAGAATGCACAGGTATACTACTGGTGCCCAGTGCCTAATTTTTCTGCGCCGGAGTGTGTGCACGCCCGCACCCCGTTAGAACCTACACTGCTGCACCACCGCCGTCGATTTGACCTCTTATAGTCGGCCCAGTAATCGTGCCCCACCCTGCCTAGTTCAGGGTATCCTGATACACCTTGTAGGGTTACTGCTGAAAAGGGTCCCCCGTTACTAGGTTTTCTATTTCTAGCCAACATGCTAAGTTGGTTAAGTGTTCTGTATAAACCTAACCCCCAATCAGTCTATATAGTTTAGCATGTTGTATTTGATTAAGTATTAATTCAATTTACTTAATCCTATCAATCCTGACTTAGCCTTAATTGTCTTATTAAAGCTCCAACCACTCACATTAGACAGGTATTGTTGTGACTGCCTGTTGCCGGTTGGGTCCGGGCAGTCTTACGTCACAACTCAGTCTAACCTCGGGTCTTTATGGGGCTCAATGCTTAACCACCCACATTGGATAGGTATTGTTGTGACTACTGGACAGCCGGGCGGGTCCGGGCAGGTTTATGTCACAACGCAATCCAACCTCGGGTTAAGCATGTCGTATTTTCTAAGTTTACATATTTTGTCTCTTTTTCTTTTATATGTAAATATTTGCGGCCCATTATTCAAATTCATTATTCTTGGGTATAGTAATTTATACCATTTTAAATGCCATGAGTCGTTGGCATGTGCCAAACATGCCAACACATATATTCTAATTAACCCCAACTAGGGCTGTAAATCGGGCGGACCGGACCAGACATTTTGATGTTCGAACTCGGACCGACTTTTATATCGGACGAGCTTACGTCTGGCTTGATAAGCATCGGACAAATAAGTAACTGTTCAGACTCGATCCGAAAAACTTAAAACCAGTTCGAGTCCGGTCCAATAGACTTGACCGTTATGAATCGGACGTATTCAGCCCCTAAATCGGACTCGAACAAACAAAATATGGTCATAACATCATATTATGTATATTGCATTCAGCGCTTTTTGTGGTTGGACCATACAATATTCAAACAACATTATTTGGTATAAACTAACCATAATAGCATCATGTTATCAAAAAAAAAATATGGCCATAATAAAATCCTTCATTCATAAATGCACCCACAAAATACTACAGCATAATATGTATCATTCAGGCCAGAATATTTGTTTTCAAAATTTGGCCTTAATAACAAAATACTACATCATAAACATGAAAGATAAAAAATAAGCATGAGTTCTACACATACAGTAAACATAATAGCTATCTTTTTTCTCTAGATTTCAACAGTTTGTAAATCAACGCATGCTCAATAAAACTAAATTCCAAAAGCAAAAAAATATGCATACAGCGTACAGCTAAACTTCATAAAAACTGCAGCAACATAATGGCCTTCATCTTCATGCATACTTTCCTCTTCAACATATCAGCTTTCCTGATAAAAGTAGCATTAGCTCACTAGTAAACTAAATCCCATGTGAACTAGCTTAGACGTTGACAAATAAATCAACAAACATAAAATCAAGTTTAAGAAATGAACTAACAAACAAGATTACATGTAAACTAAAACTGACAGTTGATGAATTAGAAGATACCACTTTTATTTGCCAAAATATTAAAAAATACAACATTTAGGATTTATGTAACAACAAACGAAAATCGTATATATATTGTCTAGCATGAGCTCCTTCCTCTTAAACTATATAACCAACGACAATCCCAAACTCAGGACCACACTCAATATACTTCACTTATTCAATTTCTCTTTAAAGTTGATTACTATATTAGATCTCTTTGATTTTTTTTGGGAAGAAATGGGTGTAAGTGATCCTAGTTCTATGTACTATTTGAGTATGATAAATGAAGCTGATTTGATTTTGGTTATTGATCAATGCAGGTTTTCCAATGGATGCAAAATAAGATTAGTGGAAAGGAAGAAAACTTTACATTAAACTCAAATAAGAGAGTATCGCAATGTTAGTTATATTTACATTTCTGCATAACTCATAGTTTCCAGGAAACAAAATAAAATTGATGTTTACTAATGTGTGTTTCTTCCCTATTTTATATGAATGTAACAGTAAAATAAATGGATCTTTTATATTAATGTAATAGTAAAACTCAAGATTACAATATAAATGGATCTTTTATCATTCATGTGATTGCAATGTAAATAAAATTGGTAGTGCAGTAAATGGAGTTGATTTGATTTTGGTTATTGACCAATGCAATTTTTCCGATGGGTACAAAATAAGATTAGTGGAAAAGAAGAAAACTTTACATTAAACTCAAATAAGAGAGTATCGCAATGTTAGTTATATTTACAGGAAACAAAATAAAATTCAAGATTGACTAATGTGTGTTTCCAGGAAACAAAACAAAATAAAATGCATAACTCACAATGCTGGTTAGCTTCCAGGAAACAACATAAAATTGATGTTTACCAATGTGTGTTTCTTCCCTATTTTATATGAATGTAACAGTAAAATAAATGGATCTTTTATATGAATGTAACAGTAAAATTCAAGATTACAATATAAATGGATCTTTTATCATTCATGTTATTGCAATGTAAATAAAATTGGTAGTACAGTAAAAGAAGGAAATTGTCTCAGTTATATGATTTATATTTCTCAAAATAATATAAACTGAAAGAAGCATACCTTTGATTTCATTCAGACTAATCAAAATTGACTGATTCCATATCTTCCTCATCATGTTTAACCTGAAATAGTTACATATTAGAAATCGGTTATAACATGAATATTGAAAAGATTATTCATAAAATATCACATATAACTGAAACCAGTTAAATACCCAGCAAGTTAGATATCAAATGAACTAGATTAAACATTAATTGAATATTTTACCATTCAGCGAAGTTCATAATGTATGAAAATATCTAAAATTCTTACCTCAAAATTCTTCAATGCATATTTTGAACGTAACCAGTCTCCCATGCAGATCATAGCTTCTACAGTTTCTGGCTTAAGAGAACTTCTGAATTGATCCAATACTCTACCTCCCGCGCTGAATGCGGACTCCGAGGCTACACTACAAATAGGGATAGAAAGTATGTCTCGAGCCATAACATATAATATTTTGTATTTTTAAGCGTTTACTTTCCACCATTCCAAAACATTAAAAGAGTCTTCAGATTCATCAAATTTACAGCGAGGTTCTTTCAAATATAATTCTAGCTCAGACCGTATAGTCTCCACCACGTCTGATTCATCAGCCCATGTTTCAAACTCACTTCTACCTTTCGTTTTTCTCCTTTTTAAAGTACCACTAGATGCATTTCCGTTTCCTTGCTTAGAAGGTTTATTATTTTTGACTGAAGCATATTCGGAATACAATTCCTCCAAAGAATGCATGACAAGTTTAATATTTTGTTCTGATTCAAGTGTAGAGTAAATCTTAGGAAAACAAAATTCTATTAGCTTCATTTTATACCTTGGATCCAAGACAGCAGCAATGGACAACAGCAGGTTGCAATCACTCCAATACTTGTCAAATTTTCCTTTCATTTTATCTAACATTCCTCTCATGAAGAAGGAACCTTCGTATTCTATTGATTTCTCATTTAAGACTTGCTTAATTTTCCAAATTTCGGGAAGAAACAAGTTAGAAGTCGGATAGGTTGTACCAGAAAAAACATTTGATGCTTAATTAAGCACCTCCAAAATTTTACATATACACTCAGCTCTTTCCCAGTCCATTGAAGATGGCAACCAAACATAGGATGGATCTCTTTCTTGATACATGGAAAACACTTTTCTAAAATTTAAAGCACACTCTAACATTGCATAAGTAGAGTTCCAACGGGTGGGGAAATCAAGTATCAAACGCTTAGAAACGGGGAGTTGTAATTGTTTAACAATGTCTGCAAACTTATGTAGACGCTGCGGTGACATTTTGAAATACTTCACACTTTCACGAATATTTTGAATGACTTCTTTGATCTCATTCAATCCATCTTGCACGATTAAATTCAATACATGGGCACAACATCGAACTTCTACTAGGTTAAAGTAGAATTATTTCTATCAACAGGTTAATAGGAATCAATAAATGAAAGAATAGTTGGAAATAATTAAAATATATGGTACAAGGGATATTAGTTTAACAAATCAAAAACAAAAGAAATGTCAATCATATCAGTTTAACCAGCATGCAAAATATACATAACGATTAGATTACAAAAGGTTCAACTCTTCTGAGAATAGATAACAATAGTGGATGGAAACAAAATCAGTTGTATACACATCCAGTCCTATAAGATTAAATTCACAAAATCTGAAAGTGTATAAAAAAATCACTCATATTCATAAACCGGTTGCATACAACAATGAAATGCAACTGCTGTTATTCAAACGCCCCAAATATATGCTGATGAAACTACTTCTTGAACTCATACATAAAAATTAATTTTATTAAAACTACTTAATAACAGTAAGGCAACAGTTTTCTCAAATTAACCCGATTTGTTTTTCAATTAACTATTGATCTGTAGCAGATCAGATCTGGTTATGATTAACTTTAAAAAACCGCTAATTAATAGTGAAGCAGCAGTTCTAAAAATCATCAAAGCTTAATTAATAAAAACAATACTCACCGAAAGAATCCGTCGAAGCCATGGCAAAAGAGTGAAGTAGCAGTTTACATGAAAATCAAGATCTGAATACTTGTTGTAGAGATGAAGAACTAATCCCAATTTCTTCCAATTTTGATAGATGAGACAGAATTTTAAATGATAACCGAGATTTGGAGATTTTTTGTAGGTTGTAAAACATGTAGGAAATAGAAATACGGACATCTAATTTTAACGATCTGATTAATGAAATTGAATCAATCAAGGAGTCTTCCTGGAGAAACAAATCGCCAATTTAATTCCCTAGAATAATAAATTGAAAGAGAATTGTTCTATTCACTGACTAAATTATAGCGATGGTATTGGTAAAGTAAAGATAATTATGACAGTAACTTAAATAATTGTTGTTTCCAAGTAATTTGTTATGCTGCATACGTAATTGTAAAATGTAATTTACCTTTTCAGCACATGTTCACGGACACTAATCGGTCGGACCGCCCTATGTTCGAGCTGGGGTCCGTATTTTTCATCGGACAACTGTTGCTGATCAAACTCGATCCGTTTCTTGATCGGACCAAACTCGGTCGGACAATTTTTCGAGCCGGACCACATCGAACTGTCCGATCCGATTAACAGCCCTAACCCCAACGTATTCCCCCGTTTGTACGTAATAATATAACATATGTTTGGGCTTCAACATTTTAGCCCAACTTAGCTACATAAAAAGGGGAGGCTTAGAACATGATGTATATATATTCTAAGTAACATCAAAAAAGGGTGTGTAAACGCATGAACTTGCAACATAGCGGTCTAATTAACATAAATTAGGCACTTGTGAACTTGCATTGTAATAGCATAAAATCTTGAGATAAAACATACCTAAACATGAATCATGGTTTTAATCTAATCATGTAAACTTTTATTTAAAGTATGAATCTAACTTAATTATGTGCCACATATATTATCATATGTTTTCTAACAACAACCTAAGCCTAAAACATTTTTTTTGGGCATAAAGTTAAACATGAACCAACCATGTTCATAAAGTCAACACAAGTTCACAAAGATGCTTACTTTTGTCACTAATACACAAGTATGGTTTTCACTTGAATCAATGATGCCTATTCCAACATAAATTCATATGAATCATAATACCCAATTGGATCCAACTACACTAAAAGTGATCATAAAAATATACATAGAAGGATCTAAAATCATGTTGGCATAATAGTGAATCATATACTTGCATAAGTCTTAACTTCGTTGCAACGAAATATGTATAACTTCTCATTAACCACAACGTACAAGTATCAAATTTCCAACATAAGTTATATACTTGTATCGCAACTATTCAATAGATCCAGTATCATGTTAATTACACTACCACATCCCAAAATCCATTCATAGCAAATCATAGCAACATACAATTATGAATTAACATCATTATAATTAAAGTACAATCCCATTTCTTATTCTACACAGATCAAATCTCAATTATTCATTCACATCGGAATAGCACTCTACTTACAACGTATGACGAGTCTTGTATTCAGGACTCTGAATTTGGTGATGCTTATCCTTTGTTGTAGGCGTTGTTTTGATTCAATTTTCGTGGCTTTAAGCTTTTGAATCAACTCCTAATTGTCTCTTGATTTGACGGCTACTCCTTGTCTTTCTTCAGCAGCATGACGGCTCCATACTCATTATTATTTGTGTGAATTAGGTGGAGTCTTAGGTCCTTTTTATAGAGTTTGTGAATTGATTAGAGCCGTCGATGGAGCCAAGATTAATATAAGTCGTTCGTTTTAAAGAGAAACCGATCAAGGGTTGACACATAAGCCCTAGTGATAAGACCAAGTCCAGAAATTCGGCCAAGCATAGACCAGGCCAGGCAGGAGGGGCTGGGTTCGACCTGGCTCAGGGGCCAGGTCGACTACCCAGTCGACACCCAGGTCGACTGCCCAGTCGACCTGGGTACCCCAGGTCGACTACCCAGTCGACCTGGGTCTTGGGCGGGAAAATTCCCGCCTAGCCCAATCTGGGTCCGATTTTGAATTTGAATTCGTTTTTCTGAACTGTTTCTGCCTGTTTGAATTTAAAACCGAATTCTGAAACTTCCGGAGGTCATATCTCTCTCATACGGAGTCCGTTTTACGCAAACTCGGACTCTATCTCAAGCAGAATTCCGAGACGAATGAAATGGCGTATCCCGTTTCCCTTAATTCTTTGATTTGAAATTAATTATACTTTAATTTATGAATTTCACTGTTATAGAATTTATGGGGTGTTACATGAACCTTACTACATGATTCCTTGAATGGTTTTAAGAAATTGCTTCCTCTGAATTTATACATTCCTTGTTGAATGATTTGTCGATTTGTCCCTCTAAATTGATGTCAACCTATATGGAATAACGATTATCTTTCTCCCTCATTATCATCGACAAAAAAGAGGTTTTAAAAAGTGGACAGAGGTCGAACTTCAAAACATTGAACATAAAATAGAATATTCACAAAACAATAACACATTGACCATCCTAAAATCACATAACATAGAATTTTAAAACCACTTAAACATCACAATCACAACATTGAAAAAACATATTTACTGTGACTTGTTAATTGAATTTTTTCGTTGGACCAAAGAGATCTAAATGTAATAATTTGAGTGGCTGTAAAGCTGAGATTACCTTCTTAGGTTTGAAAGAAGATTTAGTAAATTTTCCAAAATCAAAAACATCGCAAATGTTGTTCAATTCATGATTCATTTTTGGTAAACTTTTCACAACGTTGTTTTTGGATGAATTATTTTTATATTTGAAGTTAATGTGACAAAACCTTTTATGCCTTAGCCAATGATCATTTTCTTAGGCTATTCTGCACATATTTTCATTATTATTTATTTTCGTATTTAATATATAAATACCTCTTTCTCTAGTTTCTTCAAAGATGAGATACTTATCTTGATCGAAAATATTTAATTTATCTTTTAAGAAAGATATCGTAAAACCTTTACCAAAACTTAAGAAATTAAAATTTCAATTTTTTACGTAGTAGAGCACTATTTAAAAAAGGAGCTTTATATGTAATCTTTGTCATTCACGTCAACAATAATATTTTAATTATCGTCAAAAGTTATAGTTCCCCTTTTTGTGTAGACGATTATTTGTCTGCATATCTTCATTTTCTGTTATGTGCTCTAAAAAACCACCATCTAATATCCACTTTCTTCTTTTTTGAGCATGTGCCTGCGAAAAGTATTAAATAACATAATAAACTCCTCCATTAGGGTCCTAAAAGTTAGGTCTTAGGAAACTATGGTATATCATTTAAAAAGAAAATTGGAATATTTATGAATAGTATAAATAAATTTATCTACATACTTATTTCTTACATGAACATTATTTGTTTTTGGCACCCAAATTTTAAAAGTTTCTAACGACTTATTTTATGTAATATTTTAATTTTTGAATTTGTATATAATGTTGCATACTTTTTTAGACTATCTATCTTTTTGTTAGGTTTTTTTCTAAAATCCTAATGCTTTTTTATTAGAACAAACTTGAGAATTTTTTATTGTTTTAATATGTTATATAAATCAGAAACATTTTGTGTAAAGTTTTCTAACGTATTAAGTCCATTCTTTTTTTACTCTAGACATTTTATTGAAGAATTTAAATTTTGTTCCAAAAATGATCCAAACACTCAAAATTTTATGAATATAGAATAAAACTAAATAAAATAAATGAAAATTGAGGAGACAGAGACTTATAGTGGTTCGGCTCGAATATGCTTACGTCCACTTTACAATTATCACTGATTTTGCACTATAATGAAAAATTATAGAGGGTAGGATTACGCAAGCCTCGAGTACAAAAAAATATAGTAAATAAAGAGTGAAAAAGTCTCATAATTGTCTTCTAGAGTGGTATCTATAAATGAGTTCGTATTCGGTTCGGCATCGCATTTGGCGGGAGCAATTGGAGTAGTGGAAGTAGTGGGAATCATGCAGAAATATAGTGGAGGTCGTGGCCACATCAGCCACGTTTCCTAGTTTGGGTCGATATTCCCCAGGAAGGCATACATCATGCCATGTTGGGGGATGATCTTGATGGTTGCCTTTAACTCGGCCAAGTAGGAGATGTCGATCCGAGGGGCTGAGTCGAGAATACCAAGCCGTAGGAAGGCCGATCCGGATTAGTGTTCCACACATTTAACTTTGGAGACTGAATCAAAGCATTGCCGAAAAAGAGCATAGCTGAATCAAATGTATGCCAATCTGAATTGATCTCTTCTTGAGCTTCCAGGACTTGACTTTGGTTGAGCTTGAGTCTTGAATGATCTGAATCTGAGAGGCTAAAAACGTGACAGCGTTATCAAATGGCTAGTCAACATTTTACCCCCCAAAGAACGTAGCGTCGTAGATGAGATGTGCTTTGAACGAGTTGAAATGCATACTCTTGTCAGTGTAGTCGTTTTCATGGAGACACCAATAAGAAAACGTTGTGTCCAGTTGGAAATGTCTTGTCATTTAACTCATTATTCGGTATGGCCGAACCAGTGGTGAAATACTTCAATTCAGCATAGCAGAACTAGGTGTCTACCGGGGTCAGTATAATTGGGCCGACTAGACATTAGTGCATGTCAAATATGTTGTATATAACCGTGTTTTATACACAATTATATGATTTTTGTTTGATGATAACAAACAAATATATTCTATTTTAAATGTGTTTGTTATTGTACTGTTATATAACATCACAGACAAGAATATAATATTTATATTTAAATAGAATACGACTGTATAAAATTTCATATATTCATACAGTATTTTATTTAAATATAAATATTTCAACATTCAAACAGTACAAATTATATGACTCCACCATTTGTACACATTCACAGATATTACACATGATATTGTACTTGTATATAAACTGAACACGTTAGACAAATTTTGAACACAATAAAAATAATATTTTATTTCAGACAAATTTGTTTAATACAAACATCAGTACAATTCTGTTGTTACACAGCTCCTCACTATAACACTCTGTCTATATATCTCATACATATATGCAATCACTCATTTGATATTTTCATATTCATATATACATTCGTTCACTGTTATACACACTGACACTGCAATATACTTGTCTTCTGTCTTCTGCTTCAGTCAGTCCAGCATCTTCACTATCAGTCCTGTCATCATCTTCATACCTGTCATACAAACAGAAACACACACACAGTACACTGCAATAAAAATAAAAACTGAATACATGCAGATTTGAATTTTATTTTTGGAATTTTATTTGCCTCAGTTTTCTAGTGTGTTTCTCATCATTTTTCATGACTTGATCTGATACATCTGTGTCTAGGCAGACAGTTTGTAAATGTACAGGGACAGGAAATTTTTTGATGGCTGCAAATACACACGTGTATAAATACACGTGTGCACTGCCTCGCCAATCAGTGTATACAGCTGTGGAGCAGTCACATGGACCAAGCTCGACACAACGCAAATGTCAAGTAAAAAAACTCAACATATACATGGTAATGGTCGAGCTCAAGACTGTATGCAGATCAGCCCAAACATGTTCAAATCAGCATGATTCAAGTGTACAAGTGAGAGCAGCAAGTGACTCAGTGGTGGATATGCAAGTGTCATGTGAATGCAATCATGGTCAAGCATGTATCCAGTCCATAGGTGATCAAAACAGCAATGCAACAAATACAAGCAAAGTATGGTGCACAAGTTTTTGTGTACATGGTGACTCAGCAACAACAAAATTGATTACACAGTTATATGGCTCAAGCTCTCTTCTTAAACATGAATGGAAGCACAAAAACAAATGGTTCAGAAACATGAATGATGCAGAAATTTTGTGTCAAGTACAACATAGAAATCCAGAGCAACAATTTAGAGGCACACATACATGATCAAGCAACTAGAAGAAAAACAGTGTGTATTTACAGGTCGAGGGAGATCAGTTTTGACAGATGGACACAGCTCAGCAAACATGGATAGATCAGAAATGAAACAAGCAGTTATGGTACTATGTCAAGGGATAAGACAAGCAATAATCAACACAGCCAAGAATGTATGTAGCATACAAAAGTTTCAGCAACTCATCATTTCTGGTTTTAAGTAATACAACATGTTCAATGTGATGTCAAGTATGGTGCAAGCACAGTTTCAAGTTTCATGGTGAGCACATGCACTGTTCATGGGTGTAGAAACAAGTATTGGTACAATAGTTTAATGGTGCAATCAATGCAGGCAATACATGTTATGATGCAGATTGGATATGTTCAGGCAAGACAGGAGCTAATTAAGCATCAAGCAAAATGGAAAATGTTTCCAGAATTAACATTTGATTTCCAGTTTTAATAAAGTTTTAAATGTGGCAAGTTTTTCAATAAAATCCAAGGAAATCAATCACATATGTTTGGCAAAAATTCAACAGTACATAATTCATGCTACAAAATTGAAAAAAAAAACTTGCCACTTTCTCTGACATATGATTTAAAATAAAATATATTTTTAATCTTGAATCATGAATCGTCTGTTGCGACCTGCTGAAATAATCTGTGAAACATTCTCTGACAAGTCTATTGTGATATTGGTTTCTGTGATGCTCTGATACTGTTTTCAAACAACTGCTTGCTTTGATCTGTCTACTGCATGCCTAATTTGTTAGCTTGTCTGCTTGGGCTTAATGTTTGGTTTGTGCTGTCTGTGATATCCTTGTTTGTCTCCAGTGTCTTCTTAAAATCCTCATTAATAGAGACATTAAGTGGTATCAGTTTATATGAGCTGTTTTTTATCTTACTGTATATATTTTTAATTCCCTCTTGCTTTGTATAACTCTTTACATTCCTCTTGTAATTGATTTTCAATTATAAAATTATTTATTGATATTTCATTCAGAAATTGAAATCAATATCCAAATTGAACTGTATTTATAATTCATCAAAATTAGTATTAGATATTGAAATTGTGACTGCAGTATATTTCACAACAAGAGGAGATATTATTTGAATTTTCATGATGGTTGAACATTTATTATAATATCCTTGAATTGGCAATTATTTCACGACCATCTCCTTTATCTATCATCTTTCTACTATCCATCATGATTTTATATTAATGTGGAGAGTTAATATCTTTTAAAAATCTTTTTGAACAAACAGTGAAAATATTTGTGATAGAAATGGGTCTATATTATTATTCAGAATTAGTGACAATTGAAAATTTTCAATGATCCCGGTACAGTCGAGCATATTTCATAATATGATTAATTTAGAAATTTATTTCACAAACCATTTCTGTACTTACCACCATTTCTATCATCCATATTGGTTTTATATACCGAGGAGTTTTTCCTTTTAAAGCTGAAAACGATAAATATATATAATTAATACATAAGTGTGTCTCTAATCTCATTTAAAAATCCAAGCTCTGGTTATGCATGGTCAGTATGCTCTTAAATAAAATAAAAAGAAAAAGAAAAAATGTGCTATAAATAGAAATTAAATCTGAAATTCTCCTTTGAGTATAAAAACCATCCTATCAATCCATATTTTAATTTGTGAAATGTGTTAATATTTTATGACATATTATGATCTGTTGATTGATAGGTATTGGGATTTGAGATTATACGATGTTGTCACTTAAATAGAATTATTAATTATAGTCCAAATCCATCACTGTTTTTGTGCTTTATTCTTATAAAAAAATCTTTTGAAAATAATTGGAAATGATTTAATTTTAAAACTCTCTCCCTTATGTATGAAATTCATCGTAAATCCGTCATTCTCTAAAATGTGAAATATGCCACCTTTTCTCAAAATATTTTTATTTTTGTTTGACTGATTGAGATTTATGATAACCGTTCTTCCTCTTAAGCTGATATTGTATTTGTTAGTCATTTTTCATCTATATTTTAAATTTTGTATCCTTTTGATGATAACAAAAGGGGGAGAATGAATTGAGATTTTGATTTATGAGTGAATATTTTATAAATATTTTTAATTTTGAAAATTATTTCAATTTTCATGTTTCTTCACTCATGCACAGTTATAGGGGGAGCTTTCAAATAGGGGGAGTTCAGTTCTTCACTCTCAAACACATTTATTATGTTCAAAATCTTCATATTTGTTTGTCATCATCAAAAGGGGGAGATTGTTGTATATTACAGTGTTGTATACACAATTATATGATTTTTGTTTGATGATAACAAACAAATATATTTTATTTTTAATGTGTTTGTTATTGTACTATTATATAACATCACAGACAAGAATATAGTATTTATATTTAAATAGAATACGACTGTATAAAATTTCATATATTCACATTGTATTTTATTTAAATATAAATATTTCAACATTCAAACAGTACAAACTATATGACTCCAGTATTTGTACACATTCACAGATATTACACACGATATTGTACTTGTATATAAACTGAACACGTTAGACAAATTTTGACACAATAAAAATAATATTTTATATCAGACAAATTTGTTTAATACAAACATCAGTACAATTCTGTTGTTACACAGCTCCTCGCTATAACACTCTGTCTATATATCTCATACATATATACAATCACTCATTTGATATTTTCATATTCATATATTCATTAGTTCACTGTTATACACACTGACACTGCAATATACTTGTCTTCTGTCTTCTGCTTCAGTCAGTCCAGCATCTTCACTATCAGTCCTGTCATCATCTTCATACCTGTCATACATACAGAAACACAAACACAGTACACTGCAATAAAAATAAAAACTGAATACATGCAGTTTTGAATTTTATTTTTGGAATTTTATGTGCCTCAGTTTTCTGGTGTGTTTCTCATAATTTTTCGTGACTTGATCTGATGCATCTGTGTCTAGGCAGACAGTTTGTATATGTATAAGGACAGGAAATTTTCTGATGGCTGCAAATACACACGTGTATAAATATACATGTGCACTGCCTCGCCAATCAGTGTATACAGCTGTGGAGCAGTCACATGGACCAAGCTCGACACAGCGCAAATGTCAAGTAATAACAACTCAACATATACATGGTAATGGTCGAGCTCAAGACTGTATGCAGATCAGCCCAAACTTGTTCAAATCAGCATGATTCAAGTGTACAAGTGAGTGCAGCAAGTGTGTAATGGATATGCAAGTGTCATGTGAATGCAATCATGGCCAAGCATGCATCCAGTCCAGAGGTGATCAAAACAACAATGCAAGAAATACAAGCAAAGTATGGTGCATAAGTTTTTGTGTACATGGTGACTCAGCAACAACATAATGGATTACACAGTTATATGGCTCAAGCTCTCTGCTTAAACATGAATGGAAGCACAAAAACAAATGGTTCAGAAACATGAATGATGCAGAAATTTTGTGTCAAGTACAACATAGAAATCCGGAGCAACAATTTAGAGGCACACATACATGATCAAGCAACTAGAAGAAAAACAGTGTGTATTTACAGGTCGAGGGAGATCAGTTTTGACATATGGACACAACTCAACAAACATGGACAGATCAGAAATTAAACAAGCAGTTATGGTACTATGTCAAGGGATAAGACAAGCAATAATCAACACAGCCAAGAATGTCTGTAGCATACAAAAGTTTCAGCAACTCATCATTTTTGGTTTCAGGTCATACATCATGTTCAATGTGATGTCAAGTATGGTGCAAGCACAGTTTCAAGTTTCATGTTGAGCACATGCACTGTTCATGGGTGTAGAAACAAGTATTGGTACAACAGTTTAATGGTGCAATCAATGCAGGCAATACATGTTATGATGCAGATTGGATATGTTCAGGCAAGACAAGAGCTAATTAAGCATCAAGCAAAATGGAAAATGTTTCCAGAATTAACATTTGATTTCCAGTTTTAAAAAAGTTTTAAAAGTGGCAAGATTTTCAATAAAATCCAAGGAAATCAACCACATATGTTTGGCAAAAATTCGACAGTACATAATTCATGCTACAAAATTGGCAAGATATTTTTTTGGCAAGAGAAAATCAAAGTCATGCAGAAAATCATTTCTGCTCAATCTGTTTTGAAATGACTCTTTCAAAAGGGGCAGAAAAATAATTCAAAATCAGGCAACAAAAGTAAGAAAATCAAGCAAGCTTTTAATATGTTGATCCAGGAAAGAAATTATGTTTTCATTCAAGTTTCTATGTTGTTTCCAGAAATTGGCAAACTGTTTTTGGCACTTAAATTTTCTAGAATCGTTTTTAAGGCCAAAGTTTTTATTTCCAGTTTCATCACAAATTAATTCACGCAAGGGATAATTATCAAGGGGCCACAATTTTGATTTGTTTCCATTTTTTTTATCTCGGCTAATTTACAGAGAATTCAAAAGGGTCAAGTTCATTCAAGAATCAGTCACGCAATTAAATCAAAGCAGCAAAAGGGACACCGCAAATCAGAGGAAGTCATTCTTTGAAATCAGAGCAATAATAGGAATTTCTAATCCTATTTAAACACTATGTCATCACTGGCAAATATATCGAAAACCCACAAAATCATTTCAAGAAATTCAAGGCAAGAAATTATAGAAAAACTCACAGTTTCGATCAAGCCAGAGAGAAAACCCAAATCGGACGAGCATCTGAATCAATAGAGAGAGAGAGAGAGCAACTCGAAGCAGTGGAATAATCATAGAAATCACAACTTCAGTTAATCAACATCAATTGATCGATTTGGGGAAAGCAATCAGAAACCGTAGTTTATTTTCCAAGCCGCCATTTTTTTTATTGCAAAAGCAAAAGAGATTGGGCAAAATAAAAGAGAATGGGCCGACCAAGTGTTCATGGACTAAGCCAAAATTGAAAAGGGGATGATCCTTTTTATTTAAACTCCTAAGGGTTTTTCTTTGTTTATTTTATTTTGTATTGTTTTGTTTCCTTTTGTTTTTCCATATGCAATCCAACCATCAGTTCTAGAGTCTGTAAAATCTAGGGAGATACACTTAGGGTGTTGACTGACAGTTGCTGGAGTCTGTAAAATCTAGGTTACTGGTTACGGGGTCGTAATCAGGGAAAATCAGATCGAGAGGATATCGATCAGTCTAGGGTTTTGAGCGTAGGGTTAGGACAGGAGAAGGCGCTGCGAGTGTACATGGTCTTATATGCGGGATCTGTTTATAACACTTAGTAGAAACCTTAGGAATGCAGCAGTGGGCTGGTTTTTGCCGAAGCTGGGTATATCTGTGTGTGATTTATTTTCTGCACTTTTATTTCTGCTGCATTATGTGATCTGTTAATTATTTTAATATCCTGTCAGATTTTCAATTTAGTTAAAAACTGTGATAAACCCTATTCACCCCCCTCTAGGGTTAATCTAGATCCAACAAAATCGAGGAGGACGAACGGTTATCTAACTTCCCCTATTTAAAGCTGGCCTACTCCTCTTCCTTTCCTTCTTCACTTTCACCGAATTGAATTTTAGCAGCTCCCCCTTAAATTTCATTTTTTCAGAAACTAATCGGCTTTACCCTCGTCTTCAAAAATCCCCACCACTTTTCATCCACTCTGACCTCTCAAACTAGGAGGGTTTCGAAACCAATTTCGATTTTTATTGTTTTAATGGTTGTAGCCAAGTCGTGACCAAACTCGAAGGCGATGGGGATGTATTTGAGTGAGGCATAAAAGTAGGTGGATGAAGTCAAACTAGCGAGAGGAGATGGTGTCATAGCTGGTGTAGGGCGATGACAGAGTTAGTTCGAAGCTTTGAATCAAACTTTGATGTGGCTCAGGGTAAAGGCGACGAGACAAAGAGATTGAAGGGAGTATGTGGATTGGATGGGAGAGGTTTCATTTTGCTTTGTCTCGGTGGAATGATTAGTGGAAGAGAGGGAATGAAGAAGTGTTGTGGAGAAAAATCTCCTACTCAGCATTCGTAGGGGTCGGCATAGTCGGTAGGTCGACCCAGATCTGGCCGACCCGATCTTGGCCGATTTGACTTTGGCTAATCTGAACGAACACCAAACCGAAGTTGGACGAACTTGAAGTGTACTGAATTTGAATAGGTTGCTACAACATGCTTGTTCGCGAGCACTTCTCGAGCTTGAACTTTTTGGAGACAATGATGAAGTAATCCGATGCACAAACTTGACATTCAGATTAACTGGATTAAAGACTTCTAGACAGTTAGGATTAGAGCATATGAACATGGGTCCTTTAAACAGTAAGGCGTCGTCATCTTCCATGAAAATCCAACCAGCGATTGTTCGTGATCAAAACTCGATAAGATAGTCAGGATTGACGATCGATCAAGAACATCACAAATTCCTGTGTTCATTGATGCATAAGTCTTTACATTACACTACACACTGGACTTAGTTTGCACACCGAGGGAGGGGAAGGGGAGGTGTGGGCGGAGGAGGGGGAGGGTATAAGTTAATCACTCTAATTGGTTATTTTTTGAGTAGTACAGCTATAATAGGTCACCGATATTGCATGAGATCTTTTGAGGTCGGATCCTGGAAAGAAGCAACTTATAATGATCCAGATACGAAGTCCATCTCTATTACCGAGTCCAATAGTGAAGGATACTAATACCAAGTCCATGTCTAATGCGATTCATTGAGAGTTTTGCCAGCAGAAGGCTAGGCTACGGTTGTTAATGAAGCTAACATTGCAGGGTCGCTCTTACTTCAGACACTCTTCTTAGAGTCGACCTTTTTGATGATCCCACTAATTCCTGGTCTTTATCTACGGACGATCCTACGCTAAAAAGTCTCTATGCCAAACACATAATTCCTTTTGAACAAGTTAGGTAACCTGCTATCTTGGAATTACCACATAAAGCTCTAAAGAGATACATGGTGTGCTTTCGTCTCATGTGTACGGCTAATCGTTTTCCTCCTTTCAGCTCGTTCGTCCACATGATTCTTTCACATATGAGACTGACGCCAATGCAGCTGCATGCCACAACTTATGCGTACCTTCTTTCTCTCCACATTTTGTATTTTGAGCACCTTCATTAGGAGCAAACCATTGAGGATGTACAATTCTTATTTAGTTTCAAGCACAACAAAGGGACTCCCTCATTCACTTTCCTCGGGGCTACAGTGAATAGTCGAGTCATCGTAGATGGATGGAAAAGACTAAGTAGCGTGAAATCAGACTGGTTTTATGTTCTGCATCAAGAGGGATTTGCATGGCGATGACCGGAAGGCAGTGAGTATTCACAAAATTCTTTCGCTTCCAGCTTAGCTGGCACTTTATATAATAACTTCATGTTTTCAGTTGGTAAGGGCAATAAATAAACCTCTTGGCGATGTATATATATCCAAACTAACCACCTTATGAGGAGTCCCAGAGGAGTATAGGCGGGTGCAGAGGTGTATATGAGTCGAGTTCCTTCATTACTTTAATCTATTGAGTCCGCATAGAAGCTTTGGAATAGATGGTGCCCCAGTCGGGAGGCGGAGGCGTGGCCGCTCAAGTAGTATGCCCCCAGTCCGTGGCATTGTGATAGATGAATCCCAAGGCGAAGTCCATTCCCGAGAAAGACAAGGAGATCCAACCTCCGATCATTGAGAATTAAGTGGTCGAGAAATCTATATGGGAGCATTCTTCACAACCCAAGTCTCCAGCCCATGATTCCGGATCTGTCAGTACAAATGACCCATTCAAGGGTTTAGGCGATCTGAACATGCCACATGAGCAATATAACTTCCCGGATTTGAATCTCTATACCTTCTTTCCTACGTTTGAGGGGGAGATAATTTCTGCTAGAGTTGGAGAAATTAAGCCGACTAGCAAGGCACCGATGTCTGGTCTGTTGGGCAGAAACACTAGAACACATACAACATGCGCACTGCACGTCACAACACTTGTCTGTCATATGATTTCCTAGTCCAGACATAGGCTTATTCTTATTTGCAAGCATGGTGTCAAGATCATACAATTAAGGGTGTCTCAGTTATAACATATCAAAAAGTGGGATCCCTGCCAAAATATCACTATGATTAGGAGTAGGAATGCAGAGGGGGTCGATAGAGAGAAGAGAGGGATAGTGAGTAGGAGAAGAGAGGCATAATCAATACCACATATATCATTCTCATTTTCGTTCTTACTCCCGGTCCACTATGACACCGACAAGCTCGAGAGTCAAAAGAAACACAAAAAAGTGAAAAATCGGTCATCAAGGCCTAGATTCCCTCTAAGAAACTCATCAGAAAGAGACTCATCTAAAGAAGCATTTGAAGTCTAAGAAAGAAGGCAAGGAAAAGTCTATAGTGGTTGCTAGTAAACAAAAGTCCAAGAATATTCTAGTCGCAGGCCCTATAATGCTTGAGCCGACAATGCAAGAGTGGGGGGGGGGGGGGGGGGGGGGAGGAATTAAAAGCTCAATTTCTGCAATATTACCTTGGATGAGTGAACTTTGTTCCTTTTCTCCACCCCGTGCCTGAAAACATTGAGGAGCGGCTTAAAAGGGAAATTAAAGTCATTGGTGGGCAATATAAAGAAACCTGCAGATACGCTAGAAAGTTATATGAGATTATTTAGGGCTTGGAGCTTGATATCGCCAATATGAAGTAGGAGTGGGATTTGTAACAAGAGTACCCTATCTTACGTGGATAAGGAGCTTAAGGAAAACCAGGTCAAGCTGAAGGCCGTTGAGGATAAAGTTGAAAAGTACAAGAAGCAATATACTAACTTCATGAATTGCTTTCACAAAGAACTTGGTGGGGCTAATCTGAGAACGAAGTCTATAGAAGACGAGTTAAAAGCCGCCTCTAAAGAAAATACTAAATTAAAGCACAATACCACTAGCCTGAAAGTAGAAAAAAGCACATTTGAAGAAGAGATGCAGAATTAAAGGCTAGATCGAATGGGGCTGAGGGGAGAGCTAAAAAGGCAGAGGAGCTTGTTGATGCCACTGTCAAATATGCTTCCAACTCTCAGATTCGGTGTAATGAAGAGCTAAAAGAGTTGAGAAGCTAGTTGAGCGACGCTGCGAAGATGGAGGAAGAGTTCGGGAATCCCATTATGAGTTTCTTTGTTCGAGTCCTCCGGTATCGTGATCTTTCTTGGATTGAGGATTACACTCAGACTCTAACCGACGTTTAGAGCGAGCTCGTTGAGGAGAAGAGGCGTGGCATAGAGGATGGCACAGTGGACGAGCCGGAGCTTATGAATCAATCCTTGTAGGACCACAAGGCCCTAAATTCTTGATGAGGCGGAGGATGAAGTTAGACTTCAAGCTAAACAAAAGTTTGTTGTCGAAGGAAGTTCTGGATCTTCTCCTGCCGCCTATGAATCAGAGGATGTTGAGGGTTATGATGTCGAATTTCAAGCTTTGAAAGCTTCCACGCTCTGACTTCGATCACCAAAGTGCCTGAAACTCGTGGATTCACTAGAGGAAACTCCATAGAAGATATATCTTTGACTTCTCCGCAATACAAAAGAGACATTGTCGCGTGTCGGCGTGTTATGAAGATGGCATTTGAGATTCCCATTGTTCCACAGTGATTAAACAGTTATCGCTTTTCCTTCTGCAGGTACACAACAAGTTAGGACATCTCCTGAAGCACATTCATAGCCGTCCGATAATCCCGAAGTGCCCCCGTCGAAAGTCCAGAGATAGGTGAAGAGATGATTGACGACTTGAAGGGCTTCTATGGTAAGGGCTCTCGGGGTTATATCGAAGAGGATGTTATTTACATGGGTGACTCTGGAAAGATGAGAGACATGAGCATGGAAGAGCTACATGCATTGCACCAGGGTAAGCCTATAAAAGTGGAGTTAGACATCCTTTCACCAGATCTTGTACCAAAACCCTCTCCTTCTCTAGTTGGCTGCCCAAAGTCTGACAAATCTAAAGCGGGGCAATCTACTGAATAAATAAAGTCATCCCGAGGCAAGGAACAAAGGAATAAGAAAAAATAAGACCAACCCAGGAATGGCAGTGAAGGATCTGAGTGTGGTTAGTCTTCCAAAGGATAGGTATTCACAAAGTCAGACCTTGAGAAGTCTAATAAAAAGCCTAAGGCTGACGTTCTTCCCAAGGATAAATGGGCTAGCTTGTATTTATGCACTTCCTTTATTTTGTCGGACAAAGTCTTGTGCAAGTACAACCTTCATGATTTTTTCCTTTTGCTTGTATAGACTTGTGAATTATGAATAAAATAGTCAATTTATTTGAAAAAACTACTAAGTGTTTTCTGCTTTCCATTCAATGTACGTACGAGTATGTTATATCACACTTAAATGTCAATGTGGAGGTTTCGCGTATGCCCCTAATTAGCTTCAAGTCACTGGCTATGTCAGGAGCATGCTTGAAGTCAATTTCTAAGTCTGCACTTATGCCCCTAATCTCGGTAAGGCTAAGTTTGAGTAATCATACATCCAGTCCTCGAGTTTTGTACTCTCCCGTCATTTATCTGGCTAGATTTACAGGTTAAGAGGTCTTAAGTCTTGGTGCACCAGTCATGCTTACCTAGTATTTTATACTCTTTCTCGTGTCACTAAGAATTAAAGTTAATTATGCAACCGACTGTGTTAGATTCACTTGGGCATCGTTCATATACTTCAGTCATAAGGTTAGGATCGTCAACTCTTATTTGACTAATCGCGGAGTTGAATACACTCGTCGAATCATGAGCAAGTGAACGTCATTAGGGAATTAGTCATAACCTTCATTCAACTATCAGCGTATGCTAGTCGGATCATATCCTTTAGCCACATAATTACAAATAGTCATATAGCATGGAATGATCTTATATTTATAATGCAATAGTAGTTGGCGAGTCATGCCTTATTACATTAATTGAAAGAAAAGTGCTATTTACAAAAGTGATAAAGAACAAAAGCTTACGTGAAATAATACTGCAGATGCCCAGCGTTCTATGCTCTTGGAGGTTGATCGTAGTAATTAACCTAAAAGCTCCTTTTTTAAGTTTCAATTGGATAACGGAAGGTCCTCCCCACTTTGAGCCCATATGGATGGGGCCAGGGAAGACGCATCTCAGCACAAGATCACCAAGATCGAAGGTCCTGAACTCGTGTTGTAGTATTGAACGACCTGATGTCTATATGTAGCAACTCACAAGTCTGCCTCTTCTCTATTATCGTCAATCATGTCAAGTGATTCTAGGAGGAACTCCTTATTGGTGAAAGGATAGAAGTAGGCAACTCAGTGAGAGGGGAATTCGAGCTCGATAGGTATGACTGCTTTAGTAGCTTATGCTAATGCGAATGGAGTATGACGAGTCGCTGACTTGCGGATCATTCAGTATGCTCAAAAAGCTAATGGAAGCTTATCGAACCACTTACCTCTAGTCTTCTCCAATCTCTTTTTCAGGGTGGTCTTTATAATCTTGTTTACTGCTTTAACCTGTCCATTTGATCGCAGATGAGCAACTGTCGTGTATCTTTTCTTGATGCGATATCAACGATAAAAATCCTTGAATTTTGAGCCATCGAATTGAGTCCCATTATCAATTATGATAGTCTTGGGAAGTCCAAATTGACATATAATGCTTCTGATGATGAAGTTGATCACTAGCTTCGTTGTGATTATGGTTAGTGGTTTAGCTTTTGCCCATTTCGTTAAATAATTAATTGGCACAATCACATACTTTGCACCACCTTTGGAAATAGGATGGATACGGTTGATGTCTACACCCACTCCCAAAAGGCCAGTCAATAAACCATTTTTACCTTTTTGTGTTTCTAATTCGTTAATGAGCGAGATAATTTGAGAAGCTAAATTATCACATAAATTTGTTGGATCTCGTTGTATAATGTTTTGATTATGACAACTATACATGTACATACATACATACATACATACATATATATATATATATCAACTAACTCTGTTTTGTAAGAAGATATACGACTATAGATTCAAGAACTCGGATTGAAGATTATATATGTTAAGAGTCTGTGAGTCTTAGATTAAACTTGTTAATATCTTCCTTGATGATACACACACACATTTTATATATTTTGATTTTCAAATAACAAGAACAAAAACATAGGTCTGTTACAAGAAACAGACATCTAGAATTTTCATACCAGACGTCTGTTTGCTGAAATGAATTTCAATTTCTTATAATATTCAGACGTCTGAATTACCCCCAAAATGACCTATTTCTTTGTTGTTTGAAATTAAACTTGAAAACAGACATCTGAAATTTTAATCCAGACATTTGAATAGGAAGGGTTGTAACTTTATATGAAGAGTCACAACTTTCCAATTCATAACTCTTGATTGAATCTCTTCATAATTGTTGAGATCAAGATTTTGATCGATGCCAACATATAAAGTTGCAATGAAGATCATTTCACAGAGATAAGGTTATATATATATATATATACATTGAGTCGTGTTAGAAATATGTTAAAATCTATCCTCAAAGTATAACTTGAATGCACAAAAAGTTATATCATATCTTCGTTGCTGAAATCTGCATATTTGAGAAATTGAAAAGTCACAGAAAAAGCCCAAACGGTCCAGGCTTCGACCGGGAAAGAGCGTAGAGCGATCTGGACTGTGACCTCGGTCCACAGCCATAAACCGGTCGACCGGTCCAAATATGGACGGTCGACCGGTCAGTGTGTTTTTGCACATAACGACTATTTTTCAAGAAGTTTTAATTTTAAATTAAATTCAACCAGTCAACCGGTGATTTTCAACCAGTCGACCATTTTGAAACAGCAAGCTTTTTCTGAAAGGTTGCTTCTTGTTGGTTAGCTTTTGGACTAAGCCACCAAGACTCACAAGCAAGTCCAATTTAAAGCCTCACTCGTAAGAGCCATATAAGCCCGATCGTGATCATCCTGCCGCGCTTGGCTCGTGCCACTACTATCGTGACTCGCTCGCGATAACACTCCACGACTCGTGCCATCACCACCACAACCCCTACTCATGATACCCAGCAATGACCCGATCCGTTCGCGCATGTGCCCCACGACCTGATGCTCGTGGTCAAAGAAATGGAGGCAACGACTTGGTCTATCACGACCCGAAAGGCCCGGATCTCACGACATCTGTCCATAACGGCCATTTTGACCATTTCTACATCTGCTCACGAACCAGTCCAAGATCCTTGGAATTTGTGCCACGTGTTACCACGAACCGCCTGCAAATATCACCTATAAATAGCCCAGTGCTTGGTATTTTTCAGGATCTTTTTGGCAGTTCACAGTGTTGTTTTCACCATTATTGTCCTGTCACTACTCCTGATCAGAATTACTTCGAAATTACAGAGAGAATCATAGTTGTAAGAGTGAGATTGAGTGAAATATTGATTGTACTAGCATTCAACGTATAATTAAAGACATATAAAGTGGATGTAGGCTCGTTAACGCCGAACCACTATAAATCTTGTGTGTTTTCTGCCTTTTCTTCATTTTCTAGATATAATCCTCTACAAATCTTAACAATTTGGGTGTTAGAGCCAAATTTTGGTCTAACATTTTGGTGCTTTCACTGAGAAAGGAATCTCAGTATATTGGACTGTTGCTCTATTGTTTGGATATTTGAGTCTGAAGAAAACAGTCCAAAACCCCACTGTTTTGATTTTCAAAGATTTCAGTAAAGCCCAGATATCATGGCTGGAAAGAAGTCTAAGGAAGTACGAGTTTCACAAGCGAATAAAGCTACAAACGAAGCCATTGAAGAAAGTGTGCACGAGCAGGTCGAGGAAGATCCGTCGGTTCGTGATGGCGTGGGGGCGACCCGATCTGAGGGGGGTGTCACGACCCGCCTCCATAATACTTCCACGAGTTGTCCAGATGGAGCCACCACGAGCCACAGTCAGGGTGTAACACCCCGTAATTTTATAACATTAAAATTCACAAATTAAAGTATACTTAATTTTTAGAAAATAATTAAGTGAAATGGGTTGCGCAGAGAAATATATATATATTGATATATATATAAATTAAATAAATAAACATGCGAAAAAGTTCAAAACGACCCGAGCTCTACTGGGTCGACTAGGGGTTAATCCAGGGTGTTTGGCTGTCAACCCGTGGGCCGATTCGCTCAAATGCGGATTTTGCATTTGATTGGTTCTCATGGTTCAGGGTTAATCTAATGGTCCTAAATAACTTCCTACACCTATAAATACATCCTAATGCTAACCCTAAACCTAATTAAAATAGAATAGTTACCGTCATACCATCGCCATGGAAATCAATGGAGCCGCCGCCAACTAAGAAAGAAGAAAAGCAAATTCAATTCTAATTCTCTCAACCCTAAAGCAAAGCAAAACTCTCTCTTTTCTTCTCTAAATTGTGAGTATGATGTTAACAAGATTATTATCATTTTAATTAGGTTGAGTTATGAATGGATTATGAGTAGATGATGTGAATTATCATATATGTTGTTGTAAACCCCTTTTGCTATCATGTATATTATAAATCCAATGTTATGCGATGATGATATCTTATATGTTGTAAATCATGCTATGATGATGTTATGTATGTTGAAAGTTTCTATGCTAAGTTGTGATGAATCATACATGTTAAAAAGGCCATGATGTTACCATCTATGCTAGTTAGTTCATATTAATTAAATCATCATGTTTGGGTTATGTTGATCTATATGACAAGTCACATATGCAAGTTAGATTGATTAGAAAAGTTATGAACATATGCCAAGACATCTATTATGACATCTAGAATTATGCTATGACATATGTGATATCCTATGCTAGTTCACATCATCATTATGTTGCCTAAAAACCCCATATGCAAGTTTATGTATAGATTTGGGCCATGATCATATCATGTAAATTGAGATATTTAACAAGTTGGCACCTTTTGATCCTTAACATGTGTAGTTTATGCAAGTTTCACCCCAATTATGATTAGATTTATTTTAATTGTCTATATGTTGTGATAATTTATCTTTGTGCTAGGTGTTAGACTATACAAGTCTAGCCTATATTATGCGTTGAATAAGCGAACGTATAAACGTGGGGTAGGGGTAATATTAAGGATTTAATATTAAAAAGTTGGGTGCAATTGATATGATTTTGCATGCAATAAGTGGATGGCCATAATTGAGTCAATTATGGACATCATTAAAAGTTGACTTAATTAATAATTTGAATAGGGAATTATTAAAACTGGGGTAAAAGATTTTAAGTGTTAATCAATGCTTAGGACACGAGGTTGGACTCGTTTGTGACGTAAACCTACCCGGACCCGCCCGGCAAATCCAGTGGTCACAAATGTCTGCCCAATGAGAGAGGCCCTAGGCCTAAACTAAAGCATAACGGTTGTAAAGACATGAGGTTAGACTCTTTTATGGTGTAAGACTGCCCGGACCCGTCTGGCAAATCCAGCTGCCATAAATGCCAGTCTAATGTGAGAGGTCTTTATGAGGTTATGGCCTGAATGAATTAAGAAATACTTAACCAGATAAACATGTAAGGTGGGACATGGGGGTTAAGTAGGTGCCTTGGGTGGCATGAGGAATCTTGGGGGTGCCCTTAGTGGCATGTGAAATATGATTAGTAAGACTTAACCAAACACACATGTAAATGAACATGACTAAGAGGGTTAAGTGGGATATATTAATGACAAGCTTAGGTGGGTAGCTTGTGGGGGTCCATTTCAACCAGTATCCCAAACGTATCTTTGTGGGCTCGACCCAAGTCGAGGACGGGACACGCATACTGAGTTTGACTATAAGAGGCCAAAACGGGGAGCGGTGGCAACGCAAGTCCAACGGGTTTCGTATGCGTGTGTGGACTCGGGCTGGTAGGTAAGACGTTGTTGCATCGTGTAGGTATAAGCCGTGCATTCTCAAGTTTTATCGGGTTGCCACTTTAGGGGAGTGATACACCCCACTGTGGGGCCAGCACGGGTATCTACGAGTAGGGAGCCGATCGAAAGTGGGTAGTGGGGTACACCTAGTGGAGATAGGGGGCAGACGGCACCTATGTAGTCAGCTAGGGGTACGTAAGGCTATTTATAAAGTTTCTGTGTGAAGCAAGTGGGATCAAACAATAGGGTGACTGGTGTGGTGCAGTGTAGTAATGTGTGGTGTAGTGTAGTAATCATTCGTTAGTAATTAGGTGTGCCTTTACCGTTATCTTTAACGTTATCTTAAATGTTATCTTTATCTTCCTAAGAGTTCATAGACATTTACTTGTCTTCCATCTTATGCCTTAGTCTAGTTATTTTGATAATAGTATTGTTAGAATTATCATACTCGCCAGACTTTATGTCTGACCCCCTCTATTTCTATCCTTTTTCCTCCTCCAGGTCCTCAGGTTGGGCCCAGCTCTAGTGGAGTTTGATTGAATTACTTCATCTCTCTTTGGAAAGCTTGGACCGTTGAAGTAAAGTCCAGCTTGTTATCTTTTTAATGGCTATTTATGTAATGGGATTATGTATTTTGTTTTTATGAAGATGGATATTATACTTGGTAACGATCTATGGTTTTATGATGTAACAAACATGTATAATTTCCGCTGTAATAAAATGAAGTTTTAGATTTCCAAGTACTATTTATTATCTGTCTTGTTGTAATTTTTCTTTTCTATATTCACTTATAACCTCCATGGAAGTTAATGCATTCCCTTTGTGAGTGACATTAATGGACGTGGGGTGTTACACATGGTATCAGAGCTTAAGGTTACCAGAACAGATAAAAATACTTTAGAAAAATAGTTATTTTTGGAAGAAGTGCTTTCAAAAACATGTTTTAATGAGAAATTTAAAGAGAAATGTTTTTAAGAAAAAAAAACATAATCCCCAATAGCCCATATCTTTATATTTCGAATTCTCCATTCTGAATCTTTCCTTTTTCGTTTCAGCATGGCTGAAGATCTTAATCTACCCGACGGTGTAACGATACCAGGATGGTATAGGAGGTTATTAGAGGCTCGGGCCGCTGCAGGTCCAGCCAATATTCCTCCACCACCAGTTGCACCCGTCCCTCCTCCTCCTCCTCGCGTAGATACTTTTGCAAAGACGTGCAAGGAATTCAAGGCTATGGGTGGAAAGCCATTTCAAGGGTCAAAAACGTTTGTGGAAGCTAGAGATTGGCTTAAGGAGGTGGAAGAATTTCTAGAAATCTTTGAAGTAGAAGAAGGGAGGAGAGTTCGTTTAGCAGCTTGGTTGATGAAGGGAGAGGCCTCGTTTTGGTGGGAGGTCACTAATGGGGAGCGTCCTGTTGACTCTTGGGCGGATTTCAGACGTAGGTTCGAGGCGAAGTTTCTCTCAAGGGCGGAAGAAAATCTATATATGGAAAGGTTCTTGACATTGAAGCAAGGAAGCTCATCAGTGAAAGAATATGTCAATAAATTTAACCAGTTAGCAAGGTTTGGCTTGGACTTAGTGAACACGCCGGAGAAGAAGGCGCTGAGGTTCGTGAATGGCTTGAATGAACCATTGCAAGGGTTGGCTATGACCCACATCCCTATGGGGGCCACCTTTGAGAAGTTAGTAGAAATGGCGCTTATGCATGAGGAGAAAAGCGCTAAAGATGATAAGGCACCCGAGAAGAAGGGGGATCAGAAGAAACCACAACAACAAAACAAGAAGGGTGGTAAATACAATAATGGCAAGGGAAAGAAAAAATGTTTTAACTGTGGGACACCGGGCCATCTCAGCAAGGATTGCCGAAAGAAAAAGAAGACAGGCTGTTTTCATTGTGGCGATGCGGGACATTTAGTGAAGGACTGCCCAAAGAAGGGGCAGAGGGCAGGAGCTACCTCGGGAGACAGGTGCAGGCTCTTATGGCACCAGGGCAGGCAAGGGGACAAGTTCAGGATCTCGCGGTCCCACCGCTGCAAGAACAAGGTTTTCTGTTGAAAGCTTAGTTTTTCTGTTTGATCATCCTGTCCGTACCTTATTCGATTCGGGTGCATCGCATTCGTTTATCTCTACATCATTAGTTGAATCACTGCACTTAAACACCAGTTTAGTAGAGGATCCCTTAGTTGTTTCGAATCCAATAGGGGGCTCAGCTTATTTGTCCATGATGTGTTTGGATTTGAAAATTTCCATACTTAGCATTGAATTTAGATGTGATGCTTATGTGTTGGACTTCACGGGCTATGGGCTAATTTTAGGAATGGATTGGCTATCCAGAAATGGGGCCGTTCTTGATTGTGAAAGGAGAGTAGTTAGGCTCGTGACTCGCCTTGGCAACACTCTCGAAATCTTTTGTAATCCCATAAATTCGGTTATGCTAAGTTATCTAGAATTGCTTGACGCGTCTGAGGAAAATCTACGATCTGTTAGAGTGGTCCAAGAAGATTCGGATGTGTTTGAGGAGGTGAAGGGCTTGCCTCCGAAGCGGGAGATAGATTTTCGAATATATCTTGTGGATAATGCGAAACTAGTATCTTTGCCAGTATGCCACATGGCTCCACGTGAAAGGAGGGAACTCGGTAAGCAAGTGAAGGAGTTGCTTGAGAAGGGGTTGATAAGACGAAGTATATCGGAGTGGGGTGCTCCAGTAGTATTTGCCACGAAGGCGGATGGGTGCCTTAGACTTTGTGTTGACTATAGAGAACTTAATAAACTTACTAAGAAGAACAGACACCCACTGCCGAGGATTGACGATCTCTTCGATCAGTTAGTTGGCGCCTCAGTGTTTTCGCAGTTGGACTTAGCCACTGGGTTCCATCAGTTGAGAGTGGCTGAGGATAGCATAGACAAGACTGCCTTTAGGACTCCGGACGGTTTCTATGAATGGCTAGTGATGCCCTTCGGTTTGACAAACGCCCCAGCATATTTGTTGATTTGATGAGTAGGGTGTTTAGGGAGTACCTTAACAAATTTGTGGTAGTCTTTGTAGATGACATCTTGACCTTTTCTAAGGATGAAGAAGAGCATGCCCTACATCTTAGGGAAGTGTTGGAGACTCTTCGAGCGCATAAGCTTAAAGCTATATTTTCTTAGTGTCACTTTTGGAGGAAGGAAGTACGGTTCTTAGGACACGTGGTTTCCAAAGAAGGGATAGCTGTAGATCCCGCGAAGGTGGTGGCCATCCAAGATTGGAAGGCTCCTAAAAATGCTAACGAAGTGAGAAGTTTCTTAGGGTTGGCTGGTTACTATAGGAAGTTTATCAAAGACTTCGCAAAGATATCAGCTCCATTGACACGCTTGACGAAGAAGAACCTAGTTTTCACATGGGACGTAGATTGTGATGATGCGTTCCAACGTTTGAAGAGAGCTTTGACTTCAGCCCCAGTCTTAGTATTGCCAGACGGGAGTAAGCCGTTTACCGTTTATACTGACGCTTGTGGGACAGGACTAGGCGCAGTCTTAATGCAAGAGGGCAGGGTAATAGCCTATGGTGGAAGGCAGTTGAGAGCGCATGAGAAGAATTACCCCACACATGACCTAGAGTTGGCCGCTATTGTTTTCGTGCTTAAGTCTTGGCGTCATTATCTTCTTGGCGAGAAATTCAAATTATTCACTGACCACAAGTCTTTAAAATACCCATTCTCTCAAAAGGACTTGAACTTAAGGCAGCAAAGGTGGATGGAGTTCTTAGCGTCCTACGACTTCGAAATAGCCTATACCCCTGGCAAGGGTAACATGGTGGCGGACGCCTTAAGTAGAAAAAGATTATCCTTAAGTCCTTTGTTTGTTGAGCGGCGAAGTTTAGAATTCATTTCGATGTTTGACTTTAGACCTTCCGTTGACTTCGTACCCGGTTTGCTAGCATCCTTGGAGGTCAGACCTACGCTTTTGGGACGGATTGGCGAGGCACAGCGAGATGACCCGCAGTTGGTTGAGTTAGTAGAAAAACTCAATGGAGGGGAGTCATCAAGCCATCTCCGTAGGTATACCCTAGACGATAAGGGTTGGTTACGTAGGGACGGTAGACTTTGTGTACCAAAAGACGATGACCTAAGGAAGACTATTCTTGACGAAGCACATCATTCGAAGACGACCATTCATCTCGGCGGGGACAAGATGTACAAAGACATGAAGAGCGTTTACTTTAGGGCCGGCATGAAGAAAGATGTGGCCGAGTATGTCGCTAGATGCTTGGTGTGCCAACAAGTAAAAGCGGAGCAAAAGAAACCCGGTGGGTTGCTTCACCCATTGGAGGTTCCACTATGGAAGTGGGAAAGTGTCTCGATGGATTTTGTGGATGGGTTACCGCGATCAAGGAAGGGTGATACGGGAATTTGGGTTATAGTAGATAGACTTACTAAAAGCGCCCATTTCATTCCCGTAAAGAGTAAGAGGACTGCTCCATGGTTAGCCTCCGTATACGTTCGAGAAATAGTTCGTTTGCACGGTGTTCCTTCTAGCATAGTGAGCGACCGCGATCCTATTTTCACTAGCGAATTTTGGAGAAGCTTACAAGAGGCGGTAGGGACTCAGTTATGTTTGGGCACCGCATATCATCCTCAGACGGACGGCCAGACCGAGAGGGTGAATCGAATTCTAGAGGATCTGTTGAGGCTATGTATCCTAGACTTTGGGGGTATGTGGGAAGAGCATCTTCCATTGGTGGAGTTCACATATAATAACAGCTTTCAGTCCAGCATTTGTATGGCACCAAGCGAAGCTCTTTATGGACGACCTTGTCGTTCACCTACATGTTGGTGGGAATCTACGGATAAGATCTTACTTGGGCCCGATATGATTAGGGAGACTTCGGAGAAGATCGACTTGATTCGAAGGAGGATGAAAGCAGCACAGGATAGGCAGAAATCTTATGCGGAAAAGAGGAGGACAGATCTCGAGTTTGAAGTTGGGGACATGGTCTTTGTCAAAGTGTCTCCATTACGGAACATTTTTCGCTTTGGGTCCGTTGGGAAATTAGCACCAAGGTTTGTAGGGCCGTTTCCTATTAAGGAGAAAATTGGACAGATGGCGTATAGAGTGGAGTTGCCCGAGAGACTTAGTGGTGTACACGACGTATTCCATGTGTCACATTTGAGGAAGTGCTTGCACGAGACCGCGGAAGTGGTAGAGGCGAGATTTCTTAGAGAGGTGGAGATAGAGCGTGATGCGACAATTCGACGAGCTCCTACGCGCATTCTTGGGTCGGAGATCAAGAGGTTGAGGAATCGAGAGGTCAGACTAGTCAAAGTGCAATGGGGAGATGATGAGAGCAGCGCTACTTGGGAGATAGAAGAGAAGATGCGTTCACGATACCCTTTTCTTTTTGAGGGTATGTCTTTTAATTTCTCCTTTATCGCTTAGCTTGTACTTATCTTATCTTTAGTATATCCTCTCGCTAGTATCTTTGACCTTTAGTTAGGATAATCCTATGGTTGAAACATGTGTTTGAGACATGTTATGTATGGTGGATGCAAAGTGGATGCAAGTGTTTGCTAATGGTTGCTCGAGGATGCATATACACACACTATTAGGCACCAAATCGGCTCAATCACTTCATATTGCATATATATGGATGTATTTAGTAAAATGGATGTATAATGGTTGTATTATCATATAGTTGCTGCATTCGGGTGGATGGTTATGCACGCATATAGAATTAATATGTATCATTAGGAATCTTTTGCATACATATTGGATGCATGGCACTATCATGAATTGCACTAAGGAGGTCGACTAAATAAGTAGACCGCCTAATTTTGCATTAGATATGGACATATACACACACTGTGCATATAAACCTTACAGCATTAGAAGTCTTTTAAGGACAATGGATGCTGGTGTTTGATGGTTGAGTAGATGGACGATTAGATGGTAGGATATACATTCTTCTTGACTTGGAGATTTCGGGGACGAAATCCTTTAAGGAGGGGAGAATGTAACACCCCGTAATTTTATAACATTAAAATTCACAAATTAAAGTATACTTAATTTTTAGAAAAGAATTAAGTGAAATGGGTTGCGTAGAGAAATATATATATATTGATATATATATATATATATAAATTAAAAATTAAATAAATAAATATGCGAAAAAGTTCAAAAAAGCGAATTGGGAGGGGAAATAACCGAACCAGCCCATTTTTGAGGTCGAGCCGAGCCCTGCTGGGCCGACTAGGGGTTAATCCAGGGTGTTTGGCTGTCAACCCGTGGGCCGATTCGCTCAAATACAAATTTTGCATTTGATTGGTTCTCATGGTTCAGGGTTAATCTAATGGTCCTAAATAACTTCCTACACCTATAAATACATCCTAATGCTAACCCTAAACCTAATTAAAATAGAATAGTTACCGTCATACCATCGCCATGGAAATCAATGGAGCCGCCGCCAACTAAGAAAGAAGAAAAGCAAATTCAATTCTAATTCTCTCAACCCTAAAGCAAAGCAAAACTCTCTCTTTTCTTCTCTAAATTGTGAGTATGATGATCTTAACAAGATTATTATCATTTTAATTAGGTTGAGTTATGAATGGACTATGAGTAGATGATGTGAATTATCATATATGTTGTTGTAAACCCCTTTTGCTATCATGTATATTGTAAATCCAATGTTATGTGATGATGATATCTTATATGTTGTAAATCATGCTATGATGATGTTATGTATGTTGAAAGTTTCTATGCTAAGTTGTGATGAATCATACATGTTAAAAAGGCCATGATGTTACCATCTATGCTAGTTAGTTCATATTAATTAAATCATCATGTTTGGGTTATGTTGATCTATATGACAAGTCACATATGCAAGTTAGATTGATTAGAAAAGTTATGAACATATGCCAAGACATCTATTATGACATCTAGAATTATGCTATGACATATGTGATATCCTATGCTAGTTCACACCATCATTATGTTGCCTAAAAACCCCATATGCAAGTTTATGTATAGATTTGGGCTATGATCATATCATGTAAATTGAGGCATTTAACAAGTTGACACCTTTTGATCCTTAACATGTGAAGTTTATGCAAGTTTCACCCCTATTATGATTAGATTTATTTTAATTGTCTATATGTTGTGATAATTTATCTTTGTGCTAGGTGTTAGACTATACAAGTCTAGCCTATATTATGCGTTGAATAAGCGAACGTATAAACGTGGGGTAGGGGTAATATTAAGGATTTAATATTAAAAAGTTGGGGTGCAATTGATATGATTTTGCATGCCATAAGTGGATGGCCATAATTGAGTCAATTATGGACATCATTAAAAGTTGACTTAATTAATAATTTGAATAGGGATTTATTAAAACCGGGGTAAAAAAAATTAAGTGTTAATCAATGCTTAGGACACGAGGTTGGACTCGTTTGTGATGTAAACCTGCCCGGATCCGCCCGACAAATCCAGTGGTCACAAATGTCAGCCCAATGTGAGAGGCCCTAGGCCTAAACTAAAGCATAACGGTTGTAAAGACACGAGGTTAGACTCTTTTATGGTGTAAGACAACCCGGACCCGCCTGGCAAATCCAGCTGCCATAAATGCCCGTCTAATGTGAGAGGTCTTTATGAGGTTATGGCCTGAATGATTAAAGAAATACTTAACCAGATAAACATGTAAGGTGGGACATGGGGGTTAAGTAGGTGCCTTGAGTGGCATGAGGAATCTAGGGGGTGCCCTTAGTGGCATGTGAAATACGATTAGTAAGACTTAACCAAACACACATGTAAATGAACATGACTAAGAGGGTTAAGTGGGATATATTAATGACAAGCTTAGGTGGGTAGCTTGTGGGGGTCCATTTCAACCAGTATCCCAAACATATCTTTGTGGACTCGACCCAAGTCGAAGATGGGACACACATACTGAGTTTGACTATAAGAGGCCAAAACGGGGAGCGGTGGCAACGCAAGTCCAACGGGTTTCGTATGTGTGTGTGGACTCGGGCTGGTAGGTAAGACGTTGTTGCATCGTTTAGGTATAAGCCGTGCATTCTCAAGTTGTATCGGGTTGCCACTTTAGGGGAGTGACACACCCCACTGTGGGGCCAGCACGGGTATCTACGAGTAGGGAGCCGATCGAAAGTGGGTAGTGGGGTACACCTAGTGGAGATAGGGGCATACGACACCTATGTAGTCAGCTAGGGGTATGTAAGGCTATTTATAAATTTCTGTGTAAAGCAAGTGGGATCAAACAATAGGGTGACTGGTGTGGTGCAGTGTAGTAATGTGTGGTGCAGTGTAGTAATCATTCGTTAGTAATTAGGTGTGCCTTTACCGTTATCTTTAACGTTATCTTAAACGCTATCTTTATCTTCCTAAGAGTTCATAGACATTTACTTGTCTTTCAGCTTATGCCTTAGTCTAGTTATTTTGATAATAGTATCGTTAGAATTATCATACTCGCCAGACTTTATGTCTGACCCCCTCTATTTCTATCCTTTTTCCCCCTCCAGGTCCTCAGGTTGGGCCCATCTCTAGTGGAGTTTGATTGAATTACTTCATCTCTCTTTGGAAAGCTTGGACCGTTGAAGTAAAGTCCAGCTTGTTATCTTTTTAATGTCTATTTATTTAATGGGATTATGTATTTTGTTTTTATGAAGATGGATATTGTACTTGGTTATGATCTACGGTTTTATGATGTAACAAACATGTTTAATTTCCGCTGCAATAAAATGAAGTTTTAGATTTCCAAGTACTATTTATTATCTGTCTTGTTGTAATTTTTATGTTCTATATTCACTTATAACCTCCATGGAAGTTAATGCATTCCCTTTGTGAGTGACATTAATGGACGTGGGGTGTTACACAGGGGGTTGCCACGAACCGTGAACCAGATGTTGTCACGAACTGCACCACTCAGAGGACGTCAACTCGACCTGGAAAGGAAGTTATGGTTCGCTCTGCTCGTGCTGGCCCTTCCGTTCGACCTGGCTCGGGATTTCTACGTATAAGAGAGAATGTTGATGATCAGTTCAACCCTGCTGCCCCAGCTACTGAAGGAGATCTCTCTCGCATCCTTGAAATGTTGGATAGGACAAATGATGAATTAGCCGCTCAAAGGCAAGAGTGTACCGTACTACTACAAAATATGACTGCTATGGATAGGCGTATTGATGACCTTCTGAGGTAAAGGATACCTCCGCCAGCTCGACCTCTTACCCCAGAATACTCCTCTTCGTCAGGAGAATCTCCAAGACCTCCTCGCCGGCCATTGGAAAGAGCTGAAAATATAGAACAACTTCGATTCGGATCACTCCCTTCTCGGGAGGAAGCAACACGTCCTAGAGCACAAGTTGTCGATGATCCCGTGGAGAATCAACCACCGCAGCCCCTTCGCCGCATGATTGACCGTGGTAATAGGGGGCAAGGAAGTTCCGCTCAAGCTCCAGACTTCGTGGCAGCCCGTCAAAGGAACGATGGAGGATCCCGTGGGACAAGGAGTGCTGACCCGGAATCTACAGTAACTCAAGCTGAGGTTGAAGCAATGATTAGGCAGATCATGGTGGATAGCCGTGGGCTGAGAAATGAAGATTGGGGTATAGGGCGTACTCATACGCCGTTTACCGATGACATATTGGAGGAAACATTTCTGAGGCGCTTCAATATGCCAATTATGAATCGTTATACCGGCATGACCGATCCAGTCCAACACCTGATAGGATATTCATGGTCCATGAATGCCGCTGCAGCCTCCGACGCCGTGAAATGTAAAGCATTCCCGATATTCCTAGAAGATGTGGCATTACAGTGGTTCACCCGCTTGCCCGCACGATCGATATCTAGTTTCAGGGAACTAAGTGAAAAGTTTGTAAATCAATTTCGGTTTCATGCTCAGAGGTCTAAAAATGTTATGGAGTTATCCCTCATTAAACAGCGTCCCGACGAGACTCTAAGATCGTACTTAGATCGCTTCAACCTAGCCATCATAGAAGTCAAAGACCCTCACGAACAGACTATTCTAATGGCCCTAATAGATGGGGTGGACAAAGATACTGAATTTGGAAGGTAATTAGCTGGCAAGTCACCGTTCACTAGAGAGATATTCTATGAAAACGCCAATGTTCGCCTGCGTCAGGAGGACATATATTCCAATCGAAAAAAGAAAGGCTACCGATAAGGAGGATATTCAGAGTAATGTGGCTATCAAGAAGATGGTAGACAGCTCAGGAAAGGTGGAGGTCAATGTTGGTAACAAGAACCAGGGAAATGGTCGTCGGTCAGGGAATGGTAACAAAAGGAGAAACCGAGGAAACGACTCACAGAGGAGATCTCGACCTAGGCCATTTGAGAACTTCACACCATTAAATGACACGCTAGAGAACATATTTATGGATACTTAAAACGTTCTCCAGTATAAGAGGCCTCCCCCGATGGATTCAACGGAGAAAGAGCGCGAACCCAGAAAGTTCTGTCTCTTCCACCAAGTTTGTGGTCACTTCACCAACAAATATCGCCATTTGAGAGATGTGGTTGAAAAGCTACTCCAAGAAGGAAAACTTGACGAGTATAAGGTGGCTCCAAAGGATGGGGGAAAGCTGGACAGGCCCCGAACCAAAACCAACCTGTTGCTAGACCTACCCCTCAGCAGAAAGAAAAGAATATTGTAATCAATTCCATAGTCGGAGGGCTTCATTTGGCAGGACATAGCTTTAGGACAGTGGAGCAGTATGTCAACGCGGCCAAACAACATCTTGAAGTTGGTGAAAGCAGTAACCTTGACAATACTGCTCCATTTAAACAACAGAAAACAATGTCCGACGATGTTATATTCCGTAGCAGAGAGAGTATTGGAGTCCATTCCCCGACCGAAGACCCATTAGTGATTACAGTCACCATTGGTCCAGCTATAGTTCACAAAGTATTAGTAGATAACGGGAGTTCAGTTAACATCCTGTTTAAGAAGACGTTTGATCAGATGAAGCTTGAACCAAAGGATTTGAAGCCTTGCGAAGGATGGGTACGCGACTTGAACGGAGCCTCAACTTCTCCAATGGGATACGTAGAACTGTCGGTAACCCTTGGAGAAGGAGAACACCGGAGAGTGAGGATCCTCCCTTTTGTGGTTTTGGATATTGAGTCACCATACAATGCCTTTTTGGGCCGAGCGGCATTAGCAGAGTTCAGGGATTGCATTGCGCCCTGGTGTTTGTTATTGAAATTCCCGACGGATGCTGGTGTAGGCATAATCAGAGGAGATCAAGTCATCGCATGAGCATGTTACATAGCGGAACTAAAATTGTTGCATAAAGGAAGAGATGTAGAAACAAAGGGCGCCTCCTCTCCTCCCAAGGAGGAAACGTCATAGCAACTAAAGAAAATAACTCCGGAAGAGTCGCCTAGAGAACTGCACGAGGACATAGATCCCAGAGAGGACGAAGAACCTGGGGGCAGAATGGCGAGTCCTAATGAAACGACTGTGGATGTACCAATCAATGATAGTGACCCAGAGAAGGTCCTGAAGATTGGATCCCAGTTGGACCCTCTTCAAGCCTGTGAATTAACGGATTTCCTGAAAGCCAATTTGGATGTATTCTCCTGGACCCATGCTGACATGTGTGGAATATCTCCTTCGATCATGAGTCATACGTTAAGCATCAATCCGAAGCATCCTCCTGTCAAACAGAAAAGGCGAATGCTTGTCCTAGAGAGGTCTGCTGACTTGAAGCAAGAAGTTGAAAAGCTGAGAAGCAACGGGTTCATCAAAGACTCAACATAACCGAACTAAATTTCAAACTCGGTTTTGGTGAAGAAGGCCAATGGAAAGTGGCACACATGCATTGACTTCTCAGACCTAAACAAAGCCTGCCCAAAGGATAGTTTTCCGTTACATAGAATTGATCAGCTGGTAGATTCAACGGCGGGTCATGAACTTCTTTCTTTTATGGATGCCTACTCGGGGTACAACCAAATCCCCATGCACGTCCCGGACCAAGAGCATGCCAGCTTTGTTATGGATTTGGGATTATACTGCTATGTAGTGATGCCCTTCGGTTTGAAGAATGCCGGTACTACATATCAACGATTGGTGAATAGAATGTTCTACAACCAAATCGGGAAGACGATGGAAGTATATGTTGACGACATGCTAGTAAAGTCCAGACAATCATCCGACCACACTGCCAACTTAGCAGAAATGTTTGATATCCTCCGGAAATACGGAATGAAACTCAACCCTATGAAATGTTCATTTGGGGTAGCATCTGGGAAATTCCTGGGATTCATCGTCAGCTCGCGTGGAATTGAGATAAATCCAGATCAGATTGCGGCAATCAGAGAAATTCAGAAACCAAGACAAATCAAAGATGTGCAAAGCCTCGCAGGAAAAGTAGTTTCTTTGCGTAGATTTATCACCAAAACCACGGAGAAATGTATACCATTCTTCGAATTGATAAAGCTAGGAACGCACAATTTCGAATGGACCCCTAATTGTATTGAAGCATTCCAGAACCTAGTGAATGATCTGGAAAAACCCCTGATACTGTCTACGCCAGTGGATCACGAGGATTTATACGTATACCTAGAAGTGCCATCCGACGCGATCAACTCAGCCTTGGTGGGAGAGGAAGATAAGGTTCAAAGGCTAGTGTACTATGTGAGTAAGAAGTTGGCGGCAACCGAGCGAAACTACCCAAGAATAGAAAAGCTTGCGTACAGCTTACTAATCGCCTCCCGGAAGCTTTGCCACTATTTTCAAGCTCATCCTATCACCATGTACACTGACCATCTGCTTAGGCAAGTTTTACAGAGACCAGAGGCCTCAGGAAGATTACTCAAATAGAACATTGAGTTGAGTCAGTTTGATTTGAATTTTCGGCCCCGACGATCAATAAGGGGGCAAGTGCTGGCAGATTTAATAGCGGAGTTCACTATCCCAGAGGATGATGTTGTAAGTAAAGAAGTTGATTCTCCGAAACAACTTCTTGACCCCAATGCCTGGAAATTATATATTGATGGCGCCAAGAACAACAAATGATCTGGCGCTGGAGTTGTGCTTGTGACTCTCGAAGACCGATTAATATACTATGCTCTAAGATTGGAGTTTCATGCCACGAATAATGATTCTGAGTATGAAGCCCTGATCGCCGCGCTGAAGCTCGCAAAGGAGTTGGAGATAACAAAGCTAGACAT
Organism: Allium sativum; assembly: GCA_030737875.1. Lineage (NCBI taxonomy): Eukaryota > Viridiplantae > Streptophyta > Magnoliopsida > Asparagales > Amaryllidaceae > Allium > Allium sativum. Next base: position 473,590,067 of record CM060909.1, read on the forward strand.
CTTTAGCGACTCCAAGTTAGTTGTGAATCATATTAATGAGAGATTTTAGGCTAAGAGCCCAAGACTGATATCCTATTTGAAAGAAGTAAGGAAACTACTGGAAATCCTCGATCATTACAGCATATCCCATATCCCTCAAGAGGAAAATCAAAAAGCAGACAAGTTGGCAAAGATGGCTAGTTCCGACTGTCCTGAAGTTACTGAGCTAGTCCCAATTGAAATACTGCACTCTCCAAGCGTTGATCAGATGGAATTTGGTCTCGTATTGGAAACCGAACCAGAATGGGAGTCATGGATGACGCCCTTAAAGAACTTTCTGATGAATGGAATGCTTCCGATGAAGAAAAGTGAGAGGCGTGCAGTTATCCGGAAGGCTTACAGATACGTATTGCAAGGCGAAGTGCTATACAGACAAGGGTTCTCGATGCCTCTCCTCTGGTGCATCGTACATGACGACATCAAGCGCATAATGAAAGAAGTACACGAAGGTGAATGCGGTGATCACACTGGAGGACAAACGCTGGCAAATAAGATACTGCGATATGGCTATTTCTGGCCTATCATAAACAAGGATGCAGCCAAATATGCACGACGTTGTGACGCATGTCAGAAATTTTCCAAGATACCTAGGGCACCCCCTTTCCGGTTGAAGAAGATGATGAGCCCATGGACTTTCGTTGTGCGAGGAATTGACATTATTGAAAGTCTTCCCATAGCGAAAGGTGGAGCAAAGTTTGCCATTGTGGCCGTGGATTACTTCACGAAGTGGGTCGAAGCAGAGCCATTAACCACGATCACGACCAAGCGAGTAATTAACTTCGTCATCAGAAATATCATATGCCGATTCGGGATTCCGAAGGTTGTTATAACAAATAACGGAACCCAATTTGATAGTGCAGAACTCAGAGACTTTTGCCAGAAGTATCACATCGAGAAGAGGTACACCTCTGTGGCACATCCGCAATCGAACGGACAGGTCGAAGCGGCAAATAAGGTGATTAAATCAACCCTAAAGAAAAGATTGAAGGGGGACAAAGCCATGTGGGTCAACGAATTACCCTTGGTGTTATGGGCCTATACGACAACTTACAAGTCGGTAACGGGTCACACATCTTTCTCCCTCACTTTTGGAGTAGAAGCAGTCATCCCAGTTGAATTAAAAGTACACTTGCACAGAACTACTTATTTTGACCTAATGACCAATAATAAGCTGCTCCTTGAATCCCTGGATATGGTTGAATAAAAGAGGGATGAAGCCGAGCTACGCGCCTTAAAGCACAAGCAACAGGTCACTCGGTATTACAACAAAAAAGTCTGAGCCCGAACATTTGAACCCGGAGACATGGTTCTGAAACGTGTCTTTCCACCCCCAGTGCATATGGGCTCGAAATGGGAATGACCATATTCCATTTTACGAAGGCTTTATAACGGAACTTTCAAGCTAGCGAACATGGATGGAGATGAATTCCCCAAAGTGTGGAAGGCCCAGCATCTGCGGTATTATCTGACGTGAAAATTGTCATTTTTATTCTTTTGTTTTTAGGACCATGTAAAAAGGCACGATATGCCTAGAATAGTCTGGTTACTTGAGCAAAAGATTATAAAGTGGACGTAGGTCATGATTCGACCGAACCACTATAAAACATAGTGTGTCATTTACCTTTATTGCACCATTACTTATCTGCTCCTTTATTTTGATTAATATGAATCATTACCATTTTGAGATTTGATATGAACTATGCAACGATCTCGAAACACCTAGTTCAAAATGCCTTCTATCAGATTGGAAGGTGAACAACAACTAAAGTCCTGAAGGTGAAACAAAGTAGATCACACTGTTATCCACACTCTAACTCTCAAGATCCTATAGAGAGTATAAAGGATGCAAAGATGACGTCTGCAAGGCATGAAAGTGCACCATGATAAAAACCACCTTGACAATACGCCTGCCCTGCTGAAGGATCGGTGAGCGGGTAAAGAACCAAGCTTGAACTCTAACCTGTTGAAGGATCGGGAGAGTATAAAGGTGCTAAACACTTAGCGCTGCAAGAACTTTTACCCCGCTGAAGGATCGGGAGAGTATAGAGGCACAGTGACATATGCCGCCAAAAAATGGCTCTTATTCCGTCACATGAATAGAAACAGGAACGAAAAGCGGAGTCTGAACTCCTCATTTCTGGAAATAGGGGGCAGCATACATATAACTCTAATCAATCCTTAATAAGCCCTGGCCAGGCATCATGTCATGATTGATTGGGGGCATATATATACACACATTTGTGCAGCACAAATTTTTTAAATTTGGTTCGATTTTAACTCAGTTATGCTCTAAATGTTTGTGACTAAGTGTGAAATGTTAAACTTGCAGGTACGCATTGATGCAAAAGAAACAAATTTTCATTTACCAAATGCAGTTTTATAGGACAAGGCTAAACGAAAGTGAGGGCCATTCTCACGATTACATTTCTTGGCCAGTGGAAAGCCTAAAAGCAAAATATGGACTAACAAATACATCCTACTTATGCTTGGGGGATGATTTTGACTTCTTCTCCTTCTTCTGTTTTTCCAACTCCTCCTTGTCTACCTCTGATCGGTCTCCCTTTTTCCTCTTCCTCTTACCAGTAGGAGGAACCTGTGGAATATTGGAAGGCTGCGTTGCAAGCTGTGAAGTTATTGATCTGGAGGAGAACTTTATAACCAACCCAGTTTTGGGATCAACCTCTGAGATGGGGGCACATATAGAGGCACTTGTTCCTCCCTTTTTAAAGCCAACTGTTTATAGCCTGCATGTCAGCCAGGGTCTCCTAGTCATCATCCTTGGACTCCCTTGTGATGGTGACCTCTTTTTCGTCATCTCCATGATCACCATCCGTATCCTTCAAAGCATCAATGGTCTCAGCATCCTTGGGAACATCAATGCTTGGTGCAAAAATGACCTTCTCAGTTGTTGTGCCCTCAGTATGCTTTGGAATCTCTGGAACTCCAGCACCAGCACCTGATGGGACACTAACTTTTCCGCCTCGTTTTTCTCCTCTGCATCCTTTTCGGCTGGTTTGCCACCTATATCAAGAGAATCAAATGTTATTTGTTCTGGAGAGAGTGTATTCTTCTCACTTGACTGTTCCGCAAGACGATGACAAGTAACAATTGCTTTGACGAATTATGGAGAGAATATGGAGGTACCTTCAGTCGACTCATCACCCAGACCGACAATAGCAGCTCCGACAGTAGGAGGGGTTGGAACCAAGGGAATTAACGGGTCATCAGGATTATATCCCTCAACTTCGAAGGTCTTGGGTTCCACCGCCGAGCTCGAGCGTTCGTCGATTTTATCCTTGCCCTTGAGCTTAGTTCTCTCCTTCTCAATTTTTCTTGAATCAGGCGTCTGCCATTCTCTAAAGCCTCGGGCTCTTCACCTTTGACAAAGGTCTGCATAAGCTGGGTTTCGTCAATCTCCTCAACTTTCAATCGCTACTTCTCGCCCTTAACGATCATATCCCACACATTGGCCAAAGTAACGTGATAATTATGAATCCAAGAGATGTCTCGAGTCTTAATAACTTGACAGAAAAAGTCGAATAGTAGTTCATCGAAACTTTCTATCTCTTTTTCAGTTGCAGCAAGTTTTTTAGCAGTGGAGGATGCCGATTTAAGAGCGTTGTTCGCATTACTTTCAGCGAGAGCTGCAAGCTCCTCAGGGTGGACAAGTTGATCGTTCAGAACTGCTTTCACTTTTTCAGCAAGAGCAAGGCTGTCTTTGAGGCTTGCTTTCTCTTTCTCCCAAGCAGCCTTCTCAGTAGTAAAACGGTCCTGTGCCGTCTTTAAATCAGTATTGATCATTCTAAGGTCTTCTATTTCCTTTTTCAGAGCTACGCGATCTTGGCTGTTTGAGTCGAGCTCAGTGTGGAAATGCTTCCTGGCGCTTTCTAGCTCCGACTTGTAATTTCCTGCATCCCGCTGAGCTAAAGTAAGTTGAGCTTGTGCATCCTCCAGTTCTTTTTCGATTTTACTCCTGGCCCTAGCCTCATTGTCAATCTTCACTCTGGTTCTGGCTGCTTCCGTTTCTAGGTGATTTGTGCATCCTTTGTAATCACCCCTAACAGACAAAGGCCCAAAGTCTGGCTCGTCTGTGTGGTTTCTTTTTCCCCGACTGGAACATTCACTTCCTCAGAGATAGGAAAGAATGGTTCCCCTTCGAAGTCTTCTTGTGTGTAAACGTCGTCTGGTAGAGAAATCTTGCTCAGTTCTCCGAATATCTGCTCCTCTGTCAGTTCATCATTAGCAGGAGGCTAAGGTGGTGGTGAAATCCTTGAGGGAGACTGTCCCTTAGAGACTGGGACTTCCTTTGGCTCATCAGCCCGGACCTCACCTCCTTTAAATACATTTAAATCCTCATCATCCTGATTGATCAGTGGTGAAGGACTATTGCGAAGCTCGGTGGCCTTCGTGGCCCCTGAGGTCCCTTCTCCCTCGGCTGGGGGCACATATTTGTAAGGTTTGCCACCCATGCCAAGTCCGAATCTTTCACTCAGAAGTTGGTGTTTGTGAAGATTCTCGTCGGTGATACACTTCTTGAGTTTGAGGAAGTCTGATTTATTTTTGAGGTGGCGGGATAGTCGGTCTTCATACACCGAACCTTTTGTTTTTGCAAAATTGTGATCTGCACACAAAAAAATAAACACTTTAATGCTCTGACTATGTAATTAGTTCATGCATAGAGAGACTTAAGGCTTACTTGATTTTAACCACTTTCTCGCACACCCAGCCTGGTGCTTTATATAAAACCAATCAGCTTTGGCATCCCCTATGTTGCTGTGACCCTCCGATAAAACCTTCATGTTGGCCACTGATTCAAAGAAAGTGAAGTTTGAAGTCCCTGTGGGGCGGTGTTTGAAATGGTAATTGAACTTCAAATCCTTAAAAGTGAGCTCGGTCTGTAGAATTTCCGCATATGCAATGTACATGATATACAAAGCCGCATAAGCGTTAGGATGGATTTGCATGAGGGCAATGCGTAGTCATCTTAAAAGATCAATTACAATTGGAGGAAAAGGAGGGATAGCGCCTATCCAACACATGAGCCGGCTGACAGTCATGTACCCTTCTGGGGCAGAATGAGGCTTATCCCCATCTTCTAGAGTTTTCACATCATCCCAAGGGATCCCATGTCTTAGACATATTTTCTTAAGTTTTACGTCGTCTAATTGGGAGGCTAGACTATCACTAAGTTTCTCCCTCTCAACCTCCTCAATACCTGGGATTTCATCAGGAGCTCATCCATCCTCATCTTTAAGAGATGTACTTTCAGAAGTTGTTGATTCTATATCGGTATCTGTTTCGTAATCGGAGTCGGAATTATCCCAATCTGAATATGAGGGAAGCACATTGGGATCATAGTGCTTTGATGGCTCTGGTTCTATATCTTTCTCTGATATCTCAGTTGATCGTCTATCAGACATCCCTGTGTTGGTGAGTAAATATAAGAAGATTAGAACACAGTTACCCGTTCCCCGTGTGTGCATGTGTTAGTATGTGCATGTGTGTACAGTACAAAGAAGAACATCAAGATAATCAAATAAGCGCGATATTGGTCATCATATGCCACTTAGTTATGTTGTTATTCAGTCCAAAAAATCCGTCTCGAAGGCTCTAGCCTAATTGTCCATTGATATGTCAGTATTAAACTATATTTGTTAGTCAACATGTGTATCGGATCATTCGTCAAGCTGGCTCGAGAGACAGGGTTCGGCTCGTGACACAACATTGGTTCGTGAGGCAGGTCCCGGCTCAAGGGATGGCATCGGATCGTGGAAAGGCCTCAGATCGTGGGACACTCTAGATCGTGACCCATTCTGCTATACCTGAACGGATCGTGAAAGACCCCCCACGATCCACTTTACTTCCCGTTGCCACAAACCGATGCTCTTCTATTCCCGTGACCCGGTCCGCTTCAAAACGAACCGAACTACGCCCCCACTCACGAATCGACCTGTGAAAGCCCATTTTCTCTCTTGTCGTTCCTCTCTCCCAACTATTAACCCATGGCCTCCACGAACCAAATCTTTCTTCCTCGTCTGCATCATCAGGCCTCAACGCCCCCAACCTTCACCGCCATGGAGATGGCGCTCGAAGTCAACAACAAACCCACCAGAATCAAAGAAAACGCAAGGGGAGATGGCGCTCGAAGCAGCGCGGAATTCGGAGAAGTAAAAATAGCGAATAAAGAGTAGAGAAACCGACGTGGAGTTATTACCTCTTGTGATTAAAGCTTAAAGTTATGGAGTTTCAGTAAGAATCTCGAATTAGGGTTTCAGAGTGAAGATGGAAAAACTACGGCAGTAAAAAGAAAGGAGAAAGGAAGAACGAAGGGTTATCTTATATAGTCGATTTAAGGGCTTTTCGCCTTCTCTGTTTTGTCATCTTCTGATCCTTGAAGACCTACAGACCATGAATAAAAGCCTATAGTGGCTCGTGGTGCAGCACATTCTGCCAAAAGATGATAGACCGTGGGCATTAAGGAAAGCCCATCACTTCCCACACAGGTCCTATTCACCCTTAATATCGCGATGTTGACCCGAATTTATAAACCGAGCAGTCCTCTAGTAACTTGAACTCAAGCATAATCATTAGATAGCAAATATGGATATATTAGTTTAAAGCGTACCAGGCGGTTTGATTGCGATATGTTCTGAAGATAATGAAGATGAAAATCCGCCGGCAAATAAAGAAATGACCGCAGATTTAATCTGATATTTATACACCACAAAGAACGTAACCGTTCAAAGCAGTGCAACGCTACAAAAGGATGTAACTGACAATCTGCATCGCTTCATGAAAGAATAGTTCAGCAGTTATGAAGCATGTTCCATCTCTTATAAAACATACCTCGAGGGGGCAAAATGTTGGCTAGCTTTTGGACCAAGCCACCAAGACTCACAAGCAAGTCCAATATAAAGTCTCACTCGTAAGAGCCATATAAGCCCGATCGTGATCATCCTGTCACCCTTGGCTTGTGCCACTACTATCGAGACTCGCTCGGGATAACACTCCATGACCCATGCCATCACCATCACGACCCCTACTTGTGGTAACCAGCAACGACCCGATCCGTTCGCGCATGTGCCTCACGACCCGACCGTCGTGGTCAAAGAAATGGATGCAACGACTTGGTCTATCACGACCCGAAAGGCCCGGATCTCACGACATCTGTCTATAACGGCCATATTGATCATTTCTACATCTGCTCACGAACCAGTCCGAGATCCTCGGGATTTGTGCCACGTGTGACCACGAACCGTCTGCAAATATCACCTATAAATAGCCCAGTGCTCATCATTTTTAGGATCTTTTTGGCAGTTCTCAGTGTTGTTTTCACCATTATTGTCCTGCCACTACTCCTGATCAGAATTACTTCGAAATTACTGAGAGAATCATAGTTGTAAGAGTGAGATTGAGTGAAATATTTGATTGTACCAGCATTCAACGTATAATTAAAGACATATAAAGTGGATGTAGGCTCGTTAACACTGAATCACTATAAATCTTGTGTGTTTTCTGCTTTTCTTCATTTTCTAGATATAATCCTCTATAAATCTGAACAATTTGGGTGTTAGAGACAAATTTTGGTCTAACTCTTCTATTTGTGAAAATATTTCTATTCAATAACCAAAGGAAATGGACATAACTTTTTATAGAAACTCTTCATGAAGAATTACTACCTTTCTACTATTATATAAACAACTTCAAACTTGTTTTACAATCACCAAATCATTCTATATTCTCTCTAATTTCTGAATTGCATTTTCATACTCTTTGCAAAACAAAAGCTCTCCAAATTTAAATACTTATTGAATCCTTGAATCAATTTAATATCGTTTGACTCAACCAACATTCTACTTCCTTAAATCTATGCATTCAAAGTATATACTCGAGGATCAGATTATAGGAAGATTGTATTCAAAATATTGACTATCTATGTTGAATCAAGAACACAAAACAGAAGTCAAAACCGTTGTATTAGTTAAAGTCCTGTGTGTGATCTGGAAAGTGTTGAAGTCCTCAGTGTTGTAAGAGGGAAGTGTTGAAGTCCTCGTGTTGTTATAGGCGTGAAATCCCGTTTGGCTGCTCGGGTGTTGTATACCTATTCCTCCGGGTGAAGTGAGGTGGTTGTTAGTGAAAATCCAGAAGGAAGTCTGAGACAGGACGTAGGACGGTGCTCCGAACTAGTATAAAAATCCCTGGTGTGATTTTTCCTTTTTACTGCATTTACTATTTTATATCTGTGATTAGCTATTATTTCATACTTGTGTGTTATACACTATATTACACGATCTGTGTGTATTTTACTAGCACGTACGCGCTCATTTTCAATTGGTACCAGAGCCTGGCGTTCTAGAGATCGTAACAACATCCTAGAACAAATGGCTTAAAGAAATCTAGTCAGGGAAATAGAAAATGGAAGAACAATAAAGATGAATCAGGAGACCAAGGAAACAAATGTCTCTTGGCTAAAGTCAGATCACAATCAGTATGTACAGATTCGTTATATAAAGATCTTTTGTTAAACCATGAAAAATCATTGAAAGATTTTAAAATTTTGAGTAAACTCAATACAGTCATTTTAGCTAAGCCAATAAATTGCGAGCAAGAAAATTCTAAATTAAAAGAAGAAAACAATATTTTGGTAAAACAAGCCAAATGTTTTGAAAATATCTTAGAAGAGCTTGTTTCTCAAAAAGATTTCCTTCAAAAAGAAAATGAGCGACTAGAAGACAAAAACAATGTTCTTTTAAAGGAAATCGATCTTTGCAAAATAGAAATAAATCATTAGAAGATTCTTTAATTAATTCTAGTTCTTTAATTTCATCTCTGGAAAAAGAGAATGGAGCTCTAACTGGAAAGAATTTTGAATTTTCTAAAGAATGTGAGTTTTTAAAGGTGAATAATAATATTTTGCAAAATAACATTTCTGACTCAAAAGAAAATTTTGAAAAATTACAATCTTCTTTAATTAATTCAGGATCTCTTTATGGTTTCAAAACTGAGAATGCTTAAAAAAGGAAGAACTCTGAATTAAATAAGGAAATTGATAAGTTTCAAGAAAACAAAATTTCTTTTGTCACTCGTGATTTTGGAATTAAATTTGATAAATGTACAAATAAGTTAGCGAAATATAATAAAGATCAAAATGATTTAAACATGATTTTATCTAGATCTCGACCTTTACATGACAAAAGTGGTATAGGATATAATAAAACCAATCATAGAAGTAGTACTATATATGCTTTTATGTACAATAAGAATAACAATGCTAGTACTAATGCACATCCAAGACCCAATTATTATAGAAATTCGAATACTTCTATGACTAGCGGTATTAATAATAAATATAGAAGTACGAAAAGGAATATCACTAGAGATTACTTAAGTACTTGGGTTTCTGTAAGTTGGAAAAACAGAGAAAAATATATTGATGATTATTTTGATTCAGTAGTTAATAATGAAAAATTTATCTTTAAAGGTTCCATTAAACCCTCTTGGGTATGGTTACCTTCCGTCTAATCCATGGACCCAAACAAAGCAAGTGGGTACCAAAACTATATATGTCATATTTTTTGCAGGTACACCACAACAAAGAGAAGGTTATTCGGTATCTCTAAATATCTTTGAAAACTCAGCTTATCAAAAAATACATGATTCAATATCTCCTAAAGGTGCTATAATTATTTGTATTCTCTACTACTCTCGGTTACTGTGCTTATTATGGTATTTATTCTTTTTAATCGATGATAAAGGGGGAGAAATATTTTCTCCTATGATGATACATATAATTCATGTTACATATACTATCATTTAAAATTACGTGCTTAACATGGCAATAGTATATGTGTGCTAACATTTGTTAAAGCGGAAATCAAAAGGTAAGATTATTTATATTTTGAACTAACAAATGTTGCAGAAATTCAGGGGGAGCTTTATATTTAGAGGGAGAAAATCCAAGGTGTTGTCATCAATCAAAAAGGGGGAGAATGTTGAGAACAAGATTTTTATCGATGCCAACATATAAAGTTGCAATGAAGATCATTTCATAGAGATAAGGTTTTTTTTATATATATATATACATTGAGTCGTGTTAGAAATATGTTAAAATCTATCCTCAAAGTATAACACGAATGCACAAAAAGTTATATCATATCTTCGATGCTGAAATATGTACATTTGAGAAATTGAAAAGTCATAGAAAAAGCCCAAACGGTCCAGGCTTCGACCGTGAAAGAGCGTAGAGCGATCTGGACTGTGACCTCGGTCCACAGCCATAAACCGGTCGACCGATTCCAATTTGGGCGGTCGACCGGCCAGTGTGTTTTTGCATATAACGGCTATTTTTCTGGATGTTTTTAATTTTAAATTAAATTCAACCAGTCAACCGGTGATTTTCAACCAGTCAACCGTTTTGAAACAGCAAGCTTTCTCTGAAAGGTTGCTTCTATTTGTGAAGAGATTTCTATTCAATAACCAAAGGAAATGGACATAACTTTTTATAGAAACTCTTCATGAAGAATTACTACCTTTCTACTATTATATAAACAACTTCAAACTTGTTTTACAATCACCAAATCATTCTATATTCTCTCGAATTTCTGAATTGCATTTTCATACTCTTTGCAAAACAAAAGCTCTCCAAATTTAAATACTTGTTGAATCCTTGAATAAATTTAATATCATTTGATTCAACAAGCATTCTACTTCCTTAAATCTACGCATTCAAAGTATACACTCGAGGATCAGATTATAGGAAGATTGTACTCAAACTATTGACTATCCATGTTGAATCAAGTACAAAAAGCAGAAGTCAAAACCATTGTATTAGTTGAAGTCCTGTGTGTGATCAGGCAAGTGTTGAAGTCCTCAGTGTTGTAAGAGGGAAGTGTTGAAGTCCTCATATTGTTAGAGGCGTGAAATCCCATTCGCCTGTTCGGGTGTTGTATACCTGTTCCTCCGGGTGAAGTGAGGTGGTTGTTAGTGAAAATCCAGAAAGAAGTCTGGGACTGGACGTAGGACGGTGCTCCGAAACAGTATAAAAATCCTTGGTGTGATTTTTCCTTTTTACTGCATTTACAATTTTATATCTATGATTAGCTATTATTTAATACTTGTGTGTTATACAACATATTACACGATCAATGTGTATTATACTAGCATGTACGCGCTCATTTTCAATAATAAGTTGTAATCTTTCGTATATTATAAATAGAGGCTTTTCTTAGTGATTCAATCACTGAAATTTACTTGAATTCTTTCTATCTTACTCAAAGCACTTGTAATTTCTATAATCACTTTATTTCTATGCTTTAAAATTTCAAATCTTATTCAAATCTTCCATACTCTTTCACAAACTACACGATTATCATCAAGGAAAGATTATAGGAAGGTTGTACATCAAATTGACATATCCGTGTTATCAAGAACACAAATAGTCATCAAATTATCTATATTGTGGAAGTCCTCTTCAGCAGTTGAGGCAAGAAATCCCGTTCGGTTGTTTGGGTAATTGTGAACCTATTTCTACGGGTGAAGTGAGGGTTATTGTGTTAGTGAAATACCAGAAGGGAGTCTGTGACTGGACGTAGGACAGTGGTCCGAACCAGTATAAAATCGACTATGTGATTTTACTTACTACTATTACTCTACTATATACACCTCACCTTGCTTATACTCCATATTATATGATCCTATAGCTGCTTTGACTCTTTCATTTGGTATCAGAGCCAGGCCATCCTATAACCGTAACACCGTTATTTGATACTTTGATAAAATGGAGAATAACCCAAGTACTAGCTCAACTACATTTGCCGAAGGACAATCTACTCAAAGACCACCATTGTTCAATGGGCTACACTGCAATTATTGGGCTGCATGAATCAGAATATATATATATATATATACATATATATATATATATGCAAGCAAGTGGTTTTAGTGCAAGGAATGCTACTCAAAAAGAATTTACAGTATCTACAATTGAATATTTAGCTTGGACAACAGCTCATAAAAGGTGAAGCAAATGCAAATGCCAAAGCTACAAATATGCTATACTGTGCTTTGGATAGGAATGAGTTCAATCATGTTAGCATCTGTACTTCAGCATATCAAATATGGGAAACACTTGAAACTATCCATGCAGGTACAAGCAAAATCAAACAAACGAAGATTTCAATGCTCAAAAACCAGTTCCAGAACGTTAAAATGAAACAAAATGAAACCATCAATGAGATCTATTCACGATTTCAAGGCATTCTATGTGCAATGATAGTACTGGGAGAAAAATATAGTGACCTTGATATTGTATCAAAAGTACTAAATTCTCTAACTGACGATTGGGAAAGAAAAGTATTAGCCATTGAGGAAGCTAATGATTTATCAACTATGAAACCAGAAGAACTCATAGGCAATATCATGTCTTATGAAGTAAATCTTCAAGCAAAAAGGGAATTAGCTTAGGAGAAAAAGAATGTAGCTTTTCATGCCGAAGAAGAAGAATCAGAATCAGAAGATGGGAATTTAGCTTTTATTGCTAAAAACTTTATGAAATTTCTGAAATATAGAAGAGGAAATTTCAAAAAGAATACCTTGAGCAAACCTCCATCTTCAAATTTAAAATGTTTTAATTATCACAAGAAAGGTCACATGGTAAAACACTGTCCAGAACTAAAAAAAATCAGAAGAACCTCAAAAACAAGAATAAGAGCGAAAAATTCAAAAAGAAGGCTTTTTTGTCACATGGGACAACTCAGACTCAGATTCATCAGACAATGATAGCGATAGCGAAAGAACAAGCAAATGTATGCTTCATGGCTCAAGAATCATAAGTAAGTGATCTGTCTTATGATAATTTAGTAGAAGTTAATACTGAATTTTTGAATAGTATAAAAACCCTTAAAAAGGAACTTAAAGAAACTCGTGAAAATCAGAATAAAGTTGAGTTTGAAAGAGACATGCTAAAAGATGAAAAATAGTTTTAGAAGAAGAACTTGAAAAAATTAAGGAGACTCTCTCAAATTCAGATGGTCAGCTTTCACTTTTGAGTCAAGTAATTGAAACTCAAAAGGAAAAAAATGACTAAATTAGTTCTAAAAATCACTTTTTGAAAACCAAAATAAAAGAATTAGAAAATAAAAGTATCCAAACTAATTTAGATAATATTTCTTGGAATGTATCTAATTTTAATAAAGGTAGAGAAAATCCATCTAGAAACATAGAAAATTCTTGTAGTAACGGTCTTTGTAACACTCCACGTCCATTAATGTCACTCTCAAAGGGAATGCATTAACTTTCATGGAGTATTATTGGTGTATAGAACAGAATATAACAAGACAGATACATATATTGGTACTTGAAAATTTTAAAACATCTTTTATTGCAGCGGGGAAATAGTTTGGTTACAACAACATCAAAAACCAACAATAAAACCAAGTACACTTAATATCCATCTTGACAAATTGTTTTCTGAGTACATAAAGTAAAAAGCATAACCCCAACATAAGTAGCCATAAAAGAGATGAGCTGAACTTTACTTTCAGCAATCCAAGCACTTCCAAAAGAGAGAGAAAGATCCAAATCAAGCTCCACTAGCACTAGTCCCACCATGAGAACCTGGGGGGGGGGGGAGGGAGGAAGAAATGAGGCGAAAACAAAGGGGGTCAGACATAAAGTCTAGTGAGTCCAATAACTTTAACAATATAATTATTAAAGTAATTAGGATAAGGCATAAACTGGTAAAACAAGGAATGACTGTGAAACAAATGGGCATGACAAAGCAAACAAGAGGAATAAGATAACATTAATTTGCGCCTCCAACACTATAGGATAATTACTATACTGCACCATAACTAGTCACCCTAAAAGTTGATCCCGCCTACTGAACAAAATAATAATAATGGTAGTTTCATGTACCCCTAGCTGTCTTCATAGGTGTCGCCTGCTCCTATCTCCACTAGTTGTACCCACTACCCTCCCATTCTAATTACAACATTTATTCATAATATAGTAGTTGGACTCCTAGCTATCTTCATAGGTGCCGCCTGCTCCTATCTCCGCTAGTCGTACCCACTACCCTCCCCATTCGATCGGCTCCCTAACTCGTAGATACCCGTGCTGGTCCCACAATGAGGTGTATCACTCCCCAAAGTGGCAACCTGATACCACTAAAGATGCACGGCTTATACCTACACGATGCAACAACGTCTTACCTACCAGCTCGGGCCCACGCATGCACATGATCCCGTGGGACTTGCATTGCCACCGCTAACCCATTTTGACCTCTTACAATTAAACCCAGTAAGCGTGTCCCATCCTTGATCTAGATCGAGCTCACTTAGATACTAAATGGGTTACTGGTTGAAAAGGGTCCCCACACTTGACACAAGCTTCCCACCTATGCTTGGTCCCTACTAGGATTTCCCACTTAACCCCTTCTTATTCATGTCTTATTACATGTTTCAATTTGGTTAATTGTTTATAATTATATCCCACATGTCACCCATGTTACCCACTTATCAAATCAACATGTGTTATTGGTTAAGCTTATCTTAACCTTATCCGCTTATCAGATCAATATATATATATATATATATATATATATATATATTTGGTTAAGCTGGTCTTAACCCTATCCACTTATATATTATTGGTTAAGTTGGTCTTAACCCTATCCACTTATCAGATCAATATGTATTATTGGTTAAGTTTGTCTTAACCCTATTCACTTATCAGATTAATATATATTATTGGTTAAGCTGGTCTTAACCCTACCAACTTATCAAATTAATATATATTATTGGTTAAGTTTGTCTTGACCCTATCCACTTATCAGATTAATATATTATTGGTTAAGCTGGTCTTAACCCTATCCACTTATTAGATTATTGATTAAGCTGGTCTTAACCCTATCCACTTGTCATGTTTTATGTATCATATATATATATATATATATATATATATATATATATATTATTTATATATATATATATATCGTATGACCTGTTTTACTTAATTTATGATTAAGTACATCTTAGTTCATAAATACACTGGTTAATAGAATAACTCCCTAAGTATCAACCCCGAAGACCGAAATCAACATCAGATTGGTACTTAGAAAATTAATCAACTCAACAAAACTTTTGTTTGTCATTCATATTCTTCTTTGATCTGCATTAATTAATTATGCATGCATAGACCTCCCACATTAAGTCGATTGCTTTGGCCGCTGGATATGCCAAGCGTTTTCGGGTAGACTTCCACCACAAGCCAGACTTAAACTCGTATCTAAGCATCTTTGAATTATGCCTACAACCTCTCACATTAGACTGCCGTTTGCGGTTGCTGGATGTATCGGGCGGGTCCGGGCAGTCTTATACCACAAACGAGTCTAACCTCGTGTCTTAGGCATTTATTATTAAACATTATTATTCAACTCCAATTTGAATTAATATCCCTATTCAAATTGTCAATAATTTCCAAATTAATCTATGTCCATAATTGTCACCTAAAATTATGTCCATAATTTTCAGGTATATAAATTGTACCAATTAACGTCTCAAATTAATTATATGCTTTTAAAGCCATTATATGCCAATTCACAATTTGCATAATTAATTTTTTCCCATTGTCCCCACGCTATTCGTACGTTTTAATATGAAATACGTTAGACTCGCAAATAGTCAAACTCATAAAAAGAAAAGAAACATCACAACTTGCATAACACATAAAATAGATCTAACGTGCAAATAAGAATTATAACATAAGTTTGCATAGCCAATAACTTGCATAGGCAATGGACATATAGATCATAAATTTTGCATAAACTACCATGGATCTAAATATAGATCTAAACATGAAAATGTGAACTTGCATATATGAATATGGGTTTCACCTAAACTTGCATATGTGAATAAAGTTTCACCTAAAAACGTGAATATAGTTTTCACCTAAACCTGCATACGGATTCCTACAAACTTGCATATGAATTTAAACATGTAAACTAATATCACATGTTTTACATATAAACTAGCACATGTATATACTTGATTCACATATAAACTTGTGTATAATTCACATTCAGATTTGCATAAGATTCACATACAAACTAGGATATGTAAAAACATACTTGCATAAGATTCACATACAAACTAGCATATGATTTACGTCCCAAACTTGCATATAAACCGATGTCATAAAATGAATCAAGTTAAAAATATGTGATTGTACATATGAAATAGATCTACCAACACAAGTTAACAAAACTGTCATATGTTCACCAACAGATGATAACAAAGTTAAATAACATCACATGATTCAACTGACATGTTCTCATAATCCAAATTATAACTCATCATAATTAGTTTATTAATTATTTTGTGAAAGAAATTGTACTCACAAAGACAGGTTAGAAAAGAGAATAATTCGTTCGTTGTTTTCTATTAGAATTCTAACTTGCAAATCCCTAAGATTTAGGAAGAAGAACTATTCTAGCAGCAGCATGGTGGCCAACAGACTAATTTAGTTTAGGTTTACGGCTTGAGTCTATGCATGCTTATATAGAAGTTTAAATCAACCTAAGCCGTCATATTATCATAGGAGCAATCACAATCGTCCAAACTAGATAGAGTTATCCAGAATTGCCACGTATGCCCTAGTGACTCAGCAACAGGTCAGGTAAAAACTTCTGAGGGCCATAACTTCCTCATACGAAGTCCGATTTACGAAAACTTAGACTCTATTCCAAGCAGAATTTCGAGACGAATGCAATGGCATAACCCATTTCCCTTAATTCTCACTTTAAAAATTAAGTGTTCTTTAAATTTTTTAATTTTAATATTTAAAATACGGGGTGTTACAGTCTTCCTTCACAGAAGCTCATTTCGATTATCACTAAATCGAATTCCATTCAATTCCAATTTAATATATTAAATTGGAAAACTTTACTTTGGAAATTTCCATTAATCTTATTAAAAGATTATAAATTCCAAATCATATCTTCACTGTTAATTGGGTTAATGAACTCATGTTATTTAAAACATCGTTCACGACAAACCCAAAATCTCGTTTGATATTAAATACATGGCTCTAAATAGAAATTATATCGGCTTATATTCAATATCAAATTCTAAAATCAACAAATATCATATTGGGAATAACAATATATATATCTTCCAAATTCCTCAACAATATCCATATAATCATGGAACCCAATATCGAAATAGCCCACAAGTCCCAGGATCAATGTAGGCCACGGTGGGAGAGTAGCCTGCTACCTTTGGGGATGAAGGGATGGTTGCAAAGCCTACAGGATTTCGTCAGGTCACTACAATTCTCAATAATCTTCAAACAAAAAAGGTTTAGGATTTAAGAAGGAAATTCCTCCAAAGAAAATTATAAATCTAAAGAGGAAATTTGATCGAAGTTTAAAAATAAACCAAAATATACAAAAAAAGGCAAGTAAAATTGAGATATGGGTTCCAAAAACGAACTATAGTTTGATTAGGAACAAACATAACAATTCATTTATGGAATTTGTTCATAATAATGAAAACTTTGTGTACAAAAGGGATACTAAACCCACTTGGGTTTAGCTTCCTAAGACCTAACTTTTAGGTCCCTATCAAAAAGTGGGTACCAATGTACTTATTAATATTTTTTGCGGGTGCCATCCAAGAAAAGAAAATGGATTTTTGATAGTGATTGCTCAAAACACATGACCAGAGACAATGATATGCTCACAAATATTTCATACTTTGATGGTGGCTCTGTTACCTCTGGAGATAATTCAAAAGGCTTTATCATTGGCAAAGGAGATGTGTGCAACTATGGTATTTAAAATTTACCTCTTACTATTTATGTTTCCTTAGTTAAAAACTTAAAACATAATTTACTAAGTATTAGTCAATTATGTGACAAAGGTTTTAAATAACATTTCCAAAAAATAAATGTAGTATTTTTGACCGAAACGAAAATCTTCCTTTTGAAGAAAATAGAGATAGTAATATTTATGTATTAAATACGAAAATTAATAATAATAAAGAAATGCGTTTAATAGCCAAAGATAGTGATTCTTGGTTATGGCACAAACATTTTTGTCATATAAAATTTAAAACTATTCAGAGAATTTCGAAAAATGAATTGGTTAAAGATCTACCAAAAATAAATTTTGAACTAAAAATCTTTGCAAAGATTGTCAAATAGGAAAACTGATCAAATCATCTTTTAAATCTAAGAAAGTCATCTCGACTTTATAACCATTTGAATTATTACATATAGATTTATTTGGACCAAGTCAGGTTCAATCTATAAATCATAATCGATATGTATTCGTGATAGTTGATGACTTTTCAAGATATACATGGACTTTTTTTATGAAAAACAAAAGCGATACTTTTGAACATTTTAATTTTTTTATCAAAAGAATTCAAAATACTAAAATCTAAAAGTTAAAAACATTCGTAGTGATCACGGTGGTGACTCGAAAATGAATCATTTGAACATTTTGTAAAAAGAAAGGGATAAATCATAATTTTTCCTTTCCTAGAACTCCACAAAAAAATGGGTTGTAGAAAGAAAGAATAGAACTTTATAAGAATGTGCTAGAACTTTATTAAATGGAAGTACTTTACTAAAACTATTTTGGGCAGAAGCTGTAGCAACTGCTTGTTACGTACTAAATAGAATTTTCATACGTCCTTTAACTAAAAAATACTCCTTACGAACTTTTTAATGGAAGAAAACCGAATATTTCTTATTTCAGAGTTTTCTAGTCTAAATGTTTTATTCTTAACACTAAAGTTCAACTCGGAAAATTTGATCCAAAAGCTGATCATTGGATTTTTTTTGGATATTCAGAATGTGGTAAGGCCTGTCGTATTTTCAATAAACATACTAATATTATAGAAGAATCTTTACAAGTATCTTTTGATGAAAATTTTGATAAAAACACAATCATCAAAGATGATTGTTAGACCAAAAAATGGTCCTAACACCCAAATTATCGTATTTAGAGCGTAGGATATGAAGAAATAACTGAAAAAGTGAGAGAAAAGCAAGACAACAGGATTTTTATAGTGGTTCGGCGTTAACAAGCCTACATCCACTTCATAGCTTCTCATTTCATTCATGGATTACAATTACAAGGAATTCAATCACTCAATCGCTCAAATACAATGAATAATTCTCTCCGAATTCATTGATTTTCATTGATTTTCATTGGAGAAGAAGGTGGTTATTGGTAGGGGAATTCGGCCATGGCTACCATGAATGAATGAAATGCCAAAAGTCCCTTCAAATGGCCATGTTGTGGTGTATTTATAGTTGTAGATAAGCTCTGGGCGCTTCCGGTTCGGATGGGCCACGTGGCGTGACCAGAGGAGATCTCAGAAGTAGTGGAGAACGTGGAAAAGTGGTTACCAGGTCGTGCTTTGCCAAGTGGAGTCCGATCCGCAATTGTAGGAGTCGATTATGCCAAAAGAAGAGGTCAAACTCCGTGTGCAGAAGCAAGTCCAGTCGGTTCGGATCGGATCCGAACCGAACCAGTTGTTCGAGCAGAATGCTTGCACGCACTTTTGTGCAGAATACTTTAGGCGGTTCGGGTAGAGGGTGCTCCGATCCGATACGGGGAGGGGGATCCGATCCGATCCGAAAGGAGGGATCCGATCCGAATGGGGGATCCGATCCGATGACATTTGCATGAATAATTCAAATTTTCCATCTTTCTATCACTCCATCCAAGTGATCGCCAATCAATGTAAGTTCATACTCAAGTCCCTGGCTTTGGGTAGCCTGGTCACAAAGCAGGCTAACATTTTGCCCCCCAAAGTACATCTTATCGCAGATGAGATGTGCTTTGATTAAGTCGAGATAAATCTTTTTAGAACGCCATCCATCCTTGAGGAGGCTTTATCGAATTGTTGCACTACTTCCATGGGTGCTAGTTAGTACAAATTCTGTGGAAGGAGTAGTCAAAATGATCAGGTAACCGTTTTAAACATTGTCGAATCAAGATGTTGATTTCCTTCATGATAGGTCATATTGTATGTTTGGCTCCCGTGTGAGATCGTACATGTAAAAGTTGATGCCAAACGACGCCATCTTCGTAAACAAGTCAAGTGCATTACTAAGCTAAGATTTCTTTAATGTGTAAGTCAATGTATACAATAGCCGTCCAAGTCATAGTATGGTGTCGGAATCTTCATATCTTGAGCTAGCATCTGGACCGTTCGGATAGAGCGCATCAGAGTCGGCATATGAATTTGTCATTTTTGCTTAGATTTGGACTATCTCGATATCAGGATATTAATCTAGGACTCCATGATTGCATATAATCATTATAATAGTGCATCCGAAAGCCATGATCACTTCAGATTGTTTTATAGTCTCGTGATCCCATACGAGTCAGTACGAGATGTTGTTGAAAACATGCAAGCCAATAGCTGGTAGGATTATCACAATTGTAAGGCAGCAGAGGAGTTCATCATACTCTCCATTTGATGCAGTTGCCGATCAAGTCTTTGAATTCTTGCTTGATTCGTAATTTCGCTCACTTGGATGGTTGGGATGAATCACGTCATATTCTAAAGATATAATGTATATGTTCTGAATCATGCATTGAGTCAGAGTCATGTTTAAAGTCAATCTGTCGGTTGAAGTTGATGTTCCTAGCATTAGTGGAGGACGAGCGAAGTCAGTGCTTATGCCCCCAGCATTGTTGGGGGTTATGATAGGTCAATCGGACATCCAATCTTTTAGCCTTTATACTTTTTTCTGCCACATCGGGTTAGATATGTAGGTTCAACAATCTTAGTCACCCTGTGTCGTTATGTGCACATTCCCAAGTCATCAAGGGTTGGAGTTGTATATGCGAATGGTCGAATCACATTCGCGTTGGGGTCAACCCATCTGTTTAGCCAGAAAGCAGTGATCGCCCTATTGAGTATATCAGCAAACTTAGATACTCTCCTTACATCAGACACAGTGTTGAGTAAGCTCGTCAATCTTGCAAGCGAGCGAACGTCGTTAGTGAGTTATTCGAGCTCCTTCATTCACGCTTTGGCATAATCTGAAATAGCCATCATAGTCTTGTTGAGTCTATCTCCCGTGCTTGGTTCCATTAAGCTTGACAATCAAGACCGCGGGCCCGATTAATGACATTGGTCATTTCCAGAATTGTAAATTCCTGTTAGTCTTTCCTGGGGCTTTTCTTTTTCCTTTATTATTTGAAGAGTCAGATGGTGCTCCATTCTGTCGTGAAGACATTGAGATCATCCATTTCAACATTAGCACACTCTTATTGCACGAATCTGTCTGTCTCAGGATAGTATTTTCCAACGTTTCTAGGAGAATCTCATGATAGAGAGATACCAAGGTTTGTTTCAGAGGTGAATCCTCCAAGTCCTCTTGGTGGATCTCGATGAAGAGGGTTTTTGAAGTTTGAGATATCCAGGATACCGGATACCACAGCAATCAACACCATATATGGTCCAGGTCGATGTACCGATGCTGCTGCAACGTTGAATCTTTCAAGGAATGCATGCAGGGTCTCGTTGGATCTCTGTTGAAGCATCAATTAATATTGCCAATTTGGCCCTCGCCTTTGAGAAGTTGTCGCTAATTACCTAATTTAGCACTAGTGCCCCCGGTATGAAGTCCTGAAGCGGGTGGAAGCCGACCTCTGGCTTCTTGGTTTTGCATATGTAATAGCCGTCCATCAGGCTTCTGTTCTTTAATTCTGAATGAAAAATTCCTATTCGGATGTATGCGGGTTGGTCTTGGCAAGTCATTCTTTTGGTTACAGTCTAGGATCTTGCGGGGCTCCGATGATAATAAATGTGCATAAAGTCGGCAATACTCGAAACTTGTGTCCTATGCCCCCCTCTACAGGGGTTCTGCTATGCGGTGAGCACCAGATCCATTTCTTCTCTAAATTCGTACTTCTTCATCAAGTCATGAGTTAAAGTTTGACATAAAATTATTTGTTCGTGTCTGACTCATGTTAGTTTTGGATCTCCCATCCAAGCTCTGAGGATTGGAGTCGAATTGCGATATGTCAAATTATTGCCACTTCGAATGCCTCTACTTTCCCCCTTCATGAGGAGCCTCATGTTGAGGTTGAGCTGGGTTTTAAACATTGATCTGTATGGAAGCAAAGGTTGGTCGGGCTCCGTTTAAGTTTTTCGGCGGCTCTTACATATCCATCGTTTTCATCCAAAATGTCACGGTCGGAAGTTGCATGTTACAAATACCTGGGAGGAGGTTGGTTGCATCTTTGTTTTATCAAAGACGACCATGCTAACTTGTCCTAGGGTCTCATATTATCTGGACCACGGGGCAGGGAGCGTATGAGCCAAGTTCATTGTCATTTGAATTCCCATGGAGCTCGCTCTAGCGAATAAGTCGAAGCTACTAGGCCTTCCATCTATCCGAGTAGAGAAGTTATCCACCATTTTCTGTCGTTTCCGGAGAAGTTCATCTCGCTGATCCATGTGAGTTCACAAATCAGCATGGGTACCATCCATTTCATATCTAGCTTGACATGCTGAGGGATCATCACAAGAAGAAATCTGCTACCTTCCTTCTATCCTAGCGCCTTCTGCGCCAATATCCTCAGCACGGAAGAAATTTCTATCTTCCTTCTTCTTCGCTTTTGAGTCTGAGTGTCAGGCAATTCGCCTCCGCGCAAGTTAGGAGTCAAAGCAATGGCATCTCCCTTTACATGGGGTCTTTCAATCGGGAAGTCGGTCCGGACTAGCAAATGGACGTTCACTCTGCATCCATTTCGTGGTCCTCAAGCAGCCTGTCAAGATCGAGGTATAAATTAGTCACAGACATATAACATTTATGAATATTTTCAGCAGTGCGGCCCCAGTCCGGGGGTAATGGAGAAAGGTCGGCAGTTGTATCACATCCCTTTTAAATTTAGACGTGGATGCACGGAAGGGAGACATTATTTTCAAAGCTTGTGTGATTGAGTTATCCAAGTGCTCGAGTTATCACGTTTTCCATTCAACGTATTTGCGAGGTAGCACTCGTCGTTGCACTTGGGCTACGGCCAGTCACACATGGGTGTGTATGTTGATTTGATATATCACTCTTAGGGCTTCCTTTCGGTCATTTCCATAAGTCGTGTGACACGTCATTGAACAATTCACTCTCAAGACCTCCTTTCGGTCGTTGCCTTGAGTCGTGTGGTAAGTTTATCATGAGGCATCGACGTCAATCTTTCGAATGTGATCCTTTGTTGTTGTACGCGGGTGTGGCTCTCGCGCCTCTATTTCGTATCTGTACATAAACCTGCAATTCAAAATAGAATAATTTGCTTAGTCTTGCTAGTCACTAAGTCGATCTTTAAGTCACAAGCAACTCTAGCTTGAAATGAAAACATGTTAAGTGCTAAGCTATCTAGCATAGAATTATTAAATGTCAAAGTGTCAGGTGTCGTAGTTTGGAGGTATAGTGTCTGTAGCCTCCATTTAATTTTGAAACACGGGTCCCGTCCGAAGCGTGTTTGAAGTTAATTCAGAAATCTATGTCCGTGCCCCCAGCGTTGATGGGAACCGGATTAAGTCATTCGGATGTCTGATCTGTAAGTCTTTTATAATCCTGTCCTCAGTCGGAGGGCAATGAAGATTGCATGCACGTCGCAGCATTGTCCTTTATACTCTCTCCCAAGTCGTGAGAGTTAGAGTTATGGGTTTAATGGTCTTAAGTCATGGTGCACCATTCACACTAACCCAATAGATTTATACTCTCTCTCAAGTCGTGAGAGTTAGAGTTATGGACGTCGCGGTTTCGTCCTTTATACTCTCCCAAAGTCAGTTTGGGTTAGAGTTGTGGACCGAGTGGTCTTAAATCTTGGCGCGCCTATCACACTCGTCCTAAGTTTATACTCATATCCAAGCTCTGAGGATTAGAGTTAGTCGGGCAAACAGTCGGGTCGCATTTGCCTTGGCATCGTCCCTTTGCTCCTACATCAAGGGCAAAGGTCGCCATCAGGGATGGTCGGTTCACGTCCCTGTTGATTTTATACTCCTCCCGTCGGAAGCATGGGAAAGAGTTAAAGACGTTGTTGGAGAGCGGTCGAGTCACACTCATCCTCGTCTTAACATTTCCCTTTTGCCCCCACATCGAAGGCAAAAGTTATGTCGTTCATGTGATCGTGCCCCTGTCATTTTTGCACTCTTCTCATTGGATCAGGGGATGGAGTCATAGAACTGCTAAGTGGTTATGTCACACCCGAGTATATCTCTATGTCGTGTCTGGCAAATTAAAGGCTAGATGTTGAGGATGCCTCATTTGTATGCCTATGCATAGATATGTTGAAATCATGTGCATATATTCGCTTGCCCCCTACTTCAAGGGCAAAAGGTCCGTGAATGAATGATCGAACTTCATTTATGTCAGGTTGTTGGCATCAGGAGGGAGAATAGTTGAATCACGTTCGTCAAAGCTTTACGTTCCTCCGACTAAACCATGGAAGGAGTAGTTGGCAACAAACTTCGGGTACCTGCATCATTCATATCGCATGAGTTAGTCATGTCCATAACTCAGGCAGCATGTAAAAGTAAATTGTATGATTGAAAAGTAAGCAAATCAAGGGGCAGTGCTGCCTCCTTTAACGGATCGAGCCATGTAGACGGTCGAACTGCATCCATCCGGAATCGGATTCCGATGTTGAACTTCAATGCACAATTATCTTGAGGTCTGCCACGTGTGAGCCAATGAGTGGATGGTCACCTCGGATCCATCTTAAGCTATACAACTTCTCTTAGGCGAAGGACGTGGCTCTGTAAACGAGCAGTTCAATCGGGCTCGTTACGGCAATGCTCCATAATTCTTCCTGTAGGTGCTCAAAGTTTGATCGGTACCAGATTCGGGGTACCTACATCATCCACCTATAAATTCATCTGAGTTAGTTACATCAATAACTCATAAAGCATGGAAATATAAGAGTCATGGTTAAAAAGTAATCCTGTTAAAGGAATGAATATCATTCTGTGCGAAGATGGCATTGCACGCTCTTTGCAGGTCCATTTTTCCGCACTACATCTCTGTCAGGGGATGGCTGTCAAAATCTTCAGCTGGCGATGAACGTCTTTTCAAACCGTTGTGGGGAGGCGGTCCCAAGAATGAACAGACCTTCTTGCCCCCATGCTAAGGGCAAGGATTGAGTATAAGAGAGTTATGGCTGCTAAGGGGATAGTCATATCTCATCCATCCGCAGATATGCCTTTAGTCCCACGTTGGGAATAAGATCTAATGCACAGATAATCAATCAGCATCCAGGCTTAAGTGCTATAAACCTTTAACTTGCCACCTCCATCGAGTAGCATCTCCTAATTAGCTAAATAGCAGGCTCTTCCAGTAACATGGTCGCCATGGTCCATTCCCTCTTTCATTAGGAATTTTAGCAATAGATACCAGGGTGCAATGTAAGTTCTAATCGCCGCTAGAGCTGGTCAGTTTAGACCTTAGTCAGATAAACTTGACTACAATAGCATGGCTTCCAAGGCTTGAAGTAATGTTCACGTTTTCTATCACAATTGATGTATGAAGTCGAGAGCTAACGGTCGATTCATATTTGTTTTGATCTCGAACTCTCATCTCTTGACAAAGGTCATGTGCTGACTGGTGAGCAGTCAAGTTGCTATCATCCGAGCAAAGATTCACATGTCCAATCATGGCCTGCAGGGGTTCAGCTGTTACCTATCGCTGGGCACCAAAGTATGTTGACCAAACCCTTATTCGATGGAAATCAGTCTTCCTCAATGCGATTGACAGAAAATAGCCATTTCAAAGGTTAGCTAAGTTCTTCGGGAGGTGAGACGCAGGACATTTTATTCATCACATCATACAATTGAAGTGTAGCTTTGGGATGTTGGGATCCTTAGCTGCTTTCTGGTGTCCCACTATTGACAATCATGGTCACTAAGATCATATGAATCATCTTTGAAGTAGTGCTCGAACTGTTCCATATATCCATCATTCGATGCTCCGCCGATTGGACAAGTTTAAGTTACATAAATAAGGTGGTCACTGCTCGTTAGGGAACAACATCAGTTGCATCGGTGAAATCTATACACCATCGGAGCTATGGAAGAGGAAATTGTTATGAGACAATCATTGTCTCGTATATTATCGTTGATAGCAAGCTGAATCTGATCGATAGCTCCTCACATTGTCTTACTGATGTAAGTAGGTGTCATGCCTCTGGAAAGAATCCCAGTCGTTGCCATCTTGTCATGACATTCTCAGACTATCCGTCTAATCTCCATTGTCAAGCTTTGATGATTGTTGTTGACCAAAATATGTGTCGAGCCGAAGGCGAGCCGTGCTCCGAGCCGAAGGCGAGGCCGTCAGCGGGTCCGGGCGCAGCGCCGGCGGGGGTCCGGGGCCACGCAGTCCCGGCGGCGATAGTTGATGACTGATCAAATCTTTGCAAAGATTGTCAAATAGGAAAACTGATCAAATCATCTTTTAAATCTAAGAAAGTCATCTCGACTTTATAACCATTTGAATTATTACATATAGATTTATTTGGACCAAGTCAGGTTCAATCTATAAATCATAATCGATATGTATTCGTGATAGTTGATGACTTTTCAAGATATACATGGACTTTTTTTATGAAAAACAAAAGCGATACTTTTGAACATTTTAAATTTTTTATCAAAAGAATTCAAAATACTAAAATCTAAAAGTTAAAAACATTCGTAGTGATCACGGTGGTGACTCGAAAATGAATCATTTGAACATTTTGTAAAAAGAAAGGGATAAATCATAATTTTTCCTTTCCTAGAACTCCACAAAAAAATGGGTTGTAGAAAGAAAGAATAGAACTTTATAAGAATGTGCTAGAACTTTATTAAATGGAAGTACTTTACTAAAACTATTTTGGGCAGAAGCTGTAGCAACTGCTTGTTACGTACTAAATAGAATTTTCATACGTCCTTTAACTAAAAAATACTCCTTACGAACTTTTTAATGGAAGAAAACCGAATATTTCTTATTTCAGAGTTTTCTAGTCTAAATGTTTTATTCTTAACACTAAAGTTCAACTCGGAAAATTTGATCCAAAAGCTGATCATTGGATTTTTTTTGGATATTCAGAATGTGGTAAGGCCTGTCGTATTTTCAATAAACATACTAATATTATAGAAGAATCTTTACAAGTATCTTTTGATGAAAATTTTGATAAAAACACAATCATCAAAGATGATTGTTAGACCAAAAAATGGTCCTAACACCCAAATTATCGTATTTAGAGCGTAGGATATGAAGAAATAACTGAAAAAGTGAGAGAAAAGCAAGACAACAGGATTTTTATAGTGGTTCGGCGTTAACAAGCCTACATCCACTTCATAGTTTCTCATTTCATTCATGGATTACAATTACAAGGAATTCAATCACTCAATCGCTCAAATACAATGAATAATTCTCTCCGAATTCATTGATTTTCATTGATTTTCATTGGAGAAGAAGGTGGTTATTGGTGGGGGAATTCGGCCATGGCTACCATGAATGAATGAAATGCCAAAAGTCCCTTCAAATGGCCATGTTGTGGTGTATTTATAGTTGTAGATAAGCTCTGGGCGCTTCCGGTTCGGATGGGCCACGTGGCGTGACCAGAGGAGATCTCAGAAGTAGTGGAGAACGTGGAAAAGTGGTTACCAGGTCGTGCTTTGCCAAGTGGAGTCCGATCCGCAATTGTAGGAGTCGATTATGCCAAAAGAAGAGGTCAAACTCCGTGTGCAGAAGCAAGTCCAGTCGGTTCGGATCGGATCCGAACCGAACCAGTTGTTCGAGCAGAATGCTTGCACGCACTTTTGTGCAGAATACTTTAGGCGGTTCGGGTAGAGGGTGCTCCGATCCGATACGGGGAGGGGGATCCGATCCGATCCGAAAGGAGGGATCCGATCCGATCCGAATGGGGGATCCGATCCGATGACATTTGCATGAATAATTCAAATTTTCCATCTTTCTATCACTCCATCCAAGTGATCGCCAATCAATGTAAGTTCATACTCAAGTCCCTGGCTTTGGGTAGCCTGGTCACAAAGCAGGCTAACAATGATGATGAAATTATTGAAAGCATTAGCCTTGAAAATACTGAAAATAATCCTATAGAACAAATTAGATCACCTCCCAGAATTTTACGAGACCATCCTACACAAAACATTATTAGACAAATCGATTCACACGTCCGAACAAGGAGTCAACTAAATCAAATGGGTCATGTAGCATTTCTTTTAACTATCAAACCCAAAAAACCAGAAGAAGCCTCTACGAATGATTATTGGGTAATAGCTATGCAAGAGGAATTAAATCAATTCGAACGAAATGATATTTGGGAGTCAGTACCTCGACCAAATGATTAATCAGTTATTGATACCAAATAGAAGTATAAAAAAAAAGCTGATGAACTTGGAAATATTACAAGAAACAAAGCCAGATTAGTAGTACAAGGCTATAATCAAGAAGAAGGTATTGATTATGAAGAAACATTTGCACCTATAGCCAGACTTGAGGCTATACGCATACTTTCAGCATACGCATGTTTTCATAACTTTAAACTTTATCGAATAGATGTTAAAAGTTCTTTCTTAAGTGGGTTTATTAAAGAAAATGTATATGTAGAACAACCATCGTTATTTATACGTGAAAAATATCTGGATTATGTTTATAAACTTAAAAAGGCTTTATATAGTTTAAAACAAGCACCTCGTGCTTGGTATGAAAGACTCAAAAGCTACTTAATAAATTCAGGTTTTCGAATTGGAAAAGCTGTTCAAACATTATTTATTAAAAATACAAATAAAGATATCTTAATCGTACAAATTTATGTAGATGGTATCATTTTTGGTTGAATTAATGAAAAATTATGTAACGAGTTTTCTACTATTATGATAAATGAATTTGAAATGTCTCATATGGGAGAGTTATCCATACTTTCTCGGATTACAAGTTAAACAATTATCAAATGGTATTTTAATTAATCAAGAAAAATATTGTAATAATCTAACTAAACGTTTTGGTTTAGACAACACTTCTGGAAAGCCAACTCCCATGAGTACTACAGCTCATCTTGATTTAGATGAGAAAGGAAAAAGTATTGATCAAAAACTATATAGAAGTATGATTGGTTCGTTACTTTATTTAACTACAGGTCGTCCTGATATAATGATGAGTGTATGTTTATTTGCAAGATTCCAAGCATATCCTAAAGAATGACATTTAAGAGCAATGAAACGAATTCTAAGATATGTTAATAATACTAAGGACTTCGGTCTTTTCTATCCGAAGGAATGTCCATTCGAATTAGTATCTTAAAGTGATGCTGATTTTGATGGATCTCGGATGGATAAAAAAATTACAAGTGGTACGTGCTATTTTATTGGAAAATCATTTGTATCTTGGTTTAGTAAGAAACAAAATTGTGTACCACTCTCGACATGCGAAGCAGAATACATATTTGCTGCTTTAGCTTATGCACAGGTAATCTGTATGCAACAAACACTTAGAGATTTCAGAGTAAATTTAACTAAATCAACAATATATTGTGATATCACTAGTGCAATAAATTTATCTAAAAAACTTATAAACCATTCATGAACTAAACATATTGACATTCGCCACCACTTTCTATGTGAAAACATAAAAAAAGAAATTATTAATTTAGAACATATCTCAACTGAAAATCAGATTGTTGACATATTAACTATGCCGTTATTAGAGAACACATTTATAAAACTAAGACGAGAATTGGGAATTATGTCAGTAAAAGATATATAAGTTACTATAAATTACTCTAAACAAATTTTTAAACAAATAAAGTTCGTGTAAATTAATTTAGTTTAGCTAATAGCTAAATTAGTTTATTTCCTAAAAATACGCATTATGTTTAGTTGCTCTCTGGTTATAATTTCCTTAAATTTAAACCACATATTTTTTTTAAACTAACCTATATAAGGTTATGACATCATAAAAGTAAACACACAAACTATAAACTTAAAAGAAGTACAAACACAATCCCATAATTTATGTCTTCCAATTACTCAAATTCCTCAAGTAGGATTATCTTGACAATGGATAACTCGTCAGATACTCCACATTTTCCCACACCAGCTCCAAGACATGAGTCAGAGTATCGAAAGGGAAATTATCACGCAAGATTTGCGCCCGATTCAAAAAAGGTAAACGGGCACTATTTTCATCACCAGACACTAAAAGAAAAGTCGATGAAATTCACCACTATTAGAAAGAGCAAATAGCGCTTCAAAAAGAATTATACTTTGAGCAAAAGGTCACCGCAACTCGTTTAAGTCTTCTCAAGAAAATTGTTTATAAGTTTTGTTGTCAAAAAATGAAGGATGTTTCCGAACCTTTGCCAATTCCACCTAATCCTATTTATCCTTCCTCATCATATCGAATTGAAAATGATCTGGTGAATCCTACAATGAAGTATTACACATTTTCTCCTCAATGACCTTTATATCATCCAAACACTTGGTACAAGAATTATATACCAAATGAAGGGAAATGATTCTCAACACCAACAAAGACTCCCTCTCCTAAACATTAACTTGCATTTAAGATTATTTGCAATTCTTTATCTCATCTTATTGTTTAAACTATTTTTTTCTACAAAATGTATCTTACTCACAAAAATAAATAAATTTTCTTCTAAAATATACAAAATCAGACATCTGTTATATTAGACAAACGTCTGATTACTGGGGAAAAATAATCTTTCAAAGAAAAACAGACGTCTGATAATGGTTCAAAATGAACAAAAACTTTGTTTTTTCAATTTTTCTTAGAAACAGACATTTGAACCAAGAAATTAAATGTATGAATACTGGAATGAAAATATTACTACGTCCGAGAAACAAACGTCTGACCACAATAAAACAGACGACTGAAACTATACCAAAATGTATTAAATTCCTGCTATTTCGAATTGGAGACAATTCAGAGGTCTGAATTTTTGGAACAGACATCTGAATCGAAACATAAATGTATTTTTAAAGGACACACAACTCTTTACCCAAGCAACATTTCATTTCATCTCTTCACTTTTTACTTTTACCTATTCACTCTCTATAAAACCCTAGCCCCCAAAATTACCAAATCTCTTAAAAAATAAAATTTTCCAACAAATCATCGTGACAAATCAACCAAAGAGACTAAGGTTTCAAGACTCAGAACCTCCCTCCGATGAATTAGCCCAAAAGTGGTTTTGGGATGACACCGCCAAGGAAAGGTATAAATCCATGAAGAATACCAAATTCTTTGAAGGTGCTTTGTAAAATTCGATGCTTTTTCTAATTACCGACTTCTTCAATATGCTAGACATTATAATTTTGAGTCTCTATTCAAATATAACACCAATAATATCAAAATATACCATTTGCTTGTCAAGTTATTCTTAGCAATTCTAAATTTAGCCACACAAGACCTTAAAATACTACCGATTATGTTTGGTCTATGGTTTGTGGTAAGCGTATTCTTCTTCCGATTCAAAGGTTAGGTCAAATCCTACATTGTGCTTGGCAAGGTGTTGATATTGACACTGTAGAAATTAACATGAGTATGAGAGATGAAATATCACTTAAATTCATTTCTGACAATATGATTAAATGGACGAACTTACTTCTACTCATCTTTGACCACAAGCCCGCTAATTGAATCACATCTTGGTTCGGAAAATTCAACCCCATAAAGGAAGCCATAAGAAAGTCTACAAGCACAACTTTCAAGCTTTATATGCCATATACTAATAAACTAATCAATTGGGCAAAGAATTTTCTTGACTAATGGGTTGATATCACAAATAAAAGGAAATACAAGACTCTTCACTATGGTGCCTATATTACTCGTATTCTCCTGGATTCTCAGGTCCAAATACCCGGTACTCCTTCTCTTAGTATCAAAGAAACCGGGCCAAAAACATCAAAGCTCATGGATATTGAACCAAACCCTTCGACATTGGAATATATGTCTTTTGAGACCTGGAGTGAACATGTAGCATCTCAACCAGAAACTATTATAGTCGAGTCTTCTCGTGGTCGTCGTCAAAGGGAAGAAGAAGAAGGTATTCATATTATCTCTCGTGACCTCCCATCAAAACAAGCCTTGGTCACACTCTCTCGAAATCAATCTAAAATACACAAGGATTTCAAGCGTTTTTACCATAGGACCAACAAAAAATTTGATTCGATCAAAGGCTTCTTGAACAAAATTTGGGAGAAAATTGCTTGCACCGGGGCTTAATCATCTCAAGCTTATGATCCAACCCCTTTCCAATAGTCATCTAGTTCTGCTGATGAAGTTCCTGACATGAGTTTTGACCATGGTGATCCTAAGGGAGGAGATACTAATGTGTGCCAAAGCGTACCGACATATGAAAGTTGGTAAGTTATGGTGGTATGGCTCTTAGTACTATATTTTGCGGAAACACTTATTTTAATTATGGGTTTGTAATATTTTTTGGCACTTTGATTTATCTTTCAGCACAAAACTATAATATGTCCTTGGTATTAATGTCTGAATATTGTGTTTATCTATGGTATGTCTGCAATTATGTTATGATTGTGTGTTATGCGTAAATGTTTAAATTTTTATCATAAGTATCTCCTTTTTATCAACAACAAAGGGGGAGAAATATATGCATATCGATAGGGGGAGCCATATATATAGTTGTCATTATCAAAAATGGGGAGAATGTTGGATCTCGTTGTATAGCGTTTTGATTATGACAACTATATATTTACATATATATCAACTAACTCTGTTTTGCAGGAAGATATTCGACTACAAATTCAAGAACTCAAATTGAAGATTATATAATTTAAGAGTCTGTGAGTCTTAGATTAAACTTGCTAAAATCTTCCTTGATGATACACACATACATTTTATATTTTTTGATTTTCAAATAACAAGAACAAAGACATAGGTCTGTTATAGGAAACAAACATCTGAAATTTTTATACCAGACGTTTGTTTTCTGAAATGAATTTCAATTTCATATAATATTTAGACGTCTGACCTGAATACTTTAGACGTTTGAATTACCCCCGAAATGACCTATTTCTTTGCTGTTTGAAATTAAACTTGAAAATATACATCTGAAAATTTTAATTCAGACATCTGAATACGCAGGGTTGCAACTTTAAATGAAGAGTCACAACTTTCCAATTCATAATTCTTGATCGAATCTCTTCATAATAAGTTGTAATCTTTCGTATATTATAAATAGAGGCTTGTCTGAGTGATTCAATCACCGAAATTTACTTGAATTCATTCTATCTTACTCAAAGCACTTATAATTTCTAAAAGCACTCTATTTCTATACTTTAAGATTTCAAATCTTATTCAAAGCTTCCATGCTTTTTCGCAAACTATACGTTTATCATCAAGGAAAGATTATAGGAAGGTTGTACATCAAATTGACATATCCATGTTATCATGAACACAAGTAGTCATCAAATTATTTGTATTGTGGAAGTCCTCTTCAGCAGTTAAGGTAAGAAATCCCGTTCAGCTGTTTGGGTAATTGTGAACCTATTCCTATGGGTGAAGTGAGGGTTATTGTGTTATTGAAATACCAGAAGTGAGTCTGCGACTGAACGTAGGACTGTGGTCCGAACCAGTACAAAATCGACTGTGTGATTTTACTTACTGCTATTACTCTACTATACACATCTCACCTTGCTCATACTCCATATTATACGATCCTATAGCTGCTTAGACTCTTTCAAAATTTTGTGACTTTTCCAATTTTTCTTCAAAGGTCCTTTTTTCTTCTTTTAATATCTCAACTTCTCAATCACTCTTATTCAGTTTTCCTCTAACATTTTTTTCTCTTATTATTGTATTTTTAAAATTTTCTAAATTAATTTCTAATAAATCATCAAACAACAAGTTACTTACATTGTTATTCGAGGGCATAAAACAGATATTTGTTGGTTTCGATTCGTTGTCTCTATCTGACAAGGAACGACATTAGTCTAAGTCTGAGTCATCTCATGTGACGGAAAAAGTTCGCTTCTTCCTTTTTTGAAGATTTTCTTTCTTGTTCTTGAAGCCGTTTTCTTTATTTCTGGGCAATCTTTCTTTAAGTGACTTATCTTATTCCATTCGAAATATTTTTGTAAGGACGTTGATGGATAGTTTGAACTTTATTACTTTTGAATTTCTTCTTGTTCCTTTTAAATTTTCATAACCTTTTAAGTTCTTAGCAATGAAAGCCATATCATTTTCACCATCGCCCGATTCTTCGTTTTCTACTTGAAATGTGGTAACTTTTCTGGCCTGATCTTGATCTCTATTGGCTAGCATATTGACTTCATAAAACTTTATATTTTCAATTAACGCTTCTGATTTTATGGTTGAAGCGTCATTAGCTTCTTCAATAGCTAATACGTTTTGCTCTCATTCATCCATTAAAGGTTTAAGGATCGTTGGTACAATATCAAAATTTGAGTATTTCTCTCCTGGTGCAACAAGAGAGTGGCATATAGCTTGGAATTTCGAATACATATAATTTATTTTTTCATATGGTTTCATCCTTAAATTTTAAAACTTGCTTTTAAGCATAAATATTTTACTTTGTTTGACCTTATTTGTCCTCTCGTGTATGACTTTCAAAAGTAGCCAAATATCATTTGCAGTTTTACACATACTAATTCTGCTGAATTTGTTTCTGAATTCATTTCTATCTTATGCACATAACGGCACATCCATAGCTTTAGTATTCCTAGCGGCATCTAATTTTTGTGTGTTTGACGATTATGAACAGTCGGTAAAAGGATAGATATATTCTTATTGGTAATATTCCACATGTCAAAACCATTACATTGCATACAAATCTCATTCTAGTTGACAGGCAATTTCAGTTTAGACCATTGAATAGTGGGGGTTGTGCAATGGATTGTCTTTAAGTAAAACTTAAATCAGTGTTAGCCATACCACTAAAAACTTTATCACGGTTATATGAGGACTGGGCTTTGATTACCAATTGGAAGTTATTTTGGATCGAGTAACATAGATATGTCTAATAGATATAAATATGGATAATAATATTAAAGCAAATAAAAGTAAATGATCATGCTAGTAATTTTTATACTAATTTGGACCTCAAGTCCTATGTTTGATCTCGAACTCTACCTGGGTTTTCACTAATCAACACTCTTACTTAGCTTGGAGGAATATGCACGTGAGCAACTGAGTAGGATTTCAGTGGACTTTGCCTGAGCAACCAAATACGATTTCAACCTGGCCTGAACAATCGAACAAGACTTCGAATACAAGAATAAAATTTAGATAAACTTTATGTGTTCTTAATACAACACGGATTGCTTTTTTGCAGTACACCCTTTCAATAATCTTCTCTTCATGTAATATACATTTGTGTTTCCGTGAAGAAAAGAAAGATATAGAGCGTTTTAATAATTCTGTAGTGAATGAATTATTGCTGGTAGGATATAAACAATATGAGCATATACATTAGAATATTCAAGACAAGAGAACAAAATGAGTATTAACTGATTTGGTCTTAAGTCGAGTATGTATATATAGATAGTATAGGGTTGCAACATCTAACCAAAAAGATATGATCATTAGAAATCTTTGAAACCTTTCCTAGAAGTGAAATCTCTTCGATGAAGAGAGATGCCTGTATAAGAAATTCAAAATATGACATTTATATGTCATTCAGTCGACTGAAATCAAATAAAATCAACCAAAAAGAAATAGTTCAAACTTCGAAACCATAATGATTAATATGACTTATCACCTGTAACGACCCGTATTCTACACACCAGAGGATCGTAGAATATTTATTTCTTCCACATACAAGGTCGTATGGTCGTGTAACTTTGGGAGACAACTATTGGGGTCATTTCCCATGTTCACGATTTTGCAGAATTTTAAATGACCGTTTTACCCCTAGCGAATCTTGCTTTGCCTATAATTTTTGATTGGCAAGGAGTTTTGACCTGAAACCACTTCCATTGGATTCAGATGATGGTTTACCTTTCCGTCCAGTGGTCACATT
This sequence comes from Allium sativum, assembly GCA_030737875.1. Classification (NCBI taxonomy): domain Eukaryota; kingdom Viridiplantae; phylum Streptophyta; class Magnoliopsida; order Asparagales; family Amaryllidaceae; genus Allium; species Allium sativum. The sequence continues at coordinate 473,626,164 of CM060909.1, forward strand.
TGTCAAAAGGACTAACCATTTGGGAGATATGGTTGAAATAAGGTTTGGAAGGTGAAAAACTGCTTAATCGGGCTTAATAGGGTAATTAGTGAAAGGGCCCATAACCCATTTCGGGATTAGGGTGCGGGAGGCTGAAATCAGTTAGGACACCATCTCATTTCAGTTTTCTAGACACCACAAACATTCGTTGAACTCAAGCAATGACCTCCAACCCCCAAATCACCTTCTAATCACTTTCTAATCACATATTAGCTAAATCTACATCAAATCAAAGCAGATTGGCATCAAATCAGAGTTAGGGTTGCTGTGTTGCATAGGAATTCGACCCAAATCAGTGAAGTTCCAGAACTAAGAGTTTATTTGTGGATAAGGTGAGTGATTAACATGTTTTTACGCTAGTTACAGCTAGTTAGAGGTGATTAGTGATAATTAGCGAAATTATGACTCAGAAAAATATGTAAAAATTCTAAAATATTATTTTATGTCTCTGATAAAAATTTGGGTTAATTTGGATTAAGTTTGCTAATCGTATGGTTAAACATGCTTAAGGGGATCAAGGGGAAATCATGCTTTTTGGGTATGTTGATCTAAAATAACCTATATGCTTGATGTTTTGACCTTGTTGATTGATCCTTTATGTTATTACTACTATTTGGAATGTTTTATGATTGATTAGTAAAGTTATAATGGTTGAAAACGCCGTTGTATGGCGAAAATGGACGATATATGCTCGTTGCAAAATGTGCAGGGTTTCGGATCGGATCGGATTATAGGGCTCGGATCGGATCGGAGAACCGAGTAAGGAAATTCGAACCGGAGTGGAAAGTGGAATAAGAGGAGGCTTAGCAAGAAGGAAGGTCATATGCATAGAGTTGGAGTTGGGTTCATATCGGAAGCGAGGGCATGGGGATCGGATCGGTAATGGTGAGCACGAACCAAACCGATGCTGGAGCAATCGAACCGAAACGAGTTGGAGTGGTGGCAGGAGGACCCGAACCGAATGGAGGGTGGCAACCCGAACCGAGCGGAAGGCGAGCGCCCGAACCAAGTAGAGATCCGAGAAAGGGTGACCGAACCGAATGAGGGAACTCGAACACTTTACACTCGAACTGAACCGGGTGCGTTCTTCTATTTCTACGTGATGACTTTTTTGAAGACCAACTCCAATTCGACCAAGGCCCGAAATGAAAAGGAAGTCCAAATGGGAAGTTATTACTTAGTTTATATAGGAACCAACGTATTAACTTCATGAGTGGGACTTTGCTGCGGGACGTGTGCAAAGGTGTTATCGACATCTATAGCTTTGATTTACCACTAAGAGTCGGATTAGTGGCTATGGATCAGCATAATGTGATCATTCAGATTCCCAAGGGAAAGTGATCGTAGCATGGCTATGAGCCAGTGCAGTGGAGTCGTCATGACTCCAAGGGGCAAAGTGGACATAGCAAAGGATTAGTGGCTATGGATCAGTGCAATGGGATCATTATGACTCCCAAGGGCAAGTGATCGTAGCAAAGGATTGGGTGATCAAAGTGGTGGATATCGTATACATTATGCATTGAGTGAGAGATGTGAGGATGATTGCTATGTTTGATGTTTGCTATCACCATGACATGCATATCCCCTCCCCATTGTTTTCACACCATGTGTTAGTGACACCTTAGAGTATTGTACATCTTGTTGTGCTAACTCTTTGGTTGTAGGTCCAGGTTCAGGTATGGTTATGTATACCCGTTATTGTTCTGTTTTTGCTGATTATTACTCATACCAGACTTTTGTCTAACCTAGAGTTTTATGTCTCTTCTTATTACTCTGGGTGCTCCTAAATGAGCAAATTAGAGACAAGTCAGGTGATTATGCACAAGTAGATGTCCGGAGATGAGCAAGAGACTTCCAAGTACTATTTACAAATATTCTCCCTGTGTTGTTGTTGGTCACTACTTTGGATATTAGTAGTGTACCTTCCTATTTTGCTTTAGAGACAGTTTTAAAAGTTGTAATAATGATGGTCTGGATCATAAGCTGTATTTTGAATTTTCCACTGCTATGATGGTTTAGTTCTCAGCTTATTCACTGTCTCGCCTGTTTTATATCAAGTTATATTATTATTATATCTTGTTCCATGCGCCGTGAGATAGACTACAAGTTCCTTGTTGATTCATCGTTTCAACCCTTTTTCTTTGACTACCGTCCCGTGCTTGTTGGACATCGGTACAACACATTCCAGGGAAATGTCAGCTGGTTCGGGGTGGGCCGTCACACTTGGTATCAGAGCTCTGGGTTGCGTAGTTAACCTAGGGAAAGACACCAAGGAGAGATAATATACGTTATGAGAGTGCATATTTGTGACATTTTGGTTTTCAAAAGTTATATATATACTATTATTATGTTTAAGGATGAAGTCGCACTGCACTGGCACCACTAAGGAGATGGTTAATTGTTTTCTCTTTACAGATTGGACGATGACCGGTATACGAGGGGTACAGGTTCAGTGGCCAATAATAGGAATGCCCCTGACATGAGGACAATGTTTACTACTTTCATGAGAGAGATGCTTAGGGATGTTCAAGGAGCATCTCCTAATGGTGGTGATGCAGCGGTGCAGGCGCCTAGGGCCGATTTCGCCAAGCTTTGCGAGGATTACACTAGTCTTGGTGGAAAGCCGTTCCATGGAACAGAATTGGTTATGGATGTTCAAGATTGGTTGGATAGTTGCGAGCGCATCTTCGAGGATTTGGGGATCGATGATGCGATGAAGAGAAAGCTAGCATCCCGTCAGCTACAAGGACGGGCAATGAATTGGTGGAATGCTATTAAAGCAGCTACTCCTAAGGATCAAGTTGATTGGAATCAGTTTAAGACTTGCTTCAGTGACAAGTTTATTCTGGCTTCTCAGAAATCAGGATTGTTTAGAAAATTCTTGGAATTTAAGCAGAATGGTAGGGCAGTCTCAGAATATATTGCTGAGTTCGATACTTTATCGAAGTATGGAATATCTCTTATCGATACTGCCGAAAAGAAGAACGAGAAGTTCATAACTGGCTTGGATGAGTACTTGGGGGAAAGGCTGATAAATCATATAGATGGGACTTTCGAATCTATTGTGGGAAAGGCATTGAGATCTGAGAGCCTTTACCCCAAGTCAAAGAACGAGGTTGCTATTACGTCTGCAGGGGAGCCAAAGTCGCAGGCAAGCGGTGGAGGCAAGAATAATTCACATAATAAGAGGAGAAAGAACCAAACCAAGGATGGTCAGAAAAAGAATAAGAAAGATGTTGAGAGCTATAGCTTTGGTGAGAAGGGCCACTATGCCAAAGATTGTCGAGCAAACCCAATGGACATGAAGTGCTTCAATTGCGGCCAAATGGGACATCGCAAGGATAAATGTCCACAACCCCTTAAAGAGAAGCAGATTGTGAAAGCATATGCTATCAACGTTGTTCCTTCTTCGTCGAATGCTCCAACTGTGGCAGAGAAGGGAAAGAATATCGTCATTCAAGGTATGATTTCTGTTTATGATGTTCCTATTCGAGTACTGTTTAGTACCGGGGCTTCCTATTCCTTTATATCTAGTGACCTAGTAGATAGGTTGGGATTGGAACCCGAGATAGTCGATAGACCTTTAGTTGTGAAGAACCCGATCGGTGGTTCGACTAGCCTTAGTATGATTTGTCATATTCTGGTCTTATCGAGTCATGGATGTATTTTGCTTGTGATTGCTTTGTTTTGGGCTTTACTGGGTTTGGCATTATTTTAGGAGTCGATTGGATCCAAAGATATGGGGTGGTGGTAGACTGTGAGGGGTCTACGGTGACCGTTAGAGTGGATGATGGGTGGAGGGTACTGTTTGGTGGCCTACCTAGTGATGGGGTGATGGCTAGTTTTCTAAATTCCCTCGACATCCCGCATGATGAGTTGTCAGATGTTCCTATTGCTGGCGAGTATCCGTACGTCCTCGGGGAAGTGACCGGACTTCCACCACACCGAGAGATCGAGTTTCAGATTGATTTAGTGAAAGATGCCATACCTATAGTGATGCCACTACGTCGTATGGCGCAAAGGGAACAGCGAGAGCTCGGGGTGCAAGTAAGTGATCTTTTGAAGAAGGGATTTATAAGAAATAGTGTTTCCGAGTGGGGAGCACCAGTTGTATTTGCTATTGAGGCAGATGGCTCCCTTCGTTTATGTGTAGACTACCATGAGCTGAATAAGGTGACTAGGAAGAATAAGTATCCTCTTCCGTGGATAGACGATTTGTTTAATCAGTTGGATGGAGCGAGAGTGTTCTCCTAGTTAGAACTCGCGATAGGTTTTCATCAGCTACGGGTTGCAGCTGAGAGTATTCCTAAAACGGCATTTCAGACGCCATCTGGATTTTATGGGTGGTTGCTCATGCTATTCGGATTGACCAATGCACCAGCATATTTTGTGGATCTTATGAATAGGGTATTCAAGGATCAACTAAATAAGTTTGTTCTAGTGTTTGTGGACGATATCTTAGTTTACTCGAGGATAGAGGAAGAACACAAGGAACATTTGAGGACAGTGATGGAGGTGTTGAGGAAACACCGATTGAAGGCAAATTTTCTAAGTGTCACTTCTAGAGGAGGGAAGTGAGATTCTTAGGCCATGTGGTTTCAGAGAATGGTATTGCCGTAGATCCTGCAAAGGTGGCTACGGTGCAAGATTGGTCTACGCCCAAGAATGCAACGGACGTGAGGAGCTTCTTGGGGTTGGCTGGATATTACTGTAAGTTTATCCAAGATTTCTCCAAGATAGTGGCACCATTAACTCAATTGACGAAGAAGAACCAAGCTTTTGCTGGGACTTAAGGTGCGAGGATGCATTCAAGAGACTAAAGGAAAAGTTGACATGTGCACCGGTGTTAGTTATTCCTAAAGGGAATGAAGAGATGACGGTATACACGGATGCTTGTGGTACCTGACTAGGTGCTGTATTGATGCAAGGAGGTAGGGTTGTAGCTTATGCTAATCGATAGCTGAAACCACATGAGAAAAGATATCCTACCCATGATTTGGAATTGGCAGCGATCGTGTTCGCGTTAAAGATTTGGAGACATTATCTCTTGGGAGAAAGGTTAGAGTTGTTTTTCGATCATAAGTCATTAAAGTACCTTTTCTCTCAAAAGGATTTAAATCTTCGTCAACAGAGTTGGTTAGTGTTCTTGGCTTCATATGATTTCAATATTGCATACACACCCGGGAAGGGAAATGTGGTAGTTGATGCATTGAGTAGGAGACATGCCAGTTTGGGGCTATGTTTCTGGAATGGAAGCAACTAGAGTATATCACGGGATATGATTTCAGACCTAAGTGTGAACTAGATCCAACAATGTTAGCAAGTTTGACGATCAGACCAACTTTGATTGAGCGGATTGGTTCTAGTCAGAGGGACGATCCTAATCTATTAAAGTCATCTCTAGGGAAGAGATGGGTATCGACGATGAGAGAATGAACGAGTATGGTCTTGATCGAGATGGATGGCCTTGAAAGAATGGTAGTCTAGTTATACCCAATGTTAATGAATTGTGAGATGAAGTGCTCAGAGAGTGTCATAACTCAAAACTGACTATATATCCTGGTGGTAACAACATGTATCGAGACATGAAGCAGACCTACTACTGGGAAGGGATGAAAAGAGACGTTGGTAAGTTTATATCCAAATGCATGAACTGCCAGCTAGTCAAAGCCGAGCAAAAGGAGCCTAGTGGTTTGTTACAACCACTAGAAATTCCTGAATGGAAATGGGAACAAGTCTCAATGGATTTCATTGATGGTTTACCAAGGACTAGACTGGGTCATGATATTATTTGGGTGATTGTGGATCAGTTGACCAAGAGTGCAAGGTTTGTACCAGTCAAGTCAAATAGAACGATAGCTAAGTTGGTGGAACTGTATATGAAGTGGGTAGTGAGATTTCATGGAGTACCTAAAGGTATTGTGAGTGACTAAGATCCGTTATTTACCAGTGGGTTTTGGAAGATCTTACAAGAGGCTTTAGGGTCAGAATTACATCTCGGTACCGCGTACCATCCTCAAACCGACGGTCAAACAGAGAGGGTGAATCATGTATAGAAGATCTCTTAAGAGCTCGTGTATTGGATTTCGGAGGGTCATGGGATGACCATTTGCATCTAGTTGAGTTCGCACATAATAATAGTTATCAATCCAGTATTGGTATGGCTCCATTTGAAGCTTTGTACGGAAGACCGTGCAACTCACCATCATGTTGGTTGGAAACCGATGAGAAATATGTGCTAGGCCCAGATGTAATAAGAGAAACTTCAGACAAGATCAAGGTTATTCAACAGCGAATGAAGGCCGCCCAAGATAGGCAGAAGAGTTATGCTGATAAAAGACGAAGAGAATTGAAATTCTCCGTTGGCTACTTGGTATTCGTCAAGATTTCTGTGTTAAAGCATGTAATTCGTTTCGGCAGGAGAGGTAAGTTGGCACCAAGATTTGTTGGTCCGTTCCCAGTTCTCGAACAAGTTAGGAATTTAGCGTATAAAGTTGGATTACCTGACAAGATGGCGGGAGTTCACGACGTATTTCATGTTTCCCAGTTAAGGAAGTTCGTACACGACCTTGATATGACTATTTCACCAGATCAGTTGGATGATATCGAGGTAGAGCCGGAGGTGGATGGGAATCGCAGACCGATTCGTATTGTCAAGTACGATACGTAGCAACTTCGAAGGAAGACAGTGAAATTGGTCAAGGTCCAGTGGGGTGATAACGAGAATGATTGTACTTGGGAAACAGAGGAGAACATAAGGAAGACACATCGAGAACTCTTTGCCTGGTAAGATTTTAATAGTGATAGTTACTCCCTTATTAGTAAACCGCATGCTAGGATAGACTTGTTGCGTTTTTATGTATGTTTGATTGCTTGTAAATGGTTGATAGGCATGCGGGACACCTTTGTATGTTTTGGTTAAGGAATTTCGGGGGCGAAATTTCTTAAGGAGGGGGGGGGGGGGGGGGTGAGAGTGTAACGACCCGCATTCTACGCATCAAAAGATCGTAGAATATTTATTTCCTCCGCATACAAATTCATATGGTCTTGTAACTTTGGGAGACGACTATTGGGGTCATTTCCCATATTCATGATTTTTGCCAAATTTTAAATGACCGTTTTACCCCTAGCGAATCTTGTTTCGCCTATAACTTTTGATTGGTAATGAGTTTTGACCTGAAACCACTTCCATTGGATTTAGATGATGGTTTACCTTCCTGTAGAGTGGTCATATTTGTCAAACGGGCTTAACATTTGGGAGGTATGGCTGAAATAAAGTTTGGAAGGTGAAAAACAGCTTAACCGGGCTTAATAGGTTAATTAGTGGAAGGGCCCATAACCCATTTTGGGATTATAGTTATTGGGAGGCTGAAATCAGTTAGGAAACCATCTCAATTTAGTTTTCTAGCCACTACAAACATTCTTTGAACCCTAGCAATGGCCTTCAACCCCTAAATCACCTTCTAATCACTTTCTAATCACATATTAGCTAAATCTACATCAAATCAAGGCGGATTGGCATCAAATCAGAGTTAGAGTTGCTGTGTTGCATAGGAATTCGACCCAAATCAGTGGAGTTTCAGATCTAAGAGTTTATTTGTGGCTAAGGTGAGTGATTAGCATGTTTTTACACTAATTACAGCTAGTTAGGGGTGATTAGTGATAATTAGCGAAATTATGACTCAAAAAAATATGGAAAAATATGTAAATATTCTAAAATATTATTTTATGCCTCTGATAAAAATTTGGGTTAATTTGGATTAAGTTTGCTAATCATATGGTTAAACATGCTTAAGGGGATTAAGGGGAAAATCATGCTTTTTGGGTATGTTGATCTAAAATAACCTATATGCTTGATGTTTTGACCTTATTGATTGATCCTATATGTTATTACTACTGTTTGGAATGTTTTATGATTGATTAGCAAAGTTAGAATGGTTGAAAACACCATCGTACGGCGAAAATGGGCGATATATGCTCGTTGGAAAATGTGTAGGGTTTCAGATTAGATCGGATTATAGGGCTCAGATCGGATTGGAGAACCAAGGAAATTTGAACCGGACCGGAACGTGGCATAAGAGGAAGCTTGGCAAGAAGGAAGGCCATTGGCACAGAGTTGGAGTTGGGTTCGGATCGGAAGCGAGGGCATGGGGATCGGATCGGAAATGGTGAGCACGAACCAAACCGAGGCTGGAGAAATCGAACCGAAACGAGTTGGAGTGGTGGCAGGAGGACTCGAACCGAATGGAGGGTGGCAACCCGAACCGAGCGGAAGGCGAGCGCCCGAACCAAGTAGAGAACCGAGCAAGGGTGAGCGAACCGAACCGAATGGGGGAACTTGAACACTTTACACCCGAACTGAACTAGGCGTGTGCTTCTATTTCTACGTGATGACTTTTCTGAAGACCAACTCCAATTCGACCAAAACCCGGGATGCAAAGGAAGTCCAAATGGGAAGTTATTACTTAGGACTCATATGGGAAGGACATTGCTGCGGGATGTATGCGAAGGGGTTATCGACATCTGTAGCTTTGATTCACCACTGAGAGACGGATAAGTGGGTATGGATCAGTGCAATGGGATCATTCAGATTCCCAATGGCAAGTGATCGTAGCATGGCTATGAGCCAGTGCAGTGGTGTCGTCGTGACTCCATGGAGGCAAAGTGGACATAGCAATGGATTAGTGGCTATGGATCAGTGCAATGGGATCATTATGACTCCCAAGGGCAAGTGATCGTAGCAATGGATTGGGTGATCAAAGTGGTGGATATCGTATACTTTACGCACTGAGTGAGAGATGTGAGGATGATTGCTATGTTTGATGTTTGCTATCACCATGACATGCACACCCCTCCCCATTATTTTCGCACCATGTGTTAGTGACACCTTAGAGTATTATACATCTTGTTGTGCTAACTCTTTGGTTGCAGGTCCAGGTTCAGGTATGGTTATGTATACCTGTTATTGTTCTGTTTTTGCTGCTTATCGCTCATAACAGACTTTTGTCTGACCTAGAGTTTTATGCCTCTTCTTATTACTCTTGGTGCTCCTAAACGAGTAGACTAGTGACAGGTCTGGTGATTATGCACGAGTAGATGTCTGGAGACGAGCAGAAGACTTCCACATATTATTTACATATATTCTCCCTGTGTTGTTGTTGTTCACTACTTTGGGCATTAGTAGTGTACCTTCCTATTTTGCTTTAGAGACAGTTTTAAAAGTTGTAATAATGATGGTTTGGATCATAAGCTGTATTTCGAATTTTCCGCTGCTCAGATGGTTTAGTTCTCAGCTTATGCACCGTCTCGCCGGTTTTATATCAAGTTATGTTATTATTATATCTTGTTCCATGCGTTGTGAGATATACTACAAGTTCCTTGTTGATTCATAGTTTCAACCTTTTTTCTTTGACGACCGCCCCGTGCTGGTTGGACATCGGTACAACGCATTTCATAGAAATGTCGGCTGGTTCAGGGCGGGCCGTCACATCACCTTGACTCATTCGACTAAATCATGGTTCAGTCGACTGGCCAAAAACAAACTAAATCTGGGTTAGTTTGAAAACCTTGTGCACGTGCACGAGTTCGTATGACTGGGAGTATGGTTTCAGTCGACTGAACCTATTTTGTTTTTTCTTTAATTTCATATTTTATTGTCAGTGTCGTACATGAATATATATTAATTAAGGATATATTTTAACAAATATATTACATGGTTATGAGTATTCCCTATAGTTTATGTTTTCCTTCATAAGTTTGTCGTTGGCGTTTCGACATCATCGTTTTGCGCGCACAGTTTATCATGCATTAAAATGCAAGTCTCAACAAGATCATTCATATACTAGCTCCGTTTTGAGCATAAAATATATTGAATTTGATAAGAACCTTTCAACTTTTACAAGTTTCCATTGCACCCTTAATTTATTTAATTCAAATTCTCTAAATTTATTTATTTAATTCAGATGGTGGATTTTAAGAAAATTACTTTTTTTGGGAACATGGGTCCGACTTCATGGGTGAAGTTCGAGCCATGTATGTAAAAACATGTGTAAGAAATGATCAGATCGAAAACAACTGAGCAGTAAGTTACCTCAAACCATTTATAACCTCACTGCTAAATCGCAGGTAGATAAAATATGATTGGATTAAGAAAGGATTATCAGTAACCAGTAATCCGAGTAGGAAATCGGACCCTAAAGTAGCTATTTTCTAAAACAAGAAGGTTGTCGATCAGGGGCAGGGTTCTTAGATGCTCTAATAGGACTAAATCATGTCTATAGTTAGTTGGAAAGTTATGGGTCTCTTCAATTACAATAGATTATTGGAGTTGAATATCATCATCAACAAGTATAAAATGAGTTATGTAGGTATATTAGAAAATGTATAACAGCCATGTAGCTTAGTTGCAAAGGAAAATTTTGGGTTTGAAGTGGGAAGTCATAGGCAATGTTTTATGGTATTATAAGTGTCAAATCATCGTTGTTCTGGACGAGTAAGTATAAATGGTCAATATTATAAGAATGAGCGAGCAACTTATATTTTTTGGATCTATGTATTGGCCGGTTGGGAGAAGGGGAAGCAAATGTTGTTATTTTGTATAAGCTCATATTTTTGTCTTAATTTAGAAGAGGATACAATGTTCTTCTTTGAACGATGGACTACTTTGGAGATATTAATTATGTCGAACAATACAACGAGAAGAAAGGAGGGAATGACGTTCGATTTAATCAAACCGTGGAATTCGAATCTTGGAATACTAGAATATGAGTACAAGAGGTTGAAGTGGGTGGTTTTAAATTTATAGAGTATTGTTCTAGGGACCTCACTTTTAGTTAAGGGGGTACAATTTTGAGGGGACTCTTCCTTAATTCTTATTTGTTAAGAGGGGGTTTGAGTTTTGAAAAATAAATGAAAAATAGACTAAACTACCACTAGCTATCACATGTCTTGGTAGATCCTAAACTTTGAGATTCTCCAAAGTTCGTTCAAAAGGAAACCGAACCCTTACAAAACTGTTTTTTAAACTAAAAAATGACAATCCAAGGTCGTTTAACATTGACTGACAACACTTCATGTCGGTCATAGATTGTCGTTTTACCTTACCAAACTCGACCTTTATTACCGTTTAACAATGACGGTACACATTTCATTAATCGGCTACAAAACACGGTGTTTACCAACTAATTAAAATTATGATCAACATTGTTTTATTGTCAAACATATACAATTTTCTGACCATTACCAATGCGCGAATATGTCCGTATTTCAAATATGGATTTCCTTTTTTTGTTTCATAGCTAGCATTAAATTGTACTCATTAATTAGGGTTTAGGTTTTAAGGATTATAAGGTTAATATTGGAATATATATATATATATAAGGAGGCTAATTTATATTACTCCCCAACAATTGTACGATAAATTAAAAATGTAACTCCCTTTAATCGAAAGTGGAGTCCCTTTAACAATCCCCAATTTATAAGGTGGTTCAAGACGAAGAGAAACATATTGTTTAAGATAAACCGTGTTTTTGCTACTATCATAATTTTCATAACCATGCACGACTCTAACCATGATGACTCATGGTTCAAGGTTTTGATGGTTTAACCGATCAAAACTTTAGAACCGAAATTTTCCTTTTTTGGATTTATGCATTTATCAACTACTTATATGTAGTAATATTAAAATAAAAATGCTGCATATATGTATTATGGATGATCTTAAATTTCTACAATAGAATTTATGCACGGCTGTAGTGCACAAATACATCAATAAAACTGCATTATGTATAACGTAGAGCAGTGCACAATGATGGAAGTTTAATGACGATAAATTTAATGAACTTTAACTGATATTGGTAGCGGTGAAAATTGAAGTGTTTGAATGTATGGTTAAATTTTAGGGCGATGATTATTTTTGAAATATAGATTTCTATTTTTATTTTATAATTAATACAAATGATGAGAGTGAGAGAGAATTACATGGTGAGAAAGTAAGAGAAAAATAAAAGAAACATGGTTCAACCATCTAAAACTGATGTTGAACCGTTGGTTTTAATGTCCGGCCGAGGTTTATGGACAATTGAGGTCAGATTGAGTTTCGAGCCATAATGATCCATAGTCGGGGTTATTCGAGGTCGGACCGTCCTTGGGTAAAACCATGGTTCAGAGTATTTTTTGTCCATATTCTGTTTTTTTTAACGGCTATATTAATGGAAACCAAGTTCTAAGCTCTCGAACGGTTTCTCTCCTCAATCTCTTTTAACTCTCACTTCTCGGATCTCTGAGCTCGATTCAATTGTGGGTTTCATTTCTCTGTGCTAGTTGCTACTTTACCCTAATTTGATTTCTAGGGTTTCGACTATGTCAATTGGATGTGGTTTCTTCAAATTGAGAAGGCCCTTCTCTCATAAGTGCCCTGATTTGAGCTTCATAGCTGCGACACTTTCAGTGGTTCTTCTGGAACCGCCGTGAGTGATGACTGTTGATGCTTTAACGGTCTTGATTCAAAATGGGTCACTGGAGTCATTTGCGACTCTTACGAAGTTTGGGTATTTTATTTTTGATGGTGGGTTTATGGAGATTGTTCCTCGTTATTCTGGTGAATTGGCTCTGCTTCTAATCTTTTCTGGAAGGCTTGGCGTAGCTCCGATACTGACTGGATCGGCTACCGATGTTCTCTTTGCTTCAACAGCGTCCAAAAGGGATTTCATCACCACATTTTTTCCAAAGTTGGTGTTCAACGATATGCGGCTTTCTTTGGGCCTTGTGCATACTGCAGGATTTCTGGTCGAATCTGTTTTTTATGGTGCACTATTTTTAATCGAAGTGGGTGTCAGGAACTTCGTTGTGGAGATTGAGGAAAGGGAAGTGACGCCCCCTATCCTCCACCTTCCACGGAGGCTGGCTCCTATCTTCCTTCTCTCATCTTTTAAGTTATCAGTTAGGGATTATGTACCACCTTTTTCTCCACGTCGACGCCACCGACGTCAGAATAAAAGTAAGAAGGCTCCCCCTTCTTTACTGGCGGTTGTCAATGTTGTAGGCAATGCTAGTCATGCACTGATACCTGAACCACTTGGCTTATCAAATAGTTCCGAAGCTCTTGCTAATGCACCGTCTTTGGTTGTTGAGGCGGTAGGTATTTGTCCACCTGCCTCATCGGTATTAGCGAAGATTTTTGTAACTTCAGGTGGTTTGTCTTTGGCCTTTCTGGCTCCCCAGACTTCAGTGGCAGTATCGGTTTACTCTTCAATCCCGAAGTGTGCGTTGTTTGGTCCCAAACATAGATTTGTTGCTCCAGTTTTAGTTAGACACCGTATGCAGCTAAAGCTAAACGCTTTTATCTTGGTTAAGGATGATCTTCCCAATTGTGTCCCTTTAGTCAAGGCTTCGGTTGTGACGGCCCGCCCCGCACCAACCGACATTTACTCCAACGGTGCGCTGTACACATATCCAGTTAGCACGGGGCGGTCGTCAGAAGAAAAGAAAGAAGAGAGTGAACGAACAAAGAACCTGTAATATGTCTCACAGCGCATGGAATAAAATATAATCATAACATATACTTGACACAAACAGGTGAGACAGTGCATAAGCTGAAAACAAACTATCATAGCAGCGGAAAATCCAAATACAGCTTATGTTTCACAACATCATTATTACAACTTTTAAAACAGTCTCTAAAAGCAAAGCAAGATAAGGAAGGTACACTACTAATGCCCAAGTAGTGACCACCAACGACACAGGGAGAATATCTATATATATCATACGTGGAAGCCTCCTGCTCGCCTCCAGATCAGCTACTCGTGCATCACCAGATAACCTGTCTCTAGTCTGCTCGTGTGAACACCCAGAGTAATAAGAAGAGACATAAAACTCTGGGTCAGACAAAAGTCTGGTGTGAGCGATAAGCAACAAAACAGAACAATAACAGGTATAATCCAATCATACCTGAACCTGGACCTGCAACCAAAGAGTTAGCACTACATACTGTACAATACTCTAAGGTGCCACTAACATACAGTGTAAGAGATACGGGGGTGGGGGTGTGCATGTCATAGTGATGTCAAACAATCAAGCATAACAATCATCCTCACATCCCTCACTCAGTGCGTAAAGCATACTATATCCACTACTTTGGTCACCTAATACTTTGGGCCATGACGGAATCCAATCCCGTGTAACTATCACTACAAGCCCACTATCCATCTCTCAGTGGTGAACCAAAGTTATGAATACCGACAACTCCTTTGCACACGTCCCGCAGCAAAGCCCAATCATGAAGTGAACTCATTGGTTCCCATCTGGATCCTGAGCTCTAACTTCCATTTGGACTACCTTTGCATCTCGGGTTTTAGTCATCATCTTCATCCGGGTCGGTCTTCACTTCACCTTGCTTCGGATCGTGGTCATCACCCTCACTCGGGTCGGATCGTGGTCATCACCCTCGCTCGGGTCGGATCGTGGTCTTCACTTCAAGTCCAAGCATCTCGGATCGGGTCGGTCGGTCAAGAATCTTTCATTCTGGTCGGTTTTCATCATCTCTACCCTGGTCGGTCGGTATTGCCCCCTGGTCGGTCAAATACTTCACCATTCCTGGTCGGTCGTACTTCACCATCCCTGGTCGGTCGGTATTGCCCCCCTGGTCGGTCGAACACTTCACCATTCCTAGTCGGTCGTACTTCACCATCCCTGGTCGGTCGTACTTCATCATCGTGTGGGGTCGGTCGAACATCGCATAGTGGTCGGTCTTTCCCAGGCTGGTCGATCTCCCTAGTCGGTCGAACACTTCATACAGGGTCGGTCGTGAGCTCGGGTCGGTCGGTCAAAACCTTCCCCTGGTCGGTCTAACTCGACCCAAAGAAAACCTGCACCATTTCAGCAAGCTATTTTCGCCTCTCGACGGCGTTTTCAACCATTCCAACTTTATAATGCAATCATAGGTCATACCAAACAGTAGTAGCAACATGTATAATCAACCATAAACATCAAAACAACAATTTAATCATAACAATATGGATCAAATGTACCCAAAACCCATGTTTTCCCCTTAATCATGTTTAAGCATAACTAATGATAGGATTAGCAAAACTTAACCAAATTAACCCAATTTTCTATCAGAGGACTAAAATAATATTTAGCAATTTATAAATATTTTTCCAGATTTTTAACGTGCATAAATTCGCTAATTTCCACTAATCACCCCTTAATCCCCCAAATTCTAGGATTTGGAAAATTAGTCCAAATTAACCCAAATTCATATCAGAGGCATAAAATAATATTCTAGAATTTTACAATTTTTTTGTAGATTTTTCTGAGTTATAATTTCGCTAATCTTCGTTATTTATCATAATTAGCCATAATTAGTGTAAAAGCAAGCTAATCACTCACCTTTGCCACAAAGTAAACTATAAATCTGAAATGATTCTCTGTTTGGGTCGAATTCTAATGTGTTCCAGCAAATCTCTCTCTGATTTGGTGCTACCCTCCCTTGATTTGATGTAGTTTTGCTTAATCTTCGATTAGAAAGTGATTAGAGACGATTTGGGATGAAATTAGAAGGTGGAGGCCATGGCTAGGGTGAAAGACATGTTTGTGGCGGCTGGAAAATGAAATAAAATTCGTTTTCCTACTATTCTCAGCCTCCCCATAAGCCTAATCCCGAAATGAGTTATGGGTCTTCTTGCTAATCACCTCAATTAGGCCCGGTTAAGCTGTTTTTCACCTTCTAAACCTTGTTTCAGCCATATCTCCCAAACGGTGAGTCCGTTTGGCTAATGTGACCACTCTACGGAAAGGTAAACCATCATCCAGATCTAATGGAAGTGGTTTCAGGTCAAAACTCCTTACCAATCAAAAGTTATGGCCGAAACAAGATCAGCTAGGGGCAAAACGGTCATTTAAAAATCGGCAAAAATCATGAACATGTTAAATTATCCCAATAGTCGTTCCCCAACTCTACACGACCATACGACTTCATATGAGAAAGAAATAAATATTCTACGATCCTCCGATGCGTAGAATGCAGGTTGTTACATTCTCCCCCCCTTAAGAAATTTCGCCCCCGAAATTCCCTAACCAAACACACAAAGGATCCCGCATGCCTATCAGCCCCAAAACAACAATCAACATGCAAAACAAGTCTATCCTAGCATGCGGTTTACTAACAAGGGAAGAAACTATCACTACCAAAACCTTACCAGGCAAAGAGTTCTGGATACTTCTTCCTTATATCTTCCTCTGTTTCCCAAGTACAGTCTTTTTCATTCTCACCCCACTGGACTTTGACTAGTTTCACCGCCTTCCTTCGAAGCTGGTTCGTATCGTTCCCAACAATATGTATAGGCTTGCGGTTCCCAACCGCCTCGGGTTCAACCTCGATATCGTCCAACTAATCTAGTGAAATAGCCACATTAGGGTCTTGCGCAAACTTCCTTAACTGGGAAACATGAAATATGTTGTGAACTCCCGCCATCTTGTCAGGTAGCTCTACTTCATACGCCAAATTCCCAACTTGCTCGAGGACTGGGAATGGGCTAACAAATCTTGGTGCTAACTTACCTCTCCAACCAATCTGAATCACATTCTTAATGGAGAGATCTTGACGAACACCAAGTCGTTAACGAATAATTCCCAATCTCTCCGTCTCTTATCGAGATAAGTCTTCTGCCTATCTTGGGTAGCCTCCATTCTCTAATATACAATTCACTCAAATACCATCATGACCTGACCTAGTCCTTGGTAAACTATCAATATAATCCATTTGAGACTTGTTCTCATTTCCATTTAGGAATTTCTAATGGTTGTAACAAACCACTAGGCTTCTTTTGCTCAGCTTTTACTAACTGGCAATTTATGCATTTGGACATAAACTTCCCAACGTCTTTCTTTATCCTTTCCCAGTAGTAGATCTGCTCCATGTCTCAATACATCTTGTTACCACTGGATGTATAGTCAATTTCGGGTGATGATATGCTCTAAGCACTTCATCTCTCAGTCCATCTACGTTGGGTACAACTAGTCCCTTATTCTTTCGAAGCCACCCTTCTCGATCAAATCCTTACTTGATCATTATCTTTCCATCGATACCCATCTCTACCCTAGAGATGGTTTCCAATAGATTAGGATCGTCCTTCTAACTGGAACCAATCCACTCAATCAAAATCGATATAATCGTCAAGCTTACTAGTGTTTCTGAATCCAATTCACTCTTGGGCCTGAAATCATATCCTGTGATATACTCTAGTTGCTTCCATCCTAGAAACAAAACCCCTAAACTGGCATGTCTCCTACTCAATGCAACTATTAGCGCACCCAAATCCTTTACTATGATCACTCTGCCCCATGGAGTCATGGCGACTCCACTGCACTGATCCATAGCCACTAGTCCTTTGCTATGTCCACTCTGCCCCATGAAGTCATAACAACTCCACTGCACTGGCTCATAGTCCTACTACAATCACTTTGTTCCCCATCGCTGGAACCCTACAGGTGATAGTCTACTCAAGGGAAGAAAAATAGGAACAACATAACAACCATAACATCCATCAAACAAGTCCTACCTATCTCCTGCTAAATTCATAAACACATTGACACCTACATGACTGGTCTAACCAATCCCAATATGTCGATCCTAGTATGTCTGGTCCAACCAACATCAATAACTAATGGAAGCCTAGCCTTCATACATACACCGATGCCTACTTGACTGGTCCAACCAATCCCAGGCCAATGGAAGCCCCGCCTCCCTACGGACTACCGTACGTCCAACGTACGTTTATCCTCCAAGGATAACTAGATCACGTCCAACGGATCCAAGGTAACGGGCGTCCCCAGATACCCTTGATTCTAGTCTGCCTAAAATACTTGAGTCCAACCCAAGCCTATCCATTGTCTTGCTGCCCTCTCGAGTCCAACTCAAGCCGAATCCAATTCCTTGCAGCCTTCTCGAGTCCAACTCGAGCCAATCTATAACTCAGACCCAGTCTTGAGTATCCATTACCGACAAACTCTAGTCCAACGTGAGTCGCCTCCCTATTCGTTGCATCTCTAAGATCAACGAACACCCTTTTTCTTTTTACGAGTTCGAGTCCAACTTGAATCGCCCTAATCTTCGTTGTATCCTTCATGATCAACGAACACATCCTATTCCTTCAAAGTCCTACTATCCAAAGAGAACATCAATATAGGGTTCTAAACAATCCATTGCTTTGCATCTTTCTCGAGTCCCAGTCGAGCAATCTCATAACCCTATCGAGTCTAACTCTGGGCAGTCTATACCATTGAACAGTCTTATCAAGTTCCGTCTGCCCATCACTCCTCAAGTAAACCAAGATATCATCCAATGAAGAATCACAACAATTATTTACCCCTCACGCAAACCATCCTTGTCGAAATCGACATTCCCCAAGCACAAGCCCCAAAGGGCTAAACCAATATTAGACAAACACCCAAGGAACATCTCCTCCGAGTTCGGACAACCCACGTGAGGTGATACTAGCAAAACAATCTAGCACTGGAGCACTCATTTGCCTCCCAGAGACAACTATAACTTATTACAACGATAACCTTTCAGCTTTCTTAACTCCAGTTACTGTCGCCATCACTAGGTAGGTACCTAATACCACCCTATTCCTTTGGAGTAGATCGACTCCCCAAAATATTGCTAAACCCAGTAAAGCCTAAACAAAGCAAACACAAACAAACATACATCCATGACTCGATAAGACCACGTTACGACAAATCATGCTAAGGTTAGTCGAACCACCAATCGGGTTCGTCACAACTAGAGGTATATCGACTATCTCGGGTTTGTCAAACAATACCCGAACAGAAACATCTTAAATAGAAAGCATACCTTTTATAACGACACCCTTTCCCTTCTACGCCGCACTTGGAGCATTCGACGAAGAAGGAACAACGTTGATAGCATACGCTTTCACAATCTGCTTCTCCCTAGGAGGTTGTGGGCAATCATCCTTGTGATGTCCCGCCTGGCCGCAGTTAAAGCACTTCCTTTTCCCCGGCTTTTCTTGACAATCTCTGGCATAGTGGCCCTTCTTGCCACAACTAAAGCATTCGCCGTCTTTCTTATTTTTCTTATTCTGACCATCCTTGGTCGGGTTCTGCTTCCTCTTGCTCTGAGAATTCTTCTTGCCTTCACCGCCTGCTTGCGGCTTTGGCTCCTCTGTAGATGCAATAACAACTTCGGTCTTCGACTTAGGGAAAAGGATCTCTGACCTTAATGTCTTTCCTATAATAGATTCGAACGTCTCATCGATATGGTTTATAAGTCTTTCCCCTAAGTACCCATCCAAGTCAGTTATGAACTTCTCGTTCTTCTTTTCGACTGTATCGATAAGGGACCATCCATATTTCGATAAAGTATCGAATTCTGCGATGTACTTCGAGACTGCCCTACCATTCTGCTTAAGCTCCAAGAACTTCCTGAACAATTCTGATTTATGAGCAGCTGAAATAAACTTATCACAAAAGCGAGTCTTAAACTGATTCCAAGTAACTTGATCATCTGGAGTAGCTGTCTTAATGACATTCCACCAATTCATCGCTCGCCCTTGCAACTGACGAGACGCTAGCCTTCTTTTCACCGCATCCTTGATATCCAAGTCTTCGAAGATACGATCACAACTATCCAACCTATCCTGAACATCCGTGGCTGACTCCGTTCCGTGGAACGACTTTCCACCAAGGTTAGTGTAATCATTGCACAACTTGGCGAAATCGGCCCTAGGCGCCTGCACTACTGGACCACCACCATTTCTGGGATTGGGAACTGCTCCCTGAACATCCCTAAGCATCTCCCTTATGAAGTTAGTGAACATCGTCCTCATGTCAGGAGCATTTCCATTATTGGTCCCTCTACCAGCACCCCTCGTGTCTCGGCTCATCGGTCAATCTATAAAGAGAAAACGATTAACCATCTCCATATTGGTGCCAGTGCAGTATGACTTCATCCTTAGCTATACTAATAATATAAATTAATATAGCTTTTGAAAACCAAAATAATCACAAATACGCGCTCTCATATACATATTATCTCTCCTTGGTGTCTTTCCCTAGGTTAACTACGCAACCTAGAGCTCTGATACCAAATGTGACGGCCCGCCCCGCACTAACCGACATTTACTCCAATGGTGCGCTATACACATATCCAGTTAGCACGGGATGGTCGTCAGAAGAAAAGGAAGAAGAGAGTGAACGAACAAAGAACCTGTAATGTGACGACCCGCCCCTCACCAACCGACATTTACTCCAAAGGTGCGCTGTACACATGTCCAGTTAGCATGGAACGGGTCCCCAGAAGGAAAAGGAAGAAGGAAATGAACATACAAAGAACCTGTAGAATGTCTCACAGCGCATAGAACAAAATATAATAATAACATACTTGACATAAAACAGGAGAGACAGTGCATAAGCTGAAAATCAGAACTTAACATCATAGCAGCGGAAATCCAAAATACAGCTTATTACAACTTTCAAATTGTCTCAAAGCAAAAGTAAGATAAAGGAGGTACACTACTAATGCCCAAGTAGCGACCACCAACGACACAGGGAGAATGTGTATATATATATATATATATATATATCATACGTGGAAGCCTCCTGCCCGCCTCCGAATCAGCTACTCGCGCATCACCAGCTAACCTGTCTCTAGTCTGCTCGTGTGAGCACCCAGAGTAATAAGAGGAGACATAAAACTCTGGGTCAGACATAAAGCCTGGTATGAGCGATAAGCATCTAAAGTGAACTATAACAGGTAGACTAAAACATACCTGAACCTGGACCTGCAACCAAAGAGTTAGCATTACATACTGTACAACACTCTAAGGTACCATATCAAACAGTGTAAAGATACAGAGGTGGGGGAGGTGTGCATGTCATAATGATGGCAAACAATCAAACATAGCATCCATCTTCACATCTCTCACTCAGTGCATAAAGCATACGATATTCACCACTTCGATCACCGAACATACCTTGCTACGATCACTCTGCCCCATGAAGTCATAAATGGCTTCACTGCACTGATAACGTAGCCACTAATCCTTTGCTATGTCCACTTTGCCCCATGGGGTCACAAGAACCCCACTGCACTGGCTCATAGCCTTACCAATCCTTACTATGTCCACTTGCCCCATGGAGTTATTCACCCCATCTGCGCTGGCTCATAGTCTTACTACGCATCACCTTGCCCCTCAGGTCATAATGACCCTACTGCACTGATAACGTAGTCTTGCTACCATCACCTTGCCCCTCAGGTCATAATGACCCTACTGCACTGATAAGTAGCCCATCATTCATTCTTAGTGGTGAATCGAAGTTATGAACGTCGACAACTCCTTAGCACGCGTCCCGCAGCAAAGTCCAACCATGAAGTGAACTCATTGGTTCCCAACTGGTTCCGGGATCCTGAGCTCTAACTTCCATTTGGACTACCTTTGCATCTCGGGTTATTGGTCATCACCAGATCGGATCGGGTCGTCGTCTTCAGATCGGATCGGTTCGGAGTCCCGTTTCCTCGTCACCACGGTTCGGATCGGGTTCCCTCATTCGGATCGGGTCACGCCATCAACTCGTGGTCCTCCAGCTCCATCGGATCGGTTCGAGTACTCCTCAGCGGATCGGGTCGGGGTCTCCAAGTCAATTGCCACGGATCGGTTCGTGACAAGCTCCTTCGGATCGGGTCGTGGTCCTTCAAGCGGTTCGGGACGGAAAGCACTTCTCCAGGTCGACGGATCGTGCTCACCCTTCATGGGCGGATCGGGTTGGGGTTGCTGGCGCGGTTCGGACTCATACTCTTCTTTCCATCGGATCGTGTCCTCGATTCGGATCGTGGCATGTGCCCACGATCGGTTCGGGTCGGGTAAAGGGGGTCCGATCCGATCCTGCCTGCAATTTCCTGCAGTTCTTCCAGCGAGCAGTTTACGCCATTCGACGGCGTTTTCGACCATTCTAACTATTCTAATCAATCACAAAGCATTTCATACAGTCATAGCAACATGCATAATCAACCACAAACATCAAAACATCAACATGATAGGTTAAAGTGGATCAAACATACCCAAAATCCCATATTTTCCCTTAAGCATGTTTAGGTGAAACTAATGATAGGATTAGCAAAACTTAACCAAATTAACCCAAATTCATATCAGAGGTCTAAAACATCATTCCGAATTTTATAAACATTTTTCCAGAATTTTATCATGTTTAAATTCGCTAATTAACACTAATCACCCCTAATTAGCCATAATTAGTGCAAAATTATGCAAATCACTCACCTTAGCCACAAATAAACTAAGATCTGAAATAATTCTCTGATTTGATGTGAATCTTAATGCCAAATAGCAGCTCCTATGTTGCTTTGGTGAAGATCTTCCTTGATTAGGGGTTGCTAAGCTTAATCCTTGACCAAAAGATGATTTGGAGGTGATTTAGAGGTTGGAGGCCATTTTTAGGGTTCCTTAGTGATAAGTGGAGGCTAGAAAACTGAAATGGAATGATCCTCTATCTCATTTCAGCCTCCCCATAACCCTAATTCCGAAATGGGTTATGGGCCTACTCACTAATCACCCGATTTGGCTCGGTTAAGCAGTCTTTCACCCTCCAAACCTTATTTCAGCCATATCTCCCAAACGGTAAGTCCGTTTGGCTATTATGACCACTCTACGGAAAGGTAAACCATCAAACGAATCAAATGGAAGTGGTTTCAGGTCAAAATTCCTTTCCAATCAAAAGTTATGGCCAAAACAGTACCAACTAAGGGCAAAATGGTCATTTAAAATTGGCAAAAATCATGAACATGGGAAATGACTATAATGGATGTTTCTCAAAGTTACATGACCATACAACTTCATACGGGAAAGAAATAAATATTCTACAATCCTATGATGTGTAGAATACGGGTCGTTACACTCTCCCCCCCTTAAGAAATTTCGCCCCCGAAATTCCCTAATCCAAACACACACAAAGGTCCCGCATGCCTATCAATCATAGAACAGCAATCAAGCATGCAAAACAAGTGAAATAAGTCTATCCTCGCATGCGGAATAACTAAATCGCAAAGTAAATCTTACCAGGCAAAGAGTTCTGGATATGCCTTCCTAATGCTCTCCTCTGTCTCCCAAGTACAATCATTCTCGTCCTCGCCCCACTGAACCTTGACTAGCTTCACCGACTTCCTTCGAAGTTGCTTCGTATCGTGCCCCACAATACGAATCAGCTTGCGGTTCCCAACCGCCTCGGGTTCTACTTCGAAGTCCTCTAACTGATCAGGTGAAATAGTCATATCTGAGTCGTGAACGAACTTCCTTAGTTGGGAAACATGAAATACATTGTGAACTCCCGCCATTTTCTCTGGTAAGCCAACTCTATAGGCCAAATTCCCGACTAGTTCAAGAATAGGGAATGGGCCAACAAATCTTGGTGCCAACTTGCCTCTCCTGCCAAATCGTATCACGCTCTTCAACGGAGAGATCTTGACGAACACCAAGTCACCAACGGAGAATTTCAAGTCTTCTCCTCTTATCAGCATAACTCTTCTGCCTATCTTGGGCAGCTTTCATTCGTTGTTGAATGATCTTGATCTTATCGGAAGTTTCTCTCACCACATCTGGTCCAAGCACAAACTTCTCGCCAGTCTCTATCCAACATGATGGTGAGTTACACGGTCTTCCGTACAAAGCTTCATATGGAGCCATACCGATACTGGATTGGTAGCTATTATTATATGCAAACTCTACTAGATGCAAATGGTCATCCCATGATCCACCAAAATCCAATATACACGCTCTCAAGAGATCTTCCAATATACGATTCACCCTCTCCGTCTGACCGTCGGTCTGAGGATGATATGCGGTACTGAGATGTAATCCTGACCCTAGAGCCTCTTGTAAGCTCTTCCAAAACCCACTAGTGAACAACGGGTCTCGGTCACTCACAATGCTTTTGGGTACTCCATGAAATCTCACTACCCACTTCATATATAATTCTGCCAACTTGGCTGTCGTTCTGGTCGATTTGACTGGTATAAATCTTGCGCTTTTAGTCAATCGATCCACAATTACCCAAATGCTATCATATCCCGATCTAGTCCTTGGTAAACCATCGATGAAATCCATCGAGACTTGCTCCCATTTCCATTCGGGAATTTCTAATGGTTGCAATAAACCACTAGGCTTCTTTTGCTCGGCTTTAACTAGTTGGCAATTCATGCATTTGGATATAAACTTCCCAACGTCTCTTTTCATCCCTTCCCAGTAGTAAGTCTGTCTCATGTCTCGATACATCTTATTACCACCGGGATGTATAGTCAGTTTTGAGTGATGACACTCTCTAAGCACTTCATCTCTCAAACCATTCACGTTGGGCACAACTAGTCTTCCATTCTTCTGAAGCCATCCATCTCGATCAAGCCCATACACATTCATCTCCTCATCGATACCCATCTCTAACTTGGAGATGATTTCTAATAGATTACGATCGTCCCTCTGACTAGAACCAATCCGCTCTATCAAAGTGGGTCTGATCGTCAAACTAGCTAGCATAACTGGATCCAATTCGCACTTTGGTCTGAAATCAAACCCCGCGATATACTCCAGTTGCTTCCATTCAAGAAACATTGCCCCTAAGTTGGCATGTCTCCTACTCAAGGCATCGGCTACCGCATTACCCTTCCCAGGTGTGTATGCGATATCAAAATCATACGAAGCCAAGAACTCTAACCATCTCTACTGACAGAGATTCAGATGTTTCTGAGAGAAGAGATATTTCAACGATTTATGATCGGTAAACAACTCAAACCTTTCTCCCAAGAGATAGTGTCTCCACATCTTCAGCGCAAATACAATCGCTGCCAATTCCAAATCATGGGTAGGATACTTCTTCTCATGTGGCTTTAGCTGTCGACTAGCATAAGCTACAACCCTACCTCCTTGCATCAATACTGCACCCAGTCCGGTACCACAAGCATCCGTGTATACCGTCATCTCTTCATTCCCTTTAGGAATGACTAACACTGGCGCATGCGTCAACTTCTCCTTTAGACTCCTGAAGGCATCCTCACACACTCCGTCCCAGACGAAGGACTGATTCTTCTTAGTCAACTGAGTCAACGGTGCTGCTATCTTGGAGAAGTCCTGGATAAACTTACGATAATATCCAGCTAATCCCAAGAAACTTCTCACATCTGTTACATTCTTGGGTGTAGGCTAATCCTGTACCGTAGCCACCTTCGCAGGGTCCACGGCAATACCACTCTCTGAAACAACATGACCCAAGAATCTTACTTCCCTTCTCCAAAAATGACACTTAGAGAATTTCGCTTTCAACTGGTGTTTCCTCAACACCTCCATCACTATCCTCAAGTGTCCCTTGTGTTCCTCCTCTGTCCTTGAGAAAACAAGGATATCATCCACGAACACAAGAACAAACTTATTCAACTGATCTCTGAATACTCGATTCATAAGATCCACAAAGTAGGCTGGTGCATTGGTCAACCCAAACGGCATGACCAACCACTCATAAAATCCAGACGGCGTCCTAAATGCCGTTTTCGGAACACACTCATCCGCTACTCGAATCTGATGAAATCCTGTCGCAAGGTCCAACTGGGAGAACACTCTTGCTCCTTCCAGTTGATCAAACAAATCATCTATCCGCGGTAGAGGATAATTATTCTTCCTCGTCACCTTATTCAACTCGCGATAGTCCACACACAAACGAAGGGAACCATCTGCCTTAGTGGCAAACACAACTGGTGCTCCCCACTCGGAGACACTCCTTCTAATAAATCCCTTCTTCAAAAGATTGCTGACTTGCACCCCGAGCTCTCGTTGCTCCCTTGGTGCCATACGACGAAGTGGCATCACTATAGGTCTGGCATCTTTCATTAAATCAATACGGAACTCAATCTCTCGGTGTGGTGGAAGCCCGATCACCTCCTCGAAGACGTCCGGATACTGGCCAACCACGGGCACATCTGACAACTCATCCTGCGGGATGTCGAGGGAATTTACAAAACTAGCCATAACCCCATCACTAGGTAGACTACCAAACACAACCCTCCGCCCATCATTCGCCCTCACTGTCACCAAAAAGCCCTCACAGTCTACCACCACCCCGTATCTTTGGAGCCAATCGACTCCCAATATAATGCCATACCCAGTAAAGCCCAAAACAAAGCAATCACATACAAACATACATCCATGACTCGATAAGACCAAATTCCTGCAAATCATACTAAGGCTAGTCGAACCACCAATCGGGTTCGTCACAACCAATGGTCTATCGACTATCTTGGGTTCCAGTCCCAACCTATCTACCAGGTCACTAGATATGAAGGAACGGGAAGCCCCAGTATCAAACAAAACTCGAACTGGTACATCATAAATAGAAAGCATACCTTGAATAACAACATTCTTTCCTTTCTCCGCCGCAGTTGGGGCATTCGACGAAGAAGGAACAACATCAAGAGCATATGCTTTCACAATCTGCTTCTCCTTAAGAGGTAGCAGACACTTATCCTTTTGATGTCCCACTTGACCACAGTTGTATCTCTCCTTTCCGCTGGCTTGGCCCGACATTCTTTAGCATAATGGCCCTTCTTTCCACAGCTGAAGCACTCAACATCCTTCTTGCTCTTTTTCTGACCACCTTTTGATTGGTCCTGCTTCCTCTTATTCTGAGAGCTATTCTTGCCTCCACCGCCTGCTTGCGGCTTTGGCCCTTTTGCAGATGCAGCCTCAGTCTTTGACTTAGGGTAAAGACTCTCTGATCTCAAAGCTTTCCCCACAATCGATTCAAAAGTCTCATCGATGTGGTTAATAAGCCTCTCCCCCAAGTACCCATCCAGGCCAGTAATGAACTTCTCATTCTTCTTTTCAGGAGTATCGATAAGAGACAGTCCATACTTCGACAAAGTGTCGAACTCAGCAATATAGTCAGAAACTGCCCTCCCATTCTGCTTGAGTTCCAAGAACCTCTTAAACAATACTGACTTCTGGGCAGCTGGAATGAACTTCTCGCTAAAGCGAGCCTTGAACTGATCCCAAGTAACCTGATCCTCTGGAGTAGCTGTTCTAATGGCATTCCACCAATTCATCGCTCGCCCTTGCAGCTGACGAGACTCTAGCCTACTCTTCATCGCATCCTCAAGACCCAAGTCATCGAAGATACGGTCACAGCTATCCATCCAGTCCTGAACATCTGTGGCCGACTCCGTTCCGTGGAACGGCTTTCCACCAAGGTTAGTGTAATCCTTGCACAACTTGGCGAAATCGACCCTAGGCGCCTGCACTACTGGGCCAACACCAACTCCGGGATTGGGAACTGCCCCTTGCACTTCTCTAAGCATGTCTCTCATGAGGTTAGTAAACATTGCCCTCATGTCAGCGGCATTCCCTTGGTTGGTCCCTCTACCAGCACCCCTCGTGTCTCGGCTCATCGTCAATCTGAAAAAGGAAACGATTAACGACCCCATAGTGGTGCTAGTGCAGTGCGACTTCATTCTTATACTACTAATAGTATATATATACATAGCTTTTGAAAACCAAAGTAATCACAAATACGCGCTCTCATATACGTACTATCTCTCCCTAGTGTCTTTCCCTAGGTTAACTACGCAACCTAGAGCTCTGATACCAAGTGTGACGGCCCGCCCCGCACCAACCGACATTTACTCCAAAGGTGCGCTGTACACATGTCCAGTTAGCACGGAACGGGTCGCCAGAAGGAAAAGGAAGAAGGAAATGAACATACAAAGAACCTTTAGAATGTCTCACAGCGCATAGAACAAAATATAATAATAACATACTTGACATAAAATAGGAGAGACAGTGCATAAGCTGAAAATCAGAACTAAACATCATAGCAGCGGAAATCCAAAATACAGCTAACTACAACTTTCAAACTGTCTCAAAGCAAAAGTAAGATAAAGGAGGTACACTACTAATGCCCAAGTAGCGACCACCAACGACACAGAGAGAATGTGTATATATATATCATACGTGGAAGCCTCCTGCCCGCCTCCGAATCAGCTACTCGCGCATCACCAGCTAACCTGTCTCTAGTCTGCTCGTGTGAGCACCTAGAGTAATAAGAGGAGACATAAAACTCTGGGTCAGACATAAAGCCTGGTATGAGCGATAAGCATCTAAAGTGAACTATAACAGGTAGACTAAAACATACCTGAACCTGGACCTGCAGCCAAAGAGTTAGCATTACATACTATACAACACTCTAAGGTACCATATCAAACAGTGTAAAGATACAGAGGTGGGGGAGGTGTGCATGTCATAATGATGGCAAACAATCAAACATAGCATCCATCCTCACATCTCTCACTCAGTGCATAAAGCATACGATATTCACCACTTCGATCACCGAACATACCTTGCTACGATCACTCTGCCCCATGAAGTCATAAATGGCTTCACTGCACTGATAACGTAGCCACTAATCCTTTGCTATGTCCACTTTGCCCCATGGGGTCACAAGAACCCCACTGCACTGGCTCATAGCCTTACCAATCCTTACTATGTCCACTTGCCCCATGGAGTTATTCACCCCATCTGCGCTGGCTCATAGTCTTACTACGCATCACCTTGCCCCTCAGGTCATAATGACCTTACTGCACTGATAACGTAGTCTTGCTACCATCACCTTGCCCCTCAGGTCATAATGACCCTACTGCACTGATAAGTAGCCCATCATTCATTCTTAGTGGTGAATCGAAGTTATGAACGTCGACAACTCCTTAGCACGCGTCCCGCAGCAAAGTCCAACCATGAAGTGAACTCATTGGTTCCCAACTGGTTCCAGGATCCTGAGCTCTAACTTCCATTTGGACTACCTTTGCATCTCGGGTTATTGGTCATCACCAGATCGGATCGGGTCGCCGTCTTCAGATCGGATCGGTTCGGAGTCCCGTTTCCTCGTCACCACGGTTCGGATCGGGTTCCCTCATTCGGATCGGGTCACGCCATCAACTCGTGGTCCTCCAGCTCCATCGGATCGGTTCGAGTACTCCTCAGCGGATCGGGTCGGGGTCTCCAAGTCAATCGCCACGGATCGGTTCGTGACAAGCTCCTTCGGATCGGGTCGTGGTCCTTCAAGCGGTTCGGGTCGGAAAGCACTTCTCCAGGTCGACGGATCGTGCTCACCCTTCATGGGCGGAGCGGGTCGGGGTTGCTGGCGCGGTTCGGACTCATACTCTTCTTCCCATCGGATCGTGTCCTCAATTCGGATCGTGGCATGTGCCCACGATCGGTTCGGGCCGGGTAAAGGGGGTCCGATCCGATCCTGCCTGCAATTTCCTGCAGTTCTTCCAGCGAGCAGTTTACGCCATTCGATGGCGTTTTCGACCATTCTAACTATTCTAATCAATCACAAAGCATTTCATACAGTCATAGCAACATGCATAATCAACCACAAACATCAAAACATCAACATGATAGGTTAAAGTGGATCAAACATACCCAAAATCCCATATTTTCCCCTAAGCATGTTTAGGTGAAACTAATGATAGGATTAGCAAAACTTAACCAAATTAACCCAAATTCATATCAGAGGTCTAAAACATCATTCCGAATTTTATAAACATTTTTCCAGAATTTTATCATGTTTAAATTCGCTAATTAACACTAATCACCCCTAATTAGCCATAATTAGTGCAAAAATATGCAAATCACTCACCTTAGCCACAAATAAACTAAGATCTGAAATAATTCTCTGATTTGATGTGAATCTCAATGCCAAACAGCAGCTCCTATGTTGCTTTGGTGAAGATCTTCCTTGATTAGGGGTTGCTAAGCTTAATCCTTGACCAAAAGATGATTTGGAGGTGATTTAGAGGTTGGAGACCATTTTTAGGGTTCCTTGGTGATAAATGGAGGCTAGAAAACTGAAATGGAATGATCCTCTATCTCATTTCAGCCTCCCCATAACCCTAATCCCGAAATGGGTTATGGGCCTACTCACTAATCACCCGATTAGGCCCGGTTAAGCAGTTTTTCACCCTCCAAACCTTATTTCAGCCATATCTCCCAAACGGTAAGTCCGTTTGGCTATTATGACCACTCTACGGAAAGGTAAACCATCAAACAAATCAAATGAAAGTGGTTTCAGGTCAAAATACCTTTCCAATCAAAAGTTATGGCCAAAACAGTACCAATTAGGGGCAAAATGGTCATTTAAAAATCGACAAAAATCATGAACATGGGAAATGACTCTAATGGATGTTTCCCAAAGTTACATGACCATACAACTTCATACGGAAAAGAAATAAATATTCTACAATCCTATGATGTGTAGAATACGGGTCGTTACATGTAATATGTCTCACAACGCATGGAATAAAATATAATCATAACATATACTTGACACAAACAGGTGAGACAGTGCATAAGCTGAAAACAAACTATCATAGCAGCGGAAAATCCAGTTACAGCTTATGTTTCACAACATCATTTTTACAATTTTTAAAACTGTCTCTAAAAGCAAAGCAAGATAAGGAAGGTACACTACTAATGCCCAAGTAGTGACCACCAACGACACAGGGAGAATATCTATATATATCATACGTGGAAGCCTCATGCTCGCCTCCAGATCAGCTACTCGTGCATCACCAGATAACCTGTCTCTAGTCTGCTCGTGTGAGCACCCAGAGTAGTAAGAAGAGACATAAAACTCTGGGTCAGACAAAAGTCTGGTGTGAGCGATAAGCAACAAAACAGAACAATAACAGGTATAATCCAATCATACCTGAACCTGGACCTGCAACCAAAGAGTTAGCACTACATACCGTACAATACTCTAAGGTGCCACTAACATACAGTGTAAGAGATACGGGGGTGGGGGTGTGCATGTCATAGTGATGTCAAACAATCAAGCATAGCAATCATCCTCACATCCCTCACTCGGAGCGTAAAGCATACGATATCCACTACTTTGATCACCTAATACTTTGGGCCATGACGGAATCCAATCCCGTGTAACTATCACTACAAGCCCACTATACATCTCTCAGTGGTGAACCAAAGTTATGAATACCGACAACCCCTTTGCACACGTCCCGCAGCAAAGCCCAATCATGAAGTGAACTCATTGGTTCCCATCTGGATCCTAAGCTCTAACTTCCATTTGGACTACCTTTGCATCTCGGGTTTTAGTCATCATCTTCATCCGGGTCGGTCTTCACTTCACCTTGCTTCGGATCGTGGTCATCACCCTCACTCGGGTCGGATCGTGGTCATCACCCTCGCTCGGGTCGGATCGTGGTCTTCACTTCAAGTCCAAGCATCTCGGATCGGGTCGGTCGGTCAAGAACCTTTCATTCTGGTCGGTTTTCATCATCTCTACCCTGGTCGGTCGGTATTGCCCCCTGGTCGGTCGAACACTTCACCATTCCTGGTCGGTCGTACTTCACCATCCCTGGTCGGTCGGTATTGCCCCCCTGGTTAGTCGAACACTTCACCATTCCTGGTCGGTCGTACTTCACCATCCCTGGTCGGTCGTACTTCATCATCGTATGGGGTCGGTCGAACATCGCATAGTGGTCGGTCTTGCCTAGCCTGGTCAATCTCCCTAGTCGGTCGAACACTTCATACAGGGTCGGTCATGAGCTCGGGTCGGTCAGTCAAAACCTTCCCCTGGTCGGTCTAACTCGACCCAAAGAAAACCTGCACCATTTCAGCAAGCTATTTTCGCCACTTGACGGCGTTTTCAACCATTCCAACTTTATAATGCAATCATAGGTCATACCAAACAGTTGTAGCAACATGTATAATCAACCATAAACACCAAAACAACAATTTAATCATAACAATATGGATCAAATGTACCCAAAACCCATGTTTTCCCCTTAATCATGTTTAAGCATAACTAATGATAGGATTAGAAAAACTTAACCGAACTAACCCAATTTTCTATCAGAGGCCTAAAATAATATTTAGCAATTTATAAATATTTTTCCAGATTTTTAACATGCATAAATTCGCTAATTTCCACTAATCACCCCTTAATCCCCCAAATTCCGGGATTTGCAAAATTAGTCCAAATTAACCCAAATGTATATCAGAGGCATAAAATAATATTCTAGAATTTTACAAATTTTTTCTAAATTTTTCTGAGTTATAATTTCGCTAATCTTCGCTAATTACCATAATTAGCCATAAGTAGTGTAAAAGCAAGCTAATCACTCACCTTTGCCACAAAGTAAACTATAAATCTGAAATGATTCTCTGTTTGGGTCGAATTCTAATGTGTTCCAGCAACTCTCTCTCTGATTTGGTGCTACCCTCCTTTGATTTGATGTAGTTTTGCTTAATCTTCAATTAGAAAGTGATTAGAGACGATTTGGGATGAAATTAGAAGGTGGAGGACATGGCTAGGGTGAAAGACATGTTTGTGGCGGCTGGAAAATGAAATAAAATTCGTTTTCCTATTGTTCTCAGCCTCCCCATTACCCTAATCCCGAAATGGGTTGTGGGCCTTCTTGCTAATCACCTCAATCAGGCCCGGTTAAGCTGTTTTTCACCTTCTAAACCTTGTTTCAGCCATATCTCCCAAACGGTGAGTCCGTTTGGCTAATGTGACCACTCTACGGAAAGGTAAACCATCATCCGGATCTAATGGAAATGGTTTCAGGTCAAAAGTCCTTACCAATCAAAAGTTATGGCCAAAACAGGATCAGCTAGGGGAAAAACGGTCATTTAAAAATCGGCTAAAATCATGAACATGGTAAATTATCCCAATAGTCGTTCTCCAACTCTACACGACCATACGACTTCGTATGAGAAAGAAATAAATATTATACGATCCTCCGATGCGTAGAATGCGGGTTGTTACATCGGTTCTAGTGGATCGGCGATTGGCTTTTGTTAAGGTTTTCTCCTATTTCGAGGATTTCGCCTCTATCACTAGGGTGGTATGCTTCTATGATTTATATTTTACTTATGTTTTTGATTTCTTACACTTGGTTATGCTTGTTGGCTTTTGCGGTTTGAACGGCTTACCAATAGGGCTGTAAATTTTGTATGAATGTCCGACGCCCATTCGTGTCCGTGACCGAAATACATCCATTCGATTCTCGTTTAGGACACGAGTTAGGGCAACAAAATTTGTATGAGAAAAAATCATGTCCGGTCCGTGTTTATTAGAATTCATCCCGTTTCCTTGTAATTCGATATATAGTTGAGAGAAAATCTAATAAAAAGTATAAAATATGATATAAATTGTCATGTCCGACCAAATCCGCTCATGTCCGTGTCCGCTCGGTTTTATTTAGAATACAAATTAGGACAAGAACATTTTTCTAAGAAAAAATTTCGCCTGGTCCGTGTTCTATCCGATTTTTTTTAGGACAGAAACTGAACTCACCTCTATCCGGTCTGGTCCGACCGATTTACACCCATTCTTGCCAGTGTCTTTACAACCTAAATTCATAGACCCGGTTTTTCCCACTATTGGCCATGTGGATTCGGTTGTTCTTTCTGGTTATAAATGGCTATCTGAATGGGCTTTATTTTCTGTCTTTGGCCATTTCGACTCTTGGATTGTGCTTTGGTTTGGCAACATAGCTTTGTTGCCTTCGTTCCGTTTGTGTCAACATTTGTTTTCCTTGTTGGAATGCGTCCTGATCGGCATTCGTTTCTTATTTCTATCAGGCTTATCGGCAGAGGTTTTAGTGGACACAGGGATGGTTGGTTTGTTAGGTCGCAGCAAGGCCAGTTCTGGGTCGCTTGCGATCCGAGTTTTGTGGTTTTGGTTTTCGGTAGTCATATTGGGTGTTGTCATCTCGGGTGGTCTCCTAGTCGTAGAGTATAACGGTTCATTATCTAGGCCTGTATACAGCCTGCCCGGGAGAATAAATCACTTTGTTGGCATTCCGGTAAGACGTCAGTAGGTGCTTCAGTAGTTGGTCTTTACCGATTATGCGGGGTTGTCAATCTGATGACCGATCGATGTTTGTAAAGATCACACATGACTTGGTGTTGCGTCCATTGAGCGACACTACATTGCTCTCATTCCTTAGTGATTCAGTTGTCTCAATGTGTCCTTCCCCTTATGTTGTTCACCCCTACGTCTTCTACCTATATTTCTCTCTCGCTTCTTAGTAAGGATGAGATAGCGATCATTAATGATCGCCTATCTCGCCTTACTGAGTTTTACAGTCCCGCGTGGGTTGGTTTGTCGTCTTCCTCATCGCTTGATCATATTTTCGGGGTGTCTTTAGGATTCCCCAAGATCGGAGAGGCGATAGTCCGTTCTTCTCCTATCCCTCGGCGCTCGTTGCATCGTAGACCGCATTCGGTTCCTCACACTACCCGCACAATTCGCAAATGCTCTATTGTGGCGTCTGAACAGATCGTTCGATTTACTTGACATGCGCTTTATCTTATCTGAGTGGGTCTATCCTCCTTCTTTTGGGGTGTGCCTTTTTCCCTTGCTCTTAGTCGTTTTCTGTTTTCGCTTGAAGGCAAATTTCTTGTTCTGGAACGTTCATGGTATTAGTAATGATGCTTCTTTGGCTAGGATCATACATAACGTTAGAAAGCATTCAGTTTGTCTGGTGGCGCTTCTAGACCCATTTGTGAGTCCGAAGGAGGTCACCAAGTATGTTCTCTCCCATAGATTCGGTTGTGCCTTAGACAATGTCTTTGACAAGATTTGGATCCTTTGGTCCAAATACATTGTGGTCCACCCTATTTTCGATTCTATCAAGATCCTCTTAGTGGTTTGTTCATCTTCTTTCTCCTCTTCCTTTCTGTTTTTGGCAGTTTACGCTAAGTGTGATCGAACTGAGCGATTGGACCTCTAGTCGGACATCCTTTCTCTGTCCGATTTAGTTTTTGGTGTTTCGGTTTTAGGCAGTGACTTTAATGTTTTCGCCTTCAAGGCCGAAAAGCGGGGTGGCTCCTCTGTTAATAGAGCGACTGTTGCAGATTTCAACTCTTTCATCATCGGCTTCGGTCTCTCGGAAGTCTCTTTTGTCGGTTCGTCATTTACTTGGTGTAATAACCAGGAAGGGCCTAACCAGATTCTCTCTAGATTGGACAGAGTGTTCGGTTCAGAAGGTTGGTTCAACCTTCCGTTTTATTTTTTCATTTCCCATCTGCATCGTACATTCTCGTATCATGCTTCGATGATTCTATACACTGCTATCCCTTCGCCCTGATAGGTCCTTCCTCTTTTTGGTTCCAAAATATGTGGAGGTCACACCTCTCATTTCACCAGGTTGTGGAAGATTCATGGAACTCCCTGTCCATGATTCTTTTTTTTTTTGTGTGTTTTCACTTAAGGCGAAGCGTCTCAAGGCTTGCCGTAACGCTTGGAATGTGCAGGTTTTCTAAAATATTTCTGATCATGTTAGGGCAATCGAAGAGACTCTTATTTTAGCAGAATCCTCGTTTGATGAGGATCCCTCTTTTGCTAATAAGGAGACATGAGCGCTTACCCAGCAAGCCTTCTCGTCGGAGCTCCGTATTGAGAAAAAACTCCAAATTCTTTCATTCTTCTATTCGTAAGAAGAATAATATCCTCTCGGTCCATCAGATTCAGCATCCTGATCTCTCTTTGGATTCCACTCTGGAGTAAATTAAAGAGACTATTTTGTCTCACTTCCAGTCTTTTCTAGGTGCTCACCTTGTGTCCATCTCTGACCTGGCCCTTTTTGCTTTTATCCCTAGGTTGGTCATTCCTTCTAATAGCAATGACCTTGCCGCTCCTCCATCCTAAGATGAAATTTGGTCTTGCGTTTTCGCACTCAGCAATGACAGTGAGTGTGCACCAGATGGTTTAAACGGGTGTTTTTCAAGACTGTTTGGCCGATCATTCAGGCAGATTTTTTTTATTGCCATTCAGTTTTTCTTCTCTGGTGGAGCTCTCCCTATGGGATGGACTTCCACTAACTTTTTCCTTATCCCCAAATGCGAAAATCCTCTTTTGTGCATGGATTTTCGCCCGATCAGCTTATGTAACTTCTCTAGTAAATTTACCTAAAGGCGTTAACCTCTCATCTAGCACCTTTTCTAGATCGGATCATTTCATCCTCTTATCCTTGGTTCTTTAAAGGAAGCTTGATCACTGATAATGTCCTTTTAGCCTAGGAGTTGGTTTCACAAATCGAACGTAAGGTCAGACGGTCTAATGTGGTCGTTAAGCTAGAAATGGCTAAAGATTAAAGCCGTATGTCTTGGTTTTTTCATCATTAAGGTTCTATGGGATTTCATCTTCTCGGAATCCTTTATCAATATTATCTGGAGGCTCATTTCCAACTGTTGGTTTTACGTTCTCATCAATGGATCGATCTACGGGTGTTTCAAGTCGGTGAGGGATCTACGTCAGGGAGACCCCTTTTCATCGACTTTATTCATCACTGTCGCCGAGGCTTTCGTGCAAGGATTGTATTCTCTTACGATAGTGGGCCAGATTCAGACATTTGGCAGTCCCATAGGCCATCCTCTTATTTCTTCCTTATCTTTCACAAATGACATTATCATTTTCACTAATGGTACTCGTCGTTTCGTCCGTCATCTTCTTAGCCTCATTCAGCAGTACGAGAAGTGCTCGGGCTAACTCGTTAACACTGCTAAATGTTGTTTCGTCCCTGTGAAAGACTTGTCCCCAGTTAGGTCTTCCTGGATCGAAACCTTCACCGAGCCAACCTCAGTTTTGTCCTATACAGAGAAATGAAGCTTAACGCTATTTTTGATCCTCTGACTGGCAAATCCAGAGGTAAGATTATTCGGTGGCGTGCGGCTCTTCTTTCTCAGACAAGGAGACTAATTCTTATAAAGTTATTTATTGACTCTATATGATTGCATGTCTTTGCTGCTATGACTCCTACTTCTTCCTTCTTCCTTCTTCCACTCTTATCGGTCTTTAGCATCGTCCTTTTTAGGGTAAAAAGGACAATGCTAATCGTCATCACTGGATTCTTAGGACATTATTTGTCATTCCAAAAGTGAAGGAGGTCCGGGCCTTCAAAATCCAATGGATATATGTACTTCCTTTGAGTACAAGTTGTGGATAAAGTGAATGATTCCCTTTAGATGATGTTTCTCCATGATAAGTATCGTAGACGTCAGGACACGAATTTCGCTTGTGTCTCTTCCTATGCTAGTGTGGAAATGAATGCAATCCTTCTCTAACTCACATGGTGATGGGTCTGGTTGGGATGGCGGTCTTTCTCTATTAGGGCGGCGAGGACCCCATCTCCAAGGCTCCTTATTTTTTTCCTTTATCTGGAATGTCCGACTACATCTGAAAGTTTCTTTGTTTATGTGGATAACTCTTCATGATGTTTACCACTAGACGAGAATCTCTAGAGGATTGGCATCCCGCTCGTTTCACGTTGCAAATGCTGCAGAGCTGGTGACGTGGAGTCCAGTGCTCATTTGTTTTTCCAGCGCTCTTGTGCCATATCAATCTGGAACTACTTCAGGAACTTGGTTAATCTTTGAGGTAACGCCACTTCCCTTGTAGATTTACTATGAAATTGGTGGGCTGGCATCGTAGGCTAATCTATCCGTTATATCCTTTTTCGGCTTATTCTTTGTCTTATCTGCTAGCATATTTGGTGCTCGCGGAGTAAGATCATTTTGATGAGTCTCCTGTGGACCCTCCCACCCTCATTCCGAAGGTAAGGAATAGCATGTTCCTTGCCTTCCGAGATAGGGCTTTCAAGGGAGCAATTGGCTCCCGCTCTAGGAGGTTGGCTCATAGTTTGATATTACATCATGTCCACCTTTTCCGCGAGCAGGGATTGGTTGATTCATTTGTTTATTAGCTCACACCTCC
Organism: Allium sativum; assembly: GCA_030737875.1. Classification (NCBI taxonomy): domain Eukaryota; kingdom Viridiplantae; phylum Streptophyta; class Magnoliopsida; order Asparagales; family Amaryllidaceae; genus Allium; species Allium sativum. The sequence continues at coordinate 473,664,015 of CM060909.1, forward strand.
TTTACCTCCCCCCATTATTACTTCTTATGCAAGTCCTAGATTTACATGTTTATTTTGGAATTGGTTCGGTTAACACTGTTGGAGCTTAGGATTAGAGAAAACGGCTTTGGCAACGTTCTTTAAGGTATGGTCGAAGATGTGTGTGCTTTGGGTTCCCTCGAGATGGCGCATATGCAGTCTCTGTTGATCTAGCCTTATTGTGCTTTGAGGCCTTTATTACTTCTTTGGATTATGTTTGGATCGTTGGATTAGCTCTACTCGCTTTTGGTTGAGGAGGCTTTTGTCTAGGGGTTTTTGCTCCTTTCCCTATCTTTTTTTTACTTTCTGTTGTTATTTTATAGAATTTAAATAGGTTTTTGTTATCCATTAGAGAAAGACTTTTTTTCTCCCTTTTGGTATATAGTATTTCTTTTCTTGAAAAAATAGACTGAATCTCTAAGTTCCCACTTTGTGATACCTACCTTCCATCCACCATTAATGATTACTTACCCATTCTTGTTTCTTTGATGCCCATGAATAGTGTTGCTTCTAAGCTTTTCAAATATATGAATCACTAAAACTATTTCATTTGATTGCTACTCAACGAAAGTAAGCTAGCGGGAATTTTCATTATGATGGTATAGCCCCCTTGTAAATTTTCTTCAGAAACAAAATTCCATTAAGAGAAATACTTAAAGCGTGGGGGATTACAAGGCGTATGAGATTAGGTAGCATTGTGAGGTTCTATAAAAGAAATACGAGGAAGATAATTGTCATGCTTATGTCATAGAATTTCAGAAGGCAAAAGAAAGGCTTGAAGCAGCCACCGGGCAAGGCGCTATTGATGTGCATCACAAGGCGAAATCAAAGTGAGTATTTCTAGGTGATGATTCAATCGCATATTGTACATAAAAATATATACTGTGAAGCTTACTATTACCTGGAGAAACATTATTGACATTAATGGTGTTGCTAGAAGATGTTATGGAGTTTTTTCCCCAACTTTTGAAAGAGGACAATCCAAATTCATTGCCCATGGTAAATCCAAAAAAGATCGCTACAAAATATGGCAGCAAGTTTTTAAAAAACCATACAGAATTGTACGCTGTAAGGAAAGTTCTTTCAGTGCGCCAGATAACACTTTAAATGGTCTTAATGGTTTCGGGTCCATATTTTATAAAATTCATTGAGACAAATTGGAATACCTATTGGTTGAGGTTGTTGCATTTCAGGAATGAAAGTTTACCAAAGAATGTAATAACGCATTCATTCACCTAATCCCTACAGACAAACAAACTAACAAACTGTGATAAATCTCGAACCTTTTTTTGGTAGAGATGCGAATCACTTTAGTGAGATAAAGGAGATTATTAACATAAGAGAAGACAGACTTCCTGAAAAATTCCTAGGAATCTCTCTTTCTAGTGCTAACATAAGAGATGGAAAATGCACTAATTTAATTGATGGGATTAAACGAACAAAAAACCCACTGTTGGGAAGCCAAATTTTTGAGCCTAGACGGTCGCATTAAACTCAGTAAATCCGTAATTTATCCTATATCTCAGTGTCGAGTGCAATATTTTGATCTCCATGTTGCCATAACTAATAGGATTAATCATTTATGCTTAAATTGACTGGCCAAACTTCCTTAGTTGATAATATGCAAGTTGAAATTAGAAGGGAGCGCTCGGTTTGAATATGTTTGACAACCTAAATGTAGCTTTATATAGAGAATTGAAAATTGCGAATGAATGTGAGTGTTGAAACCGAGTCAGCCTTCAGTAGAGATTATGGATGAATTTCAATTTTTTTTGTCTCCATTAAATCTTTATTATGCCTATAAAATCTAGTTTATTTAGAATATTTTTAAATTTAGTTTAAATAAAATCATGCAATTATTTAAATTTATATATTTATAGTCTGTAGTTAGCTTGTTTGGAACAGGCATAAGTTTTATAAAACTAATGGAAATAAATTCTTCTAGGCTTGCTGACCATGAATGGAAAATAGAAAATACTAACATTACAAAAGAGACATTAAAACCAGACAATGTTGTAATATATAATAATCTAGACAAATCCATGTCCATAAGATTCAAAGATTATGAACCATCTAACTAAGAAGAAATTGAAATCGATGAAAAAAGAAGAAGAATAAAATAAAATAAATAAATGGATAAAATAATGTATCCAAAAGAGTTGGGATGGTCCTTGAACCCTCTGAAGTATATGAATTAGAACAAACTCTAAGATCAACAAACCAGATAAATGAAGATACATTTGTTTACATTAATGATAGAACAATATAAGGATAAGAGAAATACGTAATCTTGATGAAATTTTAGAAGATTCAAGGGAAACAAGAAAAGAAACCCAAGAACATGGTACTCTTGAATTAGCTGACCACGAGCGAAGTGCTTGTTCAGGAATAACTATCCAAATAGAAATCAAGATCGACCAATGCCTTATATCTTAGGGTTTCCTTAGGATCACTACACAATTATATTTTAACAGAGGGAAGAAGAAAACAACAACAAACGAATTCCTCCAAAGAAACTTTTATTAATCCACCAATTAGTTACAAAGGAAAACCTAAAATTGAGAAGATATCTCAATCCGCAAAAACCAAAACAAGTTTTTCTTCCTTTCCAGTACAAATAATCCATCTCTAAAAGATGCTTATATAAGTAAGTAGAAAACCTAGATCAATACCCCAATTGGTCCCTGAAAGATATCAAAATAAATCTTCCACAAAACTCGGCCGAAACAAAATATTTCTGATTCAGACGTCTAGATTCAATTTTAGAAGTCTGAAAATGATTTTAGACGTCTGAAGTTAAAAGCCAGACGTCGGAAAATACTTTCGGGATAAAACTCTAACATTTGAAAAACAATTTCAGATGTTTGAAATCCCTTGTTGCCTCTTGTGACCCCATTCAGTATCTTCTTCTTCGCCACAACTCACAAATTATCACCTTCATCATACATGTGATCTTATGTCAAAAATCACAATACTCCACCTTGACATGAAATAACATCAAAACTTCAACAATTACCAACCACATAACAAACCCAAAAAACTACCTATAAAAATATGCGTCTCCTTCATGAGATGCATCACACAAAAAATAATCTCAAAATTGTTTGTAATACCACAATGGCATCCATGTAGGCTTTACGTTGCGGGCCCCACCTTAATTCAAATAAACTTGCCTCTCCAAATCCAATTTGAGAACTCATAACATTCTCCACCATTTTTCCAAGTAATTGATATATGTTATTATCTCCTTGTTTTGGGCGTAGAAGCTCCTTATTACCCCTCCAAACCCTTGTGACTCCACCTCTAATCGAAAAATTGTAGCCTTTTTTTTCAATTGTCCCGTTGAAGCAATATTTTTCTAAACTTCTGGGATGTACCTAACTCTTGTTAGCTTCACCACCTTTCCATAAGTCATCTTTTACCTAACCGAACCTATGCCTTTAATATGTAAATCTTGACCATCGGCAGATTCTACTTTACCAGTTTGTTCTTCATAATCAATAAATGCCACCCTATGATGGCATATATGGAAACAAGCGCTTAAATTAAGTACCTAATCTTTGTTTCGCTTTCATTAAAACATAAAACATTTCCCTCAAGTTCCACACCAAATTCACCCCATTATTGTTATTATTTTGTCCATCCGACTCTTCTTCCAATGCCTTCTTATTTTCCTTATCCCTTTTAATCTTATGACAAAATCTAAGCTAATGACCAGGTTTGTCACAGTAAAACAAATGTATTCCTTTTCATATCCGGTCTATTCGATTGTCTTTCCATATTTCGATCAGTAACCCTCCTTGCAATATAAGCCTTTTCAATTGGAGTTCCAATTTTTGTTGCCTCCTTATCTTTTCCTTCCATAAGGCTCGTCCTACTCATCTCCTCATTAAGCAAGCTACTAACCACTGACCCCATTGAAACAACGTCATCCGAATTTGAATTATTCAATGCAATCACAAGTGTTTCCCAACTCTCAGGCAATGAAACCATCATTATTAAAGCTTGTATTTCATCATCCACCTTGAAATTCATGGCAGCCAATTGATTCGCAATTTCCTGAAAATCATTAAGATGCTCACCAATTGATCCACCTTCCTTAAACTTCCGATTCACCAATCTTCTCATAAGAAGCGCCTTATTTGTTGCAGAGTTCTTCGCAGAAACTCCTTCCAATTTATTCCATATTGCATAAGCAGATGTTTCACTAGCAATAATATGGAATACTGAATTCTCCAAAAAAAACACCTAATAGACGCCACAACCTTCTTATCCAAAGTCTGCTAATTTGCTTTAGATAAATTACTTGGTTTCTCCCCATTGTTCTCTTGTGGTTGATGAAGATCACTAAGATAAAGAAAATCTTCCATCTTTGCCTTCCATAATCCCCAATTTCACCCATTAAGCTTTTCAATAATCATTTTATCCATATTCAAACCCTCTTCAAAAAAATTGTGTAGAAGACCCTGATACCAATTGTTAGGGTTTCCTTAGGATCACTACACAACTAGATTTTAAAAGAAGGAAGAAGAAAACAAAAACAAACTAATTCCTTCAAACAAAACTTTATTAATCCACCAATTAATTACAAAGAGAAACCTAAAATTGAGAGGATATCTCAATCCCCGAAAACAAAAACCGGTGTTTCTTCCTTTCCAGTACAAATAATGCATCTCTAAAAGATGCTTATATAAGCAAATAGAAAACTCAGGTTAATACCCTAAATGGGCCCTAAAAGATCTCAAAACAAATCTTCCCCAAAACTCGGTTAAAATAGAATATTTCCGATTCAGACGTCTGGAATCAATCTCAGACGTCTGAAAATATTTTCAGATGTATAAAATTAAAAGCCAGACGTTTGAAAATACTTCTGAGATAAAACTCTGAAATCATTCAGACTTCTGAGAAGCAAATTCACACGTCTGAAATCCCTTGCTGCCTCTTGCGACTCCTTTTTACGATATCTTCTCCTCTGCTACAACCCACATATTATCACCTTTAATATACCTGTGTTTTATGTTACAAATCACAATATTATAATGTAGGACAACCTCCTAGATAAGAAGTTGATCCGTATACAAATGAAAATAAAAATATAAGAAAAAGAATACCTAATGAAACATCATTTTTCAAAAATAATTCAGTCATTTTGAATGTAACTGAATGTCATCCACAACTACTAGACACATATCTAGAACAATGGACTGCTTCTATAGCAAGAGACTATACAACAAGGCATACAAATATTAATTCTAGCGAAGAAATGATCAGAATAGCTAAAAACTACTTAGGAGACATAGCTAAAGTTGTTTGGGAAGCATATAAGAAAAACTTTCAAAAATTAATAAACATACTAGTAGCACAAGGAAGCAACACATATAATTTTTCTTACTCGATACATAGGATAATAACAGGAAGAGATGTATTTACAGAAACAACAATCAAGCAATAAGAAGCAATGCGTGATCTTGAGCAATTCCGATTATTAGATTGGAAATACATAATGAAATTCCTAAAAGAACTTTTACATTATGCAACTATTTCAGGAAATTATTATAGTACTGAAATAGGAAAGAAACTATTTTCCAAACCACCAGGTGACTTAGGAAAAGAAATACATAGATTTTGGATAGAATATTACCAAGACAAACCAGAAAATCTCCCTAAAGGATATGATAACATAGAAATAAGAATAACACATATAATTTCAGAATTAAAAAAGAAATGTACATATATACAGATCCAAAGAGAATTAAAATGGAAAAACTGTGGATTTTGTGGTCAAATATATACTCTACAACAATATGGAACAAGAAATCAGAAAATAGATAATAAACAAAAAAAAGAAAAGATATGCTAAAAAAACACTAGCTAAGGAAATCAAATGCTAAAAACCCTGTCTAAATAAAGAATATCTTGTTAGGAAATATAATCCCGGAAAACATATACAAATACCATTACAGGTTTTGCTTGTAATGAAAAAGGACGCTTATCCTCTTTTTGTCCTAATAAACATAATCTTTTTACACATGAATCAAACCTTGTTGATTTAATTAACGAAGATTTATTTGAATTGCTTCTGACGTCTCAGAGTTATCAACGATATATTCAATTATATCCTCAGAAGGACTAGAAGAAGAAAAAATAAGTTCATCAAATTATACACTTATCAATGAATTAACAAATTTCCAAAAAAACGTACCAAATGAATATACGTTTAATGTGGTTAATAAAGATTTATGTAGCCATAAACAGATACAAAATAACGTGAACTTTTTCCTTAGTATCTTGCCTTTAACAAAAGATACAAATGTACAGAATGAACCATGGAAATATGTCAAATTTGTGCAGAAAACAAATTTAACATAGAACCACCAAAATACAATAAGATAATCTATACGAATAGAAATAAAATAAATGAAGAAAGAATAAATATTCTAGAAGAAAGAATAAATAATTTTGAATTATAAATTGAAAAAATAAAAATAATTGATAAAGGAAAAACTGTAATAACTGGTGAAGAAGAATTAATCACACATGCAAACAACTACAATAACCATATTGATAAATCAATCAATATTCACTTCATATGCAATACTGGAAATCTGAAGGAGATAAGAGTTCCAACAAAAGTAAACATAAAAGGAATTGAAATACAAGTTAGCATTTATAGATACAGGAGCTACCGGTTCAACTATCTGGTCTAGCGTAGTACCTCTAAAATATGTCACAAAAGATGAAAACCCAAAACAAAGTATGCAATTTGATGGAACTACAAGTATAATTACAAATATAGTAAAAAATATAAAAGCATAAGCTTTACAAATACTTGTGATGAATGGTCACCACAATATAATCTAAAATAATTATGGATCCAAGAACTTAACTTAAATGGAATAAAACAAATTTTGGGATTAGATTTCTAACTAAGCGATAATTTTATTTTTGTTTAACAAAGACAACTTACAAATTTAAAAAAAACTACGTTAACCCCTACACTATTAGAATATGCACTTAAGAAGCATGGTGGGAATAAATACAAATACAAACAAGAAAATTGCAATTGCCCAATAACAGGATAATGAAAAATAGTAAACAAAGAAAATGAATTAACAAATGCTAAAGCATAATATGAAGAGATAAAATTAATTAAACATTATGGATACAAAAGAAATGGATTTACTAAAGATATACAACTCATAAATCCAATAGAAATAAGTAAATTATTATTAACAACAGGTGACATAGATATTATTATTTCTAAACTTGAAAAATTAGAAATAATAAAAGAAAAAACACTAAAATATCGTAATAAAGATTCTACACAATGTAAACTGGATATAATCAATCCAGACTTAACTATAAAAATAGGATCCCCTAAATATGATAAATGGATCATGAAAGAATTTAAAATGCACATAAAAATATTAACAAATTTAAATATCAAAAGGGAAATAGATATAGACATAGAATGTAACACCCCGAAATTTTAACAACGCTAGAGATGATGAGTTAAAGAATAATTAGTGTGAAATACATGGTTAACACTGAATTTAAGGAAAAATTACTTAAATATTCAGAATTAAGTAAAACGGACTGCGCCATTGAGTCCGTCTTGGAATTCTGGTCAAGATTGACATTTGGTTTGCGTAAATCAGACACTGTATGAAGAAGTTATTAAGGTTTGAAGTGTGTATGCATATAGGAAAGATATATATACATATAGAATTCAAAAATATTCAAAAATCAGCAAAAACCAGAAATTTGGCACGTAAATCGAAGAAGGGCCGACATTTTGAAGTCGACCTGAAAACCTGGTGGGTCGACCTAGGGGTCGACTCAGGCTCAAGGGGTCGACCCCGACGTCGACCTGGGGGTGGACACCCATGAAGGGGGAGTCGACATAGGGATCGACCCACCTGAAGGGGGAGTCAACCCACCCGTGGCTCTGGAAACTTCTTTTCTGATCCTAGACGATTTTGGAGCTAGATTCATGAACCTAGGCTATATAAAAGACCCTAGACCTAGGTTTTATTCATCTAAAAATAATGGTGATGGCGAAGCTCCGCTGCGACGAAGATTGAGTAGCCTAATCTACTCCAAATCTAATTCAGCAAACATTATGCAAATTCAACGATTGCTACAACAAAATCAGCGATGGCTACAACAACTTATTCAACATGTTCTTCGCAGTAACTTGGATCTATTTCCTTAAATCTATTCACTGTGAGTTCATGTTATTTTTAGATCTGAATATGTAAATAGTAATCGTGATATGTATATAAAAATAGGATCTTGAATCGGTGCCTAATCAGTTCTATTATGACATAACTATCAGATCTGCTTTTATATGTTCATACCACCACCATGCTAAATCTTGTCATAATATGCCTATTCAGTTTATGCCTATTTCTACCAGTTTATTATTGATTCGTTATTGTGCCTGTTCTCGATTCTCTTCTCTAAATCTTTTCCCTTTTTGTTTTTATATAGCCAGGCTACCTTCGAGCATAGGCCTAACGCTGAAAAATGCGTACGTGCAAAATTGGGAACGATTGGGAAAGACATAATTTGGGGCATAATTGGTATTGGAAGATATGGATCTAAATTTGGGCATAAATTTGGAAATATACGAATATGGATTTGGGGACTATGTCTTATTGGATAATATGAATTTAGGCATGCATTGGAATATATGTAAATATGGAATTGGGTATAAAATGGGACATGTCTAAATATTGATTTGGGACATAAATTGGAACATATGTGAATATGAATTTTAAGCATAAATTGGAATATTTGTGGGTTTGGGTTTGTGCATAATACATATATATATATATGCCTTGATTTATGACATGGGAAAAAGGAGCGTATGGTGCATAATTAAAAGATGAATTAAAAAGGGGCATAAAAGTCTATGATTTGAATGATGAATTGGGCATATAATTAAATATCGGGAAAAGAGGCATGAACACCTATAAGGCATAGGTAGAATTATTTGGATAAAAATGGAATGTCTAGTAATTTCAATTAGAAAGTGTAATTGCACTTATGACATGAGGTTAGGTTGCATCAGTGGTGGAAGTCTGCCCGGACCCGACCGGCATATCCAGCAGCCACTAATGTTGAACCTAATGTGAGAGGTCTAAGTGTGCAAATATGAATCGGGCTAAAACACGAGGTTAGACCCAACTATGGAATAAGTCTTCCTGGACCCGACCGGCATATCCAGCATCCACATGTTGTAGGCCAAATGTTGGAGGTCTAGCCCATTATAACCATAATTGGACATGGTAATGAATTGGACTACTTAACCTGATTTAATCCATAAGGATTGTATGATTATGAACTTAAGTTAGGGTTAAGTAAAATTGGATCGGTAGTGGGTGGGTTAAGTAAAATAGAGGGGGTGGGTAATATTTACATTTAGGCCCCCGAACCTAACACAATAAGGTTATGTAATTAAAGACACCTAGTGGTATACATAACTGGTGGAAAATATAATAAGGTTATGTAATTAAAGACACCCTTGTAGGGTAAGCATAACTTGTAGAAATGATAGAATTAGATATGCATAATAATCTGCTAAGTAAACAACGATTAGTTGTAGTGGCGGTGTAAATTGAATTTATGATTAAATGAGAAAGAATGAGGAAAACTTGTAAAATAAATAAGTTATAATTAATCATAAATGGTTAGTGACATGTTAATTAGGAAACATGTGAATTGAGATTTACTAAGGAGAACATGTTATTGTAATGACGTAACCAAGCAAGAACATAAAATAGATTATGGATTACAGACCTTGGGCCACAATCTAGAGAATACATGTTGTGGGCTTATTAATAAACTTAAATGGATTAAGTTATACGATTGAAATTAATAAGCAAGAGAAACTTGGTAAATTGGAATAAGAATTCAATATGAACGGGAATAACCAAGTTAAACGGGAACCGGGTGAGGTATGGCAAGGGCGTAAAAGAATGTTTAGACATAGGGTCTAACAACATATTAAAGAAAGGCGCTTGGACCAGTCCGTACGTTTGAGGGTGAATAAACCAACGGGGTAGATCATTGAGGTATTTTAAGACACGAGGGGAGCGTACATTCATCTAATTGTTATGACGGCTCCAAAGGACTGGAAGGAGAAGCACGCAACTTCCTGAAATACGTAAGGTGCTCCTAGTAGTCCTCTGTGCGGTGACAGATGTCTTAGGCTGTAGTCGCAGAGGTTGGGTCTGCGCGTAACTACTAGGTGGGTGAGCCTTGACTGCAGATGTAGCTATGCAGTCAGAATGCTGTGACGAGGTGATACCAGGGTGATTCGACGGTTGCTTCACGAGGAGGTAGAGAGGGTCACGACTAACAAGGATAGTAGACCGTTGGATATCCGTCATCGACAGCCAGCAGGATGCGAAAAGACTAGAGCAAAACCGAACATATCATTTCACCTTTCACTATCGAGGTATGAGGTTGAGGGTAGACGCCACATGGATTTTTAAATTGGTTGTATTAGGGGAGGTCGCTTAGCTCTTGTAATCTTACTTGTTGAGGGAGGGGACGAGGAGGGGCCATAGCCACCATGGAAAACAAACCCGAGTAATATCTTTATTTGAAGGCACTTTAAGGCGACCTGTAAAGGTATGGAAAAGCTCCCGATCGAGTTCCATGTTTCTTGTTTAGCACTGCCACGGAACTCGGTGCACATTAGAGGACGTGCGATTGAGGCATCGAGCTACAATTACAGTACATACGTGGTAAAGTCTAGAAACATGCATATCTGCTCTGGATGGTGTATAGTAGACTGGAGGGCATTATTCCAATATGGAATCTGATTCGATCGATGGTGGCAGTCCGTACGCTTACGTAGCATAGTATTGACAGATATATGCAGAATGTAAACACTATTATATAGAGATTCGTACGTCACTCAGGCATAGGATGAGGGATTGCGTTCATTTCGGTGGAGACCGTGCGAGTGGGTTACCATGGGCTGTATCTCAACATTGAGAGACAGCTACATATGTTGTATTAGGTGGATCCATGGGAAGGTAAATAGGTACGATACGCGTATAAGTCTTGAGTGTTATTAACCCAAGTAACCTAATAATCAAGAAAATGTAATGGAACAATATTAGTGGGGATCATTCTATTAGGTGGATCCATGGGAAGGTAAATAGGTACGATACGCGTATAAGTCTTGAGTGTTATTAACCCAAGTAACCTAATAATCAAGAAAATGTAATGGAACGGTATTAGTAGGGATCATTCTATTTCTAATATACTAATATCTGCGTGGTGCAGAGAAATGTATTTAAGAAGCGCAATATATCCTGTTCATCTTATCTTTCTCAGTTCGCACTTGTTATTGTTACTGTTATCTTGTTCTTCCAGTTTTATATATACCTACCATGATACTTTTATTTATTTATATTTAAAAGTAACTGGACTTGCCAGACTTTATGTCTGGCATTTTTTGTTTCCTCTTCTCTCTCTTCCGCCCCCCCGGTTCTCAGGGTGGAAGTGCATAGAGTTGGTTTGGATTCTTTCAGCTTAGCTTGAATTTTGGATATAGATGTATCGCTTTGACTTCTGGTCAATTCTCTTATGGCTTCACAGGGAAATATGGTTTTATGCTTTTGTACTCTGATATTTTTGGCAAGACAGATTATTAATGTAATTAGTTACTCATGATGTAAACTCAGTATTTGGGACGATGATGTTTTGAATAAAGTTTTTAATTCCGCTGCTATTTTACATGTCTGTCTTGTGCAATTATGTTCTTATTTACCTATAACGCTTCATGAAACTTAATGCATTCCCTTAGCGAGTGACATTAACGGATGTAGGGTGTTACATTTGGTATCATAGCATATGGTTATAAGATGGGATAAAGTATTTTGAAAATGGTTTTCTAAAAGGTCTCAAAAACAAAGTATTTTAAAATAAAAAGTTTGTTTTTGAAAAGCATATTTCCCAAAGCTATAAATATCTCTCGATTATCCGCTTGATTCCTTTTCCTTTTTGTTCGGGGGAACCATTTCTTCCCTAAATGGTATCCCTATTTTGGCATGGTTCTGTAGCCATGTTAAAACCACGGTACATGTCGAAGGGTAAAGAAGTGCCCGACCTCCATCTTTAGCCGCAGTGATTTCACTTGCGTCTTATTTTCTCTCAAGCCTCGGAAGAACTTCCGTGCAATGGAGGGAGCTTTCAAGAGACTTGTTTGCATGTTGCACAAGGATGGTAAAAAGGAGAATAAGGGAGTTGGGGCTAAGGAGCCCAACCCAAAGAAGAAAAGAGGAAATACCATAATTTCGGAATGGTGGGTCATCTAGAAAAAGGATTGCAGAAAGAGAAAAGGCGTTTGTTATCACTTTGGTAAGGCAGGACACCTCATTAAGGTGTGCCCGAAGAGACCAAGACAAGGCCAGAGGGCAGGATCTTCTAGTGGGTCAAGCTAATGTTCTCATAGTTGGTGGACAGGATAGGGGTAGGAAAGTTTCCATCAAAGGATTGATTTCTATTTCAGATCATCATGTTAGGATTCTTTTTCTGGCGCTTTACATTCTTTTGTATCTGATCTTTTAGTTGAGTCTCTACACCTAGATACTAGTATGTTTTTGGATCCCGTTAGTGTATCAAACCCATAAGAGGTATGGCTCATTTATCGAGGATTTGTCGGGGTTTGAGAATCTTTGTGTTAGGCATCGAGTTTGGTTACGACGCATATGTTCTTCATTTCATAAGATACGGTTTGATTCTAGAGATGGAATGGATAATTGCATATATGGAGCCATTCTAGATTATGAGAGGAGAGTCGTTAGACTTCTGACTTGCCATAGAAAGACTGTCGAGACTTCTTATGACCCCAAAAGGGTCTGTCAATGAAGAGACCCGAACTTCCCCGGTCTCCGAAGAGAAGAGAAAGAACGAATTACTGTGAGGACAAGACAAATCAGAACGCGGGCGGAAGAACATTTCATTGTTAATTACAACAATTCATCAGAATACTAGAATATTCAGAGTATAAATGAATAAATATTACACAGAAAATATTAGAGATTACAATACATTACATAGCAGCGGAAAATAATACAATACACAACTAGAAGTAATACGCGGATACAAAGCTTTCCGAGTATCGTTCCAGCTGTAAATCAGGATCCTGTGAATATAAATCTGCAAAACCAAAACTACTAGCTGCCCGTGTCAAAATAAGGGCACCCAGAGTTTAGGTTAAAACAATAAACTCCAGGTCAGTCATGGGACTGGTGTGAGAACTAAAACAATTATTAATCTTTATTTTAAAGTTCGGTATATAAAGGGACCACGCCGTATAACACGGAACGGGTTTCCTCCCAAGAATACCAGTGCATAAAACAAACAGCGCAATGCTAAATAAAGAAAAATGAAGCTATTATAAGACCCAGTTCCCATCACACAATGTAACGCAAGCCGGAGAATAGGGTTTTTACCTTAAATAGCCAAGAATGCTTGATAGTGTATAAAACAATTTCAAATCATAAGTATCAATCATAGACGGCATAAGCGCCCCATCCCACTATGTCGCCATACTAGGCTCTACAATCAAAACCGCAAATGTCACATATTTGAAAATTGGATTTCCGTCTGTGAACCGAGGCAAAAGATAGTCCTCAACCGATTCGGGACTGTTTAGCCCGAGCCTCAGGAACAGCCGCAACTGCCCCATGGATCGTCAGGGACGGTCCACCGATGTGGATTATTATGCCTGAACAATATGTCAACCCACCCTATGGGGCATAGGTGAGCAAACTAAATGACCCCATCGGACCCGGATCGTCCAATCAAACCGAGGCGCCTCGCAACAGCAACAACCACATAAGTCAAACTCGTCAGGGCGTGTAAAACCACTGACGCCACTTCTAGCTAGAAAGAAACGCATGCCCTCCCTAACGTCCTCTCCCGTTTTTGGTTCGCACCGGGGTGTGAGGCTCGCGAATCAATGCTACACAAATGTATGCCACAAAGGACGTGCTTTGATCATCAACCACAAGACTCTGCTTTTCAACAGAAGACTTAATCGTATTGCCACTTAGGCATGCCACACAGGCAATTCACTCCATGCGTTTGATATCCATCAATATATAACCCCTGAGCTCGTACGTCTCAGAGTAGGGCGTTAAGCAAGAGAATAAATTCTCCGCCGCCAAACAGATATATATTTAATAGAAATCGATCACACAGACTAAAATCCAATGTCAGACACACAGTCCATTTACAAGTCCGTTCTGGGTCTAGACGAAACCGGAGGCACCTAGTACCCCGCATATCCATCGATCTCCAAGTACGTCTGGACGATCACCAACTATTTCCATCTTCTTGGGTGTACAGCCCAATCAAGATCATCAGTAATTATCCAAACGATGTGAAGACCTCCGGTCTTCGACCACCGTCTTCATCTTCGACTTATCGTCGTATCAGTTATTCAGAATGGGATAAACCCGGTCTTTCCGAATAACTCGCGTATATTATAAACAAGTGTAACACAAACACAACATACGCCTCATTCCAATTCATCAGTCACTAACCGGAAATTAACCAGAGAATAGTTCCCCAAATATTAACCCCGAAGGCCGAAACCAACATCAGATCAATATCCAGAAAACCATTCTGCTTAGCTAACCGACAGTTAGTTTCTAAATTTCACATTCAAAGGGAAAGGTTCCCATTAATTTTATCAAAGATAAATTCTTTTAAATTTATTCTTTAATCTGCTTTTGAATATCAATTCAAATTAATCGGGATTAGCGAACCTTACCGAAGTAATCATCGGTTTTAATTTCCCAATCCCAACCTATTCATCCCATGAAGTAAAATGGGTCTTACTTCATATCTAACACCACGGTGTTATCGGTAAATTTAATTACCATTTCACGTTTAAATCTAATTAAAGATTTAACTATCGCCTGGAGCAAAACTGGTGATACTCCATCCTCGATCCTTTCAATCTAATTAAAAATTCATTAAAACTCCACTTAGTTTTAATCTTTGACTGGGTTAAAGAATCAGTGTCATTTAAAACACGGTTCACGATAAACCCAAAATCACATCATATTTCAATCAGTCCCTAACCGTAAATTAGCAAGTGAGCAATTCCCAAAATATTAACCCCGAAGGCCGAAACCAACATCAGATCAATACCCCAGAAACCATTCGACTTAACTAATCTCCATTTAGTTTCTGATTTTCTTAACTCCTTTGGGTCTAAGAACAGTATTATTAAAGATACCGTTCACGATAACCCAAAATCACATTCTATTAATTATCGGGTTCAAGAACAAGTGTTATTTAAAACACTGTTCACGATAAACCCAAAAATCAATGCTAATTCAATTCCAATTAAATATTATTTAATTGGTACACTTCATTAAATCTAAATAAAAAGATTTAATCTTTTCTCAACTGGGCTTAAGAACAATGTTAATGAAGACACCATTCACGACAAACCCAAATCACATTTGATATTAAATACAAGGCTTTGAATAGAAAATATATCGGCTTAGATTCAATATCGAATTCTACGACTAACAAATGTCGTATTGGAAATAACGATATAAATATATATCTTTCAAATTTCCATAACATTATCTGTATAATCACGAAATCCAACATCGAAATATTCCGAAGACAATTTCGATTCCAATCCATTCCAATATAATTATTGGAAATTCTGGTTATTTTCAAAAACCATTTCAAATCCAATTTATTTAATTTAAAAATAAATAAATTATTATTCTACTTCAAAGCTAGTTCGTTTCGATAAAAATCTATTTTTATCTTTTCAAATATGGAGTTTTTCATCCCAATTCTTCGCAAATCATTTCTTATGATTTTACACAAATTATTGATATTTTATCAAGGCCCGTACAGTCGATTTCCATCAACGACCATCGAACTGTACTTACAATGACCTTTTTCAAATTTGATTTGGACATAATTCCAAATCCAACCGTTAGATTTCTAATATCTAATAATCGTTAGAAAGCTCTTCTTGATACGAACCCAACGGTTCCAGTTTTAGGAGAATCCGACGGTCGGATCTCCCGTAATATCCGTTCAAGTCAATGGTCGAAATTCGCGAACTGCCGCGGCGCGACGCGTTCTATTCAGGCCATTATATTATATATATAATATATATAATATATACTTCGTCGATTTCCTTTTCAAAACGATTTTTAATTCAATTTCGATTTGTTTTCAATTCAATTTGAATTTCAAATTAATTCAATTTCAATTCAAATTCATTTCTATTCAATTTCAATTCGAATTCATTTCAAAACGATTTCAATTCTATCTCAATTTAATTCGAATTCATTTCAATTCTATTTCAATTCTATTCGAATTCATTTCAAAACGATTTCAATTCTATTTCAATTCTAATTGAATTCATTTCAAAACGATTTCAATTCTATTCGAATTCATTTCAAAACGATTTCAATTCTATTTCAATTCTATTCGAATTCATTTCAAAACGATTTCAATTCTATTTCAATTTAATTCGAATTCAATTCACTTTAATATTCACTTCAATTTGAATAAAATCGATATAAATATCGTTCACGTCAAATGGCATCAATCTATCAACGCGGCTTCGTATATTTCGATTTTCAAATATTCTATTTCAAATATTTCTTTTTTTTAATATTTCTATTTTCAAATATTTCTTTTTTAAATATTTCTATTTTCAAATATTCTATTTCGATTATGGAATGAGGCCCAATCAATTACCATATAATTTTAATTATATGGATTTTCTACCACACGTATATAACAACAACGATAAATCATCGACCATCATCCAAAGTGCGTTCTACACTGTATAAGCATCAAATATAAATATTCAATGCTTATAACAGTCTTTCAATCAATCGATCGACATACAACTAATTATTGGGATTAGTGTATGTCATCTATCATCCCAATACCCGTGTAGGGTTTCAAACAATCAAACACAGATTTTATTTGTGTAGTTGGGCGATGTGTAAAATTTATCGTCCCAATCAATATCAGTCAAATGTGTGTATATAAACAAATCGTCCGATTTGTTTATATTTATTTTTATTTCATATACACGTTAAAAATTCTATTTTCAACTATAAAATATTATAGACTATATAAATATTTTATTTTATTTCACATCACATCACACAATCAACTACACATCAAAATCAAACAAACAAGCATACAAGCCGTCCATGGTCTATGGACGATGGGTGTCGGGTGCTACTAAACACCGTCTGCATCCTAGTATATATTTCAACTAGAAAATTAAATAAAAGGTGAGGAGTTCTCACAGATTAGCTAATCCAGACGCCACGACTCTTCATATGTAGAAAATTTTGTCGTTCTCGCATTTTGTCACTTCCGTTGCCCGTATTCACTACATATACAAAAATCGAATTTTTACTTTGCTATTCAATATATAAAAATCGAATTTTTACTTTGCTATTCAATATATAAAAATCGAATTTTTACTTTGCTATTCAATATATAAAAATCGAATTTTTACTTTGCTATTCAATAAAAAAAATGTCGCCTTTCTTACTTTTAAAAAATGTCGCCTTTCTAACTTTAAAAAATCCTACCTTTTATATAGTAAAAATCCGACCTTTTATTTAAAGATGTTAACTCTTTATAAATTAAAAATGTAAACTTTTTTAATTTCAAAACCCCAATCCTTTTAATTCTAGGTTATTCATATAAAATCTAAAAATAAAAATCAATGGCTTAACATTTATAAAACTGATTTTTTCTTAATCTCTAAAATACAACTTAAACTAAATAAATAAATAAAATAACCTAAAAAGCTCACCACTTTTGATTTTCAACAAAGGGGGGAGAGTTTGGGGTGCTCGAAGTGCTGGAGGGGCTCGCCGTCACGCCTGTGGTGGTGGGTGGCGAACCGCGGTGGTTCTGGGTGTAAGGGGGTGCGGTTTTCGTTTTGGGGGGAGGCAGACGTTGACCGGGTAAGTAGGAGGCAGGTTTTTTTTTAATTATTTAATTTCAAAAAATTGACTTTTTCATTTGACCTCTAATCGAGGTCCACCGCCTGTGGTCCCTAGCTAATTACCCCCATTCCGAACACAATGGGATATGTATCGTAAGCTGATTCGATCGTTTCGATCAGTTTTCGTCAAAATCAACATATAACTCTATATATTGAATTTGAATGCGCATTTCAATTTACTGGGGCCACATACAGACAATAAAAATTCCCGAAAAATATTTTCTAACTTCATATTGACGATACGATCCTAACAAAGCTAGTTTCATCGAATTCCGAGACCGTTTGAAAAATGGCCAATTTCCAGTCGATTAAAATCAACTAAAACTGGTCAAACGCGTTTTCCTTTGCCACACTCACATTTTGGTTCGAAAAATTATGAAATTTGGAATCTAGCAATAATTTGACATCACGGATCCAACAAAAGTGGTTTCGTCGAAATCCGAGGTCGTTTGCAAAATTCCCATTTTTAAGGGCCTGAATTCCATAACGACTATTCAGAATTTTCAACTGGACATATCTTTTGATTCCCGCTATGAAACTTTGATTTTTCGGATTCGTTGGAAAGATATTATCAATTAGATTAAATATTTTTGGTTTCACTAAAATCCGGTTTATTTTGCACCCGGTACATTCATTTGAAGTTTGAAATCTAATTATCGAACTACCACGCCATTTTCCATTCCTTTTATAATTATAAATAATAATTTATATTTTATCGTCGATTCAAACGAATATATACGTTCGAATTATATTCAAAATAAATTTCTCGTCGATATTATTTAAAATAATTCATTTTAAATAATCAAAATTCGCTAAAATTGCCAAAATAAAAATTTTAAATTGGCCCAGATTTCCAGGTTATTACAATCTCCCCCACTTAAAATTTTTCGTCCCCGAAAAGGAACAAAGCCGAAAGTTGTTTCACAAATCAACTTCCAGTGTTTCCACTACGGCTTAAGTTCTTCAACTTTTCAGTTTCTAAGAACTTTTCAAATTTTTCAAAAATTTGGCTAACACCCTAAATTTTCGAAAAATTTCGCCATAACCTCCCCTGCACCGGGAGCACGGGAAATCCCGAAGTTGCCATATAGGCCCTCTGATCTCAAAAAGTAAAAGAAAAAGCCAAGCGGCTAGCCAATCGGCTCATAAAATCATCATCACCCAAACAAAACAGTAAATTATGGTAAACATGTACCTATTTGTCGGGCAAACAATTTTATTCTTCTGCTCTAGCCTCTTTGCTCTGACCTGTTCAATGTAAGTACATGTATATGCAAGCAAATGCGATAAATTTTCAATACAACTCACTTTTGGTACAATTTGACTAAATGGTTTAAATTTTAATTAATCAAACAACACAACCATCAATCAATTAGTGGGTTATCGTTTCAAATTCATAAGTTTGATATGTAGTCAAAAATCACATTTTTGATGCCAAATCACAGCAATAAGCCCTATCTAATTTTGGTTCTCACACCAGTCAATAGGAAATATATAGACGTCCCACCTTCGTAACTCGAACATAAATACTGATGATGCGATCGCTATCATCAGAATTACCCCCGAACGACTACAGTGCAATTCTATATCTACCCAATATATTAAAACTTCAAATACACGCGGATCAGACGTATATGCAAAATCTTTATATACTGGGTTGTCCAAATCAATATAAATAAATATTCAAATACGAATAATTCGATTTAAATTTTCAAAACAAAATTTGTTTTCGCTTTAAAAATATACTCTTCACACTCGTTCTAGGATACTACTGATCCCATCTCTAACGAGTCATTCTAATTGGATATTACTAATCCAATATCTGATGAATTCTTTCGTATGGTTCTAATGTGTCTTGTTCTCTGAGCTTTGTAAACCAAAGCTCTGATACCAAATGAAGAGATCTGAACTTCCCCGGTCTCCGAAGAGAAGAGAAAGAACGAATTACTGTGAGGACAAGACAAATCAGAATGCAGGCGGAAGAACATTTCATTGTTAATTACAACAATTCATCAGAATACAAGAATATTCAGAGTATAAATGAATAAATATTACACAGAAAATATCAGAGATTACAATACATTACATAGCAGCGGAAAATAATACAATACACAACTAGAAGTAATACGCAGATACAAAGCTTTCCGAGTATCGTTCCAGCTGTAAATCGGGATCCTGTGAATATAAATCTGCAAAACCAAAACTACTAGCTGCCCATGTCAAAATAAGGGCACCCAGAGTTTAGGTTAAAACAATAAACTCCAGGTTAGTCATGGGACTGGTGTGAGAACTAAAACAGTTATTAATCTTTATTTTAAAGTTCGGTATATCAAGGGACCACGCCGTATAACACGGAACGGGTTTACTCCCAAGAACACCAGTGCATAAAACAACAGCGCAATGCTAAATAAAGAAAAATGAAGCTATTATAAGACCCAGGTCCCATCACACAATGCAACGCAAGCCGGAGGATAGGGTTTTACCTTATAATAGCCAAAGCATGCTTGATACGTTAAAAACAAATCATTTGATACTATTATGAGTGCATAGTGTATAAAACAACTTCAAATCATAAGTATCAATCATAGACGGCATAAGCGCCCCATCCCATTATGTCGCCATACTAGGCTCTACAATCAAAATCGAAAATGTTACGTATTTGGAAATTGGATTTCCGTCTGTGA
This sequence comes from Allium sativum, assembly GCA_030737875.1. NCBI lineage: Eukaryota > Viridiplantae > Streptophyta > Magnoliopsida > Asparagales > Amaryllidaceae > Allium > Allium sativum. The sequence goes on from CM060909.1 coordinate 473,684,769, forward strand.
ACTGAGGCAAAAGATAATCCTCAACCGATTCGAGACTGTCTAGCCAGAGCCTCAGGAACAGCCGCAACTGCCCCATGGATCGTCAGGGCCGGTCACCCGATGTGGATTATTATGCCTGAACAATACGTCTCCCCTCCCTATGGGGCGTAGGTGAGCCAACTAAATGACTCCATCGGACCCGGATCGTCCGATCAAACCGAGGCGCCTCGCAACAACAACAACCACATAAGTCAAACTCGTCAGGGCGTGTAAAACCACTGACGCCACTTCTAGCTAGAAAGAAACGCATGTCCTCCCTGAGGTCCTCTCCCGTTTTTCGTTCACCACCGGGGTGTGAGGCTCGCGAATCAACGTTACACAAAGCTATGCCACACATGCCGTGCTTTGATCATCACCGCAAGACTTTGCTTTTCAACAGAAGCCTTGATCAATTGCCACTTAGGCATGGCACACATGCAATTCACTCTATGCGTTTGATATCCATCAATATATAACCCCGGAGCTCGTACATCTCAGAGAAAGGCGTTGAGCAAGAGAATAAATTCTCCGCCGCCAAACAGATATATATTTAATAGAAATCAATCACACAGACTAAAATCCAATGTCAGACACACAGTCCACTTACAAGTCCGTTCTGGGTCTGAACGAAACCGGAGGCACCTAGTACCCAGCATATCCATCAATCTCCAAGTACGTCTGGACGATCACCAACTATTTCCATCTTCTTGGGTGTACAGACCAATCAAGATCATTAGTAATTATCCAAACGACGTGAAGACCTCCGGTCTTCGACCACCGTCTTCATCTTCGACTTATCATCGTATCAGTTATTCAGAATGGGATAAACCCGGTCTTTCCGAATAACTCGCGTATATTATAAACAAGTGTAACACAAACACAACATACGCCTCATTCCAATTCATCAGTCACTAACCGGAAATTAACCAGAGAATAGTTCCCCAAATATTAACCCCGAAGGCCGAAACCAACATCAGATCAATATCCAGAAAACCATTCTGCTTAGCTAACTGACAGTTAGTTTCAAAATTTCACATTCATAGGGAAAGGTTCCCATTAATTTTATCAAAGATAAATTCTTTTAAATTTATTCTTTAATCTGCTTTTGAATATCAATTCAAACTAATCGGGATTAGCGAACCTTACCGAAGTAATCATTGGTTTTAATTTCCCAATCCCAACCTATTCATCCCATGAAGTAAAATGGGTCTTACTTCATATCTAACACCACGGTGTTATCGGTAAATTTAATTACCATTTCACGTTTAAAACTAATTAAAGATTTAACTATCGCCTGGAGCAAAACTGGTGATACTCCGTCCTCGATCCTTTCAATCTAATTAAAGATTCATTAAAACTCCACTTAGTTTTAATCTTTGACTGGGTTAAAGAATCAGTGTCATTTAAAACACGGTTCACGATAAACCCAAAATCACATCATATTTCAATCAGTCCCTAACCGTAAATTAGCAAGTGAGCAATTCCCAAAATATTAACCCCGAAGGCCGAAACCAACATCAGACCAATACACCAGAAACCATTCAACTTAACTAATCTCCATTTAGTTTCTTATTTTCTTAACTCCTTTCGGTCTAAGAACAGTATTATTGAAGATACCATTCTCGACAACCCAAAATCACATTCTATTAATTATCAGGTTCAAGAACAAGTGTTATTTAAAACACTGTTCACGATAAACCCAAAAATCAATGCCAATTCAATTCCAATTAAATATTATTTAATTGGTACACTTCATTAAATCTAAATAAAAAGATTTAATCTTTTCTCAACTGGGCTTAAGAACAGTGTTAATGAAGACACCATTCACGACAAACCCAAATCACATTTGATATTAAATACAAGGCTCTGAATAGAAAATATATCGGCTTATATTCAATATCGAATTCTACGACTAACAAATGTCATATTGGTAATAAAGATATAAATATATATCTTTCAAATTTTCATAACAATATATGTATAATCACGAAATCCAATATCGAAATATTCCGAAGACAATTTCGATTCAAATCCATTCCAACATAATTATTGGAAATTCTGGTTATTTTCAAAAACCATTTCAAATCCAATTTATTTATTTTAAAAATAAATAAATTATTATTCTAGTTCAAAGCTAGTTCATTTCGATAAAAATCTATTTTTATCTTTTCAAATATGGAGTTTTTCATCCCAATTCTTCACAAATCATTTCTTATGATTTTACACAAATTATTGATATTTTATCAAGGCCCGTACAGTCGATTTCCATCAACGGCCATCGAACTGCACTTACACCGACCTTTTTCAAATTTTATTTGGACATAATTCCAAATCCAACCGTTAGATTTCTAATATCTAATAATCGTTAGAAAGCTCTTCTAGATACGAACCCAACGGTTCCGGTTTTACGAGAATCCGACGGTCGGATCTCCCGTAATATCCGTTCAAGTCAATGGTCGAAATTCGCGAACTGCCGCGGCGCGACGCGTTCTATTCAGGCCATTATATTATATATATATATATATATAATATGTATAATATATACTTCGTCGATTTCCTTTTCAAAACGATTTTTAATTCAATTTCGATTCGTTTTCAATTCAATTTGAATTTCAAATTAATTCAATTTCAATTCAAATTCATATCTATTCAATTTCAATTCGAATTCATTTCAAAACGATTTCAATTCTATTTCAATTTAATTCGAATTCATTTCAAAACGATTTCAATTCTATTTCAATTCTATTCGAATTCATTTCAAAACGATTTCAATTCTATTTCAATTCTATTCGAATTCATTTCAAAACGATTTCAATTCTATGTTAATTCTATTCGAATTCATTTCAAAACGATTTCAATTCTATTTCAATTTAATTCGAATTCAATTCACTTTAATATTCACTTCAATTTGAATAAAATCGATATAAATATCGTTCACGTCAAAATGACGTCAATCTATCAACGCGGATTCATATATTTCGATTTTCAAATATTCTATTTCAAATATTTCTTTTTTTAAATATTTCTATTTTCAAATATTTCTTTTTTTAATATTTCTATTTTCAAATATTCTATTTTGAATATGGAATGAGGCCCAATCAATTACCATATAATGTTAATTATATGGATTTTCTACCACACATATATAACAACAACGATAAATCATCAACCATCATCCAAAGTGCGTTCTACACTGTATAAGCATCAAATATAAATATTCAACGCTTATAACAGTCTGTCAATCAATCGATTGACATACAACTAATTATTAGGATTAGTGTATGTCATCTATCATCCCAATACCCGTGTAGGGTTTCAAACAATCAAACACAGATTTTATTTGTGCAGTTGGGCGATGTGTAAAATTTATCGTCCCAATCAATATCAGTCAAATGTGTGTATATAAACAAATCGTCCGATTTGTTTATATTTATTTTTATTTCATATACACGTTAAAAATTCTATTTTCAACTATAAAATATTATTGACTATATAAATATTTTATTTTATTTCACATCACATCACACAATCAACTACACATCAAAATCAAACAAACAAGCATACAAGCCGTCCATGGTCTGTGGACAACGGGTGTCGGGTGCTACTAAACACCGTCTGCATCCTAGTATATTTTTCAACTAGAAAATTAAATAAAAGGTGAGGAGTTCCCACAGATTAGCTAATCCAAACGCCACGACTCTTCATATGTAGAAAATTTTGTCGTTCTCGCCTTTTGTCACTTCCGTTGCCCGTATTCACTACATATACAAAAATCGAATTTTTACTTTGCTATTCAATATATAAAAATCGAATTTTTACTTTGCTATTCAATATATAAAAATCAAAATTTTACTTTGCTATTCAATATATAAAAATCGAATTTTTACTTTGCTATTCAATATATAAAAATCGAATTTTTACTTTGCTATTCAATATATAAAAATCGAATTTTTACTTCGCTATTCAATAAAAAAATGTCTCCTTTCTTACTTTAAAAAAATGTCGCCTTTCTTACTTTAAAAAATCCTACCTTTTATATAGTAAAAATCCAACCTTTTATTTAAAGATGTCAACTCTTTATAAATTAAAAATGTAAACTTTTTTAATTTCAAAACCCCAATCCTTTTAATTCTAGGTTGTTCATATAAAATCTGAAAATAAAAATCAATGGCTTAACATCTATAAAAATGATTTTTTCTTAATCTATAAAATACAACTTAAACTAAATAAATAAATAAAATAACCTAAAAAGCTCACCACTTTTGATTTTCAGCGAAGGGGGGAGAGTTTGGGGTGCTCGAAGTGTTGGAGGGGCTCGCCGTCACGCCTGTGGTGGTGGGTGGCGAACCGCGGTGGTTCTGGGTGGAAGGGGGGTGCGGTTTTCGTTTTGGGGGGAGGCAGTTGGTGCGGTTTCAGGAGAGGAAGGAGGGAAGAGAGAGGAGGAAGAGGGGAGGCGCGCCAGGGGGGTGCGGCGGAGCTTCGCCTGGAGGCGGCGGCTGCCATCGCGCCCTCATTTTTTTAATTTCCTGAAATCGATTTTGAACGAAGACTAAACGGGGGGGGGGGGGGTTACGTTGACCGGGTAAGTAGGAGGAAGGTTTTTTTTAATTATTTAATTTCAAAAAGTTGACTTTTTCATTTGACCTCTAATTGAGGTCCACCGCCTATCGTCCCTAGCTAATTACCCCCATTTCGAACACAATGGGATATGTATCGTAAGTTGATTCGATCGTTTCGATCAATTTTCGTCAAAATCAACATATAACTCTATATATTGAATTTGAACGCGCATTTCAATTTACTAGGGCCACATACGGACACTAAAAATTCCCGAAAAATATTTTCTAACTTCATATTGACGATACGGTCCTAACAAAACTAGTTTCATCGAATTCCGAGACCGTTTGAAAAATGGCCAATTTCCAGTCGATTAAAATCAACTAAAACTGGTCAAACGCGTTTTCATTTGCCACGTCACATATTGATTCTAAAAATTATGAAATTTGGAATCTAGTAATAATTTGACATCACGGATCCAACAAAAGTGGTTTCGTCGAAATCCGAGGTCGTTTGCAAAATTCCCATTTTTAAGGGCCTGAATTCCATAGCGACTATTCAGAATTTTCAACTGGACATATCTTTTGATTCCCGCTATGAAACTTTGATTTTTCGGATTCGTTGGAAAGATATTATCAATTAGATTCAAATATGTGATAACCCCAAACTTCCACGGTTTGAAAGTAGGAGTAATCATTTGGAATACAACATAAATATAATATAACAAGTCACAGAAACAACATAGTAAAGGAAATCCATATAGTAACAACATCATAGCAGCGGAAATATAATGTCATCAACAATTGAAAATCCACAGTCACAGAATTCTAAGTTACTACATCACGTTTTCAGAAAAGTGACATAAATCCCAATTCCAAAATAAATGACATGAAATGGAAATAAGTCTAATGTCTAGAATGAAAAAGGAAATGCGATAAAAGCAAATGATAGAAAGTCTTCAAAGCTCCAAGTTATCACCTCTACGTCAAAGCTGGTCCAAGGAAAATGAAAAGCAGCTCCAAAGAAAAGACTCCAAGCAAAAGAATACCTGTTACTTGGCTGCCCGTGTAGAAAGGAGGGCACCCAAGTTTGCAAAAAAGTGAAACAAACTATGGGTCAGTCGTGGGACTGGTGTGAAAATTCTTAACTATCATACTATTCATAATATGGCAAATCCAAAGACCATGCCGCTAATGCGGAACGAATTCATTTCAATGGATTGCCGTGCATAATTTTAAGTGTCAGAACAAGCAGAGGAATAAATCGTTCAATCAACACAATGCTTTTTGGAAAAATGAAATCACCATAAGACTCAAGTCCCATCGCACAATGCAACGCACACCAGAGGATAGAGTTTTCCCTTATGGTGATTAAACATGCTAAATACGGCAAATACGGGTTTAATATTATTATTAATATTTATAACAAAACATTTCAAAATAAATGTATCGATCCTAGGAAGCATAGGTACCATATACTATGCCTCCGTACTAGTAATACAATCAAATCCGTAGGGTCGTATTTGGAATTTGGATTTCCATCTGAGTCAAGGCTAGGGAGGAGCTCCTTACCGATTCGAGCACTCTAGCTAGTGTCTCAGGATTCCCCACGAAGAACCCTTGGATAGCTGCAGGGCCGGTCCACAAATATAGCTTAGCGGATTAGTTATACCTGAACACACGTTTCCCGATCCTATAGGACCTATCCGAGGTGCCTCATTCCATCATCCACAAAAGTAAAATGCCAGGCTGTGTTAAAACCCAAACACCACTTCTAGCTAGAAAGAAACGTGCTCCTCTCCCTGCGTTCCCTTCTCCCGTTTTAGACTCTACCGGTTTGTGAGGCTTGTGAAGTTACGTAATACACAAAGCTCTGCTAATTCAAGCGGTGCTTTGATCGTCACCACAAGGTTATGCTTTTCAACAAGAAACCTTGATCATTGCATCTTAGTATGCCACACTGTCACTCCATACCGTGCCGTCGATCGTCCGTCAATATATAAACGGGTGTTAAGTAGAGAATAAATCCTCCACCACCAACATTTACATATTAACAGAAAATCAACAACATGATATTCAACGGGGTACGATGTCAGACACACAATCCATTTATACTTATGCTCTGGGTCTGAGCGAAAGTCAAAGCCGTGAAATCAACACGTACGTCTGGCCAATGACCTTGACCCTTGAATTGGGAGCAAGTCAATTCAGAGTCTTAGTCATCGTCCATTCGAGGGAAGATTTACGGTCTTCATACGTCAACTCTACTACTTCGATCTTCAACGTCGTTTGGTTTAATTTGGGATGAGAGTGTCTCGGACTTCCCAAATAACCTCGCATACTTATAGTTTTTGTAAAACTATTTTATGTCGTTATATCATTTTATAACGGCTAATTCTCGTCTTAATTATTTAAGATAATTAAATTTCTTACTTAACGACGCATTCTCAGAATCTTACTTTTATTTACATTAAAAATAAAATAAACTGCAAACTTGCATTACATGACGCATTCTTATTTATTTACATTGGATAAAATGTAAACTTGCGTAACATATAAAAATATTATTTATTTCACATGCCAAAAATTCATTCTTTAACTTCAAATGACGATGCAATTTATTTTACATCATAAAGTTTCATTCTTTTACCTACAATGTAAAAATATTCACTTTTGTGTTTACGATGTAAAGATGTCAACTTTTTCTCTTTATAATGTAAAAATATCCCTTTTATATTTTTCAATGTAAAAATATTATCTTTTCTATTTTACAATGTAAAAATATTATCATTTCTATTTTACCACGTAAAAACGATATATTTTTTTTCATTACGATGCAAAAATATCAACTTCTTCTATATTCACCGTAAAAACTCATCTTTTTATTTTAATTTCAAAAAGATTGTCTTTTTATTTACATCGTCAAATTTTCATCTTTTTATTTACAATAAAAATGTTGTCTTTTTATTTTCAACGTAAAAAGATTGCCTTTTTAATTTCAACATAAAAATGTTGTCTTTTTATTTACAACATAAAAAGATGATCTTTTTACTTTCAACATAAAAATGTTGACTTTTTATTTTCATTATAAAATAGTGAAAAATTATCATACGTTGTAATTACTATATTATTCACATTAAAAATAATGTAAAATGTACACACGGTGAAATTCATACATATTTATATTGGGGAGAATGTAAATTTTCATTCTCTAATTACAATGTGAAATCCATTCTTTCTATTTCATTAAAAATAATGTAAATCTTCCTACGGTAAAATTCCTTTTAAATATTAACATTAAAAATGTTAATGACAACCCATAGTGTTATATTATCATTAAAAATGTTAATAGCATCCTACGGTTAAGTTTACTATTTAATTTACATTGAAAATAATGTAAATTTATGCATACGGTGAAAATACTTTATTTACATAGTAACATGTAAAATTTCATGTCATCACAAATTCTAATTTTAACTTACATAATAAAATGTACATCTAATTTTAAATTTACAAAACAAGATGTAATTTTAATGTCATCGCAAAGTCTAACTTTAAATTTTCAAAATAAAATGTAAACTTTACGACATCGCCAAGTTCTAACTTTAAATTTTCAAAATAAAATGTAAATTTTATGACAATGACAAATTTTAACTTTAGTTTACAAAATAAATTGTAAATCTCATATCAACGACAATTTCTAATTTTTAATTTACAAATTAAATTGTAAATTTCATATCAACAACAATTTCTAATTTTTAATTTACAAAATAAATTGTAAATATCATATCAACAACAATTTCTAATTTTTAATTTACAAAATAAATTGTAAATTTCATATCAACAACAATTTCTAATTTTTAATTTACAAAATAAATTGTAAATTTCATATCAACAACAATTTATAATTTTTAATTTACAAAATAAATTGTAAATTTCATATCAACAACAATTTCTAATTTTTAATTTACAAAATAAATTGTAAATTTCATATCAACAACAATTTCTAATTTTTAATTTACAAAATAAATTGTAAATTTCATATCAACAACAATTTCTAATTTTTAATTTACAAAATAAATTGTAAATTTCATATCAACAAATCCACAACATTCAAATAATCCAAGAGATCTAGATCTAACAGTTCAAATCAAAATAACATACAGGGTGATGTATATTTTGGCATATGACAAATCGGCGAGACATAATTCAATAATATTAACAAATAATCTATTTTAATTAGCCAATAATTTCAGATCTAACGTTTAGATTCGGGGATCTAACATCATACAGTCATAAACAACTTAGATCTGTATTTCAATATTGCTACATAGCAGATCAGTCAATATTCTTTAATAACAAAGAATTAATAAACAATTAAATAAATTAAATTTAATTAAAAATAAATTCTCACCGCTGTTGGTTCTGAGATGAATCGAGTTTGGTCAGATTTGGTGTTCGAATTCAAGACGGTTGCGGATCTGAAACAATTAGCATTCAAGTTCATATGAAAAATTAGAAATCAGCCTTTAACAAGTGACTCTGCGACGCTTATAAGCGTGACTAAATCTGAAGCTTTTACCTTCAAGAGAGGTTCAAATCTTTGTTTTCAGATTGCGGGAGCTATGGTTGATGAAACGACGAACCGTTTGTTGGAGGTGGACCGTCTTGGAGAGAGCTACGATCGGCCAAAAGAGGGGAGGGTGCGGCGGCGGCAGTGGGGCCTAGGGGGGTGCGAACGGCGGCTGTTTGCGGGGGTATGGCGGCTTCGTCAAGGCACGGTGACGGATGCTCCTTATCTAGAATCGAAGAGCTCGCGAAGAGCTTTGAAACGGGTATTGGTACGAAGATTTTCGTTGAGTATCGGAGGAGAAATCGAAGCTCAAAGAATTGAGCAAATATGGGTTCTTGCGGCTGTGCAAAATGAAGAAGACGATGGCCCTGTAGCATACCGTATTTATACTAGTATTTAGGGTTTTATTTTTTATTTATTTAATTAATTAATTATAGAAAGTAGTGTTTTCTCGTACGACCTCCAACCGAAGCTCAACGACTGTCAAACTTAATGTTTTGACGTCTTCTGAACGCGATGGCGCTACTGCCAAGGTCTAATTCTGAAGTTACAGTCATGTTTTCTTTTATTTTTAAAATAAATCATTTAATTTATTTTCGAACGTACTTGTTAATTCCACTAGGGCCACATACTAGCTCAGAAAAATCCAGAAAAATTATTTTTGGCTTTCTTATGTCCATACGGTCCTAACAAAATTTATTTCACCTCATTCTGAGACTGTTTGAAAAATGGCTATTTTTCAGTCAATTAATTTTGACCGAAACTGACAAAACACAAATTCTTTTGCCACGCTTACATGCTAGCTTCAAAAATCATGAAATTTGAAACCTAGCAATAGTTTTACATTCCGGACCCAACAAAAGTGGTTTCGTTGAATTCCGAGGTCGTATGCAAAATGTCAATTTTCAAGGGTGATATATTTCTATAACGACCTTTCTTAAAATTCATTTGGCCATAACTTTTGATTTCCGCTATGAAACTTCGATTTTTCGGATTCGTTAAAAAGGGACTCATTAACAGATTTAGATATTTTTCGTTTCACCAAAATCCGGTTTATTCTGCATCCTGTGCAGTAGGTCAAAGTTCAAGTTTGACTTTTCAAACTACCTTCCTATTTCTAATTCTCTATGCAATTTATTTTTGGCTTAACTTTGCATTAACTTTGCTCATCAAATTCCCATTCATTTTATTTGAAATAATTTATTTTAAATTTTTAAACACCCCTAAATGAAAATTTAAATTGACCCCAAATTTCAGGGTTGTTACAAAATATTTTTGGTTTCACTAAAATCCGGTTTATTTTGCACCCTGTACATTCATTTGAAGTTTGAAATCGAATTATCGAACTACCGCGTCATTTTTAATTCCTTTTATAATTATAAATAATTATTTATATTCTATCGTCGATTCAAACGAATATATACGTTCGAATTATATTCAAAATAAATTTCTCGTTGATATTATTTAAAGTAATTCGTTTTAATTAATCAAAATTCGCTAAAATTGCCAAAATAAAATTTTTAAATTGGCCCAGATTTCCGGGTTATTACAGTCATGCTTAGTCTCCTATAACCTCTTGATATATCTATTGATGATTTGCGATATGTGACACCTAAAAGAAAAGTGGGAACTTGATAAGCAAGTAGAGGAGCTTCTTGAGACGAGGTTTGATAGATGAGTCATATCGGGAAGGGAAACCTAATGAAGACAGTCCTTGAGGAAGCCCATCATTCTAAGATGACTATTCATCCAAGCGGCGATAAAATGAATAGAGTTCGAGGTAGTGAAGCCAAATTTGTGAGAGGAAGTGGAAGTATGGAAGGAAGCAATGATAGGACGAGTTCCGACTTGCATACTTGGATCGGAGGTTAGGAAATTGAGAAACAAAGAAGTGAAGCTAGTAAGAGTGCAATGGGGAAAGGGCCTCGAGGACGCTACTTGGGAGACTGAAGACAAGATTCACGCTTCATATCCTTTCCTTTTCGAGAATATGTTCTTAACTTCTTTTTCAAAGCTTCGAATTAATACTTGTATCTATCGTTTGAATATCTCCTATCGATCGAGTCTTTAGGTAGAAAACTAATGAATGTAAACATGTGTTTGAGAAATGTTATGTTTGATGGATGAAAGTGGTTGCTAGTGATTGCTCGTGGATGCATATACACACACAATAGGCATTAGATCGGCTCAATCACTTACATTTTGCATATTGATGTGTGTACATTTTGAATTTTATGGATGAAAACGGGTGTATAGGTGCATTGATGTTGCATTTGGATGGATGATTGTGCACACATATAGAGCTTACATGTAATACTAGGATGATTTTCACACATTTTGGTTGCATGGCACAAACATATATTACATTAAGGAGGTCAATTGAATCAGTAGACTGCCTGATCTTTCGCATTAGTTTACGTACATATACACACACTAATGCGTATGTTCATAAAAGCATTAGAAATTCCTTAAGGACAATGGATGCCTGTGTTTGCTAGATGGATGTACGATTGTTGGATGTTAGGGTATACGTTCTTCTTAGCTTAGAGATTTCGGGGATGAAATCCTTTGAGTAGGGGAGAATGTAACACCCCGAAATGTTAACGACGCTAGAGACGATGAGTTAAAGAATAATTAGTGCGAAATACATTGTTAACAATGAATTTAAGGAAAACTTACTTAAATACTCATAATTGAGTAAAACATACTATGCCATTGCGTCCGTCTCGAAATACTGGTCAAGATAGATGTTTGGTTTGCGTAAATTGGACACCATATGAAGAATTTATTAAGGTTTGAAGTTTGTATGCATATAGGAAAGATATATATACATACAAAATTCAAAAATATTCAAAAATCAGCAAAACCAGAAATCCGGCGTGCAAATCGAGGAAAGGCCGACATTATGAAGTCGACCCGAGACCCTGGTGGGTTGCTCGAGGGGTCGACTCAGGCTCATAAAGGTCGACCCCGGCGTCGACCTAGGGGTTGACACCCATGAAGGGGGGTCGACCCACCAGAAGGGGGAGGGGGTCGACCCACCTGTGGCCCTAGAAACTTCTTTTCTGAATCTGGACGATTTTGGAGCTAGATTCATAAACCGTAGGTTATATAAAGGACCCTAGACCTAGGTTTTATTCATATAAAAACAATGGTGATGGAGAAGCTCCGTTGCAACGAAGATTGAATGGCCTAATCTACTTCAAATCTAATTCAGCAAACATTATTCAAATTCAGCGATTGCTACAACAAATTCAGCGATGGCTACTACAACTTATTCAACATGTTCTTCGTAGTAACTTGGATACATTTCCTTAGATCTATTCTCTGTGAGTTCATGTTATTTAAATAGTAATCATGATATGTATATAAAAATTGGATCTTGAATCGGTGCCTAATCAGTTCTATTATGACATAACTATCAGATCTGCTTTTATATGTTCATATCGCCACCATGCTAAATCTTGTCATAATATGCCTATTCAGTTTATGCATATTTGTACCAGATTATTATTGATTCGTTATTATGTTCATTCTCGATTCTTTTCTCTCTATCTTTTCCCTTTTTATTTTTATATAGCCAGGCTATCTTCGAGCCTAGGCCTAACGTTGAAAAATGCGAACGTGCAAAATTGGGAATGACTGGGAAAGACATAATTTGGGGCATAATTGGTATTGGAAAATATGGATCTAAATTTGAGCATAAATTTGGAAATATACGGATATGGATTTGGGGACATAAGTCTTGTTGGATAATATGAATTTAGGCATGCATTGGAATATATGTAAATATGGAATTGGGTATAAAATGGGACATGTTTAAATATTGATTTGGGACATAAATTGGAACATATGTGAATATGAATTTTAGGCATAAATTGGAAAATATTTGGGTTTGGGTTTTGTGCATAATACATATATATATATATATGCCTTGATTTATGACATGGGAAAAAGGAGCGTATGGTGCATAATTAAAAGATGAATTAAAAAGGGGCATAAAAGTCTATATTATGGATGATGAATTGGGCATATAATTAAATATAGGGGAAAGGAGGCATGAACACCTATAAAGGCATAGGTAGAATTATTTGGATGAAACTGGAATGTCTAGTAATTATAATTAGGAATTGTAATTGCACTTATGACATAAGGTTAGGTTGCATCAATGGCGGAAGTCTGCCCGGACACGACCGGTATATCCAACAGCCACTAATGTTGAACCTAATGTGAGAGGTCTAAGCATGCAAATACGAATCGGGCTAAGACACAAGGTTAGACCCAACTGTGGAATAAGACTGCCAGGACCCGACCGGAATATCTAGCATCCACACGTTATAGGCTTAATGTGGGAGGTTTAGCCCATTATAACCATAATTGGACATGGTAATGAATTGGACTACTTAACCTAATTTAATCCATAAGGGTTGTATGATTATGAACTTAAGGACGCGTTAAGTAAAATTGGATGGGTAGTGGGTGGGTTAAGTAAAATAGAGGGGGTGGGTAATATTTACATTTAGGCCCACGAACTTAACCCAATAAGGTTATGTAATTAAAGACACCTAGTGGTATACATAACCAGTGGAAAATATAATAAAGTTATGTAATTAAAGACACCCTTATAGGGTAATCATAACTTGTAGAAATGATAGAATTAGATATGCGTAATGATCTACTAAGTAAACAACGATAAGTTGTAGTGGCAGTGTAAATTGAAATGTTGATTAAATGAGAAAGAATACGGAAAACTTGTAAAATAAATAAGTTATATTTAATCATAAATGGTAAGTGACATGTTAATTATGAAACATGTGAATTAAGATATACTAAGGAGAACATGTTATTGTAATGATGTAACCAAGCAAGAATATAAAACAGATTGTGGATTACAAACCTTGGGCCACAATATAGAGAATAACATGTTGTGGGCTTATTAATGAACTTAAATGGATTAAGTTATATGATTGATATTAATAAGCAAGAGAAACTTGGTGAATAGGAATAAGAATTCAGTATGAATGGGAATAACCAAGTTAAATGGGAACCGAGTGAGGTAATGCAAGGGCATAAAAGAATGTTTAGACATAGGGTTTAACAACATATTAAAGAAAGGCGCTTGGACCAGTCCGTACGTTTGAGGGAGAATTACCCAACGGGGTAGATCATCGATGTGTTATAAGACATGAGGGGAGTGTACATTCATCTGATTGTTATGACGAATCCAAAGGACTGGAAGAGGTAGCACGCGGCTTCTTGAAGTACCTAAGATGCTCCTAGTAGTCCTCTGTGCAGTGACAGATGTCTTAGGCTGTAGTCGCAGAAGTTGGGTCTGCGTGTAACTACTAGGTGGGTGGTCCTTAACTGCAGATGTAGCTATGCAGTCAGAATGCTGTGACGAGGTGACACCAGGGTGATTCGACGGTTACCTCATGAGGAGGTAGAGAGGATCACGACCAACAAGGATAGTAGATCGTCGGATATCTGTCATCGACTGCCAGCGGGATGCGAAAAACAAGAGCTAAACCCAAGATATCATTTCACCTTTCATTATCGAGGTACAGGGTTGAGGGTATATGCCACATGGATGTTTATATTGGTTGTATTAGGGGCGGTCGCTTAGCTCTTATAGTCTTTACTAGTTGAGGGAGGGGCCGAGGTGGGGCCATGGCCACCATGGAAAACAGACCCGAGGAATATCTGTATTTGAAGGCACTTAAAGGTGGCCTGTACAGGTATGGAAAAGCTCCCGGTTGAGTTGCGTGTTTCATGTCTAGCCCTGCCATGGAACTCGGTGCACATTAGAGGACGTTTGATTTAGGCATCGAGCTACATTTACAGTACATACGAGGGATAGTCTAGATACATGCATATCTACTTTGGATGGTGTATAGTAGACTAGAGGGCATTATTCCAATATGGAATTTGATTCGATCGATGGTGGCAGTCCGTGCGCTTACGTAGCATAGTAATTAAATATATATATGCGGAATGTAAGCACTGTTATACAGAGATCCTTACGTCACTCTGGTGGGAATAGGATGAAGAACTGCGTACATTTCGGTGGAGATCGTGCGAGTGGTTACCATAGGGTGTATCTCAATATTGAGAGATAGCTACATATGTTGTATTAGGTGGATCCATGGTAAAGTAAATAGGTACAATACGCGTATAAGTCTTGAGTGTTATTAACCCAATTAACCTAATAATCAAGAAAATGTAATGGAACAATATTAGTAGGGATCATTCTATTTCTGATATACTAGTATCTGCGCGGTGCAGAGAAATGTATTTAAGAAGCGCAATATATCCTGTTCATCTTATCTTGCTCAGTTCACAATTGTTATTGTTACTGTTATCTTGTTCTTCCAGTTTTATATATACCTGCCATGATACTTTTATTTATTTATATTTAAAAGTAACTGGACTCGCTAGACTTTATGTCTGACCCTTTTTGTTTTCTCTTCTCTCTCTTCCGTTTCCCCCCCAGTTCTCAGGGTGGAAGTGCTTAGAGTTGATTTGGATTCTTTCAGCTTAGCTTGGATTTTGGATATAAATATATCACTTTGACTTCTGGTCAACTCTCTTATGGCTTCATAGGGAAATATGGTTTTATGCTTTTGTACTATGATATTTTTAGTAAGACAGATTATTAATGTAATTAGTTACTTAGGATGTACACTCAGTATTTGGGACCATGATGTTTTGATTTAAATAAAGTTTTTAATTCCGCTGCTATTTTACATGTCTGTATTGTGCTATTATGTACTTATTTACCTATAACGCTTCACGAAACTTAATGCATTCCCTTAGTGAGTGACATTAACGGACGTGGGGTGTTACATAGAACATCAACATTTATTATACAAAAAGAAGCTAAAAGGAAACGTAGTCCATCTAGGATGGTCATGAATTATACTAGATTGAATGACAATACCCATGAAGATGGATATTGCATACTAAACAAAGATGTTCTAATAAATGAAATACAAGGATTAAACCGGTTCTCGAAGTTTGATTTAAAATTAGGATTTTGGCAAGTTAAAATGCAACTTGACTCTATACCTTGGACTGCATTTACATGCAGTGAAGAACATTATAAACGGTAAGTCATGCCGTTTAGTTTAAAAACGCACCACAAATATTTCAAAGAAAAATGGATAATGTTTTCCAAAACTATAATAAATATACTTGTGTATATATAGATGATGTATTTTTTTCCAGAACAAAACAAGAACATATTTCACACCTATATACTGTGTTAAAACTTGAAACTAATAGAAGCACATGATTTAATAAAATCAAAAAAGAAGACAGAATTATTGAAAAACAATATATAGTTTCTAGGAGCCAAAATTAGTAAAGGAACTACAGAATTACAACCACATATAACAAGAAAAATATTAAAATTTCCAAATAAGTTAGATAATCTAAAACAATTGAAAGCCTTTTTTAGTAATTATAAACTATACTAGACCATATATAAAAGATCTTTCAAAATATATTGTGCCTTTATACAATAAAGCTAGCCCAAAAGGAAATAATGATTTTAACATGGAAGATATAAAATAAGTCCAAGAAATAAAAAAGTTAGCCCAAAAATTAAAACTTTTAAGCTTACCATTACATATTGATTACTTAATAATCTAAATAGATGGATCTTCTCTCGGATGGAGAGGAATTTTATTTAAGTAAAAATAATAAATATGACTACAAATCTACTAAAAAATATGCAGATATACCTCATAAACATATAAAGAGAAAGAATATACGACATTTCTAGATTATGGAATTTTGGAAATAATATATTTTTTAGAATCGTTTAAACTTCTTATAATAGCACAAAAAGAAATCACAATAAGAACAGATTGTGAATCTATTGTCAAATACACAAAAATCAAAAAGGAAAGAGGAACTATAAATAATAAATGGCTAAAATTTGAACATGCTATGTCAAATTGTGGGACTAGTATTTGTTGGGAACATATATAAGGAAAGGATAATTTTTTACTAGATCAATTGTCTAGACTATTAAAATAATAATTCTATATACTAAAGGTTGATTTTGAGGATAATGGAAAAATTAAAATCTATAAAGCATCAGGTAATATACAAATTATATCATTTTGTCACAAAGGGAAAAAAATATAAAACAATAACAGATCATCCTACACAATACATGGAACATGAAGATTCCCAAAGAGTCAAACAAACAAAAGCTAAGTGTCTTGTACACTTTAGGAAATATATTCACTAAAGAGACAAAAACAAAATATCTCTACTATGGTATATTTATAGGCTCTGATGCTAGTATATATACCATATGGGAACAAATGATTAAAAAATCAAAATTTTAGAACAAAATCCCATATATAGGAAACTACTGTACGAAGTATTCAGTACTTTTGAATCTGGTACAATTGAGCTTCAAAAAAAGTTCGAAAAGGACTATGTTATTTTCGAAGATATATGAAGTATTTCATAAATATCCTTAGGTGAACAAATCAAAATTGAGCCTCCTGAATCCCCTTCAGCTATAAGCCTCAAACCAAAAATTTCCTCATTTGCCAATATAGTAAAAACTACAGAACCAAATAAGTTGACCAATTTAGGAACTTCTAAACCAATTCATCTAACCACAAATACCCAAACCCAAAACAAGAAGCCTATAACATTGCAAAGCCTCTCAGAACAACTAATAAAGGAATTATACTTCATGCAACATCTTATAGAACTTTCTCTTACAAATTTCAACCAAGCCTACAACTTCTTCTCTAGAATTTCAAAAACAAAAATAGAAGGACTACATATTTATTGGGAAATATTAAGAAACTCCAATATTCCATCCATAAAACAATATGAAGACTGCCTCAACACACCCTCCGATAGCTCCTGGACAATAACTTATGCAGTACCAAAAATCAATCTAAACATCACAAAATGCAAATATCTTGTTCATAAAGAAATTATCTATGATCCAAATATGATCACAAATTGTGGATTAATTAACAGAATATACTTTGATGAATGGATCCAAGAAGAATTACCTGAATCCATCGGAAATATAGCCGAACACCTGACAAATATTTTGGCTACAGACATATATATGGAATTCAAATCTATTCCACCCCGTTTTGGTAAAACAATGTTTGAACCCGCAAAACATATAATTTAGATTAAAGCATAATTTCTAGACCTTAATTTTTAAGATTGGAGTGATAATTTCTATTAAAAAAAACTACCCATATCAGCATCAATGAGCAAACATATGAAAGATACAAAGCATCAAAAATTGCAGATGATCAAGACTGGGATAATGACAAATTATATTTATAGGCAGAGACCCCTATTCTTAAAATATCTGTCACAACCAAACTGAAAGAACATGAATGAATTATAGAGGGTATGATGTGTATCACCCGAAACCCTCTATGATTAGAATCTATAAAAAGAAAGAATAAGGAAATACAAAAAACAACAAATTGATGATGATGGAGATGATGTGGAATCCATTAACATGTCCATCGATGGATGAAGATGTGACATAAAAGAATAAACCATCCAAATTACATAATGGTAATCCCATTATGTAAAAATGGCAGATAAAAGAGTGATATAATATTCTTGGTGTTGTTTTTCTTTATGCTTTTTTCCTGAGTGGAAGGACTCCTTCCTTTAGTTGTAAGTTATGGACAACTGTTTGTCCACTAGTTTTCTTTGCTCCATCTATATGAGGAGCCTATTGGTATTGTATTAAGCATTGAATCATCAGTATCGTAAAACCATTGTAAGAAATATAAGTTTGCTTTCTCTTTTAATGGCTATCTTCTTCATATCTTCTTCTTCAAAGATCATAAGTAACTAAAAAATTAAGTTAGAGCCAAGAAAAGAAAGGATACAAGACTACTTATGCTATGTAAGTTCTTTTATTTTATCATTTAATTCCCAAAAATATTATACATAATCTATGTCTAGATGAAAAGTTTCTTTATAAAATTGGCTCTAGTTATTATAAGCTTAAAGTGTATATAACAAACGTAAGTCCATTAGTCGAAAGAAAGTACCGTGTAAGGGAAAAAGTATAAGCTTAGGATGACAAGGTGAGGAATAATGATTTAAGACATAGGGTTCTATTAAATTTATTAAGAACAAGGTTATTTTAAACAAATTTTAAGAATCCTAGTATATACTAAAACAGAAGCCACTGAGCCTACATGGCTGCATCACGTCCATTCATCTCTCCATTTTCCCGCCAAAACATTCCTCCCTTTGCTTCTCACGTTAATTTTTCACATTAATTCAGTGTAATTATTATTGTTTTGTAGAGAACTATGGAGTCTCTTTTTTCTATGCAGCGTAATTATTACTTAGCTTACTTTCAAAGATGCAGAACCTCGATTTCACTGTCGTTCTCCAGAACCATCTTTAATATGTTGAGATAAAAAATGTCATTCTCCTTTTTTGCTTGACTATCCCTCACTTTTTCTCCCTCCTCCAAATTCTACGTACCTTCATCATGGCATCTTCATCGGTTTTTTCAAACCTCCAACCGTTTTCATCTTCAAAATCCTAAGCCAGTAGTCTTAATCCACATCGACTTACGATGAAATTGGCTTTGGAATTGCTATTTTCGCCACGGCCATTCACTAGATTTCGACCGAGTTGCCGCTGTTACAAGTTCGATTTGGATCAGCTGATTAAAGGTACCCTAATTTCTACCTTTCTTATCAGCCATTTGCATCATTTTGCAACTTTTCTTAGTTAACAATATGTTTTCTGTTCTTTAATTTCCAAATTGGGTTTCTTTGCTATTTTCCATGCCACGAAATTGAGGTCATCGATGGGAGTAAGTCATTAATATTATTACTCTTCCAGGTTAATTTGCTAATTAACATGAAACCTTTTAGTTATTTTATAAATTAGGTTAAACAACAAATTAGTAATGATTTCTGTCACTTCCAGGTTCATTTTTTTGTTGTCAATTTATTCCTTGATGCTGATGGGAAGAACATCAATAAGATTTGTGTGCAAAACTTACGGATCTGGTTCCCTTTCTCTTTCTGATGCAGATTTCTGATCCAACTTCTCTTTTTTTTAAAATGGTTTGCATCTTAACTTTGTCACATAATTTAAATGCACTTAATATTTTTAAATTAATTCTAATGGATAATGGTTTGATATTTTTAAGTTAGCATTTTTTTCTTCGTATTTTCTAACAAATTCAGTTCACATATAGTTGTAAAATATGTTGAAAGATGAAGTGTTTAAGTTCTGAAAGATAATTTTTTTTACATGTATTTGCGTGTATGCTTGCAGTATCATGTTTTTTTTACTGGATTTTCAAAGTTTGTTGTTTTTTTTCCATCTTGTCATATGTGGACTGAACTAGAATTTTACAAAATATTTGGGTTTAAATTTTTTGAACCATCTTATTTATTTTCGAGAATATTTAGGCTTTTTTTAACACTGGATTGGATCTGAGTTGCTTCAATTAGTCTGTGTGCTATAGATATGCTTCATTGAACCCAGTACTGGACTGGATTGTATTATTATTTTTCAACTAAAGTACTTTTTTTATTTAATGTTCAACTGAAACTCAGCACCATGGCTTTGATAAACTTTTCAACAGGGAAACTTACAGTTTCAAATTTTTGCTATTGACAGAGATAGGTTTGCTTTTAAGATGAAGGTACTGTTGGAGTTTCTTAATACTATCTAAAAGTGTAGATGACCTGGCTATATAGCTACGTTCATTTGAAGGGATGGTGCATGTACCAATATCTCATTTCAGGTATTGTTTTTATTTTTTCCTCTTACTATTATTAACTTATAACTACATAAATTTACATATGATTATACAAACAGACACAAGTCATTCATTTGTTGTTAGCATGCAATCAGATGTGCTTACATTGCATTTATTAGGATCAAAAGCTAGCTTCTTATAAAATATAACATTTCAATTATTGCAGTTTTCTTCGTTTCTTTAAACAAGATGATTATGCAAACACATATATATCATTCATTTGTTTGTAATAACAAAGCGGATTGTTGATTATGTTTGTTTATATTTTGATTTTTATTCAAATAACACAGTTTAAATCTTATGGATGGAATAAGCTCCTTCTGACCTTTCTTATAGGAAAGATTTAATTTAAGTGGTAAGAGTTTATATTTTTTATTGCTGAATTTCAGATTTAAGTAAAAATTAATATTTTATTTTTGCCTTCCTTTATTTCCCTTCAAATTTGTAATGAGATAAATTCAAACTTCTCTCCACGTTCCAGATAATTTTCTCCATAGTGAACATGCATCTTTCTTCTCATTTCTCTTTATCCGTCTTCCACGGCTATTCTCTTTCCTTCACTGTTGGCAGTAATGTTATGACCTTAATTTATTAATAAATTAAGCTGAATTCCTAACTTATTTCTCACCGAATTCTTAATTTTGTTCTTCTATAATTTTCTGATTCTAGAGTTTCGATGTGTTGAGTGATGCTCAAATAATCAGA
The DNA here is from genome assembly GCA_030737875.1 of Allium sativum. Lineage (NCBI taxonomy): Eukaryota > Viridiplantae > Streptophyta > Magnoliopsida > Asparagales > Amaryllidaceae > Allium > Allium sativum. The sequence goes on from CM060909.1 coordinate 473,706,427, forward strand.
TGACGAACTAAAAGCGATGAATGGTAATAATGAATCGAAAGATAGAAGTCTTAAGCCAAACAATTAAAAAGTTTGATGAAGACAAATCGGTATCATTTTGGTTGAAGTTTCACTGTTTACTATTATTTTCCTTGCTTATTGATTTAGGACTATGGATTCATTCGTACTGTTCAATAAAAATAATGCAACTAAACTGCATTAATTTTCTACTTTAATATAAAAAATATGTGTATTTATGTATCTAACGATGTATATGTATTTGTGCAAACAATAGGGAGGAAGACATATTTATGTTTTTATAAAATTCTGTCATTTCTGCTAAATCTGTGAATAAAAATATAATCATAATGTTTGTTCCTTTCATTTGCAGAGGAGGGCACAACAGGAGGCGTTGGGAGGGAGGAAGGAAACAGTATACGACGCTACATTTAGAAACTCTCCAGAGTTTGTGTCCTTCCTGTAAACAAAGGGGACAACATCGGACTATTGCATTTTGGGTAAACATGAGTTTTTCGTTTATTCTGGCATGCTTGATTAATAGCTCATATTACTAAATTGCAAAAAGTCATGGAACATATTTCAAACTGGAATTTGCTTAGTTATTAGATATGTGAGATCTATGTTTCTTTAGTAAAATCATAATTCTTACAGATAAATACCATTTTTTGTTTAAATATATGCATCCCATTGTCATACACACTTAGGTACTATTTTGTTTTTACATATGAATTTAAAAATTTGCATTTGGCAAGACTTTCTTCGCAAATTGAGAAATTTCTAGGTTCTGCTTTCTCGCATTTCAGTTACTGGATACTGAAACAAATATTACTACTCTTAAAATGTCCCTTTCTTTTTATGTCAAACCAGAAAAAGACCTGGCTGTTTAATTTCCAAACATAAGTTTCCTTCAGTATATCACCGAAGATAAGTTTAATTTCTTCAAATATTGTCAGTATAACTTATATTGGTCGATCATAGTCTATGTCATGAAATTGAGAAATGTCGAACGTGGAATGTAGGGATCTGAAGACATCTCTATAAATAGCTTGAAAGAAGAACTTCCTAAAAGCTTACGTGCAGTAGAAGCTTTAACACTATTGATTTCTTTTGTCTACAACATTTTTTCCAATAAAATGCTGCCATGCGTGTTTAGAAAGTGAAATAGTTAACTTCACAAACTTTTCACTAACACATGTCCTACTATTTACATAATCATATTGCTTTAACCCCGGGGTGTGTGTGTTGATAAAATGAATTAGAGTGTTTAGTTTTGACCATAGTTGGTTTTGAAAGTATTTAGTTTTCATCCCCTCAGTCATTATCCATTGGCTTTAAATGAAATAATAACTCATTGATACTTCATAATATTTACACCCCTTATGATTCCATTATTGATTATTTAACCGATGATAATGTTGTTTATGTAGGTTATTAACCGTATGAGATGCATAAAATCAATCTTTTAAAAAATTTGTCTGTTATTCTTTCCGTAGTTGTAGTGTGTAATTTACGAAATATTATTTTTGTAACTTTGTACATATTACAAGATCATTAAAGTACCAATTTTTAAAAGTAAACCTCTATGTTTTTTAGGAAGACGGGTGTGTAGCGTGTCACTACACAGCTAGTTACGCATAGATATAATTAGCTAGATAAATATCTGGTTGACAAGCCCAACCAGTGGCCTAAAGTTCCGCCAAGAATGTCAAAGTATATAGTACCATCTTACTACAACGCAAAATTATACATGTAACAACCCAGAAATGCGAGCCAGTTTAAAATTTTTATTTTGGCAATTTTAACGAATTTTGAACACTTAAAATGAATTATTTTAAATAATAGCGACGAAAAATTTAATTTGAATAGAATTAGAACATGTATATTTATATACATCATCGTAATAATATAAATATTTATTTATAATTATATAAGGAATTAAAAATGGCGCGGTAGTTCGATAATTCGATTGCAAACTTCAATTGAATATACCAGGTGCAAAATAAACTGGATTTTAGTGAAACCAAAAATAATGGAATCTAATTGAGAATATCTTTCCAACGAATCAGAAAAATTGAAATTTCATAGCGGGGATAAAAAGTTATGTTCAGTTGAAAATTCAGAATAGTCGCTATGGAATTTCGGCCCTAAAAAAATGGAAATTTTGCAAATGACCTCGGATTTCGACGAAATCACTTTTGTTGGATCCGCGATGTCAAGTTATTGCTAGATTCCAATTTTCATAATTTTTCGAATCAATATGTGAGCGTGGCAAAGGAAAACGTGTTTGACCAGTTTCAGTTGATTTTATTCGATAGGAAATTGGCCATTTTTCAAATGGTCTCAGAATTCGATGAAATTATTTTTGTTAGGACCGTGTCGTCAATACGAAGCTAGAAAATATTTTCCGGGAATTTTTCTTGTTAGTATGTGACCCCAGTAAATTGAAATGTGCGTTCAAATTCAATATATTGAGTTATATGTTGATTTTGACGAAAACTGATCGAAACAGTCGAATCAGCTTACGATACATATCCCGTTGTGTTCGGAATGGGGGTAATTAGCTATGAACGATAGGCGGTGGGCCTCGTTTAGAGGTCGAATGAAAAGTCAACCTTTTGTGGATTAAATAGAAAATAAATTAAATAATATAAAATTATATAAAATCCCCTCCCTTTCCCCTTTCTCCCTCAGATCTCGATCAAACCCAAAAAGAAAAAAACCCGACCTCTCTTCAAAACCTTCGCCCTCCGCCTCCTTTTCCCCTCCGCTCTACCCCCCCCCCCACGTCGTCCCTCCGATCATCGCACCCCCTCCACCACTTCCTCTCTCCGTTCACCCCCTCTCTCCCTCTAAAACCACCTAAACCCGCATCCCCTGGCCACCGTTCGAACCCCAGTGCCGCCAGTCCCTATTCCGCCGCCCAGACACCTCCGCCGCCACCTCTGGAGACCCACCGTCGATCCTCAGCCCACCTCCTCCCTGACCTGCTGGCATCGCTGATTTAGGGCTCCTCCGGTGAAAATTATATGTAAGTATTTCTATTTTAATTCGCTAATTTAAATTGCCATTCTAAAACTATGAAGAAAAATGATTTTAGCTATAAAAGATTGGTTTTTATTTAAATCAGTCCTTATATAAATGAAGTTCTTATATAAACCAGTTTTTGTTTAAATCAGGCTTTATCATATGGAATGCGTTTTTTATCATGAAAGAATGGATTTATATCATGTAAAGATTGAATATTTAGAAAGATTAAAAATATAATTTTTATATAAGTAGCATATTAAAAATATAATCTTTTATTAGTAGCGATAAAAATATAATCTTTTATATTGTAGAAGTATAAAAATATAATTTTTATAATATAGAAAGATTAAAAATATGATTTTTATATAATGTAGATAATAAAGATATGATTTTTATTATATATATGTTGAAATAAAAATGTGATTTTAATAGTGATGAAATGAAAAGGCGAAATCTTTATATTTGAAAAGGCGAAATCTTTATATAGAGAATAACGTGATAAAAATATAATCTTTATTATATGAACATCGATGTAAAAATATAATTTTTATCTATGTAGTAGCGGTGTAAAAATAGAATTTTTATCCATATGGATTGATTATAAAAATATGATTTTTTATATACATAGCAACAATATAAAAATGTGATTTTTATATATGTAGTGGCTACGGGCAACGAAAGTGACAAAAGGCGAGAACGACGAAGATTTCTACATATGAAGTGTCGTGGCATTTGGATTAGCTATCGGTGAGAACTTCTCACTTTAAATCTTGTTTTTCTAGTTATAATATATATACTAGGATGCAGACGGTGCTTAGTAGCACCCGACACCCATCATCCACAGACCATGGATGGCTTGTACGTTTGATTTCTTGTTGTGATGAAAATTGATTGTGTGACGTGAAATAAAATATTTATATAGTTAAAAATATTTTATCGTTAAAAATATTGTTTTTAACGTGTGTGTGTGAATAAAAATATGTGTTTGTTGATTTGAAACCCCACACGGGTGTTGGGATGATATTTGAAGTCCACTCATCCCGATTGATTAGTTATATGTCGATCGATTGATTGACAGGCTGTTATAAGCATTAGATATCTATATTTAATGCTTATACAGTGTTGTGCACTTTGGATGATGGTCGATTATTTTTCAATGCTATTATATATACATGTGTTGTGTGGAATCCATATAATTAACATTATATGGTAATTGATTGGGCCTCATTCCAATTGGGAAAATATAGAATATAATGAAGTATATATTCATGTGTTGAGTGGAATAATTGATCATGTGTTGAAAGAAATATTTTAACAATAAAATTTACATCTTTATCATATTTAAAATTAGAAGCTACTTCACGGTGGAGTCTAATTAAAAATCAAACGATAGACACCATAATTTTATAAAATATTTTAAATAACAAAAATAGTCATGTGTTGACAGTGCTCATGTGTTGAAAGAAATATAGATTCATGTGTTGAATGGAATAAATATTCATTTGTTGAATAGAATAACGAATTTATTGAAAGATATAAAGTCGTGTTGATTAGAGATGCGCCATTTTGACGTGAACGATATTTATATCGATTATATTCGTTTTTATAATGAATATAGAAAAAGAAGTGATTTCAAAATATAACGTTTTGAAAATATTATCATTTGTATATCGATGATGTGGAATATTCAATTTTGATTCAAAATTGAATATGAAGTTGAAATCGTTTCGAAAACGAATTTAAAACGATTTATAAAATACGTTTTAAAAGGAAATCGATGAAATATATATGTATATATATATATATATATATATATATATATATATATAATGGCCTGAATAGAACGCGCCGCGCTGCGGCAGTTCGTGAATTTCGACCATTGACTTTGAATTGACGTTATTGGTGATCCAACCGTCGGATTCTCCTGAAACCGGAACCGTTGGGTTCGTATCGAAAATAGCTTTCCAATGAATATTAGAAATTTGAAATCTAACGGTTGGATTTGGAATTATGTCCAAATCAAATTTGGAAAAGGTCGCTGTAAGTGCAGTTCGATGGCCGTTGATGGAAATCGACTCTACGGGCCTTGATAAAATTATTAAAAATATCAATAATTTGTGTAAGATCATAAGAAATGATTTGGGAAGAACTGGGATGAAAAACTCTATATTTGAAAAGATGAAAATAGATTTTTATCGAAATGAACTAGTTTTGAACTAGAATTAAAATCAATTTATTTTCGAAATAAATAAATTGAATTTGAAGTGGTTTTGAAAATAACCAGAATTTCCAATATATATAAATTGGAATGGATTTTAATCGAAATTATCTTCGAAATATTTCGATGTTGGATTTCGTGATTATACAGGTATTGTTATGGGAATTTGAAAGATACATTTTATATCGTTATTTCCAATACGATATTTGTTGGTTTCAGAATTTGATATTGAATCTAAGCCGGTATATTTTCTATTCAGAGCCTTGTATTTAATATCAAATGTGATTTGGGTTTGTCATGAATGGTGTCTTCATTAACACTGTTCTTAAGCCCAATAGAGAAAAAGATTAAATTTTTCTATTTAGATTTAATGAAGGGCATCAATTAAATAATATTTAATTGGAATTGAATTTGAATTGGTTTTTGGGTTTATCGTGAGCGGTGTTTTGAACAACACCTGTTCTTTAACCTGATTAACAATAGAATGTGATTTGTGTTTATCGTGAATCGTGTTTTAGATGACATGGATTCTTTAACCCAGTTAAAGTTAGGATATTGATTTTTGAAAAGATTAAAACTAAGTGGAGTTTTAATGAATCTTTAATTAGATTGAAATGTGAATTGATAATTTAAATTATCAAATCGGAAAAGTGATCGAGAATGGAGTATCACCAGTTTTGCTCCAAAGCGATAGTTAAATCTTTAATTAGATTTGAACGTGAGATGGTAATTGAATTTATTGATAACACCGTGGTGTTAGATATGGAGTATTACCAGTTTTGCTCCATGGGATATATAGGTTGGGAAATAAAATAAATAATTACTTCGGTGTGGTTCGCTAATACCGACTAGTTTGAAAAACCATAAAATGGTTTGAAATGGTATCCAAAGGAAGATTAAAGAATAAATTTAGAAGAATTTATCTTTGATAAAATTAATGGGAACCTTTCCCTAAGAATGTGATTTTGTGAATAAAAGAATATTCTGAATTGGAATGAGGCGTTTGTTGTGTTTGTGTAACATTTGTTTATTATATACGTGGGTTATTCAGAAAGGTCGGGTTTCTACCCATTCTGAATAACCGATTCGACGAGATTTCGAAGATGAAGACAGTGGTTGAAGGCCGGAAGTCTTCACATCGCTTGGGTGATTACTGATGATCTCGATTGGGCTGTACACCCAGGAGGAGAGAAACAGTTGGTGATCGTCCAGACGTACTTGGAGATCGATGGATATGCGAGGAAAGTGCCTCCGGTTTCGTTCAGACCCAGAACGAACTTGTAAATGGACTGTGTGTCTGATATTGGATTTTATTCTGTGTTGATTGATCTCTATTAACTATACATCTGTTTGGCGGCAGAGAATTTATTCTCTTGCTTAACGCCCTTCTTGAGACGTACGAGCTCAGAGGTTGTATATCGATGGACATCAGTCGCATGGAGTGAATTGCCAGTGTGGCACGCGTAAGTGGCAATTAATCAAGGCTTCTATTGAAAAGCAAAGTCTTGTGGTTGATGATCAAAGCACGGCCTGTGTGGCGCAGCTTTGTGTATAGCGTGAATTCGTGAGCCTCACACCTCGGTATGAGTCAAAAACGGGATACGGACCGTTGGGAGAACACGACGTTTCTTTCTAGCTAGTGGTGGTGTCAGTGCTTAAACTGGCTGACATTTATATAATTTTCACCTGTGTGGTTGTTGGATGAGGCGCCTCGATATTTGGTCTGTAAGGACCGAGAAACGTGTGTTCAGGAATTGCCAATCCTCAAAAGTAAGAGAGGACCGGCCCAACCGATTCCAAGGATTGTTGTGTGCGGTCCTGAGACATTTGCTAGAGTGTCTCGAACGGAGAGGAGCTTGCCCCTTGCCTCGACTCATGACGGAAATCCAATTTCCAATACATGATATTGCGGTTTTATTTGTAGAACCTAGTATGGCGACATAGTGGTATGGGTCATTCATGCCGCCTATGATTGATATTTATGATGTGAAATTGTTTTGACACTATACACTTATAGTAATATCAAAATAATGTGTTTTAAACGTATCAAGCATGCTTTGGCTATTATAAGGTAAAAACCCTATCCTCCGTCTTGCGTTGCATTGTGTGATGGGACCTGGGTCTTATAATAGCTTCATTTTTTCTTTATTTAGCATTGCGTTGTTTGTTTTATGCACTGGTATTCTTGGGAGGAAACACATTCCGTGTTATACGGTGTGGTCCCTTGATTTACCGAACTTTAAAATAAAGATTAATAACTGTTTTAGTTCTCACACCAGTCACATGACTGACCTGGAGTTTATTGTTTCAACCTAAACTCTGGTTGCCCTTATTTTGACACGGGAAGCTAGTAGTTTTGGTTTTGCAGATTTATATTCACAGGATCCTGATTTACACCTGGAACGATGCTCGGAAAGCTCTGCATCCGTGTATTACTTTCAGTTGTATTTGTATTTGTATTGTTTTTCCGCTGCTATGTAATTTATTGTAATCTCTGATATTTATCGAATGTGTAATATTTGTTCATACTCTGTATATTCTTGTATTCTGATGGAATAGTTGTTATATACAATGAAATGTTCTTCCGTCTGCGTTCTACTATGTCTTGTCCTCAATTCTATCCGCGCTTTCCTTCGCGGGGAAGTTCGGGTCGTCTCAATACATTAGATGGAACAGAGCATACCATAACTAATTAGAATACAAGCCAAAATAAAATAAAACAGGAAGCATAAGTGCACTGTGGCGATCAGAGAGGGATCTGGGTGCTACTCTCTTGTGAACCAGACGAATGAGGCAAAGACAGAGTTAGCCTGAAACGAGCAGGCCTGGTCGATCCTGTCCAAGAGTCGAAAAGATGCAAGATGTGATGACAAATACCCAACAGAAGTTTCTTTGGTCTGCCGAAGATATGAGCGTTTCGTTCCAACCAGATACTCCAGGCAAAGAGAGCCACTAAAGAATCCAATGTAGGGTCTGGGGGGTTGTGCTGCCAATACTCAAAAAATGAGTGAATCGAGGGGATGAAACCAAGAAGGAAGGAGCTGATTACAGCCCAAACCGCATAGGAGTAATCGCATTCAAAAAAGAGGTGGGTGAGAGATTCATTATGACTGTTACAGAGGACACAAATAGGATTGATATTGTTGTTGAAGCGAAAAATACGATCTTTGGTGTTGATGCGGTTACGAATGAGTAGCCATTGAAAGAAGATAACGCGAGGAGGAAGATGACAATTCCAAACACGAGTGAAAGTGAAGCACCTACCTGGGTGAATAAGGAATTTATAACAGGTCACGACAGAGAAGTTGGTTCCAAAGGCCCAAATAAATCTATCAGGATCAGGGCTGAATTGGGTTGTGTTAAGGATATGATCAATGCACACAAGCTCATTAATCGTTTCTAGCCCAAAATAGGTGGAAGGTAAAAAGCCAATGGGCCCAGAGAATGTGCTGAAGCAACTGACATGGGATTAAATTGGTTTAATAATGCCAAGTTTGGAAAGAGGGAGGAGAAGGGGATCTGTTCGTTCCAAATATCCATCCAAAATAAGCAAGAGTTTCCATTATTGACTATAACGTGAAAGAGAGATTTTAATCTGGGAATGGTGGATAATACTCCTTTCCAGAAAGGCGATGGATTAAAAGAAGGGCTGAAGTGAAGGATGAAGAAGGAGTTAGCTTGATACAGTCTGTGAAGTATCCAGTCTTTCCAAATAAATTTCCCTGGGGTAAGGCAGCGCCAAAGCCATTTAGCCAGAAGCGCCATGTTAAAGATAAAGAGGTTGTGAATTCCAAGTCCCCTATGGTTCAACGGAAAGCAAACAGTCTGCCAATTGATTAGTTTTTTCAATTTACCCCCATTCCAGAGGAAAGAGCTACGAATTGAATCAATTTTGTTGATTACCCAAACTGGGAGTTTGTGGAAGGACATCCAGTAGGTTGGAAGTGAAGAGAGAACATGCTTGACCAAGACAAGGCGGCCCGCTGATGATAATGAATTGGCTTTCTAACTTGCAATTCTAGTTTCAATTTTGGAAATGAGAGGAAGCCAGTCAGATTTATGAAGTTTGGTAGGACGAAGTGGAATGCCTAAGTATGTGATTGGGATTGAATCTAGTTTGCAATTGAGACATTCAGCAATTCTAGGACCCAGGTAAGTGCAATTGCCCAACATTATAATAGAGATTTTATTGAAGTTGATGGATAATCCTGAAATCATTTCAAAAGTGTAGAGGAGTATTTTGAGGCAGTTGATGTTAGAGGGAGTTGGAGGGGTGAAGAGAATAGTATCGTCTGCAAATTGCAAGCATGATGTATGAACATTTGAGTTTGGGAGTGAGATGCCAGAGAATATGCTCTGAGATACTGATTGCTTAATCATTTGATTAAAAACATCTGCAATCAAAACAAAAATGAGGGGGGAGAGAGGGTCCCCTTGAGATGGTGTAATTGATTAATACAATCAAATATTAAACTTTATCACTAATGAAATTTAGTCGTTCTTAAAGAAAATACCATAGAACTGTTTGAAGTAAACAGCGGAAATCTTCATTATATGGTTACTGGATTGGTTCTGTTATTTAAAAGCGTGAGTAGCTCAAAAATTCAAATGGTTGATGCTATGGCTATCTTCAGCTAGCTGCTCAAATTAAAATCGATTGTCTTCAGTCTTCTTCGTTTGGCTTCCACTTTAACTTTTTCTTACAAAGTCCCTCCTTTTGGACCAATCTACTTATGTCAAATCCCTTCATTTCTCTTCAGTCTTCTTTTTCTGCAAAATGGGGACTTTTAAGTACACTCTTTGGGTTATGGAGCAACATCGAAAGGTTCTCATTAATGAGGGTAGTCATTCATTAGTTTGTGTTATGTTCAGTTATTAATATGGTACTGTTAAATATGACAACGAGTGCTTCTTTTTTTGATTGTAAAGAGGGATATCTGACTAAGAAGAAAGAATAGGAATGCATTTTAAGTTGCCCAATTCAATGTAATTACTACATTATTATTTTTAAATTGTAAACTTTTGAATTTTACAGTTAATTAGTCATATGATTCCAAGTTATAGATTGATTCTATGAACCTGTCTTCCATTATATTTTATGTTTTGTTTAAATTTAATCCAAGTAATAACATGGTCTTATGAATAATTTTGTATGGTTCGTTCTAAGCCAGGAAAGGTCAAGGATTCAGGAGCTTATCATGAAATATGTATTTATATCGTGTTGCGTTTGTTAATTGATTTTACTATTTCTTCCAAACTCCTGTAACTGCAATATTTATCTTAAGATAGTAGATGTCACCAAAAGATTTATCTGTGGATTTATGAATTCAGACGTATGCATCTTTTAAAGAATTTTGGCATATTTGCGCTTCCCTTCTCTCATTTTTCCTTATCACGTATTCTTATTATATTTGCTTTATATACTTTTCTTTTTAAGCGAGATCTAAAACTTCAGAAAGAAAATGCTCTCTTTGACATCAGAAAGCTTCTGATGATGGAATACTATGGGATTTGTAAGCAAAAAACTTTATCCAGTATCCCAAACATGTTCTAAATTTCGTGCTCAAATGTCATAGGATTTGAATACATGCATTGATTCAAATTTTATGCGAATCCATTCTGAAAAGAAATAGAAAAACACATAAACATTTGAGCTAATTCTACCCCATAAATACATGCATTGATTCAATCTTTGTACTTCTTCAAGGCATGCATTCTACACCATCCCCATTTGAGGTTCAATTGGGCAGCAACACGTGTTTGTATTGCAACAAATACAAGAATATTCGAATATTCTTGACTATAAAGTAGAGGAAAGGCAATGGAAGCAGATGATACCTGTTCAGTGTGAGTTTCTCTATGAATTGATAGAGTTTAGTTACATGGTCAGCGATTGGAGTGACATTTTGTATAGTAAGATCTAAGACGTCTAAAATTAATTGTTAATAAATCCAGTTTTTGTAGGAGGAGTTCATGACTATGTTTTACCAACTGTTTTCAGAATTGATTTTGTTATTCATATTTCTTTTTCAACATGTCATTTTTTGTTGATTTATATCTTCTTATGATCATCTTTATGAGACACTCCTGTCTAGCATAGGCATAAAAGGATTGTTTAATCCTAATTTATTTTTTTATTTTTTATACATCAAAAGAGTGCACAAATCTAAGATGGCTATCCATTAAACCATGAAACTACCACGTATGATGCTATTTAGTCTATTGCAAGTTCTTCCATGTTACATTTTCAAAGCTATAGCCAGGGCATTTTTATCAAGTTCAGCATAACCAATCTGTAAAGGAATATACAACATTCGCTGTTAATCCTTGTGCATATAAATTTACCTAAATTGTTTTCTATTAATTGTAGTTAAAAATTGTCATTTTAAATGACTGTACAATTTTATTTGTGTTAAGCTAAAATTTCATGGGTTGCTATTCAACATTATATTTTGTTAGATGTTTGTTCTTTGAGTAATAAGTCAATTATGTTTGGATCTGTGAGATTTTTTGCTTTATGATCTCATTGCACATTTTACCACATATGATGTTTATTGGGTTAATAAATAGCAATTTGCAATGTACTAGTTATTTGGCACATTATTACTTGGATGTTTTGTTGAAGGCAGGCGTGCAACTGCACGGGACTGATCTAGTAATAATAATAAAGAACTTTTATGGTTACATAAGAAAATTTTACTACATAAACAAAAATTTATCTTAGTATTTCCAAAAGCTTTGAATACTTTCTCAAACAGGTCAACCAACCTTACATAAATTATAAAGAAGAAATAAATAATTTCTATGGAAAAGTAACAACAATATATAGAAAATAAGTTCATGTGAAAAAAAATCTTAGACAATAATAAAAATATAACAAAAAACCAAAAATATGAAATTGTAAACATTTTTAAACAAAAATATACAACAGAGTTGATTAATATCTTTGACTGTGAAACAAATTTGGCAGAAATATACAATAACTTTAATATATGGAAAGAGGCTTATAATGTTATACTAACACCCAAATTTGTTAAAAAATTCCATAGAGAATGAAATAATTTTTTGAAACAAAAAACGAAATAGATTATATGGTAACAAAAAATGTAACACCCGTAATTTTAACAACACTAAAGAGGTCAAATTAAAAGAATAATTAATTTAACATTTAGAATTAAGGGAAACGGACTGCGCCATTGCGTTCATCTCGGAATTCTAGTCAAATAGACACCTAGTTTGCGTGAAACGAACACCGTATGATGAAGTTATGAAGGTTTAAAATTTGTATACGTGCAAAAGAATTATATATATATTTATATTTATATTTAATTCATAAAATCAAAAATCCGCTCAAAAATCAAATTTCCGTGGGTGGCAAAAATCCCGCTCAGGGGTGTCGACCCTTAAGGGGGTGTCGACCTATGTGTCAACCCCAAAAGGGGGCGGGGGTCGACCCCCCTGCGGCAGAGGAGGCAGATTAGGGTTTCGGGATCACTTAAAAATATGGCCTCATTTCTCATGTTTTTGCACACCAAAAATAATGGAGGACTAGATGTAGTCTCTGCCAAACTAAATCAAACCTTTTTCCTTTAACAAATCAAGTTATTTAAGTGTAGATCTGTGATTCAACATCTGCTATTCTTCTTCTATTTTTCTAGATCCAAACACCGTGAGTTCATGTTAATTTTAGATCTAAATAACTAAAAAGTAAATCTTGAAATGACTATTATTTGGATCTATACCTGTGACCATGTGAATCATATCCGATCTGTTTTAACCTGTTTAACTATGTTATTCTAACATGAATGTGACTTAGATCTTTATCATGTCAGATCTGCTTTTGATTGTAGATCTAATTCACTATTTAGATCACCTTATACCTGTTCCAATATGTTTATGACCAAATAAAATCTGTTGTTAGTTGGACATCGAAATCATTATTTAGATCACATCATGCATGTCCCTATGATGTTAGAATTAGCTTTGTTGTCACATGTTCATTCTATATACTTACCTTGTCGTTATGCCACTATATGTTTTTGCCATTACATGTCAACCTTGTTAGTATGATCATTTATGTTCTATTCCCTCTATCTTTTCCTTTTATTTTCATATAGACAGGCTACCTTCGAGCCTATGCAAGCCGTTGAAATATGCGAATACTTTAGATTGGGAACGAGGGGAAAACATTAATATTGGGCATAACTTGTAATTGGAAATTTGGGCACAACTTGAATAAAGTGTAAATAATATTAAATTGGGGCATATATTTAATTTGAACATAACTTGGGAAAATGGGCATGAAAACCTATAACGACATAGTTAAATTTGGTTAATAATGGAAATGCCTAGGATTACAGTAATTAGAAACTGTAACCATGCCTAGACACGAGGTTAGATTACACTAGTGGTGGAAGTCTACTAGGCTGACGAAGAAGAATTTGACGTTTTCATTGGATTGGCAGGCCATTATTGGAAGTTCATTAAGGACTTCGCGAAGATATTAGCCCCACTCACTAGTCTGACGAAGAAGAATTTGACGTTTTCATGGGATATAGATTGTGATGTGTCTTTCCAATGATTGAAAAGGGCTATGACAACTGCCCCAGTCTTGACCTTTCCTGACGGAAACAAAGTGTTCACAATTTACACTGATGCATGTGGTACAGAGCTTGGTGCGGTTCTGATGCAAGAAGGAAGGGTAGTATGTTATGGGGGTAGACATCTAAGGGTTCATGAGAAGAACTACCGAACCCATGATTTAGAGCTAGCTACCATATTATTCGCACTTAAGACGTGGCGTCATTATTTGCTTGGAAAGAAGTTCGAGTTGTACACCGATCACAAATCTCTAAAGCACTTTTTCTCGTAGAAGGATCTTAATTTAAGGCAACAAAGGTGGATGGAGTTCCTAGCATCTTATGACTTCGAGATTGCTTATACCCCTGGCAAGGGTAGTGTGGTGGCAGACGCGCTAAGTAGGCAGAGGATGGCCTTAAGTCCTCTGTTTGTGGAAATGAAAAGCTTAGAGTTTATATCAGCTTTTGACTATAGATCCTCCATCGAGTTGTTGTCTGGCTTATTTGCATCATTGGAAGTTCGGCCTACACTTATGGATCGGACAGGAGCTTCGCAGTGAGAGGATCCACATACTTTAGACATCTTGAATAAGCTTAGTAAATGGGAGACTTCTAGTCACCTCAGTAGATATTCCATAAACGATAAAGGGTGGTTGCGACGAGATGGTAGGCTTTGTGTTCCCCAAATTGGGAGTCTTTTGAAGATAGTCTTAGAAGAAGACCATCATTCTAAGACGACTAATCATCCAGGCGGTGATAAGATGTATAGAGATATGAAGAGGGTTTTCTTTTGGCCTGGGATGAAAAAAGATGTGGCAGAGTTTGTTTCTCAATGTTTGGTTTGTCAACAAGTTAAAGCTAAGCAAAAGGAGCCCGGTGGTTTACTTCATCCTTTGGAGGTTCCGCAGTGGAAGTGGGAGAGTGCCTCTTTGGATTTCATAGATGGTTTGCCTAGATCGACTTACTAAGAGCGCTCATTTCATTCTAGTTAAGAGTAAGAGGACGACAACATAGTTGGCATCAGTTTATGTTCGTGAGATAGTCCATCTTCGTGGAGTACCTTCCAGAATCGTAAGTGATCGTGACCCCATTTTCACCAGTGAGTTTTAGAGGAGCTTCCAAGAAGCATTAGGTACACGGTTGTGTTTGAGCACAGCTTATCATCCTCAGACCGATGGACAGGCTGAGAGGGTGAACAGAGATCTTAAGGATCCTTTAAGGCTATGTATCGTAGACTTTGGAGGGACTTGGGAAGAGCATCTTCCTTTAGTAGAATTCGCCTACAACAACAGTTATCAAGATAGTATTGGCATGACACCCTTCGAAGCATTATACGGACGACCCTGTAGATCACCAACTTGTTGGTGGGAGTCTACAGAAAGACTACCACTTGGACCAGATATGGTTAGAGAAACGTCCAAGAAGATTGACTTTATTAGACGGCGAATGAAGACCCCGCAAGATAGGCAGAAATCCTACGTAGACAAGGGAAGGACTGACATTGAATTTGAATTCGCCTACAACAACAATTATCAGGCTAGTATTGGCATGGCACCCTTCGAAGCATTATTCGGACGACCCTGTAGATCACCAACTTGTTGGTGGGAGACTACAGAAAGAATACCACTTGGACCAGATATGGTTAGAGAAACGTCCAAGAAGATTGACTTTATTCGACGACGAATGAAGACCGTGCAAGATAGGCAGAAATCCTACGTGGACAAGGGAAGGTCTGACATTGAATTTGAAGTAGGAGACATGGTTTTTATTACGGTGTCACCTTTGAGGAATGTGGTTCGCTTCAGATATATAGGGAAGTTGACGCCAAGATTTGTAGGGCCATTTCCCATAACAGAAAGGATTGTCCAAATGGCCTACAGAGTAAAGCTACCAGAGAGGCAATCCGGCGTTCATGATGTTTTCCACATTTCTCATTTGCGGAAGTGCTTTCATGATACTACAGATTTAGTTGAGCCGAGTATATTGGAGGAAGTAGAGGTAGAATGGGAGGCGACACTTAGACGAGTTCCTACCCGTATTCTTGGATCAGAAGTTAAGAAGCTACGCAATAGAGAGGTCAAGTTGATGAAGCTTCAATTGGCAAATAACCTAGAGGATGCAACTTGGGAGACCGAAGACAATATTCGTGCTTCTTACCCTTTTCTTTTCGAGGTTATGTTCTTAACTTCCTTTCCAAAGCTTTTATTTATGCTTGTTTCTATCATCTTAGTTTGTCCTATCGATCGAATCTTCGACCTTTAGGTAGGAACCCCATGGATGTAAACATGTGTTTGATATATGTTATGTTTGATAGATGCAAGTGGATGCAAGTGTTTGCTAGTGATTGCTCGTGGATGCATATACACACACATTAGGCATTAGATCGACTCAATCACTCTATTACTGTATATGGATATGTGTGTGCATTTTTCTTCTTTTAATGGATGGAAATGGATATATCATCATATGGATATTGCATTTGGACGAATGATTGTGCACCCATATAGGACTTACATGTTATAATAGGATTATCTACATACATGATAGATTCATGGCACTAACATACATAGCATTAAGGAGGTCGACTGAATCAGTAGGCGACCGATATTTGCATTAGTATTCGGACATATACACACACCTTCGCATATGTTCATATAAACTTTAGAAGTCTTTAAGGACAATGGATGCCTATGATTGGTGGATGAGTATATGGGTGATGGATGGTAGGATATACATTCTTCTTAACTTGGAGATTTCGAGGACGAAATCCTTAGAGTAGGGGAGAATGTAACACCCCGTAATTTTAACAACTTTAACAAGGACAAATTAAAGAATAATTAATTTAATATTCATAATCAAGGGAAACAGACTACACCATTGCGTTCGTCTCGGAATTCTGGTCAAATAGACACCGGGTTTGCGTAAAACGGACACCGTATGAAGAAGTTATGAAGGTTTAAAGTTTGTATATGTAAAAGAGAATTATATATATATATAATTCAGAAAATCAAAAATCCATTCAAAAATCAAATATTTCCGTGGGCGGAAAAAATCTCGCTCAGGGGTGTCGACCCCTAGGTCGACCCCTCAAGGGGGGAGGGGATGTCGACCCATGGGTCGACCCCATAAGGGGGGGTCGACCCCATAAGGGGGGGTCGACCCCCTTGTGGCAGAGGAGGAAGATTAGGGTTTCGAGGTCACTTATAAATATGGCCTCATTTCTCATATTTTTGCGCACCAAAAATAATGGTGGACTAGATGTTGTCTCTTCCCAGATTGAATCAAACCTTTTCTTCTTCAAGAAATCAAGTTATTCAAGTGTTGATATGTGATTCAACATCTGCTATTCTTCTTCTATTTTTCTAGATCCAAACACTCCGAGTTCATGTTAATTTTAGATATGAATAATTAAAATGTAAAACTTGACATGACTGTAATTTGGATCTATGCCTGTGACCATGTGAATCATATCAGATCTGCTATAATCTGTTTAACTATGTTATTCTAACATGACTATGACTTAGATCTTAACCTTTATCATGTCAGATCTGCTTTTGATTGTAGTTCTAATTCGCTGTTTAGATCACCTTATACATGTTCCATTATGTTTATGACCAAATCAAATCTGTTATTAGTTGGACATTTAAATCATTGTTTAGATAACATCATGTTTGCCTTTATGATGTTAGAATTAGCGCTGTTGTCACATGTTTATCCGACATGCTTACCTTGTCATTATGCCACTATATGTTTATGTTGTTACATGTCAACCTTGTTAGTATGATCATCTCTGTTCTATTCCCTCTATCTTTTCCTTTTTATTTTTATATAGCCTGGCTACCTTCGAGCCTAGGCATGCCGTTGAAATATGTGAATACGTTAGATTGGGAATGAGGGGAAACCGTTAATATTGGGCACAACTTGTAATTTGGAATTTGGGCTTAACTTGAATAAAGTGTAAATAATATTAAATTGGGTCATATAGTTTATTATGAACATAACTTGGGAAAAGGGGCATGAAAACCTATAACGGCATAGGTAAATTTGGTTAATAATGGGAATGCCTAGGATTACAGTAATTAGAAACTGTAACCGTGCCTAGACACGAGGTTAGGTTACACTTGTGGTGGAAGTCTACCGGGAACCGCCCGACATTTCCAGCGACCACAAGTGGTGGATCTAATGTGAGGGGTCTAGGTGCACAAATAGACACGAGGTTAAGCCTGACTTGTGGAAGAAGTCTGCCCGGAACCACCCGACATATCCAGCATCCATAAGTTGTAGGCTTAATATGGGAGGTCTAGCACATTATAACCATAAATGGACATGGTAATCAAGTTGAATACTTAACCTAGTTGAATCCATAGAGATTGTGTGAACATGTCAACTTGAATAGGGGTTAAGTAAGCTTGGTTGAAATAGTGGGAGAGTTAAGTATATCTGGGTTGGGTGGGTATTATATATATATAGGCCCACAAACTTAATCAGTTGGGATTATGTAATTAAAGACACCGTTAGGTAAGCATAACCTGTGGAAATCCTCGTTGGAATGCAAGACAAAGGGGAGAGCTTGCATCATCTTGTGTGTGTGACCTGTTTTAGTCAGTAACCCATATAATGTTTTCAAACGAGTACTCCGCCCTAGGTCGGAGTCGAGGTACGCTTACTGGGCTGATTATAAGAGATCCAAACGTGGGGGACGGTGTGGGCGGCGTGTACCGACTAGGTCATGTGCGTGCATTGTCCGGACAGAGGAAAATAAGACGTCGTGGCACCTGTAGATATGGTTGTGCATCCTGAAAACTAAGGATTTCCACTTTAGGGAGTGATACACCATATTGTGGGGCTAGCACGGGGTTTCTACGGAGTAGGGAGTCAATTGATTAGGGTAGTAGTTAGGGTACATCCGGATGTATGCCTAAGTCTACCGTCTTGTAGTGTTGGGGATCATCTTGTTATAAGACACTAGTATTGGTGCAGAGAGTAAATAGAAATAATTGAAGAAGCGTATATACTCTATCATGTTTATCATGCTTACCTTGTTATACTTGCCTTTTAAGTTTTTAGTTTTCTTATCCACTTTATATGCCTGTCATGATACTTTTACTTATTTATTTGCTAAAAGTAACTGGACTCGCCAGACTTTATGTCTGACTTATTTTGTTTTCTCTTCCATCCCCCTGGTTCTCATGGTTGGAATACTCAAGCTTGATCAGGATTATGTTATTATCTTGCTTGGAGTTACTTAGATGTATTGCTCAAGCTCTTATCTTTTCTACTATGGCTATGTTTTGTTTTGGGGAATTATGCTTCTTTATTTATTGTACTCTGATGTTTAAGTACAAGACAGAATTTTTAATGATGTACTGGATTATGTATTTTCAGACCTATGATGTTTTTGAACCACGATGTTATGCTTTATGATTAATAAAGTTTATTTTAAATTCCGCTATTATTTTATATCTGTCTTGTAATGTTTTTGTTTACCTATAACGCTTCACGAAACTTAATGCATTCTCTTAATGAGTGACATTAACGGACGTGGGGTGTCACAAAAACTGACACTTAGGAAAACTAAAATGGATAATTTTTCAAAAATTGGAAATATAGAATCAAAATTACCTAGAAACAACGTTTGTGACAAAGATCCTTTTGGTTCTAAAACATATGAAGTTAAATACCAGCCAACAGTATGATATAGCAAAAAAAAAACAAAGAAAATTACACATTTGTTTAGAACTAACAGATGATCCAAAAAACTAGATAAAAGCAATATAGTTAACTAAAACTTTCTACTTGGTAAAAAAGGATACTGAAACATAAGATACATATAGAATAATAGAATTGGTATGTAATGAATATTACGAAATATTGATAAAAGAACTATAAGAAGAAAATGATAATTATAATAATAATAGATTTGAAATATACGATGATGAAATAAACATTTATAATGAATTTTATTAACAGGGAAAACTACAAGATGTTAAATAAAAATTAGAAAACTTTGAAAAAATATTTAAAGGCAGATCGTACTTGAAAAAAATATTTTTAATAGAAATCCAACAGAAAAGTTCAAGTGAATCTGGTCAGGTCAGAATGATGTACATGACCAAGGCAGTTACAAGTATGATAAGCAAGCTTCAAGCACAGCAACTCGACCATGCAGCACCAAATCAAGCAAATAAACATAGGTGCAGCAAGTCAAGTGCACATATAAAATCCAATAGACAACAAGCATAGTGAATAACAACGTAACTAGAAGCAAGTGCACAAAACAACTCAAGTGCAATAAAGCAGTAGTGAAGAAGCAGAGAGTGGTATGGCATGCAAATCGCCAAGTGCACAAAACCAACAAGGCATATAAAAATGCATAAACACATACATGAGTACTTGTTCTTATCAGTAAATCAATGACATGATAAGAGGAAAGGAAATACATGAAAATTAACAATGTTCAAAAAATGGAAGAAATCTCCGAAAATCACAATCGAATATTCTCGGCAAGTTTGAACAAATTCAAATCAGACGAAGTAGCCAAAATCGGATATTTATGGTAAAAGAATATTATATAAACCCAAGATCATCACAGAAAGAAAGTATTAAAAACAAAAACAACCTAATCAAACAAAATAGGATTCGAAATTCAGAGAACTCACAATCGAGCAAAGCATAGAAATTAATCAGTGATTTGAAGCCACGATTTGAGAAGGAGCAAAACCTTAGGGTTACGATCGGCAGACATCAAATCATTCTAATAAGGACGAGTGAAGACCCGAAGTCGTAATTTGAGAAGGAGCAAAATCCGAAGTCGCAATTTGGAGTGGGAACTAAAATTCTATTTGAGATCAGAGATGCCGAAGTTGCTACCATTTTTTTATTAAGAGAAAAAGGATTTCGTGGAGATTGAATGAAAATGGGAACGGAAAATAAGAATGAAGAGGAGAAAATAAAAGGAAAGGAACCGAGACATAAAATAAAAGGGGGGGAATAAAAGAGGATAAGAGCGGTGGTTTTTTCTATTTTTTTTAAAGATAGACATTGGTTGTTTTAACAATCGATGTCTAAAGACATGTTTAAAATATAAACATCGGTAGTTTTTCTAGTTGATGTTCAACGGGTGATGTCTAAAGATTTTTTTAAAACAGAGTAATAGAAATCGTCTATTTTAAAAAGTTATGTTTGTGTAAACTTTTAACATCGATAAAAAAAATATCGATGTAAAAAGTTCCTTTAACATCGGTGGTTTTAGTAACCGATGTTAAAGCCCCAATGTTGTAGCCACTATTTTTAGTAGTGTAAAAGCTAACATTCAAAATGTTAAAGAAGATAAGCTTTATAATAAGAGAATTTACTTTGAAAGGTAGACAATATTATTACACTAAAGCAATTACAATTCGTATATACAATTCACTTTGCATCTAGCAAAAACAAAGAAAATAACAACTATACAACACAGTAGATAAGAGAAAAAACAATGAAATGAAAGACTAAATCCAGAAAAAACTCTCTCCGCTGCTAATGATGACTATCTACTACAATGCATGCATCCTCTTCAAATGTACCATTAGAAAACTGCACATCTCACTCCATACCATTCCTCAGATTCTTCACAATTTTGTTATGAATCATTTCATAAAGCTCATTTACATTTAGAGAGACAGAATTAAAGACCCTTATTCCTCTCAGCCCATATTTCATTAAAAAAATCTTGAAAATCCTCAAAAGAATGCAACATTTATCGGTTCTCCATCTCGCCGAATTGAAAATATTGAACCATTCAATCCTACTCACCAAAGATGGTCTGTAATATCCTCCATTCAATAGCAGTCTGTACCCAATTTGGTAAACAAAACTACATTCGAAAAACAAATGGGTGTTGCACTCAGAATCAGTATGGCACAGTACACAAGTGTCTTCCTATATGATACTCATTTTACAAAGCTTTTCTTTGGTATTCAAAGTATTCGACATGACATTCCACAAGAAGAAATTAACCTTTCCTGAAATCTTCATATTCCAAATTCTATAATGCCATGGAAATGTCTCTTTTTCACCTTGTAGAAGATCATAAACATGTTTAATCCTATGCCTCTTACCCATCCAGAGCACCTGATCATCACTGCCAACATTAAAAGTTCCTTCAATTCCTCTCCACAACGACATCAAATTAGCAGAAATACTGTAAGGCAATTGCAAAACCAGATTATGAATATAATCATCGACTACAGCATTAGCAGAAATACCACTGAGTCTTCTAAGATCATAACTAACTAAATTTCTTAAAATCAGTCCTCTACTAGACCATGGAGAGTGCAAAAAGGAAACTTGTTTCCTCTCGCGAACATTAATTTGAATAAAAGGCAAAAATACACTCCTCAATTTTAATATCTGTCTCCAACTCCAACTACATGATTGTGGTATTTCCCTAGTCCAGAAGCATTTCCTCCCAATAAGATTGTTTCTAACAAACTTGGACCATAAGCTATTACTATTAGTGAATAGCTTATCAATATAACCTGAAATAACAGGTTTATTCCAAAGTTTCAAATTTACAATGCCTAGTCCTCCTTTCTCCTTACTATCATATAATTTCCTAAAAGCAATCGGAGTTACTTTCTTAGCAAAAGGATCCCCATGCCACAGAAAACTTATTCATAGCACTATTGACCATATTAACCAATTTCAGAGGAAGTATGTAATGCCGAGAATAATAGTTAGTCATAGTAGTTGTGAAGGCCCGCCCCGGACCTACCGACATTTCTCTAAAATGCGTTGTGCCGATGCCCGACCAGCACGGGACGGTCGTCAAAATAAAAGAAGCAAGATGAAGAACTATCAAAGAACTTGTAGTATATCTCACAGCGCATGGAATAAAATATAATAATAACATAACTTGACAAAAAACAGGCAAGACAGTGCATAAGCTGAAAACTAAACCATCATAGCAGTGGAATCTAAAATACAGCTTATGATCCAATACCATTATTACGACTTCAAAATACTGCCTCTAAAGCAAATTAGAAAAGGTACAATACTAATGCCCAAAGTAGTGACCAGCTACAGCACAGGGAGAATATGTATATATCATACGTGGAAGCCTCCTGCTCGTCTCCGGTACAGCTACTCGTGTAACCAACTAACATGTCACTAGTCTACTCGTGTGAGCACCCAGAGTAATACGAAGAAACATAAAACTCTGGGTCAGACAACAGTCTGGTATAAGTGGTAGCAAGTATACATCTCTAAGATGAACAAATAACAGGTATAAGAATCATACCTGAACCTGGTCCTGCAACCAAAGAGTTAGCACAACAAGATATACTGTACTCTAAGGTAACCCTAACATATAGTGTGAAAATGGGAGTGTGCATGTCATGGTGATAGCAAACATCGAACATAGCAATCATCATCACATCTCTCACTTAGTGTGTAAAGCATACGATATACACCACATCGATCACCAGATCTATTGTGTCATAACGGAGTCCAACTCCGTACAACTACTCCTCTGACCCCACTGCATTGGTCTATAACCCAGAATTCATCTCTCAGTGGTGAACTAAGGTTGCGGATACCCATAACCCCTTTGCACACATTCCGCAGCAAACCCCATTCATGAAGTTTACTCCTTGGTTCCCATCTGGATTTTGAGTTCTAACTTCCTATTTGGACTACCTTTGCATCTCGGGTTTTGGTCTTCATTTCTATTTGGTCTTCATTCGATTCGTGACCATCATCTAGGTTTGCTTCGTGGTGCATACTTGGTTCAGAGGAGTGGCTCGTGGACGATGCACCGGCTCGTGAGTCCCTTCAGGCGATCGGCTCGTGGCGATCGGTTCTTGAGTCTTGGCTCGAGGTCTACCGGTTCGTGAATCCACTTCGGGTCGTGATGCTCCTTCCGGCTCGTGAGTCTCGCATCTGGGTCGTGGTGATCCATTCGTGAATGTCGGTTCATGGAGGAGGTATGCTCCACGAGTGGGATTGGGTCGCTAGGTGCATCACGAGTGGGGGTCAGCTCGCATGGGTGCTCCACGATCGGGGGATCTGACCAATTTCTGCAACTTTTCCAGCAAGCTATTTACGCCATACGACGACGTTTTCGACCATTCTAACTCCACTAAGCAATCACAAAGCGTGCCATATTGTAATAGGAACATGTATAATAAACCATAAACACCAAAACAACAATTTAACATGTCAATATGGATCAAACATACTCAAAACCCATGTTTTCCCCTTAATCCCATTGATCATGATTTAACCATACGATTAGCAAAACATGTCCAAATTAAACCAAATTTTTAACAGAGGCATAAAATAATATATAAGAATTTATACATATTTTTCCAGATTTTTATCATGCATAATTTCGCTAATTATCACTAATCACCCCTAGTTAGCCGTAATTAGTGAAGAAACATGTTAATCATTCATCTTAGCCACAAATAATTTATAAATCTGAAGTCTCCACTGATTTGGATCGAATTCCTGTGCAATACAACAGCTCCAACTCTGATTTGATGCTATTTTGACTTGATTTGATGTTGATTAGCTTAATCCTTGATTAGAAAGTGATTAGAGGTGGTTTAGAAGGTGGAAACCATTGTTAGGGTTGAAGAGAAAGTTTATGGCAACTGAAAAATGACAAAGGAGTGTTTCTCTAGCCCCTATCAGCCCTTATATAACCCTAATCCCGAAATACCTAATGGGCCAAGCTGCTAATTAACCTATTAAGCCCATTTATGCAGTTTTCCATCTTCAAATCTTATTTCAGCCATATCTCCCAAACGGTAAGTCTGTTTGATTAATATGACCACTCTACGTAAAGGTAAACCATCATCTGAATCCAATGGAAGTTGTTTCAGGTCAAAACTCCTTACCAATCAAGAGTTATAGGCGAAACAAGATTCGCCAAGGGCAAAATGGTCATTTAAAAATCGAAAAAATCACGCAAATGGGAAATGACCCCAATAGTCGTTTTCCAAAGTTAAACGACCATAAGACTTCATTCAAAAAAGAAATAAATATTCTACGATCCTCCGATACGTAGAATGAGGGTTGTTACATTCTTCCCCTCTTAAAAAATTTCTCCCCTAAAATTCCTTAACCAAAACATACAAAGGTTCCCGCATGCCTATCAATCATTTGCAACAATCAAACATACATAACAACAAGCCTATCCTAGCATGCAGATTACTAACAAGGGAAATTCTATATCGATATTAAAACTTTACCAGGCAAAAAGTTCTGAATATGACCTCCTTATGTTCTCCTCTATTTCCCAAGTACAGTCATGTTCATTATCACCCCACTGGACCTTGACTAGTTTGACCGTCTTCCTTCAAAGTTGTTTTGTATCGTGTCCGACAATACGAATCGTCCTGTGGCTCCCAACTACCTCGGATTCTACCTCGATACCATCCAACTGATCCGGTGAAATAGTCATCTTAGCGTCATGCACAAACTTCTTTAACTGGGAAACATTAAATATGTTGCGAACTCTCGCCATTTTGTCAGGCAATACATCTTCGTACGCCAAATCCCTAACTCACTCGAGAACAGGAAATGGACCTATTAACTTTGGTACTTACTTATTTCCCCTAACAAAACGAATCACATTCTTCAATGGAGAGATCTTGATAAATACTACGTCGTTAACGGAGAATTCCAAATCTCTTCGTCTTTTATCAGCATAACTCTCCTGCCTATCTTGGGCAGCCTTTATTCGCTGTTGAATAACCTTGATCTTACTTGAAGTTTCTCTTACAACTTTTGATCCAAACACAAATTTTCTCACCGGTTTCCAATCAAAATGATGGTGAGTTGTACGGTCTTCCGTACAAAGCTTCAAAGGAGTCATACCAATACTGGACTGATAACTATTATTATACACGAACTCAACTAGATGCAAATGGTCATCCCCTGACCCTCCAAAATCCAACATACAAGCTCTCTAGAGATCCTCTAATACACGACTCACCCTCTCAATCCATTAACATTCGGTACAACCTGTCTTAATGAGCGATGAAATAGCTAACTAACATCATCAATAAAGTATACGAGAATAGGCAGATTAACCATCAATCTACCAATCACATTACTAGAGAATAACTCCAAGTCCAACTCCCCACATTCGAAAGTGACAACCTTTATAACAAAACATTTCATCCTCACATCAGGATAAGACAAGAATGATCTATTCAATCCTAGCGATCAAAAGCAATCAAACAACAACACTCATTACATCCAGTTTATACATCTCACGTGAACCATCCTAACCGAATTCAACATCCCTCAAGTACAATCCCCAGAGGCCTAAACCAATATCAGACAAGCACCTAAGAAACGTCTCCTTTGACATTGGACAATCCATGTGAGATGGTTCAACAAAGAAACCAATCACTCATAACTGACTTTGGCCATCATCGTGAATCTTGCTTTGAAACCATCGTTAATCTTATGACTGGCTATGTCACCATACCATCCGTCAAAGGCTAATGATAGCCCCAGTTCTAACCAGGCTACTTCACGTCCAACGTAGGTTTTCCTCCCAGAGACAACAAGGCCATCTAATAGGTCCAGGGTATTCTACTAGTCCAACTTTCCTTTTAGGGGTCGTACTATACCCTTGCCTTGAGCCCGTTAGAACTTACAATAATGATAATCCCTTCATTATTCTCGTCGGCATTACCAGTGACTATCCATAAACTCAAAACCAGTCTCGAGTATCCATTACCTACCAATTCAAGTCCAATATGAGTCATCTTCCTACTCGTTGCATCCCAAGATCAACGAACAACCATTATTTACGAGTTCAAGTCCAACTTGAATCGTACTAACCTTCGTTGCATCTCCACGACCAACGAACACATCCTATCACTTTGAGATTTCCCCATTGAATTCATTTCGAAGTTATTACCATTATTGAGCCAAAGAGAACATCAACATAAGGTCTTAACCAATCAATAGCATTCATCGAACAAGTCCAATCTGTCACCTGCTAAAACCATGAATACGTCGATAACCATATAACTGGTCCAACCAATCTCAAGGGCTAATGGAAGCCCCGTATCCAAATGGACTACCGTACGTCCAACGTACGTTTATCCTCCATGGATAACTAGATCACGTCCGATCCAAGGTAAACGGGCATCCCCAAACACCCCTGCTTCGAGTCCGCTTAGAACACTCCAAACTATCAATGATTCCTTGGCACTCCATCGGAAGAGCTATCCAAAATTCCATCTTCAACTCGAGACCCACCCAAATCAATCCATTTTCTTGTAACCTTCTCGAGTCCAACTCGAGTCATCTCATAGCCCCACTGAGTCCCACTCGAGGCGGTCCATATCATCAAACATTCTTATCCTGTCATGGTTGCACATTACTCCTCGAGTAATCTAAGATATAATTCAATGGAAGTCACAACAACTACTTATATCACTCAGCCTCCCTAACTCCAACTATCATCACCATCACTAGGTAGGTACCTAATACCACTCTATACCCTTAGAGCCAATCGACTTCCAAAATAATGTCAAACCCAGTAAAGCCCAAAACAAAGCAATCACAAGCAAACATACATCCATGACTCGATATGATTGAATCATGATAAATCATGCAAAGGATAGTCGAACCACCAATCGGGTTCGTCACAACCAAAGGTCTATCGACAATCTTGGGTTCCAATCCCAACCTATCCACCAGGTCACCAGATATGAAGGAATGGGATGCGCCACTATCAACAAAACTCGGACAGAAACTTCATAAATGGAAGGCATACCTTGAATAACGACACATTTTCCCTTCTACACCGTAGTTGGGTCATTTGACGAAGAAGGAACACCGTTGATAGCATATGCTTTCACGATCTGCTTCTCTTTAGGGGGTTGCAGACATTTATCCTTGTCATGTCCCGCTTGGCCACAATTGAAGCACTTCCTGTCCCCAGGCCTTTCCTGACAATCTCTGGCATAGTGGCCCTTCTTGCCACAACTAAAGCACTCGCCATCTTTCTTGTCTTTCTTTCTCTGACCATCCTTGGTCTGTTTTTCTTCCTCTTATTCTGAGAATTATTCTTTCCTCCACCGCTTTCTTGCGGCTTTGGCTCCTCTGTAAATGCAATAACAACATCGGCCTTTGACTTAGGGTAAAGGCTCTCTGATCTCAATGCTTTTCCCACTATAGATTCGAAAGTCTCATCGATATGGTTTATAAGCCTTTCTCCCAAGTACCCATCTAAGCCAGTTATGAACTTCTCATTCTTCTTCTCGACAGTATCAATAAGAGATAATCCATATTTCAATAAAGTATTGAACTCAGCAATATATTCCAAGACTGCCCTTCCACTCTGCTTAAGTTCCAAAAACTTCCTAACAATTCTGATTTCTGAGTAGCTGGGATAAATTTATCACTGAAGCGAGTCCTAAACTGATTCCAAGTAACGTGATCCTCGGGAGTAGCAACTTTAATAGCATTCCACCAATTCATTGCTCGTCCTTGAAGTTGACGGGATGCTTGTTTTCTCTTCATTGCATCTTCAATTCCCAAGTTCTCAAATATGCACTCACAACTATCAAGCCAATCTTGAACCTTTGTTGCTGATTCTGTTCCGTGGAATGACTTCCCACCAAGACTAGTATAATCCTTGTTAAGCTTGGCGAAATCAGCCCTAGGCGCCTGCACTACTACACCACCACTGTTATAAGCATTAGGAACTGCTTCCTGAACATTCCTAAGCATCTCACTCATGAAGGTGGTAAACATCGTCCTCATATCAGGAACATCCCTATGGTTTGCTCCTGAACCCGTACTCCTTGTATATCGGCTCATCGTTCAATCTGTGAAGAGAAAACGATTAACCATCTCCTTAGTGGTGCTCATGCAGTGCGATTTCTTCCTTAGATATACTAATAGTATATATATAGCTTTTGAAAACCAAAATATCACAAATACGCGCTCTCATATACGTATACTATCTCTCCCTAATGTCTTTCCCTTGGTTAACTACGCAACCTAGAGCTCTGATACCAAATGTGATGGCCCGCCCCGGACCAGCCGACATTTCTCCGAAATGCGCAGTGCCGATGCCCGACCAGCACGAGACAATCATTAAAAGAAAAGAAGAAGATGAAGAACTATCAAAGAACCTGTAGTATATCTCACAGCGCATGGAACAAAATATAATAATAACATAACTTGACATAAAACAGGCGAGACAGTGCATAAGATGAAAACTAAACCATCATAGCAGCGGAATCTAAAATATAGCTTATGTCCAATACCATTTTTACAACTTCAAAATACTGTCTCTAAAGCAAATTATAATAGGTACACTACTAATGCCTAAAGTAGTGAGAAGCTACAACACAGGGAGAATATATATATATATATATATATATATATCATACGTGGAAGCCTCCTACTCGTCTTCGGTACAGCTACTCGTGCAACCACTTAACCTGTCTCTAGTCTACTCATGTGAGCACCCAGAGTAATATGAAGAAACATAAAACTCTGGGTCAGACAACGGTCTGGTATAAGTGGTAGCAAGTATACATCTCTAAGATGAACAAATAGCAGGTATAAGAATCATACCTGAACCTAGCCCTGCAACCAAAGGGTTAGCACAACAAGTTGTACAGTACTCTAAGGTAACACTAACATATAGTGTGAAAATGGGAGTGTGCGTGTCATGGTGATAGCAAACATCAAACATAGCAATCATCCTCTCATCTCTCACTCGGTGCGTAAAGCATACGATATCCACCGCTTTGATCACCAGATCTATTGGGTCACAACGGAGTCCAACTCCGTACAACTACTCCTCTGACCCCACTGCATTGGTCTATAACCCAGAATCTGTCTCTCAGTGGTGAACTAAGGTTGCAGATACTGATAACCCCTTAGCACACACATCATAGGAAAGCCCAATTATGAAGTTTACTCATTGGTTCCCATCAGGATCCTGAGTTCTAACTTCCTATTTAGACTACTTTTGCATCTCGGTTTTGGTCTTCATCTCCATTCGATTCGGGGCCATCATCTGGGTTCGGTTTGTGGTGCATACTCGGTTCGAAGGAGCGGCTCGTGGACGAAGCACCGGCTCGTGAATCCCTTCAAGCGATCGGCTCGTGCTGATCAGTTCGTGATTCTTGGCTCGAGGTCCACCGGTTCGTGAATCCACTTCGGGTCGTGATGCTCCTTCCGGCTCGTGAGTCTCGTATCTGGGTCATGGTGATCCATTTGTGAATGTCGTTTCATGAGGGAGGTATGCTCCACGAGTGGGATCGGGTCATTAGGTGCATCACGAGTGGGGGTCGGGTCGCATAGGTGCTCCACGATCGGGGGATCTGACCGATTTCTGCAACTTTTCCAGCAAGCTATTTACGCCATACGACGGCGTTTTCAACCATTCTAACTCCACTAAGCAATCACAAAGCATAGCATACATTAATAGCAACATGTATAATCAACCATAAACACAAAAACAACAATTTAACATGTCAATATGGATCAAACATACTCAAAACCCATGTTTTCCCTTTAATCCCCTTAATCATGATTTAACCATACGATTAGCAAAACAAGTCCAAATTAACCCAAATTTCTATTAGAGGCATAAAATAATATTTAAGAATTTCTACAAGTTTTTCTAGATTTTTATCATGTATAATTTCGCTAATTATCACTTATCACCCATAATTAGCCGTAATTAGTGAAGAAACATGCTAATCACTCATCTTAGCCACAAATAATTTATAGATCTGAAGACTCCACTGATTTGGGTCAAATTCCTATGCAACACAACAACTCCAACTCTGATTTGATGTTGTTTTGACTTGATCTGACGTTGATTAGCTTAATCCTTGATTAGAAAGTGATTAGAGGTGGTTTAGAAGGTGGAAACCATTGTTAGGGTTAAAGAGAAATTTTGTGGCAGCTGAAAAATGAAAAAGGAGGGTTTCTCTAGCCCCTATCAGCCCTTATATAACCCTAATCCTGAAACACCTAATGGGCCTAGCTGCTAATTACCCTATTAAGCCTGTTTAAGCAGTTTATCCATCTTCAAACCTTATTTCAGCCATATCTCCAAAACGGTAAGTCCGTTTGATTAATGTGATCACTCTACGAAATGGTAAATCATCATCCGAATCTAATGGAAGTTGTTTCAGGTCAAAAAATCCTTACCAATCAAAAGTTATAGGCAAAACAAGATTCGCCAATGGGCAAAAAGATCATTTAAAAATCGGTAAAAATCATGCAGATGGGAAATGACCCCAATAGTCATTTCCCAAAGTTACTTGACCATACGACTTCATTCGAAAAAGAAATAAATATTCTACGATCCCCAGATACGTATAATGCGGGTCGTTATAGAAGTAACAATGGATTGAAGAATAATAACCCTACGGGCTTGAGAATCTTTACTGGACGACCATTGCAACAACCTCTCTATAATCTTTTCAAACAAAGGAAGACACTTATCATTAGTAATCCTAGAACTACACAAAGGAAGACCTAAACAAGTGGAATTGAGAGGCTATTCATTTAAACCAGAGGTACTAATAATTTCTATTTTCTTATCCAAAGGTAACCCAGTTATCTTTATATAAGATTTATTAACATTGATTTGCAAACCAGTGATCTCGTAAAAAGTATGCAAGATTGACAGAATGCATCGAATATTACTCATAGTAGGCCTAGTGAATATAATCAAATCATCAGCAAAAAGCAAATGAGTGATTAAAGGATTCTTACAACGTGGATGAAGCTCCAACTGCTTGTTTCTTACTTGCTCCAAAATCAAAGTATTAAGAAACTCCATCACAATAATGAAGAGATCAGAAGAAATTGGATCTCCTTGCCTAATTCCACGGTTGCTATTGAAGAATCCATGCTGACATCCATGCCTTGAGACTGGAAATAATGGTGAAGAGATGCATGTATGAATCCAAGCTAAAAGTGGCCTTGGAAAGTTCATTCTAGATATGATTGCAGGTATTGAAGCCCAGGAAACCATATCAAAAGCCTTCTTAATATCCAACTTGATCATGCATCTAGGAGAGATGTGCTTCCTATCATAACCCAGTAATAATTCTTGAGTAATAAGATTATTATCACTTATTGTTCTTCCACTAATAAAAGCTGATTGATTACTAGAAATCACAAAAGGAAGAACACACTGAATTCTATTGGCAATGACCTTTGAAATGATTTTATAGAAGACACTACAACACGAGATATGCCTGAAATCTGAGACTGACAAAGGATTATCAACCTTAGGAATCAATGCAATGGAGGTAGCAACTAAACTCTTTGGCAAATAATTCATTTTAAAGAAAATCTGAACAGCCTCTATAACATCCCTTCCAATCACTTGCCAGCTTTTTTTTTGCAAAAAGTGTGCATTATAACCATCTAGTCCACCACAACAATTAACATCCAAATTAAAAACTACATCTCTAATTTCCACCTCAGTGATTAGCTCAATTAGCCCTTATGAATACTGATTAGGAATAGTTGGAAGAATCAAATGAAACAAAGGCTGGACAATGGGTGGAAGAAACTTGTCTAAGGCAAGAATGGACATGAAGTACTCAACAAATGCTTCATCAATACTACGTTCATTAGAATGAACATTACCCTCTAAATCCTTGATCATGAATAATGCTTCCTTAACCTTCTATAGCTTCAAAGAATTATGAAAATACTTAGTATTTCTGTCTACATCCAACGCGTTCCTAAAAGATGAGCGCTACTTGGCCATATTCAATTCTAAGTCCAAAGAGTATCTCAATTTATTAAGTAGGACCCTCTCATTATCAAGCAACTGGGCATCAAAAGGTTTCAGATTCAAAGCTTCCCGAACCTTGAATAAATCTGCTCTAACCAATGAAGACTGTTTTGGTCCATTTCCAAATTGATGAGATGACCAACTTTTAAGTTGTTGCTTCAATAATCTCAATTTATTCAACAACTTATCCATTGGGTTCCTTCCAGAACAGCTGAGCCATACCTGCAATAAAATGCTAGAAAAATCTTTATTGTTAGTCCAAAAATTTTAAATAATAATAATTAAAAGAGCACTTCCCTTTGCTAATATTGTCACTTGTTCCCCAATTAAGAAGTAAAGGACTATGATCAGATATTGATGGAGCAAGTACATGACAAAAAGATTTAAGCCAAGCATGAATGAAAGCTAAGTTTACAAAAATGTGATCCAATTTACACATACTAGGATTACCATTATGGCTCCTATTCGACCAAGTAAAGTCAGAGCCAAAATTTTTGATAGGAGAAAGATTAGATTGAATGAGAGCCTGATTAAGAGGAGCAATGTTTTTAATTGACAAAGCACAACCCCCTTTTTTTTTAGATGAAGAATACATACAATTAAAGTCTCCACCTATTAACCAAGGAGTATAGGAAGGATTAATGAAACTCAAATTTGAAAGAAAATTCTGTCTCAAAACAACAGAATTATGAGCATGAACAGAAGTCAAATGAAATGAGGAATTAGACGGAAAATGAATGCATTTGTAGTGAATACATTGATTAGATGAAGATAACTTACAGAGGTTAAAATAGAAGGATTCCACAAAGTAAGAAGTCAACCAAAGCTAGCATTATCCAAAATATGGTCAAATTGCCAACTAGGAGAAATGAAAGATACAGAATGAGAAGTTGACTGCATATCTAATTTTGTTTCAGATAAACAAAGCAAATGAATCTTCTGATCCTTGATAAAGGCTTTAATTTCACTATGCTTAAAGGATAAATTCATTCCTTTAATATTCCAAAATGCTACATTGTGCATCATCATTTAAAAGTGGTTGGATCAGTCAAAGGGGCAGGATGCTTCCTCGTATGTATCTTAGATTGATACTTTTGATCACTAACAGGATGAACCTGATCAGGCATCTAATTTTTCTTAGCTTTCTTTTTCCTTCCATTAGCAGATTTTTTTGGCTGATATTAACTGTGAATTCTCATTATGCTCTTCTTCTGTGCCTTTAGAAACATACCCAAAAATAGAATCTGACAGAATTGAAGATTTAACCTGACAAACATGATGAGTGGAAGTGTTTAAAGAGGAAGTGGGTGAGATTTTTTTGATTATTGGGAGGAGGAGGGAGAACAATATTTGTGGGAGGAGATAAATGAGAGTAAGGAGAAACATTGGAGCTAGCATTGGAGTTTAATTTGCAACTGAAAGAGGAATTTGATGGAATTTGAAAACTAAAGGAGGAATCACAAGATATAGATTGCATTGAGGACATGGAATTCATGGATACAGAGATGGTCATAACATTTTGAGGATTAGAACTTGTAGATGCGACATTTGATAGATCATCCAGCACATCAAAAGGGTTTGAAACATGAAATTCATTATCAAGAATATTACTGCAGATATATCTAAAATATTCCCATTTGATAGATTGTCCATTAGCACAGATTTGCCTGTGTTCTCAAAAGAATTTTGCAAAGTACATATGCCCTTTTCATCAACTAATATGTCTTTTTGATTAACTCTTCCAATACTTAAATTTTCAGATATATCCATTTGTTCATCATTATTCACCTCTTTAGCACAAAAATCATTCCCAGTTACATCTATTACTTCTTTCATTGCTTTTTCCACATCCTTTGCCACATCAGTATGAAAAAAATTATCTATTCTTCTCCATACTTGTTTCAAAACTTTACAAAACTAATTTTTAATTAATTACTCTTAATTTAGGGATTTATGAACATTTAATTTAGGGATTAATGAACGTTTAATTAATGTTTACAAAACTTTACAACATTAAAAAGAGGTATTTATTGTTCATCATTGAAACATTTTGTAGGAAATAAAAGAATTCTTATTGAAGGATGTTTTATGTAGAAGATGAGTTCAAACGCATTAAAAAACTAAGAAACATTAAGTAACATTTTAAAAGAAAATTTAAAATTCAAGACATCAGTTTTATTAATACATTAAAATGCGAAATTTTGAATTTAGTAAATTTTAGTGATCTTTGAATGTGTGTGTGTGTGCGTGTGTGTATATATAAAGGAAATATATTTGGAGTAAATAAGGATAGAAAATTAGATATGTTAGAGTTGGACTCTAGGATTAGATGGGAATAAGTTATACATCCCAATCTAGAAAGTTTTGTATCAGTCCCAAAAATCTTTTTTTGTAATTTGACAATGAGTAAGGATTTCCAAAATCAAAGTTTGGTTGTAAACTAGGTTACCCTAGATAGTTTAGTTTAGAAATTAGTATGTTGAAAACCATATCTAGCGATTAGTAATTTATGATTTTTTTATTTTGGAATAATTGATATTAATTGCAAATTTAGTGGATAATAAACTTGTAATTAACAAAAAAGGGAATTTATAGAGGCAGATTTGAAGAGAGTTTAATTTGAGGAAATGGACGTATTTCCAAACTTGAAAGATCTTGAAAAGAAATTTAATTTGGAGGAACTAATATATTCTGAAGGTGGTTAAAGAAATTAAATAATGATTTGTTAAATGGTCTAAAATCTGACTATTATGGATATATTAATGAGGATTATAGATGGACCATTTTTATGAGAAAAGAAAAAAATGGAAAAATCAGGAGAATAAAGAGTATTAAAATGGAATATTAAGGACTGAGACACCAATACTATTTATACCACTGGTTGTAAGTACTAACTCCCAAAAGAATCTTATTCTCTTAGGTTTTGAGATTTTAATCTCTAGTGGACCCCTGCAATGATAGGAAGATAATACAAAGTGGTGAAAGTAATGTACCCCTATTTGTGATTATGTTGATTAGGGATTCAATACCGCTTAGTAAATTTATTAAACTATGTACGAACAAGTAAATTTACACATCTCTTTATTTATATTTTGTGCATATTCCTAATAAAACCTTCTTTTTGTGATAAATGAAAAAGGGCCAACTTATAAAAATTAAATGAATGCACTTAAACAAATCAAAACGCGAATTGATTCAAACTAAAATGGGAATTTTACGCAAATCCAATATTTATGCTATTTCTTAAACATATGTCTCAAATTCTTGTTATAGAGTACGAAACCATAGAAGATAAATTTCTTCTACACTCAATAATCCAAAATCTTTAGTTCAAGATATTTCTTCGTTATGGATTGCAAGTATGATTCCCTTATTAACTTCCAAATTCCAAATGTAGTTAATTTTTAATTAGGTGTCCTCCTAAAATTTCCGTACTCACATATCTTTCTAAATGAAAGAATACTTATTCCTTTTAATTTTTATATGTCAATATTCTTTCTTTATTGTTTTTTGGACAAATTTATGAAAATAATAGCAAAGTAACTTTAATAAGTCTTGATTTTTTTATATCAGAAAATAGAAAGATTGTTCTGGTTACAAGTATGGAATAGAACATAAGTTTGTTTAATTTAGAAAATTAGGTCCAGGAAACTTATTGAATCATAGGATTTCTCATCATTTGTAGACAATAGGAGTAGTATTCATTTTTATATGATTAGCATAGTTATCATTTTGGTAATTTGTAGGTACTCTTGAAGTATTTCAAGGAGACTATCCGAATTAGCAAAGTGTTGATGGGACAACCATTGACAAATTTCTACTTGAACCAAATTTGTGGCCAGACTTTGAAAAAGGTTTCATTTGACTAGGAAACTTGTGAAGGCTGAGAATTGGCATTATATTTTGGGAATTCCCAATTTTAGGGAAATAAAAGAAGTTTTTAATGATAGGAACCCGTGATGTTTTAATACTTTTATTTCTTATTAGATACCTTCACATTCTGGCAAATTTTGGTAGGGCCTTATCACGTTAGGGGGACAAAGACAGAACCCGCGGCATCTTGTGCCATTAAAGATATTGTGGAGCATGAGATTTCTAAACTTCACAATATATATATAGATTGGTTTGAGTACATTAGTTAGAAAATTTGATGGAAGGCGTAATTTTTTTTAAATTTGTTGCCTTTCTCAGAAATTTTACAATTATATTGCAGCATTGTGGTTGCTAGATTAGGTGGTAGGAATTGTTTGCAAAGCAAATGCATCAAGCACTCATGTAGAAATTATATGCATATTAAGATGTTTTGCTAACATACAACATGACAAATTACACTTTCACCTTAGTATTGAGCTCACTTTAGCAAGTCTACAATACATAATCACATTGAGTATAATTGTTTTATGGATGTGTAATAAATAACTTGGTCGTATAACATGTTTGTTAAAGCAAATCATGTTTTTCACCCCCTTTGAAAAGATTTTGGGGGCGAAATCTCTTTTAAAGGGGGAAGAATGTAATACTCGTAAAAATATACCCGAAATAGACATAGATAATTAAATTAATAAGAAATACTAATAATTAATAAAATATTAATAGGCTGAAAGTACGAATATTTCATAATTGGTAATTTGATCATGAAAATATTACCATTGTATTCATGATGAGATTTTAGTCGTTTTCATGTTTTATTTGTCTAAAACGGAGTTCGTATATGAAAGTTACAAATAAAACAAGTTGTATAAGATTAATATGCACACAACGTTTGATTTCCGAACTGTAAATGTAAAATTGGAATAAATATAAATACCTATGGAATATTGGAATATTCCTTTTGAATTTCAAACTTGTGTATAAAAATAAACATATAAGAGGGGATAAGAATCGTAATAAAACAGAAAGAATCAATCAGCATTAATAACGAATTAATACAAAAGGTAATGTTCAGGCTCAACCAGCATTAATAATAAATTAATATAAAAAGGACAATTTAGGAGAATTAAATCCTTTACACTTAGTCCTTAAGGGAAATGGTGGGAGTGGTAGTTCGTTTAAGTTAGGTTTTATATACTAGTTGTTGGAACAGAATGTTGAGATTTTATAAAATGATCTTGACGGTCCACACATTTCAGAAACTATAAATAGTATCCTAGCCTCCTCCCCAAACCTTACATTCTCTTCTAATCTCCCATTCTATATCTCCTCCATTCTGGATAAATTCCATAATTTTGTAAGGTTATTTTCTTTTTTCAAATCTATTCTATTTCTATTTCTCTATTCTGATTTCTTTATAGAATTTTAGAATTGGATTTACACACACATAAACGCATACACACACACGCGCGCGCGCACACACACACACACACACATATATATATAAAAGATTCTAACTTGGTTCCTATATATGTATAATAATTTAGAAGAAAGGTTTGGAATATGCAATTTCGAGGCCATAATCCAGAGCCTGGTCATACACAGTTTTCTCCTTCTTCTTATTATTCTGTGAGTGGGAATGGCTTAAGTTTACTAGTTTTTGTAATTGTTAGTGTAGAACTGGAATATTGTGCCTAAAAGAGATTTAGGGTTCTTGCGAAAACAAAAATTAAATCCCCTAAATCTCAAAATAATATCGGAAATGGTCAACCATGTGTTAATTTGGGTTTCAAATTATAGATGTAAGAAAAGATTGGATTTTTGGGTGTTTTTGTAATTTTATCATTTGGTCTGATTTGCATTCTTTTCATTCTATTGTAAATCTAATTTATACAAAAGCACATATTCAGGTATTGTGATTTATATATGTTTAAATCTTCATTTTTACAAAATAGAAGGTTTTATAATAAGACACATATTACCAAAATCTTAATGTTTGTGCATATATCTTATATGAAAGTAAAGTAGTACTAAAAGGAAATTACATATACTGTCGTATTATACCTTCTCCTTTTCTTTTATTATTGAATACTCCTAAGAATCTAGGTAGCAAGCAATTTTATTTACGTTCTGTTATTTCTCTATTATTGCTTTAGACATTAAATGAATATTATATATTATGTTGGGAAAGCTTGGAAGAATTACTTGTTAACATTGATTTCCTGTTAGGATTGACATTTCTTTGTTTAGAATGGTTTCTTTACACGCATCACTAATTATGTTTTATTCATTATTATTGAATAGCGTAATTAATGTATCATAAATACATATAAAATGTGTTAAATTAGGAATTCGAATTTAAAAATGTCCCCGTAGGAAATTCTGTATGTTGTTTGTGGAAGAATGAATTTTAATAATATCCATGACACATGACACGAAGTTGACCCTTGCTTGTAGTAGAAATCTGCTTAGAACCAATCGTCAAATAAATCATCTACAATAGCTTTGGTTAATGTGAGGTGTTTTGTACCATGGGCTATTACAATAAAATACATAAAAATGTGAGGTTAAGCCTAATTTATGGTAGAAGCCTACCCAGAACCTACCGACAAATCCAACCACTACACGAAGTCGGTTTATTGTGAGACGTCTAGTGTAATAAATGTTTGTGTAAAGTAGGCCTGCCTCAAGAAGGTATTACGTGGCCTGCCTACTGTATTTGGGTATTAAGTGGTCAAGACTGGGTCTGTTCCTAATGTTCACTCCTTGTTTTTTGACAAAAGTCGTGGGACCCGCCCTTATTAGCTATTAAGCAGTCATTGAGTCCACCTTTCTCTAATAAACTTATGAGGTATTAAATTGTCTTAAATATACGAAGGACCGAGGTAGTTCTCTGGTTGTTGTCCACTTCTTATCTACGAGCTATGTAAGGGCATACCTAAGGATGGGCTATTAAGAGTTCCACCGAAAATGTAAGGGGAATACCCTATCTAAAGGAAGTATTAAGTGGCTAGGTGTTTACCTGCAATTCCAGTTAAATAGTAATGCATAGGTTGACCTTAGGGGTCATAAATGGCAATGACCGTCCACCCTCACTCGGTATTAAGTGGAAGATTACTATTTCTCGCATTATGACTAAGACAATATTTGATAATGCTAAAAGCAAGGCCTTAAGTGACTGGGGTCCGATATAGGATAATAAGTGATCGTGGAATCCGACCATAGAGTATTAGGTGGTCATAAATATATATAGGTGATGGCCTTAAGTGACCAACTAGTAGTCCGCCACTTTCCACAAAATGCAAATGTAGTTGTGCGATGTATTTGCCTAGACATAACTTGATAGATTTATATTGCCATGTACAGGAAATATTTTTCTTTAAACTTTAATGATTTTCATTCACCAGAACTGTTGTTCTGACCCCCTTCATCTTAACGACACATGTTAATAAGTGGAGATGCTTTATTGAGGATTCCATGGAGTTAGAAGCTTGGCAATAGAGATTTTATTTCAATTTATTATTAATATGTCTAGTAGTTAATTGTAATTTATAGGATATTATTGATGTACCATTATTATGTTGGAATTTGTGATGTAATTGACATTATGTGATTTTAATGAAATGATACACCTACTTTAATAGTTATATTTTGTCCGGTCCGATTCTGATTTCGTTTTAGTTTGCCTTCGTTATTTATTTATTATTTAATCCAATGACTTGTTAGAATGGCTCTAAGTTTCGATGGGCCATTTATGACTTGGGATTTAGGCTCATTACGGTCGGATTGTTACAAATTTGGCCCAAATTATATATATATATATATAATTTTGTTGAATTAATATACTATTGATGTCCCCTATCAATCGATAAATTGCAGCTATTACAAATGTATATAACATTACTTATTTACCAAAAAAATTCAATTTTTATAATTAATATTTCTTGAACATTAATCAATTTAAAATATTTATAACTAACGAAGTCATTTGGTTTTAAGGGAATTTACTATTTTGGTTGTGTAACCCTTAGGTGTAAATTCAATCAGTAATTAAAATCTAACTACTTGATTATTAACGTATATATTTCACCTGATAGGTAGTGTGACATCGTGGTCAAATTTGTTGCATACTTATGTTCTGTAAAATTTCATTTCAATTTAGTAAGTGTTATCCAATAGTGACATTTTTTGTACGCCAATTCCACCATTAAAACTATATAACTTTAGACTGGTGGAATCTGATAATAACCAAATTTCTAGTAATTTTCATATTTAATTCAATAGTCAATTGACAAAGTCCTTGGCTTAATAATAACAATTATTATAAACCGAAATGCCTTGGCCAAACACATTGGCTTTGGGTTGAGTAAATGATGATAGTAAACCCATATAATCGAGGAGACAAATCATTTCATTGATAGTGCATCACTTACAATACTTCACTCGACCTAATTATAGTCAATCGATGAATGACATACCATGATTTAGCAATAATCTAAAATTGGATTTCATAGCGATAATCAATAGTATTATCAAATTTACATAATAATATAAATCGATCATGTTGATAATAACTAGTTTGGCATTAGTTATATTAACCAATAGAAAATTATCCGGTGTGTTATTCTATGGTTATCAAGTAACTATCAATACATAACCCTTATGTGCCCTTGGTAGTCATGAGTAGTACACAACTCAACTTTTAGCTAGTATTATGTACTTTAGTCTCTATGGATACATCAATATCCAACCTCGATGCATCTTAAATAGAAACATTTAAAATGGTATATTTATATCCGTTGTGAAAAACTACTTATGGTTACAACAATATGTAACAACTATCATTGTAATAACCCAAAATTTGGCGATAGTTGAATTGGTTAAATTCCAAAAACAGAAATTTTGCAAATGATGGAATCTGACCACAAAACTTGCACCATTGTGTTCATAATAGAATTCTGATTAACTTTCAAGTTTGAAACTTCGCAAAAGGAGTCCGTATAAAAAGTTATGGATGAAATACGAAAACAAACTGAAAATAAACATAATATATAAAATATGTCTTTCTATTTATTATCTTTCTCCACTAGAGCAGAACAACCAGAGCGGTCGACCATATTGAGGGTCATTTCTACATCTATAAATAAAGGGCTAGATCCCCACTTTTTTTTCTTATATTTTCTTGAAGCAACAACGAAGCTCTAACATTGCCAATTCTCCAATGCAACAACCCGGAAATGCGAGGCAGTTTAAATTTTTTATTTTGGCAATTTTAGCGAATTTTGAATATTTAAAGTGGATTATTTTAAATAATATCGACGAGAAATTTAATTTGAATAGAAATCGAACGTATATATTATATACGTCGTCGCTAGAATATAAAATTTTATATATAATTATAAATAGAATTGAAAATGGCGCGGTAGTTCGATAATTCAATTTCAAACTTCAATTGAATGTACCGGGTGAAAAATAAACCGAATTTTAGTGAAACCAAAAATTATAGGATCTAATTGAGAATATCTTTCCAACGAATCCGAAAAATTGAGATTTCATAACGGGAATCAAAAGATATGTCCAGTTAAATATTCTGAATAGTCGCTATGGAATTCAGGCCCTTAAAAATAGCCATTTTGCAAACGACCTCGGATTTCGACGAAACCACTTTTGTTGGATCCGTGATGTCAAATTATTGCGAGATTCCAAATTTCATAATTTTTTGAATCAATATGTGAGCGTGGCAAAGGAAAACGCGTTTGACCAGTTTTAGTTGATTTTAATCGACTGGAAAATGGCCATTTTTCAAATGGTCTCAGAATTCGACGAAACTAGTTTTGTTAGGACCGTATCGAAAATACGAAGCTAGAGAATATTTTTCTGGAATTTTTCGAGTTAGTATGTACCCCGATAAATTGAAATGCGTGTTCAAATTCAATATATAGAGTTATATGTTGATTTTAACGGAAACTGATTGAAACGATCGAATTAGCTTACGATACATATCCCATTGTGATCGGAATGAGGGTAATTAGGTACGGACGACAGGCGGTGGGCCTCGTTTCGAGGTCAAAATAAAAAGTCAACTTTTTTTGAAATAAAATAATAAATAAAATAAAAAGAAAATCCCTCTCATCCTCCCTATACCCTCTAGTCCCCCCCCCCCCCCCGTTCGATTAATTTCAAAAAGAAAAAAAAGATTAAGGAAGGGGCGACGGAGGGGGACCGCCGCCGCCACATCCATCGCGGCCCCCCCCAGGTGGCGCCGACACCCCCACCACATCTCCTCCTCCAGCCTCCAACTCGTGCCCCCCCGAATCCACCTCGCGCCCCCCTAAAACCGACCAAACCCCTAAACCCAAAACGAAACCGCCGCCGTCCCTTAAGCCTCCACCCCACCTGAAGCCGCCGACCACCTTGCAGTACCCCGACACCGTCCTCAAACCTCCAGCCCCCTCTCTGAAAAAGCAACAGTAAGTTTTTTTTTCTTTTC
This sequence comes from Allium sativum, assembly GCA_030737875.1. Taxonomy (NCBI): domain Eukaryota; kingdom Viridiplantae; phylum Streptophyta; class Magnoliopsida; order Asparagales; family Amaryllidaceae; genus Allium; species Allium sativum. The sequence goes on from CM060909.1 coordinate 473,749,410, forward strand.
TTAGTTTAATTATTTACATTGTTTTCAAATTCAGTTTATTTTTAATATTAAGCATAGTTTTAAAATTGATTTTTAACTAAGTAAAAAGGCGATGTTTTTAACATATAAAAGATACGATTTTTGACAAATAAAAATTCGATTTTTATGTGTATAATAGCATGGTAAAAATATGATTTTTGTTGTAGCAAGATCGAATTTTTACAAAGTAGAAAGAGTGGATTTTAATAGAGAGAAAGATTTGATTTTTAATCTAGTAAAGAAATGATTTTTAATTATATAAAAATATAATTTTTATATGATATGAAAATGTGATTTTTATAGTGATGAAATAAAAAAGAAAAAAATTAAATCTTTATATTTGAAAAGGAGAAATCTTTATATAGAGAATAGCGTGACAAAAATATAATCTTTATTATATGAACAGCGATGTAAGAATAGAATTTTTATTTATATAGTAGCGATGTAAAATTAGAATTTTTATCTATATAGTAGAGATGTAAAAATAGAATTTTTATCTATATAGTAGCGATGTAAAAATAGAATTTTTATCTATATAGTAGCGGTGTAAAAATAGAATTTTTATCCATATGGAGTGCTAATAAAAAATATGATTTTTATATACATAGCAACAGTATAAAAATGTGATTTTTATATATGTAGTGGTTACGGGCAACGAAAGTGACAAAAGGCGAGAACATCGATGACTTCTACATAAGAAGAGTCGTGGTATTGGATTAGCTATTGGTGAGAACTTCTCACTTTAAATTTCCTTTTCTAGTTATATTATAATATATACTAGGATGCAGACGGTGTTTAGTAGCACCCGACACCACTGTCCACAGACCATGGACTTGTTTGTTTGGTTGTGTAGTTGGTTAGATTATTTGATTTGAATTTGATTGTTTGGTGAAATGGAATGGATTTGATTGATATGTGTATGGCGTGGGCCATTATTAGACCGGGGATAAGGCTAGGTCTTGTCCCGTTTCTAGTATCGTGCCGTTATGCCGTCAAAATTTTCTAAAATAAGTTAGAAAAATAAAGATATCACTTTATTTAATAAATGAACCGAATAGAATATTCATAGGTTGAATAAAATAATTTGGTCGTTAAAAATATAATTTTTAACGTGAATGTGAATAAATAAATATTCATTTACAAACCGGACGGTTTGTTTATGTACACCTATTTAAAGGACATTGATTGGGACGATAAATTTTACACATCGCCCAACTGCACAAATAAAATCTGTGTTTGATTGTTTGAAACCCCACACGGGTATTGGGATAAAATACAGCATACACTAATCCCAATAATTAGTTGTATGTCGATCGATGGATCGACGGGCTGTTATAAGCATTAGATATCTATATTTGATGCTTATACAGTGTAGTGCACTTTGGATGATGGTTGATTATGTATCATTGCTATTATATACATTTGTTGTATGGAATCATATAATTAACATTATATGGTAATTGATTAGGCCTCATTCCAATTTAGAAAATAAAGATCATTATAAAATAAAGGTTCATGTGTTGACAGTACTCATCCGTTGAGATTAGTCGTGTATTGAATGAAATATTTTAACAATAAAATTTACATCTTTATCATTATAAAATAAAGGTTCATGTGTTGACAGTACTCATCCGTTGAGATTAGTCATGTGTTGAACGAAATATTTTAACAATAAAATTTACATCTTTATCATATATAAAATTAGAAACTAACTGGAAAATAGATAAGATGAGTGGTCTCCTGGATATTGATCTGATGTTGGTTTCGGCCTTCGGGGTTAATATTTAGGGAATCGTTCTCTTACTAATTTACGGTTGGAGTCTGATTTGAAATCAAACGATAGATACCATAATTTTTATATAAAATATATTAAATAACAAAAATAGTCACACGTGGACAGTACTCATTCGTTGAGATTAGTCATGTGTTGACAAAAATATAGATTCATGTGTTGAATAGGATAAATATTCATTTGTTGAATAGAATAACGGAATTATTGAAAAATATAAAGCCGTGTTGATTAGAGATGCGCTATTTTGACGCAAACGATATTTATATCGATTATATTCGTTTTTACAATGAATATTGAAAAGAGATAAAAATCGAATATATATAACAAGGAATTCGAAATGAATTGAATATACAAGAAATTCGAAATGAATTGAATATAAAAGAAATTCGAAATGAGTTGAATTTAAAACGAATTCAAATTGAATTGAAAACGAATTGAAATAGAAGAAAAATCAATTTGAAATGAATTCAAGTTGAATTGAAATGAATTCAAATTGAATTGAAATGAATTTTAAAACGAATTTATCAGGAAAAATTCAATTTTGATTTGAATTGGAAATGGAAGTTGAAATGTTTCTGAAATGAATTTAAACCTATTTATAAAATTCGTTTTAAATAGAAATCGACGAAATATATTATATATATATATATATAATATAATGGCCGGAATAGAACGCGCCGCGCCGGCGGCAGTTCGTGAATTTCGACCATTGACTTCGAACGGACATTACGGGAGATCCGATCGTCGGATTCTCCTAAGACCAGAACCGTTGGGTTCGTATCGAAAAGAGCTCTACAACGAATATTAGAAATTTGAAATCTAACGGTTGGATTTGGAGATACGTCCAAATCAAATTCAGAAAAGGTTGCTGTAAGTGCAGTTCGATGGCCGTTGTTGGAAATCTACTGTACGGGCCTTGATAAAATTATCAAAAATATCAATAATTTGTGTAAAATCATAAGAAATGATTTGGGAAAAATTGGGATGAAAAACTCCATATTTGAAAAGATAAAAATAGATTTTTATCGAAATGAACTAGTTTTGAACTAAAATTAAAACACATTTCTTTTTAAATAAATAAATTGGATTTGAAATGGGTTTTAAATAGAATTGATTTGTGGGTTTATCGTGAAGGGTGTTTTAAATAACACTTGTTCTTTAACCCGATAATAAATAGAATGTGATTTGGGTTTATCGTGAACTGTGTTTTAAATGACATTATTTCTTTAACCCAGAAAAAGGAGTTTTAATGAATCTGCAATTAGATTGAAATGTGAATTGATAATTTAAATTATCAAATTTGGAAAGTGAGCGAGAATGGGGTATTACCAGTTTTGCTCCAAAGCGATAGTTAAATCTTTAATTAGATTTGAATGTGAAATGGTAATTAATTTTACCGATAACACCGTGGTGTTAGATATGGAGTATTACCAGTTTTTCTTCATGGGATGAATAGGTTGGGATTGGGAAATAAAATAAATAATTACTTCGGTGTGGTTCGCTAATCTCGACTAGTTTGGAAAACCATAATTTGGTTTGAAATGACATCCAAAGGAAGATTAAAGAATAAATTTAAAGAATTTATCTTTGATAAAATCAATGGGAACCTTTCCCTAAGAATATGAAATTTAGAAACTAGCTGTAGGTTAGCTAAGAAGAATGGTTTCCTGGGTATTGATCTGATGTTGGTTTCGGCCTTCGGGGTTAATATTTGGGAAATTGTTCTCTTGTTGATTTACGGTAAGTGGCTGCTAAATTGGAATGAGGCGTATGTTGTGTTTGTGTAACATTTGTTTACTATATACGCGGGTTATTCAGAAAGGTCGGGTTATACCCATTCTGAATAACCGATTCGACGATATGTCGAAGACGAAGACGGTGGTTAAAGACCGGAAGTCTTCACATCGTTTGGGTGATTACTGATGATCTTGATTGGGCTGTACACCCAAGATGAGGGAATCAGTTGGTAGTCGTCCAAACGTACTTGGAGATCGATGGATATGCGAGGAAAGTGCCTCCGGTTTCGTTCAGAACCAGAACGAGCTTGTAAATGGACTGTGTGTCTGACATTGGATTTTATTCTGTGTTGATTGATCTCCATTAAATATACATCTGTTTGGCGGCGGAGAATTTATTCTTTTGCTTAACGCCCTTCTCTGAGACGTATGAGCTCAGAGGTTGTATATCGATGGACATCAGTCGCATGGCATGAATTGCCTGTGTGGCACTCCTAAGTGGCAATTGATCAAGACTTCTGTTGAAAAGCAAAGTCTTGTGGTTGATGATCAAAGCACGGCCTACGTGGCAGCTTTGTGTATAGCGTGGATTTGCGAGCCTCACACCTCGGTATGAGTTAAAAACGGGATAAGGACTGCAGGGAGAGCACGACGTTTCTTTCTAGCTTTGGTGGTGTCAGTGACTTACGAGCCCTGACATTTATATACTTTTCACCTATGTGGTTGTTGGATGAGGCGCCTCGATTTTAGGTCTGTAAGGACCGGGAAACGTTTGTTCAGAAATAACTAATCCTCAAACGTAATAGAGGACCGGCCCTGAAGCATCCAAGGGTTGCCCAGAGTGCGTAGCCCTGAGACATTTGCTAGATTGTCTCAAAGCGGAGAGGAGCTTGCCCCTTGCCTCGACTCATGACAGAAATCCAATTTCCAATACGTGTATTTCGGCTTTATTTGTAGAGCCTAGTATGGCGACATAGTGGGATGGGGCACTTATGCCGTCTATGATTGATATTTATGATTGAAATTGTTTTGACACTATACACTTATTATAGTATCAAATGATTTGTTTTAAACGTATCAAGCATTCTTGGCTATTATAAGGTAAAAACCCTATCCTCCGGCTTGCGTTGCATTGTGTGATGGGACCTGGGTTTTATAATAGCTTCATTTTTCGAAAAAGCATTGCGTTGTCTTTTCTATGCACTGGTATTCTTCGGAGGAAACCCGTTCCGTGTTATACGGCCTGGTCCCTTGAATTACTCTCTTTTAAAGTAAAGTTTTAAATAACTGTTTTAGTTCTCACACCAGTCACATGACTGACCTGGAGTTTATTGTTTTAACATAAACTCTGGGTGCCCCTATTTTCTACACGGGCAGCTAGTAGTTTTGGTTTTGCAGATTTATATTCACAGGATCCTGGTTTACAGCTGTAACGATGCTCGGAAAGCTCTGTATCCGTGCATTACTTTCAGTTGTGTTTTATATTGTTTTTCCGCTGCTATGTAATTTATTGTAATCTCTCATATTTATCGAATGTAATTTATTCATTATACTCTGTATATTCTTGTATCTGATGGAATTGTTGTAATAAACAATGAAATGTTCTTCCGTCTGCGTTCTGATTTGCCCTGTTCTCAAAACGATCAGGGGTTTCGAATGGTCTAGATCGGTTTAACGATCGACTCGGATCGAGCGAAATTCCTTGCCGTCACATTTGGTATCAGAGCTTTGGTTTACAGAGCTTGAGAACAAGACACATTAGAACCATACAAAAGAATTCATCAGATATTGGATTAGTAATATCCAATTAGAATGACTCGTTAGAGATAGGATCAATAGTATCCTTGAACGAGTGTGAAGAGTATATTTTTCAAATGAAAACAATTTTGTTTTGAAATTTAAATCGTTTTATACGTATTTGAATATTTTATTTGTATTGAATTTGGATAATCCAATATATAAAGATTTTGCATATACGCGTCATGAACGTATATTCGAAGTTTTAATATACTGGATAGATACAGAATCGCACTCTAATAGCCCGGAGATGTTCTGATGGTGGTTCGAAACATCATCAGCATTTATTTTCGAGTGACGAAGGTGTGATATCTATATATTTCCATCAGACTGGTGTGAGAACCAAAACTTATATAGCTAGAATACATTGTTGTGATTTGGCATCAAAAACATGATTTTCTTTATATGTAGTAAAATTATGAATTTGAAACGTTAATCCACTAATTGATGTTTGTATTGTTTGTTTATTTGTTGGATAATTTTGAACCATTATGCCTAATTGAATCAAATTTTGAACTGTATTGAAAATTGTTTGGAAATGCATGCATATACATGTACTTACATTGAATAGGTCACATCAAAGAGGCTAGAGTAGAGAAATAAAATTGTTTGCCCGACAAATAGGTACATGTTTACTATAATTTACTATTTTGTTTGGGTGATGATGATTTTATGAGCCGATTGGCTAGCCGCTTGGCTTTTTCTTTTTCTTTTTGAGATCAGAGGGCCTGTATGGCAATTTCGGGATTTTCCCGGTGCTCCTGGTGCAGGGGAGGTTATGACGAAATTTTTCGAAAATTTAGGGTGTTAGCCAAATTTTTGAAAAATATGAGAAGTTTTTAGAAACTGAAAAGTTAAAGAACTTAAGCCGTAACGAAAATAGTGGAAGTAGAGCTTTCGACTTCGTTCCTTTTCGGGGATGAAAAGTTTTAAGTGGGGGAGATTGTAACAACCCGGAAATGCGAGCTAGTTTAAAAATTTTATTTTGGCAATTTTAGCGAATTTTGAATATTTAAAGTGGATTATTTTAAATAATATCAACGAGAAATTTAATTTGAATAGGAATCGAACGTATATATTATATACGTCGTCGTTAGAATATAAAATTTTATATATAATTATAAATAGAATTGAAAATGGAGCGGTAGTTCGATAATTCGATTTCAAACTTCAATTGAATGTACCGGGTGCAAAATAAATCGGATTTTACTGAAACCAAAAATAATAGGATCTAATTGAGAATATCTTTCCAACGAATCCGAAAAATTGATATTTCATAGCGGGAATCAAAAGATATGTGCAGTTAAAAATTCTGAATAGTCGCTATGGAATTCAGGCCCTTAAAAATAGCCATTTTGCAGACAACCTCGGATTTCGACGAACCCACTTTTGTTGGATCCGTGATGTCAAATTATTGCTAGATTCCAAATTTCATAATTTTTCGAATCAATATGTGAGCGTGGAAAAGGAAAACACGTTTGACCAGTTTCAGTTGATTTTAATCGACTGGAAAATGACCATTTTTCAAACGATCTCAGAATTCGACGAAACTAGTTTTGTTAGGACCGTATAGATAATACGAAGCTAGAGAATATTTTTCTAGAATTTTTCGAGTTAGTATGTGACTCCGGTAAATTGAAATGCGCGTTCAAATTCAATATATAGAGTTATATGTTGATTTTAACGGAAACTGATCGAAACGATCGAATCAGCCTACGATACATATCCCATTGTGTTCGGAATGGGAGTAATTAGCTATGGACGACAGGCGGTGGGACTTGTTTCGAGGTCGAAATAAAAAGTCAACTTTTTTTGAAATAAAATAAAAAATAAAATAAAAAGAAAATCCCTCTCATCCTCCCTATACCCTCCAGCCCCCCCCCCCCCCCCGTTCGATTAATTTCAAAAAGGAAAAAAAAGATTAAGGAAGGGGCGACGGGGGGGAAACCGCTGCCGCCACGTCCATCGCGGCCCCCCAGGTGGCGTCGACCCACCCACCACATCTCCTCCTCCAGCCTCCACCTCACGCCCCCCCGAATCCACCTCGCGTCCCCTAAAACCGACCAACCCCTAACCCCAAAACGAAACCGCCGCCGTCCCTGAAGCTTCCACCCCACCTGAAGCCGCCGACCACCCTGCAGTACCCCGACACCGTCCTCAAACCTCCAGCCCCCTCTCTGAAAAACCAACAGTAAGTTTTTTTTTCTTTTCTTAGTTTAATTATTTACATTGTTCTCAAATTCAGTTTATTTTTAATATGAAGCATAGTTTTAAAATTGATTTTTAACTAAGTAAAAAGGCGATGTTTTTAACATATAAAAGATACGATTTTTAACAAATAAAAATTCGATTTTTATGTGTATACTAGCATGGTAAAAATATGATTTTTGTTGTAGCAAGATCGAATTTTTACAAAGTAGAAAGAGTGGATTTTATTAGAGAGAAAGATTTGATTTTTAATCTGGTAAAGATATGATTTTTAATTATATAAAAATATAATTTTTATATGATATGAAAATGTGATTTTTATAGTGATGAAATAAAAAAGAAAAAAATTAAATCTTTATATTTGAAAAGGCGAAATCTTTATATAGAGAATAGCGTGATAAAAATATAATCTTTATTTTATGAACAGCGATGTAAGAATAGAATTTTTATCTATATAGTAGCGATGTAAAAATAGTATTTTTATCTATATAGTAGCGATGTAAAAATAGAATTTTTATCTATATAGCAGCGATGTAAAAATAGATTTTTTATCTATATAATAGCGGTGTAAAAATAGAATTTTTATCTATATGGAGTGATAATAAAAATCGAATATTTATAACAAGGAATTCGAAATGAATTGAATATACAAGAAATTCGAAATGAATTGAATATAAAAGAAATTCGAAATGAATTGAATTTAAAATGAATTCAAATTGAAAACGAATTGAAATAGAAGAAAAATCAATTTGAAATGAATTCAAATTGAATTGAAATGAATTTTAAAACGAATTTATAAGGAAAAATTCAATTTTGATTTGAATTGGAAATGGAAGTTGAAATGTTTTCGAAATGAATTTAAAACTATTTATAAAATTCGTTTTAAATAGAAATCGACGAAATATATATTATATATATAATATAATGGCCTGAATAGAACGCGCCGCGCCGCGGCAGTTCGTGAATTTCGACCATTGACTTCGAATGGACATTACGGGAGATCCGACCGTCGGATTCTCCTAAAACCGGAACCATTGGGTTCGTCTCGAAAAGACCATTCCAACGAATATTATAAATTTGAAATCTAACGGTTGGATTTGGAGATACGTCCAAATCAAATTCAGAAAAGGTCGCTGTAAGTGCAGTTCGATGGCCGTTGTTGGAAATCGACTGTACGGGCCTTGATAAAATTATCAAAAATATCAATAATTTGTGTAAAATCATAAGAAATGATTTGGGAAAAATTAGGATGAAAAACTCCATATTTGAAAAGATAAAAATAGATTTTTATCGAAATGAACTAGTTTTGAACAAAAATTTAAACCCATTTCTTTATAAATAAATAAAATGGATTTGAAATGGGTTTTAAATAGAATTGATTTGTGGGTTTATCGTGAAGGGTGTTTTAAATAACACTTGTTCTTTAACCCGATAATAAATAGAATGTGATTTGAGTTTATCGTGAACTGTGTTTTAAATGACATTAGTTCTTTAACCCAGAAAAAGGAGTTTTAATGAATCTGCAATTAGATTGAAATGTGAATTGATAATTTAAATTATCAAATTTGGAAAGTGAGCGAGAATGGGGTATTATCAGTTTTGCTCCAAAGCGATAGTTAAATCTTTAATTAGATTTGGACGTGAAATGGTAATTAATTTTACCGATAACACCGTGGTGTTAGATATGGAGTATTACTAGTTTTTCTTCATGGGATGAATAGGTTGGGATTGGGTAATAAAATAAATAATTACTTCGGTGTGGTTTGCTAATCTCGACTAGTTTGGAAAACCATAATTTGGTTTGAAATGACATCCAAAGGAAGATTAAAGAATAAATTTAAAGAATTTATCTTTGATAAAATCAATGGGAACCTTTCCCTATGAATATGAAATTTAGAAACTAGCTGTAGGTTAGCTAAGAAGAATGGTTTCCTGGGTATTGATCTGATGTTGGTTTCGGCCTTCGGGGTTAATATTTGGGAAATTGTTCTCTTGTTGATTTACGGTAAGTGGCTGCTAAATTGGAATGAGGTGTATGTTGTGTTTGTGTAACATTTGTTTACTATATACGCGAGTTATTCAGAAAGGTCGGGTTATACCCATTCTGAATAACCGATTCGACGATATGTCGAAGACGAAGACAGTGGTTGAAGACCGGAAGTCTTCACATCGTTTGGGTGATTACTGATGATCTTGATTGGGCTGTACACCCAAGATGAGGGAATCAGTTGGCGGTCGTCCAGACGTACTTGGAGATCGATGGATATGCGAGGAAAGTGCCTCCGTTTTTGTTTAGACCCAGAACGAGCTTGTAAATGGACTGTGTGTCTAACATTGGATTTTATTCTGTGTTGATTGATCTCCATTAAATATACATCTGTTTGGCGGTGGAGAATTTATTCTTTTTTTAACGCCCTTCTCTGAGACGTATGAGCTCAGAGGTTGTATATCGATGGACATCAGTCGAATGGCATGAATTGCCTGTGTGGCACGCCTAAGTGGCAATTGATCAAGGCTTCTGTTGAAAAGCAAAGTCTTGTGGTTGATGATCAAAGAACGGCCTACGTGGCAGCTTTGTGTATAGCGTGGATTCGCGAGCCTCACACCTCGGTATGAGTTAAAAACGGGATAAGGACTGCAGGGAGAGCACGACGTTTCTTTCTAGCTTTGGTGGTGTCAGTGACTTACCAGCCCTGACATTTATATACTTTTCACCTATGTGGTTGTTGGATGAGGCGCCTCGATTTTAGGTCTGTAAGGACCGGGAAACGTGTGTTCAGGAATAACTAATCCTCAAATGTAAGAGAGGACCGACCTTGAAGCATCCAAGGGTTGCCCAGAATGCGTAGCCCTGAGACATTTGCTAGAGTGTCTCGAAGCGGAGAGGAGCTTGCCCCTTGCCTCGACTCATGACGGAAATCCAATTTCCAATATGTGTATTTCGGCTTTATTTGTAGAGCCTAGTATGGCGACATAGTGGGATGAGGCACTTATGCCGTCTATGATTGATATTTATGATTGAAATTGTTTTGACACTATACACTTATTATAGTATCAAATGATTTGTTTTAAACGTATCAAGCATTCTTGGCTATTATAAGGTAAAAACCCTATCCTCCGGCTTGCGTTGCATTGTGTGATGGGACCTGGGTCTTATAATAGCTTCATTTTTCGAAAAAGCATTGCGTTGTCTTTTCTATGCACTGGTATTCTTCGGAGGAAACCCGTTCCGTGTTATACGGCGTGGTCCCTTGAACTACTCTCTTTTAAAGTAAAGTTTTAAATAACTGTTTTAGTTCTCACACCAATCACATGACTGACCTGGAGTTTATTGTTTTAACATAAACTCTGGGTGCCCCTATTTTCTACACGGGCAGCTAGTAGTTTTGGTTTTGCAGATTTATATTCACAGGATCCTGGTTTACAGCTGGAACGATGCTCGGAAAGCTCTGTATCGTGCATTACTTTCAGTTGTGTTTCATATTGTTTTTCCGCTGCTATGTAATTTATTGTAATCTCTGATATTTATCGAATGTAATTTATTCATTATACTCTGTATATTCTTGTGTCTGATGGAATTGTTGTAATAAACAATGAAATGTTCTTCCGTCTGCGTTCTGATTTGTCCTATTCTCAAAACGATCAGGGGTTTCAAACGGTCTAGATCGGTTTAATGATCGACTCAGATCGAGCGAAATTCCTTGCCGTCACATTCAATCTCTTCAGTAATTCTAAAGTATAAACATATTCAAATCAAGTAAACAAGGATTGGAGATATTGAATTTAGATTTGTGCAAAAGGGTTGGTTTTACGAATAGGTAATCTCTATTAATAGATTTTCTTCTCTTTTTCCAATTTCTCTTTCAGATGAACAAATTTTAATGTGTATATATCCCATTTTTATACATATTGTAGATCTGTAAGATTCAAAATTATAGGCCTAAAAATTGTGTTCAAATGTGAGTTTGAATAGCTTCTGGTGAGAGAAATATATTCATTGCGAAGAATATCATATATATAAATATTTTTTGTTTGTGTCAAATCTGAATTTGTAAGCCTAAAAATATCGGATTTATCTTGTTTGTGTCAAATCTAAAGAATTTTTTTGGCAAATCCAACCGGTTTTTAAAGTGATCCGTAAAACTTTTCATTGAAACAATTAATGAAAACAACACAATACAGGAGATAAACCGATCGCCTATCTGCTATTAGCATTTTGCAAGCTAAGCCACAGTAGAAAATATCTAGAAAAGAACTAGAGTACTACCATGCAGGGTGTGACTTAGCAAACTAAAAAAGCAAACAAATTACAAAACACGATGCTTTTGTAGTGACTTCCGCAATTGCATACAAGATAGCATGAACACAACCTCACTTGCACATGGAGCAGCGACAACCACCAACTTCCTCCACGATAATCACGAAAATTGCACACGACCAGAAGAGGAAACACCGTTGAATTTCCTTATTACCCACTTTAAAATATCCTTTGTAAGGAGTTGCCAACTCTACAACATACAAATAATTGACTCCACACGGACAAGCTCAGGTACGAGCAAGAATTCAAAGAACAGAACAACCCTTTTGAAAACAAACAATAAATTACCAGATCACGCTCTCCAAAGAAAATAATATGAAAATCAAGTCCTTTGCTCGCCAAAGAGAAAGCTCACTTCAACACAGAAATCACCAACATACCTCCAACCAAAAATAAAGTGGATGCCAACCCAAGACCCTCAGAGAACCACAACCAAAATAAAGATAACTTGCTTCCTCCTTGCCTATAGAACATGACAAACAAACACCAATGAACAACTCAAATAATAGCCAAGTCAAAACTTCCAACACGCACAGACACCAAACAAAAACTCGCATAGGAACACTGCTAACCAACCTCAATAAGCACAAAGTACACAATACAACACCAATAACCAAAAGAAAGAGGAGATTCACCATCACATCGTTATAAACGATCCATACCCTAAGGCTTCCTTTCAGTGCTCTCCAAGATAAGGGTACTGACATTGTAATCTTTGTTGTACTTGAGGGTCTAGATGAGTCACTAAAGTGAGCAAATTTTTCGCCAGATCTAACATAAGGAGCCACCGCGGTCGAAACAAAATAAGGTGATGCAGATTTGACTCGCTCAAATCTTAAATTGTATATGTGAAAATCTGATATGGATTTGTAGGCCTTTTAGTTCTAGCATTCTTTCCTTGCCTACAATTCTTTTGGATAATTTGTGGTTGTTGTATATAACCTAAATCTGGAAATCAATCCCTTAATTTTCTTATTTTTGCGAAGTTGTTATTCCATATTTGTTGGATTTAGGTGTAAGTTATAAAACTTGTGCAGTTTATTGCTTTAGACTTATAAACTTATTTGTGTTTAGTATTGTTTGGGGTTTTACTTGATTGTTGTAAATTTTCCCTTTTTGCACTTTTTAATAAAAACGCATTATATAAAATCTATAAGGAATATATTACTCATTTCCTTGTTATTTGAAATATGCCAATATTCACTCTTTTAAATTGTTTGGGCAAAATTAACTTGAATTACAATAAATAAAATTTTATTAGATTTTGGTTCTCAAACAAGATTAAACGCAAAAAGTGTTGTTCTAGTCATTAATTTGGACTAGAATACAAAATAATAATAAAAATATAATTAGAACCCATGTGAATATCGTGCTTAAAAAATAAATATATAATTAGTATAACCTTATTAGTCCAAAAATTTATGTAAACGACGCTATTAATATTATTATTATTAGATAATTGTATGATGTGCATTTGAATTTGAACGGTTTTCATTTTTAATGTGTAAATAACAGTAGTATTTCCCATAATAAATGGAAATGAACATTTGTGACCGTTATGTTGATAGCAAAAACTGTTGAGTTGGTTGTTATAATAATTAAAAGGTTGCAAATAAGGGAATTAATATTGTAACCATGAATGTTTTGGGAAATGGATGAATCGGTAATGAATGACAAATGGTTACAATTTAATTTGAACAGGAACAAATGTTGTGACTTTAGTTAGGGAAATCAATATATATATAAGAAATAATAAAATAAAGTAGCTATAATAATATTTGGAAGTTACAATAATTAGAATTAGGGTAATTAAAATGGGATTGATATAAATGGCATTAAATATGTTGTCTTATGCCTTAGGAAATATGACCATTAAGGTCATTAATGGCATATAGCAGTTATAATAATAAATTGAATTAAAGGGGATTTAATTGGCATTAACCATAGTAAATTCTAAGTCCAGTAGAAATAAATAAAAAGCATAGAGTTTGAATCATTGGAAATCATCCTTATCTTATTTTAGTTTAATTATAGAAATAATGTCTTTAATTAAAATAAGGATCGGACTTAGTAGGTTAATGATGCAAGGTCAGTTGCCTTATTTAACAGAAGTCTGCACTTTCTAGTTGTGGATATATGTATAACCGATGTGAGATATCATTAACCGTAAGAACCCGTGACGATAATTAATTGCATAACGAGAATTATTCCTAGAAGGTCTACTTCAAGTGTTGAGGTATTAAGCGACTGCAGGGCCCATCTCCCATTCGAAAGAAGAAACCAAAAAAGGAAATGATTCATAACGTAACCTACTTCGGGTTAGAGGTACTAAGTAGTGGGACCCGCCTATTGCATATTAAGAGGGTCCACCCTTAACAGGTATTGAGTGAATGGATAGCTTGCCTCCCCTTAAATAAGAAATATTGGAAGGCTAATTGGGCAAGATCGGTAATCTCTACGAAAATCCGCTTCCTCTAGGTAGTAAGTGACTAGGGTTAGAGTCCACCTTGTGATAAGGTATTAAATGGCCTCCTCGGAGGTAGCATAGGTCTGCCTATCCCGTAGGAAGTATAAAATAACTTAGGGATAATCCAATAAAGTTAACTAGATAGTAACACAGGGGTCCATCTAGGGAACGTCAAAAATGACGAATAGTCGTCTACCTAACATGTAGGTAATAAGTGATTACTTACTATCTCTCACCTTATGCTAGGTTTGGGAATATGTGTGAATGATAGAAGCCTTAAATTAGTAGGACGTAGTAGCTGGTATCTTTTAATTTATATTAGTGTATAATAGACCATATAATATGGTATTAAGTGATCATTGGATCCACCTAGGGTCTTAAGTGATCACAAGATCCACCTTTATGATATATTATGAATGTGGCTATAAGTGGCTATATAGAAATAACCCAGCTCCTTTATTAAGGGCATTGCGTAATTGCAGAGCTCGCCACTTAGTTTTGGTGTATGTTTGAATGGTGGTCAGAAAGCTTCATACTTATGCGTAAAATTTCTATCTCAGTATATCGCGATAACATTATCTTTGGGAACTGCTACCTTAGGAATGGTAGTTAATCGTTGTGCGTAAATCTTTACAAGGTTATGTAAGAATTACTAACCTTGTTAGACAGACGATTTAGGTGAAACCAAATGGGATACACTTGTATATTGTGGACAGTGTTATACATTTCTACTCAGCAGGACTTGTTCTGACCCCTTCCTCATAACAACTCTCAGGTTTACCTCGGAAAAGATAGATTTTTGCAAGCGTTTAAGTTTGGTTTTCTGTTCTTGTTCTCTCATACTTGGTATTGATGTGGTGACTTGCTTTTAAAGGTAGTTGCCTTAGTAGATACTAGTTATCCTACCTTTTTTCAGTATGAGTTAGTTTTATTGTACTCTAGTTATGTTCATGCTCGTTATTTAAAGGTACCAACTTTATACTCCCCATGCTTGAATGAGTTTGATTTTCAATTTTTGCCAAAATTCAATCTTTGAAAAGTATGGGTTGTTACAATCACAAAATAGATCATTTATGAATTTTCTATTAGATATATTTTTAATTAAATAAATTAATTAATATGACATGTTATATCTAGTGTATTATAGTAATACAATATATTTCATTTTGAACTAGCTTTAATAATGAGTTAGATATATGTTATAAATTACATGATTGTTCCTTGGCATATCTCAATTATAGATTGAATGCGTCATAATATATAAAAACTATCGTCTTTTTGGAAGATGAGTATAAGAAAATAGTGTTTGGGCATGTGAAACTGTATCTTTAGCCTTAGAAATCAAACCGTATTTTGTATGAGAAAGATAAGGAAAAACTACATCATTATGATATGATCCTTTGCTTTGAGAAGGTCCTTCGATATCTTGGTTGAAGCTGATACAATTATAAGAATAAGCATATGATGATTGATGAAATCATTAAAAGGGGTGCGTGAAATTATCTAAGTGTTTGTTTTTTTGATAAGTTTGAATTTTTATTTTTAAGTTGTGATCGATATCCTAGTTTTAATTAAATTTTATCTTTTCTTTAATTAATAAAGAACAATATTATAGAAGAATGCTTATTTACAGGATACAGTTTTTAAGGGATGTTCGGATTTTTTTTAAATATTTATAGAAATGCAACTTGAATTTGTAGAAATGCTTAATTGTTAAATCAAAATTTCAAGTTATATATAAAGATAAAGTTATGCAATGGTGTTTCAAAATTTCATGGTCAGATCAGAAGTAAGTATTTTTATTTATTGTTAGTAAAGACTTATATATCAAATGATTTGCCTAGAAAGATATTACATTATATATTCTAATATAGCCATATATTTACCCAATCTTTGAAACCTAAACTCAATTACATTTGAGCGATTTTACTTTAACTAATTAAAATCCGCATATTTGGCACTCTCCTAGATGTTTAAACATAATTACAATTGTATAATTTTACTTTATGAATAATTAAAATTAACATATGGGTTTGAATACAACTAAAATAAACTTAGGGAGATTTTATTTCAAAGTAAATTTAAGGAGATTTTATCTCCTAGTTTGTTGGGGAGATCACATATAAAAACTAATATTGAAATGTAGTATGTAAGAGTAATTTGAAAAAGTATGATTGGGTCAAAAATTGTGCTTTCAAGTCAACTATTTATAAATGCACCTCTTTAGGGATGTATGACAAGCATTTAGACTCAAATATGAGAAACAACCATGGGAAGATTTTTTATAGCACAAAATTCAAATTCCTGAGTTTTAAATACTAATTCGGTTGACACCAAACACCATCGCCAATAATCTTGAGTTTTAAATAATAGATCTAATGGCAAATTTTTTGAGAAGTATCACAAGTAATGAAATTGCAAAACTTTCTCTTTCTACTTTGTCTGGTCTATTTGTAGTGAGTGTGATAATTGCATTTTTACGAGAAAGTGTAATTAAATAAAAAGAAAATATCTCAAATCAAATTAATCAGGATTTTTAAATCTAAAATTCATGTAACGTTATTGTGTTTTGCATTTGAGTTTTCAAAAATTAACTGAAACAAATAAAATGAGTTAAGCGATGACATAGGGAATGAAAGAACGGTGGTGGGGAAGACGAAGGAGACGAAAGAACGATGTAGAGTTAAGTTGTTTCTCATTCTTCTATTGCTTCCCAAACAGGAAAATAAACGAAAGTTGTTTTTTTGTTTGTAACTTTGTTTTTTAAAATGGTACTTTCTCATGATATATTGCGTCGTTTGCATTTTTATATGGATGAAAATAGAAACGTTAAAATAAATGTCACCTTAGCACTCCCAATCTACCACAGACCAGATATATATAGAAAATGGGAATGTTTGGAATTCACTTAAGCCTCTTATTATCATGCGATTTTTTTGATTGGTCACTACTACTACTTAGAGCTTTCTATTTGATACTAGCCAAGACGAACTTCCAATTACTTGTTTTAATTACATTTTGGCCAATTCTATTAAAACCCTCATTTTCTCCTTTCACACCTACTACTTAATTTAATTTTATATTTCTCAAAATTGTTCTGGTCTTCAAACTACAATCAATTACATTTAAAAATAAATAATCACATTATAAGTTTCAATGGGATTATGTAATAAAATACATTCATAGTGAGGTTCGTGTATAAACTTAGTCTGGATCGAGCGAGAATTGAATGATAACATAGGTCTAGTGATGTTTGTGTAATAATCTAGCCAGTTCGAACCAAGCGAGATAGGTGAACAAGCAATATTCCAGCTAAACGTGATACAAAAAGTTTAAGGGTTATTTTGAAATAATTGAGATGAAGATAAAAAAAGTGGAATGTGATGATTTTCCAATTAAATTGCGGTGTGAAAGGAAGAAAGAAACGTGTGGATAGAACTAGCCTACATGTTTTGCCATATTGCATCAATAACTCTTTACATCAACATTTTTTACTCTTAATAAGAATCAATTCGAGTCATTATGGTCTGGTTTTTTCTAGTCTACATCATAATTAATGAGGGTTAGTTTCTTCAGTTCCAATGATGAGATTCAGTACTCCCATAAACTTAGGCTGCACTTGGAAAAAAAATGAGTTTTGGGTTTTCAAAATTAATTACAAAACATTAAAGGCGTGAAAGGAGGATTGGTAGAATGAAATGAAGATGGAGGGAACTGCGGAGGAGATGTAGCAATCATGGAAGGAAGAAGTTTCTCTTATTTCTCAAAACATGAAAAATACATAGAAGTTGTTTTTTATTTTGCATGTTAACTTTGTTTCCTTAAATGGTTGTTTTCCCGTAATATACATGCATCATGCACAATTTTGTATTGATGAAAACCCAAAACTTAAAAAGGTAAACCAAACAAAAACTTAGGGTGCGTTCTCTTTCTATTTTTAGTTTTCGGTTTTCGTACATATGAAAGTACGAACGTCGCACACATATCGTGGAAAACGATCATTTTACAAAACAAAGTTAACACAAAAAACAAAAAACCATTTTTTTTATTTTTTTTATTTCAAGAAACAACGTAAAAATGACGTCAAATTCATCTATCCACCATCCTTCATACCTACCATCATCCCCTCCGTCTTTAGTCCGTCATTTCCGTTACCCTTCAAACCTTTGCATCTTTCAAGATTAACGTTGAAAACATAAAACTCAAAACAAAAAATAAACCAAGTACTACATTATCTTCCGGTCTTTACAGTCATTGTTTTTTTTTCAACAATCGATATTGTTATTTTTATGCTCGGATCCGTGCTCTCCAAGAAAGGTCTATCAATTAATAGCATTTTGTTGGATGCCTGGATCTTGGTGTAAGACTCTATATAGGAAGAAAGCTTTTATGTCCACCATTAATAATTATCTTAAGTTTTAAGAAGTTGGATGAAATATCGAGATACTGAATGAAACTCTCTCGGTTTTAACGTGCAGTTGGTTATTTTGGCATGTTATTCCGTTAGGTTCAACACGTTTTGCGGTTTTGTTTAATTTATCAAATTACCTATACTTGATGCCTAAAGAGAACAAGCCAATAGGATGATTTCTACTCCTCTACAACAAATTACCTAATATACCTTTCGGTGCAACATGAGGAACTGATGAATTTTACTCAAAGTGAAGACATCGACGTGTACAAGTATAATAATAGCCTACACCAACGCATGGAAATGGTTCTTTTTCCATAGTTCATGGTAAATTAATTTACATAAAGGATGATAAAAAGATAAATAAGATTATGGATATGATATATCAAAAAAATTGTATAAATCTCATTAAAAATATGTTAAATAATCATGTTTAGATTATACTTAAATGTCCTGCTAAAAATGCATTGCTTTAATTGACTTCAAATGGTTACAGGCACATAACAAGCTCCCATGTGTGTTGTACAGTTAGTGTAACATATAAAAGTGTATAAAGTTAACGTAAATGTTGTTGAGTATTTTCTTTTAAAGGACGAACTTAGTAAATTCTTTAGTCAAAAGTATGCTAAGTTTGTTTTTTGGGCAAAAGTCCACGTTTTAGTGCAAATGTGGAATTCAGGGGGCTCACTGTCATTTTCCATTTTGCACTAAAATGTGGATTTTTGGCTAAAAAACTGTAACAACCCGTATTTTTGGAACCAATTTAATATTTATTGCAAATTGATTTTCATAGAAATTAAAGATTTTAGATGAATTATTTTGAGAATAAGCGATTTAAAATTTGTTTAAATCGAAGTTAGAACATGTAAATTTAAAATTTAATTAAAACAAGCTTGAAATGGTTCGGTAGTTTGAAATTTTGATTTTACACTTTGAGTGGATGTATAGAATTCAATATAAATCAGAATTTGATAAAACAGGAAACATTGGAATATTCTGAATTGTAATTTTCTAACGAATGTAAAAAAATTGAGATTTCACTTTATAAATTGTAAGTTATATCTAAATAAAAATTTAGAATAGTTGCTATGGAGTGTATATATATTTATATATATATATATATATATATATAAATATATATGCTTGATATTATGTATAGCCCTTAAAAGTAGCCATTTTGTAAGAATGAATTTGGACTCGAAACCACTTCTACTGAGTTCAAAATGTTGTTTCGTGCTTGAAAACTATAAACATCGATACCTTTAGAGTTGGGTGAAATTTGGTCTTTTTCTTTGTTTGTATGACCAAAATATCACTTTTTACATATGAACGAATTTGGACTCGAAACCACTTCCATTGAGTTCAAAACGTCGTTTAGGTGGTCGAAAACTATAAGGATCAATATGTTTGGAGTTTTTGAAAATTGGGACTTTGGTTTGGGCTTAGTTAGCCAACCTTTCCTACTCACTTAAGAGCCCTATCCTCCCTCTTTACTCTCATTCACTCTAACTTAGAAAATGGGGAAATGAATAGGAAATTAAAATTCCTAAGCAAGGGATTTCAATTAATTTCTCCAATCAATGGGGAAATCAAAGAGGAAACCTTGGTCAGCCTCCTCTTCTTCTTCTCCATCTTCTCCTACTTGTCTCCTCTTTGATTTTTGATGATTCATACGACCTAACTCTTAGGAAATTCAATTATATGTGTTTAGATTGGAGATTTGCATGCAATTTTGGAAGAGAGGTTGATTTTGCTTGCTATTGGGTCTATTCCTTATTTGTAATCAAGCAAAGGTGAGAATTTCCATCTCAAATGATTAAAGAATTTCCATCTTTAGTGATTTAGAATGATAAATCAAAACAAAAAGGGCTAGTATTAGTTAAATATGAAGTAGTTGGTTTAGTTTGGGTTGATGAAATGACTATTGATTGGTCATTTGAGTTTAACATGAGGATAAATGTTAAGTATTGTAATAAAAATCATTTTCATTTGATATAGGTGAGTTATTCATGAACTCACAACTATGCCACAATCTATTGGCATGTAAAAGAGTAACTTAATATTCATTTGGGTTTGCATATGCAAGTGGAATGGATATGTTAGTGTAACTTAGATGATCTCGCGTATTCATGTTTCATTGAGTTGAAAATTATGATGAGGATTGTCCATATGATCTCATTCATACGCTATAAGTGGACTTGGTTTTGAAGCTCCGTTGCCTCCGCGGCAAAGTCTTTAGTCCTCACAAGTCATTTGAATCGCTTTTGCATGCTTGGGTTTGGAATTTGGTTCACCTTTGAAATTATAATCAAAACCATTGCAAATCTCTTGTATGAATATTTGAACAAGTGCATTTGGGCGTTGTAAGTTGTTTCGGCAAGTCTTAGTAGCCTCATATACATGTTTATAACATCATAGACCTTCGTGCATTTGTCGATATCGTTTTGAACATGTTTTCAAGGCTAATTGTGCTTTGGAACAGGATTCGGACGTCTTAATTATTTAGGTTAGACTTCTAACCTGCTCCAAATAATTATGGAATCAAGCAGAGCGATTCAGATGTCTGAATTTTAATTCAAACGTCTAACCAAAAAAATTCAGACGTCTGAAATAGCTCAAAAATGAACTAAATCCATGCTGGCTCAGGAAATTGCAAATTTAGACATCTGAATTAAAAATTCAGACGCCTGAATCTTTTTTTGAGCTATTCACCGGTGGAGACCACCGTCAACATTATAGATCCATCTAGGCACTTTCCCGGTCGAGTTTCGTCCCATTTCGACTTCGTTTGTGACTTGTCAGTTTCACTAATTTGCAGATTTCAGCAATCGATTTAATTCAAAATCATTTGATAAATCGTTTCAAGTTGTTTAATAAATTTAAAATGTGTGTGAATTTTTTTTGCTTGGTTGTAAAATAAAAATGGTTAAGTAGGATTGGGCTTGAAAACGTATAAAGCGAATATTGAATATGATATGAATCGAGTATTTAATTCGATGGCCGAATTAAATTCTCGACAAAACCTTTTTACATAAGATAATGAATGATGAATGCCAATGATTTAACCAAGGGAAAGATTTTGATTTTGTATTTTATGTGAGAATTATTTAAAAATACAGAGTTAAATCTCATTTCAAATAGTTAAACGACGATTATAAGTCGAAGATAATGAAGACGGTGCAAGATCGGCAATCTTCACATCGAATGGATTACTACTGATGCCTCAGATATGGGTGGATTTATAGTGGTAGTTGTCTGAACGTACTTGTTGATAGCCCGGATATGCGAGGACCTCTCTTCTGTATTGGACATATGGAATGAGGAATAAGGTGCCTCCGGTTTCGTTCAGGCCTAGAACGGACATATGAATGGATTGTATGTTTGACATTGTAATGTGTGTTATGGTGTTCATCTCTACTAAATATATATCTGTTTGGTGGCGGAGAATTTATTCTCTTGCTTAACACCCACTCTGAGAGTACAAGCTTAGAGGTTATATATTGGTAGAAATCAATGACATGGTATGGATTAACAATGTGACATGCCAAGATGCAAGTGATCAAGGCTTTTGTTGAAAAGCAGAGTCTTATTGATGATGTTAGAGCACAGCTTTAATTAGCATAACTTTGTGTATAGCGTTAACTCGCAAGCCTCACACCCTGGTATGAGTCAAAAAAGGGATAGTGATTGCAGGAAGTACATGCATTTCTTTCTAGCTAGAAGTGGTGTCATGGTATGGAGCCCAGACATTTTTACTTATGTGGATGATGGATTGTGAGGCTCCTCGGATATCGAGCCAACTAAAGGGCTCAGAGATAGGTCCTATAGGACCGGGAAACGTATTATTTAGGAATAATCAATCCTCAAACATAAGGGAGAACTGACCCTGAAGATCCATGGGTTGCCGAAGCGTGTAATCCTAAGGCATTTGCTAGAGTGTCTCAAAACCGATAAGGATACATCCCTCGCCTCGACTCATGATGGAAATCTAATTTCCAGTAGGATATCGTGTAGTTTTAATTGTAAACCTATATGGCGACATAATATATGGTACCTATGTCGTCTATGATTGATACATTTATCTTGAAAGTGTTTTAAAACATTTAGATACTAACAATAATATTAATATCAAATGATTTTGTTTTCTGTGTATCAAGCATATTTGGCCCTTATAAGGTAAAACTCTATCCTCCGGCTTGCGTTGCATTGTGTGATGGGACCTGAGTCTTATAACGGCTTCATTTTTCTAAAAAGCATTATGTTGTTTATTTAATTTACATTGTTTTATGCACCATCAATCCAATGGAGTAAACCCGCTCCATGATATACGACGTGGTCCTGTGATTTGCCTTACTCTTAATTAAGTTAAGTAAATGTAGGAATTATCATACCAGTCCCATGACTGACTCGTACTTTGTTTTTCCCTCGCAAACTCGGGTGTCTATATTTCTACATAGGAAACCAAGTGAACAGGTGATTAGCTTTATTTTGAATATGTGTCGTAGCATTGGGTGCACTTTTGGCTGATGACAAAGACTTATCTTTTTATCATCCCTTTTGGATAAACACTACCTTGTGTATGTTATATTTGATTCCGTCGTAGACTTATTTTCTATTTGACAAAACTTGTCATGTACAAAGTAGGATCCTATATCTGTGTAACTCTGATGTTGATGATTATGTTTCCACTGATATGAATGATGTAAATTATTCCCTGATTTTATGTAAATTATTCCAAGGTAAAACTCTATTTTAAACTGGTAGTTAAGTACGCCATTTAAACACTGTAAAACCTCTATTTTACTAATTATAACCCTAAATTAATCAAAACCTATACTCAAAGGATCTATTCAACAGTTATAAATATATCTAAATCATCACTGTACTAAATGTAATGTCCCGTATTTTTGGTAGTCCAATATTTAATATAATTTATTAATTTAAATATTGATTTAGAATTTTAAATGGATTTAAAATAAATAGTTCGATTTTATAACGAAGTTTGAACATTAAATTTATATATAAATATAAATCGAGCTCGAAATGGCGCGGTAGTTCGTAATATTGAGTTTTGAACTTCAATTGAATATATATAATCTGTTTTAAGTTGGATTTCTGTGTAACAAGAAACGTTGGAATCTTGTTGAGTATAATTTTCATACGAAAGAGAAAAATCCAGATTTCATGTTATAGATTGCTAGTTATGTCCAGTTCAAAATTTTAAATATTCGCTATAGAAATCGTTATTTAAATATAAAGTTTATTTAATATATTTAAAAAGGAAATTTAAATCGTTTAACTCAAAAATTGACGATATTGACTTGTGTAAATTATATTTTAAGTTGTATATATATTCTGTTTGAATCTATATGATAAAAATAATTTATTATTATTTTGTTTAATTATTTTTAAATTTAAATAATATTTTATTCTATATTATTTGAGCGTTAAAAATAGCTATTTTTCCAAACGGTCTCATTTTTCGATGAAATTAGTTTCATTGGAACCATATCGTTAAATTATTGTAAGAAAATCAAACTTCATGGCAAACCGATATCGTATGTGACTTCGGTGGCCAAAAACGTCTTTGTTTATATTTAATTGTTTAGATTATTTAGATAAGGGTAACTTTTAACGAATAAACGACTGGTCAAACATACTCCAAATATAGTGAAACAAGATTCATTTGATCCGTTAGGAAGAGGTCTAGTAAAATGTCAAGGTCTCATATTTTTAGGAATTTTTCTGTGATTATAGGAATTTTAAACGCTTGATTTTTCATCGATAATTATAAAGGACTTTTCACAAACGACCTCGGAATTAAATGAAACCTATCCCATTGGATCCGGAATATTATTTTCTGCCAAGATTAAGCATTTCATCTTGGATTAGAGGTCATATATGTGGTTTTTACGCGTAACTTTTCGATGAAGGTTTGTTTTATAATATATTGTTATTTTAGTGATCCCTCTCTATATAAACTAAACAAAGCGTAACCTAGAATTGGTCAAAGATGTATATGTGTGGTCAATGCCTTCCATAGCTGCCCCAAACACAATCAACGTCTAGCATCTTCTCCCCTTCTTCAAAAATTTCCTCCCAATACGTTCATTAATTCGAGATTTGTTCAACATTGAAACTGTCAAGCTTGGAGTGCTCTACATACTGAACGACTGCGATCAAATCTCGTCAACCGAGGCGACCGGAATTCCAGCTTCAAATTGCGGTGGTATTTGGGGAGTTGCAGTCGAACAAGGAAGCCTGGGGGCTCGAGATTCATGGCATGGGCTGAGGAATCTCAACGCGCAAACCGATGGGTTTTGATCCAGCTCTGATGGCCTAAGGATCGGCCGATGGTGGAACTTTTGAGGTCAAGCTGTGCGTGACTTTTGTTTGAGTTGCGAGAACAAGTGGAGCACGAAGTAATGGAATGGAGATACTGTAATTAATTAAAAGGCTGTACTTTAATTGGTTGTTCTAACGTGATGAAGCTTGGAACAGTAAATGCATGAACCATTTTGAAGACGCGAACATCAGTAGAGAACCATGCGATAACAAACAGGTAGGCATCCTTTATATTCGAAATTTTTAAGTAAATGAATTTTTTTTCTTAAGAAATAGTTAATCTAAACTAATTAGATGATTTTTTTTGTGTAAAATCAGGCCAGATTTATTTAGATATTGGAACCTGAACTAAAGGGCAGTAAGAACAAACCGTGAATAGAAGGAAGGAGCACTCTCGGTGATCGTCCTACTTAAGAAAGTAATTAAATTAAACTAGATAATGATCAACTTATACGTGATTTATATTAATATTTAACTAAAGTATTGTTGATCACAGTTGAAATCGAAAGCAATGAGAAAAGAAGTCGGGCTGGTTATTCCTAATTCAGATGGATCGGCCAGAATATCAATGACGTAATAGTTTATACTAATATTATAGTTAATAAAATAATTAAGGAATTAATTAAGTATAATTAAATAATAGATATTATAAATGCTATAACCTGTTCATATTATCAGAATCAGAAATTTCAGGTACCATTGGAATCATCTTGACGAACACTATGTCATGGAGCTGGACTGGACGCGATTGGAATCAAATGGATTTTTTCAGTTAAATTAGACATTTGTTTAATTTAACTGAACGAACCGTTTCATCAATAAATCAGATCAAGATGAGTTAAACTCACTTAGTTCTTCCCACTTATATTTTATATAAGTCAGATTTTATTTTGTGGTTGATTGTTTGTTATTTATATATTGATTGAACTAATGAAATTAAACGTTGTTTAATTTCAGTGAAAACCCAAATTGTTATTTTAACAATTGGACCCAATGAAGGTAACTTACCTTGTTGGTCACGTTTATAATATAAACGTGTTTAATTTCATGAACTGTTTGAATTCTTTGTTAATGATTAAAATGAAATAAATTGATGTTAAATAGTCGTTATTTACTATTATAGAAATAATCAGTTAAATGATTTTATGTGAAATAACATATGTAGGGAAGAACAGGTTGGAGGGATCCAACCGGATTCCTCAAATATATTAGATATTAAGTATCCTCATATTATCATCATATGAACTGTTCTGATTTGATATTGATTTGGTTGTTGACTGTTGACCTGAAATTTAACATTTGTTTTGTTTAAACCATTGGGTGATATTGGTTGAGTAATTGGCAGCATATGGCCTGAAAATACATCGTTTAATAAATATCGATTTAACGTCTGGCGAATTGATATAAATGAAGTTATAATATTTATTTTATAACTGAAAATAGATTTTTAAATCTATTGTTTTGAATAAAAATTGTTAAAAAGGAAATAAATATTTATAAACTATTATTTAAGTTTATAATTAATTATTAAATTATTCAATAAGGCAAACTCTGATGTTAATCAGATTTATAAGCAAGAGAACAGAAAAATTACCCAACGGTTAAGAGTTGAATAATTGTCTTTTTAGAAAACATATAAATGGATTTATTTAAATTAATTATATTATTAATTAATTTAAAGGAATGAGTAATTGGAGCTAGTTAAGGAACTAACTGTGTTTTGGGGTTGACTAAGTCAACCGTTCAAAGTGAGTGTAATTATTAATTAGTTTGTTTGAACTAATCTAAGGAAATGGTTTACGAATGTTGTTTTAATTTTAATAAGATTTTAAAAGGAGAAATTATTATTTATTTTAATTAATAAAGGAATTAACTACCCATGTAGTAGTTAACGATTGAAATAAATTATTATATTAAATAACAGTTTAAGAGATTACTTTTTAATTGAAATTCAATTAAAAAGCAATCGAAGTTGAGGAGAAATCTAATTGAAATGTGAAAGGAATTTATGCACAGGTTTTATTTTTAAAACCCGAGTTTTATAATGAAGTTATAAAAGAGATTTTTAAGCAAATACGATGGCTTAAATTAAATGGTTACTTAATATTCGAATTAAGTAAAAGGGAATTGAAATTAAAAGGGTTTATATTAAACCCCAGTTGTAGATATGAAATTTATAAAAGGAAATGAGGTGTTAAAATGTTAATTTTAAAATTAACATTATTTAATAATTAAATTAAGTAAAATGGGGATTTGAAATAAGATTTTCAAAGAGGAGATTGGGTGAAATAGATTTGGAAAAAGAAATTGTTAAAAGTAAATTTGGTAAAGGAGTTAGTGATAGGATTTTGTAACAAAAATCCGTGTTATAAATGAATTGTTAAAGAAGCAGAAGTCAAAGGTGATATTTTAGTAAACAATTACTTAATAAGTGAATTATGGAATAATGATTATATTTGAGAAGAAATTTCCAAAAGCAAAAAGTTTGATAAAACCCTATTTTAAATGAATAGTAAATGAGAGTTGTTTCGATATTATAATGAAATACCAGATTTTGGAATTATAACTCATATCTATCTTCAGATAAGAACGTTGTTGATCTAGGTCTGAGGGATAATTAAAATACCCCAACTAGAACAACTTTAGGATTATCTTAGATGATATTAGTTGTAATGGTAAAGAGGAGTGATAATTTATTATTTCCATTAGAGAAATAATAATGCAACATTATTGGTGAAAATGTAAAGAATATGTGATAAGAATTCTGAAGTAAAGGAAATTAAAGAGATTTGAGAATAATATAAGATGCTCCAAAGTAAAAGAAATAAAAGGAGATTGCATGAAAGTAATGATATTTCCAAGTTAAAAGGAAGTATATAGTTGAGTTTTAAAATTGGTTTATTCTGTAAGAATAATCATTGGTTATTGTTTCCAAGTAATTAAACAAAAGGAATTTCGTAACGTTATTTACGAGAAATAAGTTAAATAAATAAGTTAAATTAATTTCCCAATTAAAGAAATGAAGAATGATGGAGCAAATGTTTGAAAGGAGAGTTAAATGGAAATTGAGTATAGTTATAAGATACTTTTTTAAGTATAAAAATGAAATGGTCTTCGAGATCATTAATATGTTAAAATTAGAAGTAAATACAGTATTTTAACCACCACATATATATTGATTGTTTTAACCATCAATCGTCATTTTTGTACCAAAATCTGCAGTGTGCGAAGCACGTGCCTCAGTTTTAATTAACTATTTATTAATTATTTTTAATTAGAGAGGCCAAGTGATGATGAATACTGAACTAATGAACTCATTTATTTTCGTGGTTAAATAATTGTTTATTTTGATAGTTAAATAACCGACTATCAAATCTGGCCAAATGCGTTGTTGGTACGGAAAGACCGGGATCGAATGTATATTTGAAAAACCATTCCGAACTAGCAAATACTAAAGTATCAAGATTGAAGATGGAGCATTGAAGACCGTTGATCTTCATAAAGTGGAAGAACCACTTAAAATCTTTGGTTTAGCAGTCATAGATATACTGTGATTCTATCGTGGTTGGAATCTACAGGTTGCAAGGACTACTCGCTACTGATCCTCTAGGTGATACCTATATAGGATGTGGTAGGAGGGTGCCTTCGGTTCATCCTGTTCTTGGGTGACTTGTATGGATGGATGTTTGACAGAGTATTTCTAAAAGAGTCACGTACGTTGATTTCTTCAAACGTACCAAGTTATGGCGGAGAAGTGCACATTCTCTTAGCTTAACAACTAGAGTATTTTTGCGAACGTCAATTAGTGATATTAGGCGGATCTGACGATGTGACATTCAAAGTAGATGTAGATATGCTGATCTGAAGGATAAACTTAGCCTTTAGCCTCATCAACCAGGAAATGGTATAAAATCGGGTAGGTCGCATGGCTATGTGGGTCGCACCCATCAAAAGGGTATATTCTTTACCTGATCTGGAGAAATCAAATGCCTTCGGTTGTCCCTTTTTATTTTTGTATGTATGCTATTGGTTAAGTTGGCTGGCCCCCAAATGATATATTCGGTACTCTCAAGCGAAGTGAGGGGCCGGTCATGTTTAGCCGGGGTTGCAAGATGTTCTTGTTGAATCCCCAATGTATTCATCTCCGGAGGTACATTGTCGGAAGGTGGTCCCATACCTTGCCATAGTTGAAAATCCATTCTACAATAAGAGCCCGTAGTTTTTATTGTATACTATATATGTAGAGCGTGAGATGCAAGCGTTCTGCTAGATTGATATTTATTTGTATTTAGACATTATTATAATATCAGAGAAGATATTGATTTCAAAAATGTTTTGGGTTATCGTTAGGTAAAAACCGTCCGTATTTATGTGTGGATTTGGTCTTACATTATCCTTTTATTTCAAAATGATTTTGACTTTAAAATTAACTTGTGTGATGTCTATAAACTTAATGTGTTTTTTCTCACTCTGGTCCACCAGACTGACCCGTTGTTTGAAATGCTCGGGTTAGACCGGGTCGTACAGGTTCATGTTATCGGATGTTGTAAAGAGACGAGCTGGGATGTCCAGATGTAGAATATTTAGTTGTTATTCCATTGTGTGTTGTATATGAGGACGGATTATTATAACTGTCCAGATGTGTGACGTACTCTGATGATTGTAAGTTTTTATTTCAAGCTCCCAGTAAAGATTTATTTCTATATTATATTTTGTTCTGTTGCGATGTGAGACTGTGTCATGTTTGTTCTTTTTCATCTTCTATTCTAATATTTCTTTTTTTCTTATCTCACCCATTGATTTCTTTCTAACAGTTATTTGCTTTTCTGTATAATTTGAGTTGACATGGTTTTATAAATGTCGGTTTAAACTGTACTAAAAAGTGGGTCGTTACACTTGGTATCAGAGCTGTTGGTTTAGTAATAACCTTGGCTCTATGGTATAAATCGATAGAGATGGGGTTAATAATGCCCTAGATTGAGTTGAGTGTTTATATATGAGAGCGCGTATTTGTAAATTGTATATATAAAAGTTCTGTATTGTGCTGTTTGATCGGTTCAAGTGTTGAAAAGCGTTGAACTGGAAATGGATACAATATTGTTTTGTAAAGAGGGTAAATGAAATAATTTTACCCAAAATATTTTTTTGTACAGAAAGAAAATAATTTTATCAAATTATTGGGATATTGTGTATTAATTGATTTAAATGGAATTCTAATTGGATTAAGGATTTGAACTGGAACTTAACCTCATTAAGTTAAATTAAATTAATAAGGGTATTGAAATTAAATTGAATAAGTTTGGAAATTGGAAATTGAATAAATAATAATTAAATGAAAATCAATCTGGTATTAATTGACTGATATTTAAATATGAAGTCCCAACTGAAAATAATTAAGTAAAGATCGATGTTGAATATAAATTCAATGGAATGATTTGACTGAGTTGATTGTGCATTGTTTGTTGATTGTTTGTTATATTGGTTGCATATAAATTCATCAACAATTTAACAAGGGTTGAATGAAGTAAAGAACTAAATTCCAATATATAATGTGAATGAATCGAATATGATTTGAAATTAATGATTTAACCCTGTATTTGCACTTGAATGATGGTATATGTTGAATTTTGGAAATTACTTAGTTAAACTGTTGATTAATGAAGTGTTATTTAACACTTACATGATAAACTGAGTTAAGTACAGGTGCCAGATGGCCATGAGGAATGTTTTTGGTTGCGGATATTGCACGTAAATTGACTAATATGCTCAACAGCGCTTGTAAAAGGTACGCCTACGCGAAAATATAAATTTTTGGTTTTGATTTTTGTTTTTCCTGTTGTATATAACGGTGTTGTATACACAATTATATGATTTTTGTTTGATGATAACAAACAAATATATTTATTTTAAATGTGTTTGTTACTGTACTGTTTCACGTATACATACAAATAGGAATATAATATTTATATTTAAATAAAATACGACTGTACAGAACTTTAAATATTCACGTAGTATTTTATTTGAATATAACATT
This sequence comes from Allium sativum, assembly GCA_030737875.1. Lineage (NCBI taxonomy): Eukaryota > Viridiplantae > Streptophyta > Magnoliopsida > Asparagales > Amaryllidaceae > Allium > Allium sativum. The sequence continues at coordinate 473,780,536 of CM060909.1, forward strand.
TTATTTCAATATTTAAAATAGTATAGATTTACAACTCCACTATTTGTATATATTCATTGATATACAATTTCATATACATTTCAATACATTCTTTTTCAGTACACAGTTCCTCTCGACAACACTCACACTCAGTTATATATACATTCACTCATATACACAATCAACACTGTCTTGTTGTCTTCAGTCTTCTGTCTTTAAAGTTTTTCAGTCAGTCCAGTCTTCATACCTGTCATATAAAGTAACACACACACTGTATCTGGAATAGAAATAATTTCATATTCTAGCAAATATAATTTTTATTTTAAAAATTTATTTGCCACAGAATTTCGGTGTGTTTCTCATCATTTTTCATGACTTGATCTGATATGTATATACGCACTGATCAGCCTCAACATACTGTACTGGTTTGCTGATCGGAACCAGTTGATTCTGAACAGCCACAACACAGTGCAGCGGTCTACTGATATATATAATAATTCACACATGCACGATATATGTATACATACACACACACACACACTGTTGTGAATATATACACATGTATAAATGTACAGGTAAATATTGTCGAGCCCTACTCAAAGCAAATATGTGGGCCATGCATAACTCAACAAAGTCAAACCAGCTAACCCAGAATATCTAAACCAGGGTGATGATGTCATTCAAGAAGTACACCGCCTAACCCAGAATACAAGCAGTTCAGACAATATGCAAAATCAAAGCAACATGTTTCAGCATGGACTTATATAAGTGAAGCTTCAAATACAGTGTACATGAAACTGAAATGCATAACCTCGACCAAGTTCCAAATATGGAGAAGCATGAACAATGTACAATAGCGAGAAATTGTATATGGACAAAGTATGATGTAAGCTAGTGATGATGGTGCAAATACACAAGGGTATGTATGAACAAGACAAATAAGCGTGCATAGCAAAAACAAGAGTTTGTGCATCATGGTAAAATTGTATGATTCAATGTCAGGAAAGGAGAAAACTTGGTACATCAAAGCTCGAACAAGTCAGTGTGGCAATACATGTAGTGCAAGAGGGTAAACTTTCAAGATTTCAAGTGCTACATGTTCAGATATGTATCATGTGCAAGTATGACAATCCAGTACAGCATGAACAAGTAAATCATGGCAGTTTTTAATGGATTCAAGTGCAACTGCATATAAATGGTGAAGCAAGCGCAATACAAGTATTCAACATAGGTGTAGTTTTCATATGTAAACACCTCATCATAAGTTAGAACATGACAGAACAATGATACTCAACATACAAGGCTGCATGGAGTACGGTCACTACATTAATAAGCAAGGATGGACAAAAGCAAATAGTCCATATTCACAAATCAAGCAAATCAAAGAAAGTACATACATGATAGTATGTATGTATTCAAAACAGTGATGCATTTTCAAGTATATAGAGCAATATTCATTTTCATTTCCAGAAATACTCAAATTGATTACAAGGGACCAGCATATCAATTGTTAATGGGTTTCCAGGTTTGGAGAACATATAAGGCAAGATTCTAAACCATTTCTAGTCTTTATCATTTCATATTTGGCAAGCAATGAATATTTTCTAGAAATGGTATAATCACAAACAAATTTTTTTGAATGAACAAATCACGCAAAAACTATCAAGGGACCAGAGGAGCAAAATTTCATCACCAAATTTGTTCACTTGTTTGGTGTATATATGGAATAATATATGGACCAAGAATAATCAATTAAATTGTTCAAGGCATGCCACAATTTCCAGAATTCTCTCAATCAAAGCCGTGGAAGACAGAATTCAAAAGTCACACAAGGGATTATTCAGCAGGTTCATTTAAAAGGGAAAGTAATCAAGTCCAGAATATCATCTATGTTCATCGAGACAATCAAGGCAACAAATTTCATCAATTCAAATCGAGGACAGTAAAAAGGGAAAGTAATCAAACCAGTATCAATTCATTCTTTTGAAATCAGAGGCTATCAAGGATTTGTAAATCCTATATGAACACCAGTTCATCATCGGCATGGGTGATCGAAAACCAAGTACTCAAAATCAAGAACAAAATCAAACAATCAAATCAGTAATACTCACAAGTTTTTCGATCTGAAGGTTATCCCAAATCTGAGATCAAGAATATCAACGAGAATACGATCATCAGAGAATCAATCTTTTTTCCAGCATACGTCGATTTGATTTGGGAAAGACATGTGAAAACCCTAATTCCATTTAAAGCCGCCATTTTTAATTTTCCAGAAATAAAAGGGGATTGGGCTAATTGAAATAAGGATGGTGCACCAAAACAAAAGGGAGGCTGGCCTATTTCAAGAGAAAGGGGATTTATTAATTCCTTTTATTTAGGGCTTTTATTTTTGTTTTTGTTTTGTAATCAAACCATCAATCAGTTCTAGAGTCTATAAAATCTAACAGTTTACTAAAGTCTGTGAAATCTAGAGTTATGAGTTACAGGGTTTGTAATTCAGGGAAATCTGGTCAAGGGGATATCAGTTAGTCTAGGGTTTTGAGCGTAGGACTAGAATAGGAGGGAGGAGTTCGCGAGTGTACATGGTCTTGTATGTGGGATCTGTTCTTTTACCTAGTAGAAACCATAGGAATGCAGGAGTAGGTAGGATTTTGCCAAAGCAGGGTATCTCTATGTGTTATTTACTTTCTGCACTTTATTTCTACTGCATTCTGTGATCTGTTTATTATTTTAATATCCCGTAATATATAAACTCTGCGATAATTTGAGATAAACCCTATTCACCCCCCTCTAGGGTTAATCTAGATCCAACAAGTGGTATCAGAGCTGGTATAAGGTAACAACATGATAGGGGGTTCTCACTGTATGATCATGTGGCGAAGTATTGACTCTTGCCCCTACATGCCCGTGGGTGGTTGTCCGTGTCGAGAGGCATGACGTGAAACCAGTGTCTGAGGTATCTTTGGTAGCTATCATGGTGCTTAAAATTCCTCGTAAATAGAGACAACAAGTGGTATTAGAGCCTGGTATTTCATTAACTCTAGAGTAATGGGTCATCCTAGTTGTCAGTCCTTTGAGAGTCAGTCCAGTCGTATTCCATCTATTTTTAATGGTACATATTTTTTAAAGTGGATATTAAAATTGGAGTTATATTTAAAATCTGTTGATGTTAAATGTTGGGATACTGTTATTAATGGATATGATATAATTAGTAGAAATGATATTGGATTTAATTCTCGTGCTATTCATATTTTAGATTCTTATATTGATGATGTTTAGTATAGCCTTATCTCCCATTGTTTAACTACGCAGGAAATATGGAATACTCTCGATACAAGGTATGGAAGAATTGACAACATCAGCTCAAAACCCAAGAAAATCAACTTAGATTCGGATCTATGCTCGAAAGAAGAAACAGATGAAAATTCAAGTAGATCAGATGATGGAGACTCAACGAACAATGAAACTGAAAGCTTCTCATATGAAGATTTGGTTTATATGTGTACTGATTTAACAAAAATCACTGATAATCTTCGTCGTAAAACAAATCTTTAAAATCTAAAAATCACAAGTTGAATAGCAAAATTAACTTTTTGGAATCAAAATTTACAAATGTCATAAAATCAGAAAATTCTGATTGCGAAAATTGTTGGAAATTGAACTCTGATCTCGTTCATCACAATAATAACATTCAAAGACTTGAAGAAGAAATTCTAATTCTAAAAGATTACGAGATTGTGCTGAAAGATGCAAACAATTCTTTACTAATGGAATTTAAAAATTATAAGACTATCAAAAATTCCAAACATGAAATTGTTGAAAATGATAGTTTGTTGAAAACAGATCTGATTTTGAGTGAGCTTGAAAAAGAGATTGAAAATCTCAAGAAACTTGAATTTGAAAAAAAAAATTAAATTTGAATCAGAGATCTTTGAATCCAAGACCAAAATTAAAATGCTTGAAAACGAAAATTTGATTTTGAAACAGAATGATACTGAAAGGAGGAAGATTAGCATTAATCATTGTTCAAATCTGATTAAAGAAAATTATGATCTTAAATTCAAAATCAGCAATCTTGAATTGAGTTTGAGACATTTTTCAACCGGTGAAAAATCTTTGAATATGTTGTTGAAAAACCAATTTTCTATTGGAAATAAACTTGGTCTTGGTTTTGGGAAAAATGATGTTTTTTTGTAACACCCCGCATTTTTAATGAAATTAAAAATGTGGAAATATGTATATATATTATATACATAGATATATTTAAGAGAAAAATTAAATAATGACAATAAATATTTCATGTAATAAGTTCATGCAGTGAAATGAAGGAAAAAATTAAGTGCAATACATGAAATACGAAGAAACGCCTTCGAACAATTAAATAGAAAAAAGAAATAAAAAGAAAATTTTGAAGAGTTTCAGGAATTTGGTCACGAAATTAGCGTCATTGCGTTCGTGGCGATTTTTTAATCAATTTATGCATATGGTTTGCAGAAAACCGATTTAGGATGAAAAAGATATCTTTAAATTAAATATTGAAGTAAAACATGAAAAAGATGAATGAGAAAAGAATAATGTTTAGCATTGTTCTAAGGTTTGTAAGCAAAAGACATAGTAGCCCATTTGGTTAGAACATGTGACTTGCATACAAGAGGGACAAAGTTCGATCCTCGCCAGTGCTATATTTTTGTTTTAGGGGAATGACTAAAAAGTAGCTTAGTGTGAACGCAGTTCAAAAAGTGGTTTAGTGTAAACATGGTTAATTGGGAAGATAGCTAAAAGGGAATATATATATATGACGTGTAGGTGTCAACACCCTGCTGCTGCGCATCATGTGGCACACGTGGCACATTTTTGTTGGTCAAGGATTGTTTTTTTTAACGTGGCTTTTTCTGGTTGGTTGGGTGACGATTTTTTTTGTATTAGGGCTGATGTGGCTTTATTTGATTGGTCTGGTGAGGTGTCTTTGTGTCATGATGATTTGGATGGCTTAGATGAATCATAAGTTGATCTAAAGGCCCATATTAATCCTAAACATCTATATATACATCTCTAAACCTAAACCCTAACCTCACAACCCTAAACTATGAAGCCGTCATGTTGTTCATCTACAAACTAACCTAGCCGCCACCATAACAAATCAAATTCTAGATTAAAGATAAAGAGATAAGAGATAAAGATTAAAAGCCTAGGAATTGCGAAAAGTAATTCTAGAATAACAACGAACGAATCAATGCCTACATCAACGGATTAGCTTAGCAACTTCAAAAATCAGATCTCAGAATTCAAGATCCGTTTTCTGTGAGTGCAGTTACTTTCACGAGATAATTGTTTAAACGTAATTGCGATGAGTTATGAGTTGGACTGTATGAAAATGTTTGTAAATCATATAAAGTTTATGTCTTTGCAAACTATGTTTTGATTTATGCTTGATTTGATTCATTATATGCAAGTTATGTTCTATGTTAATTCATATGCCTAATTACATATGCAAGTTATGTATGCAAGCTGCTCGATCTATGCAAGTTATGAAAGATTATATGCAAGTCATGTTCATACATGTAAGATCATATTGTATATATTCATATGTCTTGATCTACATGTTTATATGATTAGATCCATATCAGTCCATATGTTTAGAACTATATGTTCATATGTTTAGATCTACATGTTTATATGATTAGATCCATATCTGTCCATATGTTTAGAACTATATGTTCATATGTTTAAATCTACATGTTTATATGATAAGATCCATATCAGTCCATATGTTTAGAATTAAATGTTCATATGTTTAAATCCGTGCAAGTTTATGTTTATATCCATGCTAGTTCGCACTCAATATGTTGATTGGATCTATTTTTATATGTTTACTAGATTTATGTTGTCTTAAATCTATATTGTATATACCAGTTATGATGTCATGTGTTTCTTACCTTTTTCCTTTTTTTTATGAGTTGGGCTAATTGCGTGCCTCACGTATCACATAAACTATACGTACGGACGATGAGGGAACGTTGGGGAAAAGTTTGGGTAAAAGTTGAATATTATGTAATTGGCATAAAAAGGGGTTGTAATCATATAATTAATTTTAGGCATAAGTAGAAAATGTGGCATAACTTGAATTGACCACACTTATGGATAATTTACTTATAAACTTGGACATGAATGGTAAATATGTAAATTGGCTAAAAGATGAACGTGCCTAACCCGAGGTTAGATTGAGTTGCGGTGTAAGACTGCCCGGAACCACCCGGCACATCCAGCGACCGCAACAACATAGATCTAATGTGAGAGGTTAGCGCATTAATCCCAAAAACTCGAGGTTAGAATGAGTTTGTGGTAGAAGTCTGCCCGGAACCTCCCGGCACATCCAGCAACTGCAAACAACAGTTCTAATGTGAGAGGTTGGTGCTTTAATGAATAAATTAAAGCTAAGAAACAGACAAGCTAAGAATGGAAAGGTTAAGTAACATATGAACAAGCGAAACTTAACCAATACAACATGTTAGGTGGGTGGGTTAAGTTAACATGGACAAGAAGACAACTTAACCAATATTACATGAACAAAGTGGATAGGGTTAAGGCAAGCTTAATCAATTATACATATGGACTTGATAAGGGGAAGGGTTAAGAAAATCTTGGGTAAGTGGGTAATATTAGTATATATAGGCCTACAAACTTAACCGTAAAATAAACATGCGTGAATCAGTGAGAAGGTTAAGTAACATATGAATAGGCAAGATTTAACCAATACAACATGTTAATTAAGCAAATGGGTGGGGTTAAGTTAAAGTGAAAATTAGGCTCACACCCCTAAAACATTTCAAAATATAAGCCACGTCCGGTCCAAAGTTTTATGCATTTCTGGTCCCTAAAATTGAGTTGCCGATTTTCTTTTATTAGTCCCTTCCGCCTCCTGCTGCTCCCCTTCGCCTTTTCCCAATTTGGGCCCAAAAAAATGCGCTATGATATAAAAAAAATCTAAAAATAGGAAATATTCCCAGGAACATTTGCCCAAAAAAAAAAAGTTGCATACTTCTCTGCAACAATATCTAAAAAGTTGCGTACATGTATGCATATATGCATATAGTGTATTTATGTTGAAAATCTGGACCAATAAACGCATACATGTATGCAACTATTAGTAAATAACTACATACATGTATGCATACAAAGTTGAAATGAGATTCATGTGTTACGAAAAGTAGCATACATGAATGCAACAATTCTATATATATGCATGCATGTGTGCAAAAAATTAAAAAGTGACGACGGCTTCTGAATATGCGCATGAATGCATGCATATATTCTGTACAGGAGCATAAATGTGTGCAATAATGTCTGAAAAAGGCGAATGCTTGAAAAAACAGGTCAAATTTGAATATATGCATAAAAGGAAGCATGTAATGTTGTTTAGCTGCATACATGTATGCATTTATACTGTATTTTGGGCGCAACACTGAAATATAAGCATGAATGTATGCAACTATTTACAAATAGGTACATCTTTTGATGCAAAAACCTGCTGTTTCGCTGTTTTTGTGTATTTTTGGATTTTGACGTGGTTTTCAATTGTTTTAACACCTGAATTTTTTGGCGTGTACGTGTTTTATTTAATAATGAATTTTCGTGATTTTTTTATATTTTTTAAATTTATTTAATGAATTTTCAAAAAATAGGGACCTAATTTACAATAAGTTTAGCACCGAATGTGAGCCTAATTTTGAAAATTAATAGGGACCTATGAAAAACGGACCCTAAGTTAAATTGAGAACACTTAACCATTATAACATGTTGATTAGGAAACCCTAGTAACAGGGACTCATTTCAATGGTAACCCACATAGATGTATCATGGTACCCTGAGCTAGGCAGGGTAGGGCACGATTACTGGGCTGATTATAAGCGGTTAAAATAGCGGCGGGTGGTGCAGCAGTGTTGGTTCCGACAGAGTATGAGCGTGCACGTGCTACAAAGTGGAAAAAGCAGGCACTGGGCATCAGTAGCATACACTGTGCATCTTGAATCATGTCGGGTTGCCATCATAGGAATTGAAACACCCCATAATGGGGCAGCACAGGTATCTACATACAAGCAGGGCCGAATGACATAAGTAATGAATACATACAAGCGAGGCCGAATGACACAAGTAATAAATACATGCGAGTTAGGGAGTCGATTGAACGAGGAAGTTAGTGGGTACAACTCGTGGGGGTAGGAGCAAAAAGGGGCACCTACAATAGCAGTTAGGAGTACACGAAACAACCATTATCATGATTAGTAAGAAGGATCAACTTTTAGTATGGGACTAGTAATGGTGCGGTGTAACTAGTAATGATACGGTGTTACTAGCATTGGTGCAGTGTAGTAATTATCCTATAGTGATTAGGAGCGCAAATTAACGTTGTCTTATTCATCTTGCTTACCTTGTCATGCCTATCTGTTCCACGGTCATTTCTTATTTTCCAGTTTATGTCTTATCATGTTACTTTAATGATTATATTGTTAAAGTTACTGGACTCGCCAGACTTTATGTCCGACTCTCTTTGTTTTCGCTTCTTTTCTTCCATCCCCCCCCCCCCTCGGGTTCTCAAGGAGGAAATACTCAAGTTTGATTCGGATTTCTCCCTACTTGAAGTGCTAGAAGTTCTTGAAGTATTGCTTGGCTTTGCTTCTACCTATTTATGGCGTTTCTGTTGGGGATTATGGCTTTAAAATTATGTACTCTGAAGGCTTTTGTACAAGACTGATATTATGTACTTGGTTTTGGTATTTAAAGATGTAACTAAACTTATTTTTGTTTCCGCTGCAATAAAGTTATAAAATTTTCAAGTACTAATTTATGTATCTATCCTGTAATATTCTGTTCTGTTTACTCATAATGCTCCACAAAACTTAATGCATTCCCTTTGTCAGTGACATTAACGGACGTGGGGTGTTACACTTAGTATTAGAGCTGAAGGTTACAAGAACAGATAAAAGATTTTGAAAACTGTTTTCAAAAGTATTATTTTCAAAAACATGTTTCAAAGAAGGAGTTTACAAGAGAAAGATTTAGTATGAAAAACATAATCCCCAAAAGTCATATATCTATCTTTCGATTCTTTGTTCCGAATCTCTTCCTTTTTCCTTCTTGATTCTCTTTCTCCGCGTTTAGATGCCTTTCCTAAGATATTGGAGGACTTCGGTGCGATGGGCGGAAAACCTTTTCATGGGACTGAGACGTTTGTCGAGGCTATAAATTGGCTCAAGGAAGTGAAGGACTCGTTTGGTATCTTGGAGATAGACAATGGAAGGAAAGTTCAGCTAACTGCTTGGTCAATAAGGAAGTTTAGGTTGAGGAACACAACCCAAGGATGAGGAATTTGTTGATATGACTTTAATCCACGAAGGAGGTAAAGGAGAAAGTGGAAAGAATAATTAACCCCCGTAACAAAAGAAGGTGTCTTTATTTTGGCATAATGGGCCATATAATTAAGGACTGTGGGAAGAAGAAGAAGCTTGGTTGTTACCACTGCGGCGAGGTAGGACATATGATTTAAGATTACCCAAGGAGGTAAGGACAACGACATGGAAAGGGGACAGGACCTACTTCTGGAGGACAGGTTCATGCTCTCATGGTACCGGGACAGGAGAGGCATTTCTGTTGAAAGTTTGATTTTCCTTTTTCAGTCATCCTGTTTGAACTTTGTTTGACTCTTGCGCTTCACAATCGTTTGTATCTGCTTCGTTAGTTCAAACACTACACCTAAATACTAGTCTAGTTATGGATCCCATTGTAGTCTCAAATCCTGTTGGTGGTTCGGCTCACTTATCTATAGTTTGTCGGGTTTTGAGAGTGTCTATCTTGAGTGTTGGGTTTGAATGCAACGCCTTCGTTCCTGGTTTCACGGGCTATGGCTTGATTCTAGGGATGGATTGGCTAGCCAAGCATGGTGCCATCCAAGACTGTGAAAAGAGGGTAGTTAAACTGTTGACTCATTGTGGAAAGACCTTTGATATTTCTTGTGACCTTAGGGGTTCAGAGATTCTTAGCTACCTAGAATCTTCTGATGCATTCATCGATGATTTGAAATCTGTTCGTGTAGTCCATGAGTATGGTGACATCTTTGATGAGGTTCAGGGTCTACCCCCGAGGCGCGAGATAGACCTCTGAATATACTTTGTAGATAATGAAAAGCCGGTTGCATTGCCAGTGCGCCACATGGCTCTGAGAGGGAGAGGAGGGAACTCAATAAACAAGTAGGGGAGCTACTTGAGAAAGGGTTCATAAGAAGAAGCATTTCGGAATGGGATGCTCCAGTTGTTTTTGCTACGAAGACTGATGGTTCACTTAGATTGTGTGTGGACTATAGGGAGCCGAACAAGCTCAAGAATAAGAATAGACACCCATTGCCGATGATAAATGATTTGTTCTATCAGTTAGCCGATGCTTCGGTTTTCTCGCAGTTGGACTTAGCTACAGGATTTCACCAGTTCAGGGTATATGAGGATAGCATAGATAAGACTGCTTTTAGGACTCCTAACGGTTTCTTCGAAGGGCTCGTCATACTTTTTTTTGGTTTGACGAATGTACCCACATATTTCGTAGACTTGATTAGTAGGGTGTTTAGGCAGTTCCTAAACAAGTTTGTGGTTGTCTTTGTGGATAATATTTTGATTTTCTCTAGAAGCGAGGAAGAGTATGCCCTACATATTAGAGAAGTCTTAGAGACCCTAGAGCACATCAACTCAAAGCTAAGTTCTCCAAATGTCATTTTTGGAGGAAAGAAGTAAGTTTGTTAGGACATGTGGTTCTAAGGAAGGGATAGCAGTGGATCCTACAAAGGTGGTGGCAATCCAAGATTGGAAGGTTCCTAGAAAAGCAATGGAAGTAAGAAGTTTTCTATGGTTGGCGGGCTACTATAGGAAGTTCGTTAAGGGATTTGCGAAGGTATCATCCCCAGTTTTGACTTTGCTAGATTGGAGCAAACCGTTCATAGTATATACCGGTACTTGATAGGCAGGGCTTGGAGCAGTTTTCGATACAAGAGGAAAAGGTGATATGCAAAAGGCAGTAGGTACACAGTTATGTTTAAGCATCGTGTATCATCCACAGACGGATGGACGGACAGAAAGGATGAATAGAATCCTTGAAGATCTTTTGAGGTTATGCATCCTAGATTTTGGAGGACATGTTGTGGAGTTCGATTATAACAACAATTATTAAGCTAGTATTAGGGTTTTTATGGACGACCGTGTCGATCACCAACTGGTTGGTAGGAATCTATGGATAAGATTTTACTTGGGCCAAATATGATTAGGGAAACCTCTGAGGAGATAGACTTGATTCGAAGATGAATGAAGACAGCACAGGGCCGACAAAAGTCAAACGCTGGTAAGAGACGAACCGACCTTGAGTTCGATGTTGGAGACAAGGTTTTTATTAAAGTGTCACCATAGAGGAACGTAGTTAGCTTTGGGGAGTGTGGGGAAATTAGCAACAAGGTTCGTAGGGCAATCCCCCATTATAGAAAGAATTGGACAGACAACAGAGTGAAGTTGTCGAAAAAGCTTAGTGGTGTTCATGACATGTTTCACGTGTCGCATGTGAGGAAGTGTTTACATGATACCGGGGAAATAGTGGAGCCGAGCATGCTTAGGGAAGTGGATGTGGAGCAAGATGCCACGATTAAACAAGCTCCTACATGCATCCTTGGATCGGAGCTCAAGAAGTTACGCAACCGAGAGGTCAAGTGGTTAAAGTCCAATGGGGAGATGATCAAGGAGACACGACTTGGGAGATGGAAGACAAGATGCGTACGTTGTACCCTTCCCTTTTGGAGGGTATGTTCTTAACTTCTCCTTTTTCTATCGCTTTGTTTATACTTGTTCTATCGTTTAGCATGTCCTCTTGATTACATCTTCGATTTTTAGGTAGGAAAATCCTATGGTTGTAAACTTGTGTTTGAGACATGTTATGTTTGGTGGATGCAAGTGTTTGCTAGTGGTTGCTCGTGGATGCATTTATACACATATTAGGCACTAGATCGGCTCAGTCACTTTCATATTGCATATGAATAAGTGTGCATAATTAATTTGATGGATGTTTATTGAATGTGTTATCATATGTATGTTGCATTTGAATGAATGATTGTGCACGCATGTAAAAATGATGTGTATCATTAGGATTCTTTTGCATACATAATGGATGCATGAAACTATCATGAATTGCAATAAGAAGGTCGACTGAGTCAGTAGACCGCCTGATTTTGCATTAGAGTAAGAACATATACACACACACTATGCATATGTTCATGAAAAGCATTAGAAATATTTTAAGGACAATGGATGCTTGTGGATGACGGATGAGTAGATTGATAATTGGATGTTAGGATACATTCTTCTTAACTCAGAGATTTCGGGGACGAAATGCTTTAAGTAGGGGAGAATGTAACACCCCGCATTTTTAATGAAATTAAAAATGTGGAAATATGTATATATATTATATACATAGATATATTTAAGAGAAAAATTAAATAATGACAATAAATATTTCATGTAATAAGTTCATGCAGTGAAATAAAGGGAAAAATTAAGTGCAATATATGAAATGCGAAGAAACGCATGCGAACAATTAAAAAAAAAAAATTTGAAGAGCTTCAGGAATTTGGTCATGAAATTAGCGTCATTGCGATTTTCTAGTCAATTTGGACCTATGGTTTGCAGAAAACCGATTTAGGATTAAAATGATATCTATAAACTAAATATTGTAGCAAAATATGAAAAAGAGGAATGAGAAAAGAATAATGTTTAGCATTGTTCTAAGGTTTGTAAGTAAAAGACTTAGTAGCTCATTTGGTTGGAACATGTGACTTGCATACAAGACGAACAGAGTTCGATCCCCGCCAGCGCCATATTTTTGTTTTAGGGGAATGGCTAAAAAGTAGCTTAGTGTGAACGCAGTTCAAAAATTGGTTTAGTATGAAAATGGTTAATTGGGAAGATAGCTAAAAAGAAATATATATATATATATATATATATATATGACGTGTAGGTGTCAACACCCTGCTGCTGCGCATCATGTGGCACACGTGGCGCATTTTTGTTGGTCAAGAATTGTTTTTTTTAACGTGGCTTTTTATGGTTGGTTGGGTGACGATTTTTATTGTATTAGGGCTGATGTGGCTTTATTTAATTGGTCTGGTGAGGTATCTTTGTGTCATGATGATTTGGATGGCATAGATGAATCATAAGTTGATCTAAAGGCCCATATTAATTCTAAACATCTATATATACATCTCTAAAACTAAACCCTAACCTCACAACCCTAAACTACGATGTCGTCATGTTGTTCATCTACAAACTAACCTAGCCGCCACCATAATAAATCAAATTCTAGATTAAAGATAAAGAGATAAAGATTTGAAGCCTAGGAATTGCAAAAAGGAATTCTATAACAACAACGAATGAATCAACGTCTGCATCAACGGATTAGTTTAGCAACTTCAGAAATCAGATCTCCGAATTCAAGATTCATTTTCTGTGAGTGCAGTTACTTTCACAAGATAATTGTTTAAACGTAATTGCGTTGAGTTATGAGTTGGACTGTATGAAAATGTTTGTAAATCATATAAAGTTTATGTCTTTGCGAACTATATTTTGATTAATGCTTGATTTGATTCATTATATGCAAGTTATGTTCTATGTTAATTCATATGCCTAATTACATATGCATGTTATGTATGCAAGTTTGCTCGATCTATGCAAGTTATGAAAGATTATATGCAAGTCTTGTTCATACATGTAAAATCATATTTTATATATTCATATGTTTAGATCTACATGTTTATATGATTAGATCCATATCAGTCCATATGTTTAGAACTATATGTTCATATGTTTAGATCTACATGTTTATATGATTAGATCCATATCAGTCCATATGTTTAGAACTATATGTTCGTTTGTTTAGATCAACATGTTTATATGATTAGATCCATATCAGTTCATATGTTTAGAATTATATGTTCATATGTTTAAATCCGTGCAAGTTTATGTTTAAATCCATGCTAGTTCGCACTCAATATGTTGATTAAATATGTTTTTATATGTTTACTAGATTTATGCCGTCATAGATCTATATTGTATATGCCAGTTATGATGTCATCCCTTTTCCCTTTTTTTATGACTTGGGCTAATTGCGAGCGTAACGTATCACATGAATCATAGGTACGAACGATGTGGCAACGTTAGGGAAAATTTTGGGTAAAAGTTGAATATTATGTAATTGGCATAAAAAGGGGTTGTAATCATATAATTAATTTTGGGCATAACTAGAAAATGTGGCATAACTTGAATTGACCACACTTATGTATAATTTACATATAAACTTGGACATGAGTGGTAAATATGTAAATTGGCTAAAAGATGAACGTGCCTAACCCGAGGTTAGATTGAGTTGCATTGTAAGACTGCACAGAACCGCCCGGCACATCCAGCGGCCGCAATAACTTAGATATAATGTGAGAGGTTAGCGCATTAAGCCCAAAACCCCCAAGGTTAGAGTGAATTTGGATTAGAAGTCTGCCCGGAACCGCCCGACACATCCAGCAACCGCAAACAATAGTTCTAATGTGAGAGATTGGTGCTTTAATGAATAAATTAAAGCTAAGGAACAGACATGCTAAGAATGGAAAGGTTAAGTAACATATGGACAGGTGAAACTTAACCAATACAACATGTTAGGTGGGTGGGTTAAGTTAACAAGGACAAGAAGACAACTTAATAAATATTACATGAACAAAGTGGATAAGGTTAAGGCAAGCTTAACCAATTATACATATGAACTTGATAAAGGGAAGGGTTAAGTAAATCTTGGGTAAATGGGTAATATTAGTATATATAGGCCCACAAACTTAACCGTTAAATAAACATGCGTGAATTTGTGAGAAGGTTAAGTAACATATGAATATGCAACACTTAACCAGTACAACATATTAATTAAGCAAATGGGTGGGGTTAAGTTAAATTGAGAACACTTAACCATTATAACATGTTGATTAGGAAACCCTAGTAATGGGGACCCATTTCAGCAGTAACCCACATAGATGCATCATGGTACCCTGAGCTAGGCAGGGTGGGGCACGATTACTGGGCTAATTATAAGCGGTCAAAATAGCGGCGGGTGGTGCAGCAGTGTAGGTTCCGACGGAGTATGGACGTGCACGTACTCCGAAGTGGAAAAAGCAGGCACTGGGCATCAGTAGTATACACTGTGCATCTTGAATCATGTCGGGTTGCCATCATTGGAATTGATACATCCCATGATGGGGCCAGCACAGGTATCTACATACAAGCAGGGCCGAATGACATAAGTAATGAATACATACAAGCGAGGACAAATGACACAAGTAATAAATACATGCGAGTAAGGGAGCCGATCGAACGAGGAAGGTAGTGGGTACAACTCGTGGGGGTAGGAGCAAAAAGGGGCACATACGATAGCAGCTCGGAGTACACGAAACTACCATTATCACGATTAGTAAGAAGGATCAACTTTTAGTATGAGACTATTAAGGGTGCGGTGTAACTAGTAATGATACGGTGTTACTAGCATTGGTGTAGTGTAGTAATTATCCTATAGTGATTAGGAGCGCAAATTAACGTTGTCTTATTCGTCTTGCTTACCTTGTCATGCCTGTCTGTTTCACAGTTATTTCTAATTTTCCAGTTTATGTCTTATCTTGTTACTTTAATGATTATATTGTTAAAGTTACTAGACTAGCCAGACTTTATGTCTGACTCTCTTTGTTTTCTCCTCTTTTCTTCTGTTCCCCCAGGTTCTCAGGGAGGAAATACTCAAGTTTGATTCGGATTTCTCTCTGCTTGAAGTGCTAGAAGTTCTTGAAGTATTGCTTGGCATTGATTCTACCTATTTATGGCGTTTCTGTTGGGGATTATGACTTTAAAATTATGTACTCTGAAGGCTTTTGTACAAGACTGATATTATGTACTTGGTTTTGGTATTTGAAGATGTAACCAAAATTATTTTTGTTTCCGCTGCAATAAAGTTATAAATTTTTCAAGTACTACTTTATGTATCTATCTTGTAATATTCTGTTTTGTTTACTCATAACGCTCCACGAAACTTAATGCATTTCCTTTGTGAGTGACATCAACGGACGTGGGGTATTACATTTTGGAAAACAAAATTCAAATGATTTTAAAAATCCTTCAAACTGCTTTGGAAAGAATCTATTTGAAAATTCAAACTCTGATAATCCCAAAGGATTTTTGAATCATAAACATGATGTGAATTTGTTTTATAATAATCCATCAAAACAATCTTGGATCCCAAAAAGAAATAAAACAAATTTCGTTAAATTCAAGTAGATTTGGGTTCCAAAGGGTACAAAGGTAAATTCAGATGGTTTGTTATACAGACAGGTTTTGGTACCAAAAGTGGTAAACACATTTCACAGTGGTTTTACAAATTTTGTTAGACCACTTATCCCTCTCAACTGCTAGATACCTGTGATGGCTGAGGAACTACTTTGGAAAAGAAAATTTGATTTCAAGCTATTTCACATCTTTGATTTATTTAGAGTTCCTTAGCCAAGTCTGCTGGGTTGGAGATCCACATCATCTACTACAAATATGGTATGATCTCTAAACTCGTCTTTGTAAATATTCTCTATTTTCATTTTTGTTTATTCCTCCTTCTATCCCATCTGTTTATTTTCATTATCTCTTCTGTTTTGATTTGGCACTACCATATATTTTTGTTTTTCTTCTTTGAGCTTCATCAAATTCAAATTGCAGAATTCATATTTTTTTGGAAATTCACTTCATTTAAATAAAACTCTGATGTTTTAATCTTTTTTCAGATCTTGAATTTAAATTTGTAAAAATCTGTAATTGATTTGAAGTTTATTTCTGATTTCTAAATTCCTAACGGTGTTGATGTATTCATGTCATATCTTGAACACTATTAATTTTGAATTCTAATTTTTTGAAGATCTGAATATTTAATGAAATTCCACACACCTCTGCTGTTTTGGGTTTCTTCTAATTCATTTGAGAAAGGCTTGATATAATATACTCATTACAGCACACCAATATTTATCAGTTGTGATAATTTCATTATTTTTCAGATTGGCTTGGATATTTTGATTTGTCTTGAATTAGTGTTACATCTTGAATTTCACTATTATTCATGATCATCTGGTTTAGATTTTTGTTTGTTTGAGATCATTTCAAATTTCTGATATTTTGAATATCACATACCTCTCGGATTTGAAATTATTAATCATGTGTGATTGATTCATTGTATCTCAAGATTTACATTTGTTCAAGTGATTTTGAATAAACTACTTTTTTTTGGATCATGAATTATTACTCAATCTTGATGTAACTTTTTTGAAAAATTTCTTGTGTGATTGTCAGAAAATGTGTGAAAAATTCTTTGAAAAATCTGGTCCTTGAATCTTACTGTTATTTCGTGATTGTTTGATTTAAATATTTTGTTTATTTCAAATCATTTGAAGTTATTGGTTCCTTGAATCTTACACACATCTCGAATCTAAAATTTATAATCTGGGGTGATCGATTCATTGAATCCTGATATCTTCATATTTCATCAAATGATTTAAAATAAACGGTATTTTTAATCTTGGATCATGAATCATCTTATGTGACCGTTATCCTGACAAGTTTGCTTTGAAACTGTAACGACCCAGATTTTTGGTTGATTAATTTTAAATATTTAATATAGTTTTAAATATTGAAGTAATAATATAATTGAATTTTTATATTGAATTATCGATTTAATAATCGAAATACGATTTATTTTGAATAGGACAAATTTTCAAAATAAGCTTATTTTTAAAACTAATAGCAGATTTAGGCTAGTTTTGAAACTATTTGCAGAAATAGGCTTGTTTTTCGCAATAGTTGTTAAAAAACAAGCCTATTTCTGCAAATAGTTTCAAAACTAGCCTAAATCTGCTATTAGTTTTAAAAACAAGCATGTTTTGAAAATTTGTCCCTTATATTTTTATAAGGGGCGCACTTCACAAGTTCGCTCACGTGTATTATTTTCTTAAACAACTGGCCACCTCAGCTCTGAGGTGGACAAAACAAGCCTATTTCTGCAAATAGTTTTAAAACTAGCCTAAATCCGCTATTAGTTTTAAAAACAAGGCTATTTTGAAAAATTGTCCTTTTGAATATTTATAATCATCGTAATCCGAAAATGAATTTAACTGAATTCAAGATTTAAAACTGAACTGAAAATAGTTCAAATGATCAATACAAACTTCTGTTTGAATTAAAATAATAATAATAATTTATTATCGAAGGATTTATTTGTTTTGAATTTAATTTATATTGAGTTAAATTAATATCATCTACATATGATTGAATTGAGCTTCAGAACTTGTCCCGTTGTGTCCGGAATAGTGGTATAACCCTAAAAATGTCAGTTGTTGGGTTCGGATAGGAGTTCGAAATCAACGAGAAAATTCAATTGATTAAATTTTATTGGTTAATTCAAAACTAAATAAACCCAGTACCTATTGAAGCCTACCTTAGATAAATCTTACCCAGTAAACACCTACCTTCAGTTCCTTCACCAGAAAGTATTCTCCTTATATAAAATTGCAAGTAAACCCGCCTCTTAATTTTATTTCTTTTCCTCTTTGCCCAAAAATCCTTCTGAACGGAACTATCAAAGCCGACATCTACTTTGATTTTTCGAAATTCAACATCAAATACCCAGTGGAAACGAACCATTTTTCGATCCATTTGATTCGTAAGAATGCGGGCTTCGACCTCGTACTCCTTTTGAATGGCACGATGAGTTTCAGAACGGATCGATTTGGTAATTTGAGGCCTTGGTGGGATGTTTTGGTTCGGACAAATGGAAGAAGCACGAGGGTATGTTCACACGTGAAGACGAATACGATCGACTTGGTTCCAGCAAAGGGGAAAAGTCAAAATCAAAATTGGACTATGCGGTAAGGTCAAAAGGGTTTCGTTGAAGTAGTGTTTATGATTCTAGATCTGGAAGTAGTCAGGGGTTGTGTGTAAGTCGCGATGCTGGGAATCAGTGAAGAAGTGGATATCAAAATTTTTGTGAAGTCGCAGGTCATAGGGCTGAAGTCAAATCGCGATATAAGGAGAGCGAGCTTGAGTTGATGAGCAAATGACAAGAACTGGAGTTCCGATGAAAGATGTGAGGGAAATGGGGATTTTGATCAGGAGTTCAACGATGGCCTCGGTGCACTTTGCTGAAGAACGTAAGGAGGAGGAAGGAAGAGTTTGTTAATTTGTACCCTATGGATGTACTACTGTCGACGTAGTGATACCAATATACTCCTTGTATTTTTGGGTTTGATGTGGTTCAGCGTAAGGTATTGAAAACTTATGGTTTAGTTGTAGTTGTGTTCGAGATTTAGTTAAAGCAACTAGAAGATGATAATGAATGATGAGATGAGATCGGCAAGGTGTTCATGGCTCGGAAATTCTCGGTCTGAAGAAGGAAGCTTCAAGTTGGCTATGTATTCATTTGGGACCATTAAGGATTTGTATCGGGGACTAAACCAAGGGATTGGAGTAGCAATAAGGTGCAAATAGATTTATTTGAGATAGCAGCAAGAGCTTGGGAGAAGTTAAATGCTGGTTCGATTTCAGTTTACAAAACATTCCAATGCCTATCACAAATCACAGTGAGTAAATCTCACTCATTAATTTATTTTTAGCATTTAAAATAAATTGTTGGTTGTTTGGTTGCGTTTAAATATTACTGCGGCTATATTAAACATATTAATTATTTAGGACTGGTGTTTGTGGCTAATATATATATATATATATATATATATATATATATATATATATATATATTGGTGATTGGATAGATCCTGCATTACCATTAGCAGATGCCCGCAGTATCATTAGCGGATGATCCTATACGCTCCACGCTATGATAGTGGATGACCTTCTATACCACGATATCTTGTCACGAAGCATGATAGGTATTATTTATGTTGACTAACGTCTGTGGATGCAGGAAA
Organism: Allium sativum; assembly: GCA_030737875.1. Lineage (NCBI taxonomy): Eukaryota > Viridiplantae > Streptophyta > Magnoliopsida > Asparagales > Amaryllidaceae > Allium > Allium sativum. Next base: position 473,800,571 of record CM060909.1, read on the forward strand.
ACAGGTTGGAGGGATCCAACTGGATTCCTCAAAAATATTATTATTTGTTTGTTTCACATATATTATCATATATGATGTGTTGGAAAATATGTGTTGGATAATTGGTTGTTTTTGATTGGTTAAATGTCACTGGCCCTAAATGTTGATTTATATAAAATATCGTAAAATGATATTTAGAGATTTAAAAGGAAAATCTATTTTTCCAAAAATAGAATTCGAATTCTGAATGGACTATAAATATTTACTTGTTTTGTAAAATAGAAACAAGTATTGAATTTATAAATGGCATTTATAAATTAGATAATGTAGTGAATTTATAAATAGTGTTTATAAATAAAATGACATGATTTTCATGGGATAACCAGGGAATTGAAATGAATTTATAAACAATGTTTATAAATAGAAATGGAAAAAAATTATCATTGGATAATTTGAATATTTAAATTCATATGTGAATTTAAAAATAGAAATGGGGAAATCATTTTAAAGAAATAAACGATGGAATTTATTCTGATGTTCAGAATATAAATTGAACTAAAATAAATCCGTAAGGATTTATGATTTGAATTCGATCAGTTTGAATTTATTTAAATAGAAGTTAAATTGAATATGAAACTTGAATTGAAAATGGGATTCGATTGGTAATAAGCAAGTTAAAATTTAATTTGAACATGATATGTTCAAATAGAAAATGAAATGAGCAAACAAGCTAATTAAAGAATAAACTAGAGAATTGAGTTAAAATGACCAGATTGAGCTGGAATAAATTAGGAATGGAAGTATATAGGTTTGACAGGTATGGAATGAAGAGAATGAATATTTTAATTTATGCGCCCGACAAAAAGGTACATGTTTAAATACCATATGAGGTTTTATGCGCCGAATCGGCAAGCCACTTGGCTTTTTGATATTCTTTTTGAATGGAAAGGGCTTAGAGAGGCGAGTTGAGGTTTGAACTATTTTCCAGTACAAAGGAGGTTATGGCGATTTTTTCCAGAAATTTAAGGAGTTAGAATATTTTTAAGAAAATTTGATAGTTAGAAATCAATGTATCGATATATATAGAATTCGATATGGAAATGAACTCAAAAATAGAATATTATAAACAAAAAGGAAATCTATAAACTAGATTTGTTAAAAATAGAAAGAGAAGCGTGTACGTGTTTTAGAAATGGAAAATTGGTTTAATATGGTATTGATTATTCGAGTTGGCAGTCTTGTCTGTTTTGAAGTTAATGATATTTTCAGTCAAGGTCTGAGAGGTAATTATACCCCAACTTGATTGATTTCATTATTAGCTGATAAATAGCAAGATTCAGTCTCGAAGAGAAATTTTTAAAGAAATTTAGTCGAATGCAGTATTTTGGGTTGTTGTAACGATGTTTTACATAACATTTGTTTTAACCCAAAATAAGTGGAATTTTGGGAATATAATAATTAATATTTCCTAAGTCTAAAAATGAACTGGCGTGAAAAAGATAAGTAAGTGGAATGTTCTCCAATTATAAATAGGAGATATTTTCTACGTATATAAAATAAAAGAAGACGAGATATGGAAATATTTTCCAAATAGCGAAAGGGCCAAGATAATGGTTGAAAATATTTGGTTAACAAATATTGATAGGGAAATGAAGAAGTGGATTAATTAATGAAATATTAATTAACAGGCCCAGTGATTGATTGATGTTATGGGTGAATGTTTGTTTGTTTTTCTTCGATAGTTAAATAACTGACTATCGAAGTGTTTGCCAATATCGTTGTCAATATGGAGAGACCGGTTGGATTATTATCCGTGAACCACTCCGTATTGGTAGTAGCATTGCGAATTAGAATACATGAAGATAAGCGAAGACGGAGTAAAGTGCAAGGACTTTTCTATTAATAGGAATTGTGCCTTCGGTTTGTTCAATCCCAGAACGAAGTGTATGGATGAATGTTTGACAGAGTATATCCAATGATCGCATAGATTGTTCTATATAAATATATATGGTGGCGGACAATTTATTCTCTTAGCATAATATCCAAAACATATTTGTGCAAATCAATTAGTGATTAACGGATCTGACAATGTGACATTCAAAGTGATTGTGCTATCAATGAATGATAAGTAATCGTAGCCTCAGGCCTCAACAACCGGGAAATGACAAAAATCGGGCAGGCAGCATGGCTATGTGGGTCGCTCCCATTAGGGTGTAAAATCACCTATCTAGAAAAATTCCTTTTACTTCTTTAATCTATCGATGTTGTCCCATTCGGGAAACGGTTGCTGATCCCAACCGTTGGTGATATACATTCGATACACTCAAGCGAAATGAGTGGTCGGTCATGTATGGGCCGGGTTGGAAGACGTTCTTGTTGAACCCAGTGTATTCCTCTCTTGAGATACACTATCGGAAGGTGGTTTCATACCTTGTCATAGTCGTAATCCAATCTCCAATAAGCACCCTGCAGTTTTTGATTTTATATTATACATGGAGCGTGAGATGCAAGCGTTCCGCTAGGTTGTTATTTATTTGATTTAGATACTATTATAATATCACTGGATTTGATATAAAAAATATTTTGGGTCATAGTAAGGTAAAAACCGTCCGTGTTTATGTGTGGGCTGGTCTTACTATTATCCTTTCTTTCAGAAGGATTTTGAAAGTTAAAAAAATGGTTGAAGTTTACTCACACCAGTCCCATGACTGACCCAGAGTTTATTTTGTTTGTTTTCCCTAAACTCTTGGGTGCCCAAATTTGTACGGGCAGTCAAGTAGTCGGGATTTTTTGAATTCACTTGAAAGAGCTGGAAGCAGGAGGCTTCACCAGTTAGCTATAGACTATCATATATTCTGCTGTGTACCATGATTGTATCTGGAAACAGGTGTTTATAACTGTTCTACAAATAGCTGTTGTACTCTGATGATGGTATGTATATAAAGTTATCGAATTGTATTTCAAAGTTTATGTTACCTAATATATTTTGTTCGTTCTGCTATGAGTTTGTGACCTTCGTTTTCTTCTATTCTAATATTTCTTTCTTTCTATTTCTCATCCTCAAACTTCTTTCTAATAATGATTCGTATTTCTATGCAATTTGGGTTGGACGTGTGGTGTTATTAGTCGACTCAGATAAACGATAAAAATATAATTAATACACAAGTGTGTCTCTAATCTCATTTAAATATCCAATCTCTGGTCATGCATGATTATGAGACAACTTATAATTTAAGCTACGACTGACCGCATTTAAAAATCCAAGTTCTGGTTATGCGTGGTTAGTGCGCTCTTCAATAAAAAAACAGAAATAAAAGAAAAGGGAATAACGTGCTATAAATTGAAATTAATTTGAAATTATCCTTTGTGTATAGAAACCATCCTATCGATCCATATTCTAACTTGTGAAATGTGTGGATATTTTATGATGTATTATGATTTGTTGCTTGATAGCTATTGGGATTTGAGATTATTTGATTTTGTCACTTAAGTGGAAATTATAATTAAAGTCCAAATCCATCACTGTTTTGTGGTTAAATTTTCAAAATTCTCTTGAAAATAATTGGAAATCATTTTTGAACTCTCTCCATTTATATAAATTTCATCGTAAATCCGTCATTCTCTACAATACGAAATATGCCACATGTTCTCAGAATATTATGATTTTTGTTTGATTGATTGAGATTTATGATGACCGTTCTTCCTCTTAAGCTGATATTATATTTTAGCAATTTTTCATCTATATATTAGTTTCTGTATCCTTTAGATGATAACAAAAGGGGGAGAATGGGTTAAGATTTTGATTTATGAGTGAATATTTTATAAATATTTTTAATTTTGAAAATTCATTCAATTTTCATTTTTCACTCATGCACAGTTACAAGGGGAGTTTCTGTTGTAGGGGGAGCTTTCAAATAGGGGGAGTTCAGTTTTTCACTGTCAAACACATTTATTGCATTCAAGACCTTAACATTTGTTTGTCACCATCAAAAGGGGGAGATTGTTGTATATAACGGTGTTGTATACAAAATTATATGATTTTTGTTTGATGATAACAAACAAATATATTTATTTTAAATGTGTTTGTTACTGTACTGTTTCACATATATGTACAAATAGGAATATAATATTTATATTTAAATAAAATACGACTATACAGAACTTTAAATATTCACATAGTATTTTATTTGAATATAATATTTTGTTTCAATAATTAAAACAGTACAGAATTACAATTCCACTATTTGTATATATTCACTAATATACAATTTCATATACATTTCAATACATTCTTTTTCAGTACACAGTTCCTCTTTACAACACTTACACTTAGTTATATATACATTCACTCATATACCCAATCAACACTATTTTGTTGTCTTCAGTCTTCTGTATTCACGGTTTTTCAGTCAGTCCAGTCTTCATACCTGTCATACACAAAAACACACACAGTATCTGGAACACAAATAATTTCATATTCTAGCAAATATAATTTTTATTTTAAAAATTTATTTGCCTCAGAATTTCGGTGTGTTTCTCATCATTTTTCATGACTTGATCTGATATGTATATACGCACTGATCAGCCTCAACATACTACACTGGTTTGCTGATCAGAAACAGTTGATTCTGAACAGCCACAACATAGAGCAGCAGTCTGCTGATATATATAATAATTCACACGTGCACGATATATGTATACACACACAAACTGTTGTGTATATAGACACATGTATAAATGTACAGGTAAATATGGTCGAGCCCTACTCAAAGCAAATATGTGGGCCATGCACAAGTCAACAAAGTCAAACCAGCAAAATGGTCAGGTCAAGGCATGTTCAGTCAACATGAACTCAATAAGGTCAACAAGCTATTTTCAATGCAAGCATGGGTAAGCAACATGGTTCAGGTCAGCAATGGACATATATATAAGTTGCCACAAAATATCTAAACCAGGGTGATGACGTCATTCAAGAAGTACACTGCCTAACCCAGAATACAAGCAGTTCAGACGATATGCAAAATCAAAGCAACATGTTTCAGCATGAACTCATATAAGTGAAGCTTGAAATACAGTGTACATGAAACTAAAATGCATAACCTTGACCAAGCTCCAAATATGGAGAAGCATGAACAATGTACAACGGCGAGAAATTGCATATGGACAAAGTATGGTGAAAATACACAAGGGAATGTATGAACAAGACAAATAAGGGTGCACAGCAAAAACAAGAGTTTGTCTATCATGGTAAAACAGTATGATTCAATGTCAGGAAAGGAGCAAACTTGGTATATCAAAGATCGAATAAGTCAGTGAGGTAATACATGCAGTGCAGGAGGGTAAACTTTCAAGATTTCAAGTGCTACATGTTCGGCTATATATCATGTGCAAGTATGACAATCCAGTTCAGCATAAACAAGTAAATCAAGGCAGTTTTAAATGGATTCAAGTGCAACTGCATATAAATGGTGAAGCAAGCGCAATACAAGTATTCAGCAAAGGTGAAGTTTTCATATGCAAACACCTCATCATAAGTTAGAACATGACAGAACAATGATACTCAACATACAAGGCTGCATGGAGTACGACCACTACATTAATAAGCAAGGATGGACAGAAGAAAATAGTCCATATTCATAGATCAAGCAAATCAAAGAAAGTACATATATGACAGTATGTATGTATTCAAAACAGTGATGCATTTTCAAGTATATAGAGCAATATTCATTTTCATTTCCAGAAATACTCAAATTGATTACAGGGGACCAGCATATCAACTATTAATAGGTTTCCAGTTTTGGAGAACGTATAAGGCAAGATTCTAAACCATTTTTAATCTTTTTCATTTCATATTTGGCAAGCAATGAATATTTTCTGGAAATGGTATAATCACAAAAAAAAAAATTTGAATGAAAATCACACAAAAACTGTCAAGGGACCAAAGGAGCAAAATTTCATCACCAAATTTGTTCATTTGTTTGGTGTATATATGGAATAATATATGGACCAAGAATAATCAATTAAATTGTTCAAGGCATGCCACAATTTCCAGAATTCTCTCAATCAAAGCCGTGAAAGACAGAATTCAAAAGTCACGCAAGGGATTATTCAGCAGGTTCATTTAAAAGGGAAAGTAATCAAGTCCAGAATATCATCTATGTTCATTGAGACAATCAAGGCAACAAATTTCATCAATTCAAATCGAGGACAGTAAAAAGGGAAAGTAATCAAATCAGTATCAAATCATTCTTTTGAAATCAGAGGCTATCAAGGATTTGAAAATCCTATATGAACACCAGTTCATCATCGGCATGGGTGATCGAAAACCAATTACTCAAAATCAAGAACAAAATCAAAAAATACAATTAGTAATAGTCACAAGTTTTTCGATCTGAAGCTTATCCCAAATCCGACGTCAAGAATATCAACGAGAATACGATCATCGAAGAACCAGTTTTTTTTCCAGCATACGTCGATTTGATTTGGGGAAGACAAGTGAAAACCCTAATTCCATTTAAAGCCGCCATTTTTATTTTTCCAGAAACAAAAGGGGATCGGGCTAATTGAAATAAGGATGGTGCACCAAAACAAAAAGGAGGTCGGCCTATTTCAAGAGAAAGGGGATTTTTTAATTCCTTTTATTTAGGGTTTTTATTTTTGTTTTTCTTTTGTAATCAAACCATCAATCAGTTCTAGAGTCTGTAAAATCTATGGTTACGAGTTACAAGGTTTGTAATTCGGGAAAATCTGGTCGAGGGGATATCGGTCAGTCTAGGGTTTTGAGCGTAGGACTAGAATAGGAGCAAGGAGTTCGCGAGTGTACATGGTCTTGTATGCGGGATCTGTTCTTTTACCTAGTAGAAACCTTAGGAATGCAACAGTAGTTAGGATTTTGCAGAAGCTGGGTATCTCTGTGTGTTATTTACTTTCTGAACTTTATTTCTGTTGCATTCTGTGATCTGTTTATTATTTTAATATCCCGTAATATTTAAATCTGAGATAATTTCAGATAAACCCTATTCAGCACCCCTTTAGGGTTAATCTAGATCCAACATTTCTGACCGTGTGAGTCGATGTATATATATTATTTGTTCCTATGATATCGCAGATGTCACTCCGTATAGGGGGGACTCTGCCGAATTTTTCCAGAAATTTAAGTGTTAGAAAATTTTCGAGATTTTTGAAAATTTATATGGATTATACGAATTGGTTTTCGATTTAATATAAATTGGATTTTTGAATAATAAATGGGTTTGTAACCTTTTTCTTACCTTACTAGTTTCGGGGACGAAATTCATTTAAGGGGGGAAGACTGTAATGTCCCGTATTTTTGGTAGTCCAATATTTAATATAATTTATTATTTTAAATATTGATTTAGAATTTTAAATGGATTTAAAATATATATTTCGATTTTATAACGAAGTTTGAACGCTAAGTTTATAATATAAATCGAGCTCGAAATGGCGCGGTAGTTCATAATATTGAGTTTTGAACTTCAAATGAATATACAGAATCCGTTTTAAGTTGGATTTCTATGAAACAAGAAACGTTGGAATCTTGTTGAGTATAATTTTCATACGAAAGAGAAAAATCCAGATTTTGTGTTATGGATTGTTAGTTATGTCCAGTTCAAATTTTAAAATAGTCGCTATGGAAATCGTTATTTAAATATAACGTTTTTTTAATATATTTAAAAGGAAAATTTAAATCGTTTAACTCAAAAATTGACGATATTGACTTCTGTAAATTATATTTAAAGTTATATATATTCTGTTTGAATATATATGATAAAAATAATTTATTATTATTTTATTTAATTATTTGGAAATTTAAATAATATTTTATGCGATATTATTTGAGCGTTAAAAATTGTCATTTTTGCAAACGGTCTCATTTTTCGATGAAATTAATTTCATTGGAACCGTATCGTTAAATTATTATTAGAAAATCAAACTTGGTGGAAAACCGATATTGTATGTGACTTCCGTGGCCAAAAACGTCTCTGTTTCTATTTAATTGTTTAGATTATTTACACAATGGTAACTTTTAACGAATAAACAACTGGTCAAACAAACTTCAAATTTATTGAAACAAGATCCATTGGATCCGTTAGGAAGAGGTCTAGTAAAATGTCAAGGTCTCATATTTTTAGGATTTTTTTGTAATTATAGGAATTTTAAATGCCAGATTTTTCATCGATAATTATAAAGGACTTTTCACAAACGACCTCGGAATTCGACGAAACCTGTCCCATTGGATCCGGAATATTATTTTATGCCAAGATTAGGCATTTTATCTTGGATTAGAGGTCATATATGTGGTTATTACACGTAACTTCTCGAAGGTTTGTTTTATAATATATTATTATTTTAATGATCCCTTCCTATATAAACTAAACAAAGCGTAACCTAGAATTGGTCAAAGATGTATATGTGTGGTCAATGCCTTCCATAGCTGCCCCAAACACAATCAACGTCTAGCATCTTCTCCCCTTCTTCAAAAATTTCCTCCCAATACGTTCATTAATTCGAGATTTGTTCAACATTGAAACTGTCAAGCTTGGAGTGCTCTACATACTGAACAGCTGCGATCAGATCTCGTCAGTCGAGGCGACGAAATTCCAGCTTCAAGTCGCGGCGGTATTTGGGGAATTGCCGTTGAGCAAGGAAGCCTGGGGGCTCGAGATTCATGGCATAGGCCGAGGAAGTCTCGGCGCGCAAACAGACGGGTTTTGATCCAGCTCTGATGGCCTGAGGATCGGCCGGCGATGGAACTTATGAGGTCAAGCTGTGCGTGACTTTTGTTTGAGTCGTGAGAACAAGGGGAGCACGAAGTAATGGAATGGAGATACTGTAATTAATTAAAAGGCGGTACTTTAATTGTTGTTCAAACGTGATGAAGCTTGGAACAGTAAATGCATGAACCATTTTGAAGACGCGAACATCAGTAGAGAACCATGCGATAACAAACAGGTAGGCATCCTTTATATTAGAAATTTTTAAGTAAATGAATTTTTTTGTTTAAGAAATAGTTAATCTAAACTAATTAGATGATTTGTTTTTTTTGTGTAAAATCAAGCCAGATTTATTTAGATATTGGAACCTGAACTAAAAGGCAGTAGGAACGAACCGTGAGTGTAAGGAAGGAGCACTCTCAGTGATCGGCCTACTTAAGAAAGTAATTAAGTTAAACTAGATAATGATCAACTTATACGTCATTTATATTAAAATTAACTAAAGTATTGTTGATCACAGATGAAATCGAAAGCAATGAGAAAAGAAGTCGGGCTAGTTATTCCCAATTCAGATGGATCAGCCGGAATATCAATAACGTAATAGTTTATACTAATTTTATAATTAGTAAAATAATTAAGAAATTAATTAAGTACGATTAAATCATAGATATTATAAATGTTAAAACCTGTTCATATTATCAGAATCAGAAAAATAAGGTAGCATTGGAATCATCATGACGAACACTACATTGTGGAGCAGGACTGGACGCGATTGGAATCAAGTGGATTTTTTCCAGTTAAATTAGACATTTGTTTAATTTAACTGAACAAACCATTTCATCAATAAATCAGATCAAGGTGATTTAAACTCACTCAGTTCTTCCCACTTATATTTTATATAAGTCGGATTTTATTTTGTGTGCTATGGTCGCTAGTGGTGACTATTTGTTATTTATATATTGATTGAACTAATGAAATTTAACGTTGTTTAGTTTCAGCGAAAACCCAAATCGCTATTTTAACGATTGGACCCAATGAAGGTAGTTTACCTTGTTGGTCACGTTTATAACATAAACGTGTTTAATTTCAAGAATTGTTTGTTAATGATTAAAATAAAATTGATTGATGATAAATAATCGTTATTTACCGTTATAGAAATAATTAGTTAAATGATTTTATGTGAAATAACATATGTAAGGAAGAACAGGTTGGAGGGATCCAACCGGATTCCTCAAATATATTAGATATTAATTATCCTCATATTATCATCATATGAACTGTTCTGAATTGATGATTTATTTGGTTGTTGACTGTTAACCTGAAATTCAACATTTGTTTTGTTTAAACCAATGGGTGATATTGGTTGAGTAATTGGCAGCATATGGCCTGAAAATACATCGTTTTATAAATATCAATTTAACGTCAGGCAAATCGATATAAATGAAGTTATAAATTTTATTTTATAACTGAAAATAGATTTTTAAATCTATTGTTTTGAATTTTTTAGAAGGAAATAAATATTTATTAACTATTATTTCAGTTTATAATTAATTATTAAATTATTTTATAAGGCAAACTCTGATGTTAATCAGATTTATAAGTAAGAGAACAGAAAAATTACCCAATAGTTAAGAGTTGAATAATTGTTTTTTTAGAAAACTATTAAATGGATTTATTTAAATTAATTATATTATTAATTAATTTAAAGGAAGGAGTAATTGAAGCCAGTTAACGAATTAACTATGTTTTGGGGTTGACCAAGTCAACCGTTCAAAGTGAGAGTAATTATTAATCAGTTTGTTTGAACTAATCTAAGGAAATGGTTTACGAATGTTGTTTTAATGGTAATAATATTTTAAAAGGAGAAATTATTATTTATTTTAATTACTAAAGGAATTAACTACCTATGTAGGAGTTAAGGATTGAAATAAATTATTATATTAAATAATAATTTAGGAGATTACTTTTTAATTGAAATTCAATTAAAAAGCAATCGAAGTTGAGGAGAAATCTAGTTGAATTGTGAAAGGAATTTATGCACAGGTTTTATTTTTGAAACCCGAGTTTTATAATGAAGTTATAAAAGGGATTTTTAAGCAAATACGATGGCTTAAATTAAATGGTTACGTAATATTTGAATTAAGTAAAAGGGAATTGAAATTAAAAGGGTTTATATTAAACCCTAGTTGTAGATACGAAATTTATAAAAGGAAATGAGGTGTTAAAATGTTAATTTTAAAATTAACATAATTTAATAATGAAATTAAGTAAAATGGGGATTTGAAATAAAATTTTCAAAGCGGAAATTGGCTGAAATGGATTAGGAAAAAGGAATTGTTAAAAGTAAATTTGGTAAAGGTGTGAGTGACAGGATTTTGTAACAAAAATCCATGTTATAAATGAATTGTTAAAGAAGCAGAAGTCAAAGGTGATATTTTAGTAAACAATTACTTAATAAGTGAATTAAGGAATAATGATTATATTTGAGAAGAAATATCCAAAAGCAAGAAGTTTGATAAAACACTATTTTAAATAAATAATAAATGAGATTTGTTTCGATATTATAATGGAATATCGGATTTTGAAATTATAACTCACATCTATCTTCAGATAAGAACGATGTTGATCTAGGTCTGAGAGGTAATTAAAACACCCCAACTAGAACGACTTCAGGATTATCTGAGATGATATTAGTTGTAATGATAAAGAGGAGTAATAATTTATTATTTCCATTAGAGAAATAACAATGCAGCATTATTGGTGAAACTGTAAAGAATATGTGATAAGAATTCTGAAGTAAAGGAAATTAATGAGATTTGAGAATAATATAAGATGCTCCAAAGTAAAAGAAATAAAAGGGGATTGCGTGAAAGTAATGATATTTCCGAGTTAAAAGGAAATATAAAGTTAAGTTTTAAAATAGGTTTATTCTATAAGAATAAGCATTGGTTATTGTTTCCAAGTAATAAAACAAAAGGAATTTCATAACGTTATTTAGGAGAAACAAGTTAAATTAATTTCCCAATTAAAGAAATGAAGAACGATGGAACTAATGTTTGAAAGGAGAGTTAAATGGAAATTGAGCATAGTTACAAGATATTTTTTTAAGTATAAAAATGAAATGGTCTTGAGGATCATTAGTGTGTTAAAATAAGAAGTAAATACAGTATTTTAACCACCACATATATATTGATTGTTTTAACCATCAATCATCATTTTTGTACCAAAATCTGCAGTGTGCGAACCACATGCCTCAGTTTTAATTAACTATTTATTAATTATTTTTAACTAATGAGGCCAAGTGATGCTGAATACTGAACCAGTGAACTCATTTTATTTTCGTGGTTAAATAATTGTAATAGCCTGGAAATCCGAACCAATTTAAAATTTTTATTTTGGCAATTTTGATGAATTTCGAATATTTAAAATGATTTATTTTAAATAATGACAACGAGAAATTTAATTTGAATAGAATTAGAATGAATATATTTATTTGAATCGACGTTAGAATATAAATATTTATTTTTAATTATAAAAGGAATTGAAAATGGGGCGGTAGTTCGAAAATTCGATTTCAAATTTCAAATTTCAAATATGTACAGGATTCAAAATAAACCAGATTTTTGGAAAACAAAAAATGTTTGAATCTATTTGGAAATATATTTCCAATGAATCCGAAAAATTGAAATTTCATAGTGGGAATAAAAAGTTATGTCCGATTGAAAATTCAGAATAGTCGCTATGAAAAATATAGCCCTTAAAAATAGCGATTTTGCAAATGATCTCTGTTTTCGACGAAACCACTTTTGTTGGATCCGGGATGTCAAGTTATTGCTAGATTCAAAAATTTGTAATTTTTAAAAGCAATATGTGAGCATGGCAAAAGAAAACGTGTTTTGACAGTTTCAGTCAATTTCGATCGACTAGAAAATGGCCATTTTTCTAACGGTCTCAGAATTTTACGAAATTAATTTTGTTAGAACCGTATCGTCAATACGAAGCTAGAAAATATTTTTTGGGAATTTTTAGAGTCCGTATGTGGCCCCGGTAAATTGAAATGCGCATTCAAATTCAATATGTAGATTTATATTTTGATTTTGGCGGAAACTGATCGAAATAATTGAATCAGCTCACGATACATATCCCATTGTGTTCGGAATGGGGGTAAATAGCTACGGACGACAGTCGTTGGGTTTCGTTTGGAGGTTGGACGAAAAGTCAACTTTTTGAAGAGAAAAAATATAATAAATAAATATATATATATTATATTATACCCCCCCCTCACTTCCATTCTCTCTCTCTCTCTCTCCCGTTCTGAAAGAAAAACTCGCACCCTTCTCATCGCTCCCCCTCCTTGCGCCGCCGCGACCGCCGCTAGGGCACCCCTCCCCCTCCAGCGAACCTCCTCCGACGTCGAAGCTCTCTCCCCCTTCCTCTCGAGCATCGCGCCCCCTCCCCCTTCAGCCTAATCAAAAACTTAACCACTACCGAGCCCTATCCCGATCCGCCAGCCATGCTGGCCCACCGCCGCCTCCACGAGCGCCTCCCCCACCTTTGAACGTCGGCTTGGACCTCCTCCACTATTTTAACATCAAAATGTGAGTTTTTTTCTGATTTATAATTTAATTCCCTTTCAGTTTTGCTTAGATTTTTGTAAATAAAAGGTATTTTATAAATATAAAATAGCCTATGATTTTTAAAAATATAAAATAGAATTTTTAATTGTAAGAAAGGTTAGGTTTATATATAAAGTAGAAAAATAAAGATTAGATTTTTAATGGTATAAAAATATGATTTTTATATTGTAGAGATAATAAAAATATGATTTTTATATTGTAGAGATAATAAAAATATGATTTTTATGTTGTAGAGATAATAAAATTATGATTTTTATATTGTAGAGATAATAAAAATATGATTTTTATGTTGCAGAGATAATAAAAATACGATTTTTATGTCGTAGAGATAATATAAATATGATTTTTATGTTGTAGGTATAATAAAATTATGATTTTTTATATAGTAGAGATTACAAAAATATGATTTTTATAAGATAGAGAATATAAAAATACGATTATTATACATGTAGCGAAATAAAATTCTGATTTTTGTTATATATATGTTGACATAAAAATGTGATTTTTATAGCGTCGAAATAAAAATTCGATCTTTATATAAGAAGTAGAAATATAAAAATATAATTTTTATAAAGAAAGAAGCGTCGTAAAAATATATGAAGTAGAAATAAAAATGTGATTTTTATTTATTGGAATGAAGCAATAAAAATATAATTTTTACTATGAAAAGCGGGAAAGGATCGCATTGAAATATCGAGCAAATCCGAGCCATTCAGAAATAGAGAATGGAGGAGTGGATCCCAAAGGTGAGAACTCCTCACTTTAATTTTCTTTATACAGTTATTTATTATGTAGCTGCATATATGAACTGTTCCCCGTCGTCCACAGACCGTGGACGACTTGTTTGGTTGTTTGTGTGGATTAATGTGTTTGGTTGGATATTGGTTTGTGGTGTGAATGTGAAATTGATTTGATTGGTATGTGTATGGCGTAGGCCATTATTAGACCGGGAATAAGGCTAGGCCTTATCCCGTTTCTAGTATCGCGCCGTTATGCCGTCGAAATTTTCTAAAATATATTAGAACAATAAAAATATTTTTTTATTGTGTAAATGAACCGAATGAATGTTTTATCATTAAAAATATAATTTTTAACGTGTGTGTGAATAAAATAAATATTCATTTACAAATCAGACGATTTGTTTATGTACACTGATTTGACTGATATTGATTGGGACGATAAATTTTACACATCGCGCAACTACACAAATAAAATATGTGTTTGTTGTTTGAAAACCTCGCACGGGTATTGGGATGAAATTGGACATACACTAATCCCAATAATTAGCTGTATGTCAATTGATTGATCGACAGGCTGTTGTAAGCGATAAATATTTATATTTAATGCTTATACAGTGTAGAATGCACTCTGGATGTTGGATTGTTGTTTTCATTGTTGTTATACACATTGGTTGTGTGAAATCCATATAATCAACATTATATGGTAATTGATTGTGTGTGATTCCAGTTCAGAAAGATTGAAGATTTTAAAATAACAATTATTTTAAAATAACGAATATTTTCAAATAATATTCAGTAAAAGAATCAAAAGATGATTTTGATGTCCGATTTGGGATGGACACGAATATATTTAAATATATAAAGCCGTGTTGATTAGATTGACGCTATTTGACGTGAATGATATTTATATCGATTTAATTCATTTTTATAATGAATATCAAAACGGAATTGATTTCGAAATATAATGGTTTGAAAATATTATCATTTATATATCAATGGAATATTCAATTTGGATTAGAAATTGAATATGAAGTTGAAATCATTTTGAAAACGAATTTAAAACGATTTATAAAATACGTTTTGAAAGAAAATCGATGAAATATATATATAATATATATATAATGGCTCGAATAGAACGCGCCGCAGCAGTTCGCCAGTTTCGACCATTGATTTCGAACGGATATTATGGGAGATCCGACCGTTAGATTCTCTTAGAAGCGGAACCGTTGGGTTCGTATCGAAAAGAGCTTTCTAATGAAAATTAAAAATTAGAAATCTAACAGTTGGATTTGGAATTATGTCCAGATCAAATTTGGAAAAGGTCGCTGTAAGTGCAGTTCGATGCCCGTTTATGGAAATCGACTGTACGGGACTTGATAAAATTATTAAAAATATCAATAATTAGTGTAAAATCATAAGAAATGATTTCGAAAGAATTAGGATGAAAAATTCCATATTTGAAAAGATAGAAATAGATTTTTATCGAAATGAACTAGTTTTGAACTAGAACTATAATCCATTTATCTTTAAAAATAAATAAATTGGATTTGAAATGGTTTTAAAAATAAACAAAATTTCCAATATATGAATTGGAAATGGATTTGAATCGAAATTGTCTTTGGAATATTTCGATGTTGAATTTCGTTATTATACAGATATTGTTATGGAAATTTGAAAGATATATTTATATTTTTATTTCCAATATGATATTTGTAGGTCGTAGAATTTGATATTGAATATAAGCCAATATATTTTCTATTCAGGGCCTTGTATTTAATATCAAATGGGATTTGGGTTTGTCGTGGATGGTGTCTTCATTAACACTGTTCGAAAAACCCAGTTGAGAAAAAGATTAAATCTTTTATTTAGATTTAATGAAGTATACCAATTAATTAATATTGAATTGGAATTGATTTTCAGGTTTATCGTGAACGGTGTTTTAAATAACACTTGTTCTTTATCCCGATAGTTAATGGAATGTGAATTGGGTTTGTTGTGAATTGTGTTTTAACGACATTCATTCTTTAACCCGATTTACAGTGAAATGTGATTTGGAATTTATAAATCTTTTGTTAAGATTTAAAAGAGATTTTCCAAAGTAAAGTTTTCCAATTTAATAAAAATAAATTGGAATGGAATGGAATTCGATTTGGTAATAATCGAAGTGAATTTATGTGGATGAGGACTGCTAATATATATGGAATTTAAAAGGCTTTGCCGTTATTCCATTTATATTATTAGTCAAATATGGAAGTTTATATCGATTATATATATATCGATTTGTTTTCCATGAAGATTCCATCGTTAATGGAATGTGATTTTGGGTTGTCATGAATGGTATCTTTAATAATACTGTTCTTATACCCAACAGAGTTAAGAAAATCAAAAACTAACTGGAGATTAGTTAAGTTGAATGATTTCCTGGGTATTGATCTGATGTTGGTTTCAGCCTTTGGGGTTATTACATAAGGAATTGTTCACTTGCTAATTTATGGTTAAAGGCTAATGGAATAGAATGTGATTTTGGGTTTATCGTGAACCGTGTGTTAAATGACATTGGATCTTTAACCCAGTTAAAGACAAGATTTATTTCCTGGATTTAAATAATCATTAAGTAATGATTTTTGGAAGTTAAAACGGAATTAGAGTTTTAATGAATCTTTAAATAGATTGAAAGGTGAATTTGATAACTAAAATTATCAAATTCAAGAAATGATCCAGAATGGAGTATCACCAGTTTTGCTCCAAGCGATAGTTAAATCTTTAATTAGATTTGAACGTGAAATGGTAATTGAATTTACCGATAACACCGTGGTGTTAGATATGAAGTATCACCAGTTTTGCTTCATGGGATGAATAGGTTGGGATTAGGAAATTAAAACAAATGATTACTTCGGTAAGGTTCGCTAATCCCGACTAGTTTGGATAACCATAATTTGGTTTGAATTGATATTCAAAAGAAGATTAAAGAATAAATTTAAAGAATTTGTCTTTGATAAAATTAATGGGAACTGAAACATCCTACCTCCATTAAGGTCACTCACAAAGGGAATGCCTTAACTTCGGTGGAGGTTTATAAGTAAAAGTCACAGATAAAACACAAGACATATATAAACACACATATATATATAAGCAGCGGAAAACAAACAGACTTTCATTTCATAAATACGTGTTCATACAAAACATTTCCATAATTGTCTCACAATAACTTCCAAAACATTACATCATCATTTCTGTCTTGATTATTAAATAAAGAAGCATAAAACATAATTAAAACTGCAAAAATCCCCATAAAACGTGTCCAAAAGCCATAGCCAAGGAAAGCGAGTCCAAACCATACATTTACTATCTTGAATCTTGCAAAGAGTCTGACTAAGCTAGGTTGTTTCCTCCCTATGGACCTGGGGGGAACGAAAGAAAAGAAGACGAAAGAAAAATAGAGTCAGACATAAAGCCTGGTAAGTCTAGTGACTCTTCAGTATGAGAATAAGAAAAAGGGCATGATAGGTATAAACTGGAAACAAGAAAGTATCATAAACTAAGATAAAGCATTTTTGAACCGAATATACTATCGCACCCCACACTATATCTCTGCACCTACTTGTATTCGTTTCGATTGGCGCCCCATGATCGGGGTGAAGTGATCTCCTTTCTAAAGATCGGCTACTACTCGCAAAATCATTTGTGTCATACGACCCCCAATGATTGTAGATACCTATGATGGTCCCACCTTGGGGTGTATCAAGTCCCATGGTGGTGGCCCGACACAATTCTAGAATGCATAGTGTATACTACTGGTGCCCAGTGTCCTGTTTGTCTGCTCTGAAGTGTGTGCCCGCCCGCACTCCGTTAGAACCTACACTGCTGCACCACTCGCCGTCGCTTTTGACCGCTTACAATCAGCCCAGTAATCGTGCCCCACCCTGCCTAGTTTCAGGGTACCATGATACCTAATTAGGTTACTGCTGAAATGGGTCCCCGTTACTAGGGTTTTCTAGTCAAACATGTTAAGTGGTTAAGTGTCTGTATTAACCTAACCCCACCCATCAGTTTAGTTAACATGTTGAATTGGTTAAGTGTTTTAGTTAACTTAACCCTACCATCCTCATTCTAGCTTTAATTTATTCATTAAAGCACCGACCACTCACATTAGACAGGTATTGTTGCGGTTACTGGACAATGGTCGGTTCCGGGCAGGTTTACACCGCAACTCTGTCTAACCTCGGGTCCTTATTGGACTTAATGCCCTAACCTCTCACATTGGACACGTATTGTTGTGATTACTGGACAGCCGGGCGGGTCCGGGCAGGTTTACATCACAACTCAATCCAACCTCGGGTTAAGCATATTCGTATTTTCTAAATTTACATATTTGTCTCTTTTACTTGTTATATGTAAATGTTATGGCCCATTTTCCAAGTTCATTATTATTATTATTATTATTATTATTATTATTATTTTAGGCATGGAAATTCATACCAATTAAATGTCACTAATTATTGGCATGTGCCAAACATGCCAACACATATATTTTTCATGTTTAATCCCAACGATATTCCCCCGTTTGTACGTTCGCAAGATTATAATGAATGTTGGGCTAGATATTTCAGCCCAACTTATAAACATGGAAGGGAAAGCCAAGAACAAGAAATATTCTAAATAACATAAAGGGTGTGTGACATATGAACTTGCAACTTTGCGATCTAATTAACATAAATCATGGGTTTCAACTTGTCATGTGAACTTGCATTCAAATAAGAATCTAATTAAATAGGTGTCACATGAAATGGCATAATTTAGACTTGCATAAAACATAAGCCTAAACATATTTTTATCTAGGAGTAACTTCAAACACATACTTGCATGTGACAAAATTATTACATGTCCATAAAAATGTCTATTTTTGACATTAACCCAAAAGCGTGAACTATATCAAATCATGTATCCTATTATAACATGAAACTTGTAATAATCGTGTGAAACTAAATGGTACTTGGCATGGACCCAATTACAAACTTACAAAAAATGTAAGAACATATACATGGAATTTAATCATGTAGGCATAATGGTCTTAGCATAGAACATGTGTATATAAGTCTTAACTTGGACTTAGAAAAATGTATACAACCTATGTTAAACATATAAACATATAGGTGTAAATTCTAACATCAACCATATACTTGTATGTGAGGTTGCTTTCATTCTAAATGTACAATAGGACCAACATCAAGTCAATTTTACCACAAACGTCCCAATACCATTCATAATACAATCATTGCAATACACAGATATGAATTAGCATAGTCGTTGTACAATAGTAAAATCCCACTTCCACTTTACATCGAATCAAGTATTAATTTTATTCTCATCGGAAAAATCACTTACAACAAACGACGATCTTGATTTTCTGGTTTCTGAGTTCTGAATTGGCAATGCTTTCCTTTGGGTAGATAAACGTTGTTTGAATCTTGTTTTTACTTTAGTTTTGCTCGTCTCTAAGCTTTCTCCAACTGACGGCTACTCTTAGTTTCCTCCCGGCAGCATGACGGCTCTAGCTCTATATTATTTGTGTGAATTTAGGTTGAGTGTTGGGTTGTATTTATAGAATTTCATATTGATTTGAGCCGTCAGATGATCATAGAGTGAATCTAGACCATACACACCAAGAGGAGCCAATCAGAAAGTGACAAATCAGCCCTAGTGACACACCAGAACTCAGAAAATCGCTCAGAACCCGACCAGGCCAGCCAAGACCTGACCAGGTCGACTGGGTAGGTCGCCCCCTTGGTCGACCTGGGTCCTGGGCGGGAAAATTCCCGCCCAGCCCAGTTTGGGTCTGTTTTCGAATTTTGAACTGAATTTTGAGTTGTTTGAAATTTAAATTGAATTCTAAAACTTCTGGGGGTCATAACTTCTTCATACGGAGTCCGATTTACACAAACTCGGACTCTATCTCAAGCAGAATTCCGAGACGAATGCAACAGCATAACCCGTTTCCCTTTATTCTTTCATTTAGAATTAATTATACTTTAATTTGTTAATTTATTGTTAATAGAAAATTCGGGGTGTTACAGGAACCTTTCCCAAAATGTAAGAATATTTGAATAAAGGAATATTCTGGATTGGAATGAGGCGTATGTTGTGTTTTATAACACTTGTTTATTATATACACGATTTATTCAGAAAGGCCGAGTTTATACCCCTTCTGAATAACTGAATCGACGATAAGTCGACGATGAAGACGTTGGTTGAAGACCGGAGGTCTTCACATCGTTTGGATAATTACTGATGATCTTGATTGGGCAGTACACCCAAGAGGAGGGAATCAGTTGGTGATCGTCCAGATGTACTTGGAGATCGATTGATATGCGAGGAATAAGGTTCCTCCGGTTTCGTTCAGACCCGGAACGGACTTGTAAATGGATGTGTGTCTGACATCGGATTTCATTCTATTTAATTGATATACATCGGTTGCATAGCGTGAATTGCCTGTGTGGCATGCTGAGATGCAAATGATCAAGGCTTCTGTTCAAAAGCAGAGTCTTGTAGAGTTGTAGTTGATGATCAAGCACGGCCTTTGTGGCATAGCTTTGTGTAGCGTTAATTCGCGAGCCTCACACCCCGGTGTGAACCAGAAACGAGAGAGGACTTCAGGGAGGACATGCGTTTCCTTCTAGCTAGGAGTGGTGTTTTGGGTTTTACACGCCCGGACATTTTACTTATGTGGATGATGGATAGCGAGGCGCCTCGGTTATTTCGATCTCTGCGGAGCCGATAGATGGTCTTTATACAGACCAGATTTACGCCCCATAGGGCGGGGAAACGCAGTGTTCAGGCATTTTAATCCACGTCGAGTGGACCGGCCCTGACGATCCAAGGGTCGATGCGCTCTGACCCTGAGGCTCGGGCTAGAGAGTCTCGAAGCGGTAAGGACGATCCCTTGCCTTGGTTCACAGATGGAAAGCCAACTTCCAATACGACATTTTGGGGTTTTGATTGTAAACCTATATATGGCGACATAGTGGTAAGGGGCACTTATGCCGTCTATGATTGATACTTATGATTGAAATTGTTTTGACACTATACACTTATAGTAATAATAAAACATGAAATTTTACGTACCAAGCATTCTTGGCTATTATAAGGTAAAAACTCTATCCTCCAGCTTGCGTTGCATTGTGTGATGGGACCTGAGTCTTATAATAATTTCAGTGTTCTTTATTTAGCATTGTGCGGTTGTTTTATGCACTGGTATTCTTGGGAGGAAACTCGTTCCGTGTTATACGGCGTGCTGCCTGGATTTACCTAACTTTAAAATAAAGATTAATAACTGTTTTAGTTCTCACACCAGTCACATGACTGACCTGGAGTTTATTGTTTTAACCTAAACTCTGGGTGCCCCTATTTTCTATACGGGCAGCTAGTAGTTTTGGTTTTGCAGATTTATATTCACAGGATCCTAGTTTACAGCTGGAATGATATTCGGAAAGCTCTGTATCCGTATAATCCTTTCAGTTGTGTTTTGTATTATTTTTCGCTGCTATGCAATTTAATTTAAACCTCTGATATTTCTCTAATGTATAATATTTAATCATACTCTGTGTATTCGTGTATTCTGATGGAATTGTTGTAATAAGTAATGAAATGTTCTTCTGTTTGTGTTCTGATTCGTCTTGTCCTCAAGGCAATCTGTTCTTCCTCTCCACTTCGGAGACTGGGGAAGTATCAGGTACTTACAGTGATATCAGAGCTTTGGTTTATAGAGCTCGGAGAACAAGACACGTTAGAACCGAACGTAAGAATTCATCAGAGATTGGATTAGTAATATCCAATGGGAATGACTCGTTAGAGATGGGATCAGTAGTATCCTAGAACGAGTGTGAAGAGTGTATTTTAAAAAATAAAAATGAAAACCATTTTTGCTTTGAAAATTTAAACTTTATTATTCGTATTTGAATATTTATTTTGTATGGAATTTGGACAATCGGGTATATGGAGATTTTGAATATACGTCTGATCCACGTGTATCCGAAGCCTCAAATATACTGGATAGATATAGAATCACACTCTAGTCGCTCGGACATGATTCTGATGATTGACACATCATCATTAGCTTTTATTTTCGTGTTTCGAAAGTGGGATTTCTATATATTTCAAATTGACTGGTGTGAGAACCAAAACTAGATAGGGCTATTTTGTGATTTGGCATCAAAAACATGATTTTCTCTACGTATATCAAACTATGAATTTGTAAATTTATCAACTAATTGATTGGTGGTTGTGTTGTATGATTACTCCTTTAAGCCATTATGTGAAAGAAAGGTAAATTTAGGCCAAATTGTATCAAATGTTGAATTGAAAATTATTTGGAAATGCATGCATGTACATATATATGTGTAAACCGGTCATTGCAAAGAAGCTAGAGCAGAGGAATAAAATTGTTTGCCCGACAAATATGTACATGTTTATTGTATTTCTTGGGGTTTTTGATGATTTTATGAGCCGATTAGCTAGCCGCTTGGCTGTTTCTTTTTCTTTTTGGATTGGAGAGGCTCGTATGGCAATTTTGGGATTTTCCCGGTGCTCCCGTGCAGGGGAGGTTATGGCGAAATTTTTCGAAAATTTAGGGTGTTAGCCATATATTTCGAAAATTTTGAAAATTTTGAAAAGTTCTTAGAAACTGAAAATTGAAGAACTTAAGCCATAATGAAAATAATGAAAGTTGATTTGATTTGTAAGACAACTTCCAGCTTCGTTCCTTTTCGGTGACGAAAAGTTTTAAGTGGGGGAGATTGTAATAACCCGGAAATCCGAACCAATTTAAAAATTTTATTTTGGCAATTTTGATGAATTTCGAATATTTAAAATGATTTATTTTAAATAATGACGACGAGAAATTTATTTTGAATAGAATTAGAATGAATATATTTATTTGAATCAACGTTAGAATATAAATATTTATTTTTAATTATAAAAGGAATTGAAAATGGCGCGGTAGTCCAAAAAATCGATTTCTAATTTCAAATGAATGTACAAGATTCAAAATTAACCGGATTTTGGCGAAATAAAAAATATTTGAATCTATTTGGAAATATATTTCCAATGAATCTGTAAAATTGAAATTTCATAGCAGGAATAAAAAGTTATGTCCAATTGAAAATTCAGAATAGTCGCTATGGAAAATATAGCCCTTAAAAATAGTGATTTTGCAAACGATATCTGTTTTCGACGAAACCACTTTTGTTGGATCCGGGATGTCAAGTTATTGCTAGATTCCAAAATTCGTAATTTCTGAAAGCAATATGTGAGCGTGGCAAAAGAAAACGTGTTTTGACAGTTTCAGTCAATTTCGATCGACCAGAAAATGGCCATTTTTCCAATGGTCTCAGAATTTGACGAAATTAGTTTTGTTAGAACCGTATCGTCAATACGAAGCTAGAAAATATATTTCAGGAATTTTTAGAGTCCGTATGTGGCCCGGATAAATTGAAATGCGAGTTCAAATTCAATATGTAGATTTATATTTTGATTTTGGCGGAAACTGATCGAAACAATCGAATCAACTTACGATACATATCCCATTGTGTTCGGAATGGGGGTAAATAGCTAGGGAAGACAGTCGTTGGGTTTCGTTTGGAGGTTGGACGAAAAGTCAACTTTTTGAAGAGAAAAAAATATAATAAATAAATATATATATTATATTATACCCCCCTCACTTCCTTTCTCTCTCCCTCTCTCTAGTTCTAAAAGAAAAACCCACACCCCTACTCATCGCGCGCCCCTCCTTGCGCCGTCGCGACCGCCGCTAGGGCACCCCCTTCCAGCGAACCTCCTCCAACGTCGAAGCCCTCTCCCCCTTCCTCTCGAGCATCGCCCCCCCTTCAGCCAAATCAAAAACCTAACCACCGCCGAGCCCTATCCCGGTCCGCCGGCCATGCTGGCCCACCGCCGCCTCCACGAGCGCCTCCCCCACCTCTGAACGCCGGCTTGGACCTCCTCCACGATTTTAACATCAAAATGTGAGTTTTTTTCTAATTTATAATTTAATTCCCTTTTCAATTTTGCTTAGATTTTTGTAAATAAAAGGTAGGTTTTTATAAATATAAAATAGCTTATGATTTTTGAAAATATAGAATAGAATTTTTAATTGTAAGAAAGGTTAGGTTTATATATGAAGTAGAAAAATAAAGATTAGAATCTTAATGGTATAAAAATATGATTTTTATGTTGTAAAGATAATAAAATTATGATTTTTATGTTGTAGAGATAATAAAAATATGATTTTTATGTCGTAGAGATAATAAAAATATGATTTTTATGTAGTTGAGATTATAAAAATATGATTTTTATAAGATAGAGAATATAAAAATACGATTACTATATATGTAGCGAAATAAAAATCTGATTTTTATTATATATATGTGGACATAAAAATGTGATTTTTATAGCGTCAAAATAAAAATTCGATCTTTATATAAGAAGTAGAAATATAAAAATATAATTTTTATAAAGAAAGAAGCGTCGTAAAAATATATGAAGTAGAAATAAAAATGTGATTTTTATTTATTGGAATGAAGCAATAAAAATATAATTTTTACTATGAACAGCGGGAAAGAATCGCATTAAAATATCGAGCAAATCCAAGCCATTCAGAAATAGAGAATGGAGGAGTGGATCCCAAAGGTGAGAACTTCTCACTTTAATTTTCTTTATACAGTTATTTATTATGTGACTGCATATATGAATTGTTCCCCGTCGTCCACAGACCAAGGAGGACTTGTTTGGTTGTTTGTGTTGATTGATGTGTTTGGTTGGATATTGGTTTGTGGTGTGCATGTGAAATTAATTTGATTGGTACGTGTATGGCGTAGGCCATTATTAGACCGAGGATAAGACTGGGCCTTATCCCGTTTCTAGTATCACGCCGTTATGCCGCCAAAATTTTCTAAAATATATTAGAACAATAAAAATATTATTTTTATTGTGTAAATGAACCGAATGAATGTTTTATCGTTAAAAATATAATTTTTAATGTGTATGCGAATAAAATAAATATTCATTTACAAATCAGATGATTTGTTTATGTACACTGATTTGACTGATATTGATTGGGATGATAAATTTTACACATCGCGCAACTACACAAATAAAATCTGTGCTTGTTGTTTGAAAACCCCACACGGGTATTGGGATGAAATTGTACATACACTGATCCCAATAATTAGTTGTATGTCAATTGATTGATCAACAAGCTGTTGTAAGCGTTAAATATTTATATTTAATGCTTATACAGTGTAGAATGCACTCTGGATGTTGGATTGCTGTTTTCATTGTTGTTAAATATTTAAAATAACGATTATTTTCAAATAATATTCAGTAAAAGAATCAAAAGATGATTTTGATGTCCGATTTGGGATGGACACGAATATATTTAAATATATAAAGCCGTGTTGATTAGATTGACGCCATTTGACGTGAACGATATTTATATCGATTTTATTCATTTTTATAATGAATATCAAAAAGGAATTGATTTCAAAATATAATGGTTTGAAAATATTATCATTTATATATCGATGATATGGAATATTCAATTTTGATTAGAAATTGAATATGAAGCAGAACCGTTGGGTACGTATCGAAAAGAGCTTTCTAACGAATATTAAAAATTAGAAATCTAACGGTTGGATTTGGAATTATGTCCAGATCAAATTTGGAAAAGGTCACTGTAAGTGCAGTTCGATGGCCGTTTATGGAAATCGACTGTATGGGCCGTGATAAAATTATTGAAAATATCAATAATTAGTGTAAAATCATAAGAAATGATTTGGAAAGAATTGGGATGAAAAATTCCATATTTGAAAAAATAGAAATAGATTTTTATCGAAATGAACTAGTTTTGAACTAGAACTATAATCCATTTATCTTTAAAAATAAATAAATTGGATTTGAAATGGTTTTAAAAATAACCAGAATTTCCAATATATGAATTGGAAATGGATTTGAATCGAAATTGTCTTTGGAATATTTCAACGTTGAATTTCGTGATTATACAGATATTGTTATGGAAATTTGAAAGATATATTTATTTCGTTATTTCCAATATGATATTTGTGGATCGTAGAATTTGATATTGAATATAAGCCAATATATTTTCTATTCAGAGCCTTGTATTTAATATCAAATGGGATTTGGGTTTGTCGTGAATGGTGTCTTCATTAACACTGTTCGTAAAACCCAGTTGAGAAAAAGATTAAATCTTTTATTCAGATTTAATGAAGTATACCAATTAATTAATATTGAATTAGAATTGATTTCGGGTTTATCGTAAACGGTGTTTTAAATAACAATTGTTCTTTAACCCGATAATTAATGGAATGTGAATTGGGTTTGTTGTGAACTGTGTTTTAACGACATTCGTTCTTTAACCCAATTTACAGTGAAATGTGAGTAGGAATGTATAATTCTTTTGTTAAGATTTAAAAGAGATTTTCCAAAGTAAAGTTTTCCAATTTAGTAAAATAAATTGGAATGGAATTCGATTTGGTAATAATCGAAGTAAATTTCTGTGGATGAGGACTGCTAATACATATGGAATTTAAAAGGCTTTGTCGTTATTCCATTTATATTATTAGTCAGATATGGAAGTTTATATCGATTATATATATAAATCAATTTGTTTTCCATGAAGATTCCATCGTTAATGGAATGTGATTTTGGGTTGTCGTGAATGGTATCTTTAATAATACTGTTCTTAGACCCAACGGAGTTAAGAAAATCAAAAACTAACTGGAGATTAGTTAAGTTGAATGATTTCCTGGGTATTGATCTGATGTTGGTTTCGGCCTTGGGGGTTATTACATAGGGAATTGTTCACTTGCTAATTTATGGTTAAAGGCGGATGGAATAGAATGTGATTTTGGGTTTATCGTGAACCGTGTGTTAAATGACATTGGTTCTTTAACCCAGTTAAAGACAGGATTTATTTCCTGGATTTGAATAATCATTAAGTAATGATTTTTGGAAATTAAAACGGAATTAGAGTTTTAATGAATCTTTAAATAGATTGAAAGGTGAATTTGATAACTAAAATTATCAAATTCAAGAAATGATCGAGAATAGAGTATCACCAGTTTTGCTCCAAGCGATAGTTAAATCTTTAATTAGATTTGAACGTGAAATGGTAATTGAATTTACCGATAACATCGTGGTGTTAGATATGAAGTATTACCAGTTTTGCTTCAGGGGATGAATAGGTTAGGATTGGGAAATTAAAACAAATGATTACTTCGGTAAGGTTCGCTAATCCCGACTAGTTTGGATAACCATAATTTGGTTTGAATTGATAATCAAAAGAAGATTAAAGAATAAATTTAAAGAATTTATCTTTGATAAAATTAATGGGATCCTTTCCCAAAATGTAAGAATATTTGAATAAAGGAATATTCTGGATTGGAATGAGGCGTATGTTGTGTTTTATAACACTTGTTTATTTTATATGTGAGTTATTCGGAAAGGCCGAGTTTATACCCATTCTGAATAACTGAATCGACGATAAGTCGACGATGAAGACAGTGGTTGAAGACCGGAGGTCTTCACATCGTTTGGATAATTACTGATGATTTTGATTGGGCAGTGCACCCAAGAGGAGGGAATCAGTTGGTGATCGTCCAGACGTACTTGGAGATCGATAGATATGCGAGAAATAAGGTTCCTCCGGTTTCGTTCAGACCCAGAACGGACTTGTAAACGGATGTGTGTCTGACATCGGATTTCATTCTGTGTGATTGGTATAAATCGGTTGCATAGCGTGAATTGCCTGTGTGGAATGTAGAGATGCAAATGATCAAGGCTTCTGTTGAAAAGCAGAGCCTTGTGGTTGATGATCAAAGCACGGCCTTTGTGGCATAGCTTTGTGTACCGTTAATTCGCGAGCCTCACACCCTGGTGTGAACCAGAAACGGGAGAGGACTTCAGGGAGGACATGCGTTTCCTTCTAGCTAGGAGTGGTGTTTTGGGTTTTACACGCCCGGACATTTTACTTATGTGGATGATGGACAGCGAGGCAACTAAGTTATTTCGGTCTTTGCGGAGCCGATGGATGGTCTTTATACAGACCAGATTTACGCCCCATAGGGCGGGGAAACACAGTGTTCAGGCATTTTAATCCACGTCGAGTGGACCGGCCCTGACGATCCAAGTGTCGTTGCGCTCTGACCCTGAGGCTCGGGCTAGAGAGTCTCGAAGCGGTAAGGACGATCCCTTGCCTTGGTTCACAGATGGAAATCCAACTTCCAATACGACATTTTGCGGTTTTGATTGTAGACCTATATATGGCAACATAGTGGTATGGGGCACTTATGCCATCTATGATTGATACTTATGATTGAAATTGTTTTGACACTATACACTTATAGTAATAATAAAACATGAAATTTTACGTACCAAGCATTCTTGGCTATTATAAGGTAAAAAATCTATCCTCCGGCTTGCGTTGCATAGTGTGATGGGACCTGAGTCTTATAATAGCTTCATTGTTCTTTATTTAGCATTGCGCGGTTGTTTTATGCACTGGTATTCTTGGGAGGAAACCCGTGCCGTGTTATACAGCGTGGTTCCTAGATTTACCTAACTTTAAAATAAAGATTAATAACTGTTTTAGTTCTCACACCAGTCACATGACTGACCGGGAGATTATTGTTTTAACCTAAACTCTGGGTGCCCCTATTTTCCTCACGGGCAGCTAGTAGTTTTGGTTTTGCAGATTTATATTCACAGGATCCTGGTTTACAGCTGGAATGATATTCGGAAAGCTCTGTATCCGTATATTCCTTTCAGTTGTGTTTTGTATTATTTTCTGCTGCTATGTAATTTAATTTAAACCTCTGATATTTCTCTGATGTATAATATTTATTCATACTCTGTGTATTCGTTTATTCTGATGGAAATTTTGAAATAAGCAATGAAATGTTCTTCTGTTTGTGTTTTGATTCGTCTTGTCCTCAAGGCAATCCGTTCTTCCTCTCCTCTTCGGAGATCGGGGAAGTATCGGGTACTTACAATAATTGTTTATTTTGATAGTTAAATAACCGACTATCAAATCTGGCCAAATGTGTTGTTGGTATGGAAAGACCGGGATTGAATGTATATTTGAAAACCATTATGAACCAGAAAATACGAAAGTATCAAGATTGAAGATGGAGTATTGAAGACCGTTGATCTTCATAAAGCGAAAGAACCACTTAAAATCTCTGGTTTAGCGGCCAAAGATATACTGTGATTCTATCATGGTTGGAATCCGCGGGTTGCAAGGACTACTCGCTACTGATCCTTGGGGTGATACCTATATAGGATGTGGTAGGAGGGTGCCTTCGGTTCATCCTGTTCTTGGATTACTTGTATGGACGGATGTTTGACAGTGTATTTCCAAAAGTGTCACGTACGTTGATTTCTTCAAACGTACCATGTTGATGGCGGAGAAGTGCACATTCTCTTAGCTTAACCACTAGAGTATTTGTTTGGACGCCAATTAGTGATATCAGGTGGATCTGACGATGTGACATTCAAAGTGGATGGAGATATGCTGATCTAAAGGATAAACTTAGCCTCTAGCCTCATCAACCGGGAAATGGTACAAATCGGGCAAGTTGCTTGGCTATGTGGGTCGCACCCATCAAAAGGGTATATTCATTACCTAATTTGGAGAAATCAAATGCCCTCGGTTGTCCCTTTTTATTTTTGTATGTATGTTATTGGTTCGGCTGACTGGCCCCCAACCGTGGTAATGATATATTCGGTACTCTCAAGCGAAGTGAGGGGCCGGTCATGTTTAGCCGGGGTTGCAAGATGTTCTTGTTGAATCCCCAATGTATTCTTCTACGGAGGTACATTGTCGGAAGGTGGTCCCATACCTTGCCATAGTTGGAAATCCATTCTCCAATAAGAGCCCGCGGTTTTGATTGTATACTATATATGTAGAGCGTGAGATGCAAACGTTCTGCTAGATTGATATTTATTTGTATTTAGACATTATTATAATATCAGAGTAGATGTTAATTTCAAAAACGTTTTGGGTTATCGTAAGGTAAAAATCGTCTGTATTTATTTGTGGATTTGGTCTTACGATTATCCTTTTATTTCAAAAGGATTTTGACTTTAAAATCAACTTGTTTGATGCCTATAAACTTAGTGTGTTTTTCTCACTCTGGTCCACCAGACTGACCCGTCGTTTGAAATGCTCGGGTTAGACCTTGTCGTACAGGTTCATGTTATCAGATGCTATAAACAGACAAGCCGGGATGTCCAGACGTAGAATATTTAGTTGTTATTCCGCTGTGTGTTGTATATGAGGACGGATTATTATTACTATGCAGATGTGTGATGTACTCTGATGATTGTAAGTTTTTATTTCTAGCTCTCAGTAGAGATTTATTTCTATATTGTATTTTGTTCCGTTGCGATGTGAGACTGTGTTATGTTAGTTCTTTTTCTTCTTTTATTCTAATATATTTTTTTCTTTCTTATCTCACCCTCTTATTTCTTTCTAATAACTATCTGCTTTTCTGTATAATTTGAGTTGACATGGTTTGATAAATGTCAGTTTAAACTGTACTAAAAAGTGGGTCGTAACATTAAATTTTTTTGCATAATTAATATTGATTATGTCAATTCTGAGTATTATTTCAAAGAAACAAAAGAAGAACTTGAAATCTAGCCACATTAATTTTGGGTAATGCATAATACAACTTAAAAATGGATGTACATTAGCAAACCCGATGGTCGTGTATATTGACTATGTAGTACATAATATTTTCCATCAACAGAACTGTACACGTTTGATTAACATCATTATTTGTGTATTTATAAACCTCTATTCTACTAACTCTAGTCAAATGTTATGTTATTTCTTTTTTTTTCAAAAAATATTGATAGATAAATGGTTAAAAATAAGGAAGAAACAAAAAGATGTTATAAAAAGCATGTTTACTTTTTAATATATTATTTTCCTATTAAATAGGAACAAGAAATCTTTCTAACATAATTTAAAAGTTTAAAATATGCTCATGTCTTTATCGAAAGCGAATTTCGCTAAAACTTTTATAATTATTTTTGGAATAAGTTATAACATATTATGCATGTATTTTCCGGTAAAAAAAAATGTAAATATTTACTTTAAAAACTACAAATTTCATTTAAAATAAGTTTACTAGCATGTCGTGAAATTCAATTTTGAAAGGAGAATGAAGTGGAATACGTTTCACAGTAAAGATACAGCTTTAATTTTCGTAAAATGGATATCCATCTATTTTAGAAATTTTACTTTCAACAAATAAAAGTTACTAAGGTTTTTTCTATATTTCTTCTATATCAAAACTGGTTTCTTTTGAATTAAAATTATAATTTTCAACATGCCAAAAGGTTCAGAAATACAAGATGGATTTGAATCGATTTAAAAGGAATTTCATAAGGTATTGAGACTTTGGGCTAAGTCCTCATCACTCAACAGATATATCACCCGCATACTCCCTTAACCAATGGCTTTATTTCATTTCTTGTATTGGGCTGGATTGCTAAAGCCCAAGTATTTGTGTGTGTGTGTGTGCGTATATATTGATTGGATTACAATAGAATGATCATTGAATAATTTCCTGCATTTCTTCACTTTTCTATCTCCATGTAAATACAATTAGAGATTAATGAAAGCATTCTTACTAATTTAACGGTATGGTATCAGAGCTTACGTTTGCAAAAAGGCATTGATCCTGCGTTTATACCAACATCAAGACATCACGAATTCGAAGGATAGGGTTGTTCTTCTCTACATAAAATCTAATCATAGGAGAATATATCTTTCTCGTGATCGTGTAGTATTTCTCTCTGTTTCTTATCATAACCCATGTTGTGCCTGGCGAAGATCAGAGCCTTCTCCTCTCCCCGCAGCTGCATCAAGTTTTATTCCCATATTTTCATCAGAGCCAGAGCTCATCATTTGATCTCAACATAGAGATTGCGTGTATTACTTCGCATTGAAGCAATACACATGAACCCATCTGCATTCAATTCATCTTATAGGCTTTCTTGGCTGCAAATTTTGTTTGCCTCGCCAATTCTTGATTTCACCACTTTATTCCTCCAAGAACAATTTATGTATATGTTCTTGAAAAACAATAGGCTCAAACAACACTAATGTGTCATCAGCATCCTCAGGCAACAATGGTGCCAATATTCCCACTGTAAAATACAACCTAGTAAAACCAAAGAGCCATGTCATTACAATTCCGTTAGACGGTGATAATTTCATATTATGGAAATACCAAGTGGATATAGCATTAAAGGGCTACGGTCTTCAAGATTACATAAAAGGTACGGTAAACTTACCCCTAATTATGATAATCGACAGAAACGGTAACACGGTGACGAATCCAGAACATGCAAGATATCAAAAAACAGGACAGTCTTCTGTCCTCTTGGTTGTTGTCATCAGTTAGTCCCAATATTTTATCCCAAATTGTAAGGTGTAATACTTCTTATGAGATATAGTCATCCATATAGTAAATTTTCAGCACTTAGTCATCGACTAAGTAATGCACTATATAAGAGAATTGAAAAATTCAAGAAAGGAAGACATGCCAATTAAAGACTACCTTACCAAAACCAAAAAATTATGAGATAAGTTAAACGCAGTAGGCCATAAAGTTCTGACAGTGAGCAAATTCTAGTTATAACAAATGGCTTGGATGATGAATACGAATCACTTTTGACATGCATTGCTACTCAACCTATGTAATACCCCAAAATTTAACAAAAAATAATCATATAAAAAAGATTAAATAATTAAATGTTTATTAATAAAATATTCAAAACTGAATAAAAATGGACTTTACCTTGCGTTCTTTACAAAATTCTGAGTCAGATAGAATTTTGTTTTGCTTATATCAGACTAAGTACGAGCAAGTTATGACCAAAAGAAGTTTGAATTAAATTAAAATAATTTAAATAAATTAACTCAGAAGAAAACAACAGTCGTTACCCGACCCTACATGGGTTACATGGGTCAGCCACTGTGTCGACCCAACTAGAAGGTGGGTCGACCCACCGGAGATCAGGCCACGTTCCTACACCTGAACCTGGTCGAGTTTTTGTGCTATATTCTTGGCTGACTCAGCATGACATGTCTTCTATGGTGTGGATTAAAACCCTAAATTCATACGGTCTAAATTATCTTAGCACACCTATATATAAACTAGAAGCCCTCACTATTCTCGTAGACCAAACTTTTCTTTCATCGTCTTCCTCCACTAAGCTATGTTCTGAAATAAAATAAGGAAAATGGTTAGGGTGTTGTTAAGATATAAATTAAAACGTTAATTCTTCTACTTTGATTTTAAAAACTTTTTCTGGATCTATTGCACATCACTGTGGGTTTCATGTTATTTTTAGATTTGCAATTTAAAAATAATTTTTGACATCAAATATATTGGGTCTGAAATTATCAGTGTTTATAAATTTATTCTTGTATGTTCTTTTTATTACTTTCAATTACTTATCCCTTGTTCAGTTGTTCCTTATGTACATTTTTCTTCTTTATTCCCTTTCTGTCACTGTTTTTTTTATAGTCTTATTATGCCTATTTTATCAGTTTGTCATATCTGAGTTTTGGTTCTATTTTCTCCTTTCTTTTTTATTTTACGTTGAGCCTAGGCCAATGAGAGCCTAGGCCTTTTCCATTAGAATTGCGTAAAATGGGGGTAAATTGGAATAACTTGAATTAACAATAAAAAGGAGAATTTGGCATATTTAGAATTGTGGACCTTGAACTGTTTAAATGGGGTAAATAAAAAAGAAAGAATATGCAAACACATAAATCTGAATAGGTTGGACTTAATTTTATATTATGTATACATGTCATGGGAAAATATGTGAATCAGATGTATATTAAAACATGTTACTGTAATTTGTAAACATCTGAGCAGGTTCCTGTCTAATTTGGGGGCAGGGTTGTATATATAATTACATTTAATAAATGTTATTACAACCGAGAAATATAACATAGGGTTATATTAAGCTTATTAATGAGCTTAAACCTACTAAGTGAAACCCTTCTGATTAACAAGCTAAGAGGTCCATGTCTGTTGTTTAATATTTGGGGTGAACTCTTAAAATCATAGTTTATGGACAAAGCCTAGTGATGGGTTGTGTCAATCTGTTATTTGTCTAGAACTTGTATCCTTTTGTTATCAAAGGAGTCATGCACTAGGTAAATTCTGGAGGTGGATACGGGAGCGTTCCGGTGGAGCCGTGAGCGTGCATGGATCGGATTCGAGGAGATAAGATGTTGTAATACCTGCGGGTATGGGTGTCCTTTAAGTTGATGGATTCGGGACTGATATCGCCGAATACTATGGTTGGCACAGGCTATTCATGTCTGTTAGGGAGCTGATCACCAGGTAGTAATTAAATTAAAACCTAATTATGATATTCTGGTAGTTGGCGCAGAAATTCTGTTCTGAGATATGAATGAGAAGCTTATCTGATCTTAACTTATCTCGCTTATCTCGTTTATTTCGTACTCTTATACTTTACGGTATTTTCATACCCAATACTATCGATCTGTCTTGATACTTTTTTATCTTACGCTTATGCTAAAATTCACTAGAACTCGCCAGACTTTATGTCTGACCTATTATGTTTTCCTTCCCTCTCTTTTTCCATGTATTGTTTCAATTTTTATTCCATGATCATTGTTATGACACATGAGGGATATGATTTTTTTTCGTTTTGTACTTGTACTCTGATTTCTATGAAACAAATGTTTTATGACTTTATGGTATTTGAAATGGTAATGTTGTGATGCTATTTTAATAATAAAAAAAGTTTCGAAGGTTTTCCGCTGCATTTCATATTTTGTCTTATAAATTTTAGCCTTTATATTATTACTTTATACCTATCTTGTTTCACAGAACTTAGTGCATCTTCATATGGTTTACATTAAGGGATGTGCGGTGTTACATTTGGTATCAGAGCCTAATGTTACAAGATCAGAGAATTTTTTTTGAAAATTTATTTTCAAAGTAGAGATTTTCAAGCAAAACCTATTTTTGAAAAATATATGCCCACAAGTCATTTACATTATTCCTTCGATCTCTTTTTAAATCCTTGCTTCTTCTCTTTTTCAGCACGTCTAGGGATCCTAATTTCCCCGAGGGCATTCCTATTCCGACATGGCTCCATAAATATGTAGAGGTTATGACACCTGCTGAAGTGCAAGGAAACGTTTCACCCCCAATTGCAGCCGCAGTAGTTCCACCCAATCCCGTAGTCAACTTTTCTAAGCTTTGTAAGGATTTATATGCGATGGGAGGTAAGCCGTTTCATGGTACGGAGAGTTATGTGGAGGCTCAAAATTGGCTTAGGGAGACGGGGAATGTGTTTGGATTGTTGGAGCTAGACAATAGGAGGAAGATTCAGTTGGTCGCTTGGCAACTGAAAGATGAAGCATCATATTAGTGGGAGGTGACCCAAGCAGGGCAGGTGGTGGCTGCTTGGGATGAGTTTAAGAATAGACTCGAGATATAGTTCTTATTACAAGCCGAGGAAGGAACACAAATAGAGAAGTTCTTAAATCTGAAGTAAGGAAGTATGACGGTGAGGGAATATGTCAATAGCTTTAATCAATTAGCAAGGTTTGGCTTGGATTTAGTAAACACTCCACACAAAAAAGCTCTAAGATTCGCGAGAGGAATGAATCAACCTCTCCAGGGACTGGCGTTGACACATATCCCGATGGGAGCTACTTTTGAGAGACTAGTAGATATGGATTTGATGCACGAGGATGGGAAAGAGGATGAGCAAGAGGTTAAGAATAAAGAGGCTAAGCCCAAGACTGAAAAGAAGAAGTGGTGGCCCAAGCAGGGTACATGAAAGAAAGGAGGAAAAACTGATAAGGCAAAAATCAAGACAGAGGTTAAGTGTCATGCTGTGGGAGTATGGGACACTTTGTCAGAGACTGTAATGCTTGCTTCAATTGTGGACAAGTTGGAAATTACACAAAGCAATGCCCCAATAAAGGTCAAAAGGCAGAATCATCTAGAGCGCAAGTTCACGCACTCGAGGATGGTAGTCAGGGCCCAGGTAGGAAAATCATCGTGGAAGGTTTGATTTCTCTTTTTGACTCTCCTATTAGGACTTCGTTCGATTCTGATGCTTCTTATTCATTCATATCCAATTCTGTTGTTGATAGTCTGCACCTAGGTATCTGTATAGTTTCTGATCCGGTAGTAGTCTCAAACCCTGTAGGAGGTACGACTCACCTGTCTATGATATGTTAGGGTTTGAAAATTTCTGTTACAGGCGTCGAGTATGAGTGTGACGCAGATACTCTTGGCTTTATGGGTTGCAGGCTTATTCTAGGAATGGATTGGCTAGTCATGTATGGTGTTATTCCTGATTATGAAAGGAGAGTTGTTAGCTCTGACGTGCCACAGTAGAACTCTCGAGATTTCTTGTGACCCACGGGGGTCGGTTATGCTCAGTTTCATAGATTCCCTTAATGCTTCTATTAACGATCTTAGATCAGTACCCATAATCAGAGATTTTCCGGATGTGTTCGATGAGATGGGAAGGTTACCTCCTAAAAAAGAGATAGATTTCCGGATATACCTAGTGGAGAATGCGAAGCCTGTCGCTTTACTAGTGCGCCACATGACTCCTAGGGAGAGGATGGAGTTCAACAAGCAAGTGGGTGAGTTATTCGGGAAGGGATTTATTATAAGGAGCATTTCTAAGTGGGGGGCTCCAGTCGTCTTTGTGACCAAGGCAGACGGCTCTCTTCGTCTATGCATGGACTATAGGGAGTTGAATAAGATCACCAAGAAGAATAGACATCGACTCCCATGGATAGATGACTTGTTTGACCAATTATTGAGCGCATCAGTTTTCTCACATTTGGATCTAGCCACCAGTTTTCATTAGCTGAGGGTAGCAGATGAAAGTATAGACAAGGTTGATTTCAAGACTTCAAATGTATTGTTTGAGTGGTTGTTCATCCCTTTTGGGATGAGCAATCCTCCCGCATACTTTGTGGATCTGATGAGCCGAGTGTTTAGGGAGTACCTAAACAAGTTTTCAATGGTTTTTATGGATGATATTCTAGTTTTCTTGAGGAGCTAGGAAGAGCACGTCGTACACCTCAGAGAGGTTCTCCGCACTCTCAGATCGCATCAGCTTAAGGCTAAGTTTTCTAAGTGTCATTTATGGCGAAAGAAAGTAAGGTTCCTAGGGCATGTTGTGCCCAAGGATGGAATAGCTGTGGACCCCGCTAAAGTTGTTGCAGTTCAAGACTGGAAAGCCACTAAGAATGCAACAGAGGTTAGGATTTTTTTGGGGTTGGAGGGTTACTACAGAAATTTCATTAAGGACTTTTCATGAATCTCAACTCCGCTTACCCGTATGACAAAGAAGAATCTGGTTTTTACTTGGGATATGGATTGCGAGGATGCATTCCAAAGATAAAAGAGGGCTCTTACATTACCTCTAGTTCTGGCTCTCCCTGATGATTCTAAGATGTTTACCATTTACCCGGATGCTTGCGACACTGGTTGGGTGCAGTGTGATGCAGGAAGGTAGGGTAGTATGCTACAAGAGTAGACAGTTGAGGGTACGAGAGAAGAACTACCCTACCCATGATTTAGAGACGACAGTAATAGTGTTTGTGCTCAAGTTTTGGCAACACTATTTACTCGGGATAGGTTCAAGATTTACACGGATCACAAGTCGCTCAAGTATTTGTTCTTGTAGAAAGATCTTAATTTGCAATAGCAACGTTGGATGGAGTTCCTTGCGTCCTATGATTTTGAAATAGCATATACCCCAGGGAAGAGGAATGTGGTTGCAGACACATTGAGTAGGCAGAGGATGACCTTGAGCCCTTTATTCGTAGAGAGGCAGAGTTTGGAGTTTATTTCGTCATTCGATTTTAGGCTATCTACAAATTTTACACTCGGTTTGTTGTCATCATTGGAGGTGCGACCTACTCTTTTGGAGCGCATTGGATCCACTCAGCGCAAGGATCAAAAGTTAGTGGACATCTTGGACAGACTCGGTAGAGGGGAGACCTCTTGTCATCTAGCTAGATATTCTGTAGATGAGAAGAGGTGACTACATCGAGATGGAAGGTTGTGTATTCCTAGAGTTGGGGATTTGATGAAGTCAATTCTATAGGAGGCTCAACACTCTTAGATGACGATTCATCCAGGTGGTGGCAAGATGTACCGAGATATGAAGAGAGTTCTTCATTGGACTGGTATGAAGAAGGATGTGGCACAGTTTGTGGCCTAATGTTTGATTTTCCAGCAAGTAAAGACTGAACAGAGGAAACCTGGCAGATTGTTTCAGCCTCTAGACATACCACAGTGGAAGTAGGAGAGCGTCTCTATGGATTTTATCGATGGTTTTCCCAAAGCGAGGAAGGGAAACACCAGTATATGGATTATAGTTAATAGATTGACTAATAGTGCTCATTTTATTATAGTCAAGAGCAAGAGGATGGTAGCTTGGTTAGCATCGGTATACCTTAGAGAGACCGTCCGACTTCATTGGGTACCCTCCAGTATTGTTAATGACCATGACCCCATCTTTATGAGCGAGTTTTGGAGGAGTCTGCAGGAAGCACTAGGGACACAATTGCTACTTAACACCGCCTATCACCCTCAGACGGATGGACAGACTGAGAGGGTCAGTAGGGTTCTCGAGGATTAATTGAGACTGTGTATCCTCGACTTCGAAGGGATTTGGGATGAGCATCTCCCATTAATTGAGTTCGGCTACAATGATACTTATCAGACGAGTATCGGTATGGCTCCCTTCGAGACACTTTGTGGACGATCCTGCAGATCACCCTTGTATTGGTGGGAGTCTACAGACAGACTTCTACTTGGGGCCGAGATAGTTAGAGAAACTTATGAGAAGATAGATCTAATTTGCAGATAGATGAAAGCATCTCAGGATAGGAAGAAGTCATATGCTAGTCATAGGAAGACTGACCTAGAGTTTGAGGTAGGAGACATGGTCTTTATCAAGGTGTCGCCTTTAAGGAGCGTTGTTTGCTTTGGCTCGGTATGGAATTTGACGCGAAGGTTTGTAGGGTTATTCCCTATAGTTTAGAGGATATGTCAGATGGCTTACAGAGTTAGACTACTGGAGAGATCGTCATAAGTTCACAATGATTCCATGTTTCCTACTTGAGGAAGTGTCTACATGATTCTACGGAGCTAGTAGAGCCATGTACCCTTGAGGATGTAGAGATGGAGAAGGAGGCATCAGTTAGAAAAGTTCCTACCCGTATACTTGGATTGGAAGTAAAGAAGCTACGCAATAAGGAGATCAAGTTGGTGAAATTACAATGGGGAGAAGATCATGACGATGTGACATGGGAACCCGAAGACAAGATTCGCGCTTCTTGCACTTTTCTCTTTGAGAGTATGCTTTTTTAATTCCAATCTAAGCTTATGAATTCGAATTTGTTTGTCCCTATCACTTGAATCTCAATTCCTAGGTATTAACCTATGTTTGAAAACATGTGTTTGAGACATGTTATGTTTGATGGTTGTAAGTGAATATAAGTGTTTGCTAGTGGATGCAATGGATGCATACACACACATTAGGCACTAGATTAGGGATCAGCTAAACAAGAGCACTTCCATACTGCATATGAATGTGTGTGCATTTTAATTTTCAATGGATGGAAATGGTTGAATCATCACTTGGATGTTGCATTTTTTGGAATCGTTGCTGCACACACATATAATTTATATGTATAATTAGGATTCTTTTGTATACACATTGGGTGCATGACATAAACATAAATTGCATTAAGGAGGTCAACTAAATCAGTTAACTACCAGATTTTCGCATTAGTTTAGGGATATATACACAACACCTTTGCATATGTTCACACAAAGCATTAGAAATTTTAAGGACATTGGATGCCCGTGGATGATGGATGAGTAGATGGGTGTAGGTAATGGATGATAACATTAATAATATTTTGCTTAACTTGAAGATTTCAGGAATGAAATTATTTTAAGGAGGGCAGAATGTAACACCCCAAATTTTTATAAACAATAATCATACAAAGAAGATTGACAAATTAAATGTTAATTATAAAATATTCAAAACTGAATAAAATGGACTTTACTATTGTATTTGTTATGAAATTCCGAGTGAAATAGACTTTTGATTTGCTTAAATTACGCCAAGTATGAGCAAGTTATGACTAAAAGAAGTTTGAATTAAATTAAAATAATTTAAATAAATTAACTCAGAAGAAAACAATAGTCACTGGGCGACCCGACTCTACATGGGTCGACCCAAGTGTCACCCATGTAGAAGGTGGGTCGAGTCCACCCGAGAGCAGACCACGTTCCTACACTTAAACCTGGTCGAGTTTGTGTGCTATATTCTTTGCTGACTCAGCATGATTTGTCTTCTATGGTGTGGATTAAAACCCTAAATCATACGGTCTAAATTATCCTAGCACAACTGTATATAGACTAGCAACCCTCATTGTTCTCCTACACAAAATATTTCTTCATCTTCTTCCTCCACTAAGTTATGTTTTGATATAAAATAAGGAAAAGGGTTAGGGTGCTGTCAAGATACAGATTGAAAAGTTAATTCCTCTACTTCAATTTTAAATACCTTTTATGGATTTATTGCACATCACTACGAGTTTCACGTTATTTTTAGGTTTCCTATTTAAAAAGGATTTTTGGCAGTAAATATATTGGATCTGAAATCATCCGTGTTTATAAGTTTATTCTTATATATTCTTTTTATTACTATCAATTACTTATCCCTTGTTAAGTTATTACTTATGTACATTCTTCTTCCTTATTTCCTTTTTGTCATTGTTTTATTTACAGTCTTATTATGCCTATTTTACCAGTTTGTCATATCTGAGTTTGGTTCTATTTTCTCATTTTTCTTTTATTTTGCGCTGAGCCTAGACCAACGAGAGCCTAGGCCTTTTCTGTTAGAATTGTGTAAAATGGGGATAAATTGTAATAACCTGAATTAACAATAAAAATGAGATTTGGGCATATTGGGAATTGTGGACCTTAAACTATAAATTTGGGGTAAATAAAAAAAGGGAGAATATGAAAACATGTAAATTTGAATAGGTTGGACTTAATTTTATATTAAGTAGACATGTCATGGGAAAATATGTGAATCAGTTATATATTAAAACATGTTACTGTTATTTGTACACATCTGAGCAGGTGCCTATCTGATTTGGGGGAAGGGTTGTATATAGAATTACATTTAATAAATGTTAACCGAGAAATATAACATAGGATTATATTAAGCTTGTTAATGAACTTAAACCTGTACGATTAATAAGCT
Organism: Allium sativum; assembly: GCA_030737875.1. Classification (NCBI taxonomy): domain Eukaryota; kingdom Viridiplantae; phylum Streptophyta; class Magnoliopsida; order Asparagales; family Amaryllidaceae; genus Allium; species Allium sativum. The sequence goes on from CM060909.1 coordinate 473,842,064, forward strand.
AAGAGGTCAATGTCTGCTATTAAAATATTTGGGGGGGGGGCTCTTAAAATCCTAGTTTGGGGACCAAGCCTAGGGGGTGACTTGTGTCAATCTGCTGTTTGCCTGGAACCCATATCAACCAGAACCCTTCTGTTATCAAATGAGTCTCACACTAGATAGAGGCAAGAGAATACTTTGTTGATGGATGATTGTAAGAAGCTCAAATTCTGTAGGTGGATATGTGTGCGTTCCGGCGGAGTCGTGAGCGTGCATGGATCCGATTGGAGAAGATAAGACGCTGTAACACCAATAGGTAGGGTTGTGTTATTTAAGGTGATAGATTCAAAATTGATTTCCCCGAATACCATGGATGGCACAGGCCATTCGTGTCTGTTAGGGAGCTGATCACTAGGTAGTAATTAGGTTAAAACCTAATCCTGATATTCTGATAATTGGTGCAAAAATTTCGTTTTATGAAATGAATGTCAAATTTGTCTGATCTTACCTTATCTTGCTTATCTCATTAATTTCGTACTACTATACTTTAGTGTATTTTCATATCCAGTACCATTGATCTATCTTGATACTTCTTTATCTAACGCTTATGCTAAAAATCACTGGAACTCACTAGACTTTATGTCCGGTCTATTTTGTTTTCCTTCCCTCTCTTCCTTTTCCCCCTTAGGTTCTCAAAGAGATGGATTACAGTAGTGACCGTGATTCTATGATTCATCTTGGACTTAGACTATTTCTTTTTCCATGTATTTTTTCGGTTTCTATTCTATGATCATTGTTATGACATGTAAGGGGCATGAGTTTTTGGTTTTGTACTTGTATTTTGATTTCCACGAGATAGATGTTTTATGACTTTATGGTATTTGAAACTGTAATGCTATTTTAATAATAATAAAAGTTTTGAAAGTTTTGCATTTTCATTTTATATTCTTTCTTGTAAATTTTAACGTCTATATTATTACTTTATATCTATTGCGCTTCACAGAACTTAATGCATCCTCATATGCGTGACATTAAGGGAAGTGGGGTGTCACAACCCACTTTGCCCGATTTACAGCTTGTCCACTCAGCCTTACTTGCCCATGAGGGCAGAGTAGAACAACGCAGATTAACATAGAATGAGTATTCAACGAATTATGCTGCATCCTCAAGAAACAAGGGTCAATAGAAAAATATAGAAAGTCAACCTAAATAGGAAAATCAAAATCAAAGAAATAATCATACCCGAAGGTGGCATGGTAGAGGTAGGTGCGACAATAATAACAATACGTAGTGTCAAATTTGTGACAAATTCAGCCACATAGCCAGTAGGTGTTACTTTAGATCCAATTCAGAGTTTAATGTCAATCAATCCAGCCTAACAAATCAAAACCAGTAAGGGCTTAGTGCTAATACAGCTACAGCAAACAACCAGAACAGAATTAACAGTGACAGTGTAAAGGGACTAGGTTCAAGTGGTGATGATTCTATCAAATCAGATGAAATCAACTTAGATGAGTGGTATCCTAATTCAGGAGTTACACACCACATCACAAACAATCTCCCAAACCTTATTCTTGGAAACAAAAACTACTCAGGTATGCATGTTTTACATATGGGTAATGGTGAAGCTATGAGTTTTTCACATGATGGCAATGGCACCATTGACGGTAAGAGACAACTCTACCTTAACAATTTATTGAGAGTGCCAGGCATTATAAAGAATCTGTTAAGTGTATCTAAATTTGCCAATGATAATAGGGTATACTTTGAGTTCCATCTCAAAATATGCTTAATTAAAGATATTCAAAGTAAGAAAACATTATTATAAGGTAGTTTGGAAAGGGGATTGTACAAATTCAGCATTGTGAAGACAAGTAATGATGCTTATAAAAGATTATGGTGCAACTATGTTAGTTCAAATGACACTGATCATAAAAGTGTTATTGATTCATGGCATTGTAAGCTGGGTTACCCCGGTTATGATATTATAAAACAAATACTAAATGATAATAGAATCACTTTTAAAAATATACATGTCTCACATGTTTGCAATGACTATCCAGTTGGCAAAAGCCATAGACTTCCTTTTAGTTATTCTGAAACTGATTTCACTAACCCTTTAGAATTAATAGCTGCTGACCTATGGGGACCAACACCTCTATGCTCAAGGCAAGGATACAGGTATTATCTGTCTTTTGTAGATGCATATTCCAGATTTACTTGGATTTATTTTCTCAAAACAAAGTCAGAAACATGCAAAATGGTCATACAGTTTATATCATATATTGAATATGACCAATTGCAATGTTAAAATAATGCTAACAGATGGTGGAGCGGAGTTTAAGACATTAAAGAAATATTTCCAGAAAAAGGGAATACAACACAGGTTAACCTGCCCCACACATCTGAGCAAAATGGATTAGTAGAGAGAAAACGTAGACACATAATCAAAATAGGTTTGACACTATTGTTTCAAGCCTTATTACCAATGACATATTAAATGAAGCTTTCAACACATCAATTTATCTTATCAATTTACTGCCAACAAGAGCCCTAGATAATAAGTCACCCTATGAAAAATTAAATAGTGTCAAATCTGATTACAAACATCTAAAGATATTTGGGTGCTTATGTTTTCCCTACCTAAGGCCATAAAATCAGCACAAATTATGCTTAAGATCAAGTCCTTGTACCTTTTCGGGTTATGCTAACGATCAAAAAGGCTATAAGTGCCTAGATAGAAGTGGCATAATTTTTGTCTCTAGACATGTAGTATTTGATGAAAATATTTTTCCTTGTGCAGGTAAACAAGACAATGATAACCAACATAACAACAACACAAGGATAACTGTTACATACATGCCCAAACTATCATAGTCCACAACCAAGGATGTACATAATGATCAAGAGGAAAACTCAGACACACAAGCTACAGCATCCAGCAGTAATAGTGGTACATGTGAAAGTTTCAGTTCAGATGAATCTGAAACACGACCAATAGAGCAATCGCACAATGATACAATCATGATCAAAGCATTGCAACTACTACCAGTGGGAGTTCATCCAATGATGAAAATGAAGATCAACAACAAGCACAATCAAACATTGGACATCATAAGATCACAATGTCTAAAAGTGGGATTTTCAAACCGAAAACATACAACATGGTTCTTTATTGAGGTCGAACCTACCACATACACACAAGAAGTTATGCACAGTAAATGTAGAGAGGCCATGAATGCTGAATATAATGCTTTTAAAAAGAATGAGACTTGGAGCTTAACAGACCCATATAAGGACAAGAATATAGTAGGATGCAAGTGGACTTAAAAGATAAAAAGAAATGCTGATGGGAGTATAGCTAAATACAAGGCCAAGCTTGTTGCCAAGGGTTACACTCAATAATTTGGATTCGATTTCAGCGTGCCATTTTCACCGTGGTTAAACCTATTACGACTAGAATTATCCTGGTCATAGCATTACATAAAGGGTGGAAAATAAGACAATTAGATGTCAATAACGCTTTCTTAAATGGAGAACTTACTAAAGAAGTGTACATCACTACACTATAACAGTCAATTTGGCACACAAGGATGCAGACGTAAAATACGGTTTTTAGCCGTATCATATTTGATAGTTCTCAGATCCGTATCAAACGACATTTTGTGATCTGCACCACCCAAGCACCTTAAATCTGAACGTCCATCAACGAAACTCCGAATCAGTTAATTTGATACGGCTTTTGGCCAAATCGAATGTGTATCATATTGTGCACCCCATTGGGCACTCCGAACTAAAATTTTGGATGCTCCCTTTTCCATCTGTTTTACTTTAATGGTGACCGAAAACCCAAATTAGGGTTTTCGGACACCAAATCGTGCCTCCAACTTTCTCTGGATTCTCCCCTACCGACAGAGACGAACAACCCTCTCCTTCGATGCAGCAACCCTTAGTCCCTAGCTCTCCGTTGACCGCAGGTATGTGTTTCAATTAAATTGTGTTTTGCATGCCTGATAGTGGGGATTAGGAATAAGTTGAAGTCTTTGTGTGTCAGCTGACCCTTACCTTGTGTTAGTTTGTTAGCTGCTTCAATTGAGTCATGTTGTGCATGCCTAATAGTAGGAATTAGGGAACAAGTTGAAGTCTTTGTGTGTTAGCTGATTGCTACTTTGTGTTAGTGTGCTAGTTGTTTCAATTGAATTGTGTTGTGCATGCCTGATAGTAGGGATTAGGGAACAAGTTGAAATCTTTATGTGTAAGCCGTTTGCTACTTTGTGTTAGTGTGTTAGCTATTTCAATTGAATTGGTATGTACTAGTGTGTTAGCTGGTTGTTATACCATGGAATCAGAGAAATCAGACTTGAATCATATTTTATGATAATGTAAAAAACATCTGAAATGCTATTGGAAACATGTATGGTATAATTTTAGATTGCGGTATATATATCCATGCAAGTATGAAACAAAGAAATAACAATGAGTTAGTCATAAGGATGCAACTAAAATGTAGTAACCACATCCATTTACAAGTTGTCACTGATTTATAGTTTAACTATTTAGCAACTAAAAATTGTTCATTTCTTAAATTGAGCAAATGGATAATTCTATGGTTCAATATTTAACCATGATTTCATCGTCATTTGAGTGTTTGTTTACCTTATGCTTGAAATTTAAATTCGGTTGTCTTATAACAAGTTTACTCTGTTTTGAGAAATAACAAGTTTACTGAAAATATAATAACAGGTTTGCTGAAACCCTGGGAAGATGGATGATTATTTGACTTTCTAGTTAATAATTTAATGGATGATCCACTAGGTGGATGCATTTTAGCTCACGCGTAGGGTCGGCTATCCATGCTTATTAGCTTTATCCAAATGTCAGATGTTGCTGCATTTGACCTTGGTAAACAGCTGCTTTCACTAGCAACTTTCCCCTACTTTGTAGCAGAGATTGTAGTGTAAGTTATCTTGCACTACAAAGTCTACTTCAAAGGAACCGAAAGTTGCAAGTGAAAGCGGCTTTTTCCAAAGGTTAAGTGAAGCAGCATTCGACATTTGTATAAAGCTTATTAGCATGGATTACCGACCCTGTGCGTGAGCTAAAATGCAGCCACCTGGTGAATCGCCTAGTAAATTCTTAATCAGAATGTCGAGTATGTGTGTCATCCGACGATGATGATTCAATTCTTTAGACGTTGAAGCAGGTATATATAATTTTACACGTATCTCTACATGGTATCTTACATAAGAATTGAATGGACATGTACTTGTGTGCACAACTTGAATATTCTTTTCGTTTATTTGTTCCTTTTTATGTGCATAGGAGGATGTTCTGTATGCTAGGGTACGAACTACCAGTGTTGCATATGGACTACACTTTAGGTGATTCTTCTTTTAGGTTTGCATTTTTAACGACTATCAACTAGGTTGTTGTACGAATGTAGGCCGCATGGGCAGAAATTAGTCGACTAGTCGATTCGACTAGGTTGTTATTGTTTCCCACTGAAGTATTTGTACACAAACACACTGATCGACTACCGTTAAATTACATAAACACATTGATCGATGTAGTATGCCCTTCACTGTTATTGGTGTCCAGTGAAATTACACAAGTCCAAAATATTGAAATTATCATCTAATCCTTCACTGTTAGAACCATTATTGTTATCACTTTTTTTACCAGAATTAACATTCAATGGCGCATTCTAATCCTTCACTGTTATATCTGTATTAACATACACTTAGCTTTGTATTCATGTTTGCATCTCAGTCATAGTGAGTTACAATGTCGATCTACTGTCCAACTGTGAAGTATTTGTAACTTGTTTCTTGTATTTTATAGGCAGTTCTGTTGGAGACTATGGTGCTTTTGTGTTGCTGTCACTCAAGCTGCAGACTATATATCACGATTCAGTTTTGCTGCCAAATGAAACATGAACTCCAGGCTGCCTATCGCGCTCAATCTTCATGGCCTCGACTGGAGTTTTATCAGGCTGTTATTTTTATATCTCATTTTTGTTACTTTGTAATGTGATGAAAATCTTTGACAGTTTCCTTTTATTGTATATGTTTGTATGTATATCGTGTTATGACAAACCTTGTAATGCTTTGAGAATATATATAAATATAGTGTTATTCCTGTGTATACTTTATGGTATGTATGCTCTGTGTTATGAAAGATATATGCTACAGTTTCTGTTTTTATATACACACACATATATGATATATATATATATACATACATGTATATATATAGAGATATATGTGCACACATATAATCAGACACGGTCAAAGACCGTGTCTGATTAGACTTTAGATACGGCTAATAGTCGTATTTTAAAATAATGAGATACGGTTTGTAGCCGTATCTAATAATTTAACAAGCCACTTTTTGATACGGTTTTTTACCGTGCCCAACTGCTTTGGATACGGCTAAAAATACAGTCTAATCAGCATATATGGTGTAGTGCATGCAACAACCCAAATGATGCTACGATAATAAAGACTACAAGCAAGTATGAAAACTACACAAGGAAATTTGTGGTCTGAAACAGGCATCAAGAGCGTGGTATGAAAAACTCAAGGCGACCTTGCTTAAATTAAACTTTGTGGCAACAAAATCCGATAATTCACTGTATATAAAGTCTAATGCCCAAAGCTTAACATATATATTGGTACATGTTGACGACATACTTGTTACTGGAAACAATACAAAAAAAATTAACAAGGTGATCCAATTTTTGGACCGAAGTTTTGATATCAAAGATTTTGGTGAGCTTAACTACTTCCTCGAGATTCAGATTCAAAGAAAGTCAGACACGGAATTGTCCTTATCCCAAGGAAAGTACATATTAGAAATAGTGGAAAATAAGGAGAAGGACAAACTTAACAACAAAAAATTGATGAAAAGTATGAAAATTTTAGAATTTAGTGAGAATGACGAATGTTAGTGTAAATGAGGAAAGGATAGTGAACTCGCTGAATTCCACTTTTAATGTAAATGTGTCTTCCTCCCTAATTTTGAAACTTTCCATAATTTTCACCAATTTTTTTTGTAAAGTTTGTCCTTTAAAAAAAAACCCTCTTAGAAATATCAGTAAGAGCAAACATGCATTAAGTTAATCCTCTACCCACTCCTATGACCAGCAATCTACAACTATTTAAATATAAAGCTGAAAGCATTGACAACATCAAATAATACAGAAGTATAGTTAGAGCATTACAGTATGTTACAATCATAAGGCCAGAAGTATCTTTCAGTGTTAATAAGGTCTCTTAACATATGCAAAACTCTCTCGGTGATCACTAGAGGGTTGTTAAACAGATATTACGATATCTCAGAGGAACAATCAACTATGGGTTGTTAAATTTAAAAACATGCAGGGAACTATACTTACATGGCTTTAATGATGCGAACTAGGCTAATAACCCCGATGATAGAAAATCAATTTCGGGATACTACATCTACCTAGGTCCAAACCCAATATTTTGGTGTACGAAGAAGCAATCTACCATCTCTAGATCAAGTACAGAGGCAGAGTGTCGAGCTCTCACCAGTGCCACAGCTGAAGTAATATGGATTGAAACCCTAATCTGAGAGCTAGGGTTCAAACTACCAAGGACACCGGTGATTTGGTGTGATAATAGGAGTACAGTGTCTCTGTCCATCAACCTCGTTCAACATTCACGCACAAAATACATTGAAACTGATTTATCTTTCGTGCGCGAGAGAACTGAGAAGGTATGACTCATAGTAAATCACATCCTAGATTTTCATCAACGAGTAGACATGCTTACAAAAGCACTTTCTACTAAGAACTCTGCGAGATTACGGGAAGAGCTAAAAGTCCTTGATGGCGGCGACATAACAGAAGAGAAGGCGAATCGAAAACCTTAAATGTAATTGAGGGAGGGTATTGAGACTCTGGGCTAAGTCTTCGGCACTAAACAGATTTATCACTTGCACGTGATCCGCATGCTCCCTCAACCAACAACCTTATTTCATTTCTTGTATTGGGCTGGATTGCTAAAGCCCCTGTATTTGTATATATATTTATTATATTACAGTAAAATGGTCATCGAATCATTTCCTGCATTTCTTCACTTTTCTATCTCCTTGTAAATACAATCAGAGATTAATAAAAGTATTCTTGCTCATTTTACAATGTGGGGAACTTAAGGAGAGCTCAAAATTTGATGGAAGAGGAACCAAGGATCATTTTTCTTACCTTTTTTTAGCATGTTAAGGTCTTTGCCCACTTCAAAACAATCGATGCTTTCTTTATATATAACTCAAGGGCTCAAGAAGGGCAAAAAGAAATGAAAATTTCGATCTTTAGAACAAGAAGAGGAAAAAAAAAACCACTCTGTGAAATTGTTTGTTTTCCATCTACTTCCCTTCCATACATTTTTACTAACATATATAACCACGACTTAAGGTTCGGTTCGTTGCTATTTTAAATTTTCGATTTATGCAAATACAAAATTAAAAATAAATTTTTTCTTATTTTGGTTAATAACGGAAGAACAAAAAATAATTTATTTTGATGTTCCATCCCTCCATCCCCTCGATCGTCTCCTCCGTCTTTGTTTCACTCATTATGTCATTCATCCACTCTTCTCATATTTTGTATCAATGAATGTTAAAAACTTGAAGTACAAAATAAACAAAATAGTCTTAAGGATTGCGGTTAGTTTACCATTTCGAGTTTTCATCTTCGTGGAAGTACGCACAACGCTTGTAAATTATGAGAGAAATGGTTAATTAAGAAACAAAATTAATACAAAAATACGAGACATTTTTCTGTTTTTAGAAATACCGGAAGCATGGGAATATGTTTGGATAGTATTTGGTTTATTGTGTTTTTGAGTTTTCACCGTTAATTTCAAAAGATGTGAAGATTTGAATGATAGCGAAGCCAACAGACCAAAATCGGAGAGGACGATGAAGGGACAAAGAGACGATGGATGGATGAATTTCTACACCGTTCTTCCGTCGTTTCTTAAAATACGAAAAATAATAAATCGTTTTTTGTTGTGTGTTAATTTTATTTTGTAAAACGATGATTTTTCATGATATATGTGCATTGCTTGTACTTTTGTATAAATGAAAACCTTAGTTTTCTTTTGCTCTCTCACCACCTTAATCGTTCTATCTTGTCCTTCGTCCTACAGTTCTTTCTCATAACCTATGATTAAACCTGAATATCTCTGGGTTTACAGTCTTCAGCCCTTGGTAAAGCGTGAGATGTCTGATTTCTGCATAGAAAGATACCTCTGCCGTCATAAAATGGTTACAAAAGCATGAATACAGTACTCCGCCCAGAAGAAATTCTCGAAACTAAAGGAATTTTCTAGCTGCTGAACAATTCAATAAGTAGAAACGCCCGATTCCCTACCCCTTCCACAGCCAGTAAAAATAGAAAACTATTTTTTCAATTTAACCTAATTTTTAAATTTTATTACGTATACAAAATAAATCTAAAACTAATTACAAGTATGGCTCTTACGAGCTCAATGTTTAGTTGATCAAAATAATTCTCATTCTTATACTCCAAATTCAGAAGAATAAGCTAATTTATATTAAAAATAATTGTATAGAAAAAATAGGATTTTTAAACAATTTAAGAAGCATATATATAAGCTTTAGAAAGAAAAACCTTTATTTAAATATGAGAAAGTCTATTTAAACACAAAATTTTAACATAAATTGTGACACAATTGATTTGCATTATTGCACCATCTCATGAATTTCACATTTCCATATAAAGACAAAAACATACAAATCGAACGAGGGTACCCCTGTTTGCAGCACCCCAGTTAGCACATTTATCCGTCCGTGAGGTACGGTAATCCAAATCGAACGAGAATTTGTAGATGTTCAATCCTATATATATATATATATATATATATATATATATATATATATATATATATAGACACACACACACACACATATTCAAAATTTGAGCTTGTTTCGACATGCATAACATATTCAAAATCTTAACTCAGTTATTCACCGTTCAGATATGTGTTCGAACCGTTAAATTTAAACATCAAATATATTATTGTACGAATGTCGGAACGGACTCAGATTTTGGATATGGCCTCAAATATAGGTGGATTGAACATTTACAAATTATCGTTTGATTTGAATTACCGTAGCTCACAGACGGATAGAGGTGCTAACAAGAGTGCTCTGGAACACTCCTAATTTATAAAAACAGAAAAATACCATAAAGGACAAAATGAACAAAAAATTGTTTCATAAGGATAAAATGCTAAAATTTTATCAAAAGGACAAATTTCAGTGTAAATGGAGAAATTATAGTAGGCCACTGAATTCCTTCCTTTACACTAAAATTAGTCCTTATGGATAAAAATTTAACCCCTTGTCCTTATGGAACAATTTTTTGTTCATTTTGTCCTTGAGACTAAAAACCCCTTTATAAAATACTAAATAATTTGATTAAAATTCTTTTAAAAGTATAAGAATGAAAATTAAGTAATAAAATATAGGTGGATTGAACATTTACAAATTATCGTTTGATTTGAATTACCGTAACTCACAGACGGATAGAGGTGCTAACAGGAGTGCTCTGGAACACTCCTAATTTATAAAAACAGAAAAATACCCTAAAGGACAAAATGAACAAAAAATTGTTTCATAAGGATAAAAGGCTAAAATTTTATCAAAAGGACAAATTTCAGTGTAAATGGAGGAATTATAGTAGGTCATTGAATTACTTCCTTTACCCTAAAATTAGTCCTTATGATAAAAATTTAACCCCTTGTCCTTATGGAACAATTTTTTGTTCATTTTGTCCTTGAGACTAAAAACCCCTTTATAAAATACTAAATAATTTGATTAAAATTCTTTTAAAAGTATAAGAATGAAAATTAAGTAATAAAATAAAAATACGATCAACACACTTTTTTTTTCAAAAATTTCCAAATGATACCATCAATGCTACATTTCGTTGGCCAAAAATAAAATTAATATGGATAATTGGCTTTGAAATTGTAAATTTCTTTTAGCAAGTAGGCCACATTTTAAAAAGTTCTAAATATAACATCACTGACATCAAAACTACAACGTCTATTATTCCATACCAACACATTATATAATGTTAAATTCTATACAACGTTCAAAAAGCTAACTTACCATACAAAAGTAACAACATAAACAAAGCTGCTTATTAACTCTCTAAAGCTCATACATCTTTCCACCTTCCCCTTGCTACATTACTGAGCAAGCATTTGGATTTTCATCACTAAAAATTTGAGGTGGATAAGCGTACTCGACCGGGTACCGCGGATAGTAGTAATGTAACTCGTTCCGTTTCGGTTCTATTTTAACCGCGACCACTTCTCCTTCTGGTGCCGCCTCTTCTTTCTTTTCTTTGTTCTCTTCTTCTTCTTTGCTCTCCACCTTTTCACCTTCTGCCTTTTCTTCCGGCTTTTTCTCCTCTTCTTCTTTCGGTTTCTCGTCTTCTTTTGCCTTTTCTTCCTCCGGCTTTTTTTCTGGTTCGGTCTTGACGATTGTAGTATGCTTGCCTGTTCTTTTGTAAACATACTCTACTAGCTTTGCTGGTTCGAATACGCCTTTAACCGTTACTTGTGATGCCTTTATATCAGGCTCTACTGCTTGTACACCTAAAAGACGAATGTACATGCATATTAGTTAGTAAATTAATTACTTTGAGCTTCTTTTTACATCCTAAAGTTTCACTACTTGAGCACTGATATACAACTCTGCATGTAAATTTTAATCCATGGATGTTTCCTGACTTTGTAAAGGCAGAAGCATTCGACCTTATCACCAAAATAGCCATTTAAAGCATAATGTACATAAGTCGTAGCGGGACACAACTCTCCATCATGTACCCATGAAAAGAAAACAACAACGCATCTGTTTGTGCACATTGTGAAGGGTCAGAAATTTAATGTAACTGTCCTCTACTGTTCATATAATTAAGGGGTAAAGCGTCTTCAACTTAAAAATTAGAGGGTTCAACGCAAAGGGCAAGTAACAAAACAATGGATCTTTGTAGCACAAACTACTTATATATGGAGAGCAAATCCTCTGTACCAAAATTCCTATATCCCCTATACTCAACCAATCAGGATGCCGGTTTTCATTTTTTTACAAAGTCAGAAAGAGACGGAAGACTTAATTGCAAAAAATTGAAAATCAGGAAGTTTTAATTAGTTGAATGGAGATTTTGGGATAGGGGGTTTGATTTGTTATGTATATGTTAACAGTAGTAGTCTGTGAAGCAAAAATAAAAGTCACGTCACCGTTTGAAATTATTAAGGAATCATGCAACAGTCATGTTCATAAGCTATAATTAGTAGCAAACTCAATAAATTAGTAAAAGTAGAGGAGTGATCTTTTTAAATTTCTGACACGATCTAGCCTTTAGTAGTACAAAAACAATAAAAGGACATCAACTAGCCTAAACAAAACAAACAAATAGTTCTAAGCATGCAAAAGACTGTCCCTTTTATAGAATATTTTACTTAGTGGAGGGTGTTATTAAAAATAGATGAGATATACCCTGTGTCTAGCAGTACTCACTATATGTCAAAAGCACCATAAAAATGAAAAGAACTGTCCCAGATAAACAAATTTTACTAGATGGTATCAACTACCAAGTGTAGAAAGTAGAAAGTGAAAAAGCGCTAAGTAAAACCTTTCATTTTGAGGATTCTCTTTTTGATTTCTTGAGCACAAGCCTCACAATGCATGTGCACTTTCAGCACCACTGCAATCACTACAGGCTGCAACAAACAAACAAATAGCCAAAACAAATCATTAATTGCAAACTTACACCAGTAAATATGCACTGTTTTTTTTTGCTTTTTACAGACACCATTAATTATGGGTTTTAGAAATCACCAGTAATTATAGGAAAATGGAGTATGTTTCTCAATTCCCTATATCTACGCTTCAATGGTCCTAATAAATGATGTATTTCTGATTTCTTGAAACTATTCCAAATCCAAATTTATTGGTAATTACAACCCTCTGCACTAGCTTAAAATATACTAGTAAATTAACACTAGTGAATAAGTTGAACTTGATATCATGCTGTGTTTAAACTACATAATTTCAAAACTTAAGACACCAAAAAATTCAAGGCCTTAGCATCAATGTGAATCTATTACCATTAACTTGGTGGCAAACAGCATTGGTAAATTAACAAAAATAGCACAAATTTTTTGCAAGAAAGAACCTCCTCTTTCTTCTCTTCAACTTTAGGCTTTTCTTCCTCTTTTGGCTCTTCTTTTTTTTCTTCAACTTTGGGAGGTGGCAAAGGAGTCAATAGTTCAACTTTTCTACCCGTCTTCCTTTTAATCCGATCGACTACTTTCATAGGATCTTCTGCTGCCTTCTTCCCCTTCACCACCACTTTGTGTGTTTTGCAATCAGTTGTCACATCCTCCACTCCTTAAAACACACAAATCATAAGCTAATAGGACGTAAAGCTTAAAACACAACCAATTATGAGCAAAATTGGAAATTAATTTATCATAATCCCCAATATGTTAATTATGAATATATTATGCAAATATTTGAATTCCAAGTTAATCATGTATAAATTTAGCTTCTTTCATGAAGAAGTAAATTGTAACTGATGCGCTTTCACTGCTTTCTATTTTGGTTTCAACTTTCATGACGTAAAAATGTGTAGAAATCAGTTGTGAATATAAGTTATATATGCGAGTACAAATGAAGTTGAATTATACCATCAAATCTCTTGAGGCAGCGCTTGACTTTGCGAGCGCAGCCTTCACAATGCATGAAGACTCTCATCTCGATCTCCTCCGGCGGTGGTGGTGGCGGAGCAGGCTCCTCTGCCGCCGGAGCATCGCCGGAGCTTTTCTCTTCTCCTTCCTTTTTCGGCTCCTCTGCTTTTTCTGCTGCCGCCTCCTCTGCTTTTGGTTTTTCTTCTTCTGCTTTCGGCTTTTCCTCTCCTTTTTTCTCTTCCTCTACTTTTTTCACTTCCTATTGTTCACACAATGGTGATTTCTCTTCTCCGTTAGTTAATCTATTTCCAATTAAGTCCTCGTAAAAACTAATTATGCATTTTCGTAAGTGAAGAGTTAACTGAAGAAGCAAGAAATATTTTCAAAGCTACAAAATTTCTCAAGAATAGAATGCCAAATAACATAGAAGAATTATTATATCCCCCTACAGGTAGAATCAAGATAAAAGAAGAAAACAGCTGCACAGCAAATTATACGTTTACGATGCTAGAAAATGTACATATGCATATAGGTTATTATATTAAAATGAAACTTAATAAATTCGCGTGTTTAATTATTTATTTGTAAAGGAAAAATAAACAATCTAATCAAAGAATTTTTTGAAAATGATAGCATACCTCACCCATTGCTATCTCTTCCTGCCAAATTTTGGTTTCGTGAAGAAAGAGGTGCTTGTGTTTTATTGCTGAAGCACGTGAGCGGCACATGAAAACATTGACACGTGTTACTTTCTCTTCGTGTGTGTGTGAGTTGATTCCATTGTTCCTCCAGTGTAATTAGATCTGTTTATTTATCCTGCACCTGCGCTGGGTTCACCGAGGCATTAATGCCCAACGAAAATTATTGTACATTTTTACTATTAGAGCATTTTGGCATGAATTGATGTTGTTATGTACCATGTGCTGTGCATACGATAATATTATAAAATATACATTTTAAAATTTTAATGTTAAAATTAAAACTTTATTATACAACATCAAGGAATTTATGGTCCACCATGATTGCCTCATTTACATTAAAGTTTGCCTTTCAACATAAAATTCAAATTTTTTGTTCTTCAGTCTAAATTTTTCTTTAATTTTTTCCTACTGCCTATTTTGTTGTAGTAGTTTAAAAATGTACAAACTTAAGAGTAAATAATATAAATAAATTGCAAATTATTTTTTATAAATATGGCAAAGATATTATCATGGAGTCATTTTAAGTTAAAAATAAAATTTGTTTACATAGTGTATGACAAATTTATTGTTTATGATACATGAATGACTGCAGCTAATTTTTACAAATTAACTTTGTTATTATTGTTTATGTGCATAAATACGTGTGTGGTCAATATAGTTACACACAAATTTCTTATTTTCTTGTAGTGGGGTTTTTAGGTATAAGGACAAAATTTATGAAAAATTTAGGCATAAGGACAAGAGGTTAAAAATTTAGCCACAAGAACACTTTTTAGTGTAAATCAAGGAATTCACGCTATTTTCCTGTTTTGCACTAAAAAGTTTCTTTCAATCTAAATTTTTGGCCTCTTGTCCTTATGTGTAAATTTTTCTTAAATTTTGTCATTCACACTATTTTCCCTGTATAGGAAAATGATCACAAGGACAATATTCAAGGCTTTTTTAACCATAAGGACAGCCCATTAAAATTTTAATTTTAAGGACAAACCTGTTAATAATTTAATCAGAATGACATTACACTATTTTTTTTAATACCCTAAATCACATAGCCTGTTTCTTCTTCGTCGTTTCGATCTAGCGCACGATCTCGTTCAATTTTACTATAATGCGATTTTTTTTTTTGGGGATTTTTCCCAAAAGGACAAACTCATCCAAAAACTTGCCCAAAAGGACAAAAGCCCAAAAATTTGCCCAAAAGGACAAGTTTTAGTGCAAATGGTGGAATTCAGGGGGGTCCCATGTTTTTCCACTTTGCACTAAAACTTGTCCTTTTGAGCAAGTTTTTTACCCCTTGTCCTTTTGGTCTTTTTGTCCTTCACAATTTTTTCCTGTTTTTTTTTTTCATGTTTTGATCTTCAAACATTTGTATTGCTCGAAAATTTCAGATTTCAAAATAGATCTAGCTCATATTGAGGGGCTTGCGCATTTCAGATCGCATTTCAATCTCATCATTAAATTTTGCAATCGATTTTGCAATCTGAAATGCAAACGATTTAATTTTTGTTTATTGTTATCTGTTTGCATCGATGTAATTTTTTTTTTTTACTGTTATAATTGTTTTAATTTAGTGTTATAATCATTTTAATGCTCGGCTATACAACAGTTTTTACGGATCACTTTTATATTTTTTTAGGTATCAGTTTTACTGCATTTACTATGTTATGTTTTTGTTCATATGTATTGTTGCATTAAATATGTATTACAATCGAACTTGTTTTGCTGTAATCAATCAAAACTGTGATATAAATATTTTTTGCATCAGTTTTTTAAAGAAAACATTACAGTAGTTTTTAGGTATTATTTTTAATTTTTATAGGTAGTAGTTTTACTGTGTTGTATCAATTTAATGTGTGTGTGTGTGTGTTTTTTCTTAGCTACTGGGTATCTGTAACACCCCACCTCCGCCAGGGTGGCTCTTGCAAGCACCTTGACTTTGGAGGGGCGTTTGAATCAGGTAAACATGCATATGTTATATCAAGGCAGAACAAGAACATATGTATATATGTAAACAGAGTAAATAAGATAAGTAAAACAGCGGAAGATTTCAAACTATTTCAAAACAAGTCTGATACAACATAATGTCAACTTTCCAAATACACAAGTCTAGATAAAAACAACATCACTGAAAAACAAAAATACATAAGTACTATCCCCAAAATAAGTGATAACCATAGCTAGCTTCATGTCAAGACCGTACATGAGCTAAAATCCCACAAGCAAGCGATCAGAAATCCAAGCTAAGCTCCAATATTCCCTCTCTGAGAACCTGGGGGGAACGGAAGAAAAGAGGCGAAAGTAAACAGGTCAGTCAAAAAGACTGAGTAAGCCCTACTACAATCAGTGTAAACTAATAAAGTTAACTGGCATGAGAAGCAAGGATGATCATAAGGATAACAACATACTAGCATGATGATTAACTAACAAGGTGGATAAAGGTGTCATCGCATAATCAGGTTTAAGGTTTTGCACCACAGGTGTACTAGCAAACTAACATGACTTGAATAAACAAGTATTGATCCATTGGCCCAAGCTTTGGCCCAATAACATGAAGTGACCCTAATACGCGGTCCAACCAAACGGTCTAGTCGATCGGCTCCCTATAAGCCTAACTCGTCACGTGTTGGTGTCCATACGGCCCAAACATAATTGTAGTCAGACTGTGCCGGGTCTCCCGTCGGGTGTATCAAGCCCTAGGGTGGCAACCCCTGGACACCATAAACATGCGTGCACAGTCTCGATCTACTGGTACCCGTGCATGCTTTCCCCGGCTTCGGACTATGTGCACGACCATAAGTCCGCCCGGAACTACACCGGCGTACCACTCTGCCGTCGTTTTTGGTCTCTTACCTCAAGTCCAGTAATTGTGCCCCCCGCCCTAGCCTAGACCCTAGGGTCTTAATGATACGAACTTGGGATTACTGCTGGAGTGGACCCCCATTGCTAGGATTTTCTAGTGGGTTAAGTACGGTTTAACCCTTTTACTAATCATGGATTTAACTTGGTTAAGTGTAACGATGAGTTCACGACTTAACCCTGATTAATCTACCAAGCCCAAATTGGTTAAGTATTAAGTGGACCATGACTTCACCCTAATCACGAGGCATTAATTAATTTAATGCGCCTTAACCTCTCACATTAGACCTTGTTGTGGTTACTAGTTAAGCCGGGCGGGTCCGGGTAGCTTTACACCACAACTTGGTCTAACCTCGGGTTCAAGGTACAACATGGCCAACTTCTCACATTGGGTCCTATTGTTTGTAGCAACTAGTTAAGCCGGTCGGTTCCGGGTAGGTTTACGCTACAAACTCAACCCAACCTCGAGTTGGTCACACTTATCTTTTCTAAGTGTCATGTCCATCATGTTTCCAAAACATGTTACAAATTTTCAAGCAATTGGGTAGACCTAACTTAATAGGTAAATTCCCAATGGGTAGACCTAACTTAATAGGTAAATTCCCAATCTTATGTTTTTATGTCTTTTAAGTTTATCCAACCCCAAACGCAATCCCATCGCTTACATATCGCAATAGCGCATAAAGGATAGAAAGAGGGAACTTGGCCTAATCATGACATAAAGGTGTTGAAGCCACAAGTTTAACATGGTGGCATATGAAATGTACATATGTTAATATACTTGCATATTACATTTTTAGGCCTCAAAAGCATGCACAAAACCAAACTTAGCATATTGGTGATACATGGTGATAAATGACATATAGAAATGGCCATAAGTTCGCATTTAGCCTCACATGCAAGTTATCATAAGAGATATGATAACTTACATGTTGCCAAAATGCAACTATTAGCATAAAGCTTGAAGCTTTATGTTCATATTCTCAAGATAAGCTTGCATAACATGATAACATGAACAAAATGATCAGCCCAAACTTGCATATCATATGACAAACTTGCATAACAAACTTGCATAACATAACATGATAAACTTGCATATCACAACATGGCAAACTTGCATAACATAACATGATAAACTTGCATATCACAACATGGCATACTTGCATAACATAACATGATAAACTTGCATATCATAACACGACAAACTTGCATATCATACATTTAACTTTAGAGTTTAAGTATGAAAGTAGAATAGGGCTTACAATGCTTATGAAGACACAAAAATATGACAAAGCCCTTATGCAATCAATTAGACCCAAAATGCAAGCTCTAATAGAAAAACCCTTGAGCCAAAATGATCAAAACCCTTGCTTTATGATGCAAATATAGAAACTTGACTTGAATGCAAGCTAATGATACTCATACAAGCTTGAAAACACTTGTATGCATGGAAAATCTCTCATAGAAATAACTTAGGAATTTTATGAAGAGAGTGGAGGCCATGAGAGGAATGATTTTGCCATAGTTTAGTTACTTGAATGAATAATGATGATTTAGGGTTAGGTTAGTGGCTTATTTATAGAGATTAGGATTAGTTTTAGCCTTAGGATTAAACCCTAGTTCCAATCTCAGCCCTTAAAACCGAATCTGGCCCCCAAATTCAACACAAACCCAAAATGGTGCACCAGGCAAAACTGCCCGGCTGGACCAAGTCGACAGCCAAGTCGACAGGGCTGTCGACTTAGGTCCAACCAAGTCGACTCCCAAGTCGACAGGGCTGTCGACTTGGGTGCTCTGGCGGGAATTTTCCCGCCTGGCCCAATCTGACCTAATTTCCAAATTCAAACTTGAATTTGAAATCTGTTTTTACTTTGAAATTTTCTGAAAACTTCGTTGGGCCTTAATCAGGTCATACAGACTCCGATTTTCGAAAACTCGGACTCTATTTCGTGTATTTTTCCGAGACGAACGCAATGGCACAGCCCGTTTCCCTTGATTCAGATTTTAGAATTAAATTCTGTCTCGATTTATGTTATAACAGGTTATTGAAAATACGGGTTGTTACAGTATCAGTTATATGTCTCTATAGGTATCAGTTTTGTGTTATTTCATGTTTGCAGTTTTTAGGTATCAGTTTCACATCTCGATAGGTTTCAGTTTTAGTATTATTATTGTTTTCAGGTTATGGGTATCAGTTTTATACCACAGTAAATATCAGTTTTTATTATTTTCTTTCTTCACGGTAATTGGGTATCATTTTTCGGTAAAATTTAGTTGTAAAACATATAACATTTGGTGTAACTTCAATATATTTGGTGTAACTTCAATATAATATTTGGTATAATACAAGTGATGAATTAATATCAGTGGGTATTATTAAAAATAAATATCACTTTTGTGATAATTGAATTGAGTTGATTTGTATTATTTTTTTAATTGGTGGGTATCAATTCGAATTAATGTTGGATATGAAAAAAATCATTTACCAAAGAAAACAACTCAAAACTGCAACTCCTTGACATAGTTCTGATGCACAAAGGCACAAAATCGATACCCAAAAAAAAAAAAAAAAAAAAAACTGATACCTAAAAACTACTGTAATATTTTAACGACAAAAGTAATACATAAAATGTTTGCATCACAATTTGATTGATTAAAATGAAATAAGTTCGTTTGAGTAGCAAAGTTAATGCAACAATACAACTACAAAATTAACACAGCAACAAAATCACATGAATAAAAACATAACACAGTTAATATTGTTAAACTGATACCTAAAAAATTACAAAACTGATACCTAAAAATTGCTATAATATTTTAACGACAAAAGTAATACAGAAAATGTTTGAATCACAATTTGATTGATTAAAATGAAATTAATTCGTTTGTGTAGCAAAATTGATGCATCGGTACAAGAACAAAAGTAAAATAGTACCAAAGCTGTAAATAAAACAACATAACACAATTAATACAAGAAAACTAATACCTAAAAAAATAGCAAACTGATACCTAAAAACTGCTGCTTAATTCACCATAAAAAAACTTCAAATCCAATAATATTTCTAAATTAAGATTCGTTGAAGATCATGAATCGTTGAAAAATAAACATTAAATTACAACGATTATAGGGAAAAAAATCAGTGAAGGTCGATTTTTTAGGTTGATTTTGATGCTGACTTTTGCTGTTCGACTGATTTTTGAGGATCGAATGTACGAGAGGTCGCGGATTTGATTCGATTGCAAGTATAGATGACTTCGTTATTTTTGATTTTGTGGTAGAAAATCGAACGGGAGTGAAAAATCAAACGGGAGTATTGTAGTGTATTGTCCTTTTGGAAAAAATGTTAGGCAGCTGTCTTTATGGATAAATTATAGTAGGCGGTTGTCCTTGTCGTTAATTGTCCCAATGTCGAAATATGAATATTTAAAGTTAAAAAGTAGAATTCCATAACGTTGGTAAATTTATTGAGATAAATGAATAATAAATTAGTATTGTTAATGTTATTCATGTATATTACTTGTCATATCTGAATTATATATCTTTATATTAAAATGAAAAATCTATTTGACTGGCTTTTAAATATGAATGTGATATACAAATTGAAACCGTTATATTTAAAGATTTATTAGATGAATTAATGAATATTTATTAATTAAATTTACTCAAATAAATCAAGAACAAGTTTATATGGTTAACTAAAAACATTAATCTAAATATACAAAATTATGTGTCACTAAGGTGGGTTTGTAAGCAACCGTAGAAATTTCTAAATGTAGACGCTTCAATTAAAATAAGAATTTTACAGTGCAATGCACCGATACATCGATATAGATGAATCATAAATTAAATTTGCAATCATTGCTTATGCATGTAATTACGTTATGTGGCTATTGTATTTGAATATCCAAATGAATTTATACCTTTTTTGTTAATATGAATATTGTGCAAATTTTGAAATTTTCATATTTTTATGATTTATTTGACGCCAACTACTAATAATTTACGAAGTTTAATTCTTGACTGACTCTAATATATGAAGTCAAATATAAAATATTAGAAGAGAACTAAGATACATCAGTAAGAGTTTGCACGAACTCCGAAATTAAGATTTTTGCTATAAAATAATAAATTTGTAATGCACGAACTCTAAAGTGTTGTTCTCTTGCAAAACGAAAATATTTTCTGTTTTTACTACAGTCTGGCTGTAACTAAAAGCAATAGTATTTCTTAAACATGTTTTTGAGAACGAAAATCTGTGTATTTCGAAATATAAAGACCGTACCTTGCAGATTTTTTTTATTATTTATGTTATATTGTATGTCATGTGACTTATGTGTTTAAGTTTAATGAAAACGCAAGTTTATCATATTTTATTGATATGGTTATGACATATATTATTGACATTTTCATATTGTCATCACTGACTGAACTAATGAATATTAATCTATTACATTTATTTTTAAACTTAAGACCGCTTAATTAATCTGAACATATGGACTGAAACGTAAATCGTAGGAGTAAGTGATGCGGGTTTATGGTAATTTTAAGTATAAGCATTTTAAGTTAAATAATAAACAAAAAAAATTAAACTTGATATTGTTGTTTTATGCATTTATATATCGCAATAAAAAAAAGTAATTTTACCTTCTTTATTAGTACGATAGTCGTACATATATTGAATTATGGTTCTTTGATATTTGTTAGAATAAATATTAGATAACCAAATTAATTTAATTTGTTTAAATTTCATATTATTTTTATTTAATATAAATATAAAGACCTATATATAAATTGTTAGAAGTTAACCGATGAATTATTTTTGGGTAATTATGCATGTTATATATATATATAGTTTGGTTGAATAAATTAATTGATAATTAAATGATTTAAATATTAAAAATTAGAAGAGAATCAAGAAGAAGAGAGAGACTAGAAGTAGGGAGAGATCAGGAAATTCTTCTGCTTTACTATTATTTAACAGATTAAGTCCCAAACATTGGTTTTCAATATACTTATTGTTTTTTATGTTGGGGATGCTGATTAAGGATCTTCAGGCAAACTAAACACTAGAGTGGGGGTGAATACTGTATTAAGGAATTTACCAATTTCTTGAAATCCTTTTGGTTCAAACAAAACAGTATGCAAATCACAAATATTAGTAAATACATAATCAATCAAAGAATGCTTAAAATAAAAGTAAAAGCAATAAAATAAAAGTACACATCAGAATTGTATACTGGTTCAAGATTCCCCTACATCCAATCCACAAAATGCTAGGTTAATGCAGATTTTTATTCAACAATATCCAATTACAATCCTTGATCTCAAGGATCCAAGGGCATACCCTAACATATTCTAAGTACAGTGAGACTTAGTTGATTTACGGGCCACTGCTTTACACTCAATCTATTTTTGGGAAACAATCGCACCCAGACACTTTATACGAGATGAGACCACACCTTTTTCTTATCATTTTTTGTAGTACGGACTCGATAGGAATTGATCTAGAGACCTTTGATTACAAACAGCTTATAACTCTTGACTAGCACTTGAATTCAGAGAGAGTTGTTTTAGAATTGAAAGAGAAGAAGAATGATATGATTTCTGTTGAAATTGACAGAGTATAAGTGTAGAAAGTTAAGAATTTAAGAATAATAATGGAGAATGTTTAGAGTGGAAGAAGAAGATGAAAAGTGATTAAAAAGTTCGAATTCTGGATGGTATTTATAATCCTCCAACAACCACAACCTTACAGAAAATGTTTGAATTCAAAAGACACTTCTTTTCGAAATTAAAAAAACTGCCTAACAGCTTGTATGTCGACATACACAAAGTATGATGTCGGCATATGCTAGTGTAAATTCAAAAAATGAATTTTAAAACAAGGTAAATAAAGTTTAAAATAAGTTATGGTGATTCCTTAGTTAAAACAAACTATATTTCATTATATTAAAACATTTTATTCGAAGTAAAATATATTTTAAAACTTATATAAAGATGAAATAAAAATAATCAAAAAAACTAAATATAAAATGATATAAAGGTATAAATATAAAACTAAGAATATGTTAAAACTTAATATAAACAAGGAAATTTGAAAACATAAGTAATTATAATAAAACAAGTAACAAATTTGTAACTAAAACTTAAGTTAAAATCTATTAAGCATAAATTTGAAAATAGGAATTAAAAATAAATTTTAGGAGTTAAACTATTTCTCAAAATAAAGAAGTATAAATTTATAAATAAGGAAGTAATTTTGAAATCTTTTGAAAACTAGATTTAAAAATAAGTAAATAGTTTTGAAATCATTTGCAAAAGAATTTGAAATCAGAATTAATTTTGAAATCAGAATTCAGTGCTAACCAGATTTTTAACAATATATCTAGACACATTTACTCTTTAATTCTTGAACTCTTAAATCTTAATACTCATAAGTCTTGAAACTTGAATTCTTCTATTGTGAAATCTTGATTTTCTGAACTGTACAGTCTTCAATAATCATTAGCATAGATTTCCCGTATATATATATATATATATATATATATATATTCCAAATAATAATGTTAGAATATATTTTATAATAATAATAAATGAACAAAGTTGAAACAAGGTTGTTGTCATCAAAACCACCATCATCAACATCTCAACAATCTCCCCTTTTTTGATGAGTGATAACCTTCATTTATAAAATATTCATACCTAATGTCTTGATTCTCCAGTTACTCCCCCTTACTTCATTAACTCCTTCTGAAACTGTAGACTCCACTTAATCTGATCCTTATTTTATAATTCTCCTTTTTTGTCGTCAACGAAAACGATATATACCTAACTAGACTATAATACTCCCCCTTAAACTAAGACATAGTTCTAAAACTAATAAGATTCTAATACCTAATATCTAGTCTAAGAAATAGTTCTATGCATCAGGTAAAATAAGACTAAAAAATTAAGACAATATTCAGACTTATAATTAAGTCAAAATCAAAGCAATCCAATACAAACTTCCTATATAAACAAGCATCCAATCAATCCAAACAAAATTAAATCTTAGTTAAACACTAAATTCAAATTCAAGTTTTAAATTAGTCAAACCACACCATTGTTAATTATGTTACTTATTATGTTTAGATCATTCCAATTAAATCAACAATTTAAACCAAATCAAACAACATATGCCAATTCAAACATTTCTTGAAACTTCAACTAATTATAGAAAATATAAATCTCTCCCTTAATCTAATACTAGAAAAACTATATGAAAGTAATGAAATGTAAAAAAGATGAGTATAGTTATATTATTCAATACCTACATATATATAAGTATATTTCAAACCTATCAACACACACACATGCACATTCATCAAATCCAACCATGTCAAATGAATTAATCAAATCAATCAAGCCTAAATAGTTCAATCAAATCAATAGGCCAATCAAGTTAATCAAATCAATCAGGTTAATCAAATCAATCAAGCCAAACATATTAACCATGTCAAAGTAAATATGTCTAATTAACAATCCTATATATTTTTAATTAGACAAAAACTCCCCATGCAGTATTTGTTATATGTGCACTATGTTGGTTATAATGCAGTATGGAAATGAATGCAAAACAATATAGGATATATATTGGAATGAAGTGCAACTTGTGATGTAAATGATTTTAATACGATGTCCATTATAATTTGTGATAATGAAGTGTGATATGAAACAAGATGTACAATGGTAATAATAATAATAATAAATAGAATGATACGATGATGATGTGTATTACGTTAAGAGATATTCATGGTATAATAATTAATAATAAGTAATACCTGATAATCATGCATTTATATATGTGCCAAGAGATTATTTCAACCAAACAAACGTGATACTTATTAACTCCTATACTTAGGTTAACGATACTAATGAATTTGAAAAGTTAGTAAAAGCTAAGAGTTTAAAGATAATTAAAAATATATTCATGACAGGTAGTAATCAAAAATAAACATTCAAATTAACTTACTAAACTATAATTTTGAACTATAAGATAATTTTAGTAGGATGCCTCTTTAAAAATAATATAGTAAATACTGAAGGTCTTTTTATAGAGAATATAAAATTTTATTATATAAATTAAACCATTATGATGAAAACATATATTCATATACATAAAAACTAATATCATTAAAAAAGCTTAAAATGTGCATTATATAGAAATTTAATTTATTAGGAGATATACATCAGTCATTTAATATAAATTAATTTTAAATTTATACTACAAAAATCTAAATATACTAATTTGCTAAGGAAAAACTATAATGTCAAAACTTGAAATAAAAATATATTTATGATAATATAAAGTTTGTAATTATAACACATTTATTTTCGATGAAATCTAATATACACTATAAAATTATAACTTCTTACATTTAAACTATATTTTTTAAGACACAAAAATTATTTTTCAAACCAAAATATTAAGTTAAAAATACAATTTTTACAAATCCAATAAAATAAGAAATCAAAATTAGTGTTAAATTACAAATAGTATTTGTGATTATGTAACTCAACTTTTTATGAAATTATATATAAAAAATGTATAAGTTAAACTATGTATGTTTAAACTGTGTAAAACTTATATTTTATAACAATACCAATTGTTTTAATATTTTAAATTTTATGTTCTATATAGCATATTATCATATCTATGTACTATATATATAAATTTTTTTATTGATTTATATACTTCAAATATATATATATATATAATTTAAAACATAATACAAGAAAATAAGTAGACAAACCATATTGATAACTAAAGTTAGAACTGACATTTTCATATTGAAAAGATGTCCTTTTATTTAAAATCTAAACAAAGAGTTGTAAATTTAAAATCTAGAAATAAGAAAATATTATTTTTCTTTTCTTTTTAAAAAAAATTTAGATTGATATCTTGACATGTATACAATGGTGTATTGACATATGGATTAAAATATCTAAAATCATAAAAGAGATAAATTTCTATACCTAACTATATGCATAAATGTATATTCCTAAATGCGATGATAATTATGAAATAATTGTAAAGCGTACCTCTTTTTGCAATCCTCCATTTTTCTGTTCTTCCATTTTCATGAACCACACATTCACATCTTCTAGAATTTGATGATGAGATCTGCTCTATTACGACGGGCTCGTTTTTCTGATCAGCATAGTATATTCATTTGTCGAATTCGAAGATTGTATGAGCAAGATATCGATGATTTAGTAGTTTGACCAACTTGGTGCCAAAATTTTGAATTTGAATTTGAATGAATGGACACTTCAACTATTATAAATAGGCCCAAAAGTCATATCTCTTCACAAAAGTTTATCTTCTTCTTCTCCTTCCCTTTTTCCCACTTACAACCAATCTTCCGGAAGGCATATCTTCTTCATTTCTTAACGGAATTTGATGATCCGCCCATCAAAATGATTGTGAGAACAAGAACTACAATTCATTTCATTATAGATTGCAATTACATATCCTTATTTTTCTTCTTGATTGATGAATGAACATCTTGGTGTCTTTTGACCAGTAGTCATCAGACATAATTCTTTCCCTGCAAAACAACACAATTTTTCATAGAATCAAGTAACTTTTCAAAGTAACTAAATGTAATTTTAAATAATAATATCATGATGACTTTGTGATATATTCATACAAAAATAGTGTTAAAAAATTTCCATTTAAACTTTTCAAAAATCACATTATGATAACTTTGAAAACCAATGCTCCGATACCAATTGTCGGGGATGTAGATTAAGGATCTTAAGACAAACTAAACACTAGAGGGGGTTGAATAGTGTTTTATGGAATTTATTAATTTCTTAAAATCTTTTTGGATTAAACAAAACAGTATGCAGATCACATGTATTAACAAACACATAATCCATCACAGAATGCAGAAAATAAAAGTAAAAGCAGTAAAAGGAAAGTACACACCGGGATTTTATACTGATTCGGGACTCCCCTACATCCAGTCCGACACAACGCTGGGTTAATGCGGATTTTTATTCAGCAATATCTAATTATAATCCTTGATTTCAGGGCTACAAGGGCACACCCCAACTGATTCCAAGTACAGTGAGACTTAGTTGATTTACGGGCTATAACTTTACACATAATCAATTTCCAAGACACAATCACACCTAGTCACTTTATACGGGACGTGACTACATCCTTTTGTTATCGGTTTTTGTAGCATTGACTCGATAGGAATTGGTCTTGAGACCTTTGATTACAAACAACCTATAACTCTTGAGTAGCACTTGCATTGAGAGAGAGTTTGATTTAGAATTGAAAGAGAAGAACAATGATATGATTTCTATTGAAATCGGCAGAGTATAAGTGCAAAAAGTTAAGAATTTAAGAATAATAATGGTAAAATGTTTAGAGAGAAGAAGTAGATGAAAAGTGATTAAAAAATTTGAAATCTGGAAGGTATTTATAGTTTTCCAACAGCTATACCTTTCAGAAAAGGTTAAAATGAAAATACACTTCTTTTTAAAATCTAAAAAACTGTCTAACGGCTAATCTGTCGACATACACAAAGTATGATGTCAACATATGCTAGTGTAACTATAAGAAAAATAGTATATAGCAACGGAAAAATCCGCTTCTAATCCGTCGCTATACAGGCCTTGGCGTCGGATTTCCTGCATAATGTTGTGGTCGGTAAAAAACATAACAGTATCTGTGTCAGATTTTGCGATGGAATTTAGCATGAGTTTTCCGACAATTTTCTGTCATTTTGCTAATTATATACTAAAAATAAAATTTTATTTATTAATTTAATTTTAATTTATATACCGACTGTTTACCGACATATAATTAATTTATAATAGAATATTATTTATAAAAGTCGTTGGTAAACCCTTACTAATTGCCAAGGGATTAGCGACAGATTTTAATTTATGTAAATATTTAAACTAGCATCATCTATTAGTAATCTGTCGTTGTTCCCCTTCTAATCTATAAATACAAATTCATATATATATATATATACACACACACACACACACACACATAAATACATATATGTATATTTATCGAACTAATATCAATCAACTATGAACACTGAAATAAATAACATATCCAAAAATATAATGATAAATTTGAAGTTATGGTTTATTTCTTCGTTCGATGCATTCAACTTTGACGACTGTGTATGCCTTGAATTTTTTAATACATCCAAGCATACACTAGTAATATACATTTAAACAAAAGCAGTTTGACCGATAACCATCTAACATTACACCTAAAATTACAAGATTCTGCTCTATTAACATCCAAACAAGTTGTTTTTTGACTCGGGATCTTGCTTCTAAAAGAACAGCAAATACAGTAGCTCTTTCATTTTGTACTTTCGTACCTCCAACATATAAATTTGTCTGTCTCCCTCCCAAGTTCCTGAAGCATTTACTCTACATCACCCATAGATAAGCAGTACCATGTCAACTAAAGCTAACACTACAAGAAAAACCGCATTTAGCATATATTCTTGAATTAAAAAAGAGGCGAACTATGAAATTTTGGGGAAAATTGGCGGTTCTGAATAACAAAATAAAACACTGAATTTGAAACGACCCAAACTCGCCCTTACGGGAAAGCCCGGATTGAGTTGAGAACATGACAAATCAGAACACAAACAGAAGAACATTTCATTGCTTATTACAATAATTACATAAGAGTACAAGAATATAAAAGAGTATGAATAATTTATACATTAGAAAAATATCAGAGATTTAAAATACATTACATCGCAGCAGAAAAATAATACATAACACAGCTTAAAGAAATACACGGATACAGAGCGTTCCGAATATAGCTCCAGCTGTAAAACAGGATTCTGTGAATATAATATCTGCAAAACCAAAACTACTAGCTGCCCGTGTGGAAAATAAGGGCACCCAGAGTTTAGGTTAAAACAATAAACTCTAGATCAGTCATGTGACTGGTGTGAGAACTAAAGAAGTTATAAAATCTTTACTTTAAAATAAAGTAAATCAAGGGACCATGCCGCATAACACGGAACGGGTTTCCTCTTAAGAATACCAGTGCATAAAACAAACAGCTCAATGCTTTTTGGAAAAATGAAGCTGTTATAAGACCCAGGTCCCATTACACAATGCAACGCAAACTAGAGGATAGGGTTTCCCCTTATAATAACCAAACATGCTTGGTACGTTTAAAACAAGATTCATGTGATACTATTATAAGTGCATAGTATTAAAAACAACTTCAAATATAAATGTATCAATCATAGATGACATGGATACCATATATCATGTCGCCATACTAGTTCTACAATTAAAATCGCACCATGTCCTATTGGAAGTTGGATTCCCATCTTTGAACCAAGGCAAGGGATCGTCGTTACCGCTTCGAGACAATCTAGCCCATGTCTCAGGCAAGTACTCAGTCAAGCCTTGGATCGTCGGGGTCGGTCCACACAGAGTGGATTAAAATGCCTGAACAACACGCTTCCCCGCCCTATGGGGCATAAAACTGGTCAGTATATCGACCAAACCATCCATTGTCCCCGTAGTGACCGATATAACTGAGGCGCCTCGCTTTCCATCATCCACATAAGTAAAAATGTCTGGCGTCGATACCATGACACCACTCCTAGCTAGAAGGAAACACATGTCCTCTCTGAAGTCCTCTTCCGTTTCTATTCACACCGGGGTGTGAGGCTCATGAATCAATGCTATACACAAAGCTATGCTATATTAAAGTCGTGCTTTGATCATCAACCACAAGACTCTGTTTTTCAACAAAAGCCTTGATCATTTGCATCTTAGTATGTCACACTGGCAATTCACGCCATGCGACTGATGTCTATCGATATATAATCTCTGAGCTCGTACGTCTCAGAGAAGGGTGTTAAGCAAGGGAATAAATTCTCCACCACCAAACATATATATATATATATATATATTTAATAGAGATCAATCAACGCAGAATAAAATCCAATGTCAGACACACATCCATTTACAAGTTCATTCTAGGTTTGAACGAAACCGGAGCACCTTATTCCCCGTCCCATATGTCGAAGAAAGGAGAGAGGTCCTCGCATATCCGGTCGATCTCCAAGTACGTTTAGACGATCACCACTTATTACCTCGTCTTGGGTGTACAACCCAATCAAGACATCAGTAATCATCCAAACGATGTTAAGACCTCCGGTCTTCAACCACTATCTTCATCGTCGACTTATCATCGAATCAATTATTCAGAATGGGTATAAACCCGGCCTTTCTGAATAACTCGCGTATATTATAAACAAGTTCTTCAAAAACACAACATACGCCCCATTCCAATTTTGAATATTCTTTATTTAAATATTCATATCCTTTAGGAAAGGTTCCCATTAATTTTATCAAAGATAAATTCTTTAAATTTATTCTTAAATCTTCCTTTGGATTTCAATTCTAAACCCAATTAAGGTTATCAACTATTCGGGATTAGCGGACCTTACCGAAGTAATCATTTGTTTGATTTTACAATCCCAACCTATTTATCCCATGGAGCAAAACTGGTAATACTCCATATCTAACACCACGGTGTTATCGGTAAATTTAATTACCATTTCACGTTCAAATCTAATCAAAGATTTAACTCTCGCTTGGAGCAAAACTGGAGATACTCCATTCTCGATCATTTACCGAATTTGATAATTTTAATTTATCATATTTTCTTTTCAATCTAATTAAAGATTCATTAAAACTCTACTTAGTTTTAATCCCTAAAAATCATTATATAATGATTATTCAAATTTAGGATTAACTAGGTTAAAGAACCAATGTCATTTAAAATACAATTCACAATAAACCCAAAATCATATTCCATTAATTATGGAATCTTCACAGAATACAAATCAATATATATATATATAATCGATATCAATTTCCGTATGCGACTAATAATATAAATGCAATAACGACAAAGCCTTTTAAATTCCACATATATTAACAGTCTTCCTCTACAGAAGTTCACTTCGATTATTACCAAATCGAATTCCGTTCCATTCAAATTTATTTTATTAAACTGGAAAACTTTTCTTTGGAAAATTCCCTTGAATCTTAATTAAAAGATTTATAAATTCAAATCATATTTCACTGTTAATCGGGTTAAAGAACGAATGTTGTTAAAAACACAGTTCAGATAAACCCGATTCACATTCCATTTTATTCCAATTACCAAATGTAACTGGAAACTCTAATAATCTTAATTAAAAGATTTATTCTTTTCAAACGGGGTTTAAGAACAATGTTATTTTAGACACCATTCATGACAAACCCAAAATCACATTCTTTTATTCAATTCCAATTAAATATTAATTAATTGGAAAACTTCCTTAAATCTTAATTAAAAGATTTATTCTTTTCTCAACTGGGCTTAAGAACAGTGTTGATGATGATACCATTCACGACAAACCCTAAATCCTATTTGATATTAAATACAAGGCTCTGAATAGAAAATATATCGGCTTATATTCAATATCAAATTCTGAAACCAGCAAATATCATATTGGAAATAACAATATAAATATATCTTTCAAATATCCATAACAATATATGTATAATCACGAAATCCAACATCGAAATATTCCTAAGATGATTTCCATTCAAATCCACTCCAATTTATATATTGGACACTCTAGTTATATTAAAACCCATTCTCAATCCAATTTATTTATTTAAAAATAATTGGATTATAATTCTAGTTAATAACTAGTTCATTTCGATAAAAATATATTTTTTATCTTTTCATATATGGAATTTTTCATCCTAATCCTTTCCAAATCATTTATTATAATTTTACACAAATTATTAATATTTTTAGTAATTTTATCAAGGCCCTTTCAGTCGATTTACATAAATGGTCATCGAACTGCACTTATAGCGACCTTTTCCAAATTTGATTTGGACATAATTCCAAATCCAACCGTTAGATTTTAAATCTCTTATATTTGTTAGAAAACTCTTTTCGATACGAACCTGACGGTTCTGGTTTAGGATAATCCGACGGTCGGATCTCCCGTAATATCAATTCGAAGTCAATGGTCGAAATTTGCGAACGACCGTGGCACGGTGCGTTCTATTCAGGCCATTATAATATATATATATATATATAATATTTCGTCGATTTCCGTTTAAAACGTATTTTATAAATCATTTATAAATTCGTTTTAAAACGATTCTAACTTCATTTTCAATTTTAAATCAAAATTGAATATTCCATATCATTATAATATTAAAATGATAATATTTTCAAAATATCAGATTTCGAAATCAATTCTTTCCGATATTCATTATAAAAATGAATAAAATCGATATAAATACCGTATGGGTCAAAATGGCGCATATCTAATCAACACGGCTTCATATATTTCAATATTTTCGTGTCCATCCCAAATTGGACATCAAAATCATATTTTGATCCATTACTGAATATTATTTTAAAATATTAGTTATTTTGAAATATTAATTATTCATCATTTTAAAATATCCGTTAGTTTAAAATATTCGTTCTTCCTGAATTGAAATCAGACATAGTCAATTACCATATAATTTTATTTATATGGATTTCATACACACACGTACACAACAATAATCAAACACAGTCAACCATTATCCAGAGTGCATTACAAAACTGTATAAGCATTAAATATGAATAATTAACGCTTACAACAGCCTGTCAACCAATCGTTTGACATACAACTAAACAATTGGGATTAGTGTATGTCAAATATCATCCCAATACCCGTGTGGGGTTTCAATCAACGCACACCGATTTTATATTTGTGCAGTTGGGTGATGTGTAAAATATATTGTAACACCCCACCTCCGTTAAGGTCACTCACAAAGGGAATGCCTTAACTTTGATGGAGCGTTTTAGTAGACGGAACAGAAATTTACAAGATAGATAAAGTAGTACTTGGAAAATTTATAACTTTATTACAATAGAAACAGAAATAAGTTTGGTTACATCTTTCCAAATCACAATATCAGAATTCAAGTACAAAATATCGGTCTTGTACAAAAGCCTTCAGAATGCATAGTTTTTAAAGTCATAATCCCCAATATAAATTGCCATGGAAAGATAGAGCCAAAGCCAAGCAATACTTCAAATACTTCAAGCAGAGAGAATCTGAATCAAGCTCCTATGTCTCCACCCTACAAACCTGGGGGGGTGAACGGAAAGAAAAGAGGCGAAACAAACTAGGTCAGACATAAGTCTGGTGAGTCCAGTGACTTTCAGCATATAAATAGATAATAGTATCATGACATGTAAATAAAACTGGATAAGAGATAACCGTAACAGAAATAGCAGGTTAACGGAAGGAACAGAATGATATAAGCTAAGCTAGGCTAAGCTTTTCACTTCTCTGCACTAATACTAGTATAACAGGATTAGGTGTTACCCTAATATCTAAACCGAAACAGAATAATCTCTACAGAAACAGAATGCTAGTAATGGGCCTTTACCACCCGAACAAACAGAAGGTACAAAAGCGGAATACTAATAATGGGCCTTTACCACCCCAACAGATAGAATGTACGGAAATAGAATCAGAAACGGAATCAGAGACGGAAACAGAATAATCCCTATGGAAACAGAATGTCAGAATTAGGTGTACACTAGTAATGGACCTTTACTACCCCAACAGACGGTACCACGCAGAAACAGACAGGTGTTGCCACCCAACGGAAACAGACGGTACCAATAAAAACAGACAGAACTAAGTGTACCCTAAGTCCTACCCCCAAGCGATCGGCTCCCTAATACATAAATACCATGTGTCGGCCCCACAGTAGGGTGTATCACTCCCTAAAGTGGCAATCTATTGGCACAGATCTATTTACATATGTCACGGTGTCTTACATCCTCAGAGCAGACTGGATCCATGCACGCACATGACCCGGTTGGAACTCGCCGTCAACACCCCTCGCTATTATCAGAAGGAACCGCTTATAATTAGTTCAGTAAGCATGCCCGGACCCCTACATAGTGTGGGGTCAAAGTTTTGATACCAGAAAGGGTTACTGACTAATATGGGTCCCAAACAACAGATGACACAAGTATTTCCCCTCCTAACCTTGTGTCCCCAGACTAACAGATTTCAGATTACCTTGTTTACAAGTTTCAGACATACAGAGCTCAGATTTACTAGTTCACGGATCAGACAATCAAGTTAACAAGTTTTCAGATTAACAGATTAGATGTATGGATTTAACAGACTTACAGATTGTTTTACCTTACTTTGTATTGGGCCTACAGATTTATGAAACGGGTTTATTAGATTCATTAGTCCAATTGTTTTAACCCTATCCACCCAACACGTTTTAGGTATCACATTTATCTGAGATTTGCATTAATTAATTATTAATGCACAGACCTCTTACATTAGGTCGGTAGCTTGTGGCCGCTGGATATGCCGGGTGGTTCCGGGCAGACTTCTGCCACAAGCCAGACCTAACCATGTGTCTAAGCATATTTTAGTTATGCCTACGACCTCTCACATTAGACTGACAGTTTGCGGTCGCTGTTTAAGCCGGTTGGTTCCGGGCAGGCTTCTACCGCAAACAGAGTCTAACCTCGTGTCATAGCCACTTTATTCCATTACAGAAAATATCAGACTAATTATGTCCATTTAGCAGATTTAACTTCTTTACAAGTTACAGCAGATTATCCAAAGTTCTATTAACATGTTTTGCTCAATTTTAGATCAAGCCTCCAAATTATAATTATTTAGCTTGCAACAGATTAAGCAATTCAACAGATTTAGCAGATAACAGATTTAGCAGATTAGGCAATTCAGCAGATTTAGCAGATTAGGCAATTCAACAGATTAAGCAGATAACAGATTTAGCAGATTAGGCAATTCAACAGATTTAGCAGATAACAGATTAAGCATTTCTTAAAGTTCTATTTACATATCTTGCCTAAATTTACATGCCTAAATTATGTTCATAATTCATAATACGACATATGCCCCAAATTTTAATTAAACTTTGCACAGTACAGAACATTCTCTAAAAAGCCCCAAACAATATGAATTATGCCAAATTATAGCCTATGATGCCAAATATCCTAAAATCCATATTTAGGCGCATTAACATTAATAGTTAACCTATTTAAAATAGATCTTTACACCTAAGTCACATATTTCTTCTCTTTTTTTTTTCAAGTCGTAGACCGTGATATAAATTATGCCCCAAAATCTAGATCTTAAATTTTAATCATGTATTATGTCCTCAAATTCAGATCTTGCATTATAATATGCATTATATTCCAAATCCCAAGTCATATGCTATCATATAATAATTCTTCTTCCAAATCACAATCTATTATACATAGTATGCACTGGTTCTAGATCTTAATTTACAACCTATGTTCCTTTCTCAAATCAGTCACAGATCAGTCATGTCCAATTATGCAATATTCATTATTTGTCCCAAAATTAGCGTTCATGCGTTAATCTCTTATGAGATTTAGCGCAGGCTCGTAGTAGCCTGGCTATAGAACAGAAAGAAAGAAAAGGAGATACAGAATAGTCACAGAAAAACAGATCTGACAGATAAGAATATGCATAACCTCAGATTCAGATTTATAATCATGCCAAGATCATAATAAAAGTTTATATCTGAAAATAACTGTACTCACAAAAAGGGAACGATTCTTGTATTCTGGAATCTGTGTTCTGACACTGAATAACGCTCCTTTGGCGTAGACTATCGGTTAGATTTGATTCTCTTTTAATTCTATTCAGATTGGAAGAAGATGCATTAATCCTAGTTTTGATTCCAACAGAGTAGCGACGCCATTTTTATTTTTAATTAGAGTAGAGGCAGAGTATAAGCAGAATGAAATTGTGTGGAGAGAAAGCTAGGTTTGGGGGTGTTTAAATAGGTTAGAGCTCACGAATCTGGTCAGAAAGGTGTCCGGATGCAGAAAAATGGATCTGTCTACAGATCTGGAAAGGGGGGGGGGGAGGTCGACCCTATTGTCGACCTGTTTACCCAGGTCGACCCTAGTGCCGACATGGGTCCTGGGCAGGAATTTTTCCGCCCAGCCCGGGTGTCTGTTTTGAATTTCGAAATTTGAAATTTGAATTTCGGGCTGGTTTTTATTGAAACTTCTGAAGGCCATATCTTCTTCATACGGAGTCCGATTTATGCAAACTTGGACTCTATTCCAAGCAGAATTTCGAGACGAATGCAATGGCGTAACCCGTTTTCCTTAATTCTCACATTTAAAATTAATTATACTTCATTTTGTTACTCTTATGTTCATAGAAAATACGGGGTGTTACATATATCATCCCAATCAATATCAGTCAAATGAGTGTACATAAACAAATCATCCGATTTGTAAATGAATATTTATTTTCATTCATCTACTCGTTAAAAAATATATTTTTAACAATAAAATATTTATTTCAATATATGAATATTTTATACAGTTCATTTATACAATAATGATATTTTATTATTTAAATATTTTATTTTCCATTTCACAATACAATCACAATCAATTTCCACCACACAATACAATCAAATAAGTCGTCCATAGTTTGTGGACAACGGTGTCAGGAGCTACTAAGCCCCGTCTGCAACCTAATATATATTTAACTGTAAAAAGTTTGAGTGAGGAGTTCTCACCTTGACTGGTTTTCAAATCGTTAAGTAACGATTATTTTAATATAATTAGACCACTTTTAATTATATCAAAAATCCCAATAGCTTCTGTTTCAGTACTGGTCTCTTCTGAAATGTAGAATTTTTTGTTGTGAATTGAACGCATTTTAAATTGCCCAATTCTGATAAGATTTGAACAATTTATGACAATTCAAACATTAATTACTATTCTAGAATAATTAAAATACAGTTAATTTAATTAATTAATTCTTCACCCTTAATCCTTCTTCCCAAACCCGCTCCCTCTGCAGAAAATCCGAACCCATCACTGAACTGGAGAACTCCTCCATCGCGCGCTCCTCCGTCGAACTGGCCACCATCGGCCATCACCACATCGAAGACCCTCAAAAACCGCGCCTCCCCCCATGAACGCTGCTCCACTCGAAGGCCCCACCATCGCCAAAAATGGCTCCGAACACGGCGGTTTCAAAACCGAAAACCTCCCAATCCACAAATCTTTTTCCAATCAAACCCGTATAAATCTTAAGCCCTCCCCAAGCTCAATGATTTTCGTGTTTTAAGTTCCTTTAATCGATCTAGTGTTTGGAGAAAATGAAGGTGGAAGGATTGAACGATATATTCCGTTTGTTTGTTACAGAATGGGGCATGGTTTTCTAGGTTGACGACGGGAGAATGAATTTAGGGCTTTGACCATTTTCTAGGGTTATATATATTATAATTTAACTTCCAAAAATACCCGTGTATTGGTACAAACTCCAAATCAAACCCAACGACTGTCGCCCCTAACTAAATACCCCTATTCCAGACACAATGGGATATGTTTCGTAAGCCAATTCTATTGTTTTAATCAGTTTTCATAAAAATTAAAATATAAATCAATATATATTAAATTTAAACGTACATTTTAATTTACCGGGGTCACATATTGACTCCATAAATTCCAGAAAAACAAATCTAGCTATGTTTTGATGAATCGGTCCTAACAAAATTAATTTCATCGAATTTGGAGACCGTTTGAAGAACGGTCCTTTTCCAGTCGATTAAATTCAAACTGAATTGACCAAACGCATTTAAATTCACCACGCCCGCATATTAATTCCAAAAATTATAAAAATTGGAATCTAGCAATAATTTCACATTCCGGATCCAACAAAAGTGGTCTCGTCGAAAATAGAGGTCATTTGCAAAATGGCTATTTTTAAGGGTTATATATTATATAAATTCCATAGCGACTATTCTGAATTTTCAACTGGACGTAACTTTTTATTGCCGTTATGAAATCTTGATTTTTTTACATTCGATGGAAATATATTTTCAAACAGATTCAAATATTTCTGGTTTTACTAAAATCCGGTTTATTTTGAATCTTGTACATTCAATCGAAATTTGAAATCGAATTTTCAAACTACCGCGCCATTTCAGGCTAGTTATATAATTAAAATAAATTTATTCGTTCTAACTTCGATTTAAATAAATTTTTAGTCGTTATTATATAAATTAAATCATTTTAAATACTCAAAATTCATTAAAATTGTCAAAATAAAATTTTTAAATTGGTCCTGATTTTCCGGGTTGTTACAGAATTCAATTATGGTTTGACTAAACAAAATCACTGAAGCCTTGAAGCATTTTCTTTACATCACCTACAAATAAGCAGTACCATGTCAACTAAAGCTAACACTATAAGAAAAACCGCATGTAGCTTATATTCTTGAATTAAAAGAGACGGGCTACAAAATTTTAAGGAAACATTGACGGTTCTGAATGGCAAAATAAAACATTGAATTCAGTTTTGGTTTGACTGAAAAAAAAAACACTGAAACCATCACAAAGAACAAGACCCGTTAAAACATAACCCAAAATCTTCAAAAATCCAGCATGAGAACCAATGAGACAACAGGAAAAAAAACAGAAAAATAATAAAAACAAAACTGAACTTACCCATTGTTGAAAATCATGATCAAATCGATGGCTCATCCTTTGTCAAATCCTAATCAAGTACAGCAAAATCAAAATTTTGTTGATAATAGTGATGATGGTTTCTACAAGGTTAAAACCGAAGAAAGACTAATAAGTTTGATAACAAACTGGTCAATCAACGTGATAAGCACACATAATCAGAATCTGCTCCGCTCAAATCCAATTCTGAAGCAAGATTTGCTCCTCTCAGCTGCTGCTTCTCGTCTGGGTTAGGCGTTCCTTACAGTACTTTCGCATCCCTTGAATTAGCCATAGGGTGTGCCTCTCCTTTCTTTTCTTCCATTCAGATTTGTCATCATTAGTGTAATGTTCCTCCAGTCTGTAGTTACTGTAATTCTCCACATGCCTTCTGCTCACGGATCCAGACAGCCCCTTCATCCAAATTTCAAATAGGCCTAGTAAGCATGATGGCTGGTGAGTTAAATAGGAAAAAGTGTGGGAAGATTTTTTTATGTGTTGACTTGCATTACCGGTTTTAAGTACATTAGCGAATACATTTCTTCAGTTTTTTTAGTGTTACCTACAGGTGTGCATAGATTGAGTATTGGATACTGTAAGAACAAGTATTATTAGCAATGTAATACACCTGGAACCATATGTTGGTAGAAGGTAGTGCCCAAAGTGTTAAGATATTTCAGTTATTTTTTCAATGCTAAAAATAAAAAAAATATAACATACAATCTCATGGCATATAACTAATGGTTCTCCGATGCATAATAACATGCGATCATATTTCATTGATAAATTTCTCATTTACTCGAAAACAGATTGGATAACCAATTAATAATTTGAAAAAGTATTTTAATATTAATTTAATTATGCAATGCTCTGTCCTTAAATTTAGCACTAAAAGTGGTAAATAAATAATTTGGGTATCGACCATCAGTTTGATATGCATTTGTTTGAGTTTATCAATTATCATGGTCATGAAGTTTATTGAAATTTTAGGTGCAGAATATTATTATCTGATATGAATTATTATAGTTAATACACGGTACGTTATGTAAATTTCATGAAAAAGTTGATGTTTTGAACAATCCATAATTGTGCCGAAAGTAGACTCGTGCTAAAATGTTAGGGTTATTCTACTTCAGCCACAATGTTCATGCAGTTACCAAACATAATCAATAGGAAAACCTATAGCGTTAATGATAATCTTATTGCTGTTTCTCCTTATTCTAGAAATCTGATATTTACCAATCTTAAGAAGTCACCACGCTTCTTCCCTTCGGCTTTAGTTGCTATATCAAGAAATCCAATTGAAGTTGCGTTGTCTTAAACCCTGAAAATAAAGAGAAAAGAAGAATCATATAATTGACTCTTTGTTTCATACATGTAGAGTACAAGTTAAGAAGCTGCATAAGCCTACCCATGACCAATAATCGAACAAATGAAACCTTTTTCTGCAAGATTCTTCCTCCTTTTATGAAATTATAAGTTGAATAAACTGTTAATACCTTATAACTTAAAAATATCCAAAATTAATATTCACCCTAAAGCACCCAGGCTGCTATAGCTAAAACTTGTGTTACTTTTGATGTTGAAAACTTGTGTTACTTTCGCAAACTATCTGATATATTTTTCTAGCACAATTCAACCGATTTCGAATCAACCATTAGTTGGAAAACATGTCTGTTAATTTTTTCTAACTCTGCTATTTCAGTAGCTTTATTTAGCTAGTAGAAAAAAAATGTGCTACAAAGCTGCACAGTTAAATTGTAAACAAAAATATTGCGGATTAAACTGAACAACTGTGTTCTGAATTATGATAATGCACCTTATTTTAATGATATAGTCATGTGCACTATGAGAAGGAATTCGATGCTAAAATTGACTCATCAAAGAATGCAAACAGCCAATGGAGATGGTTCCCAACCTGGATTAACATGGATACAAGTAATATCAAATTATAGGATATCAATTACAATTAAACAATTTTTACTTAAATAAGTGAAGTAACCAACTGTTGTAAGTATCAACAAGTTTTAAAAAAAAATCTTAACCTATTATCTTCCTTTACTACCATAATTAAACTATAGTCTTTACATTTAGATTCAAACTATTCTTCACTCATAAACCATATTACCTCATCATGTGAGATCTTAAGTTACAAAAGCAATGTCTCTTACGAACGAAGG
Source organism: Allium sativum (assembly GCA_030737875.1). Lineage (NCBI taxonomy): Eukaryota > Viridiplantae > Streptophyta > Magnoliopsida > Asparagales > Amaryllidaceae > Allium > Allium sativum. Next base: position 473,883,162 of record CM060909.1, read on the forward strand.
AAGGAGTTGCCGCCCATTAAGTTGGAAAATAAGGATGTCATAATCTTGGTAACTGTAACGGCACAGTTTACACAATGTTTAACATTTACTGCAAGTTCCAACCTGCCCAGGCACATAAAAACAAACATGAGACAACACCATTTAGACGCAACTGGAAGATGAATTCCATACAGAGCCGCTAAGAAATTACATTCTTTTGAAATAAAGCATATAATAGCAAATCTCGTATAAGCTATTAAAATTTATGAACAAACCATTTCATTATTCAGCCCAACTATATCACCAAAACAACGAATAACATACAACAAAACAATTCTTTCTACAACACCAACAAATAGTCAAAATTTGCAGGCAACTCTAACTTGTAAGTAAATTTCAAAAGTTCTCCATCATGTACATACTATACTAAAACATTATTATATAACATAAACCGGATCAGTAGCTACCGTGTCCCTATTAGAGATTCGTTCTCAGTATAAATATACCAAGAAAAGGTCACAATATTTTATAGATTCTCGATTTATAAATTTTTATAATTTTTCAATATAGGAAAAATTGCAACAACGGATATCAAGTCCCTGATAGAGATTTTATAGATTCTCGATTAATAAGATTTACAGCTAATGAAACACAAATATTTACAATAACTTTTCACATAGAGGTAGCATGAAACACAACTCTTTCAATTTAGGATTGTTATTATTCCGTCTGAATTATAATCGACACGACTTTCATGACTGAATATTGCTAAGCAAATAACAATAAAATAAAATAAAACAAAAGTGTGAGTGGACTAATATGAAGAAACACTAGGATAAATACCATATTTTTGGCAGTGAACACAATATTAAAACTCTTCTCTTCCCTTTAGAAACCCATATACTAGAACTATATTATCCAACTTCTCCCTTTAGATCTATCAAAACTCCTTTTCCCAAAGTGATTCTTCAAATAATTGCGACTAGATCTAAGGGCTGCTAAAGTCCGTACCCTAAACCCATATCAAGCAAGCATTTAGTGGAGAGGAGACGTCGATAAGTAAGAGAAAGCCTAAATTTTTGTGAACAAAAATGATTCAAAAGTTGAAAATTCAAAAGTTGAAAATTCAAAATTTGATTAGGGTTTTTAGAATCTGGGAAAGAGGAAGCGATTGAAAGCGAAAATATATTAGACAAACCATGTTTTTTACGCATTTAGCTATGATTTAGGTTACCTATTTAAGAGCTAATATCCACCGTTCAATCACAATCAAATTCAAAATAGCAATCCGTGCCATTCCGTTCATTTCTATAAATCAACTTTAATGACATGGATCATTAATTTCAAGTAATAAAATATTTCACAATATCAAATGAACATGTAGTTTATTTACAATATTTAGAAAATGTCATTGAAAGGCCAACGTATAAATAGAATATTCTATATCACAATAATTAATGGAAGTTTTGAATATATCTATTTCACTCTAGTTGTAATTCATTATTATAATACAAGGTTTAACAAGAGCAAATAAAATTTATGGAATATTTATAGCAATGCCAATCAATTATCTACCAAATGAGATAATTAAAAACAATAGTGAAAGTTATTAAGCATAACATTTTTAACAATATTGCTTGCACTATGAACTACAAAGACTTTATATTGGTTTGTTTAGTTAATAAAATATGAGGAGTTTTGCATTGTTGAATTATGAGTTTATAATGTTTGATTAAAAAATAGCAATATCAACAATTACTAATAACAGATAATTAATTCATAAAAATACCTCTTTCAAACAAAAATTATAAATTAATCCATACGAAAAGTTATTATTAATTATTATTTACTCTTTAATAGTAATATTAATCAATTATCATTTACCTATTGATTATGAATTTATTAATTATTTAGCTATTTATTATTTATACATATTCATATTTCAAATTAATTATTAATTTTTATCCATTAGTTTATTTTTTAATTAATTAGTTATTATTATTTAATAATTATTTATTTGTTTTATTATTTTTTAATTTTTAATTATTATTATTTGTTAATTATTAATTATTATTATTTAATTATCAATTATAAACATCACTTTATAATAATTAACTTTTATTATTAGTTAACAATTATTAAATTTTAATCTTAATTATTACATAATTACTAATAGTTAATTATTTAATAGTAACCATTTAAAATTAATTATTAAAGGTTTGAGAATGAGATTGAACTTTTTAGATATGGGAATAAATAAATATAAATCAGCGTCTAGTCTTGAATGAAACCCGAATGATGGAGCCAAAAGTTTCACGCGTTGGAGCGAAAGTTTCACTTGCGGAGCCAACGTTTAAAAAAAATTGTACTTTATATTAGTCAGAATTTATAGAAAAAATTAAAATTAGAATATGAAGTATCATACAATTTAAATCAAACTATTAAATGAACTTTTTCAATATTTTAAAGTTTAGAAATTTTGGTTATTTCGTGTCAAACAATAATTGGTTTTATAAACTTTATGATTTATTTCAAATTTATTTAAGGTGATTTCAAAATTTCAAAATTTTCGAAATATAAAATATAATTATCAACTATAATTGTAAAATATAAGTATCAACTATAATGATTAAATACAATTATTTAAAATTAACTATTGAATACTAGATATCATACATAAGTATTAAATTTTATTATTAATATTTAAATAATTACTATAATAAACTGATATTTTCATCTCTTACAAATCTGTTGGAATTCTACGGCAAAATAGCTTCGATAAATATTTGTCGGTATTCTGCCTGAATTTGCAGCGGAAAATAGCAGCAGAAATTTTCTATCAGTAATTTGATGCAATTTGCAACGGCTTAAAATGAGATGACAAAAGGCGACAGTAATAAATAAAAGAAAAAAGTTGAAAAAACAAAAAACTATCCCTTGTAGATCACATGGAAATCCATCGAAATTAGCAACGGAAATTTCCACTTCTAAATATATGACGCTAAATAAGTGTTTTTTTGTAGTGTGTAAATTTAAAAAATGAATTTTAAAACAAAGTAAATAAAGTTTAAAATAATTCGTGGTTATTCCTGAACTAAAACAAACTATATTCCATTATACTAACATTCTATTCAAAGTAAAATACATTTTAAAACTTACACTAAGATGAAATAAAAATAACTAAAAAAACTAAATATAAAATGATATACAAATATAAATATATTAAAACTTAGTATAAACAAGGAAATTTGAAAGCATAAGTAATTATAATAAAACTAGTAATAAATTTGTAAGTAAATCTTGAGTAAAAATCTACTAAGCTTAAATTTGAAAATAGGAATTAAAAATAAATTCCAAGAGTTAAAATATTTCTCAAAATAAAGAAGTATATATTTATAAATAAGGAAGTAATTCCAAAATCATTTGAAAACTAGATGTAAAAACAAGTAAATAATTTTGAAATCATTTGAAAAAGAATTTAAAATCGGAATTAAGTTTGAAATCGGAATTAAGTTTGAAATCGGAATCAAGTTTGAAATCAAAATTCAGTGCTATCTAGAGTTTTAACAATATATCTAGATACATTTACACTATAATTCTTGAACTTTTGAACTCTTAATACTCATGAGTCTTGAAACTTGAACTAACACGAACCAAACCTCCGATCCACGGTGGCAAGGTTGGTCTTTGGAAAATAACACATTAATCACATCAGCAGATTACAGAATGTAGCATAATACATAAAATCAGAGAATAATTTACATCATATCATAATAGCGGAATCATAATCATCATCAGAGTTACACAGATATAGGATCCAACTTAGTACATAACAAGTCTCATCAAATGAATAACATGTCTACAGCGGAATCAAATATAAACATAAACCAGACAGTGTTTAAAAGTTCAAAGGAAACGATAACAAAATAAGTCTTCGTCTTCAGCCAAAAGAGCACCCAGTGCTACGGTGCATATCCAAAAGAAAGCCACTCACTATTCACTTGGCTGCCCATGTAAAAATATGGGCACCCGATTTTGCAAGGGAAAAACAATCTATGAGTCAGTCATGGGACCGGTATAAGAAATCTACTATTACTTAACATATTTAAAGTATAAGGCAAATCACAAGACCACACCGTATGTCACGGAATGGGTTTACTCCATTGGATTGTCAGTGCATAAAATAAAGTAAATCAGTAAACAACGCAATGCTTTTTAGAAAATGAAGTCGTTATAAGACTCAGGTCCCATCACACAATGCAACGCAAACCGGAGGATAGAGTTTTACCTTATAATGGCCAAACATGCTTGATATGCACAAAACAGAAATCATTTGATATTATTATTAGTGTCTAGTTGTTTTTAAAACACTTTTAAAAATAAATGCATCAATCATAGATGGCATAGGTACCATATATTATGTCGCCATATAGGTTTACTATTAAAACCGCACAATGTAGTATTGGAAATTGAATTTCCGTCATGAGTCAAGGTAAGGGATGGTCCTCTTACCAATTCGGATCACCTCTAGCAAGATGACCCAGGACTCGGACGCTGGCAAGCCCTTGGATCCTGCAAGGCCGGTCCTCCCTTACTTTTGAGGATTAGTTATTCCTAAACAATACGTTTCTCGGTCCTATCGGACCTATCACTCGAGCCTTATAGTCGGCTCTATATCCGAGTGCCTCGCAGTCCAACATCCACATAAGTAAAAATATATGGGCTCCATACCATGACACAACTTCTATCTAGAAAAAAATGTATGCACTCCTTGCGTCCCTTATCTAGTTTCTGACTCATACCAGGGTGTGAGGCTCGCGAATTAACGCTATACACAAAGCTATACTACTTAAAGCTGTGCTTTGATCATCATCCACAAGACTTTGCTTTTCAACAAAAGCTTTGACCAATTGCATCTTAGCATGCCACACCGTCAATCCATACCATGCCATTGATTTCCAACAATATATAACCTCTAAGCTCGTACGTCTCAGAGAAGGGTGTTAAGCAAGAGAATAAATTCTCCGCCGCAAACAGATATGTATATTTAGCAGAGATCAATTACATAGCACACATTACAATGTCAAACATACAATCCATTTATATGTCCGTTTGGGGTCTGAATGAAACCGGAGGCAACTTATTCCTCATCCCATATGTCCAATATAGAAGAGAGGTCCTCGTATATCCAGACAACCAACAAGTACGTCCGGACAACTACCACTACCTTCATGGAAGCTACCCAAATCCAGGGCATCAGTAGTAATCCATTCGATGTGAAGATTGTCGGTCTTGCACTGTCTTCATTTTCTTTGACCTCTAGTCATCATTTAATTATTTAAAATGAGATTTAACTCGGTCTTTTCAAATAATCGTCGCATAAAATTTCAAATCAAATTCTTTCCCTTGGTTATATTATTGGCTTTCCCTATTCATTACCTTATATAAAAAGGTTTAGTCGAGAATTTAATTCGGTCATCAAATTAAATACTCAAGTCATAACATACCCATATTTATTTTATACGTTTTCATGCCAAATCTTTCAACCATTTATATTTTACAAACCAAGCAAAAATTTATTTGCACACACGTTTAAATCGCTTAACAACTTCAAACGTTTTATAAAACGATTTCTAATAAAATCGAGTGCTGAAATCTGCGAATTAGTGAAACTGACAAGTCACAAACAAAGTCGAATTGGACCAAAACTCGGCCGGGAAAGAGCCTGGATGATCATAAACTGTTGATCGTGGACCGTGGTCTCTACCGGTCAACAACAATTTTTAGGCGACAGACGTTTGTCACCCCCAGGACAGACATCTGTTGTCAGGAAAAATGTTTTCCTGAGAGTTTGGATAGACATCCGACCATTTTTGGTCAGACGTCTGACCTGATGCAATTATTTATTTTCTCCTCAAACATTGACAGACGTCTGTCCCCCTCCCGGACATACGTCTGAGCTGAAACATGGGCTATTTTGCTTATGGAATGAGGTGCAAATGACTCTCGGACGAGCCCGGATCAATGCTGATGGCCTATAACATTTTCTAAATGAAAATGAAGCCTCCTTAACTCACCGAAAACACTCAAGATCACATACACACACATGCACACATTCATACAAGAGGTTCGCAACGATTTTTGATCATATGTTCAAAGGTGAACTAAATTTCAAACGGAAGCTATCAAATGCGATTCAAGCTAGAATGAGATGGTATGGAAATGCTAAAGGGAAGCTACAAGAGCATAGGTGCACACAATAACTGCACCTATAGCATATACAATCGTATTTTCATTTCACTTCTTGACATTTAACACCATTTTAAAGTTATATGATCCATTAATGGTCATTCTATTAACCTAAACTTAATCAATTACTACATAGTTTACTATCACTAGCCCTCTCGGTTTCAATTTCTCACATACTTAAGTGACTACATAACTTCACTTAACACACACCAATCCTTTTTATATTACTTATCATTAACCCATAGCAAACATCCTTAAATCACTTCATGAATTCAAATTGATCATTATAGGCCTTTATACAATCCAACCAGGTTCATAAACAACCATTAATATCACTAGCCCTTATTCGTTTATAGATTTTCACCTTGGCTTGTTTGCAAACAAGGAATGGACCCAATAGCAAGCAAAATCACCCTCTTTTCCATTGTTGCATGCAAATCTCCAATCTAAACACAAACAACTGAATTTTCCTAAGAGTTAGGTCATAGGAATCTTAAAAAATCAAAGATGAAATAAGCTAGAGAAGATGTAAAAGATGAAGAGGAGCTTACCTAAGCTTCTGCACTTGATTTCAACAAGAAATTGGGCTTGGAATCAAGAACCCTACATTTGGAATTTTAATTTCCCTTTCCACTCTCCATTTTTCCTAATTTTGACTAAGTGTTAAGTGAATGAAGAGGATAGGATCATCTGGGTACTTAAGTGAGTGGCTAGGTTTAGCCCACCAAGACCCAACCCATGTCCAATTTTTCACCAACTCCAAATATATCGATCCTTACAGTTTTCGAACACTTAAACGACGCTTTGAACTCAATGGAAGTGGTTTCGAGTCCAAATTCATCCGTATATAAAATGTGAATTTTAGGACTACATAATATATTTCATAGCGACTATTCTAAATTTTAATTTAGACATAACTTACAATTCATAAAATGAAATCTCCATTTCTTACTCTCGTTGGAAAGTTACAATTCAAAATACTCCAACATTTCTTGTTTTATCAAATTCTGATTTATATTGAATTCTATACATTTATTCAAAGTTTAAAATCAAAATTTCAAACTACCGAGCCATTTCAAGCTCATTTTAAATAAATTATAATTTTATACGTTCGAACTTTGATTAAAATAAATTTTAAGTCGTTTATTCTCAAAATAATTCACCTAAAACATTTAATTTCTATGAAAATTGATTAAAAATAAATTTTAAATTGGTTCCAAGAATACGGGTTGTTACAATCTCCCCTACTTAAAAGTTTTTCGTCCCCGAAAAAAGAAATGACCGCAAAGTAGGAATTAAATAGTAACGTAACATAACATAAATGTACCTTTAAATAAAGCTAATCAGAGATATCCACCCTGCACTTGGGATAAGCCTGTTTAATGCTATCTTTTGTTTCCCATGTACAGTCTCTAGGATCTCCGCTCCATTGCACTTTGACTAAATGCACCTTCTTGTTCCTTAGAACTCTGGTTTCTCTACCAATAATCTGTATTGGCTCCTTATGCATAGTCAAACTCGGAGTAATATCCAAATCCTGCTGCGATGCTTCTTCTACAATCAAATCGGGATCATGTACATGCTTCCAAAGTTAAGAAATGTGAAACACATCATGCACTCCGGGCAACCAATCAGGTAACTGAACCCTGTAAGATAGAGTTCCAATCCTCTCAAGTATTGGAAACGGGCCAATATATCTAGGTGCCAGCTTCCCCGTCTTCCCAAACCGAATTACTCCTCTAATCGGAGAAACTCTTCTGTTAACTTTGCGCAACTTGTAATCGCTTCTTAATGAATCCACTTTATCTGAAGCTTCTCGGATCATATCCAGACCCAATATTAATCGATTCACAGACTCTATCCAACATACAAGAGATATACATGGCCTACCATACAATGCTTCAAATGGTGACATTTTCAAACTCGCATGATAACTATTATTATATGAAAACTCCACCAAATGTATATAATCTTTCCAAGATCCTCGAAAATCAAGAATACAGGCCCTCGATAAATCTTTTAATATACTATTCACCCTCTCAGTCTGGCCATCTGTCTGAGGATGATATGCAGTGCTAAGATTGATCTTGGTTCACAGTTCAGATTGGAATGCTTCCCAGAACTTACTTGCAAAGATTGGTCATGTCACTAATAATGATGCTGGGAATTCCATGCAGCCTAACAATCTCTCTCACATAAATTTGAGCAAGACTCTGAGCTGTTCTATTTGATTTCATTGAAATAAAATGGGCGCTCTTCGTGAAACGGCCGACAATAACCCAAATGCTATCATTGCCCTTCTTGGTTCTAGGCAAACCATCAATGTAATCCATAGAAATTTGATCCCACTTCCAATCTGGAATCTCTAAAGGTTGCAATAATCTAGCGAACTTCTGTTGATCACTCTTAACTTGTTGGAAAGTAGAACTCCTGCTAACATATATAGAGATATCTCTCTTCATAGACTTCCACCAGAATGTGTTCTTAAGATCATAATACATCTTACTCACCCCTGGATGAATACTAAGCTTGGGTTTGTGACACTCATCCATTACCTCTCTTTTGAGATCGGGAATATTCAGAACACAGATTCAGCCTAACAATCCCAGAATTCTCTTGCTATCAATTTGGAAACTCGAGACTTCGCCTTGCTAAATTCTTTTAATAATTTTCTAAATAAAATCATATTCCTTTTGAACAATAGAGATCTTCTCAATCAATGAAGGCGCAATATTCAGATTAGCAGTGATTGTATTCTTTCTACTAAGTGCATCCGCTAAAAAATTGGCTTTCCCCGGAGTATACAAAATATCAAGATCGTATGCTGCAAGAAATTCTAACCAACGCAGCTGTCTCAAATTCAAATCTTTTTGGGTGAATAGATATTTCAATGATTTATGATCTGTATATAATTCGAACTTCTCACCCAAAAGATAGTCCCTTCATATCTTTAAACTGAATACCACGGCTAGCAGCTCTAGATCGTGTGTAACATATCTCTTCTCATGCGGCTTCAACTGATGGCTAGAATAAGTAACAACTTGGTCTCTTTGCATTAATAGCGCTCTTACTCCTTCATATGAAGCATCTGTATAGACAGCGAAGTCCTGATTGCTATCTATAATAGTCAACACTAGAGCAGTAGTCAACCTTACTTTCAGCTCTCGGAAAGCTGACTCGCATTTTTTCGTCCAATTAAATCTTACATGCTTCTTTATAAGCTTCGTAAATGGACTAGATAGCTTCGAAAAATCCTTAACAAACTTCCGATAATAGCCTGCCAATCCTAGAAAACTTCTAACTTCTGTGGGAGTGCTAGGTTGCTTCCAATCTCTAATGGCTGTAATTATGCTTGGATCCACTGAAATTTCATCCTTCGATACTGCATGACCGAGGAACTTCACTTCTTCTTGCCAGAATATGCATTTAGAAAATTTTTCTTTTAATACATTCTTTCTCAGAATTTCCAAAACCTTTTCCAAATGCTTCTCATGCTCGCTAGCTGACTTAGAGAAGATTAAAATATCATCAATGAAAACTAGCACAAATTTATTCAACACTCCGCGAAATACTCGATTCATCAAGTCTACAAAGTAAGAAAGAGAGTTACATAAGCTGAACGACATTACTAACCATTCATAAAATAAGTCTGAACCTCTGAAAGCTGTTAAAGGAACACATTCTTCTGCAATTCGCAATTGATGGCAACCTATAGCTAGGTCCATCTTCTAAAACACTCTCGCTCCATTCAAGCAATCTAATAAGTCATCAATGCACGACAATGGATATTTATTCTTTAATGTTTGCTTATTTAAGTCTCGGTAATCTACGCACAATCTGTGAGTACCGTCTGACTTTGGAACAAACACCACGGCTGCTCCCTAACTCGAGAAACTAGGCCTAATTAGACCTTTCCATAGCAATTGTCTGGTTTGGTCACCCAACTCTTCTTTCTCTTTCAATGTCATTCTTCGAATTGCATGCACAACTGGCCTTGCATTCGGAACTAAATCGATTTTGAAATAAATTTCTCTTCGCGAAGGTAAGCTATCAACTTCTTCAAACACATCTGCATAATCTCTAACAACGGGAACATTCTCAATAGAAGTAGGAGAAACTTCAAGAGCAGACAAAATTCTTTTCTATCTGAACTTGAGCCTATGCATGGTATAATAATACTCCCAAATTTTGTTTTAACCTTAACAACCTTTCGGCGCATTTGACCTCGGCCTCATACTTAGTTAACCAATCCAACCCAAGTATAATACCAAATTCAGAAAAACTCATGACGATCAATTTAAAAGAAAACCTGTAAAAAGAATAGGAGATAAGCACTCTACAATAGAAACGAAGAATAAGCGAACCCCCTATCGGATTATGGACTCTAATAGATTCTTCAAGATTTCTCAATTTTAAATTTAACTTCTTAACCATGTCACTCGAAATAAAACTTAGTGATGCTCCCGTATCAAATAATACTTTAATAGGAATATTTTTAATGGTAAGTGTACCTTCCAACACGTCGGGTTTACCTTCGCTTGTAGGAGGAGTTGGCATACTCGCCCCTTCATAAACATGGGCCACTTTGTCCTTTTTCAGCAATGGGCAATCCTTGATAAGATGCCCTGTCTTACGGCAATTAAAGCATTCCCGAGCATCTTGAGGTTTCTGACTAGGGCCGGATTCATTTCGTCTTGGCCTTTTAGGAGCATTGCATTCATTAGTCCAATGTCCATATTGGTCACAACTGAAGCATTTACCCTTTGGTTTCTTGTTTTCCTGGGGCTTAGCTGCTTCACCCTTACTCACTTCAGGCTTCTTGTCGGGAATCTTTGTCTTGTTGCTAGCTTGGTTTCTTTCCCGATCTGCTTGAGAATTCTTCTTATCGATACCCTCGTATCTACAAGCCATCTAGACTACCTTGGTAAATGGAAGCTCGATGTGTGCAGTCACCCAATGATGGTACCTTTGATGAAGACCCTCTATGAATCGCTTATTCTTCTTAATTGGTTCCTGAATCAGTTCAGGTTCATAGCAAGATAGTTCACTAAATTTATTCACATATTCATGAATGGTTCGATTTGCTTGCTGGAGATTAGCAAACTCGTCGTGCAAGCACTCGACTTCCTGTCGAGGGATAAACCTTCATTAAAAATTTCTTTGAATTTGACCCATGTCATGTCAACTTCAAGATCGCCTATAGTCACTGCATCCTACCATATCAAGGCCTCATCCTCAAGTAGCCAAGATGCCATAAACCTCTTCCTGTGGTCTGCTAATTCTAGGCCCACGAAGATCCGTCCGCATGACCGCAACCAAGCTTGAGCTTCGGTTACTGTTCCTCTGCCAGTGAATGGCATTCCACCCAAATTATTGTACTTCTTAGCGACCCTATCAAGATAAAACAGTGGTTGTGGGGGTTGCTGTGGCACTGCAGCTTCAATGTTAGCCTCTGCATTGGCTTCTACGAGATTGGGCTAATTTGGAGTTGCAGGGATATCCCCCTTCCTTGGCCTCTGCCTCTCCTACCTCTGCCTCGGCCACTCATTTCCTTTTAGTTCTGTGGATAGCAAGGAAAGAATCAGGCCAACAGAAAAGATAGCTTAAGGAATAGTAAAAGCATATATACATATGCATAGATAATGATGTAATGATCATGTTATATGCTATTCGGATGTACTCATTCTAGGATATTTCTAATCCTATCTGTAATGAGTTACTCGTCCTAGAATACTACTGATTCTATCTCTGACGAGAGGTTTAATATGTTATCTTCCAAAACTAAGGTTAACCAAAGCTCTAATACCACGCCTGACACGAACCAAACCTCTGCTCCACGGTGGCAAGGTTGGTCTTTGGAAAATAACAAATTAATCACATCAACAGATTACAAAATATAGCACAATACATAAAATCAGAGAATAATTTACATCATATCATAACAGCGGAATCATAATTATCATCAAAGTTACACAGGTATAGGATCCAACTTAGTACATAGCAAGTTTCATCAAATGAATAACAAATCTACAGCGGAATCGAATATAAACATAAACCATATAGTGTTTAAAGTTCAAAGGAAACGATAACAAAATAAGTCTTCGTCTTCATCCAAAAGAGCACCCAGTGCTACGATGCATATCCAAAAGAAAGCCACTCACCTGTTCACTTGGCTACTCATGTAAAAATATGGGCACCCGAGTTTGCAAGGGAAAAACAAACTACGAGTCAGTCATGAGACTAGTATGAGAAATTCTATAATTACTTAACATATTTAAAGTATAAGGCAAATCACAAGACCACACCGCACGTCACGGAACGGGTTTACTCAATTGGATTGCCGATGCATAAAATAAAGTAAATCATTAAACAACGAAATGCTTTTTAGAAAATGAAGCCATTATAAGACTCAGGTCCCATCACACAATGCAACGCAAGCCGAAGGATAGAATTTTACCTTATAATGGCCAAACATGCTTGATACACATAAAACAAAAATAATATGATATTACTATTAGTATCTAGTTATTTTTAAAACACTTTTCAAAATAAATGTATCAATCATAGACAACATATGTACCATATATTATGTCGCCATATAGGTTTACAATTAAAATTGCACAATGCCGTATTGGAAATTGGATTTCCGTCATGAGTCAAGACAAGGGATGGTCTCCTTACCAATTCGGATCACCTCTAGCAAGATTACCCAGGACTCGGACGCTGGCGATCGCTTGGATCCTATAAGGTCGGTCCTCCCTTACTTTTGAGGATTAGTTATTCCTGAACAATACGTTTCCCAGTCCTATCGGACCTATCACTCGAGCCTTTTAGTTAGCTCTATATCTGAGGCACCTCGCAATCCAACATCCTCATAAGTAAAAATATCTGGGTTCCATACCATGACACAACTTCTAGCTAGAAAGAAACGTATGCACTCCTTGCATCCCTTATCCCGTTTCTGACTCATACCGCGGTGTGAGGCTCGTGAATTAACGCTATACACAAAGCTATGCTACTTAAAGTTGTGATTTGATCATCATCCACAAGACTTTGCTTTTCAATAAAAGCCTTGATCAATTGCATCTTAGCATGCCACACCATCAATCCATACCATGTCGTTGATTTCCACCAACATATAATCTCTAAGCTCGTACGTCTCAGAGAAGGGTGTTAAGCAAGAGAATAAATTCTTTGCCACCAAACAAATATATATTTAGTAGAGATTAATTACATAGCACACATTACAATGTCAAACATACAATCCATTCATATGCTCGTTTTGGGTCTGAACGAAACCGGAGGCACCTTATTCCTCATCCCGTATGTCCAATACAGAAGAGAGGTCCTTGTATATCCAGACAATCAACAAGTACGTCTAGACAACTAACACTATAACCCCTTCATGGAAGCTACCCAAATCCAGGGCATCAGTAGTAATCCATTCGATGTGAAGATTGTCGGTCTTGCACCGTCTTCATTTTCTTCGACCTCTAGTCGTCATTTAATTATTTGAAACGAGATTTAACTCGGTCTTTTCAAATAATCATCACATAAAATTTCAAATCAAATTCTTTCCCTTGGTTAATTATTGGCTTTCCCCTTCATTACCTTACATAAAAAGGTTTAGTCGAGAATTTAATTCGGTCATCAAATTGAATACTCAAGTCATAACATACCCATATTTATTTTATACGTTTTCATGCCAAATCGTTTAACCATTTATATTTTACAAACCAAGCAAAAATTTATTTGCACACACATTCAATTCGCTTAACAACTTTAAACGATTTATAAAACGATTTCTAATAAAATCGAGTGCTGAAATCTGCTAATTAGTGAAACTGACATGTCAAAAACGAAGTCGAAATGGGCCAAAACTCGGCCAGGAAAGAGTCTGGATGATCCTAAACTGTTTCCGAAGAGTTTGGACAGACGTTTATCACCCCTAGGACATACGTCTGTTGTCAGGGAAACTGCTTTCCTATGAGTTTGGACAGACGTCTGACCATTTTTGGTCAGATGTCTAACCTGATGCAATTATTTGTTTTCTCCTTAAACACTGACAGATGTCGGACGAGCCTGGATCAATGGTGATGGCCTACAACATTTTCTAAATGAAAATGAAGCCTCTTTAGCTCACCAAAAACACTCAAGAACACATACACACATTCTAGGTTTGCGATGATTTTTGATCATATGTTCAAAGGTGAACTAAATTTCAAACCAAAGCTATCAAATGCGATTCAAGCTAGAACGAGATGGTTTGGAAATGTTAAGCGGAAGCTACAAGAGCATGGGTGCACACAATAAGTTCACCTATGGCATATACAATTGTATTTTCATTTCACTTCTTGACATTTAACACCATTTTAAAGTTATATGATCCATCAATGGTCATTCTATCAACCCAAACTTAATCAATTACTGCATAGTTAGCTATCACTAGCCCCCTCGGTTTCAATTTCTCACATTACTTAAGTGACTACATAACTTCACTTAACACACACCAATCCTTTTTATATTACTTATCATTAACCCATAGCTAACATCCTTAAATCACTTCAAGAATTCAAATTGATCATTATAGGCCATTATACAATCCAACCAAGTTCATAAACAACCATCAATATCACTAGCCCTTATTCGTTTGTAGATTCTCACCTTGGCTTGTTTGCAAACAAGGAATGGACCCAATAGCAAGCAAAATCACCCTCTCTTCCAATGTTGCATGCAAATCTCCAATCTAAACACAAAAAATTGAATTTTCCTAAGAGTTAGGTCATAGGAATCATCAAAAATCAAATAGGAGATAAGCTAGAGAAGATGGAGAAGATGAAGAGGAGTTACCTAAGCTTCTACACTTGATTTCAACAAGAAATTGGGCTTGGAATCAAGGACCCTAGCTTAGGAATTTTAATTTCCCTTTCAAGTCTCCATTTTTCTAATTTTGTCTAAGTGTTGAGTGAATGAATAGGAGAGGCTCATTTGGGCACTTAAGTGAGTGGCTAGGTTTAGCCAACCAAGAACCAACTCTTGCCCAAATTTTCACCAACTCCAAACATATCAATCCTTATAGTTTACGAACACCTAAACAAAGTTTTGAACTCAATGGAAGTGGTCTCGAGTCCAAATTCATCCATATACAAAATGTGACTTTTAGGACTACATATTATATTTCATAGCGACTGTTCTAAATTTTAATTTAGACATAACTTACAATTCATAAAGTGAAATTTCCATTTCTTACTCTCATTAGAAAATTACAATTCAAAATATTCCAACATTTATTGTTTTATCAAATTCTGATTTATATTGAATTCTATACATCCATTCAAAGTTTAAAATCAAAATTTCAAACTATCATGCCATTTCCAGCTCGTTTTAAATAAATTATAATTTTATATGTTCTAACTTTGATTCAAATAAATTTTAAGTCGTTTATTCTTTGAATAATTCACCTAAAACATTAAATTTCTGTGAAAATCAATTAAAAATAAATTTTAAAATGGTTCCAAAAATACGTGTTGTTAAAGAACTCTTCTATTTTGAAATCTTGATTCATTGAACTGAACATTATTCAATTATCATTACCTGCATACATTTCATGTATATATATATATATATATATATATTATATACTAGATAATAGTGTTAGCATCGATTTTATAACAATAATAATTGAAACAGAGTTGAAACAAGGTTGTTATCATTAAAACCATGATCATCAACATCTCAATCCCTAACATTTGAAACGCAATACAGTACTTGCCACAAATTTCTTTAGTAAACACAAATAGAAGAGACTTTGGAGTATAATTCTGTGACAAATCTCATATTTATTCATATTCCACGAAGTGTGCCTATAGAAATCATGTATAATTTATAAACACAATATTCAATATATATGAGGTATTAATTCCAACAATTGCTCCATGTTAAGTTCCTTGACGAAACCATATTTGATTGTCATTCTTTCATAAATATAACAATGTACCTCGAAAAGAGTCAAAATTTCAATCTAGAAAAGTCCTATCAAAACCTGGAACCATCATTTGAGTTGTTAGTAGGTAATGAAAAAAAGAAAAACAAAGCAATACACAAACATTCATAACTCACAGTGGATTGATGAAAATATAATGTCCAATAATTTCCTGTTTAGTTCATAAATTAGATAAAGTTGTCGTAATACAAACATTTTCGCACAACACATAATTATTTTGGATACATAACGAAATCCTCAATTGGACAACAATAACAACTATAATAGTGATTGTCTTCAAAATAAGGACTTTCACATCCTTGCTCCACTTCATACCTTTTATCTTTACTTGGGACTATGAATATCAATAAAGATATGTCTAAGGCGTAACATATATAAGAAATTGCATACTAATCAAATATAGGAAAAAGGCGGGCTTGGTGATCACTTCAAACCAAGGCGAACCCACTGATCACTTAATATCCAAATGACGAATCATACAACTCAATATCTAATTCCTAAATGGACATCGAAATCCGTTCCCAAAATTTAAATAATGCGAGAGATAGTAAGAAGTCATTTAATCCTTATAAGGGGGACGATATCTTGCAATTTAAGACCTTCCTTGTTGGACTGCTATGCTACTATCTAGTTGACATCACTAGCTAATCACCTAATCTCTTAATACTTCCTTTAGAATAGGTAAGCCATCATCATCATATATATTATCCCTTTGTTGACTCTAGCCTAGTCCCTTAAGACCACAAGAAACAAACCCTCCTAAAGTTTATCGACTTTATCCATTCTCGAGACAATTTAATATTTCGATATGAGGAAAGGCGGACCAAACGATCACTTAATACCCATTGAGAGTAGATCTCATGACCACTGCTTATACTCCTTGATAAATCCATAAGAAAATGGGAGACCCTAATCACTCAATACCTCCAAAAGGCGGATAAGCCACTTAATAGCTAACTCTTGAAGAATGTCTGCACGTCTCTAAATGATCCATAGCACTACGATGTATCACGTTAACCCACTTTTACGTAGCTACTAGAGGTAGTTTGGGCAGAATTCTACCATAAGAAAAGGTTAATCTTGCATCTACATGTCATTTATTATAAAAGGTCATCTACTCGCGCATCACACACACACACACACACACACATATATATATAGGAAATTCTTCCTCATTTAGCACACACATGTTATCCTAATGGAGACTCTTAATAAAGTTCCTAATTAAATATGTTTTAATATGTCTTTATTATACATTAATTACATTATATACTAAGGGATAAAAATTATGCATAATAATGTGCATGAATTGCGTACTAACGTAAGAAATGTCAATTCTCACAAGAAAATATAGAATCACAAGTCTTTTTTTAACAATCCACGTTACTTTCCATAAAACAGGGGTTTTCAATATTAATAACATATTCACCATTTTCGATGAAATTAGGGCACCATTCCGCGTTCACCAAACATTAGACTTGTAATTTTGAATTCCAATGACACCTATTAACCAAATGGACTTTTTCACAATTAAATTTACATAATTATTATTTCTAGTTTTATTTCACTTTTTTTTCCGATTCAGCAAACATTGGTAGAAATAATGGATTTGAACCACGTATAATTACTTCCCTCAAATCCATTATTTTAGTGAAGAATATGAGATTTATAAAAAAGAACAGAGTAAATGCAATAAACTAGGATGAGATTTTAGAAAAAAACAGAATTCCATTTTATTTACATACATAATTAGAATCCAACACTGGATTGACACTTCCAAAATTATAGAATTGGATGGAGGGGGTTTAATTATTTTATTTATGCAAAACCCCAAAATTCTGTTGGCATATTCAAATCCAATACTTCAACTAAATAATTACAAATAAAAGGGAAATATAAGATTTCGCTCACTGATTTGTAGATCTGAATCAGATTCCAACCTTATTTTGAATCTCCTTAGATTGGTTTCATATTTATACGTTTCGAGAATCCCTTGCTTTCAAAGTTATACATATATACAAAATAAGATTGTATACATATATACAAGCATCAAATTCAAAAATATAAATATAAAATAAAGAGGTTAGACGAGGTGGAAGAAGAAAAACTAGTTTTAACTCTAATTGGATTTGAGAAGACAAAGATGGAGTTTGGGAGTCGCTACCACAAGAATTGTGCATCAGAATGAGGGGTATAGGGTCTTACTTATAGTTACTCAAACTAATGTGGATCAGTTAGTTTCTAACATAAAATATGATCTGTTAAATAATAACTCTTTTCCAATGATAACCCTAGCCATCACAGCTCAAAACAACTGAAGCGACAACCTACTCAAACCAATAGGTCAACCACTTGGTCCTAGGGCGATCGACCACCGTTCCAGCCCAAGCATCATAATTGACCGTTGCACTCTTTGTTTTAATTATATTATTAATAGTTATTAATGGCTCATTATTTCCTTTAATGTTTATCCCCATCTAATCTTTACAGATAATTTTCTTAAGTTTTAATTTCAAACCATATAATGCTTCAAATCTATTCAAAATTAATTTTAAACACAAATTAAATTTATTTTAAATTTGAAAAACTTCGATTACTTGTAATTTTTACCTATGGACACTGTTTTTAAGATATTTTATATGGGAACAAATCAAAATCTCGCAACAAACGCAACGATATAACTTTTGTGGCCTCATTATGAAAATGTTAAATTTTCATATTTTGCCCATTATTATTTTTAATTTTTATGTTTTATTGTACTGGATGTTACATTCTCTCCCTAAAAGAGATTTCATCTAGAATTTTTTTAAGGGGCGAACAACATAATTGGTTCTGGTATACATGTACAAACAAGTGGTTTTATACATCCTTGAGCGTAAACTATTGTGCAATGTGATTATTTAC
Organism: Allium sativum; assembly: GCA_030737875.1. NCBI lineage: Eukaryota > Viridiplantae > Streptophyta > Magnoliopsida > Asparagales > Amaryllidaceae > Allium > Allium sativum. The sequence continues at coordinate 473,902,297 of CM060909.1, forward strand.
TGCCGACATATTAAAATGAGATCAATCCTAACGTGAAAGTGAAATTCTTGATGCCGATTTACGCAAAAGTCCATATTATGCACAAACTTTTCTATACGAGTGCACTGTGTTAATGAATCAATGTTGAAACCAATTCCCGTCATCCAGTCTAGCAACCAAAATGAAAACAAAAATCTCAATTTAAAAGGGAATTGTTATCCGTTAAAAGCTCGAGATGAATTTTCTCCATTTTCTCTTTTGCTTTTCAAGTGCTTTTCACTTGGTTGTTTCCCCATTGTGTTTAAACTAGCTTAATTATTTTGTTGTGAAGCCTCTTAAGCTCCGCGCTCTACAACATGTGTGGTGACATAGTGTAACATAGACTCCGACTCTAAGTTCCCAAGTTGGTCAGTCTCTAACCTAATAGCATAATCATAATGAGAACATGAAAAATGTTATGGACTCTTGCCAATTTATCAGGAAGCTCCACACGATAATCCATTTTCCCTAGCCAAATAAAAACCTTAAATGGTCCTCTAAATCTTAGAGCTATTTTACCACACTAGCCAAACCTAACTAATTTTCTAAGAGGAGATACTTTAACAAACACTATATCCCAACTTCAAATTCAAGCTCTTTCCTCCTCTTATCAGCATGTGATTTTTGCCTCCCCTGAGTTGCCTTCATTCTTTATCGATAAATTCCATTTTTCTGCGAAATTATGAACTAAATCCGGTCTGAGTAAAATTTGGTTGGTGCTTTTCCACCAATAACTTAGAGATTGGCATGCAACCGATAAAGTGCTTCAAAAGGGGTCATGCCAATCATCGCTTGATAACTATTATTGTAAGAAAACTCAACTAATGGTAGATGATGCTTCCATGATCCTCTAAAGTCCATGACACATGCTATTAACAAATCTTCTAAAATCTAGTCTACTCTTTCATTTTGTCTGTTAGTTTGAAGGTGATAGGAAATGTTGAAATTAAGAGATATTTCTAATGTTGCTTGCAGGCTCCTCCAAACTAACTAGTAAAAAATGGTCTCTATCACTCACAATGCTAGTAAAAATTCCACGAAGTGGAACGATGTCATTAATGTAAATCTGTGTTATTGAAGCGACGGTCCTGCTCTTCTTAGTCAGAATAAAGTGAGTACTCTTCGTGGGTCTATCAACCATAACCCAAATATCTATATTTTCTTTTTGACTTCTAGGTAATCCTTCCACTAAATCCAATTATACATGCTTCCATTTCCAAGTTGAAATCTCTATAGGTAAAAGTAGTCCTCTAAGTTTTTCCTATTTTGTTTTTATGCTTTGGCGCACCGAACACTTTGACTTCATTTTCATCCTTGTCGAAAAAAAAGTCTTCTCCATATTCTTATACATTTTATCACCTTCGGGATGAATGGCCATCTTTGCGTGTGGCAGTCTTTAAGCACTTTGATCATCAAATCATCAACCCTTGGGACACAAAGATGTCCATCTCTCCTTAAACATTTTTCATCATCTATTGAATACCCATCAACATGAGGAATGTGTTCTCCAACCTTCAACCTTCCTATTATCTCTTTCAACTCTTCTTCTTTCCCTTTCTCCATCTTAGTCCATTCCATCAAAGCTGGTTTCATTTCTAAAGCTATTAGGGATCCTTGAATATGTTTAATTGGTGTTTGGAAGTTAAATTTGGAGAGAAACTCCAATTGTCTTCATTCGAACACAACACTTGTGGTAGTGTGTCTATGAGTTAAGGTAACAGAGATCACATTTCTTTTTCCTGGGGTATATTGAATCCAAAAATAAAAAATGTTATATATCCCATCCAACTCTGCTACCTAAGATTTAGGTCCCTCTAGAATAATAAGTACTTATGTGACTTATAATTCATGAAAAACTCAAAAAATTTGTCATAAGAGATAATGCCTCCACATATTGAGCACAAAAACAATAGCCTTTAACTCTAAATCACACATTAGATACTTCTTTTCAGGATATTTTAGTGTTTTACTTGTGTAGGCAACTACCCTTCCTTCTTGCATTAGTACCGGTTTTATTCCCCTACCAGAAGCATTGATATATATAGTAAATGGCTAAAATCCATCGAGAATGGTCAGTACTGGTGCACTAGCTAAATGTTTTTTGAGTTTCCCAAAAGCCTTGTTGCAACCATCGCTCCATGCGAAAACTTGGTTCTTCTTAGTCAATCGGGTTAATGGTTCGTCTGTTCTTGCAAATTCCTTAGTAATTTTTTTATAGAACCCCATCGAACCTAAAAATCTTCTCACGTTAGTCGCATTTCTATGAATCCTCCATTCCTGCATAGCCTCGACTTTTGAAAGATCAACAGCCAATGCTTCTCGCAAAACTATATGTTCAAGAAACTTGCCTCATTTATCCAAAAATGACATTTGTAAAATTCAGACTTATGTCGATGTTTTCTTAAGATTCCTAAAACTTCTCTAAGGTGATCTTCTTGCTCCTTAGGGTTCATACAGAAATCCAAGATATCATCCACAAACACAACCATTATCTTGTTAAATATACCTCTAAATACCTTACTCATCAGATCAGCAAAAAATATTGGTGCATTAGTCAATCCTAACGACATCACTTCCCATTCAAAGAGTCCATCCAGTGTTCGAAATGCCATTTTAGTCAAACTTTCAATAGCTATTCTCAACTGGAGAAATCTAGTAGGCAAGTCCAACTGGAAAAAAACCTTTTCTCCTCTAAAATGATCAAATAGGTCATCAAATCCTAGGAAAAGGGTACTATTCTTCCTTTTCACCTTATGTAACTCTTTATAGTCAACACAAAGTCTCAATGATCTATTCCTTAGTAGCAAATACAACGGGTGCTACCCATTTAGTAGTACTTCTATGGATAAACCCCTTTATAAAAGCTCCGAGATCTACTTATCCAACTCTCGTCCTCGGACGACCTCTCTATACCACTTGCATGTAAATAGGTAAAATAATGCATTGTAGCATGCCAAGCATTTATGGGTCGGCCATCAAGGGTGACAATCAAAACCCGACTTGTCGTGCATCTCACAACACTAGGACAATATATAATAAGAAATAAAGATAATAATGTAGTGAAATATGACAAAACGCAAAGCATCGACATGTCATCAAAATTACAGAGTCATGTACATGAAGTCCAATAATATTTGAATATGTGTCATTCTCACTACGACCCTCAGAATATGCTTATAATAGTGGAAAGAAAATACATACAAGTAAGTTAAGCTATGACTCCTCCAAACTCGTCTCCGACTCGACATCTGTGTAACCTGACTTGATATCTAGTCTACTCATCAACATCGTCGATGAGTACCTAAGATAATAAAAGGAAACATAAAACCTTGGGTCATACAATAGTTTGGTATGAGCGAGAAGATCTATCAAAAGCTGTATTACAAGATATATAAATAGGTAGGTAAAGTTTCATATCTGACTTGTCCATGCAACCAAAGAGTCAGAACATAATGACCAATAATTTATGCTACTCAACGAAATAATTGCACACAAAGCACTAATAGAAGAAGTGGGCGATGTCACAAGATAAGGGAATCTGTTTATCCCTGTCGGCTCCCATTTCGTATATCCTTCTCTAAGCCCTACAGGTGATAGTCTACCCAAGAATTGAAAGAGAGTGTGTGTGTGTGTGTCAGAGAAACTATCTAACAAATCCTAACTATCATCTTTTATAGTTGTGAATCCATCGACACTTGTACGACAATTCCCTCTTAACTAAGGACTAATGGAAATTCCGGTTCTAGTGCGACTCCTTCATACCTTCAGGACCCAGTTATCCAATATATCCGCCTTTAGGACCCCAACGTCCAACAATTAAGGTGATCACACCAATTAAGTTGGGTATATGATCTATTTGTGCTTACGGGACCCTATTTGTCCAACACATGTGCCTTCATGTGATGGCCCGCCCCATACCGACCGACATTTCCCTTGAAATGCGTTGTGCTAATGCCCGACTAGCACGAGACGGTCGTCAAAAGAAAGGGTTTAAACGATGTACTACCAAAGAACCTGTAGTATATCTGACAGCGCATGGAATAAAATATAATAGTAACATAACTTGATATAAAATAAACGAGACAGTACATAAGATGAAAACTTGTCCATTTCCATCAGAGCAGCAGAATCCAAAATACATCTTCATAACCAATTATTACATCTTTCAAATACTGTCTTTGAAAGGAAATAAAGAGGGACACTACTAATGCCCAAAATAGTGACCAACAACAACATAGGGAGAATATGTATAAAGTACGTGGAAGCCTCCTGCTCGTCTCCGGACAGTTACTCGTGCATATCCACCTAACCTTCCTCCAGTCTGCTCATTTAGGAGCACCTAGAGTAATAAGAAGAGACATAAAATTCTGGGTCAGACGAAAGTACGGTATGAGCGATGGCAATAAAATAAAACAATAACAGGTATAAATAATCATACCTGACCTGGACCTGCAACCAAAGAGTTAGCACAATAAGATGTACAGTACTCTAAGGTAATACAAACAAAGAGTGCAAAGTGGAAGTGTACATGTCATGGTGATAGCAAACATCAAACATAGCAATCATCCTCACATCTCTCACTCAGTGCGTAAAGCATACGATATCCTCCACTTTGATAACCAGATCTATTAGGGCCACGATGGAGTCCTACTCCGCACAACTATTGCTGCAACCACTTTGCCCTTTGGGGTCATGATGGAGTCCCACCTCATACAACTATTACTCTGACCCCACTGCATAGGTCCATAGTCAATAACCCTAACGAGTCAACCATTACACACAGCCCTGGCTCTGGTTCGTCTACATGCCCCCTCTCTCAATGGTGAACCAAAGTTATAAATATCGATAACCCCTTTGCATACATCCTGCAGCAAAGCCTAACTCTTGAAGTTCACTCGTTGGTTCCCATCTGGATCCTGAGCCATAACTTCTCATTTGGATTTCCTTTGCATCTCAGGTTTTGGTCGGATTGAAGTTGATCTTCAAAAGTGTTCACGATCGTTGTTGCAGAGTATAAGTTCAAATACAGTTCGGTTCGGAGTCATCTTCTTGATTCGGTCGTTCGTACTTCATGGATCGGTTGTTCATGCTCCACGGGTTGGTCGTTTGAGCACCATCAGGGTCGGTCACTCATACATCATTCATTGGGTCGGTCGCTCGTACATGCTTTATGGGGTTGCTCACTCGTACATCATCAGGGTCGGTCCCTCATACATCATCCATTGGGTCAGTCGCTTGTACATGCTTCATGGGGTCGGTCGCTCGTACGTGATCAGGGTCGGTCGCTCGTACATCATCCGTTGGGTTGGTCGCTCGTACATCATCAGGGTCGGTCGTCCGAGCTCCTCCCCTGGTCGGTCGTGCGACCCAAAACCTGCACCGCTTCCTGCAATCTATTTTCGCCTCACGATGGCGTTTTCGACCATTCTAACTTTCCTATGCAACCGTAGAACATACCAAACAGCAGTAGTAACATGTAGAATCAACCAAAAACACCAAAACGACAATTAGACATGTAAATTTAGACCACACATACCTAAACCCATGATTTTCCCCTTAATCCCCTAAATTCCTGGATTAGCAAACTTAATCCAAATTAACCCAAATTTATATATGCGACATAAATATGATTCTAGAATTTATGCATATTTTTCCATAATTTTCATATGTATAATTTCGCTAATTATCACTAATCACCCCTAATTAGCCATAATTAGTGAATAAACATGCTAATCACTCACCTTAGCCAACAATTAATGATAAATTTGAAACTTCTCCTAATTTGGCTCGGATTCCAATGTAATGCAGCAGCTCCACCTCGAATTTGATGCTAATCCGACTTGATTTGATGTAGATTTGATTAATTACTGATTAGAAAGTGATTAGAGAGAGATTTGGAAGATGGAAGCCATTATTAGGTTCAAGGAATGTTTGTGGCGGCTGGAAAAATGAAAGGAGATAATTCTCCAACTCCTTTTAGCCCTCCTATAACCCTAATTCCGAAATGGGTTATGGACCTAGCTGTTAATCACCCTATTAAACTCAATTAGGCAGTTTTTCCATCTTCAAATCTTATTTCAGCCATATCCCCCCAAAAGGTAAGTCCGTTTGAATATTGTGACCACTTTACGGAATAGGTAACCATCATCTAAATCCAATGGAAGTGGTTTCAGGTCAACACTCCTTACAAATCAAAAGTTATAGACGAAACAATATTCATAAGGGGTAAAATGGCCATTTAACATTTGGTAAAAATCTTGAATGCGGGAAAGGACCCCAAAAATCATTTCCCAAAGTTACACGCCATATGACTTCGTATGAAAATAAAATAAATATCCTACGATCCTCCGATACGTAGAATGCGGGTCGTTACACTCTCCCACCTTAAGAAATTTCTCCCACGAAATTCCTTAACCAAGAAACATACAAAGGTTCCTCGCATGCCTATCAACCATTTACAAACAATCAACCATACATAATAACACAACAAGCCTATCCTAGCATGCTGTTTACTAACAAGGGAATAACTATATCGTAATTAAAATATTAACAGGTAAAGAGCTTTGGATGTGACGTCCTTATGCTCTCCTCAGTTTCCCAAGTACAGTCATCCTCATTATCACCCCACTGGACATTAACCACTTTCACAGTCTGTAACAACCCAGAATTTTGGAACCAATTTAAAAATTTTATTTTTAGAAATTTTAATGGGTTCTGAATATTTAAAAGGATTTTTTTAAATAATAATGATTAAAAATTTATTTAAGTTGAAGTTAGAACGAATATATATAATTTAATTATAAAAGGAGTTAGAAATAGCGCGATAGTTTGAAAATTTAAATTTGAAATTTGACTACATGTACAGGAATCAAAATAAATCGGATTTCAGTAAAACTAAAAATATTTAAATCTGTTTAAAAATATTTTTCTAACGAATCTGAAAAATTGAAATTTCATAGCGGGAATAAAATGTTATGGTCAGTTGAATATTCAGAATAGTCGTTATGGAATTTAATATAATATATAACCCTTATAAATAGCCATTTTGCAAACGACCTCCGTTTTCGACGAAACCTCTTTGGTTGGATCCGGAATGTCAATTTATCACAAGATTCCAATTTTTATAATTTTTGGAATTAATATGTGAGCGTGGCAAAAGAAAATGTGTTTTTTCAATTTAAGTCAATTTGGATTGACCAGAAAATGACCATTTTTCAAATGGTCTCCAAATTCAACGAAATTAATTTTGTTAGGACCGTATCGTCAAAACATAGCTAGATTTATTTTTCGGGAATTTTTGGAGTCAGTATTTGGCCCCGGTAAATTTAAATGTACGATCAAATTAAATAATTAAATGATTTATATTTTAATTTGAAGAAAACAAGTTGAAAATGATTGAATGGGCTGATGAGACCTAGCGTATTGTGTCCGAAATGGGGATATTTGGTTAGGGGCAACTCTCGTTGGGCTGAATTTGGAGCTATTAAGGATTAACGGGTTTTTCTGAAAATTAACGAATTAAATAAATTTATAAATACCCTAAAATTAAACCTAAACCATAATTCTCATATAGCCGCCGCCAGTTCTTTTTTTAATGGCCGAAAAGCTACGATTTTCAATCCTTAATCTCTTCAATTCCTCTTCGAATTTCAATCCAACCTCAGAACAGAAATCGTAGAGCTTTCAAGATCTCTCAATCCATATGGACAAGATCGAAAAGCATGATGTATCTTGTCTGATTTTCGAGTTCCAATCGGCTGCGTTCGCACCTAGTTTCGGGGGTCACGACGAGCTTGAGTGTCGAGCTGAGGAGGGCGGTGGTGGAGCCTGTCGAGGCGCGTCGAGGGGGCACCACAGATGGTGGTCCGGAGGCTCGATCATCAGGCGACGGGCGGTTTGTTTTTGCGAGGATGGGTTCGGTGTATTAGCAGAAAGAAGAAGATGGGGGTTAAGGAATTAAATGGTGATTAGTTATTTAATTAATTAAATAATATTTTAATTAGCTTATATTGTAATTAAAAGTTTATAACACTGTATCATTTTCATACGGTATCAGAAATTCGAAAATCTAGATCCGTTGGATTCGTCTCAAGAAGCACTACACAAAGAAATTGACAAGATAAAAAACGGGACAAGTTAGAAATTGAAGCAAATTCAAATCCGAACAGTATGGAAATCAGAATTAAAGACTAAAGGAGTAAATCACAGTGAGAATTCTATTTTTTTTAAAATAATTAAATTAATTAATTATGATTGTGTTATTACCAATCCGCTATTAAATTCTATTTGTTGTTATACGTGATTTGATCTGGGATTAATGTTGTTATGTAGATCTGTTGATTTGATGATTATTGTGTTGTAACAAAATTAACCATTTTGTTGAAATAAAATTGTTGAAACAAAATTAACCTTTTTGTTGAAATATAATTGTTGAAACGAAATTAACCTTTTTGTTGAAATAAATTGTTGAAACAAAATTTACATTTTTGTCAAAATAAAATAGTTCAGACAAAATTTACATTTTTGTCAAAATAAAATAGTTTAGACAAAATTTACGTTTTATCAAAATAAAATAGTTGACACAAAATTGACATTTTTGTCAAAAATAAAATAGTTGAAACAAAATTGGCATTTTTGTCAAAATAAAATAGTTGAAATAAAATGAACATTTTTGTTGAAATAAAATTGTCAAAACAGAAATATCATTTTTTGTTGAAATAAAATAAGCAAAACAAAAATATAATTTTTGTTGAAATTAAATGGTCAAAACAAAAATTAACATTTTTGTTAAATAGATTTGCGTTAAAACTAAAATAACATTTTTGTTATATATATTTGTGTTATAAAAAAATATCAATTTTGTTGAATTAGATTATTATTAACAATATGAAGTATCACTTTTATTCATTTTGTTAAAATAGAATCGTTAACAATATGAAGTATCACTTTTATTCATTTTGTTAAAATAGAATTGTTAACAATATAATGTATCACTTTTATTCATTTTGTTAAAACAGAATTATTAACAATATGAAGTATCACTTTTATTCATTTTGTTAAAATAGAATTGTTAACAATATGAAGTATCACTTTTATTTATTTTGTTAAAATAGAATTGTTAACAATATAAAGAATCATTTTAATGCATTTTGTTGAAATAGAATTGTCAGCATGAATGAAAGTTATCACTTTTAATTATTTTGTTGAAATAGAATTGTCAACAAAAACGAAAGAATCAGTTTTAATCATTTTGTTGAAATAGAATTGTCAACAAAAATGAAAGAATCATTTTTGTGCATTTTATTGAAACAGAATTGTCAACAAAAATGAGAGAATCATTTTTAATCATTTAGTTGAAATAAAATTATCAACAAAATAGAAATATCATTTTTATTTGCGTTGTTGAAATAGAATGGTAGACAAAATAAAAATATCAATTATTGTTAGAATTAGATTTGTATGCAAATGAAAATGAATTTTTTATCGTTATGTTATATATTAGAATTTGTATACAAACTAAAGATGCAATTTTACTGGTAAGTTATATATTAGATTTGTATGCAAATTTAAAGAAACATTTTTACTGTTAAGTTATCCATTAGATTTGTATGCAAATTCAAAGAAACATTTTTATCGTTAAGTTATCATTAGAAATTGTATACAAATTAAAGAGACATTTTTACTGTTAAGTTATACATTAGAATTTATATGCGAATTAAAATAAACATTTTTATGTGTCATATTATACATTGAAACGATATACAAATAAAAACATTTCATTTTATTTGTTAAAGTTAAAAATAGAAAGGGCATACAAATAATGAAAATAAAAATTATCTTTTTATTTGTCATTAGCAATAATGTCATGTAAATAAATTACATTTTATTTGACATTAGAAATGTAGAAAATGTCATGTAAATAAATTACATTTTATTTGACATTAGAAACATGTAGTGAATTAATGTAAATAAAATACATTTTTATTTGACATTATAAACATGTAGATATGTTATGCAAATAAAACATTCCTTTATTTGGCGTGTTAACCACGTTAGTGGAATCGCTGAATGATTTATATTTATATATAATTATATATATAAATATAAATTAAAATTAAACGAATCGCGTGCGGTAGTTCGCTTTTCGGAATCGTAACTTTAAACGATTATACTGAAAGATCCGACCGTCGGATTTTCCCAAAACTGGAACCGTTTGGTCCGCTTTAGGAAGATCTTTCCAATGATATAAATTTTGTTAAAATCCAATGGTTAGATTTCAAGAAACGTTCAAATCAAATTTGGGTAAAAACAGCGCCAGGGCCGCCTATTGACCTGAACCGTCGTTAAATTAAATTGGGCTATTTTTATATAAACGAAAATAGTGATAAATCGTTATAAAATAATATTAATGATATGAAATGATTTAAATTATATATACGCGAGAATTATTTGAAAAGACCGAGTTCAATCTCATTTCAAATAATTATACGACGATTTAAATCGAAGATATTGAAGACGGTGATTGAAGACTGGCGATCTTCACATCGAATGGACGACTACTGATGCTCGGCATTGGATAGCTCCCAGTAAAGGGTTAAAGTGGTAGTTGTCTGGACGTACTTGTTAATTGCCCGGATAAGCGAGCACATCTCTTCCGTATTGGACATATGGGACGAGGAATAAGGTGTCTCCAGTTTCGTTTAGACCCAGAACGAACATGTAAATGGATGTGTGTCTGACATTGGATTTCATTCTATGTAAATTATTTTCTGTTTAGTATATATCTGTTTGGTGGCGGAGAATTTATTCTCTTGCTTAACACCCTTCTCTAAGATGCACGAGCTCAGAGGTTATATATCGATAGTTATCGATCGCATGTTGTGGATTGTCAATGTGGCATGCCAAGATGCAAATGATCAAGGCTTTTGTTGAAAAGCAGAGCCTTGTGGTGGATGATCAAAGCACAACTTATTTCGGCATAACTTTGTGTATACTGTAACCTAACGAGCCTCACACCCCGGTATGAGTCAAAAAGGGGATAAGGACCATAGGGAGTGCATGCATTTCTTTCTAGCTAGAAGTGGTGTCATGGTATGGATCCCAATCATTTTTACTTATGTGGATGATGGATTACGAGGCCTTGGATATATTGGTCGATAGTGGCCAATTGATAAGTCCAATAGGACCGGGAAACGTTTTGTTCAGGAATTACCAACCCACTAAAGTATTTGTGGACCGACCCTACCGCATCCAAGGGTTCGCCAGCGTCTGAATCCTGTGCATTTGCTGGAGTGTCTGGAATCGGTGAGGGGTCATCCCTAGCCTCGACTCATGATGGAAACCCAATTTCCAATACAACATTATGGATTTGATTGTAAACCTATATATGGCGACATAGTAGGATGGGGTACTATGCCGTCTAGGATTGATACATTTACTTTGAAGTAATTTAAAACTGATTAGACATTAATAATAATATTAAATATTATTTTATACGTATCAAGCATGTTTGATCATTATAAGGTAAAACTCTATCCTCCGGTTTGTGTTGCATTGTGTGATGGGACTTGAGTCTTATAATGATTTCATTTTCTAAAAAGTATTGCATTGTTTTTTTGAATAAAAATTTATTTAATTTATGCACTGGCAATCCAATGGAGTAAACCCGTTCCGCGTTAGTGGCGCAGTCCTGTGATTAGCCATATTGTTAGATAAGTTAGGAAAGATTTCTCATACCAGTCCCATGACTGACTCGTGGCTTGTTTCACTTGCAAACTTGGGTGCCCTTATTTTCCATACGGGAAGTCGAGTGGCCTGTTTTGCAGATATTTATTTATTAAGCAGGATTCTGGATTGAAGCTCAAAGCTATGGCCAGAGCAATGATAGTCTTCCGCTGCATTGTATTACATTTATTGTAAATTATATTCCGCTATAGTATTATTTCGATGTACTTTGATATTCTGTACTCTGATGTAACATTATCATGATGTTTATAAAAGTCTTTGTTATTTGTTCTGATGTTTTGTATGCCCAAAGTTAGCTTATGCGGGATTCGAACGGTCTTGGTCGATTTAGCAATCGATTTGGTCCGGGTGAAATCCGTGTCATTACAGGTGGTATAAGAGCTTTGGTTAACTCAAATCTTTGGGGTACAACTCGTTAGAACTGAACAAAAGACTCATCAGAGGTAGGATTAGAAATATCCTATAAAAGAATAATCATTAGAGATAGGATCGGTAGCATCCTAGAATGAGAAAACTCATTAGAGATGCGGTTAGAAATGCCTTAGAATGAGTTGAGAGTGACAAGTTTATAATTAACGTATTTGCGATTATATATATAATCCGATTTAGAAAATATGATTTTTGATATATAAAAGTTATATATATTTGAAAAGCTGATCAACTAATTGATTGATGATTGTGTTGTGTGATTATTAGTTCAACTAATAAAATTATTGAAACCAATAAAAGTATTAAAATTGTGTTGGTTAGTTAAAACAACTTTCAGCTCCGTTCCTTTTCGAGGACGAAAAGATTTTAAGTGGAGGAGATTGTAACAAGCCGGAATTTTGGAATCAATTTAAAAAATTTATTTTTAGAAATTCTAATGGGTTTTGAATATTTAAAAGGATTTATTTTAAATAATAACAATTAAAAATTTATTTAAATTGAAGTTAGAACGAATATATTTAATTTAATTATAAAAGGAGTTAGAAATAGCGCGGTAGTTTGAAAATTTGAATTTGAACTTTGACTGAATGTACAGGGTTCAAAATAAATCAGATTTCTGTAAAACCAAAAATATTTAAATCTGTTTAAAAATATCTCTCCAACGAGCCTGAAAAATTGAAATTTCATAGCGGGAATAAAAAGTTACGGTCAGTTGAATATTCAGAATAGTCGCTATGTAATATAATATAATATATAGCCTTTATAAATAGCCATTTTGCAAATGACCTCCGTTTTTGATGAAACCACTTTGGTTGGATCCAGAATGTCAATTTATTACAAGATTCCCATTTTCATAATTTTTGGAATTAATATGTGAGCGTGGCAAAAGAAAATGTGTTTTTCAATTTCAGTCAATTTGGATCGACCAGAAAATGACCATTTTTCAGATGGTCTCCAAATTCGATGAAATTAATTTTGTTAGGACTGTATCATCAAAACATAGCTAGATTTATTTTTCGGGAATTTTCGGAGTCAGTATGTGGCCCCGGTAAATTTAAATGTACGATCAAATTAAATAATTAAATGATTTATATTTTAATTTGAAGAAAACAAGCTGAAAATGATTGAATAGGCTGATGAGACCTAGCCCATTGTGTCCGAAATGGAGATATTTGGTTAGGGGCAACTCTTATTGGGCTGAATTTGGAGCTATTAAGGATTAACGGGTTTTTCTGAAAATTAACGAATTAAATAAATTTATAAATACCCTAAAATTAAACCTAAACCCTAATTCTCATATAGCCGCCGCCAGTTCTTTTTTTCAATGGCCGAAAAGCTACGATTTTCAATTCTTAATCTCTCTAATTCCTCTTCAAATTTCAATCCAACCTCAGAACAGAAATCATAGAGCTATTCAAGATCTCTCAATCCATATGGACAAGATCGAAAAGCATGATGTATCTTGTCTGATTTTCGTGTTCCAATCGGCTGCGTTTGCACCCAGTTTCTGGGGTCACGACATCGAGTGTCGAGCTGAGGAAGGCGATGGTGCAGCTTATCGAGGCGCGTCGAGGGGGTACCACAGATGGTGGTCCGGATGCTCGATCATCAGGCGACGGGCAGTTTGTTTTTGCGATGATGGGTTCGGTGTATAGTAGAAAGAAGAAGACAGGGGTTAAGGAATTAAACGGTGATTAGTTATTTAATTAATTAAATCATTTTTTAATTATCTAATATTGTAATTAAAAGTTTATAACACCGTATCTTTGTCATACGGTATCGAAAATTCGAAAATTCGAAAATTCAGATCCGTTGGATTTGTCTTGAGAAGCACCATGCAATGAAATTGACAAAATCAAAAACGGGAAAAGTTATGAATTGAAGCAAATTCAAATCGAACAATATGGAAATCAGAATTAAAGACTGAAGGAGTAAATCACGGTGAGAATTCTATTTTTTTAATAATAATTAAAATTAATAATTATGATAGTGTTATTACCAATCCGCTGTTAAATTCTATTTGTTGTTATACGTGATTTGATCTGGGATTGATGTTGTTATGTAGATCTGTTGATTTGATGATTAATGTGTTGAAACAAAATTAACCTTTTTGTTGAAATAAATTGTTGAAACAAAATTAACCTTTTTGTTGAAATAAAATTGTTGTAACAAAATTAACCTTTTTGTTGAAATAAAATTATTGAAACAAAATTAACCTTTTTGTTGAAACAAAATTTACATTTTTGTCAAAATAAAATAGTTGAGACAAAATTTACATTTTTGTCAAAATAAAATAGTTGAGACAAAATTTACATTTTGTCAAAATAAAATAGTTGAGACAAAATTGACATTTTTGTCAAAATAAAATAGTTGAAACAAAATTGACATTTTTGTCAAAATAAAGTAGTTGAAATAAAATGAACATTTTTGTTGAAATAAAATTGTCAAAACAGAAATATCATTTTTTGTTGAAATAAAATAATCAAAACAAAAATATCATTTTTGTTGAAATTAAATAGTCAAAACAAAAATTAACATTTTTGTTAAATAGATTTGTGTTAAAACTAAAATAATGTTTTTGTTAAGTAGATTTGTGTCATAATAATAATATTAATTTTGTTCAATTAGATAATTATTAACAATATGAAGTATCACTTTTATTCATTTTGTTAAAATAGAATTGTTAACAATATGAAGTATCACTTTTATTCATTTTATTAAAAAAGAATTGTTAACAATTTGAAGTATCACTTTTATTCATTTTGTTAAAATAGAATTATTAACTATATGAAGTATCACTTTTATTCATTTTGTTAAAATAGAATTGTTAACAATATAAAGTATCACTTTTATTCATTTTGTTAAAATAGAATTGATAATAATATGAAGAATCATTTTTATGCATTTTGTTGAAATAGAATTGTAAACAAAAATGAAAGTTATCACTTTTAATCATTTTGTTGAAATAGAGTTGTCAACAAAAATGAAAGAATCATTTTTATTCATTTCGTTGAAATAGAATTGTCAACAAAAATGAAAGAATCACTTTTAATCATTTTGTTGAAATAGAATTGTCAACAAAAATGAAAGAATCATTTTTATGCATTTTGTTGAATTAGAATTGTCAACAAAAATGATAGAATCATTTTTAATCATTTTGTTGAAATAAAATTGTCAACAAAATAGAAATATCATTTTTATTTGTGTTCTTGAAATAGAATGGTCGACAAAATAAAAATATCAATTATTGTTAGAATTAGATTTGTATGCAAATGAAAATGACATTTTTTTTGGCATGGCCGACGGGGTTAAAGGACCCCGACCTTTTTATTGAAGCATGAAGAGAAAATACAAAAGGACATTACATTGCATACACTATAATGACGAATACAGAGAAACAATGCTTCAAGCACAGAGAAACAAAAAACAAAAACAAAAACAGAAAATACAAAAAGTTTCAGATAGCAAAATTCGCCATTATTCCTGGCTCAATAGCGAAACTAGCATGTTCAAAACTTTGTTTGATCTCATGAAGTAACCATGAATTCAACGCAGTGAAATCCTTGGCTTTAGCTGGCGAGAAAATCTTTGTGTTTCTTTCAGACCAAATGCCCCAAACAAATTTTTTCAATACCATATTCAACATCCTTCTCTTTGAATCCTTCACACCAGTGTCTTCATACAATCTGTCCCACTCTTGCTGACTGTCCCCCGCAGAGAAACTTCTTCCAATTCTTGCGTTAATATTTGTCCAAAGTCTACCCACCACACTACATTCGAAATAAAGATGGGAGATGGATTCAGTATGAACACCACAATAAATACATCTGCCATCAACATTCATTCCTCTTTGCATCATTTTTTCTTTGGTCAACAGTGCGCCATTAAGCAATTTCCAGTAGAAAAAATTCTCTTTAGCCACATTATCAGTTTTCCAAACATTTTTGGACCATTTCCACTTCGGAAGTTCAGCATGCTTGGTAAAGCAACTATATGCAGTACTGATCTTGAAGCCACCATCGCAATTTAACCAACTAGCAATGTACAGTGATTGAGAGATTTTCCAGTTTTGTCTAATGTAAAGCCATAGTGTAGCAGTTCTGGAGCTCGACGTGCTAGGTAGTCTAAGACCAGTGTCACCAATTAATGTGATGAGCTTAGCATTCCAAGGTATAGCAGTTTGCATGATTTCAGCATGATTTAAACTCTTGCAAAGAATTTCCCCATAACCAATCCATGGGTCCTGCCAAAAGAGAATTTTGTTATTTTCATTCAAGTTATATTTAATCAATGGCAACAAAGCTTCCCTTAGATTGAAGAGGCACCGCCAAGTCCAGCTGCATTTTTGCGGTGTTTGCATGCTCCACAAGTTTTTATTCTTGATGATGTATTTCCTCGACCAAGTGACCCATAGGCTATCTTTTTCATTAATGAAGTCATCTAAATGTTTAGCTTGCGCCGCCTTGTTCCAAGCTAGCATATCCATGATACCTAAACCACCTTTGCAAATCGGTTTCTCCATTCTAGCGAAGGATGTAGGAGCAGAGTATTTGGTAGTCGTGTTGCCTCTCCAAAGAAATCTCATCATAGCTGTACGAATAAGCTTAATCAATTTAGTGGGAAGGACAAAAGTCCTAGCTCAATAGACTTGCATAGCGAAAATAACCGATTTCACAATAGTTAGCCTTCCAGCTTGACTCAGAAATCTGTTAGCCCACGAGTCTAGCTTGTTTATAATTTTGTCATATAATGGAAGGCATTGCTGTAATGTAATTCTAGATGTTACTAAGGGAAGACCAAGATAAGTCATGATAGTATTATTACAATGAAGACCAGTAGAGTTTTTAATGTTGTTAATTTGAGCGTGGTCTAAGCCAGCTACAGTAAATTCAGATTTCGCCAAATTTATTTTCAGACCGGTCATCTTATAAAAATCATCAAGACAACCAAGTATGTTATTTATTGTACTCACATCAGGCTTACAGAAAATGACCAAATCATCAGCAAAGAGAAGAGAAACTACCTGGGGGTCCTTGCATTTGGGATGCAGACTAAAAAGTTTCTGATTTACCAATTTGTTCAACATTTGAGTTAGCAACTCCATAGCAACTATAAAGAGGTAAGCCGACATCGGATCACCTTGTCTAATACCCTGTTTACCTTTGAAGAAGCCTACACAAGAGCCATTTAGCACTATAGAGTAATTGACAGTAGAGATACAAGCATATATCCAAGATATGGTGGGGACAGGAAAATTCATGTAACCAAGAATTCTAACCAAAGCATCCCACTGAATAGTATCAAAAGCTTTTTGAATATCAAGCTTAAGTATGGCACGCGGAGATATATTAGAACTTTTGTAGCCATAAAGTAACTCGTGCGAAAGTAACACATTATCAAGTATGTTCCTTTTTTCAAGAAAAGCAGACTGATTATTTGAAATGATGGAAGGGAGAACCTTTTTTAACCTGTTTGCTAAAATCTTAGAAATTACTTTATATATAACATTACAACAAGAGATGGGCCGGAAATCAAGTACCTTATCAGGGTTCTTAACCTTAGGAACTAACGCAATGTTTGTGTTGTTAAAAGACTCTAGCATTTTAGCCTTCAAAAAGAAATGCTTTACGGCATGGATAACTTCATTCTCGATGATTGGCCACGTTGCTTTGAAGAAATGCGCGTTGAAACCATCAGGTCCACCACAAGCATTTTTGTTTAAAGAGGTGAAAGCAGATTTGATCTCAGCATCCATGATTTCTTCAGAAAGAAAAGAGTTGTCTTGAGCACTAATTCTAGGAAGCATCCAAGGATCTATGTCATCAATGCTAGGGAGAAAACTGTCAGAATTACCAAGCAAGTCAGAGAAATAACTTATAAAAGCATTGTTAATTTCAGAAGGAGAGGTGCAGAGAACTCCCTGCTTATCTTTAATTCTGAAGATATTTTGTTGAGTTTGCTTTGACTTTAAAGAGGCATGAAAGAAAGAGGTGTTCCTGTCCCCTTCAATCTTCCATCTAAATCTAGCTTTCTGCTTGATCATGGAATTTTCCATAATTAAGGCATGTTGATAGTCCTTAGAAGCTTCGGTTTCAAGCGCAGAAATGCTGGGATTATCAAGTTCAGTTAGCATTCTCTCCTGAATAGCAATCAGTTTTTCCTTGCATACATGAGATTGTTTATTTCCTTTCCCAAATTTGAGGGATGACCATGCCTTCAGCACATCTTTTGTTGACTTTAATTTTCTGTGGAGGATGTGCATATGATTGCCTTGAACAGGGATACTCCAGTTACAGTCTATGATGGGAATAAAGTCATTTTCATCTGTCCAGGTGTTAAAAAATCTAAAAGCCGATTTACCTCTCTTAAATTCTGTACCTAAAGAGATAATTTGAGGGGTGTGGTCAGAAAGGAGAGGAACTGGTTTATGATTGAAAAGTTCAGGCCATTTAAGAAGTGCAGCAGAGTTGCAGAAACCATAATCAATTTTTGAGAAGGTTCTAATGCCCTCCTTTTTCTTGTTATTCCATGTGAAGTAAGACCCTGTAGTCTTAATTTCGAAGAGGTTGGCATCATAGAGAAATTGATTTAATGGAGAAATTTCATTAATTGACAAGGGATTACCACCAATTCTATCTCCAATATCAAGACAGCAGTTGAAATCACCACATAAGATCCAAGGATGAGTTTCCTGCCTCCAGCTAGGAATGTTTTTGAATAATTGCTCTCTAGCATTAAAGGTATTGTCAGCATATACAAATGAGATGTAAAATGATGTCGATGTGGGGATGTACCAATCATGACAGTGAATTACTTGCCTATCCGAATCAAGTAAAGATAATTGGTGCAAATTAGGATCAAAGATGATAAGGATTCTACCATAAAGGGCTTGATTTAGATTGTTTAACATACTCCAAGAAGGGTTTATATAGTGAACAGCTCTAGCAGTAAGCTCAGCATTGAGTTTTGTTTCAAGAATTGCTAGCATACTTAAATTATTTTCAGCAATTAACAACTTACATTGATCTAATTTCGTGTCCAGGTGTGCTCCTCGCACATTCCATGCTCCTATTTTTTGTGTCATTATCTAACCTCATTGGCAGTTATGTCTTTTGCCTTGCTCCTAGTTACAGGGGCTGAACTATTTGATAAACCATGTGCCGGAGAAGATAACGGGGATTCTATTACTTCACCAGTGCTTTGCTTCTTCTTAGGAGTGTTTTTTCTGCTTAGCTCATTAAATTTGGCTTTGGTGAATGCAAAAACTTGTTTCTCAATCTGGTCCCTGCAGTTGCTGAGTATAGAAGGTGGAGGCTTGTATGCAGAGGGGGGCTGAATTCTGATGTACGGATTTTCTTTTTCTTGATCAACATTAACATTATGTGTGTCACAATGGTCAGTTTGCTCCTTATTTTCAGCAGTACTTGCAATATTAGGAGCTTCACCAATTTTTTCTACTGAAGAGGTGACTTGCGCTTGAGATGAATTGCATTGAGCAACTATCGTGCTTTTTTTTGATCCAGTTCCACTGCCTTGCAGTGACGAGATCTCCTCATTTTCAGTGGACCTTCCTTGCGTGGCAGTAGTAATTTGTACATTTTCATTGATGATTTTGTCTCCTTCATCAGTATTCGCTGCTAGCCTTTCACACGTTAGATCAACATTAACCTTCTTTTGGTCTAACTGTTCCACATTGATTACTACATCAAGAACACTTTCAGCATTGTTATTAGAATCCTCTACAATAGTCCCCTCATCCTCATCACTTTCTTCATCACTTGACTCAGCTATAGAAGAACCATCCACTTTCTCATCTACTATATTTTCAACAACAGTAGCATCATCTTCCAGCAAGTTCAAGCATTCAAAGACATTATTATCAATTATATGCGTGTTTATAGTGAAGGGAGGTACTACAGAATGATTTAACCTGTCTAACTTGGCTAAACCAGTACCCAGAGTGTTGTTTGCCTCCTCATTCACTGGCTTGCTTTTGCTCATCTCGCTTTCTCTTGCCATTTGTTCTTGAACAAGAGATTGCTTTTGCTTGTCTTGCAATGATTTCGTTTGCAATATTTCACCCTCTTCCAATTCCATTCCCTCTTCATAAACTTTTTCTTTTCCTTTGTCATTTGCTATTTTATTAACTTTAACTATGTATTGTTTCTCATAACTTCTTCTTCCTTTAGGTCCAACTCTCTGCCAATGCCTTACATAGGGTTTTTCGGTTGCTATGTTTGCATGTGAGTCTGACCTTGTTGTTTTTTCATTTGCAGTTTCATTGCTAGCTATTCCATTGTCCACTTTTGCATGAACAATACAGTTGACAGTTTTGTGCCCAAAGGTCTTGCAGTGTGTGCATATATCAGGTCTCCACAAATATTCGACTCTGATCATTTGAGAACCACCTTCTGGTATTTCCACTTCAAATTCATCCACTAACTCTTCCTCTGCTTTAACCTCTATCAAGCATTTTGCATATGTAAGTCGTTCCAATTTTTCTGTACTCTCATCTAAGCAAATAAGCTTCCCCAATCTACAAGCCAACCAATTCACCCCTGGGTGTGTCCATGCAAAAATGGGGATGTTGTAGAAGTGCACCCATACAGGAACAGCCCTAATGTTTCCTTATACATTACTAATAGTTGGATCGTACTGTTTTAGTATGAAGAGTTTGTTGCGCATAACGATGGGATCCCCTTGTAGAATCTTCTCTTTATCTTCAAAGCATGAAAATTTGAACAGAAAAATTGTGCCATCAGATCTGACCTTCACCTGCCCCTTCAAACTCCACAAAGATTTCAGCTTTTCAATGACTGGAGTATAGGCAAGCGGGCGATCCAAGAAAAAACCTACTAGAGCATCACTCCGCTGATACATGCCAGCTTGTATTATTTCCTGATTGAGCTTAAGCTTCTTGTCATTGTATGAGGGAATCATGTGTACAGGAGCATACTTTCCAGCGTTTCTAGGCTTGTTTTTGAACATGAATGTCCAAGGAGGCGATTCCTCAATCACTTTGCACGCAGCATTGGATGAAGGTAAGACCGGGTCTGAAACCTTCGAAATGACATTTGAGGAGGGGTCAGGGGGGTCTGGAGGTTTAAGAGGGGCTTGCGGAAGCGCCGCTGTCGAGGACGGAGGTGTTGAGAGATTAGGTGGACTGATTTGACAGGGGACAGAGGAAGAGGAGGCAACGGCACTATGATGTGAAGGGAGTGCGGCTGCCATTTATGAGCGAACTATTCTTTCGCCTTTTTTAAATCATATTGATTGAACTTCAAAATGACATTTTTATCGTTATGTTATATATTAGAATTTGTATACAAAGTAAAGATACAATTTTACTGATAAGTAATACATTAGATTTGTATGCAAATTTAAAGAAACATTTTTACTGTCAAGTTATACATTAGAAATTATATACAAATTAAAGATACATTTTTACTATTAAGTTATACATTAGAATTGTATGCTAATTTAAAGAAACATTTTTACGGTTAAGTTATACATTAGAAATTGTATACAAATTAAAGAGACATTTTTATTGTTGAGTTATAAATTAGAATTTGTATGAAAATTAAAATAAACATTTTTATGCGTCATGTTATACGTTGAAACGATATACAAATAAAAACATTTCTTTTTATTTGTTAAAGTTAAAAATAGAAAGGACATATAAATAATGAAAATAAAAATTATATTTTTGTTTGTCATTAGCAACAATGTCATGTAAATAAATTACATTTTATTTGACATTAGAAATGTAGAAAATGTCATGTAAATAAATTACATTTTATTTGACATTAGAAACATGTAGTGAATTAATGTAAATAAAATACATTTTTATTTGACATTATAAACATGTAGATATGTTATGCAAATAAAACATTCTTTTATTTGGCATGTTAAACATGTTAGTGGAATCGTCGAATGATTTATATTTATATATAATTATATATATATAAATATAAATTAAAATTAAAATTAAACGAATCGCGCATGGTAGTTCGTGTTTCGGAATTGTAACTTTAAACGATTATACCGAAAGATCCGACCGTCGGATTTTCCCAAAACTGGAACCGTTAGGTCCGCTTTGGGAAGATCTTTCGAACGATATAAATTTTGTTAAAATCCAACGGTTAGATTTCAAGAAATGTGTAAATCAATTTTGGGTAAAAACAGCGCTAGGGCCGCCTATTGACCCGAACCGTCGTTAAATTAAATTGGGCTATTTTTATATAAATAAAAATAGCGATAAATCGTTATAAAGTTATATTAACGATATGAAATGATTTAAATTATATATATGCGAGAATTATTTGAAAAGGCCGAGTTCAATCTCATTTCAAATAATTATACGACGATTTAAATCAAAGATATTGAAGATGGTGATTGAAGTCGGACGATCTTCACATCGAATGGAAGACTACTGATGCCTGGCATTGGGTAGCTCCCAGTAAAGGGTTAAAGTGGTAGTTGTCCGGACGTACTTGTTGATTGTCCGGATAAGCGAGCACCTCTCTTCCGTATTGGACATACTGGACGAGGAATAACGTGTCTCCGGTTTCATTCAGACCCAGAACGGACTTGTAAATGGATGTGTGTCTGACATTGGATTTCATTCTATGTAAACTAATTTCTATTTAATATATATCTATTTGGTGGCGGAGAATTTATTCTTTTTCTTAACACCCTTCTCTGAGGCGCACGAGCTCAGAGGTTATATATTGATAGTTATCGATGCATGACGTGGATTGTCAATGTGGCATCCCAAGATGCAAATGATTAAGGCTTTTGTTGAAAAACGGAGCCTTATGGTGGATGATCAAAGCACAACTTATTTAGGCATAGCTTTGGGTATAGCGTAACCTCACTAGCCTCACACCCCGGTATGTGTAAAAATGGGATAAGGACCGTAGGGAGTGCATGCGTTTCTTTCTAGCTAGAAGATGTGTCATGGTATGGAGCCTAGCCATTTTTACTTATGTGGATGATGGATTATGAGGCCTCGGATATATTAGTCGATAGTGGCCAATTGATACGTCCAATAGGACCGGGAAACGTATTGTTCAGGAATTGCCAACCCACTAAAGTATTTGTGGACCGGCCCTACCACATCCAAGGGTTCGCCAGCATCCGAATCCTGAGGCATTTGCTAGAGTGTCTCGAATCGGTGAGGAGCCATCCCTAGCTTCGACTCATGATGGAAACCCAATTTCCAATACGACATTACAGATTTGATTGTAAACCTATATATGGCGACATAGTAGGATGGGGTTTGAAGTATTTTAAAATTGATTAGACACTGATAATAATATTAAATATTATTTTATACACACTAAGCATGTTTGATCATTATAAGGTAAAACTCTATCCTTCGGTTTGCGTTGCATTGTGATCGGAGTTGAATCTTATAATGATTTCATTTTCTAAAAAGAATTTCGTTGTTTTTTTGAATAAAAATTTATTTAATTTATGCCCTGGCAATCCAATGGAGTAAACCCGTTCTGCATTAGTGGCGTGGTCTTGTGATTAGCCATATTGTTAGATAAGTTAGGAAAGATTTCTCATACCAGTCCCATGACTAACTCGTAGTTTGTTTCACTTGCAAACTCGGGTGCCCTTATTTTCCACACGGGAAGTCGAGTGGCTTGTTTTGCAGATATTTATTTATTGAGCAGGATTCTGGATCGAAGCTTAAAGCTGTGGCCAGAGCAATGATAGTCTTCCGCTGCATTGTATTGCATTTATTGTAAATTATCTTCCGCTGTAGTATTATTTCGATGTACTCTGATATTCTGTACTCTGATGTAACATTATTATGATGTTTATAAAAGACTTCTGTTATTTGTTCTGATGTGTTTTATGTCCAAAGTAAGCGTATGCGGGATTCGAACGGTCTTGGTCGATTTAGCGATCGATTAGATCCGGGCGAAATCCGTGTCGTTACACCGTCTTCCTTCGAGTTGCTTCATATCATGTCTGACAATATGAATCGGTCTGTGGCTTCCAACTACCTCAGATTTTACCTCGATATCATCCAACTGATCTGGTAAAATAGTCATATCAGAATCATGCACAAACTTCCTCAATTGAGAAACATGAAATACATTGTGTACTCCCACCATCTTGTCAGGTAATCCAATTTTATATGCTAAATTCCTAACTTGCTCGAGAACTGGAAATGGACCAACAAGTCTTGGTGCAAACTTATCTCTCCTACCAAATTGAATCATACTTTTCAACAGAGAAATCTTGACGAATACCAAGTCGCTAATGGAGAGTTTCAAATCTCTTCGCCTTTTATCAGCATCACTCTTCTGCCTATCTTGGGCAGCCTTCTTTCGTTGTTGAATAACCTTAATCATGTCTGAAGTTTCACTTATTACATCTGGCCCTAGCACAAATTTCTCATTAGTTTCCAATCAACATGATGGTGAGTTGCATGGTCTTCCATACAAAGCTTAAAATCGAGCCATACCAATACTAGACTAATAACTATTATTATATGCGAACTCAACCAGATGCAAATGGTCATCCCATGATCCTCCAAAATCCAATATACAAGCCCACAAGAGATCCTCTAATACATGATTCACCCTCTCTGTTTGACCGTCAGTTTGAGGATGATACGCAGTACTGAGATGTAATTCTGACCCTAAAGCCTCTTGTAAGCTCTTCCAAAACCCACTAGTGAATAATGGATCTCGTTCACTCACAATACATTTAGGTACTCCATGAAATCTCACTACCCACTTCATATATAGTTCTGCTAACTTAGCTGCCGTTCTATTCGACATGATCGGTATAAACCTTGCGCTTTTGTTCAATCGATTCACAATCACCCATATGCTATCATGACCCGATCTAGTCTTTGGTAAACCATCAATAAAATCCATTGAGACTTGTTCCCATTTCCATTTGGGAATTTCTAGCGGTTGTAACAAACTACTAGGCTTCTTTTGCTCAGCTTTAACTAATTGGAAATTCATGCACTTGGATATAAACTTCCCAATGTCTCTCTTCATCCCTTCCCAGTAGCAGGTCTGCTTCGTGTCTCAATACATTTTGTTACCACCTGGATGTGTAGTCAGTTTCGAGTGATGACACTCTCTAAGAACTTCATCTCTCAATCCATTAACATTGGGTACAACTAGTCTCCCATTCTTTCGAAGCCATCCTTCTCTATCAAGTCCGTACTTATTTATCTTCTCACCGTCG